>CM069078.1:34633799-37069424 GCA_035578085.1 Solanum pinnatisectum
ACTTTAAACTCAAAGCTTGGAAACCAACTTCCAAAACTCAAACATTAGAGACTTGGGGTCGACATCGGAATGACAAAATGGTAATTTTACAAGGACTACCAAAAATGACCAACCGGATCATTATAATGTTCAACTTCTTCTTGGATAGAAGTTCGGTTGCTTCTTGGATAGAAGGTTCAACTTCTTCTTCAAAATTAGTCCAATTTATTGATGAGTAATCATCGTCAACCTCTACACTACCAACAACCTTTTCATCTACAACTTTATAACTAGATGAAATAGTATAACACGAATTTAACCCTAAATCTTGATTTCTTCCTTGGACATTTAAAAAATCATCCGAGGGACCAAAAAGGTACCAGATTCCCTATTGCCAGCTAGTGGTGCATTAAAAGTCTCACCAACTTGACTTGAAGTGCTACCTACGCTTGTGACTTGACTACTTTGTCCTTCAGATGGACCCGCAAACTCTAGAATTGAGTTATCACACACATAAAATATGTATTGTGTCCCCATTATGTAGAAATAATTCTATGTCATAAATATTCTTATCTTTTTTCAATTCAACCAGATCACTCCCCGTAACACCTCGGATTCAAAAGATAAAAAAATTCAGTCTTTCCAAAAATCTGGTGCCAGGACAGATGGAGTTACCGATGGACAGTTGGTGGTATCACGGTTCATAGTTGAAAAGAATTTCAGTTTTGATCGAAGAAACTCACTCTTACTGTTATTGATCAGAGCAAAAGCTTCATCGATTCACCCAAAGCTTCGAGGTTTGTCTGTTACTGACCGGAGCTTCGGAGAAAAGTCAAAAATATTCAGACCAAGCTCCGAGAAGAAAAGTTCAAAATCTTCACCCAAGCTTTGAGAAGAAACCTTCTAAATATATCGATGATTTGACTTTTTTGAATTTTGGCGTTGATAGATATATTTATTTGGATTTTGATAGACATAGGTAACTTGGGTAAATGTTAATGAGGGCCGGGTAAATATTTATTTGGATTTTGATAGATATAGGGTAGCTTGGGTAAATGTTAATGAGGGTCGGGTAAATATTTATATGTGGACATCCACACCAGCCATCTTTTCACGGTTGTTTGGACGATATCATATAGAAAATCAAGTTCAATGGATATTTAAATCTTGTTGTAGTTATGATGTTCACTGAATAAAGAGTTACAAGTTCATGAGGGTATTTAGCACTTCTGTCTCTTATGTATTGAACGCAAAGTTGATTGACCACTCATTAAATTTATTAAAACATGTAATGTAACGACCCACAAGATCGTTTTGTTCTTTTAGATTCATTTATCCAGTTTGAACCTTTCTCTATTTTGTTTATGACCTGCGAGAATAAGAAACATGATTCTCGAGGCGATCGAATAAAGTTTGGTTGAGATTTTCGATTTTGAAGATTTGAAATTTGAGAAATTTGATCAAAATAAATATTTTGGGTTAACGAAATCAGTTACGAGTTCTCACAATGCTATTAAAATCGAGAGGTGATTTTAGACTTGATATGATTGTTCGTATGGGTCCTTGATGTGTCAATCAACATAGAAATTGGATTATTTTGAGTTTATAATTAAGTCTTCTTCAGAATCGCTGAGGAGAGGAGTTGAATTAGTTTCCCCTTTGAAGTCAAACTAAATAAATTAATCCACTAGAAATTAAACTTTACTCCAATATGTTTAATTAAATTTAAATAATTAATCTAATTATATTAAGACATATAGTTGATTTGATAATATGTTTGAGTTTAGGGCATTATTAAAAAAATTATGAACATAAATCCAATAAAATTTTAACTTTTACATTATGAAAAATTGATCTTAAATCAATCAGTTTTTAGTTTTTAATCGAATTTCAAGACACCATTCGATTCTTGAAATTGGACCACAAAAAACTAATTTTGAACCTACCATAAGTTTCAATAATATTTTTTTTATTCCATATATGACATAATATTGGTCAAAATAAGAAATATATTCAATTTTGATTACAAACTTAAATTATTTTCCTAACATAATTTCTAATTAAATTAAAGAATTACGTATTTTAAAATTCTTATTTTGAATCAATCATAAGTTTTAATAGTATTATTTCCATATATAGCTTAGTTTGGTCAAAATAATACACATACCCAATTTGATACAAACTTATATTATTTTCCTAACATAAAGTACTACAATTAAACCTTTGAATTCTCCTATAAAACCTTAGGAGAAGTCACTACTTTATTCATTGCACCTTACATCTTCAATATAATGGCAAACTTGAAAGCTTCATTTAGCAATACTTTTTCCCTCATAGCTTACGTTTGTGGTATGTATACACTACTTCTGTATTATTTTTTTGCGCTATTACCACAACAAAAACAATTTTTAGCAGCAGTAAATATTCACATTAGTAAAGAGTGTTAAAGCCTTTATCAACATTAGTTAATTATCATTGAATTCAATATTGTCATAGACTTTAAAGACATTTACAAAGAGTGCTAATTGTATCTAAAAGAACATATTTAGCGGATATTAAACTATTACAATTAATTAATTGTCGCTAAAGATTATTTTTGATGTAGTGTAAAGGAGATGATAAGAAACATGATTGTGAATCCTACTGTAAATTTGCCCATGGAAAAACATTTGTTGGTTCTGAGTGTAGTGAAAAAAACAGGTGAAGATCCCATTTGTATGTGTTTATAAATTATACTCCATTAACAAACCTTGTTAATCACACATTTATTATAACATGTATTAGTACTCTTCTTATTTAAATTGTTTGTTGATGTTTATTTATATAAAAAAAAAGTTACTATATCTTTTCTGTTCTCATTAACAAAGAATATGATGCAGTAAATGAGGTTGATTCTTCCTTAATCAAAGGTTTTTGGTTTGAATGCTCTATGCGGCACATATCTGAATTAGTTAAACTTTAATAATGTGGGTATCAGACATCGAATGAAAATAAAGTAAAAATATCATCTCAAAATTATACTCATGATTTCATCAAATTTTATTTAATGGACACAACTAGTTGACCCCTCATTAAATTTATTCTAACATGTAATGTAATGTAATGACCCACAAGGTCGCTTTGTTTTTTTGGATTCATTCATTTAGTTTAAACTTTTTTGTAGATCCATCATGTTGTTTATAACTTGTGAGAATGAGTGACATAATTTTTGAGGTGATCGAATATAATTTGATTGAGATTTTTAGTTTTGAAGGCCTGAAATTTGACCAAAATCAATATTTTGGATTAACTAAATCGGTTATAAGTTATGATAATCCTGTTAGAATCGAGAGGGTATTTTAGACTTGATATGATTGTTTGTATGGATCCCGAGGTGTTCAAGAGTGATTTGAGCCTTTAGTTGGATGTTATAATTTTAAGGAAGTTAAGTTTGACCCTGGTCAACTTTTGATTAAAACAACTTTATATGGGTGATGTGATGATTTCAAAAGATTTGAAACATGTTTTGTGATTGATTTTGCACTATTAATTCGCGTCTAGGGGGTCTTGGATGTGTTTTGGGTATTTGATTAAAGAATGATGTTTTAATGTGTTAAACTTTAATGGCATCACCTAACCAAATGAAGTTTCAAATGGTTTGACAATTTTTAACCTAATTACTAAAGACCTTTTAAGCTGCACTCAAATTATTTGTCGGTATTGATACTCAATCTTGAGTTATTCAAGAGTGGTAAAAAAACAAGATTAAAGTGAGTTCATTCGACTGTGGCATTAAAAGTCTTTAATTAGCCTTGGAGTGAGACGTGAATATGTGTGACAAAAAAAAGAAATACATTAAATGAGTGAACGATGAAGAAGTTTTTCTACTAACTATTTGTTTGTTTTTATAGATACAATGACCTCATTGAAGAGAGAACTCTCTGCCAAAATGGAAATTATGCTTCAAAAACTATTGGAAGAAATGAGAAATATGAAGGAAAAGTTGAAAGATGTGGATAGAAGAGTGAGAAACAAAGCAACTATTTTTTAATCCTAATGGTCAACATTATGAGGAATCAGGTAAGACTACTTTTAACGCAATTCCATCACATTTTGTTGTGCAATATACTATTCCCTAATGCTACTTTACCAACAAAGCAAGCCATTAGATCTCAAATAAAAGTCAATGTAACCTTTAAAATCGTGATTCTTTTGATGGTGATAATTATGACTATGAAGCAGACGATCAATATCAACGAGAGAGGTTAGGCATGAGAGAAAGAAAAAGGAGGAAATGGAGGTTGGTGTCCGATTGATGGTAAAAAATACAATAGAAGAAATGAGGATCGAGGATTTACCAACATCAAGGTTACACTTTCATTTTTCAAAGAAAATAGCGACCCAAATAAATATCTTGATTGAATAGTGAAGCTTAAAAGATAATATACTCTCAACAATGTGAGTGATTCTTTTTTTTGGAAAATTATGTCATCTTGAGGCTTTTTCTTCTTCATGGTGGATTTTTTTTTTTCTTTTGAAAGAGATGCTTTGGTGAATAGAAACTTTGTTACAAGTTGGAATGACGTGAAAAGTTGTATGTGAAAAATGTTTGTAGGTCAAAATTATGAACAAAATATACTTGAGAAGTATTACAATTTTCAGCAAAAAAGCAAGAGTGTGAAATAATATTATGAGGAGTTAGAGCATACTAAGTTTCGAGCTAATGTCATTGATCCAGAGATAAGTCTTATGGTAAAATTTATAATAAGAAAGTACGGCAATTATTATATTTGCATTGTTTCTCTACTTTATATGAAGCTTATCAAATGACCCGTACTCAAAGTGGAGGGACATGAAAAGGAGAACAAATCAAGAGTGTAATCTTATTTTTTCTTCATGGCCTAAAAATAAATGACCAACTTACAAAAATAACTACAGTTTTAGGGTTATTAGATTAGAATAGTTATAAGTATTATATTTACCCAAAATAACTATAGTTTCTATCTAAATCTTGTTGTATTCAAAGTATTTATAGGTTTTTAAAAAATACAATATATGATATAATTTTAAATATATGTACTAAATAAAGAGTTTTTAATTACGCTCTTTAGACTCTCAAGAGAAAATGGTCAAATGCCCCCTTAAGCTATGACCGGATTCTCAACTACACACTTATTCTTCACGGGAGTCCTATCACCCCCCCTAAACTGTTTAAAACTAAATTATCATCACCCTAAATGCCTACATGGCAAAGTGAGTGCATTGCACTCTCCTTGAGAGAGTGAACATAAAAAAAATAAATATTAAAACTTTACTTTTAATATTTTTTTCATAAATTTCCATATTTTTATTTTTTTCTCCATTTTTCTTGTATTTGTTTCTAGTTCTAATTTGGTTTCTTCTTCATACCTATTAGAAGTAGATCATCAATGGCAGCCACCAAATTTCATCGTCACTCATCATCTTGCCATTACTAATTTTAGCTTCAAATAATATTCTTCAACTTATTTAACAATTGATAATTTCCCTGCAAATCTAAAAATGCAACCCAGTTCTTCATCTTTTTTAGAACAATTTCTATAAAAATTTGATGCCGAATCACCTCAACTCTTCTTCAAATCACTCCAAATGCTAGATATAAACTTTTCTCACCGTTTCGATTATTTTGGTATATTACCCACTTAAAACGGAGATCGTTTGTGGCAAGTCGAAATAAGAACTCAAGCTTTTGAACTAACTTTAATGGTGGTTTAAGTTGTGCTTCACGGTTTCAACCTTGAACTTCAATTTTCAGCCACACAAAATTCTTCAAACCATCAACGAAATCACTTGCTTCCAATTCAAGAATATAGATTCAAAAAAATCATATTGAAGCTTACCCATTTCCATGGAAATCCGGCGTTCTTAGAACTAAAATTTGCAGCTATGAAATCATTTAACCAGTGTTTTCAGCTTCAAACAACTAACAATCAACATTATAATCAACAAAATTCAAATAAGAAGATCAAAAGACACAGATCTATAAATTTTGACCTTTTAACCTTCAACAAAGTTTTTAAATGATGAATCAATAAGGGAAAAGCTAAAAAAAAAGTTTTTAATAAAATTTCCACCTGTCAAACGCGTGCATTTCACTTATCAACATAAATGTGGTTGTGACTTTTTAGGTGTGTAATTATTTCAATTTTTAACAGTTTAGGGGGGTGATAGGACCCCCGTGAAATTTAAGTGTGTAGTTGGAGATTCGAGTATAGGTTAGGGGGGCATTTGACCATTTTCTCAACTCTCAACTTCCCATTGTCAAATTAACAAGAAAAATGACCTATTCAGAGCATATGGATTCCTATCAGTTGAATAGAAAAATTGGGATACAACATACTTAAAATCTGATTTAAAACATAAAATTTGATTTCTTGCATACAGTAAATGCATTGTGTGTACATTTAGCATGTTGATACAACTATTGAATACACACATGAATAGTATAGGTATACCAATGATATGTATACATAAGAATACAACAATTCACTAACATACATTAGACGCAACAGACTCAATATATCCACATTTTAAACTTTTATTGATAATTTAATATAAGTGACAAAATGCAATAGAAGTATCCAAGTGTATAAGTATTCTACTGTATAAAAATTTGAAAAGTATTAAAACAACAATTTCTTCCTCCTATTCAAATTATATAACATTCATGTGAATACAACAATTGACTAACATACTTTGAAAACAATGAACTCGTACATTTGTTTGAACAATATAAGTATTAATGTATCATGTACAACCCAACAATATGACAAAATGAAACTAAAACAATACAATTATATAGGTGTATAACCCATCAATATGTCATTACGAATCTTTGTTCCCTTCTTGATCTCCATTGCAACAATAGAGCCTGAAATTTTGGCTTGCTTTTAAGCAATACACAAATCAAACGAAGGTACTTCTTCCAACAATTTATCAAAAAAATGTGTACCTCTTGTGATCCTCTTCGGAGTACTAACTTTCGCCATTGTAATGGTGAAAAAAAATCCTTCACCCGAAACCTTGTAAAGATAGATGAAATGTGTATACAACTATAACCTTTGATGAAAGAGAAAAAAATGAAATTAGAAGATATCTGATGAATTTGAATCACAAAATAGCTCATGAAATCATGCAAAGGATCATTAATTGTAAGAAAGTTTGGGGGAAAGAGGCGGTGATTTGGGGATAGATTGAAAGAGAAACTTTGAAGGTGGGAACTAGGAAAGTGAAACGTAAAAGGAGGCTTAAAAAACTTAATTAGATGTGTAGAATTGTATTTACTATTTAATAATTAAATATATCCATAAAAAATAAAGTATACTATACCTTTAATATGTATTATAGTTTGCTATTTTCTGTAGTTTTCCCAGGTTTAGAAACTTGGGACAAACACAAAGGTGTAAAGCAAGGCTTCAAGTCCAATTTTGACAAAGGCAAATTAAAATTAGATTACAAGGATTTAGGTAATATATCTAAACTTGAAACTCCATCTAAAATAAATTGTTTTAAAAGTAAAAAATATGAGCATAAAGAAAATGAATGTTCTAACAAATTAAAGAACTATCATTACATTGAATGATAGTAGTTATCAAAATGAAAGATGAATCTAGGAATGCCCATAGGAAGAGTGATAGTAGTGATGAGTTATGAGAGAAGAGGATAGAGAAGAAATTTATGGTGATGAAAAATTTGTTCTTATATAAAAAAGTATGATTACTCTAGCAAGGCAAATCTTGATCAAAGATAGAAATTGTTCATAATTGATTTAGGGTTCAAGAACAATTATATTTCTTTATAATCAATAGTGAAATTTATGCAAATGTTGCTAGCATATTTATGATGGAACAATTGAAACTTCCAACATAAAGAAATTTTAAACCTTATAGATTTCAATGACTCAAAGAATATGGTGAAGTCAATTCAAGATAAAAATTATCATGATGAAGTGATTGTGTTGTTGTACCAACGCAAGCTTGTCATCTGTTGATGAAAGGCCATAAAAATATGATGTAGGGGCTAAACATGATGAAAAATCAAATAAATATGTATTTGTTAAGAATAGTAAAAAACACATTTTAAACTCTCTTTCTCCTTTTCAAGTGGGAGAGAAATATAAAAAAATGAGAGAGTTGAAAGAAAAACTTGAGAGAAAAAAGAAAGAGAGGAGTAAGGGAGTGAAGAGTGATAGCTCAAAGAAAAAACAATAAGAGGTTGAGAGCTCGAGTGAGAATAAATTATCACAAGAAAAGAGAAGTGAGTAAGAAAAACAAATGATCAAAGAAAGAGGAAAAGTTGTGCATGATTTTTCAAAATCAAAAGAGCTTAGAAGAGCTAAACATTAAATATGATACTCAAACCATACTTATTAAATCTAAGGTGAGGCGAATTTGAGGACTAATTCTTTTGAAAATGGGGATAGTGATGTAGATCAAAGTAACAATATTTCAAGGAGACCTTTCACAGTGAGTCAAGCTAAGCACCTTCAAGCATGAAAAACTTTATAAATTAAGATGGAAATTTTGGAAGATTCAAACACGAAAGACATAAAGATATTCAATATATTAAGTGCTCTACCACTTTAATTACCTTATAGTTTTAGTGAGGAAAATTTGGGTCTTTATCGTTACTTTTAACCTTTATTATATATAGTATATATTAGGATTCCACAACTAGTTTTGACATATGAAAAATTGTGCCTCTTGTGAGAGCTTGAAAATTCTTTATTAAATTTCAACATCTTGCCTTAGATTGCAAGTTAGGTTCCATAACTAGTTTTAGCATATGAAAAATTGTGCCTCTTGTGAGAGCTTGAAAATTCCTTTTTGAATTTCGAGTTTTTGCCCTGGGATTTGCAAGTAAGTTGCTACCTTCTTGAGGATTCTACTAGATTGTGTTTTTATTTATCAAAATAAGTGGTGTTTTAGTTAGTTTCACTAATGCATCTTTTTTTTTTAATCTTAATTTAATTGTCTATCTCTCTTTTATCTATCTTTCAATCTTTATTTTGTTTTGTTTTCATCTTCTTGTTTCACATCATCTTATTAGAGGGTTCAGAGGGTTATGTAGTGTATTATGACATTTCAAACGTTGGATTCTAGTGTGTCTTGATGCAACATTGTAAGGTGATTGCATATGTTTCGATGGAGTTGAGGAAGCATGAGATGAATTATATGACCCAAGATTTAGAATTGACTACAGTTATACATGCATTGAAAATGTAGAGACACTATTTGTATGGCGTTCATGTTGATATCTTCACTATTAATAAGAGTTTGTTTGTACTCTTTTAAGTAGAAATAGTTGTACTTACTACAACGGGAATGATTCGAGTTGCTAAAAGACTAAGATATAGATATTTTGTATTATTTGGATTAGGCAAATATGATAATTGATACCCTCAATCACAGATCTATGGACAACTTATCATACTTATGAGCCGAAAAGAGATAACTTGAAAGCTACATTAGTTGGATAGTGGGTCACAATTTAAACTATATAATGTCATTTTTAGTTGTGGAAATAAAAGAGCAGCGGTATGAGGATCCCATCCTAGCGTAGTTTAGGGATAATGAGTCTCTATCTTTTGAGGTGACAAGAAATAGAAATGTACTATAATTGACTTCATATTTCCATAATTTTATTCATCCATGATCAATGAAGATGTACCATGATTTTAAGAGGATCCATTAGTGGCACGAGATGAAAAAACAATGTTGAATTTGTGACTAAGTGTCCCAATTGTCAGTATGTGAAAATTAAGCATAAAAAGTTTGATGGGCTAATGCATGATATAACTATTCCCTTGTGGATGTTGGAAGTATTTATTACGAATTATGTTACATGATTAACCCATTTGCGAAACACGTTTGGTTCTATTTAGGTGATTGTTGACAAACTAACAAAATTAACCCAATTCTTGTCACTACTTATATGGATGATGATTAGTTGTTTATTTGAGAGAAAGTCAGTCTCCACGAAGTCCTAGTATTAATCATTTATGAGAAAGGAACACAATTTATAACTACTTTTTGGTGGTCATTCCAGAAGGACTTGGGGATGCAAATTAATCTCAGCACAACTTTTTTCTCAGATAGATGGTCAGATCGAGCGCACAACCCAGACACTTAAGAATATGTTATGAGTGTGTGATATAGAATTCAAGGGAAGTTGGGAATGATCACTTACCTCTTATTGAGTTTGCATATAATAACAACTACCATTTCAATATCGGGATGAGTCATGACTCCTTATGAGGTTTCATAGGGACGAAAATGCAAATCCCCTATTAGGTGGTTGTAGGTGGGTGAGTCATGGTTGGTTAGACTTGACTTAGTACACCGAATTACTTTCTGCCAGGCTCAGGAATTCTAGTTTATATTTATTTATTTTAATTTCTGAAAGTAGTGCAAGGCGAGTGAAGCGAGTTAAACTTATTTTGAGCAGTCATTGACGACCTATAATCGCAAGAAATCATATTTCGATGTGAAACGTCAAGATTTATAATTCTGTATTGACTATTGAGTATTCTTGAAGATCTCACCTTGAAGGACGTTATGAGAATGGATGGGAAATGTAAGCTCATTTCGAAATTCTATATGGACAAATGGATGGGAAATGTAAGCTCATTTCGAAATTCTATATGGACAAATGTTGCAAAAATATATATAAAACCATTTCTCGGGTTGTCTAGTTGAGGATCTTTAGATCTTAGAGAAATTGTCATACGATGAGACTCCAGTTACAATACTATACTATTAGGTCTGCATACTGAGGACCAAACACGTAGCTTCGGTAAAAGTCTTTTGGAGAAATAAGAACATCAAAGAAATGACATGAAAAGGTGAGAAGGATATGAGATCTAGACACCCATACCTCTTCCAAGCACTAGAGTGAGGGTATGCCAACCTAAATTTCATAGTCTAAGGTGAGTTAACCCTTTCAATTAAGTTTTTATTATAATTATAATTTGCTTAAGATATTTATTATTGAGTTGCATCTTGTTAGTATGTTGTATCACTTTGTGAGACATTTGGGCTGGACTCTTCTACTTTCCTCGTTATATTGAAATACTGTCATGAAAGGAATATATGAATTATTGCTAAATATTTGATCAAATGGGATTATCTAATTCATCTATAGGATTCCACGTATCCGAATCGATCAAAAATTTGATTATATTCGAATTATTCATTTTCAAATAATATTCACATTATTTACAAATATGTATTTTAATAAATTAGGTTTACCTCTCATTAATAAACTTAACAAATACAACCCTCTTTTAATAATTTTTCCAAATCAGTCATAATTATCTAATTTTAATTAAATTAATCGGCTAGATTTACTATTTTGTGTGAACTGAAGTACCCATTTTGTTCCTTATAGGAAGGTTGTGAGTGTTTTTGTACATGTAGTGCACTTTGAAAGTATCCATTGTTTTTTTACTATTTTGAGGTATACAAAATATTTGGAGGGACATTTTTGTCATTTCACTTATTTTATTTTGAAATAAGTTATTTTAATAATTTTTTTTTTCAAAAATCAAAATAACAAGTAAGATCTAAACAATTATTAATGATAATAAGTTCTAAAAACCTAGCTACCCCACCCCACCTCCCCCAACCTAGCATCACACTACCTAAACATAAACCTAAATACCAAAATAGTTATTTCAGCATTATTATTCCACCAAAGAGAAACATAATTTATCTCAATACTATTTTCTCTGTATCTAATTATCTGTCCATTTTTTATTTTTTAGCTGTCCAAATTTTCTTATCGATTTTGACAAATCAATTTTTTTTTACCTATTATATCCTTAATTAATTACTCTGAAAAAGTAGAACTTTTTGAAAATCTTAAATTTTTAATTCATCAATTTCATAATTAACAGAGATAAAATGGTAAACTTACTATGTTCATCATTATTTTCTTAATAAATGTGTCAATTGAAAAATGAACAAAAAATTAAAAATAGAGGGAGTAATTATTAAATTCGAGATAAATTATCTCGACCTTACCAATCAAACAACAAAATAAATGCACTAATTAATCCCAAAACTATTTGGTCTTCACACCAAACAACCCCTAAAGTGTTCCGTTCAGATTGTTCCTGTTCCCAGTTAAAACTTGACCCTGCCCCAAAACGCCTCTGGTTGAGCGGTCAAAGTTCGAACCGAAACTAAGAACGGATCCTAAAATCCGACTGATTTAGGTCCGCCAATTTCAAACGGCGCCGGTCTTCTTCTTCCGGCGAATCGACAGAGACAGCACCTTCCTCCACCATCTGCGGCAAAATCGAGTAGTAGGTTACATTCTTTCCTTTCTATCCCGTGGGGCAAAATCCTTAATCCCTTTTTCTAATTATTGCGAGCATTGCAACAATTTAACTTTGCATATATCCATGTTTTGCCTGTGAATTATCAGCGATTTGGGAATTCCAGTGGTTATCTGTTTTTTTTTTTTTTTTTGAGCTTGCCTATGAAGTCTGAAGTATTGGATTTTAATGGTTGTTTGGAGTTACCTAATGACATGATGGAAAAAAAGGAAAGAAAAAAAGACAATAAGAAATTAACTGCTAGAATGACCCTAGCGTTCAGCTGCAATCGAGCAAAGACTGCATTAGGTGAATTCTTTGCATCTTCTAAGCTTTGGTGAGCTGAGTTAGTGGGTAGGTGTGCTTGTAAGAGGTACCATGTACCCAAGGTGTGTGCAAGCTGGTACAGGAACCACAAATATAACAAAGAAAATACTAAAGACAGGGCTAGGTTTTATGTGAGAAAGCAATTTTTTTTGATAATTAATGTCTTTTTATTCGAACCTGACAAACACTGCCCTGGCTGTTTCGGCTGCAAATTGATTATAGTTTTCTGATTGCATAGCCCTTTCTGCTTTGCAAATTTCGAAGAAAGTCTTTTATTGATAAATAATGCACTATAGAGTATCTCTATGTCATTCATCTGAGTGAGATGTGGAAACTACAGTTTTATTGTCTGAATTCAGAAACTTTTCCTTATAACTAGGAACTAATTGAGAAACAGTGGGGTCTATTTGATATAGAGGGGTTTTCAGACCTACCAAAGGTACTCCAGATTGCCCTCTAGTAGGATCAGATTTACAGAGGACAAAATATTCTGCCTCTACGCGTGTTTTGAAGGCTGAACTAAGGGAAGTTGTGGTTCAATTTGTTTAAAGTTTTTAAGATCAAATTCAGCAATTATTTGTGTTGGAAAGAATATTAGTAGATGAGCTATTGATCGAGTTTAGCTGGATCAATAATTCCAGTGGGTTATGTTTGTGCGGAGATAGTTTTCTCAGCTTCAAGGAAATGGAATTACTTACTGTTGAGAAACTAGTCTGGTAAGGTGAAGGTGCACGTTGTTGCCAGACTCTTCTTTCATGAAGGGTTAGTGGGGATTAAGCAAGGGATAGGGAGAAGCACATATTTGCATTAGTGTAGGAGGAATATTTGGGGAGATTTGGAGTGGTGCTGGGGGATGCTGATATTGGGAAGGTAAGAACTAAGAAAACTTGACTGGTTAGCAGATACTATTACGCTAACATCTTTGTGATCTCCATAATTTTCTTCTCTTCCTGGTAGTTCTCAGATCACTATATGAGAGAATCACCTTTTTTTTGGCCAAGTCACTATGTGAGAGACTCACTTATTCATATTTTACACTAGAGACAAAAATGTTGCGGATCTCTCTCTCTTTTGTGAATCAATCTTGATTGTTAGGGAGACAATGTTCCTGTTCTTTTTGAGTAATTAATACCGTTCAATGTATATTATGGGCAACCTATTCTTCCTTCAGTTGATCACTACCTTTTCAACGACTGTTGTATTTTTCCTAAACCATTTATACATGAATTCCAAAAGTATATTGCTGTGGTTCCCCTTCCTTTATAAAATCAAAGAACAAAGTTTTTATCATGCTATAGCCACAAGTGTATCCCTTTCACTTGACGAAGAAGCTGCACATGAGTTTCCATGTTAAGCTCCATTCACATTTTGCATCTGGTAGTTCCAGTAGCTTTCTATTGGTTCTTTGCTTATCAAAAAGGTTTGTGACATGTAATCTCATTCTTTTTATTATATCTTCTACTTAAAATGGTTGTTTTGGTTGCATTTTTAAGCAAGGCTATTTATATTCATACAATGATATAGTGAGACTTCATGGCTATGTTTTTTCAAGTGAGATGAGAATGAATTTTCTGAATATCTCCCTCCTCCACAACTAAAGAAAAGAGAGAAGAAGGAAAATAAGACTCATGTATTATCTGAAGGAGAAATCTGAACCAGATTTTATCATTATCTTTCTTTCTCTTGTTGCCTATTATGTCAAGTGCTTAATGATTCTTTTCTCACACAATTTTATTTCTGAATTTAGTGAAGTTGAAAGAACTATGAATATACATTTGAATGCTTTGTGACAAGGATGCCAGGCATACCTTTAGTGGCTCGTGAAACCACGTAAGATATTTCCTGTGCCCTGCATTTGAGGTGTTATATTTATATTTGTCAATAATTACATTTAAGATACTCAAATGCACTTACAGAAGCATGGATGATGATTGTTATATTATAATTTGTGGAACAGGAATTACACTTGCTACTGCAGCTACTCTACAGTTACGGATTCAATGTGCAGGCAAGATTCTGCTACACATTTGTCTGCAGAGGAGGAGATTGCTGCTGAAGAAAGCCTTTCAAGTTATTGCAAACCTGTTGAACTCTACAACATTCTCCAACGCCGTGCTGTTAGAAATGTAATGTACTTACATGAGGATGCAGCTTTTTGCCTATTTGTCATCAATGCTAATGATTTTGGTGTCAATTTCCAAGTTGATGTTAATGGTCTTAAATATTGTTGATTTTATTGGTTTTGTTTATCTGCATCAAACAGTCATTTTAAATGTCAGTTAAAAGTTTTTGCGGTAAAATACTCTACAGTATTATCGTTCTTCTCAGCCATGATACTCTAAATAAATGCATCTTATGTCAGTTCCAAGTGTTTTCTAGAAAAGTATACTAAAGATTATTATCTTTCTCTCAGCCATGCTTTTGAACTGATGTTTTAGATCCGGACTTGGATTTTTTGCTTGTTTCCAATTGTTATGAGTTTTAATGTGTTTGGTCTCATCACTTTTATTACATGCTAATTATACATTCATCATCCGCATTTTGTGTAAGATGTTTCTAATGAGTGTAAATATCTTGCAGCCTTCCTTCCTTCAAAGATGTTTACAGTACAAAATTCAAGCAAAGCACAAAAGGAGGTATATTTGATTGTGATTACTTTCACTCCCAATTTTTCTGTCATGCAAGGTTATGTCTCAGATACTCTAATACTAGATGCTCCGAGGTACTTTTAGTTGTCATGTGATATTGTCCATGTTGCTTTGGAGTGAGCTCTAAATTTATGTGGAGACGCGACTTTCATTACTTTATATCATTGGGAATGTTTGAATATATCTTAATTATCTAGTCTTTTTTTTTTGACAATGGCTCTTCAGTCAATATTTATTGTATTAAATTTAATGAATTGTCGAGAATTCAGTGATCTAAATCAAACAAGTTCCTAGTGACAAGATATGTCTTTACAATACGATTCAATGCTTAAACTTTGTAGTACTACTATACATTTTTCCTTATAAAATTTGTTAATTAGTACTTACACATTTAAGACTTGTATAGTAGCTTGTATGATATGATGGATTCACCTTATGGCTGCAAAGTAACTACTTAAAAGACAGATCTAGTTACTGCTGGCAAGTTTGTCTTAAATTGCAGGCAAACTACTGTTTGAAATAGCTAATGAAACACAATTTGGTTCACCTTGTAGTTGGTGATCAATATCGTACGTGTTACTCATTATACCACCCCATAATTCATCAAATGTTAAAAAAGTTAAAATCATATAGGTGCACGAGTTTGAAGCGAAAAGTGAAGTGAAGCTCACAACTTTTTAAGTGAATTGCACAATTTACATATTATTATAAAAATAGCAAAATGTATATGAAATTTGTACTATAAGCAAGTTTCAATTAAAATAACTAATTTAAAATAACTAATTTTAGCATCCAATATAAAATACCTTTACTCAACAGAAAAATTCAGCTCCTCAAATGTGATATTCAATTACCTCGCTGCAAATCTTGGTATTTAAGTGGAGAAGGGTAGAGGGCTAGATCCATTATCCATTGTGTTTTGAACCTTGCGCCATTAGCCCTTCAGAATTCCTCAGTTTGAAAGATATCTTTTTGAATAAAATACCTTATCCAAAAATTTCCGACTCCTGAAAGGTGAAATTTAAGAATCAACCTACGGGCCTGTTTGAATTGGCTTAAAAGTTGGTCAGTCCTATTTTAAGTCATTTTTAGCTTTTGAGAGTGTTTGTCAAAGTTAAATATAACTTAAAATAAGTTAAAATGACTTGAAAAAAAGTTAAAAGTAGGTACTTCCCTACTTTTCATTTTTTAAATTATAAGTTACTAAAGTTTGACTTTTTTAAAAACTACTTTTAAAATGCTATTTTTTTTAAAGTTAAGCCAAACGAGCTCTACTTCTTGCCGGGATCAATTTGTGTGTACTTTTTTGAAGCCCACACTTCGCTGAAACGCATGGCTTTGCCATGAAGAGATGATCTCTCGCTTCATCACTTTAAGCAAAAAGTGATCGCAGTGTATGTGTACTTGCAATTAGATTGCTTTGGAGGTGATTTATTACTGTGGCTATTTTTTTAGGATTCAAATGGCAATATCTGTGCCAGCAACTGTGAATGATGAATCACAGGTCCAGAATTTATTTCCTTTGGGTGTAATTTTGGCAAAGCCATTATCAAGTGCTGCAGCTGTCGAGGCAGTAAGTTCTAATCTTGTGCAAATTCATCCAGTGACTTTTAATCTTTTATGCTGTTGGGTACCTTGCTAATGCCATTTGGTTACAGCATTCTGCTGTCTATCAGTTTAAGCGGGCATGCATGTCAACCTCATTCAGTGGAGTTGATGGGATAAATCGTGCTCAAGCAAAATTCATTCTCCCTGAAATGAATAAACTCTCTGCTGAAATAAGGGCTGGCTCTCTTGTCATCCTGTTTGTCAGCTTTGGTAGGTAAAAAATGTTTCTGGAATTTTATTTGTTGAGTTCGATATGAAGGCCAACTATATATGGTTTTCTGCCTTTGCAGCCGAACTTGCAAGAGATCGTGGGGATATATCTTCATTTCCATGTAAGTAGTGGGAAGTTGGAAAGATTCTGAGTTTGTGCAGTTACAGGTGTCAAATACACTTTATCTGGCACTTATGATTGCTAGCTTTTTCAAACTCAGCACCTCTTCATTTTGTTTTCTTTTTTGCTATTTGTATTGATGGTTTAGAAAAAATTAAGCATATGTATATTGTTTAAATATTGCAAGTCTAACCATCTATAATAAATATTTACATATGAAAGTAAAAAATTCTAACCATCTATAATGTGCCACATCTGCAAACATGTTTCTTCAGTTGAGTGACCTATTTCACAAGCCTGAAGTAAAAGGAAAAAAATATAATGGCAATGACATAGTATTTGCAGTATGGTAACCAATACATGAGGTCTCCATGGTAATTCTTTCCTATTCTTGTCTTTCATAGTTTTAGAAAGCATTTTCTTCTGGTTCGACATGTTTAGCTGATTGAGGAAAGAGAATTTCGGAATTTCCCTTCTACATGTCCCTTTATGCCCTTATAAAAGTGATTCTCCTTCACACCCTCTTCCATGAATATTGTCTCTTTACTTTTCCTTTCATCTCAGTCTATCTCTAGGACCTGACAAGATATGAACATCTTTAATTTTAATGCTGTTAGGGAGTATCTTCTAACAAGCAAGGATTGTGTGAAACCAGTCCTATACTTAACACTTAATGGCAGCACTAAATCCTTTGTATATCTCAATCTAATGGGTTCACAGCAAGCTGAAAAAAATATTGAATTCATAATTCTAATCATCATTATAAATTCATGTTTGTGGTTTGATGTTTATAGTATAAGTTACAAAGTTCTTTTCAAAAAAAAGAAAAGAAAGTACATTACAAAGTTTGAATGTTATATCTGGAATGTTGTCAATAAATGAATCTGAAATAAGTCCACAGACTTTCGTCAGTGCTTGGGAAGTTTGAATAGGCACTCATTAGCACATGAAAAGAAAAACCACATAGAGGTTGTTACTATATCAAATTATGTCGTGTTAGGTTGTCTGCATACCTTATTGTCTTTTGCGTTGTACCTTTTCATTTTTCAGTATGTTTGATAACCTCCTTTTTCCATATTTAGTTGATTCAAGTTTTTGATCTTTTCTTCAGGTTTCTCATGATCCATCATCTTTATTGTTCTAATCTTATTTTCGAAACTGTGGTAGTGAATCTTGAAGGGCACTGCTTGTTGGGCAGAATGCCGATGGAATTACTTCATTTATTGTGGGACAAGTCTCCCAATTTGAGTTTAGGGGAGAGAGCTGAGATGTTATCAACTGTTGACTTGAACCCTTGTTTCATGAAGGTACGCCTTAGCTGAAGTCGCTGAATAGAAGTATATATTGTTAGTTTTTTTTTTTTTTTGGTGTGTGTTGGTTTGTTTGTTCTGGTTTGATGATCGAGAAACCCTGATAGCCGGTGGTGCATGATTCAATACTCGGTGGATAATGGGCCTAACCCCCTACCTTTCTCCACTAAAAAAAAAGTAGTAGTATGTATTGCTAGATTGATATTGCTTTGTTGACTGCTTTGTGAACCAACATCTCACTGACAATCTGGAAGAGTGATCACTACTTTTTGTTATGCTTCAAATGTACATCCTTAGTTTAACGAAAGCGCTTGTGGTTTCAGAACTTTTCTTCAACCAAACACCAATAGAAAAAGTTCTGCAGTTTCTGCAAAAGAATGAGAATACTTCTCCAGAGGTGCTTCTCAGATTTTGCAAAAACTGAAAAGCTTTTCTGTGTCGGTGTTTGGTTGAATAATTACTTGAAAAAAATTGAAATAAGTTTTTCCGTAAAAAATTCGCAACACTTTCTGGAAACAAATGGCAGCCCAGTAATTGAAGTCTTGCCACTGGTGGGAGTGTTGCAACTGCCCTTAGTCATGTTATTATGCCTCCCTTTTCTTCACCAAAATCAGAGCAAATGGATTTAAAAACCAGCTCTGGTTTACTTAAAAATCTGACTAATCTTCTAGCCAATGTTGATACCGGATAGGATCTATCTCATCTGCTCACTTGACTACGTCTGGAACTCTAGAATCGATATGGCTTCTTCAAAGTATTACTAAATTTTGGATTTGTCTTTTGTTAATTAAGGCAGATATGTCTTCTCTTTCCTATGTTACTCATATATGTTATATTTAGTTTCCATAGGTGAAAACATGGAATTTCTGTCCTCTCTTTTGTTAATCATAAGTAAAGGGTTTGATAACCTAGCAGCCGGACCTTCACATATTTGGTAGAGGCTGATTCTTCTGGATAGACTCTTTTCATTTAGTGTTTCATGATATAGAATCTGTCTATAGTGGCCATTGCCAGATGTTTTGCTGAGGCTGGTTCTTCTGGATAAATGATGCTGAAAGGGCATTGCTGAAGTACTTTTAATTAATTCACACATGTTGTTCTGGTGTTGATCATGGTCACACTCACACATAATGAAATGAGTAATATTGATACATAGTCAGACATAACAATTAGTGAATAGTTAACTTGTTGAAGAAAGGAAGAAATGAAGAAAAACAAGAGGAACCATCTTCTCTGACAGCTATTGTGTCTTCATCTGCAGACAAGCTCTTTGGACAAAGACAGACGCATTTCCTTTCAGTATCCCCGCAGTTCTGTGGCTCTGGTATGTCATTTTGTACTCAGTGCTTATGTCCTTGAGGATTTTAATAAAAGATTTTCAATCTTTTTGCTTATATAATTCAATTCGTTTTTTTTCTTCTCAAAAATAATTGAATTTCTTGGATGCTGTAATGGTTGGATTATGAAAGGCGACAATCCAACAGCTGCAAGTCAAAATTGCTTCAGAAGAAGCTTTTGCAAGAGAAAGAACACGATATGATTCATTCTCATATGATGACATTCCTACAACTTCATTGGCTCGAATAATACGGTGAAGCACTATTTTCTGCACTGCATATTTCTCTATTTTGTCGTGTGTATTGCCTTTCTTGTGTTTGTCGTTGTGTGATGCCTTCTTTCCTTGCTGTACAAGAAATTATCAGTACTATCATTGTTGACAGCAATTATTCCATCATTGTGTTAAATGTTAATTCTTCTTCCCAGCACATACTTGCATTCAATTTTTTGCTCGTTTGAGCCTGTGCCACTAGGTAGATTTGCTCTTTTAACTCAGGTCAGCATTCAGGGGTATACTGCTCTATCAAAACTTAGCTGAGCTCTGATCCTTAAAATTATACTGCTATATATCTAGCTTGTTAGATTAGCTTCCTCCTATGTTCCCAGCAAGTTTTTGTGCATGTTTGGTAGACCTTGTCATTCTTACCCATCTTTGCTACCTTCACTTGTTGTAAGTGATTCAACTTATTCAACTCGATAACAGTCCATCTCGTTTCCAATGTGAATGTAGTGATGCAACTCTAAGTCATAAACATGCTAAATATCGAATGCTCTATTGCACTCTGCGGTTTTGAAGATAAGTCAATATGCTGATTTATGTTTTTTCCGCCGCATGTCCCCTTTCAAGTTTCATTTTCTCCTTTAGCAAACAACATTTCCTTATTCTTTTCATTTCTTTAGTTTTAACTGAGTTTTGAAAGTGTGCGTTTAGCTTGATACTGAAATTGAAGAGGTTCAAAATTATTTATGTCCATTGTAAAGTAGATATGTAGCTAATATTTTTGCTTATCGCTCTTTCTAGGTTGAGGACAGGAAATGTTGTTTTCAACTATATGTACTATAACAATAAGTTGCAGAGAACAGAAGGTAAACTTAATTCTTCTTTTATAGTAAAGCTGTGGCTTGTTTGACGTCATATTTGGCTACTTTTATTTAATTTTATGATATTGCTACCAATATCTGTGTTAGCTCTGGGTGGTTCCTTGTGCTTTTGAACTCAGGTCAGATTCTATGTTGTCTAGTTTTGTTTTGTAAAGCATTTTCTGTTATTTGGATGGATTTAAAATGATTAAAGCAGGGTTCTTTTCCAGTTAAAGAATCTGCTCCATTTGGTTCTTTTCTTGAAAATAAAGTCTTCTTTCCTAAACTATGTCCTGAACTCATCTGGTATTTTGTTACTTGGATGTCTCACTTACTTTGGTGAACCCTCCCTTTGTTGTACATGGATGCTTCATGTCGTTGGGTCATGTAAGATGCGGCTAACTTGAAATTTTGAGTGCTATCTCTTAGGCACAGCTTTAGATTCTTGGCATATAGCAAAATAGTGCACTGTATATCCATTTGAAATAAATTGTAAGAGCAATCAACTAAAGGCCTCCAACTTGCTACTTGGACTTTAGTCTGTGTCTTTCATATGTTAGCCAATCTGTTTGAATTGCCACCATCCTACATATATCAAGGTGTATTTTGCTCTTGGTGTTAGAGTAGTTAATAACTTTAAGAATGGTGAAATTGATGACATTTCCATATGTGCGGTATTCTTTTCTTTGATCAAATTCCTTCCATGTAAATATTGCTTGTGCAGTTCAAGCTACTTAGTTTTTTTTTTCCCTTTCTGAACTTGCAGTGACAGAGGACTTCACCTGTCCTTTCTGCTTGGTAAAATGTGTGAGTTTTAAGGTAAAGACTGGGATAATCTTAGTTTGTTTCTTTAATAAAACTGAGCAATATGGATCCAGTTTGAAATGGTTTTGGTGAGAAATTGGTTTAATAATTTTGTATCTTTGCTTTTTTGCTTTTAGGGTTTGAGATATCACTTATGCTCATCCCATGATCTGTTCAACTTTGAATTTTGGGTTGGTAAACTTCAGCACGCTTCAAATAAAATTATAACTGTGTATTTCTCTAAGCTGTCAAATTAACCTCGTATCATTTTTAGGTAAACGAAGAATATCAAGCTGTAAATGTATCTGTGAGAAGTGAGATGTGGAGATCTGAGGTCAGCACATTTTCTTTTAACTCAGGGGTGAATCATATATGGTCTGTAGTATCTGCTCCTAGCACAAATCTGCTGCAATACATAGTAGTTATCTCTATATTCCTGTAGGAGATGGATAGATGCTTAACTCTTCTTTTAGGTATTTTGATTTCTGTAATCATGTCTGCAGTTGACCTTCTAAAGCTTTACTGGGTTCTTGATGAAAGACAAAATATGTAGTTTAATAGTGAATATCTTTAATAAGGTCATGTATTTTATTTGCATGATACTTGGTTAAATTCTAACGTCCTCTATAATTTTGATTAGGCAAAGGTTTGATTTTTTTTTTTTAATTGATTATTGGTTTGAAAAGTCAGTTCTGTATTTTTAACTTGAAATGCTTGACTACTCTTACTAGTCATGCCTTTTCTTCTGTGCAAATTAACTTGCTCTCTGGAGTGATCTTCAGATTGTTGCTGATGGCGTGGATCCTAAGCAACAAACATTCTTCTTTTGGTATGTAACTATCATGCTCCTCCAATTTGTATTCTAGCTATTTGATGCCACTTCAGAAGTGTGTTGTGATATTCCACTGCTTTATTTGTAATTTATGCTCAGTTCAAAGCCACTAAGACGGAGGAAACAGCCAGATTTAGTTCAAAATTCAAAGCATGTGCACCCACTTGTTTTAGATTCAGATTTCCCTACGTCAATGAATAATCTCAATGAGAGGATTAATGGTAATGACAACTCTTTTTCTTTCTTTTTCCCATTGCATTCCTTGGATTATTCGATGTGTTGATAGTTTTCAGAGGTTGAACTGTTTATTCAACGTTGTTATGCGTTCCTTGGTAGGAGTGATAGAGCATGGTTTCTTAGTGGATACACATAAGTGAATATTACTTGTTGTCAGAGTTCCATCAACATCCTCCTTTCTTAAGTTGAAAGGTACACAGTTGCTGTCTGAAAGTGCAGCAAAGTTTGATTGTTGTAGATAAGGAACTATCTAGGTGATCTTTTCCTTGCACACTGTGTAATAAAATTATAATTGTCTTGCCTATGGCAAATGGTAGCAGATGTTCCTTGACCACACCCCTCACTCGATGAAGACTTGGCAAATTATAATGGTGGAATTTGTGTGCTATTGGCCCTTGGGGGTTCTTGGTTACTAAAAAAAATCTTAGTAGAATAATTATTTTATGTGTATTTATTATTAATTTAGAACCCAATAGCTAAAACGGGCTTGATTTTTTTCTTTGCAGAACCCACATATTTTAAATCCTAGATCTGACTCTACTTCTCCATATAGTATTTCCCAGGAGAGTTGAGATCTTTTATGTACCTATGGACGCTCTTTCAAGTTAGAAGAGGGTTTTACTTTCCGCTCATTTATGAAAAGAAATGCAAGTTGCTTGTTCCACTGTTTTAACAAGCAGAACTGCAGCATGCCACAGTTCAAGGTGAATGCAAATCATCTTGAGGCATAGCTGGGGCGTATTATGAGACGCATGGCTCAATTGCTCGGGCATATCTTGATGCATGACCTGAGTTCTGTTCAATTACCCTTCAAAGTCCTAAGTAATCCTGGACTCAAACCCAAATAACAATCCAAAACGCAAGAGGTTTGAGTATCTACAAAATCAATTTTCGTTGTAATGCCCACTAATTTGCTAACTCAGATTTTTTGTTTGCAAAGTTAATTAGCAAATTGCTTGATGGAATAGAGAAACTCAACAAGTTACTGAGTGCCATAATCTAACGGTATAATCTGTAAAACTGGTGTTGTTCTGCTAGCCCAACTGTTGAATGCCATAGTCTTCTGTTTACCTATAGCTCCACGGATAGTGACTGAGTTTCTGTTTTAGGAAGGGAGGGAGAATTGGCTTCCTCTGATCATGAAGAGAAAATAGGCTTTTTCTACAAAGCAGCATTTTTTTGTCATTTGAGACTACAAGTGAGACAGAATCTGGGTATTGGTTTTAAGGTGGCGAACTGGGGATTTGGCTATATATTATTACTTTACTCTATTTGTTAAGAATGAATGTTGAGGAGCTTCGGGTCGGCCAGTCATTTGACCTGTTTGCCCTTCTCCTTCAACTTCCTTATATACCTTTAGTATTTTATCTGTTTTAATTTATTTGTCCTATTTTTTTTTATATGTTATGTATTATAAAAAATAGTACGAAAAATCAGCTTAAAATATTAAAAATTTGGTTACCTCTCAAAATTTCACCCGTACTGCATACTGAGGGAGTAACATATATTATTTAAATTATATTGAAAGTACTATAAATTACAATAATTAACAACTTAAAATATTTGAAAAACATATTAAGATGTGATTAACTTCCGAAATTTCACATGTGCCACATAAATTTGGACAAAGGGAGTAACATATATTATTTGAAAATTACTCTAGGAATACTATAAATCACAACTTGGAGTATTTAAAAACATATTTAAAATTTGATCAACTCCCCACATAAATTGGGACAGGGAAATACCATATGTTATTTAAAAGTTACGGTAATTAAAAGTACTATAAGTCACAATAATTAACAATTTAAAAATATTTTAAAAAACATACTAAAAATTTGGTTTGAGTTCAAAATTTCACATGTGCCACATAAGTTGGGACAAAGTGATAACATATATTAAAATATATTTTTTTTAAAAATATTAAAAAATTGATAACTCTCAAAATTTCACATGTGCTAGATATATCACAATAATTAACAACCACATAAATTGGGACAGGGGAAATAACATATATTATTTAAAAATAACATTAATTAAGAGTACTATAGGTCACAATAATTAACAATTTAAAAATATTTTTAAAAACATACTAAAAATTTTGTTCAGCAAAATTTCACATGTGCCATGTAAGTTGAGATAGAGTAAGTAACATTTTTTAAAATATTTTTTAACTCTCACAATTTTATATGTGCCACATATATCACAATAATTAACAACTTAAAATATATATTATTTAAAAATAATGTTAATTAAGAGTACTATAAGTCACAATACTTAACAATTTAATTTTTTTTTTTAAAAACATACTAAAAATTTTGTTGAGTTCAAAATTTCACATGTGCCACATAAGTTGGGATAGGGTGAGTTAACATTTTTTAACTCTCAAAATTATATATCACAATAATTAACAACTTAAAATATTTTAAAAAACATATTAAAAATTTGATTAACTCTCAAAATATCACATGTACCACATATATTATTTGAAAAGTACGTTAAAAATAACACAAAAATAATTAACTATATTGGGTCCGGGCTTGCCCGGGCTTTTATATCTAGTATGTATATATAGAATGTAATATGATGGAATTCATTTGCTTAATCAATTTCTGGTAGAAATGATTTTCTTTTATACCCTTAGTATATCACACTGATAATAGGTATACTGGTGGGGGTTTGAGAGATAACTAGCTTCCTACTAGAAGTATCATTTTATGATGGTGTAAGAATACAGTGTAGTGGAATTTATTTGCTTAATTGTTTTCTGATAGAATTGATTTGCTTATATAACAATAAATATATCTTATTTGTATATGTATACTGGTGAGGCTTTGAGAAAGAATTATCTTTCTACTAGGATAGTCATTATATGATGGTGTAAGAATATAATATAATGGAACATTCTTTAAAAAAATATATGATATAATGGGATTCATTTGCCTAATTGTTTTCTGGTGGAATTGATTCTGCTTATATAATAATTGTATATTATTTTAATATGGGTATACTGGTGGTGCTTTGAATTAGCTTCCTACTGGAAAATTCGTTTATGATGGTGTAATACAAAATTATATTGGGAATATACACAACGGTTCCCCTGAGCTACCTCTGGATTCCAAAAAGATGCTTAAATTTTGAGGGGGGGGGGGGGGGGAAGGGTCTCATGGCTCTGTGGTCGTTTAAAGTGGTAGAAAAATCACCTTTTGTGACTGGCACTGGTTTGAAGAAAACCAGTGCATGACACACACCAATCACGTTTTGCCATGCCATCCACCTGAAATCATCATGAAAGCCACCTAAACTCATATCAAAACAACACCAAACTACTGCCTCCCATAATCCATGTTCTCTTCACAAAATTCCCTTCAATCCCCCCCGTCTAGTTTCAAATTCAAAAATTTATTGGATTCAGTATCTCAGAAATCACCACCAAATAAAATTAGAAAATTAAAATCGCCACCAAACCACAATCTGAAAATTCAAAACATCACCAAATCACCACCCAACCAAAATCAGAAAATCGCCAGATCCACCAAAATGTGAATAGTAGAGAAAATTATTGGGGTGAGTGAAAATAACAGAAAAAAGAAGAAAATTAAAACCACCGCCAAATCAGAACCATAGGAAATCAGTTTCTTGACTTAGCTTTCTTGAGAGCACTGCTTTTTGATTTAGGGGTTGGGTGAGCGGGAAGTTGATCATGTCCAAGTCTGACTGCCATTTCTTATTGTTTTAGCCTTTTGAGTGCGGATCAAAATTTTATTTTCTTTTTGTCCGAAACCTTGGCATACAAGTCTGTTGGCATCGATATTGAAGCACCATTGTTACTAATAATGATTTATCTGCTGTTAAACATTTACCAGGTGTTGCTGACGCTGTAGAGTGTGATCCATCAAGTTCCAATGGTGCAAGTGTTCCCTCATCTGGTCACTTGTATACAGATCCTGATTCTGTTCAGTCAGCATCAGGAAGCACTCTTGCACCCCCAGCACTGCTTCAGTTTGCCAAGTCAAGAAAGTTATCAGTTGAGCGCTCTGATCCCAGAAAGTATGTTCATTGGCACAATGTCAAGTAGCATTTTTACTTAACCAAGTGATTTTGGGTGGAAAAGATTTGGACACAATACTGAAGTCTTCAGCAGTGAAATCTTTTTTTTTTTTTTTTAAATTCTTTTAAAAATGATTTCACTGCTGAAGACTTCAGTTGTGTCCAATAATTCATCAATTATCTAATTTTGTTGGCTGCATTAGGCTTCAAGCCCTTGAACTCCACTGTGGATTATTTGGCTGTCTAATCTGGAGCTATTATTTCCCTTTGTTGACTACCTCATTGGGCCTACTGCAGTTATGGTGTTTGTTTTTGGGAGGCGGGTGTAAACCTGCTCCCATGTTTTGTAAATTTGAGGTTTTGATGCCTGTAGTTCTGAGAATTTTAGGAAATACCTGTGGGAGATGTACTTACTCCTCCTTTAGTTTTATCTCAATAATTCAACGGTGCCTTCAAAATCTGTCTTGCCATCTAGTTTGGTGACCAGTAGTGTCACTATATCCAATCCGTGCCTACTGCAGTTATGAAGTTTCTTTTTGGCCTTAGTAACTTCTGGAATTATAGGAAATACCTTGAAAGATCTACTACCCCTCTAGTTTTTCAATGTATTCAACAGTGTCCCCATATTCAAATGTGGTCTTTACCATTGATGTAGTGCCAAATAAGGCCTGGTTATGGTGGCTTTCTGTTCTGCCTTCTAAATTGCCTTAATCTGAACTTTGTCAAAACCTCAACCATGATGACCGTTTTACTATGTGCGCCAGATGGAGTGGATCTTGACTATCCTTTCTGCAATGTGATGGTACACTTGTGTTTTGAGTTTTTCGTTGGTTGGGCTTTACTTCCCTTTGATGATGCAACAAACCATTTCCTTCTCTTTCTCCGACAGTTGTAAAATAAATCTGAGCTTATATGCTACAAAATTAGGATTGGTCCCATGTATCTAGGTTAAGTAGGGTAACATTGATTATATTGGAACTGTCCAGTGATGTATTTCTGTATTACCAATTTTCGATGTCTTGTTGTTTTGCATAATGTCTTAGATGTGAAACTAATTGGGGGAAAATTGACTACCCAATTTTTTTGTATTATGGTTTACCTTTATAGTTCGTAGATAAGATTGTCTGGCTTTTAATACAATTTTGTTTCTCTCTTACAGTCGTGCACTCCTGCAAAAAAGGCAATTCTTTCATTCTCATAGGGCCCAGGTAATTAATCTCTTACGTTATGCTCGAGTATCTTGGAATTTCCATTTGGTTCTTCATAAGCCAATATAATGTGAAATATTTGACAAGCAGGATTATTTTGCATTTACTCTATGTATACAACTGTCTTAAAATCTTACTGAGTGGATGTTGCACTTAAAAATCACAGTAAGTGGTCCAAAATGTGAAGCTCTTGGCCAAGTCAAGTTGCTTGATAGATTCTATAGTTGTACGGAAGCTGAGTATCCTATCAGGGATGATGGATACCCTCCTTGCAACTATATATAAGGGCCTTTTTAACATAATATATATGATGGACAATATATACTTGGTATAAGAAAGGATCAATTGGCATCTCAAAGTCATTATCCAACAAGGTGTGTGCTGGATATGACAACGTAGGATGATGTTCATTTATCCAAAAACATGGGATGCCATATTGCTCCAGTGTCATGGATACTACTTGTTATATATTGCAACGAAGATCCAATTGACTTGTTGCGGAAGTCATGAATCTTGTTACGTCGACATTTCTATCTTGCTATGTAATACAAACCTATGGTCAGTTTTGATAGTTTTTAAAACTTATGGGTATAAATCATATTTCTTAAAAAATGTGAAATATGTTACCCAAATACTATGGCCAAAAAATCATATTTCTTAAAAAAAGTGAAATATGTTACCCAAGTACTATGGCCAAACACAATGAAATTTCACCCAAATTTTCACCCAGATAACATTTGCCAAATATATTTGGAAATCTATGGCCAAACCCTTAGCTTAAACTCTTTCTTGAGTAAAAAAATAATTTAATGAAATACGTCTTAAAAATCTTGAAACT
The DNA here is from genome assembly GCA_035578085.1 of Solanum pinnatisectum. Lineage (NCBI taxonomy): Eukaryota > Viridiplantae > Streptophyta > Magnoliopsida > Solanales > Solanaceae > Solanum > Solanum pinnatisectum. The sequence goes on from CM069078.1 coordinate 34,662,727, forward strand.
TGCTTTAATCTTGAAAACAATGCATGTTAATATTAGAACAAGGTTTTTAGATAACTTTAGCTAAAAGGGGTCCAGGTTGTAGAATAACATGAACCATCAATCAAGAATCATCAATGAACATGAAATACAACAATTTCAATAGTAAAATTCAACAATAAGATTTTTGAATTAGAAAGAACTTGAATTCATGGACTTTGGGTAAAAATCCTAACTTTGATCTTACTAATTGAAATTGTAGATGTAGCGCGTGGGAAAGAACTAAGTTCCTCACTATGATAGCCTTACATACCTTAAACGCTCCACAAATCTTAATGAAGAACCTTAACTTGATAAAGAATGACCAATTAACCTTTTCTTGAGATTCTTGGTCTCTTCTTGAAAACCCCATGACCAAGGGTTACAATTTCTATTAACAATTAATGATTAGATGATGAAATTTGATTGGAAAGCTTGAAATTCTTAGAGAAAGACTTACCTTGATGAAGGAGGAGTGGAGGAGAGAGAACCAATTCCAGGTCTTGAAAGAATGGCCAAAGAAAGAAAATAAGGGGTAAAACTGACTTAAAAAGGGTTCCCGTCAATACCTTGAGTGGAACAAAGTGACCTTCGCACTTGACATTGTGCGAAATGCACAATACCAAGTGTGAATCACACATGCTTCCACTGAGCGTCTTGCATTGTGCGGATCCATGTGCCTTTCGCACATGGCATTGTGTGAAATGCACAATACGAAGTGTGAGCCGCACCTACTTCCAGTGAGTCGGTCAGATTGCTAGCTTTTTGGTAAAATCATCATAACTTTCTACTCTGAAATCGGATTAACGAGCGGTCAATGGCGTTGGAAAGAAGACTCGAAGACCTTTAATTTGATAGGTTATGGTCCACGTAACTCCTCATATTCTAGGAGATACGATTGTCTGAAGTGACCCAAGTAAAAATTTATACCAATACTCAATCAGTAAATAAGCTTTCAACTCACCTTTGTGCTAGAGGATTCGTCTGGTCTTAATTCTTCTTCAAATCACTTCCCACATTAAAGAATTGACCTTAACACCTATGTAAAATTAGAAATCCTAGGGGTTTGGGTCTATATGCATAAGAAAATGGTTCATATCTTAGCTTAGAATTTGAGGGGTGTTTCATGGGCTCTCATGAAATATTAGTTCAGCACATAGAATTCAGTGTCTTAAGTAATGTAATACTTCAAATTTCTTATTATCGAATCAGCAATGGCTTTATGGTACCAATGTAAATACTTTACTGAATGTAGTTGAAAGCAACTATACTTGTCACTATATTTTAAGTACAGCAACTCGTTAGATGCCGCTTAACATGCCTCAAATCAAGTTTAAGTTTAGAACTAACACTGTGAGATATTTAATTCATAGTAATTTCTTGACAATTATGTCACAGATTCTTAGAATTTTCAAAAATCAAACCTATTACAAATAGATAAAGTAGTTTAAAATTTATAAAAAATAATTAAAATTGATAATTAGAAGCATCTTAGACATTAACAAGCTGTTAACTTTTTGTTTATGTAGTTCTGTTGGTATAAGAATAAGTTATAGCCCTCATATCTGGAATCCATTGGCGTTACTAATCCAGATTTGTGGCAAGCGCTCCCTGCCAGGAGCTTATCCATTCCCAGGGCTCTAATCTGAGTCCTCTAATTAAGGGTGGAGTGATGTCAATCCATCCCACTCCATGGTGGTAGTCGTTAACCTTTTAGATTGCTTGCATATCTACCAAAGGAGTGTTATAATTCAGCAAGTTAAATAATTCAATGATCAGGTCTTCAGTCTCTAAGTTTCAATTTTATCAAAAGCCCTACTACTGAAGGCTTTGCCATTGCAAAGTACTGCTGATATTTGTAATCTTACACTGGCACATAGGGTTCATTGCTTGGAGCTTCCTGCAATGTTAAGTTTATAAAATTCTTTTCCTGTTCAGTTTTCATGGTTTCTGTTTAATCAGAAAATTTACTTTTGAGAAAGGTAACTGAACTGTTTAATCAGTGATGTGATGAGATTTCTTCACTTGCTTTGGGTATCATTAATGGGATGTGTATAATCTATGATGTTACTTGAACTAATCAAAGATCTATTGTAATGACAGTTCAATATTGGTTTCCATTGTAGTGTGTGTGTGGTGATTTCCATTTGAAATAGCCCCAGGATTTGGGGTCTAGAGGTGAATTATCTTGCTGATTGTGACAGAGTTAAATAGATTTTGAAATGTTTGTCTACTTGTATGAATCTTATAGTCTTTGGAAGAGCTGAGGTAGCCAATATATGGCATTAGAAACCCTTGAAGCGATGCAGAGTCCTTTTAACTTATGTTTCTAATGAAAATTTTTATTTGGGTGAAGCCCATGGCACTGGAGCAAGTTTTATCAGACCGAGACAGTGAGGATGAAGTTGATGATGATGTTGCAGATCTTGAAGATCGAAGGGTATGTAGCATAATTATATAAATTGGTCTTTATTGTACTCTGCGTTCAAATTAATTGGCTGACCTTTTGGGTTAGTTTGTCCTGATTGTCTTGACCCTTGAAATAAATGTCAAAAACTTGTTCTTTTAACATATTTGAAGTAACCATATATTCACCTTAGTGTTATATCTTGTTGAACTTGCCCACTTTCATCCATGATAACATCTATTTTAAGAATATTGTATTAAATTACTTTATTATGCCATTCAAAATTGTTCTCTTCATTTTCAAATTTTGTTTAATTGGGTCATGCACAATTAGACTTGAGAGTAGTGGGTATCTGTAAAGGGTCTTTTGGTACACCAAATAGGACTTAGAAACCATAATTTGGTTACAGTGACAGGATTATTGACTGCACTACTATCTGATTTTTGTATACCAGCTAATGACCAGATTGCTTCTGGAGTTGCGCAGTAACATCTTCTTGACACGCACGGATCAGATTTATTTCTATGAACACCCTGTTCAACAAGTTGATATTTTGATTGCATAAGTGCTGCACCTGTTTCTTCTAATAATTCCATGGGCATCTTAACTTGATCTTCACAAACCTAAACACTAACAATTCAATCATACAACAAAAAAGACTTGCAAGAAAGCAAGTATTGGTGAAGAAGAAATTATGGCAACAGCATTGGTATAATAATTCTGATAAATGAAGGACAACATGTAGAAAATGAACAATTTGCAGAAAGAGATTTACTAAAAATGGTGTAAATACAGCGAAGTGCATCCAAAGAAAAAGAAAGAGCTACAGAAGTATGGCTACAACTTTTTTGCATTTTGCCACTGCAATCCCATCTAGTCTCACCTCAATTTCTCTCCAATCATGCGATCTAAACCTGCAATGCATGTATTTAGTCTTCTACTTATTTGAAAACCCTTACTCTCTAACATACTTCTCTATAGTTCAAGCTTTTGGTTGAGACCCTCGCGAGTTTCACCATCAACATATAACATACACCATGAGACCTCCATTTGTATTGTGTTGGTAGCTCATCCGATATTGGGGTAAACAAGTAGCGACTCATTGCCGATCCCCTGGTGTAAACTCAACTCACTATTAAGGGAAACTCCTTTGTATCACCTATCATTGTTTTCATGCTAGTGACGGCTCCTTAATACATGTCATTTATATACTTAAACTATGGATTCCTTTTTTCTGCATCACCCACCAAAGGACCTTGCATGCTTCTCTATTGTGTTCTTTCTCTAGATCAATAACCATCATGTGTAGGTCTTTCTTCTTTTCGCGATAGATTAGCATCAATCTTCTTAGTAAGGATATAACCTCCATTGTAGATCTACCAGGCTTAAATCCAAATTGGTTCTCTTTCACTCTTGTTGCCTTTCTAAGTCTACACTCTTATCACAGTTTCCCAGACGTTCATCGTATGACTCTTGAATTTAATGCACGATAGTTTGCACAATTTTGAATATCTCCTTTGTTCTTATAAATCAGAACCAGGGTACTCTTCCTCCATTCATTGGGCATCCTACCACTTCTTAGTATATCATTGAATAGTTTGGTGAGCCATTCCACTCCTACATCTCCAAGGCGCTTCCAAACCTGTATAGGGATACTATCGTGGCCACAAGCTTTTCTAATCCTATCTTTTTTCCTGGCATCCTATACCTCTGACGTTCTAATTCTACGAGTATAGCTAAAGTTTCTATCTTTCACTAACGTGTGTAGATCTTAAATTCTCCTGGTTCGTGTTGAAGTATTAATCAAAGTGATCTCTCCTTGATCTCATTATCTCCCGTCAACACTTATTGAGAATCATCCTTAATTACACTTCACCTGGGTTTAAGTCCTTGCCCTTCTTCTCTCTTAGTCGTGCTAGTTTAAGCAATTCTCTCTCCTTCTCGTGTCCCTATCTTTAGATACAAGCCATTTAGAATCTTCGTACTTTACTATAGCCTTCTTAGCTTCCCACATAGCTCTCTTGTATTCTACAAAAGCTTCTCTGTCCTCCACTTTTGGTAAGAGAAGTTATAGAAAAACTGAAAGAAATCAAATGCAGAATATTAAGCCAGATCTTTGAATAAAAGTGGAGATTGGCACTGTGTGGCGGTGGAGGAAGATCAATTTCATAGAGGGTGAATGGAGGCAGACCCTCATCCGTAAATTTGGGAAGGAAGATCAATGCGGGGTCTTTTTTTGGTGGGGGTGGGGGGCTTGAGACGGGTCATTGCGATTGAGGGGCTAGGACATGAGGAAGGACACCTGGGAACCCCCTCCAAAAGGAAAAATCCAAAATATGCAAATAAAAACTAATTTGACAGGTAGGGATGGCAATGGGACGGGGTGGGTTTAAGGCTATGTGTGGGTGGGGGGGGGGCTTAAGGTTGTGCGGGGTGGGTTTAAGGTTGTGCGGGGCGGGTGGAAGTGGATTTTTTTAAAACTAATGTGGGGCGGGACGGGTTGTTGGTATATGTAACTTTATGTGGGTTCAAACTTAATTTTAACTTTTTACATATTATAAGAGTGATAAAACATTATATATTAAGATAATTTCTTTAAATTTACTAAAATATTCAAGATAGTAAATGAAAATGGTTCAATAAAAAATAATACATTTTTTTTTACATATTTCCCAATTGACCTCTAAAAAATTAATTTTTATGTCACTATCCTATTAAATTAATAGGACTTAAAGAAAAAATGAATTTATTTTAGTATCAAATAGAGCTGTCAAAAAGGGCCGATCGAGCCCCACCCGGTCCAAGCCTCGCGGGCCAAGGAATTTGAGGGTCCAGGGTAGAAAATGCTCAACCCAGCCCAACCCTAGAAAGGTCGAGGGCTGGGTCGGGCTAGCCCTTCTTTTTTTTTCTTTTCAAACTAAATGAACATATTTTCAAATCAAATATGACAAACAATGGTGTAGTTTTAATAACACTAACAAAAAGTCTAGTGTAATTAGCATGTATCTCGCATACCAAATACACTAGTGAGATAAGAGAGTGACAAGCAAGATTGGAGGGAGGCGAGGGCGCGAGATTTGTCTATGCATCCTAGATACATGCGAAATCTACTTTGATAGAGTGTATCTAAAACAGATTAATCTAATTTTGAGTCCATATATTTCGAGATATATGTATTTGGACGTACCAAAATCTGGTAAGATTCATAATATTACAACATAGCTTGTATTTAAGTAATTAGATTATATACATGTGGGATTATTGTAAGTTACCCTTAAATAAAAAGTTTTGGCCCATGGGCCGACTCTTGCCCGGCCCCGATCAAGTCTCAAGGGCTAAGGGCTTATATGGGCTGGGCTTATAAGCCCTAGTTTTAAAAGGGCTTGAAAAATCTTATCCCAACCCTACCCCAATAACGGGTTGGGTTGGGCCGGCCCCATAGGCTAAAGCCCATTTTGATGGCTCTAGTATCAAACATAACTATAAAAAGAAAATATTAAAAAAATTATGCAGAGCGGGTTCATGCGAGGCAGGGTGGAGCAGGTTGAAAATGAAAAAAATTGTCATGCAGGGTGGGGCGGATTGAAAATTTTGCGGGTTAAGCTCAACCCGCCCCGCCCCATTGCCATCCCTATTGACAGGCAGCCCAGGCTACCAAAAATGTAAGAAAACCCATGTATTCTGTGGAGACTTATCATAGGACCAAATGTCTCTTTGAATATCTTTGTATTCATTTTACTTTTCTCGCTTGCTCATTCTGGAGGGCCATATGTATTGGATTTCTCTATAATTGGATCAGTGAGTTATATTGTCCCATGTATACTAGAGTTTTCAAAGTTATCAGCTAGCCATTGCGTCCATATGACTTACTGTTAACGCTGTTGTAATTTTCTTAACAGTTGTGTGCTTGGATTCATAATCTCCCGTAAATTGTAATGGCGTAAACATTTTGATAAGTGGTAAATTTCATTGCTCAACTAAAACCAAAGGTCTAAACATTATTCAAAAAAAAAAGAAAAGAAAAGAAGGTCTAAGCAGTTAATAAAGATTGCAGATTGCTATCTATTCATACAAAAATGGTATTTTGAAGGGTTTGGATGAATATTGACCTCTGGAAACAACTAGGGGAAGTGCTTTGATGTATGGTTCAAACTTGATGATAGATATTTTCTACCAAATACTTGCTTGACACTTAGGAACTGTGTAGTTTCAACATGAAACTCCTTAAGCTGCTTTAAAAGAATACATTTGAGAACTACTAAAGGTTGTGATCCAAACTGTTCCCTCCAACTAATTCCCCTTCAGAACTGCTGCAAAATTTAGTCAATTGAAGGGGCAAGATTTTGATTGTCTTAGATATCTGAAGAATTCATTCAACTAACTTTAGACATGTTACAGATGCTTGATGATTTTGTGGATGTGACCAAAGATGAAAAGCAAATGATGCATCTGTGGAACTCATTTGTTAGAAAGCAAAGGTACCGTCTTATTTCGTGTCTGGTTTTATTTTCTAATATGGTTTTCCCTAATATTATTGAGATTTAAGGATACTGTGGTATGGAGATATGTGCATCTTCTGCTCTTATTTTCAGTAGGGTGAAGCGTCTAATGAAGTAATAGAGGGTTACCTAGGAATGTAGTAAAAGTGCAACTCTCTGCAATTAGCTTCTCCAACTTTTCCCGGAAATACATGGAGTGATACAAATGTGAATCTCATTTTCTTCTTTAACAACCTGTTCCAGGTGAAGTAGATGGACCAGTCCACTTCTCCCTTCCACTACATTTCTGCTATATGTAACTATTAGAATATGAATAGGTTTATACAATACTATTAGAATAGGAATTGGTTTACACAATCCTATTAAAATAGGAATAGGTTTATACAATCCTATTTAGAATAAGAATATGAATACAAATAGGAATAGGAATAGTAAATAGTATCCTATTTGGTAAAATATTGTATTCTAGTGTCTATAAATAGGGTCTCAATGTAATAATGTAGACACAACAACAATTCAATAATATTTTTTTCCTATATTTCTCACATGGTATCAGAGCCTTTACGATCTTGGTAAACAATCAAAGAGCTTCCATTGCAGTGTGTAGCTATTATCCATATATGTTGCCCGTCCGGTCAACGATTATGTTAGCAAAAGTTGGGTCACCGTGTATCTTTCCGGTGACTATTTTCTCATATCTAATTTGTGTAGCACCGTGCCATCATTCTGGTGACTACTTTCTTATATTTAATTTGTGTAGCACCGTGCCATCATTCCGGTGACTACTTTTTCATATTTAATTTGTGTAGCATCGTACCATCATTCCGGTGACTACTTTTTCATATTTAATTTGTGTAGCACCATGCCACCCTTTTGGTGACTATCTTTTTTTGCATATCTTATTTGTGTAGCACCGTGCATCTCTTCATATTTAATTTGTGTAGTACCGTGGATTTTTTCGAACTATTTTCTCATATCTGAGTTGCATAGCAGCATGTGTCTTTTTAGTGACTCCTCAGATTTGATTTGCATAGTTCCATTCGTCTTTTCGGTGACTCCTCAAATTTGATTTGCGTAGGGTTGTGCCATCATTCCAACCCTACCCGTATAATTTTTCTTTTTCAGCAGGGTCGTGCCATTATTCCGACCCTACCCATAGTATTTCTCTTTTTCAATGCGGTCGTTCCATCAATTCGAACTATCCTATATAATTTCTATTTTAGTTGGATCATGACATCATTCCGACCCTACCTATATAATTTTATTTCTTAGATTGTGACCACTTTTAGCCATTCAATCTAATACTTCGGCATATAAGCATGTTTCAGTCAATTTTTCGGTGACTTGTTTAATATCGACTCATCTAATTCCAACATGATCCATATACTTAATACTAGATTTTGAGCACTTTGTTGCTCAAGGGGAGTTCAATAGCCTTGTATGTCGAATATGTGAGTCACTCTATGGTCTGAAATAGTCTTTGCAAGTTTGGTTTGGGAAGTTCAATACTGTAAATCACTCTGTGTTTTATCGGCATTATGCATCAAATCCAGTATTTAATGAGAAGACAAGCACATTGAGATTGACTGTCAATTTTGTGAAGTCGACTGATCAACTTGCAGATATCTCACCAAGCCCCTCATTGGTCCTCGTATTAATTACATATGTAACAAGCTAGGTACATGAATTGTATGCACTAGCTTGAGGGGGAGTGTTAGAATATGAATAGGTTTATACAATCTTATTAGAATAGGAATTGGTTTACACAATCCTATTAAAATAGGAATAGGTTTATACAATCCTATTTAGAATAAGAATATGAATACAAATAGGAATAGGAATAGTAAATAGTATCCTATTTGGTAAAGGATTGTATTCTAGTGTCTATAAATAGGGTCTCAATGTAATAATGTAGACACAACCACAATTCAATAATATTTTTTTCCTATATTTCTCACAGTAACCAAAAACGTTCTCCCTCCATCCCAATTTATGTGACTCTCTTTCCTTTTTTTAGTTAGTCTAAAAAAGAATGACGCATTTATATATTTAGTAATAGTTTAACTTTATAGTTCTCATTTTACCTCCAGTGAGATGAGTTATAGCCAGTAGCCACACAAATATTTATGGCTTCTTTAGACCACAAGTTTCAAAAATCTTCCTTTCATTCTTAACTCAGTCAAACACCTTCACATAAATTGGGACAAAAGGAGTATTATTTAGTGAGTAGATGCCATATGTTGCGATTGAGCTAGCTTTGATAGTTTCAATACAAGAGTGACATCACCTTGTACCTTTATAGGAAAAACAAAAACAAAAACAAAAGAAGAGTTCATTGCAAAAGAGAAGGCCATCCTGGAAGGAAAATGATTCCAGGCTGCATATGGTGGTGGCCTATTTGGAAGTAAAGGAACTCAAGATGTTTTGACAACAAAAGCAACCCCATCCAGAAAATGAAGCATAATTGTATTCAATTTTTGCATTTTTGGTGTTACGAAAAGTACATAGTAGATACAGGGACTCTATAACATTTTCTAGAGTCTCTTTAGATATTTTTGCTAGCTAAATCTGGATGTAGCTTGTGATTATGACATCTGTCTTTGGAATCCATACAAATGTTACCTTATCAAAAAAAGAAGAAAAGGCTGTCCTTGATCTGATGCGTTGAAATAGACATTTCATGAAAATGTTGTGCCATTTAAGGGTTTTGGGAAGCACGTAACTTGCTTTCTCTGTTCTTATTAAGTTACACGGACCTCTCACTAATAAAAATTGTTATGAAGTTGGTTGTGTCCAGTGTTATGAATGGCGAGCGCCACTCGCCAAAGGCGATATGGCGAGGCGAGGCGAGGTGAGGCATTCTCGCCATTCTACACTGAGGCGCGGCGATATCAAAAAGGCAACCTACGGCGACTTAAGGCGACCTAAATGGCGGCGCCATTTTGATTTTTTAATTTTTAAAAAAGATTTGACTTAAAAATAAAATTAGGTTTTTTTTTTTCTATTTTCAAACTTTCAGTCTCTTTCTTCTTGCGATCTCTTCTCCAGCCAAAGTCGATCGAGTTGCTGCTCTTCTTCCCCTCGCGTCTCTTCTCCTTGTTCATCACGTTGCTGCCAGGTATACCTCTTTTTTTTTCTTCTTCTTTTCAGTTCTTCTTCTTCTTCTTGAGTTTTCTTCTTCTTCAGATTTCTTCTTCTCTTCTTTTTTCGTTTCTTCTTCTTCTTGAGTTCTCTTTTTCCTCTGTCTCTGGCTCACTGCTTACTGCCAGTCTGCCACTGCTTATAATTTAAAAAAAAATTATAAGCAAAGCAGTGATACTGCCTATAAGCAAAGCAGTGATACTGCCTTCACTGCTCTGTTTTTTTCCTCTGTCACTGTCACTGCTTACTGCCTATAATTTAAAAAAAAAAATTCATTCTTCTATAATTATTTATTCATTTGTCCATAAACAGTGAATTGACTGAATTCGATGGCGGATGCTAGCAAAAAGAGGGATATTGGATGGAATTAGTATCTACTTTTAGTTTTTAAATTGAAATATTTGCTAATATATGTTATTGGCTTATTGCTATTGAGATTTTGGATATTTATATATGCAATTAAATATTTTTAATTTTTGGTATTAATTGGTGCCTCAATTCAAAAAGGCGAGCGCCTCGCCGCGTGGCGAGGCAGGCCCTTGTCGCCTTTTGTCGCCTCTCGCCGTCCAAAACACTGGTTGTGTCTTTCTTACTGCTTCATGTCATGCTCAAGCAGATGGGTAAGATTATCTGATACATGCTATATAGAGCAAAACACATAATTATATTATGCAATAAAGGGCGACATGTTGGATTTTCTCTTGCTGATTTACATACATGCAGGTGATAAATAATAGTAAAGTGATGCGTGTTGGAAAAGTTCTGTTGCTGAATTCCCTTCTTGGTATAACATGTTCTTGTCACTGTGGCAGGGTGTTGGCAGATGGTCACATCCCTTGGGCATGTGAGGCCTTTTCAAAGCTGCATGGTCAGATGTTTGCCCAAGCACCAGCCTCGTTGTGGTAATTAATCTTTTTATTTACCTATGTCAAGATTTGTCATCTATATGTGATGCTATCCAATCCATACACCTGTATTGTGCCTTTGCTTGGTGCATCCAAGATCCTGTATATTTTCCAGAAAGAAGGTACTCTGTTTTCTGTTGAACAGTGAACACGGGTCGTTTGGTTGGGAACAAGTTATCTCAGGAGTTGGGATTAGCTATCCTAGGATAACTTATCCCACCATGTATATGGGATAACTTATCCCATCACTATCATATAAATGGAGGGATAAGTTATCCCAAACATGGCAACTAAACAAGATAGAAAATTTCTATCCCAACACTATTTTCTTATCCTATATTTTTATCCCTCACACCAAACGGCCCCTAATAATATGTATAGGAGTGTTGGTCGATCACAGTGCTTTTTTTGGAATTTCTGAGTTTATCTTATTAAATTTTTTGGGGTGGCTCATTTATCTTCACTTAGTGTATAACAATATAGCAAAGTGATTAGCAAATTTATTGTTGGCATCACATAAATGCATGTTTTCTTGGATCTGACGAAGCAGTAATAATACTTTCAGCAAACGTCTAGACATTTAATGATAGACTGGTTTTACCTCAGATTGCTGATTTGGGTTTATCTCAATACGTGATAATTGCTCACCATCTACAGTATCATGCTGTCATGTACTCTAATGTTGCTCATCATTAGTGTAGCTTTTATGTATCGTCTAATATTTAATACAGCAGGTGTTGGAGATTATTCATGATGAAGCTGTGGAACCATGGCCTTGTTGATGCGCGTACAATTAACAATTGTAACCTTATATTAGAGCAGTTCCAAAGCCAAGACAGTGATTCTACTAGGAGTTGAAATACCCATTTGACAATTTGTTATCATCTAGCAATGGATTTGGTAGAGATGCAGCTTTGTGACTGGAGCTGCATCTCGGAATTTTCAACATCTGTTTCTCTAATGTTATTGTGGCTAGATGACTCTTCTGTATTTTAAGAGTAATATATGCTAAATTAATGTTTTATAGGGGACATATAGAGGCATCTGATGTTCTAAATTGGAAATCAATGATTCACATTGTTAAGAGGCTCTGAATTCTGATATATCTTGAATCTGATTCTTTTTTCAATGTCTGACTCCCTCTTTACACCTCAAGGAGATTATGCTTGCTTATAGAAAGTGATTAAATCCTTTTTATATAAAATGTAAACTATCCTCACATCTAGTATGTATCCTCACTTTAACAAATAGTGTTGTTTTCATTATCTTTACCCTTACTGATCTAAAACCCTTATGCAGTCTGCCAATTAGATTCAGAATTTTCCCAACTCACATAATTTTGTTCCTAATTCTCGTTGTCGGTGTTGCCCGCAAAACGAGATTCACTAAATTTTTGTCATAAGTCTATCGTAAAGTTTAAAACGAAGTACTTTTTCCGTTTTTGAGGTATATTTTTTTCTATTTTTTTTGCAAAATAATAGAACGAATGCTTGGATTTACGTTTCTTAATTGTGGTTTCAATGACTTTTTGGAGAAGACAATTTTTTTTAATGTTTGTATAAGGTTAAGGAGGTCCATGCTTTAAGTTATTATAGTCTTGGTGACGCAAATTTCTGCATCATTCCAACAAGCAAAAAATATGTCATTAATTCTGCAGTCATAATGTGGTAAAGAAAAAAGAAATATTTTTTAACATAAACGAGTGGAACCAACCGTTAATCTCAATTTTTCTTCTTTTTGTAATTGCTTAAAAACAAAGAAGATGAAACAATTAGCTACACAGAAAAAAAAAAAAATCAGAAATGAAGGACTAGATATGCACCTATTGACATCTACTTTTTTTTTTTTTTTATAAATTTCTCTCTAAGAGCTCCCACCTTTTCGTCCCTTGTTAAATTGTGTTCACAACCTTCAAGTTGAAAGTGAGTATTACCATTCGAACAACTCCATCTTATTTATTACCCACTACATAGTTATAGCAAGATGAAAATGGCATAAAGACAAATTCTTATTTGAATTAACATATAAATTATGATTTTTCTAGTAACCTACTCCACTATAAGATTGGTTTTATGTTGGATGTTAGCCTATAATATTTCTTTTCTTCTGTTGAAATTTGGAATTCACTCTATTTCTATTCATACAAAACTCGGATCTTGTCAAAATTGTAACATGTATATCTACAATTAGGCGATCTTCTTATTTGAGTGCTATATTATTTTAGTTAAAACTCTTAAGACTCTCTTTTTTGTCTTCTTTAGTTTTTTCAATTTTGACTTCAACAAATAGCCTGAATGTGATTGATGAATAGTTGGCATGGCGTTGTATGATAGTACTAATTTAAAACATTTTGATGATGTTTGATCTTGTATATTATGTTATAAGATTTTATATATTTAATAATTTTGTTTTGTTTTGCTTGTAATCTTTTTGGAGTAACAATCCAGGTTAACATTTAAGTTTAATTATATGTATTTTTCATTTCATAAGTATTTTTAATGGCAGGTAATAATGCATACCATCTGAATTTGTCTTCTAAAACCATTTGTTTTATCTAAATAATTCACTTATAGGTCACTAGATATATAGGATAAAGTGTTAATATGGTTAAAAATGTGTGATGAAAAGTTTTGAGACCTCATAAAGAAATATTTCATCCGTCACGAATTTTAGAAGCGATCAAATTATTTAAATTGTAGGATGTTTATAGATTTCATCGACATATTATTGATCGTAGTTTGATAACGTCTAAGACTCATATGTTTCACCTTAGGATGGGTGATGCAACGATCAATATAGAGGTGTTATATTACTTAACGGTGTGAATGATGATCTTGTACGCTACAGCAACCTACACACTGCTTCTTCCTTTTTCCTCGTAGCGAACATATTCAAATGATATCAATTACTACAAGTTGGTTGGCTCGTAAGCACACAATCATTCAAATTCATCAACACTTAAAGTATTCACAAAATCCAACTCAACATTATGCTTCTCTTCTCCAATCTTGCATTGGTCGAAAAGCAGTTGAGCCTGGAAAGCAGCTCCATGCGCATCTATGCCTCACGGGTTTAGGCTACAACATCAATTTAGCAACAAAACTTGTTAATCTTTATTGCGTTTGTGACAAATTGCCGAATGCCCATCACCTGTTTGATAGAATTCCTAAAGGAAATATTTTTCTTTGGAATGTTTTGATTCGTGGGTATGCTTGGAATGGACCGTACGAGGCTGCAATTTCTCTGTATTATCAAATGATTGATTATGGGCATGTGCCTGATAATTTTACTTTTCCGTTTGTACTTAAAGCGTGCTCGGCCTTGTCTGCGATTGAAGTGGGGAAGGATATACATGAATATGCCAAGAGAACGAAGTGGGATAAGGATGTTTTCGTGGGTGCTGCTCTTATTGACATGTATGCTAAATGTGGTTGTGTTGGTAGGTCGAGGGAGGTGTTTGAGGATGTCGTTGAGAGGGATGTAGTTGTCTGGAATTCAATGCTTGCTGCTTACTCGCAAAATGGTCACCCTGAGGATTGTTTGGATTTATGTGGTGAAATGGCGTGCGGAGGTGTTAGACCCACGGAGGCGACCTTGGTGACTGCAATTTCTGCTTCTGCTGATGTTGCAGCCCTTCGACAGGGGAGGGAGCTTCATGGGTATAGTTGGAGACAGGGTTTTGACTCTCTTGACAAAGTGAAGACAGCACTTGTGGATATGTATGCCAAGAGTGGGTCTGTGAAGGTTGCTAGGATCTTGTTCGAAGGACTCCAGGAGAAAAGAGTTGTTTCTTGGAATGCTATGATCACTGGATATGCAATGCATGGTCATGCTAATGCAGCACTTGGTCTGTTTAATGAGATGGTTGGCAAAGCTAAGCCGGATCATATAACTTTTGTAGGTGTTTTATCAGCTTGTAATCATGGAGGTCTGTTGAGTGAAGGGAGGATGTATTTTTATTCAATGGCAAAAGATTATGGCATTGAACCAACTATTCAGCACACTACATGCATGGTTGATCTCCTAGGTCATTCTGGTCGCTTAGATGAGGCTTATGGACTTATAACGCGGATGAACGTTATGCCGGATGCTGGTGTCTGGGGTGCCTTTCTTAATTCATGTAAAATCCATGGTTATGTGGAATTTGCAGAATTGGCATTAGAGAGGTTGATCGAGCTTGAGCCTGATGATGCAGGCAATTACGTGATCCTATCTAATATTTATGCCCAAGCAGGTAGATGGGAAGGTGTTGCAAAGCTTAGAGAACTAATGAACGAAAGAGGTGTAAAGAAAACCACCGCGTACAGTTGGATTGAAGTTAAAAACAAAGTACATGCATTTCTCTCTGGGGATACATCTCATCCTATGTCTGACGAGATTTATGCAGAGCTACAGAGTTTAGGAGCACGAATGGTACAAGCTGGCTATGTCCCAAACATTACGCCTGTTTTCCATGATGTGGAAGATGATGAAAAGAGCAGAATGGTGTGCAGCCACAGTGAAAGGCTAGCGATTGCTTTTGGACTAATTAGTACACCCCCAGGGACAAAGCTGTTAATCACCAAGAACCTCCGAGTTTGCGAGGACTGTCATGTTGCAATCAAGTTTATCTCAAAGTTAACAGAGAGAGAAATCACTATCAGAGATGTCAATCGCTATCATCATTTCAAAGATGGCATCTGTTCTTGTGGAGATTATTGGTGAAATGGTTCAGGAATTTCAGTGTCTACTAGGGTGATGAGAAATCAATTGCTTCTTGAAGAAGCATTGGCTCATCTAACTGAGTAAAAGTGTAAATCATGATTGTTTTGTCAAAAAACAATAACTCCTTAAATGTGACCATGTTCTTGTTCTCAATAAAGAAGCAGCTCCAATTGGTTTCAGCAAAGAGATATTGGGTTTGCTAATGTTAAGTGCAATCTTGTAAGGGTCATGATAAGACGTTGAAGAAAACTCGGATTCGTTTCTGCAATTAATCTCTGGCACCACTCCTCACTACATGTCAAACATCATCTACTCTGGCAGATCATACATAGATTTGCCATGCAGCTTCAGAAATATATCTTTATATGAGACAGTTAATGACCTTACCCTTGGTGTATCTCAGTGGTGAATTACATTGAGAATTTGAAACTGCAGCCAGCTCGTATCCGGACATGTTTTTAATAGGTTTTGCTGATTCTTTTCATGTATAGGATAGAGCCCACATGGTCAAATGGTCAAAAAACCAATTCTTCTATATTCTCATCCAAAGTATTCATCTGAAACAGTTGGTCATGACCGAAAGCCTATATACTTTGAATAACATCTCCAGTCTCCAAGCAAACCACTGGCAATGTTATTTAGCATTAGCTACTAAATCAGGTATTATTTGTTCAGCACACTATTTCCTTCTTCTTTTTTTCCCTTGACATAATGATCGACACATTTTTATACTTGGGAAATTTTTCATATTTACTTTTCACTTTTGCCCTTGTTGAGATGTTATTTAAGGAGTCGACATGATTTGTGTGGACCTTGCAAAATATTTTTGATTTTTTACACATTGAGATGCTCTCTATTTATTGAACACCATATACAATGCTTCAGAAATTTTTGTACCATTAATATACACCAGACAAGTGGTCCAAGAAGTCCATTCCAGAGGAGCTATGTCACAGTTAACTAGAATTTTTAAGTCTTTAGATTTCCTGCATTATTGATAGTTTGATTTGGTGCAAGCTGGGGCTTTCTGTCCAGTCGCATTTTGATGTACAGATTTCTTACTTTGGTAAATAAAAAGCTTCTAAGTACCAAATAACTATCTAGTTCGGTCATTGGATTCCTTGCTTGTGACATATCTCAGATATGTTTGCAGGCACTTATTGAGCATACCTATCTTTCCCATCAGACTAGCAGTAGAAAGATATGCTGGGGTAGATATTTACCTGTAAAGCAGTGAGCTCCCTCCAGAATAAGCTAAGAAGAATCTTATCTTCATCAGGTACTATATTAGAGGGATTTGTACCAAAGATAGTCTCCGATCGCAAGGGGTGTCCACAAGACATGTAAAGCTCCCTAAATGACTGCCTTTTTGAATCTATTCTAATTTCAGTGTTAAGGGTGAGGTTTTGAGGCTGATCTTTCTCCTTCTTTCTTATTTACTTTGAAAGCAGAACTCTGAGAAAACAGCCAGTCTCCTTAATCCTAAATCTTGCTTCTCTTATAGTTTTTGCTCTTGTCGCGTTTTTGGCAGATTTTAATCATCCAAAGGCTGTCGAAGATATCTTCAAAGCAGTTACGTCTACTTCCTAGTACTCCAAGGTTTCCATTTCAGTATCTATTGGAATGATTTCTAGGATATGGCAACAAAAAAGAGTTGTTTTCAAATGTCTTCTTTCACTTTCGTTCAGAGCTATTTATGACCATATAACTATCCAGACTAACATTATGAAAACAGGAAAATATTTCTTTGAGACATCTAAAGCACCATTTGTTTTCCTACAATAGTTCTTAATTGGGTTTTTTGGAACTCTGCGGAGTTCTTGTCTAGGTAAAATAGGGTTTAGATAATTATAAACAAGGGAGTGTTTAAACATATATACAGCCCAAAATAACAAAAGCATATAGAAATGCGAGTGAGTTATTAAAATAACACATGACACAGTTATAATGTGCTAACAATTTAATTAGCTTGCTTTAATAATGTGCTAATTAACAATTTAATCCTTTGCTTTCCAGGAGTCTGTTGTATAAGGAAGACTTTGATTTCCCAAGTTTTGATCCATGATCTACACAACAATGTTCCCCTTCTGTTGTTGATTCTTTCTTCACATTCCCGGTGGCCATCAACCGCAAATGTAACAAATGGTTGTACTTGAATAGTCAAGAACATTTTCATTTTATCAGGACAGAGCAACATGTCTGGATGTAGCAGTCTTTAATCAGACCAGACCAGTCCAGGAGGTACGGTTAATTTGACTTGGGACGGTGTGGTTCTGCCTGAATGTCTTCCCAAGTTCCAAACCAATCCATCAATCCTCCGACTTGGTGCAGAACTTACATAAGCTACATTGTTAGTTTACACACACAGCCAACATTTTTTGGCAACAACTTTTATACATCTTTATACAGTATTTATACTCTATAAATAATGTATCTACCTCCCTTGTATCCAAGTGTATAACACTTGGAAAATTTTCAGATTCAGTTTTTGAAGATATGAACTCATAAACCTAAACCGAATCGAATGCAAAAACAGGGGTGGTGTAGTTATTTTTTAAGTCTCCTTGAACTGTAAATTGTATGTCCCGCCCCCACCCCTGACGCGCCATAGATGGAGATGCTAGTTATTTACCGGATCTTTTATTTTATAGATCTAACTCTTAGTGTAGACATGCAGGTGTAGGTGCACAATGAAAGACAACTTTCAATGTAGCATTGGAAAGTTAAATTTGACTCGTACAGAGTTAACAATAAAAAATTCTGCTCATGGCTTATAAAAACAATCTCTCTGTGCCCAAACCTAACATGAGATATTTCTCATACTGATATTATAATAGTAATATGCTTTCATAACCTTTAAACTGTCAGTACGTAAAGTTAACTTTTACATATATTGTATTTGTATTCCTTGCGTTAACCCCCCATACGCGGCGCAGATGCTGGGTTACAGCATCTTTTTTCTCTTTATCTGTAACCTCATTGGTTAGACCTAGGGGCAGAGCTAGTAGCCCGTATGCGGTTCAGTCGAATCTTTTTTCTCTTTATCTATAACCTCATTGGTTAGACCTAGGGGCAGAGCTAGTAGCCCGTATGTGGTTCAGTCGAATTTAGTAGATTTTTTGAACTCAATTATTATCATTTAAAATCATCATTATAAAGTCAGAACTCATAAAGTTGAAATCCTAGCCTCGTCTTTGGTTAACAGTTACCAATGCAGTAACCAGAAATCAAATTGACTCGTACAAAATAGCTAAATAATTTCTCCTTACGGATGATAAACAAATATTTCTGCGTTAATCAGGGAATCCTATATATATATATATATATAGGTGTTACCCAATCAATCTATCTCTGTTCTTCACTCCAACTGATGGCTGCTCAAGAATCAAACTCCAATATCATCGATTCTTCGCAGTCATCAGAGGAAAAGGATGCTGCTCTAATAAACGAGCTGCCAAGTGCTCTGTTCTGGGATGCCATGGAGATTAGAAAATGGAAAGAGTTCTGGTTTGAGCCCGGCCTAATCAAATGTGCCATGAAATTTAGTTCCTTCTTCCAAGCTGGGAACGATGATGTTTTATTAGCATCAGCTCCAAAGACCGGTACGACTTGGCTCAAAGCCCTCTGTCTCTGTATCTTGCACCAGAATCATAACATCCCCGAAAACGAAGATCTGTTAACTAAAGACAATCCACAATTTCATGTTCAGACCATTGAATCCTCAATTTACTCCACAAAACCAACTCCTGATCTGTATTCCACGCCATCTCCAAGACTTCTCCACACACATTTACCTTCCAATCTTCTTCCAAATTCCATCAACAATTCCAACTGCAAAATTGTTTGCGTAGCCCGGAACCCAAAGGACACATTGGTCTCTCTATGGCATTTTTTCAATTCCATTTTCAGGGAAAGTCAAGAACCTTATCCCCTGGAAAAGGTGGTTGAGGAGTTCTGCACAGGGGTTCATCAATACGGTCCGTATTTTGAAAATGTGTTGGGTTATTGGTTAGAAAGTCAGAAGAGGCCTGAGAAGATACTGTTCTTGAAATACGAAGAGATGATAAAGGACCCGAAAGAGCAGGTGAGGAAATTGGGATTGTTTCTTGGGAAGCCATTTGAGAAGGAAGAGGATTTGGAAAAAGTAGTGTGGAGGTGTAGTTTGGAGAGATTGAGGAACTTGGAAGTGAATAAAAATGGCTCTGTTATTTACGGAGTTCCGAATGGTAGTTATTTCAGGAAAGGGATTGTTGGTGATTGGAAGAATTACTTGAATCTTGAAATGGAAGAACGAATTAATCAAACAACACTTCTCAAGTTTAAAGACTCTGGATTAGAGTTCGAGAATTGATATCCCTTTCTTTGTTTTCTCTTTCATTTCTTTTCTGTTGTTCATGAATACACTCGGAACAAAAAAACGTATTTCTTTGGTGTCATACGTTACCTTTCTATCTTCCTCCCGTGTGGCGTTCCCAAAGGGATGCTAGTTAAAGAGCAGGTCCCTGGTAATGGGGTTCTATGCTCTTGTGAGTTGTATTTGATTTCTCAATTTTGTAGCTGGTTATAAGTACTTGTTTCTATTTCGTTTTCCTTTTCTTCCTCCTTTTATTTATTTAAATATTAAAAATTGCGAAAAAATAGATCCTTGTGTTATATTTACTAGTGTCAATTTCGATTAGAGAGGCGAATCTACTCTTGTCCAAAGGGAGTCAATTAACATCTTTTCGTCGAAAATTCTAACTTAGCAACTCATGTGGATCATGTTATGTTTTGTTTTGTATTGTATTTGTAGCTTGTTTTCAATTGCGAGATTTATTCTAGATCAACTCACCCAAAATTGTTTCTACAAAGCCACAAGATCTTTAGAGATTTTGTAGACAATTCTCGTAAAATCACTACTTGCCCTTTTGCAAACTAATATGTTACCTTATAAAGTATTTTTATGACAAAATTGAAATGTTAGTAAAAGAATGTTCCTAATTATATTCGTGTTTGTGTTCGTAACAAAACAACAGGCTAAGTCAAGCCCAAGTTGAGACAAGGTAATGAGTAAGACAGAAGACACAAAGCAGAAAAAAATAAGATTTGTAACTTGCGTTTATATTACACTGTTCCTCAATTTGAAAAGCAAAAAACCTTTTATGTTACCAAAACAAATTTATTAGTAATTGTAAGTATGGTATACATACTTTAATCATCTGACTTATTTTCTTAATCTCTCAATAGATTAACATATGGATCAAACCAAATACTTTTGAGTTTTGATAGACTTAAAGCATTTCCCTTAATTTTCTCAACAAGATCGCGAATTTCATCTAGTAAGTGGCTTCTGATAATAATAATCAAGGCCAGCATCCATGAATGATTCCTTCTCTTCTTCTTTTTCTTGGGAAGTCATCCCCACAATCAAGCTACAAACATGCATATCTCGAAGTTTCTTAGTTGTCTGCATAATAAAAAAAAATTCTTATTTGAATTATAGGTAAAAAATTAAGATGTTCAAATAAAAATTAAATTACGATTTATATAAGCATACTTGACGACCATTTATTACTGGCATATATAAATCCATCAAAATCAAATCAAAGCATGCACCGGAGTGATGAGCAAGAATCGCTTCTTGGCCATTTTCGCCTCATGAGTTTCCACACCAAATTTCATTAGAAGTGCTTTGAGGATCATTCGAGTTATAGTGTCATCATCTACTATAAGTGCTTTAAGTTTTTTCACAATGTTGGAGTTAACAGACGCTGACATTTTTTCTGAGATTAAAAGCTTGAATGCAAAAAGTGTCACTTCCTCTATCCCAAATCATATGATATAATCCAAATTTCGAGAGTCAAACTTTTTTTATTTTGACCGTAAATTTGGACATACAATCTGTGTTTTTTGATTTTTTTTTTTACATATTTCGAAACTGAATAAAAGATAATCCGAATCACTTAATCTAAATTTTGAGAGTCAAACTTCTTTATTTTGACCGAAAATTTGGACATACAATCTTTGTTTTTTTTTTTTTTTTACATATTTAGAAATGAAATAAAAGGTACTATAAGTCATAAGAATTAAAAATTTAAAATTAAAAATGTTTAAAGTGCATAAGAATAAATCACGGTACAAAATTTTCTTATTCAACTCTCAAAATTCAAACTATATCATATAAAATGAGACAGAGTATCCCATTCCTTTTAATTTGGTAAAGATGCATTTTGAAAGTGAAGTTTTTGAAATTATTATGCAAATCCGTTAATTAGTTATTTTGAAATCAGATTATACTTTTCAGCAAATAAATTTGTGATCTATTCTTCTTAGATATAAATCTATGTATTAGATTTGATATCTTTATTTCATGTCAAATAACAAATGAAAAAGGGTCGAAATGTCCCTAATAGATTGGATAAATGTTACCTAATATAATAATAGCTAGGCTTAGCAAGCGTTTGATCATATATTCTCCAATATTTTTGACAAGTTATTTTTTGGTGAAATTTCACTATGCGTTTGACCATAGATTTTTGGAGAAATATTAACTTTTTAAAGAAATATGATTTATATCCATAAGTTCTAAAAAACAATTAAAAATATCCATAAGTTTGTATTATAAATTTATAATGAATATGTTCTGTGAAAAATTATGACAACGAACACAATTAATATGAATTTGTAAAAACATATGTAGATTTTTTTAAAAAGGTATTTTAGAATACCTATATTAACCAGTGATTTTCTCGGGTATCAGCCTTGAACCCTTGACGTGATGGTCACAAAAAAAACTCCTTAACCAATCAATCAGTGTGACAAAGAAGGCTGGTCAAAACAAAACAAGTTTTTTTTTTTTTTTTTTTTAAGTGGAGGGTTAGGTGGGATGGGTAGGAATTATTCCTTTTTCAATAAAAATAATATAAGTTATTTTTTGGAGGTGTGAGGGGGGGGGGGGGGGCGATGAAGTAAGAATATTTTAGAAAATTTTATCAAAGATTTTTTTTTTAAAAAAAAGGGTGGGGGTATGGTGGTGCAGTTGGGTAAAAAAATATTTTAATTTTATTTTTTTCAGGATTGTGGTACTTTAATCTTTAACTTTTAACTAATACTAATATTTTTTTAATTTTTTTTTTATATAGGTGGAATGTTTTGTCCATGAAGAGTGTCATGTGGTATTTTTTTTTTTTTAAATAAAAAAGAGAGTAGTACACACCATCAAGAGAGTGTAGTAAAAGAGAGATGTATTTCTCAAACTAATGGGAGATAATTTAGATATAGAACTCACTCTTCATAATTTAGGTATGAAAACTTAAATAAAGGACATAATATGAGTTTTTGACACTTCACTCATTTAAAAAAGTTCCCAATTTAATTTGACCCAAATACTAATTTTTTTCTAGTATTTGAGAATTTT
This sequence comes from Solanum pinnatisectum, assembly GCA_035578085.1. Classification (NCBI taxonomy): domain Eukaryota; kingdom Viridiplantae; phylum Streptophyta; class Magnoliopsida; order Solanales; family Solanaceae; genus Solanum; species Solanum pinnatisectum. The sequence goes on from CM069078.1 coordinate 34,685,794, forward strand.
GATTATATGACAAAAATATTTGTCCCCCCCCCCCCCCCCCCACAAACATTTTTGAGAATATCTATGGCCAAATGAGTCCTACTATATTCATTAAAATATTAGTAAGTTATACAAATCTTGTAAAATTTAATCCATACACTAATATGTCATAGCTAAATTTTTCATTAATATTAAAGCATTTAGGAAGAAAATAAAATATATTTGTATCAATTTATAATTTAAATCAGATGTCTCTGAACTAGGGTTGGCATTCGGTAATTCAGTTCGGTTTTGGTTTTTTTTTTTCCGATTTTTTTGGGTTTTGGATTCTTGTATCATATGTACCGAACACCGAACCGAATTATTTTGGTTCCGTTTGGTTTTTATTATTTCGGTTCGGTTTATGTTATTTTGGTTCGGTTTTTGTTGTGGTCGCCGGTTGTTGCTGTGGTCGCCGATTGTTACTGCTGGAGTGCTGCTCCGCTGGTCGGCTGGCTGCTGCTGCTGGTCGGCTGGCAGCTACTGCTGGTCGACTGCTACCTGCTGGTCGGCCGGTCGTTGGTCAATGCGACGACGCAGGAAGTGTGTAACACTCCAGAAATTTTTTCGAACTGAGACTCGAACCATCCTTCGTTGTGAGTAGTATTTTTATCGAGGAATTAAAATTTATTTAGTGTTAAGGTCACTAGATGTAGCACCATAAGTTCCAAGAAGAACTAAAGAGAGTTCATTCAAGTCATTCCTAAGTTCCTTTAAGTTTTGGGTCAACTTCAAACGATCATAACTCTCAGTACATGATGAGTTAGGTGGGCTACAAGGTATCCAATGAAAGGTCTTTGAATTATCTTTCCAACGCCACCGAGTTTGCTAAGTTTCGAGTTTGGATGAGTGAGATATCCCCTTTTGAAGTCAGGCTGTCCAAATAAGGAAAGTTATCCGAAAATAGTAAGGGGTATTTTGGTCTTTTCCTTATCCAATCAGATTTAATTCATTTTTAGTAAGGTTTTAGGTGTCTAATCTGATTAGGTTCAGTTTTATAATCCTAATTTGAAAATTCTATTTCTTATGAGAATCATAAGTCTCAACCCCATCAACCCATAATTACTTTAATTTATCAATAAGAGGTTCTAAGTATATATCTATATTCTTTCCAGGGCCCTTTGGACCAGGAATGAGAAGACTTAAGAACATATAAGGGCTAGTCATGCACATTTCGGGTGGCAGATTGTACTGTGTAATGATTACTGGCCAACAAGAATAAGGATGGGCCATAGTCCCATAAGGACTAAATCCATCAGCTGCAAGTCCAAGTCTTATATTTCGAGGCTCGCTTGCAAAGTTAGGATGACACTGATCTAACTTCTTCCATGCCTTTCCATGACTTGGATGACTCATTACCCCAGGTTCTCGACGGTATTTCCAGTGCCATGTCATATGTTCAGCTGTCTTTATTGACATATATAATCTCTGCAACCTCGGAGTTATAGGAAAGTAACAGAGTACTTTATATGGAACATCTTTTTTGCCTTCCAATGTGTCTTCTCTTAGGCTTGTAGCGTGGTTTACCACACTTTGGACAATCTCTTTTGTCTTTATTATCCTTGTAATATAGGATACAACCCGTCTGACATACATCTATCTTTTCATATCCTAGCCCAATTTTTGCAACCATTTGTTTAGTCATATAGTAATCAACAGGTAATTTTGCATCTTCAGGTAAGAACCTCCTTCAAAAATAGCACAATTTGATTATAGCAATTGTCACTTATGTTAGACTCAGACTTAATGTTCAACAACCTGCACACTGCTGATAGGGGAGAATGAGTCTGACATCCATCAAACAATGGCTCTTCAACATCTTTCAACATTTCAAAAAATTCTTGAGCTTTTTGATTAGCATCCATATCAAATACATCACTGTCTAAGTTGAAACTAGGACCAGCTGCATCTAAGACCATAGTACGATATGAATTTATTGGTGTTCTATTAGCACCTATTTCATCACCTGTATTGGTACTAGGTTGAGGCCTAGAAACTGGTACAAAAGACTCCCCATGTGATTCCCATTGATGATAGTTGGGCATGAAACCATGCTTGTATAAATGAGATCTAATATCATGAGGTTCAAGAAACCCACTACTGTTTTTACATTTTGAACAAGGGCACCTTATACTTCCATTAGAAACAAAATCAGGTTGCATTAATGCAAACTTTATAAATCCACGCACACCTTCTATAAACTCAGAAGTGACAGTTGTTCGACTTGGCACCAGTCTCTTATACATCCACATGTGATCAACTCTAATGGAACTCATGCTTCCTATCTAACAAACAATGATGAAACACTTCTTTTAGTACTTAATAATTTATTAATTAGTTAGTAATCAAGTAAATGAAATTCAAATTTAACCAGAAATGACCATACCACAAATATCTAATTTAAGAAGGGTTCAATATCACCATTTAACTATGAGAAAAAAATGTATTTTTCTAGTACAAACATAAATTTCCCTTCTAGTTAGTCAAGTCTAAAAAATTTATGTGATTTCTATAAGGGATGAAAAAAATAATATAGAAGCATGTGCATGATACATACTAACACTATTTAGTCACCCAAGTCCAACACAAAATCAGCCACAAAATCGCTTTTGATTCAAAAGGGACTTCATGAAGAGCAATTGAAGTGCTCAAAGCTACACCCTTGGAAGTAGAAGCTGTGTATGCAGAGACACTTATCGTGCAACAAAACTGAAAAGCAGAAGGTGAAAAAATGAAGCAGTGGGCTGAAACAGCTTGGACAAATCGCAGATTGTCACTCGCGGAGGCACTAGAGTAATCCGAGTCATCAGCCAAAGTGTCAAAAAGTTTTAGGCACATTAAACTCATCAACTCACAAGAATCTATATACTTTTTGTAGATATGATAAGCTCTAAACAATAGAAGGGATTTCGAAAAAAAAACCTATAACAGGACAGTAACTACATAAAGCCGAACATGAAACTATCACCAATTGCAACGAAACAACATCTAAAAGTAAAACGGTCACCAAAATTGAAGCAAAAGTTCAAGAAAGCAACTTGTGAAGCTAAAAGAGTCGCCTTGAGAAGAAGGTGATGCTTGCACCAGATCTTTAAGCAAATGTAAAACACAATAAAAAAATTGCATTACATAAACACAGGTGCACCTGGCAAACTTCTGACTTTCTCACCGGCTTGTCTTCGATATGGCAGCATACAGAGAAAATCCCAAAATGATTCCAACTTCTTTCCGATGAACAAAATAACAAGTTTCAATCTCAAGCTTTAAGAAAAGCAGGGTATCTTCAAGAAAAAAAATACTGATTCTGTGTGAATTTCTTTCTCATATCTAACAAAAACATATGAAAAACTAGTTTTTCAACAATACCTCTTTATATAAATGAATTAGGTAAAGGAGAACTTCTTACCTTAACTGAAGAAGGAAGTAACGATTTGTGATTTCAAGCTTCTGTAACTAGAATAAATAGTTAGAATTTTGGGAGAATGATGAAGAGACGTGAAGTAGTGCATCCTTTGTTTATGGGATTTGAAGAAGAGTTGTTCAGTTAATTTGTTCTATTTTGCAGGATTTGAAGCACTGTTAGGATTTTACTGTTCTAAACTAAAATATAATAAAATATCTACTTAGTTAAATAAAACATAGTAATCATTTATCCTAAAGTAAATTTCTTCTATTAAATATTAATAATTTGAATGTGTTTATGTTAGCCCACTACTTATTTGGAAATTTTTTAATTTTAATCTTCGTATACTTAATGTCATTTTTAGTCAATCTACTCATCAATTATATTATATTGTCTTTTCATCTTATTTGTAAATTTATCTTATTCTATTTATTAATTGTAGCCTTTTCAATTTTTACCGTATCTCCTTTTATTAATTAGTTGTATTATATTAATTATTATTACACTAAATTTTAAAGGTCATAAGAAATTTGGAAGTTAAAAGTTAAAAAATGAAAATAATTATAAGAAAGTAATATTACATTTATTTGACACATAAAAACATGTGTCTGAATAAATCTTTTTACTATATATGACTTTTCCACTTCTCTTAGTTAATTAATTCAAATAACTTAATACTAGTATTTGACCTTATGAAACGTGTACCTTTTGGAATCCTAATCATGTACTCCCTCCGTCCACTTTTATTTGTCATTTACGTTTTTCAAAAGTCAATTTAACTATAATTTTCATAATTTACATTAATTCAATATTATAAATAAAAAATTTAGATATTAAAAAATATATGAAAAGTAATTAAATTGTAATTTTTTGCATTTCAATATGATGAAAAAATACATCATAAAACGTTAGTCAAAGTTTTTATCGTTTGAGTCAAAAAAATGAAACTATAACAACTAAAAGTGGATAGAGACAGTAATTAGTATGAAAAACCAACAGTTGTATTTGAAGTACTATTGTTACAGTGATTGAGATATTTCTTATTTACTATTAATATATTTAAAACTTTTCACATAAATATTATTTGTAATAATATTTTTTCTTATTTTATTTACTATTTTTCTCCTTTGTTTGCTTTAAATATTTATCTTCATGATTCATATAGATCTAATTACCTATTCAAATATAATACTCATAACTCTTATGATGTTCATATTCATAACCTCTAAATGATTAATTTAAAATTTTATGATATCTTTTGATATTCCTCTTTGTTATCTATATAAATTCAACTTCTCATATGACCCCGCTATCAAAACGTTTATATCATTATTGTACTATTTGATTCATGTTTTTGTTTGACTCGATAAATGAAGTCTCTTGAATTTTGATTCTTTAGGAAGAAGATAAAGACAAGAACTAAGAAAATTATGCGTTAATTTTGTATTTATTTTTCTATCTATATTATTATATGACTTTAGTCTTAAGATTGGATACGTTGCATTTTTTTAATTTTTATTTCTTTGTCTTTCTCTATATCTGACTTCTTTAATTTAATTTAATATGAATTTTTGATTTTTGAAAGTTTGTATTTTTATTTGGCCTCAAATTAGTCATTTATGACTTCATTAGAAGTTTACTACTATTAACCAAAGTTACGTTCAAGTTTAGAGTTAGTTGCTTAAAAGAAATACACTTAAGCACTAAAATACGCCCTTCATTTTGTATTTAATTTCTTGTCCCACTTTTAAAATTTTATTTATAACTATTGAATTTTACTATTTATTACACACATGTTTTTATAGAATTATAATTGTTCTAAAGATTTTAAAGAATATATATGGGACACACGACTCAATTCCTACTAAAACTTAAATATAGAATTTGCAAGAAACTTTCCTAGTAACCTACCCTCGCATCTCGGTCACTTTTACTTTTTCGTTATTTTGTAATCCCCAGGGTATGATACCTTATAGCTTCACAGTTAAAAGTCATTTTCTCATTACTTTGGGTCTCTCATTTTCGATTTTTATTGGCATTACTATAGTGGGATTTCAAAAAAAAGGGCTTCATTTTTTAAGCTTCTTATTACCCGCGGGATCAATTTGGCTAGGCATCTTTCCTAGCTAAAACATAGCTAGGGAATAGCTACGAAATATTTTCCTAGTTAAACCAAAATCCTTAAAGAGAGAAAAATTGCGCCAGATTAGATTTCGTGCAAAAAATTTGGCATCAATTTTGATTTTCCGCCAAAATTTAGCTAGAGATTTTGCTTGGAAAGGTCTCAAGCAATGTATTAGCTAGGGATTGTTCATAGCTAATTCCTATCTATTATTTGACTAAATTTCCAGACTAAAAAGTTTACTAGGAAACAAGACATTTCTAGCTAAATCCGACACTAATGTATTGATTAGCTAGGAATATTAGTTCTCTAGCTAAAATCCATAGCTAATAGCATGTTTTCTTGGGTCATGACAAACTTGGTATCAGAGCACAGAGTTCAAGTGTCCTAGGGTGTCTATGAAGCCGTGTCAAGTAGGATCTTGTTTATGGTTGTGAGGGCCCACTTCTAGAAATGAGGGACTAAAAACATTTAGGAAAAGTTTCCCTTCTTTCATACTCTTAATCGTGCAATAGAGCTAAGTCATAGAGATTTATTCATACTCGTGTGTTTCTCATATTCATTTGACTACCCATCATACTAGAGGTGGTTGAAAAGTAAAGTGTAAAGATCCTTATGAATGAGTTGTTCTTAGCAAGAGTCTTGACAAAATCATGAGACTCCAGAGGGGCTTGAGAGAATCCCAAGAGTAAGTTAAGTATTCAGTTTTAGAGGAATGCATCCATAATTATATGAATCGTGCATTTGAGCTAAAAGCGAGTTGTACTCTCTTCTTTAAGCCTTGTTTCAGCTGAGATCCTTTTGAGAAAGTATGTTTAGAGCTTGGGTAATATTTTCACCCGAAAAGGTAGCATGAGTTACAAGATCATGAGAGGATCAAAGCGTTCGTCGTGAGTCTTGTGTTCTTTTGTAGATTTTTGCCACGGGTTTGATCCCTAAGAGGTATGTAAGCTTCCATAGTGTTGGATTTGTTCACCCACACGCCAATCATGTTAATTTCAGCGTTAAATTCGTTCTAGAAAGTTGAAAGTTTGGTGTTCTTGATATGTGTTCTTGAATTTGCTTTCGTTCTTGAATTGGGCTGAGATTGAGAAGTTCTTGAGATTATTGTGTCAATTTATAGAGTTTTTTTTGAGTTATATTCTAGTGTACATGTGCTGGGTATCTGAATCTAAAGAAAAGTTGAGCAAAAGAATCGAATTTAGGCGAATTGGGTTTGAAAACGAAGAAGGAAAAAGTTGGGCGAATCTGGCAACCAATCCGTGTCGTGGACTTGCCTCCCCATCTCACAAAATTTTTCTTTGCATTGCGGAGAGGTCACGGACCCCTTTGCCTCAAAAGTTATTTTACGACCAAATATTAAAATGTATCTTTGCGTCGCGGACTTGCTTCCAGACAGTGATTTCTTGATCATTTCTCATGTTTAACTATCTAAAAATACTCCTAAACATCATGAGAACTTTCCTATCACAAATCACAACCTTGAATTCATAAATCAAATTCAAGGTAGAGTTGAGAGTCAAGTTTGAGAGTTCTTTCTAACATTTTTGTGAAAGTTCCTTTGAGTCTTTTTGAGGAATCTTCTACAACTTCTAGTAACTTGTTTCAAGACTCGAGCAAGTGAGTATGAGAGTGAGGAGAATGTATTCACGAGTCTTCTTTATCATCACAATATCCTTCATATCATGAATCATAACTCTTAAATTCATAATTCACATTCAAGAGAGAGTTAATAGTAGAGTTCAAGAAAGTCTTTGAGTTCAATTGTGAATCCTTTGAGAGCAACTATCGATTTGAGCTAAGTTTTGAGGAAGTAAGTATAAGAATGAGAGTCGGATACATGAGTTCCATATTGTTATGTAGACCCTCTAGTCGAGTCATTCATGCCCATAAATTCCTCATGAACTCCATAAGTTGAGTATCTTTGGGAGGAGTAGTATATTCAAGTTCCAAGTCTTGAGTATTGAGTTCCTAACCCTTCTGAGATTATATTCCTAATCATGGAGCTATTACATATTACCCATGAAGTCCTTAAGTTGAGTAGTTCATGCCCATAATTCCGCATGAACCATATGAGTCGAGAAACCTTGTGATGAGGAGTATCATTGAGTCTTTGAGTTGAGTTGTTCATGCCCATAATTCTACATAAACCTTATGAGTTGAGAATTCTTGAAATGAGTAGCATCATTGAAGTTCTTGAGTTCTGAGTATCGAGTTCTTTGTATGGTTATTGAAAACCTTGAATTCAGTCATTCACGTTCATCATTCGGCATGAACTCTAATTTGAGAAGTCTTTTACAACTTTTTCTAAACTTGTTTTAAGACTTGAGCACTTGAGTTGAGAAAGAGTAGAGTCGAGTTCATTTTCCTTATAATGATACATGGGAGTAGTTCCCAAGAGTAAATGATTTCATATTTAAAAGAGGAGGAAATTGAAATTTCCAAAAGATTTTTGAGCAGTTGAGTAACATCTCCTTTAAGAGAAAGATTTTGAGTAATAATCTCAAACCAGAGAAAGAGTTATGTTTTTAAACATATGAGCTAGTTATATTTTTGGAGTAGTATTGAGCACCGATATGGGGGAGAGTTTAGACAACTCACAACCCCCATAAACCATGTAGCCGACATGGGTAGAAAGGGTCATACTTTTTAGATGATTCCTTAATGCTTTTTAGCATAGACTAGTGGATCCACTTAGTTAAGGCGTTCTATATCACGACAAAGTATAGGACAGTTCTGGCAGTGTGGGCAAGATGCTGTATCATCACTTAGGCTCATAGTGGTGGTTGTCAGTTAGAGAAACTCCATAGAGTTATATTGTATTCTTTATATACACATTGAGTATTAATGTATTTTTCAATACATTGAGTTGCTATCTACAGTTTTACAGCTTTCCATATATATATATATATATATATATATATATATATTGCATCTTTACTATTGCTTTATCCTTGAGTATCATGAGTTGAGTCTTTCGAGTTGAGTATCTTGAGTTGAGTACCTTCGAGTTGAGTATCTTATCCTTGAGTATCTTATCCTTGAGTACTTCTGAGTTGAGTAAGTTTGAGTAGTTTTGAGTATCCTTGAGTATTCCTTGAGTTGAGTAAGTTTGAGAAGAGGTAAGTATGTTTCCCTTTTTTATCAAGTTTCAAGCTTATGTTATGCTTTAGAATTCCCCTTACATGATCATACATTCCATGTACTGAGCCATTTGGCCTGCATCCTTTCATGATGCAGATTTAGGTATTCGGGATCATCAATAGGAGCTTCATTGATACCACATGGAGTTCGAGTTAGCTATGGTGAGCCTCCTTGCTTCCGAAGGATTTCATTTACCTTTCAGTTATATCAGTTGTTAGGATGTCGTGGGTCTTGTCTCGACTTCCATCTTTGTCATTTAGAGGCTTCATAGATAGATAGTAGAGTTTGAGAAATTTGTTTCATTTATCTTATTAAATGTATTAAAGACTTGGGTTGCCTATTGTTGGCTAGTTGAATATTCTATTTTTATTCAGAGTTATACATTTAAGTTAAAGATTTGTAAGTTTCATGGATTTTATTTAGTTTTTAAGCTTTGTATGCTTGAGTTAGTCTTCCGCTTATAGTCAGCCAGGATGAGGGTTCACTTTGGGACCAACAATGGTTCTTGAGTACCGGCCACGTCCAGGGTGTAGGCTCGGGTCGTTACAAAGTGGGAAGTGGGAAAGTGTTAAGGTCAGTGAAAGGATGAAAGGCGAAAGAGGCGCTGGGTAGTTGAAGGAAATTAGGAAAATCTGAAAAGTGAAAAATGTGGTCACTACTCACTAACCTAATTTAATTGTGCATATAATATTTCTTATTAAATAATTAATATTAATAATTAATATAATATTATAATATAATATATTTTGGTAAATCTAAATACCGAATAATACAAAACTCACATACCAAAAATCGAACCGAAATAACAAAAAATATAAAAAATTATACCGAATACCGAACCAAAAATTGAAATACCGAAATCGAAATACTGAAAAAATTTAGTTTGGTTCGGTATTTTGGTTTTTCGATATTTATGCCCAGCCTTACCCTGAACATGCAGAATGTTACGATAAAACTCTCAAATTTAGATCATAAGCGTTAGACACAAGACGATAAATAACCTCAAACATGTGGGGTGTTACATACAATCCTAATTGCGCAATCGTGCTACCCTTTTTTCTTCATTTTCCAATTGTTTCTTCCTTGTTTTATCCTTTGGGGGTCTAAAGTTAGGTTCGTCTTTACCTAGACACTAATGAGTCAAGAATTAGCCGTATGTAGGGAAAATTATGCAAAATATCCGCCCTCAAACTTTATTTACCATATTTTTTTGCCCCATTTTTGAATTACTTAATATCACCATTCGTCCTTATTAATTTCCAAAGAAATGGTCTCTTGCTTTTGGGTCTTCCTCTTCGGTGTTCTTCAACTTCTTCTTCCTCCTTCTCCTTCGCCATTTTTCAGTCTTCTACTTTGTCTCCTTCTTTGTCTTTTTTTTTTTTTTAAATTTGACGTACTGCAAACGTGAATCATTTCGATACATACTAAAAATGATCTTTAATTAACAACAATAACTTAATTGCCGCTAAGTACTCCCTCCGATTTAAAAAATGACATGGTATGGCTCACACAAAATTTAAGAAAATAAAGAAGACTTTTCAGTTTTGTGATCCTAAATTAAAGTTATGTCAAATGTATCAAAATGCCGTTTTATCTTATGAGCTCAAACATAACACATGGAAAATTGAATACTTTTGCCAAAAAAAAGAAAGAAATGACTCATTCTATTTTTAAGCAGACTAAAAAGAAAAGTATGTCATTCTTTTACTAAACGGAACAAATATGTTTTTTAAGAGACAATTACTACATTTTAACACTCTTTGTAAATGCCTCTAAAATCAACAGCAGGTTGACACATAGACTTACTCAAATGAATGACATTTATAAAAATGGGAGTACTTGATTCACTACAGGTCTGATTGGTTCATTGAATCGGAAAAAGGTTTTTCGCTTCCACAATGATAGCAATGGTTACAGACTTGCAGTGTTAACTGCGCACTGCTGAGTCTGCAGGAATGACTATATTGAAGCCAGGGAGACTGGCGGCACTGTTTGCTGAAGCTGCCTCAACAAAGTAATCATCCTACTTGCAGTCTGCTATATCGCCTATTGAACAACGTTGATAGTGAAAAACCTTGGCTTTAATCAGGTCACCTTTTATAGGCAACATGAATAACCTATCAAAACGTATCGAATATGAGAAACGGAGAAATCATGACAAAGTTATCCTACAGGCTACAAGAAGTAAAGGTTATATGTTACAGCCAAATTAAAGACCTTTGTATAAAATAAGTGAATACCATTCTAGAAACTACACAACATGTGATTAATAGAACATTGAAGTAGAAAAGTGCCCGGGCCGAGTCAATGGTGTCACAGAGAAAATTATAGATCTTCCCTAATGCTGAAACTTCATTATCATAGGTCATTATGTTCTCAGGTAGTACGGCATTTGGATGGCTTAAAAAACATTGAGCCTTGATAGAGCCTCTGAGTAAAGATAATAAAATGAAGTTAAAGTAGGAACATGTTATCCCTGCCCCCCATCCTTCTGCTTACCAACATAGGCATTAAATATGATGAGAGCTCGTCGAAGAGGGGAAAGAAATCTTCCTTGAATATTTTTATTGCTATACCCAATATTTCACCAGCCTTTAAAGATTTCAAAATGATAAGCCTGATAATGCGAAAGACATGTTTAATGATAAACAAATCTACCACTCATTCTTGAGAAACAATCTTATGTTAAACATACTTGTTGAAACACTTCTTTTTTGTTTTTTGCTAATTTTCCTCCCTGAGCAGTTCCGTTTTATGGGATAAAAGTCTTAAGATTTTTCTCTCTCTGGTCATTTGCTTGTTCGACTTAATCACATCCACAATGCTTCAGCCCTGACCTGAAGTCCAGAGAAGAATACACAATAAGATTAAGATACTAAAGGTAGTGAAAAAGAGTAACAATAAAATCATACTATATGTTTCAAGACGTAATTAGGATTAAACTGTTCAACAATCATACACATCTCTAGTAATTACTTGTCCCCCAATATATGTTCTGCCTCTCCCAAGTTTTAGGTCCAACTCATTTTTATCCAAGTGGTGTATGGATCAGATTGTTGAGCGCACTTCGACTAATTCCACGGGGTACTTGCTACTTCTCCAGGTAACTCTATTTCTAACTTATATGATCTATAACTCAGCTTATACAAGTATACTATCAAATAGACATGAGTTTTGGAAGTATAACATCATTCTCTTGATAAACTCGAATCTTTCATTAATCACACGTCAAAATGAAGTCAAAACTATGTACATATTGAGATGGTTTGATGATACTCATTCAACAGATCAACCTAACTATCTATACAAACAAGCTTTTCTCACTTTACAACATAAGTATATATTGGATGAAGATGATCTTTTAATGATCGATACATTTATCTATCAATTATTTTTTCTTTTGGATGCAATTAACTATAAGTTCTATAGAATTATTGATGTGCTTTCATTGAACTTATATTTTTAAAAATAGTATACTGAAATAATTAACTGTTACAGTTTACATTCTCATCCCATCCAATCGTTGATATAGCCTTTTTCTTATTTTTGATTTGATGACTTTATGAAAATTCCAGAAGTCAAATTTCATTCAAATTAGTTAACAATTAATCATTTTGACTGACTGTTTTTTACATAAAATATAAGTATAAAAGAGGTAGAAGCTAGAATAAATATTTCGGTAGCAACAAATGCAAGAATTATTTATTGCTACTGAAATATTTATTCTAGTTCCTACCACTATTCTACTTATCATTTACCTAAAACCAATCATTCAAATCAATTAATTATTAACTAATTTGATTGAAACTTGACTTCTGGGATTTTCATAGAACCACTGAAATCGAAATTGAAAAAGCCTATATCAACCGTTGGATATGATAACCTATAAGTTAGTGTTGATACCACATAATCTTTTCTAGTGTTTGATAAAACCTATTTGAATCTTCCTTGAATGGATGATATCCACATAATGTTTTTCTGCAATCTTTTCGACCTTATTTGAAATCTATTAAGTATAAGTATTGCTTATGCTCTATTCAAAGAAAGAGGTCTTTATTCAAACATTAGTTTACATAACTATGAGGCAGACAATTCAATATGTCCTGACAACAAGGAGCACTGTTGTATATGTTTGGTAAGGGGCACCTATATTTCAGAATACTTTCTCCCCTCAAGTTTGACAACTTACTTAAGTTTGATTTAAGCCTACTTTTTTTTGTCTGTGTATCTTAGGATGAGTATTTTGATGGTGAAGAAAAGGAAAAATTAGTTGTGGTCATTTATTCCATATCGATTGCATTACTGAGTGGAACAAGCTTGAGAACACTTTCCCATGTGCAAGAGGAGAGTGCCGGCAATGCTACCTTGAGAATTCATGCATTTCATGTTGACTTGGCTTCAACTAATATAATTTGAGTTTAAGAATACTTTCACCCACCAAAGGATATCTGTGGATTGGTGAATTCGTGAACTTCTGTTGAAATAGCAGAAGGTGGTTCGTCACATTCCATCATCTCTTCCACAACTAGGCATGTAGCTTCCTTGTCTTTCATGATCAGTTCTTCCAGATCTTCATCGGGTTCCATTACATCATTCTATTGGTCTTCCCATAGTGGATCATTCTCAGAATGATGATTATGGACAACATCCAACATGAATTCGATTTCTAGAATCTTTACTTTATATGTAGATTTATTCTTTACTGTTAACATCATTTTGATTAAGAGTTTGTTTTTTCAAGACGTAGAAAAGATTCTAGAAATCAAATTCATGCTTGATGCTATCCATGATAATCATTCTGAGAATGATCCCCTATGGGAAGACCAATGAGATGATGTAATGGAACCTGATGAAGATATGGAGGAACTAATCATGAAAGACAAGGAAGCTGCAAGCCTAGTTGTGGAAGAGATGATGGAACATGACGAACCACCTTCTGCTATTTCAACAAAAGTTCAAGAATTCACTAATCCACAAATATCCTTTGGTGGGTGCAAGTATTCTTAAACTCAAACTATATAAATTGGGAATGGTTCGCTCAACTCTCATAAGCTCTATTGCACAACCAATGCAGAATAACACCACCGGTCAATTCATTTAGCCCAAATTAAACTGATTAGTTAAAGCCGAGTGAACATTGAATGCATGAATTCTCAAGGTGAAGGTAGAATAGCTGACACTATCCACTTGCATGTGGCACAAGCATTCTCAAGCTTCTTCCACTCTTTTTGCAACCACTATGGTATAAATGAGCACAATCAAGTACTTTTGCAAGCTCTTACCATCAAAATACTCATAAGACACATGACTCAAAAAAAGAAGTTTGGAATCAAACTGTAGTAAGCTTACAAACGTAAGAAGGGAGGGATTATTATTTTAGTGCCCTGTGCTAAGCATATGCAACAATGCTACTTGTTATCAGGAAAGGTTGGATTGTCTACCTTGTACTTATGTAGACTAATGCTTAAATAAATATCTCTTGCTTTGGTTTTAGCATAAGGAATTCTCAAATTTTATAGATTTCAAATATGTTCTAAAAGATTTTATTTATAAAAAGCATTTTTTAAGATTTAGGTGTTTGCTATTAGGAAACTGATCTCATATTAGTTGATGCATAACTAAGTTAAGAACAATTCGCGTCCCCCCTCACTACAAAAGGTCAACATCTCCAATTAATTTGAATGACCATCTACAGATACTTTTACCGATATTGGATTATAGTTAATAAATAGAGTTAAGTTAATACATTTTCTTGTAACTTGTTGGAGGGGGGGTCAACCATATTTTAGTAAGAAACTCACTTTTTTTTTCTCTACACTTTCTTATACAACACATTATCTGGATAATATAGTTGTAGTATTTCTCTAAGAACCAAATTAACCCTTAGGAAAATGAATTAATTAAACTTGGCAAATTTTAAATAGCCTAGTATCATAGACTTAGAGTTCAATTAAGCACAACGTGTGGCACTTGACAACTCGCTCACAAATCTTTCCCGATTTTGCAAGCTCAATTAAGCCTTTTGAACACTAGATCGCTAAGGGAATATTGGATTTAAGAAAGACACAAGAAAATTGCTTAAGTAAGCTTTTATAGTTCAAGACTTGGAAGATTTGCTTGATGGTTTTTAAAAATAAATGCCCTTTTATTTATACTATCCATCTAGGGGTTAATAGATAAATAGTAGTTTCCATACAATTCCCTACTTATTATAAATAAGTAATATTTCTCGAATTTTCTATGCAACTAAAATATTCCAAGAACCTTTCATGCAAATCTATAGGATTCTAAAGTCATCCACGAAATTCTCCATATATTTCTAGAATATTCCACTAAGGACTAGTGCTCTTCCAATGTAAGTCTTCCACATGGACAACATTATGCCACTTGGTGCCTAAGTGGCGTGATGGCATGGTAGGTCATCAAACTCTCCCCCAACTTATATTGCGACGACCACGAGGCATTGTTGCTGCATGAACTCTCAAACTTGGTCTTTGAATTTCCACAAGTCTTTATATCATTCCCATGTGGCTTCTTCGGGTGATTGTCCCTTCTAGTGGATGAGGAACATGGTAGTAGTTTGTTGTCCTTTTTTCCGCTTGGCTTGGTAGTCAATAAAAGCCTCAATTTCCCTATAATGCAAGGTAGTGATGGTAATTGGTGCCTGACTTGACTAACTTCGGTTGGGGTCATCCTTGTCATCACAGTATGGTTTGAGTCCACTGGCATGAAGATGGGATGACCTTGAGATGAGGTGGTAACTCTAACTTACATGAGATTTTCCCATCTTGGAAACGATCCTAAACTGTCCCTCATACTTTGGTACCAAATTTTGGTAAACACCTCACAGTTCCTTAAACTTCCTTGGGTTAAACATTACTAAAACTATGTCTCCAATTTTATGATCCGAGGGACTATGCTTGCAGTTGTAAACCTTCTTCATCTTCGCTGTTGCCTTGTCTAAGTAGGACATAGTAGTGTCAATTAGCTCCTCTTATAACCATATGGTAAGCCCTCAAATGCGGTCGTTAGTGATTGTGGAGTTTTTGGTTGCTGTCTTATGGCAAGTTATATGAGAATTGGACTATGTCTAATAGTATTGGCCAATCTTTTTTACGTGAACTCACAAAGTGCCTTAGGCAGCACTCAAATAAGGCATTGACCCATTCTGTCTGTCCATCCGTCTGTGAGTGAAAACTAGTGGAGAAATGCAACTATGTGCCAAGCATATCGATCAACTCTCTCCAAGAGTTTCGTGTATGGGTCTCGATCGCGGATGATTGCCTCGAGAAAACCTAATATTTTTCCACGACCTTGAAGAATAATTTGGCAGCCTTTTTAGCAGTGCAACCTGCTTTGGCGGGCATGAAGCTAACATACTTCAAAAACCCATCCATCTCGACCATGATCGACCTATACATGTTAGACTTTGGTAAGCAGGTTATAAAGCCCATAGTCATACTCTCCCATAGGCACTCCACTATGGGTAGTGGTTCTAATAGTCCTGTACATTGTCGTTGCTCTATCTTATCTTATTGGCACACAAGACAAGTCCACATATAGCAATTTATGTCTTCTCATATGCGCGACTAATAGTATATTGAATCAATCAATTCCCTTATGCGATGCTACCCCGGGTGTCCTACCCATGACATGTTCTAACTGTCCATTATAATATGCCACCTAATAGTTCCAAACTTGGGCACATAGTTTTTTCGTCTAACGGTGAGTAATAGTCCATATTCCATCCATAAATGCCTTATTTGCCTTGAGCAGCTAGCTCCATAAGTCATTTTGCTTCTAAATCATGTTGCATATCATCCTTAATAGTGTCTTGAATATCATAGAAGGTTTGGTGATGACATTAAGCTCAAACTTTTTACTCAAAGTATCGGCCATACCATTTTTCCCTTGCGTAGTTTGTACACTAACTCATAATAAAATTCGACTAAGAAATCTTTCCACCTTGCTTGCTTTGGTATGAGTTTCTTCTGTGAATGGAAATAGCTAGTGGTCCGTACCTTGGTCTCATCCATCCATAACCGATCTTGGTTAATGATGTTCCCCAAGAAGTGTACTTCATGCTAGGAAAACTAACATTCCTCCTGCTTGATATAAAGCTTGTTCTCTCGTAGGACTTGGAAAACATTTTTCAAATTATCGACATGTTCCTCCAAGATATTTTTATAGATGACTATGTCATTTAGGTACACCACTACAAACTGATATAAGTATGCATGAAAGATCTTGTTCATCAGTGTTCAAAAGGTAGAAGGTGTGTTGGTCAATCTGAAGGGCATCACCAATCACTCAAAAGCTCCATATCTAGTGACACACATCGTCTTCGGCTTATTCCCTTCTTCAATGTGAACTTGGTAGTAGCCTCTTTGAATGTCAACCTTGGTGAAGTACTTGGAATGTCCAAGTTTCTTGAACAAGTCGGCACAGAGCGGGATGAGGTATTTTTTCTTTATTGTCACTTTGTTGAGCACACGGCAGTCTATGCATAAATGTTACAACCCATCTTTGTTCTTTCTAAATAGGATTGACACACAATAGGTTGCTTTAGACGGCAGATTTGACCGGCTTCGAGCAACTCCTTCAACTTCTTCCTCAACTCCTCAATCTCGGTTAGATCCATGCGATATAGGGAATATGTGGGTGGCTTCGCTCTAGGCTCTAGTTCGATATTATTGTCTACCTCGCACCTAGGAGATAAGTGCCTTGTCAACACTTCCAACATCGCATCTTTGTTCTCTTCTAGAACCTTCTCTATGCATGTGGCAATGTCTCTTTAGTACCATTATCTTCGCCTAAACTCATAATGGTGGCTATTATCGTGCCCTGCTTTTTTGAAATCGGGTTATGTAATGACATGACAACTCTTTTAGGATTAATAAAAAACAAGAGTCACCACCTAAAGAATTAAAGGCACGTTAGGACACCATTCTATCCTAATTACAAACAAAATTAATTAAAAGGGTCTGCAAAATCATAGATCGGTTAAGGGTTCATGTTATTTTAAAAGAAAAGTGTTAAGAACCCTTCGAGGTTCATAAATGTGGGTCCCGACAGAATCTTGGGAATTATGTGGGGATTTAACATGGAAAATAAGGTCACTATAAAGTAAAGAATATAAAAGGTTATATTTGATACTTGTGAATAAATTAAGCATGAATCCATTATTATCTAATTAATATAAGCCTTGGTGAATAAGATATTTAGACAAGCAAACTTATTTTCTTTTAGACAAGCAAATTAAATCTATGCGAGTTAATAAAAAATGGCACATACAGAGCTAATGAAGCTACAAAAAATTACAAATTCAATCGACCAAAGCAAGGTTTTTGAGTATCAAATACATAAATAAGATAATTGAAATATTAACAAATAAAGAATGAGAGACTGACTTGATCGCTTCTAATAAAATGCTTAAAATGTTTGGATAATATGAAATAAAAGGAAAAGCTAAATATAAGTAAAATAAACATAAGGAGAAGAAAGGACAAATGAACCAACCTGATTGCTTCCAAATCAAAAGAATTAAAATATATCATGCAAATATAAATTTAAATAAATCAACAACATATAAAGTTAAAGTTGCTAGAGAGAGAGAGAGAGAGAGAGAGAGAGAGAGAGTGATATGACAAGGCTAACATGGGCCAAATACGATGTTACTCCCTCAATTCCATTTTTTATGATCGACTCTCTTAAATGAATTAAGAAAAGACAAAAAAAAAAAAAATACTTGTAAAAAAATTTATTCAAGAGTACTAAATAAAATATTTTGATATTTAAAAAATCATGTAAAGCTAAAATATAAGTATATTTTTTTATATTAAGGTTGTATGAAAGTATGTTGATAAGTTAACATAATAATAAATTTTTCATGTTTTTAAGACTTTTAAAGGGTGATTTAAAATTAGAATGGGAGGGAATAACGAGTTGGCTTATTTTTGTAATGCTATATGTGCGCTTCATACAAGAAGTTAGCTATAGTTTATCCATTTTTCATTATTTCCAAAAATGTACCTGATACCACTTTTGGGGTGACATCAATTCCACTTTAGCTTGGCTTCTCGCATTGACTTCTCCACTTGCCATGATTGAATTCCAAGCAACACCGTTGCAGTATACTGTACGTGTAAAGAATATTCAAAAGGGTGAGAGTATGTTTGTTCTTAGTACCTTAAAATAAAATACTAAAGTAATAAAGTTACTATTAAAAAAAGTAAGTTTATAATGACAATAGAGCAAGACAAGATATCAAAATAGATAATGAAGTAACTATCTTGAACATACCATAGATTATAATTCTAGCAAAGATCACAAACTGGTTAAGTAACATTCAAAAAGCACACAAACTTGATGTAAGAACCGAAGTCCATACTTCGTGCAGCCACAAGAACAAGAAAAACTTATAAGGTAGTACGTAAGAATATTATTGCATTTGAGAGTGTATGAGAGTGTTGTCCTTGTTTAAGCGTGTGGACAAAATGAAAGGATTCTTATTTTCATAGTAAAATATAGAGGATACATCACTAAATACAAAACTAGAGAAAAGGAAAGAAAATTATTCTACTCAATTAGACCCACATTCTTGGTATTTAATCAATTATATTATCATAACCATGCGAGTTTAAAAAATCTGCTTAATCAAATATGATACTATGTCTAAGTTTTTCCAAAAAAAAAAAAAAAAGTAATAGCAAACATCAATGCATGGATTTCACTATAAATCAAGGTATTAAAATAGTGCGATTTAATAAGTAAAATAGTCAATTGACAATTAGTGATTACCATCGATCAATCTATCATAATAAATAGATCGAAGGAAAGAATCATGAATGATCTTTTAATTTTGAAGGATCCATGTTAATACAGTCAAATACTTCAGTCCAAAATAACATGATTTTGAGACTGCCATATTTAAAGGTCACATATTTATATTTACTTACCATAACTAGCAAAAGTTTGCCAAGAACAATTAAATCAAAGTTGTCCACACTAACTTAAAGAAAGAAAAGTTGGAGAATAAAATAGCGTCTATCAAGGAGAAGAATCATGTCAAAGTTTATCAAGGATAGGTAAATATTAAGGTGTATCAATTGATTAAGGGAACAAAAATGGAAAGAACCATGAATCATGGAGATTTTCATAATAATCAATCAACTCATTAGGCAAATAAATCAAATAAGCATATTAAGACTTGCAACAATTGAATCAAGAAACCATAACTCAATCAGTATTTTCAATGAAAAACTCAAAGGCTTGCTAACACTCATTTACAAAAGGGGTAGATTACATTCAAACAAAAATAGGAACATATAAGGCAGAAAATGCACAAGTTTTGGAACTCAAAATCATAAGGAAATCATGCTAAAAAGAGATTTCATGATCATTGTTGAATTTCATGTTGCGTAAGAATGCAACCATAACTACTATACTATAAAATATAAGGCAATTTAAGAAATTTATTCAAAAGATAAGATAATCTAAAAAAAAAATGAACCTGGACAGATTTGTTAAGATTCGACTTCAATAGCCCTCAAAAACCTTAAGGCTTTGCCTGGTCTCTATGGTCGGAGCGGCGGAGAAATGATTCTCTTGTTGTCATTGTTGTCGATCTCATCGGAGGAAGGATGATGGTTTTCTTGACTCGTCGAAGCCAAATCGCTTTTCACGGTAGTTATCTTGTCGGAATTTTTGTCGAAACCAATGAGAAGAAGAAAAGGAGACATATTGAGGTTGCACGGTGCGGCGCTTCGCAGGCTGGCAGGGATGAGAAAAGAGGCATAGGGAAAGAGAAAGGGGTGGAAAGGGGCGATTGGTTTGGGTGGTGAAGTGGCTGCTATTCACTTGTGGTTGGAGAAGCACCGTGAGGAAAGAGAAGAAGGAGAGGGGCTCCCTTGGTGGTTGTCCCCGCGAGTGAGGGTGAAGCAGCGGTTTCGTCGGTGATCTTTGCCGACGATGGACGAAGTTGGGAGATAAAGGAGCGGCGCCTGATGTTAAAGAGAACGAGGAGAAAAAATGAAAATAGGGTTATGGTGTTAGGATATTTATATAGAAAAGTGGTAGGAGACTCGATCTTAGCCGTTGGATGAAGATGAGATGTGGGGTTTAGATTTAAAAGAATGGAATGGATGGTTGGGATTAAAGATGAGATCTTGAGATTTAGATTGAGTTAATTGGTTCAAAATGGGCTAGAATTGAGATAAAATTGAGTAGAAAAGGCTACAAATTAAATAGATTGAATAAAAGGGGCTACAATTTAAATGATTTGGAGGAAGAATTAATAAATTCTTATCCAATAAATGGTTATACTACACATAATAAATAATTTTCATATAAGATAAACACACTTAAATATTATAGACGCTAAATACACAAGTAAATTAATTATTTCAAATTTGCAATCGATAAATATAATAGTAATAATAATAATAATAATAATAATAATAATAATAATAATAATAATAATAACAACAACAACAACAACAACAACAACAATGATAAAATACTAATATTTTTTTTTTGTAAATTATGAACACTAAAGTATATGATTAATTCGATAAAAAATAAACATAATTTAAACATATAATAAAGAAATTGGTTTTAAAATACATATTTAATCAAAAAAACAATTCAGAAAGGCTTATAGGTCGGTCAAAATTGGGTGTCAACAGCTGCCCATCTTTGCTCGATAATGAAGGATGAATTGGTAGGCAAAGACGTTGACTAAGTAGCAAATTTTGTCCAACTAATGAAAAGATGTTAGTGGGATTAAATTCAATGATACGTAATTGTGAAAAAAAGAAGAAGGTGTGGCCGAGACTTTCGCCTTAAGTCACCTACATATCTCTGGTATTACGAGAATGAGGTTGTGTCTTATTCTAGATTTTAGGCTTCTAAAAAAATGAAATAACGGTACTAGATTTGAAAATAAGTGAGAGTAGCTTGAGTATAAGATTAAATCTCAAGGCGGTATGAATAGTGTAAGGAAGATAAGAACGACTTAAGTTATGAGAGGAAATTATCATATGAGTAGTCCGAAAGATGAGAAGGCATTTAATTTATTGTAATAGATATATAAGTACGGAAGTCATATCTGAAAGAAAAGTTGATCTCGTCTGCAATCTATCAGTCTTTACAAACCTGGAGATTGTGATATGTTTAAATAAAATGATTAGGACATATATAGCGATTAAATGGTAAAATAATTTATAAACATGATGCAATTTTTTGTAATACATCGGGCTCGAAAAAAGGCTAGAAAGGGTCAAACGGGTAAGTCATGAACCAAAAATGGACAGTGAATCCTTCACAGAGCCCTAGACGGGCCATGTAAGGGACCACGGTCCGTCAAAGGGCTCGTGAACAATTTCCAAAACCTACCTCAGACAGGGGTCACCCTGGCAGTGCCCAAAACAGCCTGTGTTGATCTTGACGGCCCGTCAAATGGGTCGTACAAGTCACCCATTCAGTAGGGTGTCATCCAAGGTCACTGTAAAAGGACCACAAACGTCTAAACGGTCTGTGAAGCTTCACACATACCGTGAAGTTGTCTGTGACAGAGACATCAGACATAGAATTTTGGGTCAACTTCAGTGATCATACCTTTCAGTGCAAAATGAATTAGGTGGCCTATGACCTATCAAATTAAAGATATTTGAGGCCTCTTTCCAATGCCACCAAGTTTGCCAAATTCGAAGCCTTAAGTAAAAAGTTATGTCCGTTTTAGTGAAGCCCTATTGGGTAGGGGATCGTCATGACCCACTTGATGGGCCATCATGATCTAGATAGCCCGTGAAGCCCTTCTAGAGAGGCATTTTGGCAGTTTTAAGTAAGGGTTTTTTTAGTATTTTCCCAATTGTTTTAACTTAATACTATGTCGTTTTACCTTCTGCCATATGCCCTATATAAACACTTTTACCCCCAAAATCTCCCAATTCAATGCATTCTCCTAAAATTTCCTAAACTTGACCAAATTCATCCTTTCTAAAAATATTCTCTCTAGATCAAGGAAAATGAAAAAGCTAGGGTTCTTCAAGTTCAAGTCTCCTTTATTCATTATTGCTTAGGGCTTTATTCAAGGTATGTAGGGAGTTCATCAATGGGTTCTATTCACCCATTGAGTCCCCAAAGTTTCTTCAAATTATCCAATTCAATTTTCAAAGATTTGATTAGATTTTCACTCAATTCCTCATGGGTTCTATTTGTATCGATTCAATTACTTTAATATGATCTTATTTTGATGATTTGGACTTAACTACATTCATTACAACCAATTACATGTGAACGCATGCATTATATATAAATTTTGACTATGAACCTTAATTTACATGAATTTATGAAGAAGCTTTGAAAGATGAAAGATGAATTTATGAAGAAGCTTGAAGCTATAAATTTGATTTATGAAATTATTCATGTTTTTATGAAAGAAATATTTATGACTCAAGTAAGCTTATATATAATATGTTTTATAAAGCTTGACCACATGACATGAATGACATCTAGATTTGCCCTCAATGCTTTTCAGGCTATTTTCCTAAATTAGGTCTTGATTAGTATGGTATCCGGATATGCAATCAAGGATTATAGATCATGCTTTCAAAACTATTTCCATCAGTAGTAGGGCATCTCTAGAATGAAGTGAATGACTATGGGCCTTAAAACGATATTTGTCAATCCCCTCTCCCCCCCTCCTCAAATATTTTTGAGAATATCTTTGGCCAAATGAGTCCTAATATCTTCATTAAAATATTAATAAGTTATAAAAATCTTGTAAAATTTAATCCATACACTAATATATCATAGTTAAATTTTTCATTAATATTAAAGCTTAGGAAGAAAATAAAATATATTTTATCAATTTATAATTTAAATCGGATGTCCCTAAACATGCGGAATGTTAAGATAAAACTCTCAAATTTAGATCATTAGAGTTAGAAACAAGACGATAAATAACCTCCTTCTTCTTCGCCATTTTTCTTAGTCTTCTGCTTTGTCTCCTTCTTCACCTTTTTTTTTGATTTGACGTACTACAAACGTGAATTGTTTTAAGCAAATTATATATCAAATTATTTAGTCCCTTATCTTATCTATGGGTCTGATAGGTTCATTGCATCGGATAAAAGTTATTCGCTTCCACAATGATAGTAGTGTTTACAGACTTGAAGTGTTAACTGCTGCTGAGGCTGTAGGAATGACCGTATTGAAGCCAGGGAGACTAGTGTCACTGTTTTCTGAAGCGGCCTCAACAGAGTAATCATCCTATTAGCAATATGCTCTGCCGGCTATTGATCAATGTTGATCGTGAACAACCTTGGCTTTAATCAGGTCAGCTTGGCAACAGGAATAACCTACTAAAAAGTATCGGATATGAGAATTGAAGAAATCATAACAAAGTTATTACGAAGTTCTCCTACAGGCTACAACAAGTAAAGGAAAGACTTTTGTAAATAAGTGAATACCATTCTAGAAACTACACAACATGTGATTAATCAAACATCAAAGTAGAAAAGTACATGGGCTGAGTCAATGCTGTCACGGAGAAAATTACAGATCTTCCCTAATGCTGAAACTTCATTATCATAGGTTATTATGTTCTCAGTAGTACAACATTTGGATGCCTCAAAAAACATTGAGCCTTGACAGAGCCTCTGAGTAAGGGTAATAAAATGAAGTTAAAGTAGGAACACATTACCCCTGCCCCCCATCTTACCAACATTGGCATTAAATATGCTAAGAGCTCGTCGAAGAGGGGCAAGAAATTTGCCTTGAATATTTTTATTGATATACCCAATATTTCAATAGCCTATAAAGATTTCAAAATGATAAGACATGTTTAATGATAAATAGATCTACCACTCATTCTTGAGAAACAATCTTATGTTAAACATACTTGGTCAAACACTTCTTTTTCTTGCTCATTTTCCTCCCTAAGAAATTCCCTTTTATGGGAATAAAAGTCTTTAGATTTTGCTCTCTCTGGTCGTTTACTTGTTTAAGTTAATCATATCCACAATGCTTCGACCTGACCTGAAGTCCAGAGAAGAATACACAATAAGATTAAGATACTAAAGGTCATGAAAATGAGTAACAGTAAAATCATACTATATGTTTCAAGACATAATTAGGATTAATCTGTTCAACAATCATACGCATCTCTAGTAATTACTTGTCCCCCAATATATGTTCTGCCTCTCCCAAGTTTTAGATCCAACTCATTTTTATTCAAGTGGTGTATGGATCAGATTGTTGAGCGCACTTCGACTAATTCCACGGGGTACTTGCTACTTCTCCAGGTAACTCTATTTCTAACTCATATGATCTATAACTGAGCTTATACAAGTAGACTATCAAATAGACATGAGTTTTGGAAGTCTAGCATCATTCTCTTGGCAAACCGGAATCTTTCATTAATCACACGTCAAAATGGTGTCAAAACTATGTACGTATTGAGATGGTTCAACTATCATCATTTATCAAATCAATCTAAGTATCTGTACAAACAAGTTTTTCTCACTTTACAACATAATTGGATGAAGATGATCTTTTAATGATTGATACATTTATCTATGAGTTATTTTTTCTTTTGCATGCAGTTAACTGTAAGTTCTGTAGAATTATTGATGTGCTTTCATTGAACTTATTTTAAAAAAAATCAGTATACTGAAATAATTAACTGTTATAGTTTACATTCTCATCCCATCCAATTGTTGATATTGCCTTTTTCTTGAATGGATGATATCCACATAATGTTTTTCGCCAATCTTTTCGACCTTATTTAAAATCTATAAAGTATAAGAATTGCTTATGCTCTATTCAAAGAAAGAGGTCTTTATTTAAACATTAGTTTTCATAACTATGAGGCAATTCAATATGTCCTGACAACAAGCTAAGGAGCACTGTGGCATATGATTGGTAAGAGACACCTAAATTTCGGAATCCTTTCTCCCCTCAAGTTTATAAGCTTACTTAAGTTTGATTTCAGCCTACTTTTTCTGATCCGTGTATCTAAGGATGAGTATTTTGCTGGGGAAGAAATGGAAAAATTAATTGTTGTCATTTATTCCATATCGATTGCATTAAAGAGTGGAACAAGCTTGAGAACAGTTTCCCATGCACAAGAGGAGAGTGCCGGCTATGCTACCTTGAGAAATCATGCATTTCATGTTGACTTGGCTTCAAGTAATCATAAATTGGGAATGGTTCGCTTTACTCTCATAATCTCTATTGAACAACCAATGTAGAATAACACCACCAGTCAGTTCATTTAGCCCAAATTAAACTGATTAGTTAAAGCCGAGTGAACATTGAATGCATGAATTCTAAGGTGAAGGTAGAATAGCTGACACTATCCACTTGCATGTGGCACAAGCATTCTCAAGCTTCTTCCACTCTTTGTGCAACCAATATGGTATAAATGAGCACAATCAAGTTTTGCAAGAGCTTACCCATCAAAATACTTATAAGACAAACGACTCAAAAAAAGAAGAAGTTTGGAATCAATCCTAAGTAGGCTGACAAATGTAAGAAGGGAGGGATTATGATTTTAGTGCCAAGCATGTGCAACAATGCTACTTGTTATTAGGACAGGTTGAATTATCTACCTTTTACTTATGTAGACTAATGCTTAAATAAATATCTCTTGCTTTGGTTTTAGCATAAGGAATTCTCAAATTTTATATATTTCAAATATGGTCTAAAAGATTTTATTAAAAAAAACATTATTTAAGTTTTAGGTGTTTGCTATTAGGAAACTGATCTCATATTAGTTGATGCATAACTAAGTTAAAAACAATTCACTTCCCCCCTCACTAAAAAAGATCAACATTTCCAATTAATTTGAACAACCATCTATAGTTACTTTTACCAATATTGTATCATAGTTAATAAATAGAGTTAGTTAATAAATTTTCTTGTAACTTGTTGGAGAGGGGTCAATCATAATTTAGTAAGAAACTCACTGTTTTTTCTCTACACTTTATTATCCAACACATTATCTGGATAATATAATTGTAGTATTTCTCTGAGAACCAAATTAACCTTTAGGAAAATGAATGAATTTAACTTAGCAAATTATTAATAGCCTAGTGTGATACACTTAGAGTTCAATTAAGCACAACATGTGGCACTTGACAACTTGCTCACAAATCTTTCCTGATTTTGCAAGCTCTACTAAGTTTTTTTAACACTAGATCGCTAAGAGAATATTGGATTTAAGAAAGACACAAGAGAATTTCTTAAGAAAGCTTTTATAGTTCAAGACATGGAAGATTTGCTTGACGGTTTTTACAAATGAATGCCCTTTTATGTATACTATCCATATAGGGACTAATAGATAAATAAGAGTTTTCATACAATTCCCTACTTATTTACAAATAAGTCATCTTTCTAAAATATTCTACGAAGCTAAACGATTCTAAGAAGCTTTCATGCAAATCCATGGGATTCTAAGGTCATCCGAGAAATTCTCCATATATTTCTAGAATATTCCACTAAGGACTAGTGCTCTTCCAATGTAAGTCTTCCACATGGACAACATTATGCCACTTGATGCCTAAGTGGAGTGATGACATGGTAGGTCATCACACTCTCCCCCAACTTATATTGCGACAGCCACGGGGAATTGTTGTTGCATGAACTCTCAAATTTGGTCTTTGAATTTCCACAAGTCTTCATATCATTCCTACGTGGCTTCTTTGGGTGATTGTCCTTTCTAGTGGATGAGGAACATGGTAGTGGTTTGTTGTCCTTTTTTCCGCTTGGCTTGGTAGTTAATAAAAGCCTCAATTTCCTGATAATGCAAGGTAGTGATGGTAATTGGTGCCTGACTTGACTAACTTCGGTTGGGGTCATCTTTGTCATCACAGTATGGTTTGAGCTTACTAGCATGAAAGATGGGATGACTTTGAGATGAGGTGGTAACTCTAACTTACATGAGATTTTTCCTATCTTAGCAACGATCCTAAACGGTCCCTGATACTTTCGTATGAAATTTTGGTGCACGCCGCCCAGTTCCTTAAACTTCTTTGGGTTAAACATTACCAAAACTATGTCCCCAGTTGTATAATCCAACGGACGACGCTTGCAGTTGGCAAACTTCTTCATCTTCATTGTTGCCTTGTCCAAGCAGGACATAGCAGCATCAAGTAGCTCCTCTTATGGCCATATGGTAAGCCCTGATCAAATACGGTCGTTCGTGATTGTAGAGTTTGTGGTTGCTGGCCTGTGGCAAGTTATAAGATAATCGGACTATGTCTAATAGTATTGCCTAATCTTTATTACGTGAACTCACAAAGTGCCTCAAGCAACACTCAAATAAGGCATTGACCCATTCTATATGTCCATCCGTCTATGAGTGAAAACTAGTGGAGAAATGCATATGTGTGCCAGGAATGTCGAACAACTCTCTCCAAGATTTTCCTGTAAAATGTTGGTCTCGATTGTAGATGATTGCCCAAGAAAACCTAATATTTTACCACTACCTTGAAGAATAATTTGGCAGCCTATTTAGTAGTGCAACCTGCTTTGGCGTGGGCATGAAGCTAACATGCTTCAAAAACCTGTTCTTCAAGACCATGATCGTCCTATATATGTTAGACTTTGGTAAATAGGTTATAAAGTCCATAGTCATACTCTCCCATAGGCACTCCACTATGGGTAGTTGTTCTTATAGTCCTCTACATTGTCATTTCTCTATCTTATCTTATTAGCACACAAGACAAGTCCGCATATAGCAATCTATGTCTTCTCATGCGCGACCAATAGTAGATTGACTCAATCAATGCCCTTATGCGATGCTGCCCCGGCTGTCCTGCCTATGACGTGTTGTGGCTATCCTTTATAATATGCCGCCTAATAGTTCCAAACTTGGGAACGTAGATCCTTCGTTTGACGGTGACTAGTACTCTATATTCTATCCAGAAGTGTGTCATTTGCCTTGAGCAGCTAGCTCCATAAGTCATTTTACTTCCGAATCATGTTGCATATCATCCTTAATAGTGTCTTGAATATCAAAGAAGGTTGTGGTGATGACATTAAGCTCATACTTTCTACTCAAAGTATTGACCACAACATTTTGCCCTTGCCTAGTTTGTACACTAACTTATAATCAAATTCGACTATGAAATCCTGCCTCCTTGCTTGCTTTGGTATGAGTTTCTTCTGTGACTGGAAATAGCTAGTGGTCTGTACCTTGGCCTCATCAATCTACAACTTATCTTGGCTAATGACGTTCCCCAAGAAGTGTACTTCATGCTGGGAAAACTAACATTTCTCCCTCTTGATGTAAATCTTATTCTCTTATAGGACTTGGAAAACCTTTTTCAAGTTATCGACATGTTCCTCTAGGATATTGTTAGAGATGACTATGTCATTTAGGTACACCATTACGAAATGATATAATTATGGATGAAATATCTTGTTCATCAGTTTTCAAAAGGTAGCAGGTGTGTTGGTCAATCTGAAGGGTATCACAAACCTCTCAAAAGCTCCATATCTAGTGACACACATTGTCTTTGGCTCATTCCCTTCTTCTATGTAAACTTGGCATTAGCCTCTTCGAAGGTCAACCTTGGTGAAGTAGTCCAAGTTTCTTGAACAAGTCGACAATGAGTGGGATGAGGTAATTTTTCTTTATTGTAACTTTGTTGAGCACATGGCAGTTTATGTATAAATGTGACAACCCATCTTTGTTCTTTCTAAACAGAATCAACACTCCATTGGGTGCTTTAAACGGCGGATGTGACCGGCATCGAGCAACTCCTTCAACTGCTTCCTCAACTCCTCAATCTCGGTTGGATCTATGAGATATAAGGAATATGTGGGTGGCTTTGCTCCAGGCTCTAGTTCGATATTATTGTATACCTCGCACCTAGGAAATAAGTGCCTTGGCAACTATTCCGGCATCACAACTTTGTTCTCTTCTAAAACTTTCTCTATGCATAGTGGCAATGTCTCTTTAGCACCATTATCTTCACCCAAACTCACAATGGTGACTATTATCGTGCCCCATTTTTTTGAAATCAGGTTATGGAATGACATGACAATTCTTTTAGGATTAATAAAAAATAAGAGTTGCCACCTAATGAATTAAAGGCACGTTAGGACACCATTCTATCCTAATAACAAACAAAATTAATTAAAAGGGTCTGTAAAAACATAGATCAGGTAAGTGTTCATGTTATTTTAAAAGAAAGGTGTTAAATGCCCTTCGAGATCCACAAGGGTGATATAAAATTAGAATATGAGGGAATAACGAGTTGCCTTATTTTTATAAAGTTATATGTGCTCTTCATACAAGAAGTCAACTATAGTTTATCTATTTTTCATTATTTTAAAAAATGTACCTCATACCCCTTTTAGGGTGACAACGATCCAACTTTAGCTCGGTTTCTCGCGTTGACTTCTCCACTTGCCATGATTGAATTCCAAGCAATGCAGTTGCATTATAGTGTATGTGCAAAGAATATTCAAAGGGGTGAGAGTATGTTTGTTCTTAGTACCTTAAAATAAATACTAAAGTAATAAAAGTACTATTAAAAAGCTAGTAAGTTTATAAGGACAGTGAAGTAAGACAAGATAACAAAATAGATAATGAAAAAACTAACTTGAACATACCACAGATTATAATTCGAGCAAAGATTACAAATTGGTTAAGCAACATTCAAATAAACACACAAAACTTAATGTAAGAACCGAAGTCCAAACTTCATGCAGCCACAAGAACAACAAAAACATATAAGGTAGTACGTAAGAATATTATTGCATTTGAGAGTGTATGAGAGTGTTGTGCTTGTTTAAGCATGCAGACATAATGCAAAGAGTCTTATTTTTATAGTAAAATATAGAGGACACATCAATAAGTACAAGATAGAGAAAAGGAATGAAAATTATTCTACTCAATTAGACCCACATTCTTGGTATTTAATCAATGATATTATCATAACCATGCAAGTTTAAAAAGTCCGATAAATCAAATATGATACTAAGTCAAAGTTTTCGAAAAATTAACAAGTAGTAGGAAACATCTATGATGGAATTTACCATAAATCAATTGGTATTAAAAATAGTGCAATTGACTAAGGAAAATAGTCAATTGACAATTAGAGATTACCACCAGTGAATCTATTATAATAAATAGATCGAAGTAAAAAATCATGAATGATCTTCTAATTTTGAAGGAACCATGTTAATACAGCTACGGACTTCAATCCAAAATAACATGATTTAGAGACTGCCATATTTGAAGGTCACATATGTATATTTACTTACCATAACTAGCAAAAGTTTGCCAAGAATAATTAAATCAAAGTTGTCCACACTAACTAAAAGACAAAAAAGTTGGAGAATAAAATAGAGTCAATCAAGGAGAAGAATCATGTCAATCTTTATCAAGGATAGGTAAATATTAAGGTGTATCAATCAATTAAGGGAACAAAAATGGAAAGAAGTATGAATCATGGAGATTTTCAAAATAGTCAATCAATTCATTAAGAAAATAAATCAAATTCGCATATTAAGACTTGCTACACTTGAATCAAGAAAGCACAACTCAATCAGTGTTCCTAAAGAAAAACTTAAGGGCGTACTAATACCCATATACAAAAGGGGCATATTACATTCAAACAAAAATAGAAACACACAAAGTAGAAAATGCACAAGTTTAGGAACTCAAAATCATAAGAAAATAATGCTAAAAAGAGATTTCATGATCATTATTGAATTTTATGTAGCGTAAGAATGCAATAATAACTACTATACTAAAAAATATAAGGCGATTTAAGAATTTTGTTTAAAAGATAAGATAATCTAAAAAAATGAACCTGAATAGATCTGTCAAGATCTGACTTCAATAGCCCCCAAAAACCTTAAGGCTTTGTTAGGCTTTGCTGATCGGAGCGGCGGAGAAAAGATGCTCTTGTTGTCATAGTTGTCGATCTCGTTGGGGGAAGGATGATGGTTGGCTTGACTCGTCGAAGCCAAATGGCTTTTCACCGTGGTTGTCTTGCTGGAATTTTCGGTCGGAACCAATGAGAAGAAGAGAATAAGACGGATTGAGGTTGCATGGTGGGACACTTTGCAAGCCAACAGGGATGTGAAGAGATTCAGAGGGAAAAAGAAATGGGAGAAGAGGGGCGAATGGTTTGGATGGTGAAGTGGATGCTATCCACTGTGGTTGGAGAAGCGTCGCGAGGAGAGAGAAGAAAGAAAGGGGTTCGCTTGGTGGTTAGCCCCTCGAGTAAGGGTGGAGTAAGGGTTTTGTCAGTGGTCTTCGCTGATGATGGACGATGTTGGGAGATAGAGGACACGACACGTGGCATTTTCAAAGAGAACGAGTAGAAAAAATGAAAATAGGGTTAGAGTGTTAGGAAATTTATATAGGAAAGTGGTAGGAAACTCAATATTAGCCGTTTGATCAAGATGAGATATGGGGTTGAGATTTAAAAGAATGGAATGGACATTGAGATTAAAGATGAGATCTTTAGATTGGGATTGAAATAATTGGTTCAAAATGGGCTAGAATTGTGATAAAATTGAATAGAAAAGGCTACAAATTAAATAGATTGAATGAAAGAGGCTACAATTTAAATGATTTGGAGGAAGATTTAATAAATTGTTATCCAATAAATGGTTATAGTACTCATATTAAATATTTTTCATATAAGATAAATACACTTAAATATTATAGACGTTAAATAGACAAGTTAATTAATTATTTCGAATTTAGCAATCGAGAAATATAATAATAATAATTATAATAATAATAATTATTATTATAATAATAACAACAACACCAATTATAAAATAATAACATTTTTGTAAATTATGAACACTAAATAATATGATTAATTAGATAAAAATTAAACATAATTTTAAAGAAATAGGTTTTAAAATACATATTTAATCAAAAAGCAATTCGGAAACGTTGACTAAGTAGCCAATTTCATCTGACCAACAGAAAGATGTTTGTGGGATCAAATGAAACGATAAGTAATTGTGAAAAAAATAATGTGTGACTGACACTTTGGCCTTAAATCGTCTACATATCTCTGGTATTATGATAATGAGGTTGTGTGTTATTCTAGATTTAGGAACAGAGTAAGCTTCTAAAAATAAAATAGTGGTATGAGATTCGAATAGAAGCAATAGTAGCTTGAGTAGATAAGATTAGATCTGAAGGTGGTATGAATAGTGTAAGGAAGATAAGAATGGCTTAAGTTATGAGAGGAAAAGATCATATGAGTAGTGTGAAAGATGACAAGGCCTTTATTGCAGTAGATATATAAGTACAAAAGTCATATATGAAAGAAAAGTTGATCTCGTCTGCAATCTGTTAGTCTCTGCAAACCTAGAGATTGTGATATGACTAAATAAAATTAGGACATATATAGCGATTAAATGGTAAAATAGTTTATAAACATGATGCAATTTTCCATTAAAATCATGAAAATTTGTCTCAAGACAATAAGGATGACATCTTAGGGCCATGATACGCGAAAATTTAATCATTAGGTCATGGAATAATTGTTGTAGGCCATGAAATTGATGCCTTTAGTCTATGACACCTTCGAAACATGATATGTAGAAATTAAATCCTTAGGTCATGAGATGATGTCCGCGGGCCATGGAAATGGTGTATTTATACTATGACGCCTTTGAAACATGAGAATCATAAATTTAATCATAAGGTCATGAAATGATGTCCGCAAACCATGAATTAAAGAATTTAGACTATGGTACCTTTGGAACATTAAAAGAATGATTAAATAGTGTGTATCTATTTTTTTCTGATGCGATTCGGCCATATTACGATATTTACAGCTTGATTCGATAGATATTTTTGCAGATGTATTTTTTGGGGCTCAGTATGGCTTCCGTAACTTGATTAAACATTAGCTCAACGTTAATGTGATTCTCGGACTCAATATTATTCTTGGGCATATATATAGGTCTTGGGCACAATATAATTCTCGAGCTTCATGTAGTTTTCGAGCACAATGTAATTTTATAACACAATGTAATTCTTTGGCACGATGCAATTCTCAGGGACATTGCAATTCTCGAGCACAATGCAATTCTCAGGTCCCTTGTTGAGTATGAACAAAGTTATTCCTTGAAATGACTTTTGCTTCGTGAATAATATTGATTGCAAGAAATCTGCCTTGAATGTTTTCATTACTATACCCAATATTTCACCAGCCTATAAAAATTTCAAAATGATAAGCATGATAATGCGAAAGACATGTTTAATGATAAACAAATCTTATGTTAAACATACTTGGTCAACCACTTATTTTTCTTGCTTATTTTCCTTTCTTAGCAATTCCCTTCTATGGGAACAAATTCTTCAAATTTTGCTCTCTCTGCTTGTCTGCTTGTTCGACCTAATCACATCCACAATGCTTCAGACCTAACCTTCATCCAAGATTAGTCTAGATATCTGAAGTCCAGAGAAGAATACACAATAAGATTAAGATATGTTTAAACATATTAGTCTACATAACTATCAGGCAGACAACTCAATATGTCTTGACAACAAGGAGCACTTGGTAAGGGAACCTAAATTTTAGAATCCCTTCTCCCCTTAAGTTTGATTTCAGCCTACTTTTTTTGGTCCGTGTATCTTAGGATGAGTATTTTGATGGGGAAGAACTAGGAAAAATTGATTGTGACAATTTATATCATATTGATTGCATTAAAGAGTGGAACAATCTTGAGAACACTTTCCCATGCGCAAGAGGAGAGTATCACCTATGCTACCTTGAAAATTCATGCATTCCATGTTGACTTGGCATCAACTAATCATAAATTGGAAATGGTTCGCTCAGCTCTGATCTTAAGCTCTATTGAAAAACCAATGCAGAATAACACCACCAGTTAGTTCATTTAGACCCAATTAAACTGATTAGTTAAAGCCGAGTGAACATTGAATGCATGAATTCTCAAGATGAAGGTAGAATAGCTGGCACTATCCACTTGCATGTGGCACAAGCATTCTCGAGCTTCTTCCACTCTTTGATGCAACCAATATGGTATAAATGAGCATGATCAACTTTTGCAAGCTCTTACCCATCAAAATACTCATAAGACACATGACTCAAAAAAAGAAGAAGGTTGGATCCAAGCTTAAGTAAGCTTAGAAACGTAAGAATGGAGGGATTATGATTTTAGTGCCTTTTACCAAGCATATGCAACAATGCTACTTGTTATCAGGACATGTTGAATTGTCTACCTTGTACTTATGTAGACTAATGCATAAATAAATATCTCGTGCTTTGGTTATAGCATAAGGAATTCTCAAATTTTATTGATTTCAAATATGGTCTAAAAGAACACATTATGTAAGATTTAGGTGTTTGCTATTAGGAAACTCATTTCATATTAGTTGATGCATAACTAAGTTAAAAAAATTCACTTCCCCCCTCACTAAAAAAGGTCAACATTTCCAATTAATTTGAATAACCACCTATATTTACTCAAATACAGTCGTTAGTGATTGTAGAGTTTGTGATTGTTGGCCTGTGGCAAGTTATATGATAATCGGACTATGTCTAATAGTATTGCCCAATCATTATTACGTGAACTCACAAAGTGCCTCAAGCAACACTCAAATAAGCCATTGACCCATCCTGTTTGTCCATCCGTCTGTGAGTGAAAACTAATGGAGAAATGCAACTGTGTGCCAAGAATATCGAAAAATTCTCTCCAAGAGTTTCCTGTAAAATGTGGGTCTCAATCGCAGATGATTTCCTTAAGAAAACCTAATATTTTACCACGACCTTGAAGAATAATTTGGCAGCTTATTTAGTAGTGCAACCTGCTTTGGCGGGCATAAGCTAACATACTTCAAAAACATGTCCTTCACGACCATACTCTCCCATAGGATCTCCACTATGGGTGGTGGTTCTAATAGTCCTCTACGTTGTCGTGGCTCTATCTTATCTTATTGGCACACAAGACAAGTCCGCATATAGCAATCTATGTCTTTCCATATGCGCGACCAATAGTAGATTGACTCGATCAATGCTCTTATGTGACACTGCCCCGGGTGTCCTGCCCATGACGTGTTGTGGTTGTCCTTTATAATATGCCGCCGAATAGTTCCAAACTTGGGAACGTAGATCCTTCGTCTGACGGTGAGTAATAGTCCATATTCCATCTAGAAGTGTCTCATTTTCCTTGAGCAGCTAGCTCCATAAGTCATTTTTCTCCCGAATCATGTTGCATAACATCCTTAATAGTGTCTTGAATATCAAAGAAGGTTGTGGTGATGACATTAAGCTTAGACTTTCTACTCAAAGTATCAGCCACAACAATTAGCCCTTGCTTGGTTTGTTCACTAACTTATAATCAAATTCGACTATGAAATCTTGCCACCTTGCTTGCTTTGGTATGAGTTTCTTCTGTGACTGGAAATAGCTAGTGGTCCGTACCTTGGCCTCATCCATCCATAATCGATCTTGGCTAATGACGTTCCCCAATAAGTGTACTTCATGCTGGGCAAACTAACATTTCTCCCCCTTGATGTAAAGCTTTTTCTTTCTTAGGACTTGGAAAACCTTTTTCAAGTAATCGACATGTTCCTCCAGGATATTGTTATAGATAACTATGTCATTTAGGTACACAATTACGAAATGATCTAAGTATGGATGAAATATCTTGTTCATTAGTGTTCAAAAGGTAGCAGGTGTGTTGGTCAATCTGAAGGGCATCACCAACCACTCAAAATCTCCTTAGCTAGTGACACACAATGTCTTTGGCTCATTCCCTATGTGAACTTTGCAGTAGCCTCTTCGAAGGCCAACTAGCTTGGTGAAGTACTTGGAATCCAAGTTTCTTGAACAAGTCGGCAATGAGAGAGCTGGGGTATTTGTCCTTTATTGTCACTTTATTGAGCATGTGGCAGTCTATGCATAAACGTGACAATCCATCTTTGTTCTTTCTAATCATGATCAACACTCCATAGGGTGCTTTAAACGGTGGATGTGATAGGCTTTGAGCAACTACTTCAACTGCTTCCTCAACTACTCAATCTCGGTTGGATCCATGTGATATAAGGAATATGTGGGTGGCTTCGCTCCAGGATCTAGTTTGATATTATTGTCTACCTCGCACCTAGGAGATGAGTGCCTTGGCAACTATTCCAACATCGCATCTTTGTTCTCTTCTAGAACACTCTCTATGCATAGAGTCAATGTCTCTTTAGCACCATTATCTTCACCCAAACTCACAATGGTGGCTATTATCGTGCCCCATTTTCTTGAAATTGGGTTATGCAATGACTTGACAACTCTTTTAAGATTAATAAAAAAATAAGAGTCGCCACCTAAGGAATTAAAGGCACGTTAGGACACCATTCTATCCTAATTACAAACAAAATTAATTAAAAGGGTCTGTAGAACCATAGATCAGTAAGTGTTCATGTTATTTTAAAAAGAAAAGTGTTAAGCACCCTTTGAGGTCCACAAATGTGGATTCCAGCAGAATCTTGTGAATTATGTGGGGATTTAACATGGAAAATAAGGTCACTATAAGATAAAGAATATAATATATATATATATATATATATATATATATATATATATATATATATATATTTAATACGGGTGAATAAATTAAGCATGAATCCATTATTATCTAATTAATATAAGCCTAGGTGAATAAGAGACATGCAAACTTATTTTTTTTTTTAAAGAAGCAAATTAAATATAAGCAAGTTATAAAAATTGACACATACAAAGCTAATGAAGCCACAAAAAAATATGAATTTAATCGAGCAAAGCAAGATTTTCGAGTATTAAATATATAAATAAGATGCTTGAAATATTAACAAATAAAGAAGGAGAAGCTGACTTGAACACTTCTAATAAAATGCTTAAAATGTTTGGATAATATGAAATAAAACGAAAAGCTAAATATAAGTGAAATAAACATAAGGAGAAGAAATGACAGAAGAACTAACCTAATTGCCTCCTAATCAAAAGAATTAAAATATATCATGCAAATTGAAATTTAAATAAATCAACAAAATATAAAGTTAAAGTTTCTATATATATATATATATATATATATATATATAGAGAGAGAGAGAGAGAGAGAGAGAGATCAAAATATGACAAGGCTAAAATGGGTCCAATACGGTGTTACTCCCTCTATTCCATTTTTTATGATCGACTCTCTGCCTTAAGAAAAGACAAAAAAATGCTATTTTAAAAAAATATTCAAGAGTATCAAATAAGATATTTTGATATTTAAGAAATCATGTGAAGCTAAAATATAAGTATATTCTTTTTATATTAAGATTGTATGAAAGTATGTTGATAAGTTAACATAATAATAAAAATTGTCAAGTTTTTAAGACTTTTAAAAAGGGTGATATAAAATTAGAATAGGAAGAAATAACGAGTTGACTTATTCTTATAAAGCTATATGTGCGCTTCATACAAGAAGTCAACTATAGTTTATCTGTTTTTCATTATTTCCAAAATGTACCTCATACCCCTTTCGGGGTGACAACGATTCCAGTTTAGCTTGGCGCGTTGACTTCTCCACTTCCATGATTGAATTCCAAGCAACGCCATTGCATTATAGAGTATGTGCAAAGAATATTCAAAGGGTTGAGAGTATGTTTGTTCTTAGTACCTTAAAATTAAATACTATAGTAATAAAGGTACTATTAAAAAAAGTACGTTTATAAGGACAGTGAAGTAAGACAAGAGTAACTACCTTGAACATACCATAGATTATAATTCTAGCAAAGATCACAAATTGGTTAAGCAACATTCAAATAAGCACACAAAACTTAATGTAAGAACTGAAGTCCAAACTTCGTGCAGCCACAAGAACAACAAAAACTTATAAGGTAGTACCTAAGAATATTATTGCATTTAAGAGTGTATGAGAGTGTTGTGTTTGTTTAAGCATGTGGACGGAATGGAAAGAGTCTTATTTATATAGTAAAATATAGAGGACACATCAATAAGTACAATAGAGAAAAGGAAAGAAAATCATTCTACTCAATTAGACCCACATTCTTGGTATTTAATCAATGATGTTATCATGCGAGTTTAAAAAGTCCAGTTAATCAAATTTGATACTAAGTCAAAGTTTTGAAAAATAAACAAGTAATAGGAAACATCAATGCATGGATTTTACCATAAATCAATTGGTATTAAAATAGTGCAATTTAATAAGGAAAATAGTCAATTGACAATTAGATATTATCACCAATGAATCTATCATAATAAATAGATCGAAGGAAAGAATCATGAATGATCTTCTAATTTTGGAGGAGCTATGTTAATACAGTTAAAGACTTCAGTCCAAAATAACATGATTTAGAGACTGCCATATTTGAAGGTCACTTATGTATATTTACTTACCATAACTAGCAAAAGTTTGCCAAGAATAATTAAATCAAAGTTGTCCACACTAAATAAAAGAAAGAAAAGTTGAAGAATAAAATAGAGTTAATCAAGGAGAAAATCATGTCAAAGTTTATCAAGGATAGGTAAATATTAAGGTGTATCAATCGATTAAGGGAACAAAAATAGAAAGAAGCATGAATCATGGATATTTTCAGAATAGTCGATCAATTCATTAAGAAAATAAATCAAATTCGCATATTAAGACTTGCTACACTCGAATCAAGAAACCATAACTCAATCAGTGTTGTTAAAGAAAAACTTAAGGGCGTACTAATACCCATTTACAAAAAGGGCAGATTACATTCAAACAAAAATAGGAACACACAAAGTAGAAAATGCACAAGTTTAGGAACTCAAAATCATAAGGAAATCATGCTAAAAGGAGATTTAATGATAATTATTGAATTTTATGTAGCGTAAGAATGCAATTATTACTACTATACTAAAAAATATAAGGTGATTTAAGAAATTTGTTTAAAAGATAAGATAATCTAAAAAGACGAACTTGAACGGATCTATTAAGATCCGACATCAACAGCCCCCAAAAACCTTAAGGCTTCATCAGGTCTCACTAGTCGGAGCGACGGAGAAACGATGCTCTTGTGGTCATTGTTGTCAATCTCGTCGAGGGAAGGATGATGGTTAGCTTGAATTGTCGAAGCCAAATGGCTCTTCATGGTGGCTGTCTTGCTGGAATTTTTTATTGGAACCAATGAGAAGAAGATGGATTGAGGTTTCATGGTGCGGCACTTTGCAAGCCAACAAGGACGAGAAGAGAGTCAGTGGGAAAGAGAAAGGGGAGGAGAGGGCCGACTGGTTTGGATGGTGAAGTGGATGCTATCCACTGGTGGTTGGAGAAGCACCGTGAGGAGAGAAAAGAAGGAGAGGGGATCGCTTGGTGGTTGGCCCTGCGAGTGAGGGTGGGGCAGGGATTTTGTCAGTGGTTTTTTTCCGACGATGGACGATGTTGGGAGAAGAGGAGCGGTGCCTGGCATTTTCAAAGAGAACGAGGAGAAAAAATGAAAATGGGTTAGGCTGTTAGGATATTTATATAGGAAAGTGATAGGAGACTCAATCTTAGCTGTTGGATCAAGATGAGATGTGGGGTTGAGATTTAAAAGAATAGAACAGACGGTTGGGATTAAAGATGAGTTGTTGAGATTGGGATTGAATTAATTGGTTCAAAATGGGCTGGAATTATGATAAAATTGTAGAAAAGGCTACAAATTAAATAGATTGAATAAAAGAGGCTACAATTTAAATGATTTGGAGGAAGATTTAATAAATTGTTATCCAATAAATGGTTATACTACACATATTAAATAACTTTCATATAAGATAAATACACTTATATATATTATAGACGTTAAATAGACAAGTTAATTAATTGTTTAAAATTTAGCAATCGATTTAACAACAACAACAACAACAACAACAACAACAATTATAAAATAAAAACATTTTTGTAAATTATGAACACTAAAGTATATGATTAATTAGATAAACATTAACCATAATTTTAAACATATAATAAAGAAATAGGTTTTAAAATACATATTTAATCATAAAGCAATTCGGAAAGGCTTATAGGTTGGTCAAAATTGGGTGTCAACAACTGTCACTCTTTTCTCGATAATGAATGATGAATTGGTGGGCAAAGACGTTGACTAAGTAGCTAATTTTGTCGGACCAACGGAAATATGTTAGTGGGATCAAATGAAACGATAAGTAATTGTGAAAAAAAGTGTGGCCGAGACTTTGACGTTAAATCATCTACATATCTCTGGTATTACGAGAATGAGGTTATGTCTTATTCTAGATTTAGGAACGGACTAAGATTCTAAAAATTGAAATAATGGTATGAGATTTGAATAAAAGCAATAGTAGCTTGAGTAGATAAGATTAGATCTCAAGGTGGTATGTATAGTGTAAGGAAGATAAGAATGACTTAAGTTATGAGAGGAAAAGATCATATGAGTAGTGCAAAAGATGAGAAGGCCTTTGTTGTAGTAGATATATAAGTACGGAAGTCATATCTAAAAGAAAAGTTGGTTTCGGCTGCAATCTGTCAGTCTTGCAAACCTGGAGATTGTGATATGACTAAATAAAATGATTAGGACATATATAGTGATTAAATGGTAAAATATTTTATTAACATGATGCAATTTTCCATTGAGATCATGAAAATTTGTCTTAAGACAATAAGGATGACGTCTAGGGCCATGATACACGAAAATTTAATCCTTAGGTCATGGAATAATTGTTGTAGGCCATAAAATTGATGCCTTTAGTCTATGACACATTCGAAACATGATATGTAGAAATTAAATCCTTAGGTCATGAGATGATGTCCGCGGGCCATGGAAATGGTGTCTTTAACTATGACGCCTTTGAAACATGATAATCATAAATTTAATCATCAGGTCATGAAATAATGTCCGCAAACCATGAATTAAAGAATTTAGACTATGGCACCTTTGGAACATTAAAGTAATGATAAAAGAGTGTGTGTTTATTTTTCGATGCCATTTGGCCATATTGCGATATTTACAGCTTGATTCGATAGATATTTCCGCAGATATATTTTTTGGGGCTCAATATGATTTCCGTAGCTTGATTAAACCTTAGCTCACTATTAATGTGATTCTTGGACTCAATATTATTCTTGGGCATATATATAGTTCTCAGGCACAGGATAATTCTTGAGCTTCATGTAGTTTTCAAGCACAACGTAATTTTTTAACACACTGTGATTCTTTGGCACGATGCAATTCTCAGGGACATTACAATTCTTGAGCACAATGCAATTCTCAGGCATAATGCAATTTCTCAGGCACGTGCAAATTCTCAGGTACAATGCAATTTTTCAAGCATAATGCAATTCTAGGGCACAATGCAATTTCTTGGGCACAATGCAAATTCTCGAACTCAATGCAATTCTCAGGCTTAATGTAATTCTTGGACACAATGCAAATTTCCAGACACAATACAATTTCTCAGGCACAACGCAATTCTCAGGCTCAATGCAATTATGGGGCACACTACAAATTTTTGGGCATAATGCAATCTTTTGGACACAATGCAATTCTCAGATTCAATGCAATTATCAAGCTTAATACAACTTCTCGGGCATAATGCAATTCTCCGAAATATGCAAATTCTCGAGTACAATGATATTCTCGGGCACAATACATTTCTCAAAAACGATGTTATAGTTGAGAATATAAGGTGGCTTAGACTATCATTTAATCAGAAGGACAAAGTGGCTCTTCTATGATGATTGTCGGGCTCAATATAATAGTTGAGAGTGTAAAGTATCTTAGAACTTCATCTTATTGGAAGGAATGAGTGTCATTTCTTGGCAGTTGTCGAGCCCAAAATAACAGTTGAGGGTATAGAGTAGCTTAGACCTTCGTCTTATTGGAAGGACAAAGCATTATTTCATGGCGATTATTCGGACAATGTTGGAATTGCTTCTTGCATTTGTACTAGTCTTTTTTGCCTTCAAAGAAAAATTGTTAGTTTATTAAAATGGAGGTTGATCTGTATCTCTATTTTGACCAGCACGTTCCATTTGTCCTTGAAATCTAGGCCTTATTCGAAAAACAAAAAGCCTTTTATTTTACCAACTAAAACGAATTTATTAGTAATTGTAAGTATGTTATACCCACATTAGTGATAGACTTACTTCCTTAATCTCTCTATAGATTAATTAATACATGAATCATATTCATACCAAATACTTTTGATAGGTTTAACCATTTCTATTAATTTTCTCAACAAGATCGCGAACTACATCAATAGTAAGCGGCTTCTGATAATAATAATCAAGGCCAGCATTCATGAATGATTTCTCCTCTTCTTCTTTTTTGCGGGAAGTCATTCCCACAATCAAGCTATCAACATGCATATCTCAAAGTTTCTTAGTTGCCTGCATAATATAGAAAATATTTCTAAATTTTTTTACTTGAATTACGTCTAAATTAAGATGTTCAAATAGAAACTGAATTACGATTTATAAAAGCATACTTGACGAGCATTCATTACTGACATATCTAAGTCCATCATAATCCGATCA
This sequence comes from Solanum pinnatisectum, assembly GCA_035578085.1. NCBI lineage: Eukaryota > Viridiplantae > Streptophyta > Magnoliopsida > Solanales > Solanaceae > Solanum > Solanum pinnatisectum. The sequence goes on from CM069078.1 coordinate 34,728,996, forward strand.
AAGCATGCACCATTGTGATGAGCGAGAACCACTTCTTGACCATTTATTAAAGCCAGGGAGACTGGTGCTAGTGTTTGTTGAGGCTGCTTCAACAGAACAATCATCCTACTAGTAGTCTGCTCTGTCGGCTATTGAACAAAGTTGGTCGTGCACAACCTTGGCTTCAATCAGGTCAGCTTTTATAGGCACGAAATTTAGTCAAAAGGTCTCGGATATGAGAATTGAAGAAATCATAACAAGGTTCTCCTACAACAAGCAAAAGTTATATGTTACAGCAAAATTAAAGAAATCTATATAAAATAAGTGAGTAACATTCTAGAAACTACACAACATGTGATTAATAGAACATTGAAGTATAAAAGTACCTGGGACGAATAATCTTGATTGCAAAAACTAGGTTTGGATCTTCTCACTTGTTCCTTTTATAAGAGAGACAAAACCTAGGATGCAAGCCATTGGTCAAGGTTGCCTGCTGTTACAATGCCTCTGCTGCAGTGCCCACCAACCACTGCAAAAAGTACAACTTTATAGCCGTAAGCAGTTGACTTGTCTGTAGGTTGAAAACTTCGTGGACCAAGTCCTTTTGCATGATAGATTTTTAAATCATCAAAGCTCAAAATACCACAAACACACAATAAGATTAAAGTATTAAAGGTCATGAGAAGGAGTAACATTAAAATTGTACTTTATGTTTTAAGACTAATTAGGATTAAAGTGCAAGTTCAACAATCATTCTCATCTCTAGTAATTACTTGTCCCCAAAGATGTGCTCTGACTCTCCCAAGATTTTGGTCCAACTCATTTTTTCTATTAGTGTTATATGGATCAGCTTGTTGAGTGCACCTCGACTAATTCCATGGGTACCCACTACCTCTCTGTAACTCTGTTTCCAACTCATATAAACTATAACTCAGCTTATACAAGTAGACTATCAAATAAAAAGGAATTTTGGAAGTCTAGCATCATTCTCTTGATTAACCTGAATCTTTTATTAATCACACCAGTTCAAATCAACCTTAATGCAAATCTTCCACCAAAGCTGGTACTATGCAGTCGAATACCTGTTTGACGTCGGTCACATTTTGGTCATAAGCAGTCCCTTTCTCTACAGCCAGTTTGGCAGACCTTAACAACTCTGGCATACTATAGCCAACATACACTAATTTATCAGTAATTTACAATATTACCAAAAAAATAAACAAAGTATAGAAGAATAAAATAGACATAACAGAAATTTACCTGACTTCCCAATGGAACCAGAATTTTAGAAGCGGGATGAATATTTGAGCGACTTGTTCCAAGAATTAGCATACTTATTTAGTTGGAAATAACATACAAGATTTCACTCAATAGCATATAGGTCATGCAAGTAATTAGTGATGCCAACCTGGTCAATCCATGGGTAGAAGCATTCCTTTAGCTCGTCAGCATAGCATATTAGAAGTTGTATCCTTCTCCTTTACAACATATTTTAGAAACCATAAGGGACATTATAACATAGGCCTTGAATATTTCAAGGTTATTACAAGGCTCTTCTACAACAAGCAAAGGTTGTATGTTATAGCAAAATTAAAGACATTTGCGTAAAATAAGTGAATAACATTCTAGAAACTACACAACATGTGATTAATAGAACATCGAAGTAAAAAGTACCTGGGCCGAGTCAATGCTATCACGGTGAAAATTAGAGATCTTCCCTAATGCTAAAACAACCTTTGAATGCTATCACTGTGAAAATCGTTGGCCATTACATTCTCAGGTAGTACAACATTTAGATACCTTAAAACAACATTGAGTCTTTACAGAGCCTCTGAATAAAGGTAATGAAATGAAGTTAAAGTAGGAACACATTACACCTGCCCCCGTCCAACTGCTCCAGAAAAAAGGAGGAAAGGTTTTAATACCATACAATACCTCTCCCACTAGACACTTGTAAGCAGCAGCCTAACTCCCATGTTCTAGAGAGATCTGTTTCACTCAATGAAAAACAAATGAAGCCACACATCTGTGAGAGCACTAACAAATGTGTCCAACCATATAAAAGAAGAGAATTATAGACTAAATTAAAACTGGAGAACATTGGTAGGAAGTATATCATAGCCATTTGTTTATATTCTCATACTAACCTTGTTTGCCTCGTCTCAGAATTTATCTTTGCGAACTGCCATCCCTATCAAAGTTATGCACTCTATATGATAAAGGGTTATCCATTTATTCTCATACAAACCTTGTTTAGTTTTTATGTTTCTTGTTTGATGTTATTGTACAATAGATTTGAAGAGGATAAAATATGTCATTTGCAATACAAAATTTACATGAAATATTTTGGAATAAATGTGTTGTAACTAGTGTATAAAAAATACAAGGAGCAAAAATTAAACACAAATTCGTTTGAGGGGAAAACCTAAATTTAAAGAGCCAACAAAAAAATTCAATAATAATTGACTCATATTTACCAGTGCAACCTACTCGGGCTATCAAAGCCCAACATTCTCTCAGAATGCAAAAAAGAAACGTGAAAAACTTAACGATATTGTCACTAACGGAGAAAGTGAAGCTCTAGATTGATTAGCAATCTTTCAGATGAAGATTTACACTCAATAATCTCAATATCCCAAATGCTGAAGATTCCTTTGGAAATCCTTGTCTATTCTTTCATCATTCTCTTTTAATGTCAAATTTTTTCACTTAAACTTGGGTGTGCTTCGATTACATGCTCCGGTGGATTGAGTTTTTGAAAAATGATTATTTTTTGAAGGATTTCACTTTCTTGTGATAGAACCACTATAACGAGTTTGTCCATATGGTTTTTAGTATCAAATTTAGGAGAGCAAGTTGTTAGGAAGAGCATTATACCAAAAGGAAACATATTTCAAGGAAAATTTATTAATTTGTGGAGTTAAATTAATATGTGCTAAAAGATAGTTTATTTGTTTAAAGGTTGTGTCAATATTATGACCCTAAAACTCAAAGGCTAATTGCTTACTGGTCAAGAATACTCTAATCAAAATCCTTAATAATTGAGAATTGTTGGAGAAACTGACCCTTCACCATTGTTTCTATATGTCGATTAATGTGAGCATTTGTCGAATCTCTAGTTACTAGAGATTTCTCATATGTGTCAACAAAATGTTTGCCTAATTTATGAAAGCCTAGATAAATTGGTGTTCTTAGATATCTAGGCTTTCAGAAATTAGGAAAATTTATAATTCATGCATTTGAGAAATCTCTAATAACTTGTGTTTCTGGTGACGAATGCTCACATCGATCGAAATGTAGGTACAATGACAAAGGGTCAATTTCTCCAACTTGTAATTCTCGAGGATTTCAACTAGGGTATTCTTTCCCATTAATCAAGCTCGGAGTTTTGGGGCCCTAAAATTAATACAACCTTTAAAGGGTAGACCATCTATTAGCATGCATTCATTCAGCTCCACAAATTGGAGAAATCTCTCTTGGAATATGTTTCATTTTGGTCTAATGCCTTTTCGAACAACTTCCTCCCTTGAATTTGATACAAAAAACCATCCGGACAAACTTCTTATGGTGATTCTATCACCAGGAAGTGAAATTCCTTCAAGTTTTATTTTTTTCATTTTCAAACCTCAATTCATCGGAGCATGTAACAGGAGAACCGCCAAGTACGTGAGGAGTGATGCAAGTGAAAAAAATTTGTCATTAAAAGAGAGTGATGGAAAAAACTTGTCTACAATGGAAAGACTACTAGCACGGTGATTGTTGATTTGGTGTAGAACCAAAAAAAGACAAGACAAGAATTTCCAAAGAAATCTCCAGCTTTTGGAATATACGCTAGTTTAAATAATTGTCCGTATTTTTTAAGTGGTCAATACAGGTTGTGTTTATTAATTTTCCTTTACATACGTGTATTTTCAGTGTGCTGTAGCTTTTTTACTAGAAAGAGGCAGCAAATTTCATTTGCAAAGTTGTATGTGCACGTGTACATTGAAAAATAGGTCGTATCAACCAATCATTCTATCAAACAATCACTCTAATGTTGACAACTTGACCTTCAATGGAACTCTTAATGCTCCTACTAATTCAACTCCTGCTAATATGCCAAGAGATGGAAGTTCTACGACAATAAGCGATGGTACAATCTAGATTAGAGAGGTATTCAACAGTGGCTTCAACTAATACAGAATCACAACTATGTCTAAGTTCTTAGATACTACTATCTCTTCTTTCATCTCTTGACATATTGGCACGAGTTTAATTAGTAATAGCATTAAGAGTTTCATTGAAGGTCAAGACGTCAGCATTCAATCTTGATCTCTCCATCGAGATGCAACATAAAATGGTAATTGTTTGATAGAATGATTGATTGAGATTTTAGAGACCTCTTTCATAATAAAAGAAAGGTTTAGGATCGAGGAAGATTTTGATGTGTGACAAATAGGAGAACAGATGTAAGAAACTTGTTCCACCAACATGTTCTTCCCAGACAGAGTCCAAGTGGGATTAGGAGAAGAAGTTTTAGTGTAAAGAAAGAAGTTCAAGACAATGAAAGAAGTACAAGATGTGGGAGTTAGTTTAAGGATACAAGGAAAGGGAAGCAGTAAGAGGTCACCGACTTCAACCTAAAAAAGGAAAGGTTTCGTGCGTATACATAGGTAGGGTTTTCTACAATGATTTTTGTGCACTTACATAGAGAGATACAAGTAGAACACAGTCATGTAAGAGAGAGTTTTGTATTTGAGAGACTTTTGATTGAAGATTTTGAGTGTTGTGGATACGAAGAACTAGATTGAATAACCTGATCTTTATGATTAAGTTTTCTACTTTTGATCCAAGTTTATTTGTTTAGTTGATTATACAGTAGTAATCTTCTGTTTCTTAACTTAGGCTATACTTCAAGTTGGGGGAAACTTTAAGGAGGGGTTCATGAACAGTCAATGGTGATTGTTGATAATTAGGGATTAAATGTCTAGATATTCTATAGTAGAAGATAAAGTTAACATATGACTTTGGTATACTTTCTGTCAATGTTCTCTGGTTTTAATCTAATCTAGTTTTATATGGCTTATAGATGTGCCTTTTTAAGGATGAGAATGGGAACAATCCTATGCATTTCAAATCCATGACACATTATGCTCTCCACATTATTGGCCGATGTCCCGTACCAAGCATGCTCAACTCTAGGGCTCCCTCTAGCTCTCATTATGTTCTCTAAATTCTCTTGAAAAACCTCAAACCACGTCTTTTCCATTGGACTGGTTGTCATACACTGATGGAAAATGCACAGTTTAAGGTTTTTCAAGAGCATTTGGAGAATGTAATGAGAGCTAGAGGAAACCCTAGAATTGAGCATGCTTGGTATGGGACATCAGCCAAGAATGTAGAAGCATTTTGCGTCGTGGCTTTGAAAGTCCTAGGATTGCACCTGGTTCTCATACTCATAATGGCATATGATCTATAAGCATATAAAACTAGATTAAATTAAAATTGGTGAACATTGAGTTAAATCTACTTAGGCTTAAGTCATCGACGGCCCCTTAAAGTTGTCCGCATAATTCACTTACACCCCAACTAAGACTTGAACCTATTGAACCTCTCTACCACTTCTAATTGATACCTCTTTGACATTTTTTTGACAATCACACAAAAATTTTAAGTGTGTGAGATACACTTGCAATGATATGGCACAATAACTAATTAAATTTTTACATATGTCATTTGAGTACACAAAATTATTTTAAAATATATATTATAAGAAAATATTCTACAGTAAACAAAATTATAGAAAAGCAAAAATAACCCTGCCCAACCTAATGACCCAAAACATTACTGATAGGATTTGTTGATTTCTAATACATATTGGTTGTTCGTTAATTATGATTTGTTGATATTTTTTATATTGTGGATTCTTTAAGGTTTGGATTTTCTAACAATTTCTAAGAAAATAATTTAGATTTGTAGTAATCTTGCCGGAAAAAATGGAGGTTCACTGAGATTTTTTGACTCAATCTGATTTTTTTTTTTTGGATTAAATTCCCTCCTACAAATTTAACTCTTTTGAATTTTTCTACATTTTATAAGGTTAGAATTTGTATATTTGTATCAGTCAACTCCTCTGAATTTTTCTATTTTGAGTGTCATTTGTTTAATGGGTACATTTCCGACTAAGATAATGACGATGATATTTGTGATGACAGAATGATAGTAGAAAGGAAAAAATGAAGGAGAACATAGAATAGTGAGTGGCAGGGGACGATGGCAAAGGATTTGGCTGGTGAGGAAATGCAAACGGTTAAAATGGTTTGGAATTGGTGTTAAGCATTATTTTTTTTATGTTTAATTTTTTACTTGGCTTTTTAAATGTTGATATGTCATTGTTTGATTGGCTTGTTAGTTAAATTTTTCTGGTTTCACGCGCTTTGGAGGGTGTATTATAGCTATGATATCATGTCATCAAAAAGTATTTAGGGTGTATAATAGCTATGATATCATGTCATCAAAAAGTATTTAATATGCACATATTTTGAATATGAGAGGTGGTCAATAAGAACACTTCTTAATTGAGGTGTCCAAGTGACATATGCGGATAACTTTAAGTGCTCATCGATGACTTAAGTCATCTACTTAATTTAGTTACTTGGCTATGCATGACTTAGAGGCACTATCAATCATGGGTAAAATACTAGAAAGTGCTAGAAATGAACTTATGTAAGATTTAGATGTTTTCTATTAGGAAACTGATCTCATACTAGTTAAAAAAAAAAATCACTTCCCCCTCACTAAAAAAGGTCAACATTTCCAATTAATTTGAATGACCATCTATAGTTACTTTTACCAATATTGGATTATAGTTAATAAATAGAGTTAGTTAATAAATTTTCTTGTAACTTGTTGGTTTTTTCTCTACACATTATCTGGATAATATAATTGTAATATTTCTCTAAGAATCAAATTAACCCTTAGGAAAATGAAGTGAATTTAACTTAGCAAATTTTAAATAGACTAGTGTCATACACTTAGAGTTCAATTAAGAACAACATGTGGTACTTGACAACTTGCTCACAAATCTTTCCCAATTTTGCAAGCTCGATTAAGTCTTTTTAACACTAGATCGCTAAGAGAATATTGGATTTAAGAAAGACACAAGAGAATTGCTTAAGAAAGCTTTTATATTGTTCAAGACTTGGAAGATTTGCTTGATTGTTTTTACAAACGAATGTCATTTTATTTATACTATCCATCTAGTGGCTAATAGATAAATAATAGTTTTCATACCATTCCCTACTTAATTACAAATAGGTCATATTTCTAGAATATTCTACCGAACTAAAAGATTCCAAGAACCTTCCATGCACATCCATGGGATTCTAAGGTCATCCAAGAAATTCTCCCTATATTTCTAGAATATTCCACAAAGGACTAGTATTCTTCCAATGTAAGCTTTCCACATGGACAATAGTATTACACTTGGTTCCTAAGTGGCATGATGATATGGTAGGTCATCACACTCTCCCCCAACTTATATTGTGACGACCACGGAGCATTGTTGATGCATGAACTCTCAAATTTGTTCTTTGAATTTCCACAAGTCTTCCTATCGTTCCCATGCGGCTTCTTTCGGTGATTGTTCCTTCTAGTGGATGAGGAACATGGTAGTGGCTTGTTGCCCTTTTTCCGCCTGGCTTGGTAGTCAATAAACGCCTCAATTTCCCGATAATGCAAGGTAGTGATGGTATTGGTGCCTAACTTGACTAACTTCAATTGGGGTCATCCTTTTCATCAGAGTATGGTTTGAGCCCACTAGCATAAGAGGGGATGACCTTGAGATGAGGTGGTAAATCTAACGTATATGAGATGTTTCTCACCTTTGCAACGATCCTAACTGGTCCCTCATACTTTCGTACTAATTTTTGGTGCACGCCCCGCAGTTCCTTAAACTTCCTTGGGTTAAACATTACCAAAACTATATCCCCAATTTTATAATACGAGGGACGACTAATTAAAAGGGTGATACAAAATTAGAATAGGAAGTAATAACAAGTTGCCTTATTCTTATAAAGGTATATGTGCGCTTCATACAAGAAGTCAACTATAGTTTATCTATTTTCATTATTTCCAAAAATGTACCTCATACCCCTTTTTGGGGTGACAACGATTCCACCTTAGCTCGGTTTCTCGCGTTGATTCTCCACTTGCCATGATTGAATTCCAAGCAACGCTGTTGCATTATAGTGTATGTGGAAAGAATATTCAAAGGGGTGAGAATATGTTTGTTCTTAGTACCTTAAATAAAAATACTAAAGTAATAAATGTACTATTAAAAAAGTAAGTTTATAAGGACAATGAAGTAAGACAAGAAACAAAATAGATAATGAAGTAACTACCTTGAACATACCATAGATTATAATTCTAGCAAAGATCACAAATTGGTTAAGCAACATTCAAATAAGCACACAAAACATAATGTAAGAACCAAAGTCCAAACTTCGTGCAGCCATAAGAACAACAAAAACTTATAAGGTAGTACATAAGAATATTATTGCATTTGAAGCTGTATGAGAACGTTGTGTTTGTTTAAGTGTGTGGACAGAATGGAAAGAGTCTTATTTTTAATAGTAAAATATATAGGACACATCAATAAGTACACAATAGAGAAAAGGAAAGAAAATTATTCTACTCGATTAAACCCACATTCTTGGTATTTAGTCAATGATATTATCATAACCATGCGAGTTTAAAAAGTACATTTAATCAAATTTGATACTAAGTCAAAGTTTTCCAAAAATAAACAAGTAATAGGAAACATCAATGCATGGATTTTACCATAAATCAATTGGTATTAAAATAGTGCAATTTAATAAGGAAAATAATCAATTGACAATTAGAGAATACCACCAGTGAATCTATCACAATAAATAGATCGATCGAAGGAAAGAATCATGAATGATGATCTAATTTTGAAGGAGCCACGTTAATGCAGTTAAAGACTTCAGTCCAAAATAACATGATTTAGTGACTACCATATTTGAAGGTCACGTATGTATATTTACTTACCATAACTAGCAAGAATTTGCCAAGAATAATTAAATCAAAGTTGTCCACACTAACTAAAAGAAAGAAAAGTTGGAGAATAAAATAGTCAATCTAGGAGAAAGTCATATCAAAGTTTATCAAGGATAGGTAAATATTAGGGTGGATCAATCGATTAAGGGAACAAAAATGGAAAGAAGCATGACTCATGGAGATTTTCAGAATAGTCAATCAATTCATTATGAAAATAAATCAAATTCACATAGTCAAGTCAAGAAACCACAACTCAATTAGTGTTCTTAAAGAAAAACTTAAGGGCGTACTAATACTCATTTACAAAAAGGGCAAATTATATTCAAACAAAAATAGGAACACGCAAAGTAGAAAATGCACAAGTTTAGGAACTCAAAATAATAAGGAAATCATGCTAAAAAGAGATTTCATGATCATAATTTAATTTTATGTAGCGTAAGAATGCAATTACAACTACTATACTAAAAAATATAAGGCGATTTAAGAAATTTGTTTAAAAGATAAGATAATCTAAGAAAAGGAACCTGGATCGAACTGTTAAGGTCCGACTTCAATAGCCCCCAAAAACTTAAGGCTCCATCGGGTCTCGCTGGTCGGAGTGATGGAGAAAGATGCTCTTGTTGTCATTGTTATCGATCTCATCGAGGGAAAGATGATGGTTGACTTGACTCATCGAAGCCAAATGGCTCTTCATGGTGGCTGTCTTGCCAAAATTTTTGGTCAGAACCAATGAGAAGAATAGAAGAAGACGGATTGAGATTGCATGGTGCGGTGCTTCGCAAGCCAACGGGGATGAGAAAAGAGTTAGAGGGAAAGAGAAAGGAGAGGAGAGGGGCGACTAGTTTGGATGGTGAAGTGGATGCTATCCACTGGTGGTTGGAGAAGTGTCATGAGGAGAGAGAAGAAGGAGAGGGGATCACTTGGTAGTTGGCCCTGCGAGTGATGGTGGAGCAAGTGTTCTGTCAGTGGCCTTCACCGACGATGGACGATGTTGGGAGAAGAGGAGCGGCGCCTGGAATATTCACAGAGAACGAGGAGAAAAAATGAAAATAGGGTTAGGGCGTTAGGATATTTATATAGGAAAGTGGTAGGAGACTCAATCTTAGCCGTTGGATCATGAGATGTGGGGTTGAGATTTAAAAGAATGAAATGGACGGTTGGGATTAAAGGTAAGATCTTGAGATTGGTATTGAATTAATTGGTTCAAAATGGGCTAGAATTGTGATAAAATTGAATAGAAAAGGCTAAAAATTAAATAGATTGAATAAAAGAGGTACAATTTAAATGATTTGGAGGAAGATTTAATAAATTGTTATCCAATAAATGGTTATACTATACATATTAAATAATTTTCATATATGATAAATACATTTAAATATTATAGACGTTAAATAGACAAGTTAATTAATTATTTCAAATTTACCAATCGATAAATACAACAACAACAGCAGCAGCAGCACCACCAACAACAACAACGACGACAGCAACAACAACAACAACAACAATAATAAGAATAAGAACAACAACAACAATAAAGAAATTGTAAATTATGAACACTAAAGTATATGATTAATTCAAAAAAAATTAAACATAATTTTCAACATATAATAAAGAAATAGGTTTTAAAATACATATTTAATCAAAAAGCAATTCGGAAAGGCTTATAGGTTTGTCAAAATTGGGTGTCAACAACTGTCCCTCTTTGCCCAATAATGAATGATGAATTGGTGGGCGAAGACGTTGACTAAGTAGCCAATTTTGTCCGACCAACGGAAAGATGTTAGTGGGATCAAATGAAATGATAAGTAATTGTGAAAAAAGAAGAAGGTGTGGCTGAGACTTTGGCCTTAAATCGTCTACATATCTCTGGTATTACGAGAATTAGGTTGTGTGTTATTCTAGATTTAGGAATGGACTAAGCTTCTAAAAAATGAAATAAAATTCAAATAGAAGTAATATTAGCTTGAGTAGATAAGATTAGATCTGAAGGAGGTATGAATAGTGTAAGGAAGATAAGGATGACTTAAGTTATGAGAGGAAAAGATCATACGAGTAGTGCGAAAGATGAGAAGGCCTTTATTGTAGTAGATATATAAGTACGGAAGTCATATCTGAAAGAAAAGTTGATCTCGTTTGCAATCTGTTAGTCTCTACAAACCTGGAGATTGTGATATGACTAAATAAAATGATTAGGACCTATATAGCGATTAAATGGTAAAATAATTTATTAACATAATGAAATTTTCTATTGAGATCATGAAAATTTTTCTTAAGACAATAAGGATGACGTCTTAAGGTCTTGATACGCGAAAATTTAATCCTTAGGTCATGGAATAATTGTTGTAGGCCATGAAATTGATGCCTTTAGTCTATGACACCTTCGAAACACGATATGTAGAAATTAAATCCTTAGGTCATGAGATGATGTCCGCGGGCCATGGAAATGGTATCTTTATACTATGCGCCTTTGAAACATGGTAATCATAAATTTAATCATCAGGTCATGAAATGATGTCCGCAAACCATGAATTAAAGAATTTAGACTATGGCACCTTTGGAACATTAAAATAATGATAAAAGAGTGTGCATCTACTTTTTTCGATGCAATTCGTCCATATTGCGATATTTATAGCTTGATTCGATAGATATTTGTGAAGATGTATTTTTTGGGGCTCAATATTATTTTTGTAACTTGATTAACCTTAGCTCAACGTTAATGTGATTCTCAGACTCAACATTATTCTTGGGCATATATATAGTTCTCAAGCACAATATAATTCTCAAGCTTCATGTAGTTTTCAAGCACAATGTAATTTATAACACAGTGTATATCTTTGGCACGATGCAATTCTCAGGGACATTGCAATTCTTGAGAACAATGCTATTCTCAGGCATAATGCAATTTCTCATGCACATGCAAATTCTCAGGTGCAATGCAATTTTCTAGGCATAATGCAATTCCAAGGCACAATGCAATTCTGGGGCACAATGTAATTTCTCGGGCACAATGCAAATTCTCAGACTCAATACAACTTTCAAGCTCAATGTAATTCTTGGACACAATGCAAATTTCCAGACACAGTACAATTTCTCGGGCACAATGCAATTCTCAGGCGCAATGCAATTATGGGGCACACTGCAAATTTTTTGGGCACAATGCAATTTTTTGGACACAATGCAATTCTTAGACTCAATGCAATTATCAAGCTTCATACAATTTCTTGGGCATAATGCAATTCTCAGGAATATGCAAATTCTCGAGCATGATGATATTCTCGAGAAAAATACATTTCTCAAAAATGAAGTTATAGTTGAGAATATAAGGTGGCTTAGACCATGAAAAAATTTTATCGGAAGGACAAAGTGTATCTTCCATGGTGATTGTCGGGCTCAATATAATAGTTGAGAGTGTAAAGTATCTTCGATCTTCATCTTATTAGAAGGATTGAGTATCATTTCTTTGCAGTTGTCGGGCCCAAAATAACAGTTGAGGGTATATAGTAGCTTAGACCTTCGTCGTATTGGAAGGACAAAGAGTTATTTCATTGTGATTATTCGGACGATGTTGGAATTGCTTCTTACATTTGTACCTATCTTTTCAGCATTCAAAGAAAAATTGTTAGTTTATAAAAAAGGAGGTTGATCTGTATCTCTGTTTTGACCAGCACACTCCATTTGTCCTTGACATCTAGGCCTTATTCGAAAAACAAAAAGCCTTTTATTTTACCAACCAAAACGAATTTATTAGTAATTGTAAGAATGTTATACCTGCTTTAGTAATAGACTTACTTCCTTAGTCTATCTATAGATTAATTTATGCATGAATCATATTCATACCAAATACTTTTGATAGGTTTAACCATTTCCATTAACTTTCTTGACAAGATCGCGAATTGTTAAATCATCAAAACTCAAAACACCACAAACACACAATAAGATTAAAATATTAAAGGCCATGAGAAAAAGTAACAGAAAATTGTACTATATGTTTTAAGACTAATTAGGATTAAAGTTCAAGTTCAACAATCATTCTCATCTCTAGTCATTACTTGTCCCCAAAGATGTGTCCTGACTCTCCCAAGTTTTTGGTCCAACTCGTTCTTTTCATTAGTGTTATATGGATCAGATTGTTGAGTGCACCTCGACTAATTCCACGGGTACCGTCTACCTCTCTTTAACTTTGTTTCCAACTCATATAAACTATAACTCAGCTTATACAAGTAGACTATCAAATAGAAAGGAATTTTGGATGTCTAGCATCATTCTTTTGATAAATCTGAATCTTTTATTAATCACACTAGTTTAAGACAACCTTAATGCAAATCTTCCACCAACTCTGGTACAATGCAGTGGAATAACTATTTGACGTAGGTCACATTTTGTCCATAAGTAGTCCCTTTCTCTACAACTAGTTTGGCAGACCTTAACAGCTCTAGCATGCTATAGACAACATATAGTAATATATCAATAACTTGCAATATTACCAAAAACATAAACAAACAAACTGGAGGTGTAAAAAATAGACATAACAGAAATTCAATGAGCCTGCTGCTAGGTAAGTTCAACACTTCAGAAAAATGAAGGTGAATTGAGAGAAGATGAAGGCGATATAACATATATATCTTATTGATCAAAGTAAGGCTTTTGATCAAGCAATGCTTTGATAACATATAAGTTAGTGTTGATACAACATAATTTTTTCTAGTATTTGATACAACATACTTGAATCTTCCTTGAACGGGTGACATCCACATAATGTTTTTTGTAATCTTTTAGGCCTTATTTGAAATCTATAAATTAAAAGAATTGCTTCTTCTCTATTCAAAGAAAGAGATCTTTATTTAAGCATTAGTTTACATAATTATGAGGCAAACAATTCAACATGTCCTGACAACAAGGAGCACTGTTGCATATGTATGGTAAAGGGCACCGAAATTTCTGAATCCCTTCTCCCCTTAAGTTTTTAAGCTTACTTAAGTTTTATTTCAACCTACTTAGCTTCTTTTTTTTGGTCAGTGTGCCTCAGGTTAGTATTTTGATGGGGAAGACTTGGAAAAATTGATAGTGGTCATTTATGCCATATTGATTGCATCAAAGAGTGGAACAAGCTTGAGAACACTTTCCCCATGCGCAAGAGGAGAGCGTCAAATATGCTACCTTGAGAATTCATGCATTCCATGTTTACTAGGCTTCAACTAATCATAATTTGGGAACGGTTCACTCAGCTCTCTTAAGCTCTATTGAACAACCAATGTAGAATAACACCACCAGTCAAATTTCCCTAGCCCAAACTAAACTAATTAGTTAAAGCCAATTGAACATTGAATGCACAAATTATCAAGTAGCATAGTTGACACTATCCACTTGTATATGGCACAAGCGTTCTCAAGCTTCTTCTAGTCTTTGATGCAACCAACATGGTATAAATGTCCACAATCAATGTTTGCAAGCTCTTACCCCTCAAAATACTCATAAAGACACACAACCCAAAAAAAAAGGGGGTTGAAAATCAAACTTAAGTAATCTTACAAACTTAAGGAAGGATGGATTATGATTTTAGTGCCCTTTGCCAAACATATGCAACAATGTTCTTTGTTATCAAGACATGTTGAATTGTCTATCTCGTACTAATGTAGACTAATGTTTAAATAAATATCTCTTTCTTTGGATTGAGCATAAGGAATTTTCAAATTTTATAGATTTCAAATAAGGTTTAAAATATTAAAAAAACATTATGAGGTTATCTTTCATTCAAGGAAGATTCAAGTATGTTGTATCAAATACAAGAAAAACTTTGTTGTATCAAGTACTAACGTATATGTTATCAAAGAATTACCTTATTAAAAGCCTTACTTTTGATCAATAAGTTATGGAACATCTATTTTGGATTCTCCAAATTAAATTCATTTTTCTGAAATTTTGAACTCACCTAAGACCAGTCTCATTGAACACTATACTGATTAAAAAGTTATATCACAAATATATAGGGATAGAGAATTCTACCCTTATCTTGGAGTCATCAAAGTGAGAAAGGATGAATTTCAGGGTCTTCAGTAGGGTAGCATATCTGTAGAATAATATGAGGCTAAGTTCCATGTCCAGTCTCGCTACGCTACTCAACTTGGGGGAAGTGAGGAGGACTAAACATTGATTTGTAGGTCTTATCTGTGCACGTGACTTCTACAAGAAATAACTTCAATAAGGTGATCGACTATGTGAAGAAATTGGAAGGAATTGGGCAGGACAAGGCATTGGCTAAAAGGTCAAAAAATGGGGGCAACTTCAGTGGTTCTTATTCCAAGGTTTCTGGTTAGTAGGTGTATTTAGGTCATCCGATTCAGTCGGCTTTACTAGCTTCTACGGGTGGTTATTCCAAGGTCACACAACAGTCTTAGGCTAAGGATGCTCAAGGATATTCTTTTTCGTCATCCAACAGGCCCTAAATTGACTGAGGTTGCTTCAACTATAGTGAGTTAGGTCACTTTAAGAGGGAATGCCCTCACAAGCAGGTGGGTGGCCAAACTCAATAACATGTAAAACATGTGGTATAAGCAAGTGGAGGTTGTAATTGCATAGGATGCCTTTAGTATAGGGAGAGGTAATAATCACGGAAGGTCATGGGGGTAGAGGAAATTGTAGAGCTTAGTGTTACGCCTTCATGGGCAGGGCAGAGGATGAGGCATCTGATGCCGTAACAATATGTATTATTCTTGTATTATGTGACTAGATGGCGTATGTCTTATTCATAAGTATTTGTTATATTTGCTATGGGACTCGACTTAATTTGTGATATCCTTGATGCCCCCCCCTTCCCATTCATGTTTTTACCCCAGTTAGGGAGTTTGTGGTAGTAACCCGTGTGTAACTCGCTTGTTTTGTGATATTTGTGGGTTTTCAAACTTGGGTTGATTGGTGATTTTAGATATACTAGACTTTGATGTGATCTTGGGTATTACTTGGTTGTCTCCTTATCATGTTGTATTTAATTGTAACTCTAAGAAAGTAACTCTAGAAATCTCAGGAAACGATAGATTAGAGTGGGAATGTGTGTACATTGCTAAGCCAGTAAAGATCATATCATATATTCATGCAAGAAGGTTGGTGGGGAATAGTTGTTTGGCCTAGCTCACCTTCGAGATGTTTGTTTGGACTCCCCTTCTTTTGAGTCAATCCCAGTAGTTTCAGCATTTCAGGAGGTATTTCCTACGGATTTGCCTGGTATGCCTCTATATAGAGATATCAATTTTTGTATAGATTTGGAGCCGGGTACTCATCCAATCTCTATTCCTCCTTATCACATAGTTGTGACAAAGTTGAGAGAACTCAAGACTCAGCTTCAAGAAATCTTAGATAAGGAATTCATTTGTACTAGTGCTTCACCAACGAATGTTCAAAACGTTTGATTGAGTTCTTTTGCAACAAGCAGGGGGTGTTTTTCCAAAAAATCACTTTAAGGGGGAGTTTGAAAAAGTTAAACATGATTTTTTGAACTATCATAGATTAGTTTCTAAAATAATCTAGTGAAGTATTTAGGATAAGCATCTTATAGAAATATCTAGATATTCTAAAGTAAAAGAAAAAGTTACTAGAATTTCTTACATATAAAGTAGGATAAACATCTTATAGAAATACCAGAATTTATTGTAGAAAAATCTAGTATTTATCGATATTTTATTGTAGGTAAAGTTACTAGAATTTTGAAAACCATACAGTACCTCCCACTAGAGACTTGCAAGCAGAGCCACCATGTTCTACACACACACCAAGTCCATAATCAGCAGTCTGGCTCTCCCATGTTCTACACACACACCCAGTCCATAATCATACTACTAGAATTATGCCTTTCGGCTATTAAATAAAGTTTGTCATCAGCCAAGTAAGAATAACCTGTCAAAAAGTTTTGGATTTGAGAACCGAAGAAATCATAACAAGGTTATTACAAGGTTTTCCTACAACAATCAAAGGTTGTATGAATAGAAAAATCAAAGACAATTGTATAAATAAGTGAATAACACTCTAGAAACTACACTGCATGTGATTAATAGAACATCGAAGTAGAAAAGTACCTAGGCCAAGTCAATGCTGTCACGCTGAAAATTACAGAACTTCCCTAATGTTGAAACTACATTATCATAGGCCATTACATTCTCAGGTAATGAAGCATTTTGATGCCTAAAAGCAGTATCAAGTCTTGACAGAGCCTCTCAATAAGGCTAATGAAATAAAGTTAAAGTAGGAGCACGTTACACCTACCCCGCGTCCTATTTCCCCATCATGTTCGGCACATACACCAAGTTCATAAATTGAAGACAGGATATGATATTAGTGGGGTTCAGATAAATGAAATAGCATATCTAAATTGTCTAAAATAAGCCCTAATCATTTAGCATATATAAACCTGTCTAACATGTAACACCGTAGAAATATTTTGAGCTAAAAGTCGAATCATCCTTCGTTGTGAGTAGGATTTTACCGAGGAATTAAAATTTTCTTAAGTGTTAAGGTCACTAGATGTATCACCTTGAGTTCCGAAAATAACTAAATTGGAAATAGCAAAATCTGAAATTTTGCAAGTTATGCTTAAGTTATGAGTTTTGGGTCAACTTCAAACGACCATAAATCTATGTAAAAGATAAGTTAGGTGTGCCATAAGATGGAAAATGAAAGGTCTTTGAATTAACTTTCTAATGCCACCGAGTTTGCTAAGTTTTGAGTTTGGATGAGTGAGATATGCCCTTTTGAAGTCAGGTTGTCCAGTTAAGAAAAGTTACCCGAAAATAGGGAGGGGTATTTTGGTCTTTCCCTTACCAAATCAAATTTAATTCATCTTTAGTAAGGTTTTAAGGGTCTAATCTTATTAGGTTATGTTTTATAATCCTAATATATGCCTAGGGTTTTAGTTGAGAGTTCAAGAAGAGAAAAGAAAAGAGGAGAAAAAAGGAGAGGATCAAAGCGTTCGTCGAAGTTCTTGAGTTTTGTTGCGGATGTTCGCCATGGTTTTAATCCCTAAGAGGTATGTAAGCTTCCATAGTGTTGAGTTTTTTCACCCACATGACAATCATGGTATTTTCAGTGCAATGTCATTCTTGAAGTTGAAAGATTAGAGTTCTTGATGAGTTCTTGAGAAGTGTTCTTGAAGTTCATCCAAAATTTTGTTGTGTTGGGGTTTTGATGATTTCTTGAGATCAAAGTGAGTCTTTTGAGGTCTGTATTGAGTAGATTAGAGTGTACTTAGGTTAAGTAATCGAATCCAAGTGATTAGGGAAGAAACCATTTGATTCTAGGCGAGTTAGGGTGAGAAAACAAGCAAAGAAATTCGTCAGGTTTTCTGGATTGGGGCTTGGTGCGTCGTGCCAGCGAGTGCACTCCAAATTATGTTCAGTAGTTTAGGGGCTGGCGCCCCGCACCACTCAGTGCGCCAGGGTCGCCTGCCCATCCAGTTTGCAGTCAATTGCTCCGTTTGAGTTCTTTTAAAGTGTACCTTCACTCCCTTTCGATTCTAACTACTCTAAGCTACTTCAAAACACCAAGAAATCATTCATAACATGAATCATAACCTTGAATTCATAATTCAAATTCAAGGTAGAGCTAAGAGTTAAGTCTTGAGATTTCTTTCGAACATTTTGAGAAAGTTCCTTTGAGTTGTTTTGAGGAGTCTTCTACAATTTCTAATAACTTGTTTCAAGACTCAAGTAAGTGAGAATAAGAGTGAGAAGAATGTATTCGTGTGTTTACACTGTCACCGAGATCCTACATTTCATGAACCATAACTCTTGAATTCATAATTTACCTTCAAGGGAGAGTTAAGAGTAGAGGTCAAGTAAGTCTTTGAGTTCAATTGAGGATCCTTTGAGATCAACTATCGATTTGAGCTAAGTTTTGAGGAAGTAAGTATGAGAATGAGAAGATTCATATACACGAGTTCCATATCGTTATGTAGACCCTTGAGTCGAGTCGTTCATGCCCATAAATTCGTCAAGAACTCCATAAATTGAGTATCTTTGAGAGGAATAGTATCTTCAAGTTCTAAGTCTTGAATATAGAGTTCCTAACAATTTTGAGATTATATTCCTAATCATGGGACTATTACATGTTACCCATTAAGTCTGTGAGTTGTGTAGTTCATGCCCATAATTCCGCATGAACCTTATAAGTCGAGTAGTCTTGAGATAAGAAGTATCTTTGAGTCCTTGATTTGAGTAGTTCATGCCCATAATTCCGCATGAACCATCTGATTCGAGGATTCTTTAAATGAGTATTATCATTGAAGTCCTTGAGTTTTGAGTATTGAGTTCTAGGTATGGTTATTAAAAACCTTGAATTGAGTCGTTCACGTCTATAATTCGGCATGAACCTTATTTTGAGAAGTCTTTCACAATTGTTTTAAACTTGTTTTAAATACTTGAGTATTGAGTTGAGTAAGAGCAAGAGTTGAGTTCAGTTTCTTCAAAAGATTATATCGGAACTAAGTATTCCCAAAGATTAAATGTTTCCATATTTAAACAAGAGAGGAAACACTAATTTTCAAGAGAGCTTCTATGCTAATTTTTGAGTAATAATCTCAAACCACAGAAAGAGTTATGTTTTTAAACATATGAGCTAGTTATATTTTGGGAGTAGTATTGAGCACTGATATGGGAACGAGTTTAGATAACTCAAGTCTCCATAAACCATGTAGCCAATGTGGGTAGAAAGGGTCATACTTTTTAGATGTTCTTTAATGCTTTTTAGCATAGACTAGTTGATCCACTTAGTTGAGGCATTCTATATCCTGGCAAGTTATAGGAAAATTCTGGCAGCTTGGGTGAGGCATTGTATCATCACATAACTCATAGTAATGGTATCTAACCTTTGAGTTCAGTATCTTATTCTTGAGTTGAGTTGAGAAGAGTGAGTTGGGAAGAGATAAGTATGTTTCCTTTTTATCAAGTTCAAGCTTATCTTTATGTTTTAGAATTCCCCTTACATGCTCGTACATTCCACGTACTGAGACATTTGGCCTGCATCGTTTCATGATGCAGATACAGGTATTCAGGGTCATCAGTAGGAGCTTTGTTGATACCACATAGAGTTCAAGTTAGCTATGGTAAGCCTCCTTGCTTCCGAAGGATTTCATTTACTTTTTAGTTTTGTCAGGATGTCGTGGGTCTTGTCCTAACTTTCATCTTTGTCATTTAGAGGCTTTATAGATAGACAGTAGAGTTTGAGAAGTTTGTTTCATTTATCTTATTAAATCTTTTAAAGACTTAAGTTGTCTATTTTATGGTGAGTTGAATATTCTATTTATATTCAGAGTAAGTCATTTGAGTTAAAGCTTGTATTTGAGTTTCATGAATTTTTATTTAGTTTTAAAGCATTTGTATGCTTAAGTTAGTCTTCTACTTGTAGTCAATCAGGATGAGGGTTCGCTTAGGACCAACAATGGTTCTCGAGTGCCGGCCACGTCTAGGGTGTAGACTCGGGTCGTGTCATAACATCTGGTCTCTCATCATTGCATGTTTCCCAAAGGAAAGGAAGTTATGTGTCATAATACCTAGTTTTCAAAGGAAAAAATAGTTACATCTAAACTAATATCATAATCCCCCAAGTAAAGACAAGCATGAACAAAGTACAGTTACTTTAAAGCCGCTTCTCAGCTCCGCAACATCATCAATGATGTAAATTGTCGTTCAGCTATTTTATCCTTGCTCTTAATAGATGCAGGTGGGGAAGTTAATAAGAATGAGATATAAGACAAATTAAAAGAACTTACTTGCAAGAGCTACATTATAAACCATAAGGGGCATACCAACATAGGCCTTGAATAGTTTGATTAGTGTACCCAATATTTCACCAGCATATAAAGATTTCAAAACGATAAGTATGACAATGCCAAAGATACGTTTAATGATAAACAAATTAACCACTCATTCTTGGGAAACAATCTTATGTTAAACATATTTGGTCAAACACTTCTTTTTCTTGCTCATTTTCCTCCCTGAGCAATTCCCTTTTATAGGAATAAAAGTCTTCAGCTTTTTCTCTCTCTCTATTGTTTTCTTGTTCGACTTGAATTGACCATGATTACCTACTTTATCTCATCCGCATTGCTTCAGACCTTACCTTCAACCAAGAATAGTCCAGATATCTGAAGTCTAGAGAAGAATACATAATAAGATTAAAATATTAAAGGTCATGAGAAGGAGTAATAGTAAAATTGTACTATATGGTTTAAGCGTAATTAGGATTAAACTACAAGTTCAATAATCGTTCACATCTCTAGTAATTACTTGTCAGTTTAAATCAACCGTGTGCAAAGCTTCCACCAAAGCATGTTTTAAGACATAATTAGGATTAAACTACAAGTTCAATAATCATTTGCATCTCTAGTAATTACTTGTCAGTTTAAGTCAACCTTATGCAAAGCTTCCACCAAAGCTAGTACTATGCAGTTGAATAACTGCTTGACATAGGTGATGTTGTGGCCATTAGTACCTTTCTCTACAGCCAGTTTGGCAGACTGTAACAGCTCTTGCACGTCTATAGCCAACATATAGTAATATATCAGTAATTTGCAGTATTACGGAAAAGACAAACAAACAAACTAGAGGAGACTAACATAAATTCACCTGACTTCCCAATGGAAACAAAATTTCAGAAGCAGGATATATATTGGAGTGACTTGTTCCAAGAATTAGAATACCTATTTAACTTGAAATGCAATACAAGATTTTGCTCAATAGCATATAGAACATGCATGTACTTAGTGATGTCAACCTGGTCAATCCAATATTAGAGTGACTTGTTCCAAGAATTAGAATACTTATTTAACTTGAAATGAAATACAAGATTTCGCTCAATAGCATATAGAACATGCATGTACTTAGTGATGTCAACCTGGTCAATCCAAGGGCAAAAACTTTCCCTTAGCATGTTAGCATTGTTGAGAATATAACTAACTAATAAAAATGTGCTCTCTCTAATAGCTTAAGCTTTTAGATGAGATGTCAACACACTTCAACATGGTATCAGAGCAGGCAGAGGTCGTGGGATCGACTCCAATCATATCAAAAAGAATTTTTATGTGTTTGGCCCATAAAAATAAAGAATTAGGCCCGCGCGTGCGGGGCATATTGAGAATATAATTAACTAATAAAAGTGTGCTCCATGAATAAATCAGGCCTCTCTAACTACTTAAGCTTTTAGATGAGATAGCTACACACTTCAACAAGCATAGCATATTAGAAGTTGTAGCCTTCTCCTCTACAACATTGTTTAAGAGGAGAATTTGTAAGACACAAGTATTACGTTAACACTTGTATTAGCCTCCTTGTATTCCGAGGGAATTGTGTGAGGTTATTTCTCTTTATATTTTGTACTCTCTTTTATATAGTGGATTGCTCATCTCCTATTATGGACGTAAGTCGATTGACCAAACCACATTAATTGTTTGTGTCTTTTGGTATATTTCTCATTAGTTTTCTTACTCATGGTGTTTTGAGGTTTGCATTGCTACCTTGACACCTAATTATTTTTTATCCTAACAAGTACTTTTCGCAGTGCTCTTGTTAAAACATCACATATTAACCACCATTTGTGTTAGTGTGATAGAGATCTGCTCCATACACTTCCTAACACTATATTTCTATTTACCATACTTACCATAGGGCAGCCTGAAATTGCTCAAAGGTACACGTTTATTAGCATTGTCATCCATGTAGTTTAGCCTTGAGTCTACAGAAACTACTTGGCGTACGATAAAGTATTTCATTGCTTACAAGGTGATTATGGGCCTAATTTGTGGCTCTCTTATGGGAGTTTCTACATTAAAAGCTGATGCAATGGTAAGATCCATTCATATTTCTTAACGGTTAAGTTTGAGTCTCAATAGTTCTCCCATGGATGTTACCATTGCATCTGCTTCTAATGCAGCAAAGAGAGCCACATATTAGGCCACCATCACCTTATAAGCAATGAAACACTCTACTGTGTGCCAAATAATTTTTGCAGACTCGTGGTTAAATTCCTTGCAAAACAATGCTAATTAACATGTACTCCAAGTAATTTCAAGCCATAAAGCCACAATAGGAAGACATTTAAGAATTATTTATCCAATCGTTTGTACAACGATGACGGAATAAAACCTCATGAGATATATCTCAATTCATGAGATAACGTTGTCTATCTCATTCCCATACCAAATGGCTCTTAACTCTTTTAGTCAACTATAATCCAATGTTGGTACAAGTATCTATAGACGTGTTTATGATTTTTTTTTTTTTGTTTTTTCTTTTTGTTTACAAACATGTATTTTTCAGTATGCGGAAGCCTTTTTACTAGAAAGAGGCAGAAAATTTGCACATGTACATTGACAAATAGGTTGTATCAACCAATCATTCTATCAAACAACTTATCATTTATTGTTGAACCTCAGATGAATGTTGACAACTTGAACTTCAGTGGAACTCTTAATGCTACTAGTAATTAAACTCCTACTAATATGCCAAGATATGGAAGTTCTACGATAATAAGCGATAGTAGAATCTAGATTAGAGAGGTATTCAGCAGTGGCTTCAACTAATGCTAAATCACATTGTCCAAGTTCTTGGATACTACCATCTCTTCTTTCATCTCTTGACATATTGGCACGAGTTTAATTAGTAATAGCATTGAGAGTTTAATTGAAGATCAAGATGTCAGCATTCAATCTTGATCTCTCCATCGAGATGCAACAGAAAATGGTTAGTTGTTTGATAGAAGTATTGATTGAGATTTAAGAGACCTCTTCCGTAATAGAAGAAACGTATTGGATTGAAGAAGATTTTGATGTGTGACAAATAGGAGAACAGATGTAAGAAACTAGTTCCACCAACATATTCCTCCCAGACAGAGTCCAAGTGGGATTAAGAGAGAGTTCATATTTGAGAGAGTTTTGATTGAAGATTTTGAGTGTTACAGATACGATGAACTAGTTGAATAACCTGATTTTTAGGATTAAGTTTACTAGTTTTGATTCAAGTTTATTTGTTTAGTTGATTATAGAGTTGTAATCATATGTTTTTAGCTTAGGTTATACTTCAAGTTGGGGGCAACTTGAATGAGGGGTTCAAAAGTCAATGGTGATTGTTGATACTTAGGTATTAAATATCTACATATTGTAGAGTAGAATATAAAGTTAAGATATGACTTTGGTATACTTTTTGTCAATGTTCTCCTATTTTAATTTAATCTAGTTTTATATGGCTTATAGATGTGCCCTTTAAGGATGATAACGGGTACAATCGTAGGCATTTCAAATCCACAATGCATAATTCTCTCCACATTATTGGTTGTGCCCCGTACCAGGAATGCTCAACTCTAGGGTTCCCTCTAGCTCTCGTTATGTTCTCAAAATTCTCTAGAAAACCCTCAAACCGCACCTTTTCCATTGGACCAGTTCTCATACACCAATGGAAAACGCATGGTTTGAGGTTTTTAAAGAGAATTTGGAGAATGTAATGAGAGCTAGAGGGAACCTTAGAATATAGCATTCTTGGTATATGGAGAGTATCATGCGGCGTGGATTTGAAAGTCCTACGATTGTACCCAGTTCTCATCCTTATAAGGGGATATGATCTATAAGCATATAAGTAGACTCTAATGATGTTCGCCTGGTAGATTCACTTCGCTGCAAGTTATATGAGAATTGGGTTATGTCTACTAGTATTGCCTAATCTTTCTTACATGAACTCACAAAGTACCTCAGGCAGCACTCCAATAAGGCATTGACCCATTATGTCTGTCCACTATCTGCAGGTGAAAACTAGTGGAGAAATGCAACTGTGTGCCAAACATATCGAACAACTCTCTCCAAAAGTTTCCTTTAAGATGCGGGTCTCGATCGCGGATGATATGCCTCGAAAAATCC
Organism: Solanum pinnatisectum; assembly: GCA_035578085.1. Classification (NCBI taxonomy): domain Eukaryota; kingdom Viridiplantae; phylum Streptophyta; class Magnoliopsida; order Solanales; family Solanaceae; genus Solanum; species Solanum pinnatisectum. Next base: position 34,753,921 of record CM069078.1, read on the forward strand.
AAATATTTTACCACCATCTGGAAGAATAATTTGGCATCCTCTTTAGAAGTGGAACCAGTTGTTGTGGGCATGAAGCTAACATACTTCAAAAACCTGTGCAATACGGCCATGATCATCCTATATATGTTAGACTTTGGTAAGCAGGTTATAAAGTCCATAGTCATACTCTCCCATAGGCACTCCACTACGAGTAGTGGTTCTAATAGTCCTCTAGGTTGTTGTTTCTCTACCTTATCTTATTGCACACAAGACAAGTCCGTACATAAAACTCTATGTCTTCTCGCATACGTGACCAATAGTCGACTGACTCGATTAATGCCCTTATGTGATGCTTCCCCGGGTGTCTAGACCATGATGTGTCATGTCTTTCCTTTATATCTAATGCCTAATAGTTCCAAACTTGGGCACATATACCCTGCATCTGACGGTGAGTAATAGTCAATATTCCATCTAAAAGTGTCTCATTAGCCTTGAATGTCACTAAAGGCTTCAAAAATCCAAATCATATTGCATACCATCCTTAATAGAATCTTGAATGTCACTGAAAGTTGTGGTGATGGCAGCAAGCTTGGACTTTCTACTCAATGTATCGGCCACAACATTTTGCCTATGCCTTGTTTGTACACTAACTCATAATCAAATTTAGTTAAGAAATCCTTCCACCTTGCTTGATTTGGTGTGAGTTTCTTATGTGATTGGAAATAGCTAGTGGTCATAATATGGTCTTAACCATGAACTTGGTAGCCTATACCTTGGCCTCATCCATTATCAACCGATCTTGGCTAATGACGCTCCCCAAGAAGTGTACTTCATGCTGGGCAAACTAACATTTTCCCGCTTGATGTAAAACTTGTTCTCTCATAAGACTTGGAAAACCATTTTCAAGTTATCGACATGTTACTCCAAGAGATTGCTATAGATTACTATGTCATCTAGGTACACCACTACGAACTGGTCTGCATATGGATGAAATATCTTGTTCATCAGTGTTCAAAAGGTAGCAGGTGTGTTGGTCAATCTAAAGGGCATCACCAACCACTCAAAAGCTCTGCATCTAGGGACACACATCGTCTTCGGTTCATCCCCTTCTTCTATGTGAACTTGGTAGTAGCCTTTTCAAAGGTCCACCTTGGGGAAGTACTTGGCATGTCCATGTTTCTTGAACAAGTCGGCAATAAGTGAGATGGGGTATTTGTTCTTTATTGTCACTTTGTTGAGCACCAGTAGTTTATGCATAAGCCTGACAACCCATCTTCGTTCTTTTGAAACAGGATTGACACTTCATAGGGTGCTTTAGACGGTGGATGTGACCAACTTCAAGCAACTCCTTCAACTACTTCCTAAGCTCCTCTAACTTATTTGGATCCATGCGATATAGGGAATATGTGGGCGGCTTCACTCCAGGCTCAAGTTTGATATTATGGTCTATCCCGCCGCACCTAGGAGATAAGTGCCTTGGAAACTCTTCTAGCATCGCATCTTTGTCTCTTCTAGAACCTTCTCTATGCATAGAGGCAATGTCTCTGTAGCACTATTCTTTTCACCCAAACTCACAATGGTGCCTTTTATTGTGCCCCATTTTTTTCAAAATGGGTTATGCAATTACGTGACAACTCTTCTAGGATTAGTAAAAAAGAAAAATCATCACCTAATGAATTAAAGGTGTGATCGGGCACCATTCTATCCTAATTAAAAACAAAATTAATTGAAAGAGTCTAAGAAACCATAGATCGACCAAGGGTTCAAGTTACCTTAAAAGGAAGGTGTTAAGCACCCTTCAAAGTCCACAACTCTGGATCCCGGCCAAATCTTGTGAATTATGTAGGGATTTAACAAGGCAAATGAGGCCACTATACGATAAAGAATATTAAAAAAAGTATTTAAGATGGGTGAATAAATTAAGCATGAATCGATTATTATCTAATTAATATAAGCCTATGTGAATAAGATAGTTAGCCACAAAAATTTATGAATTCAATCAAGCAAAGCAAGATTTTCGAGTACCAAATATAGAAAAAAGATACTTGAAATATTAACTAATAAAGAAGGAGACGCTGTCTTGATTGCTTCTAATAAAATGCTTTAAGTGTTTGGATAGTATGAAATAAAAGGAAAAGTTAAATAAAAAAAAAAAAAAAGAACCTAAACAGAAGAAAGGACAGACGAACTAACCTGATTGCTTCCAAATAAAAAGAATAAAATATATCATGCAAATAGAAATTTAAATAAATCAACAACATATAAAGTTAAAGTTTCTAGAGATGGGGGAGGGGGACCAGAGTATGACAAGGCTAAAATGGTCGCAATGTGATGTTACTCCCCATATTCCATTTTTTATGACCGATTCTCTTAAATGCCTTGTGAAAAGACGAAAAGCATATTTTTAAAAAACTAGTCAAGAGTACTAAATAAAATATTTTGATATTTAAAAAGTCGTGTGAAGCTAAAATATAAGTATTTTTTTTTTATATTAAGATTATATGAAAGTATATTGATAAGTTAACATATTAATAAAAATTGTCAAGTTTTTAAGACTTTTAAAAGGGTGACATATAAAATTAGAATAGGAGGGAATAAAGAGTTATTTATAAAGTTATATATGCACTTCCTACAAGAAGTCAACTACAGTCTATCTATTTTTCATCATTTCTTGAAATGTACCTGATGCCCCTTTTGGAGTGACGATTCCACTTTAGCTCGGCTTCTCGTGTTGACTTCTCCATTTGTCGTAATTGAATTCCAAGTAATATCGTTGCATTATAGTGTACATGCAAAGAATATTCAAACGGGTGAGGGTATGCTTGTTCTTAGTACCTTAAAATTAAATACTAAAGTAATAAAGGTACTCTTAAAAAAGTAAGCTTATAAGGACACAACATTAAGACAATATAACAAAATAGATAATGAAGTAACTACCTGAACATACCACAAATTATAATTCTAGCAAAGATCACTAACTAGTTAAGCAATATTCAAATAAGCACACAAGAAATTGATGTAAGAACCGAAGTTCAAACTTCATACAGCCACTAGAACAACAAAATCTTATAAGGTAGTACGTAAGAATATTATTGCTTTTGAGAGTGTATGAGAGTATTGTGATTGTTTAAGCATGTGGACAGAATGAAAAGAGTCTTGTTTTTATAGTTAAATATAGAGGGACCACAAATAAGTACATAAATAGAGAAAAAGAAAGAAAAATGTTCTCCTCAATTAGAGCCACATTCTTTGTATTTAATTCATTGATATTATCATAACCATGCGAGTTAGAAAAAATCGGCTAATCAAATACAATATTAAGTCAAAGTTTTTCAAAAAATAAACAAGTAACATGGAACATCAATGCATGGATTTTACCATAAATCAATTGGTATTAAAATAGTGCAATTTAATAAGGAAAATAGTCAATTGACAATTAAAGATTACCACCGATGAATCTGTCATAATAAATAGAAGGCAAGAATCATGAACAATCTTCTAATTTTGAAGCAGCCTTGTTAATACAACCAAAGACTTCAGTCAAAAATAATATGATTTAGAGACTGTCATATATGAAGGTCATATATGTAGATTTACTTACCACAACTTTCAAAAGTTTACCAAGAACAATTAAGTCAAAGTTGTCCACACTAACTAAAAGAAAGAAAATTTCGAGAACAAAATAGAATCAATCAAGGAGAAGACTCATGTCAAAATTTATCAAGGATAGATAAATATTAAGGTGTACTAATCTATTAAGGGAACAAAAATGGAAAGAAGCATGAATCATGGAGATTTTCAGAATAATCAATCGATTCATTAAACAAATAAATCAAATTTTCATATGAAGGCTTGCCATAATTAAATCAAGAAATCACAACTACTCAATCAATGTTTTAACAAAAAAAAACTCAAGTGTGTACTAACACCCATTTACAAGAGGGGCAGATTATATTTAAACAGAAATAGGAACACAAGGCATAAAATGCACAAGTTTTGGTACACAAAATCATAATGAAATCATGTTTAAGAGAGATTTCATGGTCATTATTGGAGTAAGAATGCAATCATAACTACTATACTAAAAAATATAAGCAATTTAAGTAATTTATTTAAAAGATGAAATAATAATCTAAATAAAAATATTAAAAAAAACTAACCTGAACAGATCTGTTAAGATCCGTCTTCAATAGCCCCCCAAAACCTTAAGGCTCCACCGGGTCTCACTGGTCGGAGCGGCAAAAGAATGATGCTTTTGTTGTCGTTGTTATCGATCTCGTCGGGGGAGGGTAATGGTTGGCTTGCCCCATCGAATCCTGATGGCTCTTCGAAGCGGCTATCATGCCATAGTATCTACTCAAAACCAATGAGATGAATAGAAAGAGACGTGAGGTTTCATAGTGCATCATTTCGCTAGCCAGTAGGTAGGAAAAGAGAGGCGGAGGGAAAGAGAGAGGGGAGAATAGGGGCGACTGGTTTGGGTGGTGAAGCGGTTGTTGTCCACTAGTGGTTGAAAAAGCATTGTGATGAGAGAGAAGAACAAGATGGGCTCGCTAGGTGTTTGTCCTCGCAAGTGAGGGTGGAGTGGCGTTTCGCTGACGATAGACGAAGTTGGGAGATGGGGGAGCGGCGCCTAACATTTTCAAAGCGAACGAGGAGAAAAATGAAAATAGGGTTAAGGTGTTAGGGTGTTAGGGTATTAACATAGGAAAGTGGTAGGAGACTCAATCTTAGACGTTGGATCAAGATGAGATGTGGGGTTGAGATTTAAAAGAATGGAATGGACGGTTGGGATTGAAGGTAAGATCTTGAGATTGGGATTGAATTAATTGGTTCAAAATGAGCTAGAATTGAGATGAAATTGAGTAGAAAAGGCTATAAATTAGATAGATTGAATAAAAGGGGCTACGATTTAAATGATTCGGAGGGAGGTTTAATAAATTGTTGTCAAATTAATGGTTATACTACACATATTAAATAATTTTTCACATAAGATAAACACACTTAAATATTATAGAAGTTAAATAGACAAGTAAATTAATAATCTCAAATTTAGCAATCGATAAACGTAATAATAATTTAAAAATAGTAATAATAATGATATAATAATGATAATAATTAGTGAGATCAAATGAAACGATAAACAATTGTGAAAAGAAAAAAAAGTGTGGCTGAAACTTTGGCCTTAAGTCGCCTACATATCTCTAGTATTATGAGAATAAGTTTGTGTGTGGTTCTAGATTTAGGAATAGACTAAGCTCCTTAAAAATGAAATAACGATACGAGATTCAAATAGAAGCAATAGTAGCTTGAGTAGATAAGATTAGAACTCAAGATGGTATGAATAGTGTAAGGAAGATAAGAACGACTTAGTTATGAGAGGAAAAGATCATATGAGTAGTGTGAAAGATGAAAAGGCTTTATTGCGATAGATATATAAGTACGAAAGTCATTTCTAAAAGAGAAGTTGATCTCATCTGCAATATGTCACCTATGCAAACCTGGAGCTTGTGAAATAACTAAATAAAGTGATTAGGGCATCTATAGCGATTAAATGGTAAAATAATTCATAAACATGATGCAATTTCCCATTTAGACCATGAAAATTTATCTTAAGACGATAAAGATGACGTCTTAGGGCCATGTTACGTGAAAATTTAATCATTAGGTCATGAAATAATATTTGTAGGCCATGAAAATGATGCCTTTACAGTATGACACCTTCGGAACAAGATAAACAGAAATTGAAACCTTAGGCCATGAGATGATGTCCGCGGGGAATGGAAAAGGTGTCTTTAGACTATGATGCCTTTGGAACATAGTAATCATAAATTTAATCAAAAAGTCATGAAATGATGTTAGCATGCCATGAAATGATGTCTTTAGATTATGGCAGCTTTGGAACAATAAAATAATGATAAAAGAGAGTGTGTCTATTTTCTTCAGTGAAATTCTACCATATCGTGATACTTGTAGCTTGATTCAATAGATATTTCATGTAGATGTATTTCTTGGGCCTCAATGTGGTCTCTGTAACTTGATTCAACATTTGCTCTACGTAAATATGATTCTTGGGATCAATATTATTCTTGGGTATATTGTCATTTCTTGGCCATACTATAGTTCTTGGGCACATTATAATTCTTGAGTTTTATCTAGTTTTCGACCACAATACAATTTTTTTGGCACAATGCAATTTTCAGGCATGATGCAATTTTTAGACACAGCGAAATTCTCAAGCACAAGATAATTTATTGGCCATATGAAAATTCTCGGGTACAATGCAATGTCTCAGGCACAATGCAATTCTCAAGCACAATGTCATTCTCAGGCATAGTGCAATTTCTGAGGCAGAATTCAAATATTTAGGCACAATATAATTTCTCAGGCACAATGCAATTATCAGGCTCAATGCAATTCTTGGACACAATATAAATTTCTGGGCACTATGTAATTTCTCAGGCACAACGCAATTTTTGAATTCAATACAATTTTCAAATTTAATGCAATTTCTCAGGAATAATGCAATTTCATGAACATGTGAATTCTCTAACACAGTGATACTATCGAGAACAATATATTTCTCAGAAAGGATGTTGCAGTGTCATGCCCCGAGCCTACACCCTAGGCAGGACTGGCACTCAACATAAGGAATATAACTCATGCATAGCTTAAGAAACAATATCTTAGCCAAAAATGGAAACTCAAGTCTTAAACGTATACAACTGAAATGAATAAGACTAAAGAACTATAACTATATATCTATGAAGCCTCTAAAACAAAAAGGGATGTCGGGAAAAGACCCTCGATCATCCTAACAATGAAATACTGAAAGCAAAGTAAAAGGAGTCCTTTTGAATGCAAGGAGGCTCACCAACTGACTCTAAGTGCTCAATTGTTGTGGGTGATGATCCTGGTTACCTGCGTCTGCATCATAAGATTATGCAGGCCAACTGGCATCAGTACATTGAATGTACGAGTATATTAGTTGGAATGCTAAACACAACATAGGCTTGAAAAGAACTGAAAGGAACACTTACATTGGCTTTACTCAACTCCTGAATAACTTAACTCAATATAAAGTAATAAAGCATATGCAATATATAGAAAGCTTGTAAAACAGTGGAAAACAACTTAGTTCGCTAAAGAAAATGTAATAACAAACTCAACTTTACTCATATAATAAAGTAATATAGTTTCTGTGGGAGGTTCTCTAACCGACAACCACCACTAATAGCCTAAGTGGTGATACAGCGTCTTGCACACGCTACCAGAACTGTCCTATACTTTGCTGTCATATAGAATGCCTTAACTAAGTCGATCCACTAGTCTCTGCTAAAAAGCACTTAATGAGTCATCTAAAAAGTATGATCCTTTACTACCCATGATGGCTACATGATTTATGGACACTTGAGTTAATATGAACTCGCATCCCCATATCGGTGCTCAATATTACTTCCAAAATATACATAGCTCATGTATCTTTAAAAACAAAACTCTTTCTTTGATTTGAGATAATTACTCAAAACTTAGCTTAAAAGCTCTCTTGGAAATCGGTGTTTCCCTTTCTTGTTCAAATGTGAAAAACATTTTAAACTCTTGGGATTACTTAGTTCCCTTATAACTTTGGAGAAATGAACTCAACTCTTTACTCTTTTCTTAACTTAGAACTTAAGGCTTAAAACAAAGTTAAAATGTATGTGAAAGACTTTTGAAAACTTTATAAACTTCTCTTGACTTGCTTCTTAACTTTTAGACTTGACTCTTAACTTTCCTTGAATTGAATTATGGATTCAAGGTTCATGTTCGCATGTTTATGGATGATTTTATGATGTTTAGATGTACCTAAGAGTGTTGGAATCAACAAGAAAATATAGGTACATTGTTAAGGAACTAGTACAGAAAGTTGGGGAAGAAATGGGAAGAATTGGCATCCCTCGCACTCTGAAAGGCGCGGAGCGCCAGAGGGTAAAATTTAGAGACTGACCTGGGGTGTGCTGGATGGCGCGGCGCCCCAAGGGTGAAACTTCAGAGACCCTTTTGGGGGCCGCTGGCTGGCGCGGCACCCCACCCCTTTCCCCAGGTGTTCAACGACTTTTCTTTCTCGATTTTCAACTCTAAGTCCTCTAAACTCCAATGGTTCTTTCCCCAAACATTTAGAATCAACTAAACCATCAAAATACATCAGATTCTACTCGAAATCACACTAAAATCATGAATCAAACTCAAGAAACTTCAACAACAAGAACCCACAAGATTTCAATCTAATTATCATCAAGAACTCATAGGATTTACTTTCAAAACTTTATAACTTTGCTGAATTGAATCATGATTGGTGAGTGGGTGAACTAAACCAATGCTATGTGATCTCACATACCTCGTAGGATTGAATCCTTGGCGAAATCCACAACCAAACGCGAACGTTCTTGACGATTTCTTGATTTTTCTTCTCCTTTCTCCTCTTTTCTCTTTTCTCCAAACTCTAGCATATTTTGGTAAAAGAGTCAACTGATCTAATTCTGTTTAGACCCTAACTTAATTACCAAAAATGAAATAAAACAATTGGTTAAGGAAAATACTAAAACACCCTTCCAAATTCCGGTTTAGACTTTCCTTATTTAAACAGCCCAACTTTCAAAGGGCATATCTCACTCATACAAATTTGGAATCGCACAAACTCGGCTGCATTGGAAATATAATTCAACGATCTTTCCTACTGTATCTGGAAACACACCTAAATTATCCTGAGCTAGGAGTTATAGTCGTTTGAAGTTGACCAAAACTCAGTCTTAACTTGGTTTAAACAAATTTCCAGATTTTCATTATTTCCAAAAATAACTATTATTCTTGACTTCTTCCTAGTTATTTCAATTTGTGAGATGTTATAATATCTCCCCCTTGGGAACATTCGTCCTCAAATGAGAACCCCTCTACAAACTTTCTATAATATCCAGGCAAACCCAAGAAACTCCTAATATCAGTTGGAGATGTGGGTCTAGGTCAATTCTGCACTGCCTCTATCTTTTGGATATCAATTCTAATTCCATCACCAGAAACTATGTGGCCCAAGAACGCCATAGACTCAAGGCAAAACTCACACCTGGAGAATTTAGCATATAATTCCTTATATTTCCAAGTCTGAAGAACTATTCTGAGATGGCTAGCATGACCTTCTTCATTACTCGAATAGATTAGTATGTCATCAATGAAGACGATAACAAACATATCTAAATAAGGTTTGAATAATCTATTCATAAGGTCCATGAACGCTGAAGGTGCAATAGTTAAACCGAACGACATGACCAGAAACTCACAATGACCATAACGGGTCCTAAATGCTGTTTTGGGAATATCACATTCCCTTACTTTCAACTGATGGTAGCCAGATCTGAGGTCTATCTTAGAAAAACAAAAAGCATCCTGAAGCTGATCAAAAAGATCAACAATTCTTGTAAAAGGAAACTTGTTCTTTATGGTAACCTTGTTCAACTAATGGTAATCTATACAAATCCTAAGGGAACCATCTTTCTTTCTCGTAAATAAGACTGGAGCGCCCCAAGGTGAGACACTTGGTCGAATAAAACCCTTATCAAGGAGATCTTTCAAATACTCTTTAAGTTATTTCAACTCCGCTGGTACCATTCTATATGGCGGAATAGAGATAGGACGAGTATTGGAAAGAATGTCTATGCCAAAGTCTATTTCACTCTCAAGAAGGACTCCGAGTAAATCATCTGGAAAGACTTCTGGAAACTTTTTTACTATAGAAACTGACTGAATGAGAGGTATCTCAAAACTAGAGTCATTAACTTGGACTAAGTGATAGACATAACCTTTGGAAACTAACTTTCTTTCCTTAAAGTATGAAATAAAACGACCCTTAGGCACTGCTGAACTACTTTTCCACTCTAAGACTAGCTCATTAGGAATTTGGAATTTAACAACTCGAGTCCTACAATCAATGGAGGCATAACAGGCATGAAGCCAGTCCATACCTAGAATGACGTCAAAGTCTACCATATCTAACTCAATTAAATCAGCCATGGTGTCTTCATGATTGATGGAAATAACACAATCACAATATACTCACTCAGCTATAATAGACTCCCCAACATGCGTAGAAACACAAAAGGGTTCACAGAGTTTCTCAGGAAGAACATCAAAACTATTTGCAACATAAGGAGTCACAAAAGATAAACTTGCTCCTAGATCTAGCAAAGCATAAACATCAAGAGTAAAGACTTTAATCATACCAGTGTTCTCTTGCTCTTGGCGACTAATGATCACGTAGGGGTGGTTTGTTCCTCACTTGATCTGAATGTAGCTCCTGCAGGTCTGACCACTTTACAGTGGAGCAACTGATGAAGATTGGGCTCTATTGCCCTGATTTCCACTACCTTGCCTTTTCTTAGAGCACTCTTTCATGAATTGACCATTTTGTCCACACTTGAAACAACCTGACTGGCTATCACGACACTTACCTAGGTGGGTTCTACCATACCTAGCATATGCAGAAGCCCAGTTACCTCCTTATGCCACACTACCCTGAGACTGTGCCGGTCTAGCTCTGAAGTGTTAGGAATTCTAGCTATTATACTCACCTTTGCTTCTGGGTGCAGGTGCACTAGCAGATGATGGAGCAGGCCCCTTTTTCTTTTGCTGAAAGGACAAATGGTTCACATTACTTTTATGATGCCCGAATTCATATCCTGTCTTAGCCTTCCTGTTTCTAAACTCATCCCTGTCCCTCAGCTTTTCTTCCTCAACCTGCTGCACATAAGTCATCAAACTCGCTATATTCATGTCTCCAATTAGCATAGCTTCCCTACCCTCTTTACTTGAAAGACGGGACAACCGAGCAACAAAAAGACTCATTATACTCCTCATATCCGCAACCATCTCCAGAGCATAACAGGATAGTTGGGTAAACTTCAACCCATACTCATGAACATTTAGTGACTCTTTCTTTAGGGTAAGACATTCTTGTACCTTAGCCTCTTTCAATTCTCGAGGGAAGAAACGCCCCAAGAAGGCCTCTTCAAAACAAGCCCAACTCGCAGGTGGTACATCCTCAGCTCGGTTCTTCTTCCATTGATTGAACCAAGTCCTAGCAACATCCTTTAATTGATGAGTAGCTAGTTCTACTCATTCAGCATCGGCAACGTGCATAATATCAACTACCTTATTTAGCTCCTAAATAAAGTTCTCTGGATTCTCATTAGTGCTTGAACAAAATAAGCTTGGAGCGTTCATCCTCAAGAACTCACAAATCCTCGAAGTGTCAACCTCTTTTTTTTAGCCCCGCTTTGTTACCCAGCCTGATCAGTCATAGCTTGACTTAGCATCCTTGTTTCTTCTCTGAACTCAGCGTTAGTGACTTTCGCTTGAGGTTGCACTTCAGGTGCATTTGGTAACTCTTGCTCCTCAATATTACGCCTAGCAGGACGACCTCTGACAGCTCTTTGTGGAGGCATGATTATCAGAAAACACGCATAAGCACAAATTAGAAGGAAACTTTTTAGATATCAAACTCTAACGCACGAAATGAGTATGAAAGAAGTGAGAAGTTTTTCCTAAGAGTCGCCGCCTCCTAATTATAGATGTGACGCACTTCACACCAATAACTAGGACTCTACAGACACAGCTTCAAAGACTCTCTAGGACTCTTGAACTTTGTGCTCTAATACCAAGTTTGTCACGCCCCGAGCCTACACCTTAGGCGGGACTGGCACTCGAGAACCATTGCTAGCCCCAAGCGAACCCTTGGTCTAGCTTACTTACTCAGCGGAAGACTTAACATAAGTAATATAACTCATGCATAGCTTAAGAAACAATATCTTAGCCAAAATGACAACTCAAGTCTTAAACGTATACAACTGAAATGAATAAGACTACAGAACTATAACTATCTGTCTATGAAGCCTCTAAAACAAAGAGGGATGTCGGGACAAGACCCCTGATCATCCTAACAATGAAATACTGAAAGCAAAGTAAAAGTAGTCCTTCAGAATGAAAGGAAGCTCACCAACTGACTCTGAGTGCTCAACTGGATTAACGAGGCGCTAGCTGATGATCATGGTTACCTGCATTTGCATCATAAGAAGATACAGGCCAACTGGCATCAGCATATTGAATGTACAAGTATGCGAGTTGGAATGCTAAACACAACATAGGCTTGAAAAGAATCTGAAAGGAACACGTCTCTTGGCTTTGCTCAACTCCTGAATAACTTAACTCAATATAAAGCAATAAAGCATATGCAATATATAGAAAGCTTGTAAAACAGTGGAAAACAACTTAGTTCGTTAAAGAAAATGCAATAACAAACTCAACTTTACTCATATAATAAAGTAATATAGTTTCTGTGGGAGGTTCTCTAACCGACAACCACCACTATGAGCCTAAGTGGTGATACAGCGTCTTGCCTACGCTGCCAGAATAGTCCTATACTTTGCCGTCATATAGAACGCCTTAACTAAGTCGATCCACTAGTCTCTGCTAAAAAGCACTTAAGGATTCATCTAAAAAGTATGATCATTTACTACCCATGATGCTACATGGTTTATGGACACTTGAGTTAATATGAACTCGCATCCCCATATCGGTGCTCAATACTACTCCCAAAATATACTCAGATCATGTGTTCGTAAAAACAAAACTCTTTCTTTGATTTGAGATAATTACTCAAAACTTAGCTTAAAAGCTCTCTTGGAAATTGGTGTTTCCCTTTCTTGTTCAAATGTGAAAAACATTTTAAACTCTTGGGAATACTTAGTTCCCTTATAACTTTTGGAGAAATGAACTCAACTCTTTACTCTTTGCTTAACTTAGAACTTAAGCCTTAAAACAAAGTTAAAACATTTGTGAAAGACTTTTGAAAATTTTATAAACTTCTCTTCACTACAAAAAAAAAAAAACCCTCAAATTGCCAACAGATTTTACTAACAACTTAAGTTGGTTAGTATTCTACTAACAAAATACCAACATATTTCTAACTGAATTATATTTTAAAACTTAACAACGAAATTCTAATAGATTACCAACAAAAATCTTACTAAGTATTTTAGCTGGTAAATACGGCGGGGAAAAATGTCTCCAAATTTAGCAACATTCTATGAATGGATTACCAACTGAAATATTACTAACGCACACATTTTGTTGGTAAAATTACCAACGAAGTATATATTTGTTGGTAAATATGACAAAAAAAAATGTTTATATAATTTATTAACATATTACCAATGAATTACTAACCAAACATTTACCAACGGCAAGATTGTGTTGCTAAATTTACCAACCAAATATAAATGTGTTGGTAAATTAGTAACGAAATGTAAGTTGTTGGTAAACTTGCCAACCAATATCCAATTAGTTGGAAATTTTGCCGACGAATAAAGATTTAGTTAGTAAATTACTAACATCATTAAAATAGTTGGTAATATACCAACCGATCATTAATCCATTGGTAAAATTTACCAACATATTAATTATTAGTTGGTAATATTACATATGAATATTTAGTTGAATAGTAACTATTACCAACTGTGATAAAATTTATTGGTAAATTATTAATTACTAACTTATATTTGAATAGTTGATAAATTTACTAATTGAAGTTAAATTTTTTGGTAAATCAGCATCTAGCTAGTGTTGAGGCTTTCATATTCAGTTTGTGTCATTAGGCGTTTTAACTTTTAAATTTTAGCCAAAACTTGACTTTGGTCAATATTTTTGGTAAACTTGCTTGGATTAGAACTCTGTCACTGTCATTAGCTTCAAAAGGTCATTTTTTATCTAACAGGAAGGTTACTTAAAGTTTTGAGGCTTCCATTTTTTGTTTGTGCCGTTAGGTGTTTTAAATCTTATGTTTTGGCCAAAATTTGACTTTGGTCAATATTTTTGTGAACGTGCTCAGATGAGAATTCCATCGGTGTAATTAACTCCAAAGGTGATTTTTTATCTAATAGGATGGTTGGTTCGGGTTTTGAGGCTTTCATTTTTAGTGTGTGCCGTTAGGTGTTTTAACGTATAAATTTTGGCCAAAATTTAACTTCGATCAATATATTTGATAAACGTGCTCAGATGAAAATTTCGTCAGTGCAGTTAGATGCGGAAGGTCATTTTTGATGTAATAGGATAGAGGGTTCGGGTTTTGAGGCTTCCCTTTTTAGTTTGTGCCGTTAGGCATTTTAACTTTTAAGTTTTGGCCAAAATTTCACTTTAGTCAATATTTTTGGTAATCGTGCTCGAATTGAAATTTTGTCACCGCGGTTAGCCATATAAGTTCAATTTTGGTCTCATAGGATGGTTGGTTTGAGTTTTGAGACTTATTATCAGTTTGTGTCGTTAAGCGTTTTAACTTTTAACTTTTGGCTAAAATTTGAGTTAGGTCAATATTTTTGGGAAACATACTCAAATTTGAATTTCGTCAACACGGTTAGCTCTGGAAGGTCATTTTTCATCTAATAGGATAGTTGGTTTGGATTTTGTTAGGCGTTTTAACTATTAACTTTTGACCAAAATTTGACTTTGCTTGACATTTTTTGTAAATGTGCTCTAATGAGAATTCCGTCAGCGCGATTAGCTGCAAAATGTCATTTTTATATCTAATAGGATGGTTGGTTCAGGTTTTGAGGCATCCCTTTTCAGTTTGTGTTGTTAGGGGTTTTAACTTTTAAGTTTTGACCAAAAATTTAGATTTGGTCAATATTTTTGGTAAACGTGCTCAAATTAAATTTTTTGATATAATGATATGTGTCATATTGAGATTAATTTAACTTGCTATCATAGATTTTGCATTGTTTCATTCAAACATGATTTATAAAATTGATATTAATATTTTTGGATTTATATTCGTGCTCTTATATTTTTAAATGCAATAAATTAATAAATATTTTACTATTGAATAATCATTCAGTTAATTATATGTTGAACATATTGTCAATCAATTACTAACCTTACATTGAACTTGAATGATATATTACCAACAAACTAACAATCAATTAGTAAATTTATTAGAAAAACAAATAATCATACTAACGTATTTAAAATTTATTACCAACAAGGGTTGTGGTGGAGTCGTAAGTACCCCTTCATCCTTAACCAAGATGTCTTGGGTTCGATTCCCCTTGGATACGGAGTCGTCTTTGTTAGGGAGCGCTTTACCCCCTAATGTGGGACTTCTCGGTGTGAATTCAGATTTAGTCAGGCTCCAATGTGGGTACCGGACACCGGATGGAAAACCAGAAAAAAAAGTATTTAAAATTTATTGGTAAATTACTAACATAAATTTTCTGTTACTAAAATTGTCAACCAATTACCAATGTATCTGGAAAAGTTTACTATCAGACATTTGTTGCTATAATTACCAGTGTATTACCAACGGAATCGAATAATGAAGAAAAAAATTAACTAACTCCTTTTTCAATTTGTTAGTAAAGTTACTAACGATATACTAACCAAAGATTAGTTGGTGAATTTACTAATGGAAATTTCAGGGCCATGTTTCAAAATTTTGTAACAACATCTTTGGGTATTTACCAACTGATTTTTGGTTGGTAAGTTTACCAACAAATTAAAATCGGTTGGTAATATTTACCAACGAGCCTTTTAGCAATGGATTAAATAAGTTGGCATTTGGTTGGTAACTCAATTTGCCAACCAATTTGATCAATTTACCAACGAATTTTTTTGTTGGTAATTGGGGTTCCTTTTGTAGTGCTTGACTTGCTTCTTAACTTCTAAACTTGACTCTTAACTTTCCTTGAATTGAATTATGGATTCAAGGTTCATGATCTCATGTTATGGATGATTTCATGATGTTTAGATGTACCTAAGAGTGTTGGAATCAACACGAAAATATAGGTACATTGCTAAGGAACTAGTACGGAAAGATAGGAAAGAAATGGGAAGAACTGGCGTCTCTCGTGCTCTGAGAGGCGCGGGGAGCCAAAGGGTAAAATTCAGAGACGGACCTGGGGCGCGCTGGCTGACGCAGCTCCCCACCCCTTTCCCCAGGTGTTCAACGACTTTTCTTCCTCGTTTTTCAATCTGAACCCTCTAAACTCCAATGGTTCTTTCGCCAAACATTTAGAATCGACTAAAACATCAAAATACATCAGATTTTACTCGAAATCACAACTAAAACCATGAATCAAACTCAAGAAACTTCAACAATAAGAACCCACAAGATTTCAATCGAATTATCATCAAGATCTCATAGGATTTACATTCAAAACTATATAACTTTGCTGAATTGAATCATGATTGGCGTGTGGGTGAACTAACCCATTGCTATGTGATCTCACAGACCTCGTAGGATTGAATCCTTGGCGAAATCCACAACCAAACACGAACGTTCTTGACGATTTCTTGCTTTTTCTTCTCCTTTCTCCTTTTTTCTCTTTTCTCCATGCCCAAGCGTATTTTGGTAAAAGCGTAAACTAATATAATTCCTTTTAGACCCTAACTTAATTACAAAAAAAGAAATAAAACAATTGGTTAAGGAAAAGACTAAATCGCCCTTCCAAAATCCAGTTTAAACTTTCCTTATTTGAACAGTCCAACTTTCAAAGGGCATATCTCACTCATACGAACTCAGAATCGTGCAAACTCAGCGGAGTTGGAAATATAATTCAACGATCTTTCCTACGGTATCTGGAAACACACCTAAATCATCCTGAGCTAGGAGTTATGGTCGTTTGAAGTTGACCAAAACTCATTCTTAACTTAAACAAATTTCCATATTTTCATTATTTCCAAAAATCACTATTTCCAATTCTTGACTTCTTCCTAGTTATTTCAATTTGCGAGATGTTACATGCAGTTGAGAATATAAAGTGGCTTAGTCCTTTGTTTTATCAAATGGACTGAGTGTTTGTTCCATAGCAATTGTCGGGCACAATATAACAGTTGTGAGTGTAGAGTAGCTTAGACCTCCATCATATTGAAAGGACACAGTGTAATTTCTTGGCTATTGTTGGGCTCAAAATAATAGTTGAGAGTATATAGTAGCTTAGACCTTCGTCTTATTGGAAGGATAGAACGTTATTTTATGGCTTTTATCCGGTGATGTTGGAATTGCTTCTTGCATGTGTATCTTTCTTTTCTAAGTTCGAAGTAAAATTATTAGTTTATAAAAGGAAAGGTTGATTTGTATCTCTATTTTGACCAGCACGCTCCATCCATCCTTGACATTCAGGATTTTTTTGGGCATTAGCTTTGGGTGATATATAAATAGTATAAAATAAACAATTGAAAGAAAAGTTTTTGAAAACACAAAAATGACAAATTGTCTAAAATATTGTTGAATCTTCGAGCATGACACATTTTTAGACTTTACATTATCTAATTGGAAGAGGTCTTTCGATTTTGGTGTGCATCATAGATATTATTGAAAAAACATTCAATAATTTCTATCCCAGTAAAGAACTTCTAATATTCTGATCATTTTTGTAGATTGTAAATCGCTTTCTATGGATTTTTGAGATCCTTACAAAAATTCTGCCCTCGTCTTACAATTTTCAAAAGAATGCTCTTTTGATGGAATTTTTGAGATCTTCTCAAAAATTATGCCACAGTCTTATGATTTGCAAAAGAATGCTCTTTTGATGGAATTTTTGAGATCCTCTCAAAAATTATGCCACGGTTGTATAATCAAGAAAAAATGTGAATTTTATTAGGATGAGACCAAACTACATAGGAGCGCTTACGTATCCCTTTTAAATCGGAAATCAGGTCTGATATAGTTCTAAATTACAAAGTAAAGATCATGATTTAAACTTAGATGTAGTATCTCCTCACAGCACCAAACTACATAGGAGTGCTTACATATCCTCTCTTAAACTGAAATCATGTATGATGTAGTTTGAAATCACAAAGTAAAGAGCAGGAATCAAACTTAGATGTAGTATCTCCTCACAACATCTTAGTTGATAGGTCTGTGCCAGATTTAACCATTCATTTCTGCTAGTACGAGTGTATCGCCAATCAAAAACCAGAAAACCATATATGGACCTTGTCAATTCGGTGAAAATTTACCCTTTGCCTCGTCTTGATTTGGAAAGATTCACTTCAGAACCAATTTCCCAGGTGAGAAATATCTTGGTCTGACCTTCTTATTGAAAGCCCTGGCCATTCTTTTCTGATAGAGTTGATCGTGATAAATTGCATTCAGAATTGTTTTGTCAATTAATGTTTAGTTCTCAAATCAGTGTTGAACCTTTTTAGCATTGCTCAACTCTTCTTCTTAAAGGATCCTCAAAGATGGTATTTCCACTTCAGCAGGTATAACAGCTTCATTACCATTACACTAGAAAATAAGACATGCCCCAAGTAGAAGTTCTAATAGTAGTACGATACATTAACAAAGGAAATGGTAATTTTTCATGTCAATGCTTGTAAGTGTCAATCATCTTGCGTAGTATCCTCTTGATATTCTTATTTTCAACTGCTTCATTCCTCTGTGGCTTGTATGTTGTAGAATTTTGATGATTGATTTTGAATCTCCCACACAATACTTTCATCAAATCACTGTTTAAGTTGGTTTCATTATATGTAACAATTGACTCAGGAATTCTGAACCGACAAATGATGTGATTTTTGACAAAATCATCTACAACCTTCTTCAAGACAGATTTTTTGGTCGGTGTCTTCAACCCATTTAACGAAGTAGTCAATTGCAACATGAATGAATTTGTGTCCATTACATGTTGCCAATTCAACAGGGCCAATTACGTTCATATCCCAAGCTGCTAAAGGCCAAGGTGAGCTAGTAACATGGAGTATTTTTAAACAATGTTCTAGAGTTTTCTTTAAATGATTCAAATGATCATCTATTAAAGCTTCCATGTATCCCATAGAGTCATGTGAATCAAAGTTAGCAAGGTCAAAGGTTCACTAAGGGCCAGCAATGGTCTCCAAGTGTCAGCCACATCCAGGATGTAAGCATGGACCATGACATGACTGCTGGAGCAAAGACGGCGCAGCTCAAAATGAAGAACATGGAGAAACAATTAAGAAAATAGGGGAAAACCTTACATCTCAAAGTAGAAGAGGAAGAGCCAACAAGAACAAAATACTTATTTCTTATTTAAACCTTGGTTATGTTTTGTTGTTTTCATTTAGATCTTGGGCTGGTCCTTTGGGACATCCAGACATTATTGTTATTTTGTTTTAAAATAAAAAATGAAACTTGCCTAATGAGTCAATATTTCACCTTTAAAAAGGTGATATATAAGTTTATGCTTGTTGTTTCTATTAATTCTGTGATACCTTTACGTGAAATTAATCCAGGTTGACCTATGATGTACTGATACTATTTTTGTTACACTTTTGGTTGGTGTAGGTTTGTTTCAAGGTTTGAAGCGTGGACAGTGATTATTCAGCATCAACTTCTACCCACCTTGTTCTCAAGTGAAAGTAGTATCTCTCTCATGTGTATTTATTTATATTATGTATATACTCTATTATAAGCTCTTGTACCTATCTAGACTAGGTCCTTGGGAGTTGTTGAATATTTTGTAAAGTCCGAAAGGAATTTTCTTATTTCATTTACCTTATCAATGCAAATACTTTTATGTAGAATATTTTTTAATTAAATGAGGAAATCTAAGTTGGTAAAAAATCACCTATCTAATTAGATTAGAATAGGTGCATGCATGATCCCCTAATTTGGATCATGACATTCAGAGTCCTTATTCTTTTGTTTCCTTCATACCTCCTCAAAATACCACCAAGACCTTTAGCCTTTACATATCGATGAAATTCACAAACTACTCTTAATAGACACTTACTATCCCTCTCGCCCAACAACCTTTGAGAATACACTACCCTAACCAAATACTACAATTTAGATCTTTATTAATATGAATAAATCTACCTATTACCCTTGATTCACTGAGCAAACAGGGCATCGTTTGCATTTGTAAGGAAAGGTACTTCCTTGAACATCAATGCAAACAAAGAGCCTTACATTCTATAGAAGGAGTTGAGGTAAAAGGGAAATTAAAAAGGAGAGTAACTAGAAAAATGTATGGATGCACCTAGACCTTAGAGGAAGAAGTAGAGGAACAAGCTGAAGGATTCCTAAATGCTTTATTTGGCTTGAGTTCCTCAAGTATCAAGATCTGTATCATTAAGATTGTGGGTTATGTCGAGAACTAAAATTCTACATGTCGCAAATGTGAAACGTTTCGAGTGAATTATATATCAAATTACTCAAAAATATCTTGAGAAGCTTATATCTAAAAATTTGGAACTATTTATAAGAGGTTTGAGATGATTTGGATTAAAATGACAAAATCATCTCGTTGAGGAAGATGAACTCCTCCAATGTATAAATATTGTGTAAATATTATGTATAAATGTATATACATTTGTGCTACATAATTATATATGATAATTTTGACATTTAATTTTATATCCTAATTTTTATTGTAAAAAAGATACAAAAGATAGAGTTGTATTTTAGATGTAATTTTTTTTTTTCATTTGCAAAAAAAAAAAATTGTTATAAGAATATATTTTCTATTAATTTATATTTTAATAAATAATTTAGTGTATTTTAGAATTTCTTTATTTTTAATTACTTTTTGTTGTAGTGTAACTATTTGATTTTCTTATATTTTTATTAAGGGTGTTCGGTATGAAGGAAAACATTTTCCGGAAAATGTTTTTCAATTTTCTCATGTTTGGTTGGGTTAAATGTTTTGGAAAATGTTTTCCAAATCAACTCATTTTCCTCAAATTTAAATAAGTTTGTTTTTAAACTTCAAATTTTTATTTTTTCACTCCTACCCTCGACCCCCCACCAGCGCCCCACCAGCCCCCCCTCCTCCCCACCCACCCCAAATAAAAAGTTTGTTTTTAAAAAATATTTTCAATTTCAAAAATTATTTTCTACTCTAGTAAAGATAAAATATATTTCTCAAAAACATTTTTCATTCATAAATCAAACACTACAAGTCTTTTCCGAAAAATATTTTCTACTCACCAACCAAACATGAGAAAATAAGTCAAAAATCTACTTATTTTTCAGGAAAACATTTTCCATGGAAGATATTTTCCTTCATACCAAACACACCCTTAATCTAAAAATAGTTCGCTAAAATTTTAATTTTATTTTTCAAATGAAAAGAGAGAGAGAGAGAGAGAGAGAGAGAGAGAGAGAGAGAGAGAGAGAGAGAGAGAGAGAGAGAAGAATAGAAAGGAACAAAACAAAAGAAGAAAAAGGAATTAAAAGGAAAAATCAAAAGAAAATGTACTGGGAAAACGTCAAAAAGCAATTGGCACATACCCTAGTGTATTCTGAAGCAAATCAGATGCTAAGGAATGGGTAGCAACTATATTTAAATCCCATTCGAGTAAAAACAAGTAATTAAATAGGTCCCGATGAGTATTTTGTGTAGTTTCCCCTCAATTGTATTCATGATCAATATTAATTGAAATGATATGTCTAAAGTTTTACAGCTTATTAAAATTAAAATGATGTAATGTGTTTTATAAAAGAGATGATATATTGAAGTGATTAATCATCTGACTACTCCACGATTAAAAACACACAAAGGGGTTGTTTGGTAGGCCGCATTAGAAGAAATAGTCTATGTATTATGTAAGGTATTATTTAGTACTATGTTTGATAGGAATTTGGGTCTATGTATAACTAATCCTAATCATACCTCCTACATGGTATTATATGATGTATTACTAACACCTTCCATTTGGAGGTATTAGTAATACATTGGATTTAATACCATGAGATAAGGCTATGTAAAGACAAAAATATCCGTCATATTTTAATTATTTTGTTTATTTTCTTAATTTTATGATTTATATTTGTACTAGTAAGTTTATTTAAATAAATTAGCTTACAAATGAGTGAGTTGTTCGTAACTAAATAAATCTAATACAAATCAATAAATTTGAAATGTGAGTTGTTTATTTGTATATGACGTTTGTGATCTTAATTGAATGTATTATGTATATATATATATATATATATATATATATATATATATATATATATATATATATATATATTTGTGCGGTTTTCTAATTATTTGTATTTTGAACGATTTAAAAGATTACATACATACATATTAAAATTACAACTTGCAATTTTTATGTGTAGATGTGGATGGTTTATTCAATTTTACCATTGTTGACGGTCTTTTCGATTTTAAAAGTAGATGGTTTATCTTTTTTAAATTGAAAAATATAATGACATTTTGTGAGTGATCAATTTATTAAGATGACAATTATTTATCCTCAAATAATTCAAGTGAAAAAATAGCAAATATGACAACAAAATTGTTCTTCTCATAACTAGTTAGAAGACCATAAAAAAATAATATTGTCCGACAATTATATACCTTGACCCAATTACATAATAATTCAAGGGTATAATTGAAAAGAAACTTTTTATAGAGTTTTAATCCAAACACAAGATGAGGTGGGAAACAATGAGCCAAACACTTGATAAATTAAAATAAACTCTGCATTACTAATCCATGCACTACTAATCCCTGCATTACTAGTCTCTGTATTACTAATCCCTGCGTTATTAATCTTTGTACCAAACGACCCCTAAGAGATTTTTCAAATTTTGAGAGGCAATAGCTATTTAACCTATAGCTATGATACGTAAATAGGCAAACTATAGTTAAGAAGGCCTATTAGGTCTTTAAATGCTCAATAATTGTTATTATTTTCTAATTTGAATAGTTAAAGAACATTTACTAACAAATTTAAATAGTTTTCGACGTACACACATTTGTTTTATGGATGGGAGCCATGGAGTGGGGCAGATGAGAAAATAATTTTCCTTAACTTATCAATAATTTTTGAGAATATTCAGGTGAGAGAGTGAAGAAAGTCCTTGCAAATTCATGGGGTTCAATGTGACAGAAAACAAAATACATGTGGAAGGAAATATACACACATCTAACTATGCTAAATATGTACACATCTAACTATGCCAATTGTTTTTCTTTTGTCCTTTTTGTAATTTTATGAACTGTTCCTTATTGAAGGTATATCCTCCATATTACGATCAAACACTTATCATCATGTCAAAAGTTATAGTTATAGTTGATAGTAAAAATATAATTTTATTTCTTAACTAAGTCCATCACGGCCCACGCAAGTGTCATGTTCGATCATGACTCTGACATGGCCACCCAGCTCCTCGTGGACCTAGCTCTCATTTATTGGCATTACCCAACAATCCCCCTCCCAATACTTGCCCTATGTAAAATGTTGTTCTTGGCAGAGGTAGACACCATGTATCGATGGGGTACATGTGCAACCAATAACTTCAGAAAAAAAACATGTGTATATATGTATATCTATCTTGAGAAACTGATACAAACTAGGATATAATCAACAGTGCACCCATGGGAAGCATAGTAGTGTCTTTGTGCCGCTGGTACAAGCTAGAGTAACCTGCGACACTAGGGTTCGAATACACCTAGAGAGAGAGACCTATTTCATTATTTTTATTTTAAGTTTAGCTTAGACATGGGTTCGCCTCTGGCTCTTGGGAATCAAACTCATGATCTTAACTTTGATACCACTTGTTAGGATCAATTGCTTACCATCATGTTAAGAGTTATAGCTGATGGTAAGCACTTTATTATTTTTATTTTAAGTTTAGCTTCGAGATTTTATTTAATTTTAGGTTTAGCTTAGAGATGGGTTCGCCTCTGGATCTTGGAAATCAAACCCACGATCTTGACTCGAATACACTTATTAGGATCAAGTACTTACCATCATGTCAAAAGTTATAGCTGATAGCAAAGGCACAATTTTATTACGTAACTAAGTCCATAAAACAAGCGTTATGTTTGATCCTGACTTTGATCCAGACCACCCCACCCCTCGTAGACCTTGTCATAAGCAGAACATTGATATTATCCAACACTTCTCAGAAGAAAATTATTTTTCCCTTGTTTGCAAATCAAACATTTGTCTAATTACTTCATTATTTGTCATTGTATAGTGCTAACTAACTTCATTATTTTCGACCTAACTCAATTATAGGGATAGAGATAATATTATTCATTTAATAAAATCAAAAGCCACTATATGAAAATGTGTGTTTTTTTTCATCAAAACACAAACTAAAAAGTGCACTTTACACGCTAGATACACATAATCCAAATGGCCTCTTTGGTCCACTTCTCACCAAGTGGAATGATTTGCTATTTTCTGTCCACTTCAAAGCCAAACAAGCCCTTGCCGTTGAGTTCTTAGCTCCATATTTTAACCAACCAATAGCTGCTCGCCAACTGGAAATTGTTCCATTTGGCAACCAACTTGAATAACACTTGGTCCCCGGCTCTGAACTTCTAATTCGGCTTGCTTAGCCGCTACACCTTTTCTCCTCTTTGGCGAGCCGCTTTCCGAAGCTGATGATACCGACGAACTGGCCGGTTCAGGTAATCGTCTCTTAACCGTCACTCTAACCGGCTCCGGCTCATTTAAACCGATTCTATGCGGGAAATTCAATATAGCCTTAGTACCGCGCATCCTAAAAGCGGCTTTATCATAAGCTAGCGCGGCTTCCTCAGCCGACTCGTAAGTTCCAAGCCAAACCCGTGTGCCGTTTTTAGCCGGATCTCTTATTTCCGCCGCAAATTTTCCCCATGGCCTTTGTCTAACGCCCCTGTAATGCCTACCTTTAGGCTGCAGAGCCACTGGAGCCGCCGCAGTCTCTGTCGGCGGAGAAACAGGAGTACTCATAGCTGGCTCAATCTCCTCCCTCGGCTCTGGTTTCACTTCCGCGGACGTTAAATTTGACGGCGTCCATCCGATACTAAAAGCGTCTTGTAGAAGCCAATAAATTACCATATCTTCGGAATCGTTAACTTTTAACGGCAAGTCACCCCATGATTCGGTTAAACATGGCATGAGACTACTGAAACTTGAACTCCGGCAATACACCGGTAATTCTGCCGGAAAAATAGTCGGAGGTAACTCTCTAGAAATGGGTAATTGATACATTATGAGATTTTGAAGGTTTTGTATATATAAAGGTAAAGAGAGAAAAAGATTGTGAATTTTGGATGAGTAGAGGAAATTGGGGTATATATATAGGGAAATAGAGGAGCAACAAGGTACATGCACCTGAAAAAGGGCCCCATTAATTAATGAATAGTATTATTTAGAATTTGAGGCTTCTTTGAAGTTTCTCACTAGGCAAGTGGACTAGTGGTAAAACCCATTTTTCCATGTTTTTCTATCACGTGCACAAGAAAAAGGCAACAACTTTTTATGGTTTGATTTGGATTGATTTTGAATTAAAATTAATTATTAAAATTAATTTAAATTAAATCAAATAGAACTTACATTAGTTGATAAATCTATTTTTATGAAGCCTAATGATATGTGATTTTTTCCTCTATAATCAGAAAATAATTTTTCATCCTTTTTCAACTTATAATCCATATGATTGGGTGAGTTATAAGATTCTTTTCACCAAACAACCTAATTTCTTATCAAAGAACTTAACATTTATATGGTATTAAAGCAGTCAAAGGTTCTGGGTTCAAATATCACCGCCATTCAAATTAAAAATAATTTTCACGTGTTTGGCCCATGAAAAAAAATCAAATCCGCACGTGAAGGGGCGTGTTGAAAATATCATTAACTAATAAAAGTATGCTCTCTAAAAGCTTAAGCTTTTAGATGAATGGTTACACCCTTCAACATTGTAGAATACACAATACATATAGGAAAAGAACGGCTCAATAATATTATTGATATATTTCCTATGTAAAGCTACTCTACAATACCTCCTTATATAGGTTGATGGCAGGTTACAATATAAGAGAGTTCTACTTTGAATTCTACTTTGTAAGTTAACTCTTACTAGTAGTACATAACAACACTAAACCTCCTAATGCAATACATATATACACTCTAGCTCCTAATCAGTGGCGGATGTACAGTTCTAGCAGGGGGGTCATCCGACCCCCCTCGATAAAAAAGTTACACTATATATATAAGATCGATTTTTTTCTATACATGTATATATTTAAAACTGAACCACCTGAATATATATCAAAGGAGTAACCCAACAGTTGAGGGGGTTCAAGATTTCGCTTAAGTGAGCTTAAGTGATAATATTAGCGTGTTTAATTTTTTTTTTGAACCCCTTTGATAGAATTCCTGAATCCGCCCCTGCTCCTAATGCTAACACAATTCTACTCCTTACGCTAGTTTCCAACACTTTCGCTCAAGCTAGTGCGAGGTGGATTAACCACTCCTAGCTTGCTTCGAAAGGCTGCAAATTGATGCTTTGTAAGTGCCTTGGTGTGTATGCCAGCTAGTTGATCTTGTGATCGAACAAAATGGGTTATGAGTTGTCCCCTTACCACCTTTTCTCTAACAAAATGATAGTCTATCTCTACATGTTTAGTCCTGGCATGCAATATTAGATTCACTGCCATGTAAAGTGCACTAAGATTATCACATAATAGTATTGGAGCTGTGGTAAGTGTGACACAATGAATAAGGGGCTAGGTCCCTGGAAATGCTTATCTAATAATGGCCCTATGTGATTAGTGATATATCCATATCTTGTAAATGGGCAATTAACTTTAACAAATCCTTTTGGTTGATTGATTGTTATTCTTTTTAGGCTATAGATTATAGCGAGTGCGGGTTGTTTATTGGCCAGATTGAGATAGGATAATTATTTTAATATTTAAGATTATTGTATTTGCCTCACTCTTTTATCATAAAATAATGGCAGGTGCTTTCACTAGTCTATATAATTAAAAAAAAAAAAAATAGATGGTAGACCCACCTGAATTTAGTCCCTAATAAATTATCTTGAAATCAACTAATGGTCACTTGGTACGTGAAGTCGCTAAGAAACATCCTCCAAATCTTCTCTTTACATATTCATTAAAATATTGTAAGACATAAAAACTAATAATCAATAATCATGATGTTCTTGGAACATCCGTCTGCTTTCTATCATTTGTTTCCCTCCTTTTTCATTGTGGACCCATTTTTTTAAATAAAGCCATTATAGTGGCTAAATTTTATCGAAAGAGGAAAACAGGAAAATGATTGGTTATTAGACACTCTTTAGAGTCCGACATTAAAACGAATACTTTTTGAACCCTAAATATTAAAAGGGATACTCTTTAAAAGCACACACCAAAACGCTCATTTATGGGCGAACTATAATTATCATTTTTTAGCACCGTTATTCCTTTTACCAGTATTACACAAACTTTAAAGGTAGATAGCTCACAAATGGGCGAACTATACCTCTTTTTATTAACTCCTCACGTAAATCTATATCCATTTCTTCTTCATGCGAAACTATATATCTTTCTTCAACAATAAATATGGATTATTCACTTCACATTTTCTCATCCATCTTCTATTTTTTCATACTTTATATTTTGATTTTTGAGATTTGATAGTTACGTCTCAACAATTTGGAGAGTCTGTATATTCAATTGAACCAAATGTTTGTAAATGCAAAGAGTACTATAAAATGAAAACATCGAGGACTACAAGAAATTTCTATCGTAAGTTTTGGAGTTGTGCGCATTCAAATGTAAAAAAAAAAAAAAAGGTTGTTCACTTCAAAATATTTGGATATTCACTTATTTTCTTGTTTTGTTATTTCAAGAAAATGATGGATGTGATTATTTTAAGTGGACAGAAAACATGCTCATAAAAAACGTAGACATCCGGCTTTGTCTTAGTTGGTTCAATTTTTTTAAAAAAATATTAGAATTGCCCATAACTGAACAATCTACAATATTTTTCTAAAAGAAGAAAATCAGAGTTCACCCCATTACGAATGAACCCTAAAAAAAATGATAACAAAAAATATGCCTTAGTTCATGAACTGCAATAACTTATTTATTTTTTAAGTGAAGTTCATCTATAATTGGACAAATTTCAATACATATTTTTTTTTAAAAATGTGACAATTTTGTTATTTTTCATATATAGTGATGCTATTAGATCTAACGAAAAATTCATATAAATAAATTTAAAATTTTCAAAAAAAAAAAAAAAAGCAATACTCCATTGAAACTGCAATTGAGTATTGCACTTAAAATTACAATTTTTCATTGGACGATGAGTCATATTGGTCACCTAATTCTCCATTCAAATTAATCGTAAATATTCAATATTTGAAAACTTCTGAAGTCAGCAGTACTAGACGTCACAGAAATGAAATGGTTGTTCCATGTCGCATGACACAACAGTATAGTTTATTCTGAGAAACTGGTCATGAGAGGAATCATTATCTCCGTCGACCTCAATAATTTTTTACTATTATTGTAAGCAAATAAATAGTAAAATTTATTTTTTGAAAAAAAATTCAAGTTTTTAATAATTGAGAAAAGTCATGATTTTATGTATAAACACCAAAAAAAAAAAAAAAGATGAAGAGAATAGAGTTTTTTATAATATATTACTCCCTACTTATATATAAGGCAATAACGAGATCGAGCCGCTTCTGGTGGTAGGGGTATTTTGGGAAATTCAAAGTTATTTCTTTGTATTTGTGTTGTACTTGACGCGTGTTGTTCCTTCAAATCCACCCAAAGATTGTCATCTTGGATTTGAAAAGCAGCAAACCTATCGAAGAGCTCTTCACCATTTTCTTCGTTCCTCCCCCGTTTCCTATAGTGCGTTATTAGGTGAGCTTTCTTACTGAAATCTCTGTTTGACCATTAGAAGATTTGGAAGCTGCTTCAGCTACTTGGCTTCGACTTTGCTCAACCTTTTCTCTTCCTTGTTTTATTTTGAATCTTTGATGGATTGCCTTTTTCCACAGTCAGATTAACTATTTTTATTGCTTCTCTTTGAAATTCATAAAAAATGAAAATGTAAATAGCCTTACTGCCTCAATAAGACGAAGCTAATTTGTTGGTTTAGTTAAAGGGCAAATACATAAACAATATTCAATTGTCAATTTGATTTTTATTTATTTGTTATTGTGTATCTACGTTACAGTTGTTGTTCTTGTGTTCCTTCCAATATGTTTTCCTTAGCTTACTTGGAGGAAAATTCTTCAGTAGAGACTGTGTATAGATAGCATCTCCTACTTTAATAAAGGGGGTTATTTATTGTTATTTTGAATATCAACATATGATGCCCACTGAAAGGAATCAAATTGCATGCTGAATTACCCTCACAAGTTAATTGAACAAACTTCTGCTCACAACAACAATAACTATATATACTCATAGGTGAAATTTGCAGAGTGTAAAGTGTACACAAACCTTACCCACTGAATCCCAAAATTATGTACGTCCATTACAAAACATATGAATTTCAACAGGAAAGCAAATAGAGCAGAACACATAACAGAGTCTGAGATAACTTCACTCATTTTACCTGCAACTGAAGCATAAAGTTCCCCTTCCACTTTTTCAGAATTGGACCCTATAAGATCACATATAAATATTTGTTCATAGCTTATCATAGTTGCTTCCCGTTGTATTTATTTGTCATGGTGAAATTTGCCAACTCATTCTTAAAGTATCTTTATTGTGCAATTCAGTGACTCTTCCAGGTTGTTGCAACCTTGAGCTGCTGAACTGAATGGAGTTGTAACACTTTTACACACCAACTTTCTTTAGCGAAGAATCCTGAACAAACAAGAAAACATCCTCGCACAATGAAAGAGGCTTATGAAAAGAATACCAAACGACGTGAAATGTATCGTGATATGTCATTAGCTGAAAAGAATGTGCTTCTGCTGCGACGACGCCTTAAAAATAGAGAGGTAACAACTACACATCTTCTTGCAAATACAAACTCGCTCAACGCTATTAAATCAACATGTGTTACTAAGGAGAATCTTAATGTTGAATGCTCTTCCTCTATTTCACAAGGTTAGAACATCAAACTCTTACATTTTTCCTTACATATGTGTTTCGGTGTTACTGTCCAGGTGTACATTTTTGTGCTACAACTCAGTTGTTGTGCCAACAAATGTGCCTCAAAAAGGAAAAAAAAAATTGTTGTCCTTTCGGTATTTTTGAAAAGGTAAGCTTCTTAATCCATATTAATCAAATTATGGTTCTACGTTTACTATGATTCTACCTCATCGAAGGCTTTTTTAGATTCACCATAATCTTTAACGCCTTCTGCAATACTTTCCCTTCAGAAGACAAACAACTGACTTAATACCTCAATAACTTGCACGAAATGAAAGGTTGGGGCTCACATGCTAGGTATTCTCACAACTTTATCGAATTGTATCGCGTTTTACGATATCTAATTAGAAACTGTTATAATCAACGACCAAGTATTCATAATTTTTTTGACAGTAAATATAATGACTATCAACTCGAACACACAATTCCAGGTAATATCCTATGTATGTTCATTACCTGCTGCAAAGCTAATAGACATAATTTAAATCCAATTCAGCGTGATGATGACTTTATGTTGTCCTTATGAAGTTTATGAATCTCATTTTCTAGAAAAAATCTAGATAAGCAAACCTTTTTTTGTTTCATAGTTTAAGTTCAGTTCCACATGATGATTCTAGATAACCAAACTTTGTCCTGTTTCATTGTCATAATTATAAAAGGGCATTATCATATGTATTAACTCGACTTAGTGTTTCAAGGATTCATGTGTTTGTTGTCTGTGAATTTTCATAATTACTTACATCAGCCTCTACGTAATAGAATAGACCATTTTGTAGCTGCAAAAGGAGAGTAAAAGTCTTCACAAATTAGAGACAACATCTCTGGGAAAAATAACTATTAAGTTGATTATATTGAATTATCGGTGTAAAATTGAAAAAATACTATATAAATCGCATGATTCATGTTCCCTTTTACCACAAATTCTATAGACTCAACTTCAACACACCCATCTGCCACCACATGCATCAATCAGCAAACAACAGAGTCCATTTGATCTCGTATGCGTATTGTATGGTAAGTTCTTCTATTACAGAATCTTTAGGCGATTTGAAAATAAAACAAAGAAAAACCTTTTTTTTTTTCATCTTAACTAACTAGAAACTTGTTCTATTAAAAATATTATAGGTACATTATGTTTGAGTCGCTTTTGGAAAGACTGGAGGATTTAAAAGCTACAAAAAGGCTATCTCAGAAGCCAAGGTTATACTGATCTGTTATAGTTGTGTTTCCTTTAGCATCTTATTGCAGCACATGCTTGGAAAAAAGGGTGTTAATTTAATGAACACAGTTAATGTTACACTCTTCTAGCTATATTAGTTGAGAGGTTGTGTTTTAGCCTTCTTTTTAGTGTTGATTTTCATTATACACATAATTATCGCTACCAATTTATCTACCATATGTAACAAAATAATATAAGTTTTCCCCACTAGTTTGGGTAGAAAAGATGACCTCCTTGTTCCAAAAAAAAAAAAAGTGCTAACTTTTAGGGAAATAATTCAAGGTACAATACAATTTATTATTTTATTCAATTTCTAAAACTAACAGTTAAAGAATGAATATCAACAAATGTATTATTTCATAACAATTAAATAAGGCCCTAATTAATAAGTACTCCGCATGATCCATATGGAACAATATATTATCTATGAACCTAGATCAGTTGATTAAAATGCATCATAATGAAATTAAAAATAAGATATTGTCAGATTCTTTTCTTGTTTTTACATAGTAATCATTGATTAAAAAATTAAAATACCCAACTGGCAGATGCACTTAATATTTTTCACGTAGTGTCGATGTCATACTATGAATTAGTGGTAATTTGTCTGATGATGGTGACTTTCACTACAACAAAATCGATTATCAAGGACAAATAATTTCATCATTTAAAAATCATATTTCGTCACTAAATATCTTGTGAGACGAAAAATAAGTCGTCACTAAATGTGTGTGTCGCTAAAAGTATACAAAGACGATTTAGTGCTTCGTCGCTAAAAGAATTATATTAACTACAAAAAGAAAAATCGTCCCCAAATACTTAAACATTTGAGACAAATTTATTTGTCATAAAAAGTATATATTTTTTGTAGTTAATAGTATGCTTTGTCACTAAAAAGGTTATTACTACCAACAAAATTATATCGTCACTAATTATTTTACTTTAATCAGTGACGACATCAATTGTCTCTAAAGTTATATGTATTTCGTTGTTGAACAAAATCTAATTTCGTCACTAATGACTATATTTTATACATAAAACTATATTTTGTTCTTAAATGTATTAGTTAGGGACACATTTATTCTTATAAAAAGGGTAAATTTTCCTATTATCTCATCTCACATTTCAATTTTTTTAACCCCTTCCCATGAGCTCCCACATATTATGCTTTCTTGGGGACTCAAACTCACAACCTTAAGGTTGGAAGTGAGAAGTGCTTACCATCCGATCAACTCTCTTTTGTCTCTCATTTTTATTTTATTTTTAACTTCATTCACTTCTTTCAAATTTAACTTTCGTAGAAATAATATATTATATGATTATTTATACACATACACAAATGCATGAAATTTACCACCCAGAATTCATTCAAATGTAGATTATATTTTAATTAAACAATATATTTTTTAAAATATCTTTAAATATATTCAGTATGATTCTATCATTTTCTTTATTTATTTTTATAAATTTTAAAAATTATGCAGTACAACTATAAATTTATATAAAAATTTAACTTTCGATTTTATTAGAAAATGAATAATCGGTTCAATTCGATCAGTAAATCAATTGTTTTGAAAAAAATATCGATACCCATAATTGTAGTACTTCATCAAAACATATTTGAAATCCTAGTTGGTTCATTTCTTTCATTTGTGCTTTCATTTTTACGTTTATTTTGATTTTCACACATATGGAAAAAGTTAATAGAAATTCATGAAATATTCGAACCTTTGCAAAGTCGAAGTATGTAAGTCGATGTTATCTCTGTATAGTTGCTCTACTTACATATGTGGAATTACTATTAAATATGTACATATTTTTAGATAGAAGCAAATAGATCGACTTAGTTTATGCAGTTTACCAATCACAAATCAATAGACACACAAAAATTAGCACCAAGACTGGAGAAATTATTTTTTCTATCGTTTTTATCGATGAAAGTGTATCAAATAAAAAATAAAAGTGTTAAACCAACAAATATTAGCGATCTAGTGGTAGAACCATACCCCACTCACGGTACTTATAACCTGGATTGTATTTTTCAAATGATGCACTTTATAATTGCGTAATTTAAAAAAATTGATGAATTGAACTTTTTCATTTTTACAAAATCGCCTGAATTCGTTGGTTTTAATATTTTCCCTCGCCAATTAACGTATGGACTTTGTCTATTTCTTATGAAGCACTTGTATTATTCATTTTGTAAGTTGTCACTTGTAATTATGAACAATTGTAGCAAAAAAAAAAATTGTATTTAGCTATGAATTTTTTTCGTACCAAATAGTTGAATTGTTAACTACAAATTTTAAGCTGTCGCTATTTAACACCTTACATATTTTGTGACAATTCTTGTTTTGTCACTAAATCACAGATTGATTAGAGACAATAAAATTTTTGTCACCAATTATTTATATTATTAGTGACGAAAATAAATGGTATAATTAAATCTAATTTTTTTTAGCTAAAGTTTGTAATATTTAACTACGAACTATAATTTGTCTTATGTTGTAACAACATATTTTTTTAGATGAATTTTTTTGTATAAATTTTAATACAAAAAATAATTTGTCATGAATTAGATACATTATTAGTGACGAAATAATGTGTCACCGATAACTTTAAATTTGTGACTAACACTACATAACCAATGGCGCCAATTAATTTTTTGGTGGGAATTAGTGGACAAAATTTTGCTACGAATTTTTATGTTTCGTCACTAAAAGTATGTGTCTCATATATTTAAGCACGAAAAGAAAATTTTGTCACTAAAAGCGAATAATTAGTGACGAATTTCATGTCATAGCTAATAATTTCGTAGCTATATATCATATTTGGTGTAGTGTTTCTTTAACTTGATTTTTCAAAGTGATTTTCAGTCCTTTTCTTTAAAGAAGAAAAATCATAGGACTTTAATTTTCTTAATGTTCCCAAGACTTGTTTAAAACTCATATGACATATTTCCTTTATACATCTATAGCATCAGAAAAATTGAAGGCTTTACAAGTTAATTTTGAGGTTCAACAAAGAGGATTTTTTATCAAATAGTTATAGTATGAACTTAATTATGAATAGTAATTTTAATTTGTTGAATTATAATTCATAGCAATAATCTTATAGAAGAGAGAGGCAAGAGAGATCGAGAGAGACAAATGAGAGAAGTGAGAAGGTTGTATCTCATATACAACTTGTATATATTAGACCATTGCTCAGAGCTATTAATTGGCAAAATAGATGGATAATAACTCTTCATATACTGCTCAACCGTGTAACATTCATGAACATACTTTTCAGGTTCATCCTTCTTAACCCATACAGCTGCAATAGCATGATTACAATTTATCCCTGTTAAGTCCCATCTCTTACAAGAACATGTCCTCTCCTTAAGATCAACAGAGAAAAATCTTAGATGAATGTCCTCAATTTGGTAATGAAATTCATCAGATTTAATGGCAATACACTCAGCAGCCTTATCCTTATTCTTTTCTAGCTTCAATAAGATTCGTGGGCAGATTATGTGGCTATGGTTAATCATTTTATCTCTGTTCTTCTGAAGTCTTGACATCATATAGATCCTTATTGATTCAAGCATCGTCAGAATATGTTGGTCTCTTGCTGGTAGAAGTACGCTATTAAATGACTCACACATATTATTCAATAACATGTCACACTTTGTGAATGAAGAGAAAAAAGCTATTGACCAGTGAATGGGAGGCTTATTCATGAACCACTTAGGGGCATCTATATCTATCTTTGACATTTCTTCCATATGCTTGGAAAATTCAGGTTCTGTAGTTGCCCTGGAAGCTTTTCATAGGACTTCTTTCAATGCTTGTCCTCCAAAACTTTCAGTTTTAAAATTATTGTGCAGATGCCTCACACAAAATCTATGTGCGACATCTGGAATTATCTCATCAAATGCTGGAATTAAACCTTTTTGTTTATCAGAAATGAAAGTCCAAGCAAAAGAATTTTGGGAGATTCCTAGATCCTCGTCAAGAAGTGTAAGTAACCAGCTCCATGTTTCCTTCAATTCACCTTCCACTATTGCGAATGCAACATGATACATGTTGTTGTTGGCATCAATGCCTACTGCAGTCAATAGTTGCCCTCCCTTTTGGCAGCCTTTCAAATGACATCCATCAATCCTTATTATAGGTCGACATCCAGCTAAGAATCCTTGTTTGCAAGTTGCAAATCACACAGAGAGTCTTAAAAATCTTTTTCTATCTTTGACCATTGTTTCTGGATTATCATCCAACTTCAAAATACATGTAGTCCCTGGGTTACTCCTCCTTAACTCTGCACAATAGTCCCACAACATATCAAATTGTTCTTCTTTAGTCCCTGTAATCAGATTTAAAGCCTTCTTTTTTGCCCTATAAGATTGGTGCCTACTGAGTGTGCAACTATGCTTCCTCATCACATGAGCTTGAAATTCATTAATTTTGAACTCATCTGCATATTTCTTAGCCAAAAATCCAGAGTCAATAGTTTTATTTTCTCTTTGATTGCCACATGAATGATCAGGGCCTATTGTTTTGATCATGAAAGGTTCATCTTCATTAGCCTTTGATGCATATATGAACCATTTGCAGTTTGATACCTTACAAATTGCCCTTGCCCTCCAACTTTCATTTTTCTTTAACTTGATGTCTTTTTTCATCATCACAGCACGCACTTCCACTGCCCATTTGAACTCTTTACTACTACTGAAAATCATATTAAGTGTAAACTCAAATTTTGGATCTTCTAGATCCCTTTTTGCATTAAAAACAATGAATCTATTTGAATTATCATCATCTAAATCTCCTTGCAAACTCATTAGTTCATCATCTGATGCATCACAAACTTCTTCTTGAGTGTTATTGGGAATCTTAGCCATGTCGTAGGCAGCGCCAAACTCAGTAGTTTTTTCTTTAAATAGTTTTATCTCTGATTTTTTCATTAACACCAATCCACTCAGCAGTAGAGTTGACAATTTTATCAAAAATCATCTCATTTCCTTCCAAGGAATAATCAGAGTCATGAAATGACTCACATTCTTCACTTGTGGCGTCACTTTCCTCTATTACATCAACATCTACCAAGCTCTCTTCACCTTGAAGTCGAGCCCCTTCAATATTAACCACATCATAGGTCCATTGATCTTCATCTGTGTGCTCCACAAATATCTCTACCTCTCTACTGGCAGGAATTTTGTGGATAAGATTATATATATCTATATCAATTGACAAAAGTCTTAAGCTTATTTCAAAATAAGGCCCAAACTTAAACCAAAATTTCACTTTTCTATCATCGACTTTCAACTTTTTCATACATTGTCTCATTTGAATGATAGAATTTTCACCTCCATTACAGTAGTCGTAGTAGGCTATTTGTCCACCAATGTAGTTCATCTCCTGTTCGAACACCCACTGACCATTATAGTGCAATTTAAGAGTGTACATTTATGGATCTTCATCTATTATCAGAAAAAAATATGATATTTAGTGTCGGTATAACAAATATCACCAATATAGAAAATACAAAAAGAAGCATATAAATCCAACAACAAAATGTAACCAGTCCTTGCAAGTTCAAATATTTGTTGAATTTGAATTATAAAGTAATTGTGAAACTGATGTCCTTAAAGAAGGAATTGTCAACTTGTCATTTTTTTTATTACTATTCAATTTTTGAAACTTATTTTTATATACTTTTTCAGAAAACATGAAGGTGTGACAGTCTTAGGAGTGAGATTAGGCCTTAATCCTTGTGTATTTCATAAAAAAATAAGATCACTTGAATATTGACATATATTTTAGCCTCCAATACGAGGGGTGAAATGAATGTTGTAACTATGTAGCAAAAGTTGAGATCAAAATGAGAGAGTTTCTAGGACTCCTCTTCTTTTACAAGTTGATCACTGGACATGTCCAAAGTAACCAGAAGACCAAAAAGAATATGTTCCTACCATAATCTAAAGTAAACTTTTCTCTTTGTGCTTTGAAACAAAATTATGGTACGTACATCTTTAATGTCTCTTTTCATATAGTTTTTAACTTTTCAAGACAGATTTAAATCTTGTGTGAAGAAAAACTATTGTGTATTCTCCTATATTAGCCATATAAGCAGTAATGGTATTCACTTTTATCTATAGTGAGATAAAAATATTTCATTGTGTAGCTCTAATAAATAGCATCAATATAAAAAATGTGAGTAATCATTCAAATTCAGAATATAAAATATAAACATGTTATTTTTATGCTTTCTAATACTAGTATAATGCAACTGCGTGTTGATCTGTAATTTTGCTATTCGTTTTAGTTTCTTGATATTGTTTGTTATCAATCTAGTACTGAAGACCAATATAGCTTTAATTTTATGTAGATTAAGTAATAGCAGTACAAGATATATTAATATAAACACAGGAACATTTTCTAAAAAGTTATAATGCATATTTATCTAGTATGTATTTATGCTTTGATTTGCCACATCAATATTTAATCTTTTTCTTGATCAATCAATATCAAAGTTATAGTCTAATTGACTAGATAGAGTACTTGCATGTTGGTGTGAATTGTAGTTCATTCTTATAACGCAATTTCATTGTCATCCTTTTTCTTTTGCAGGAGCTATAGTGAGCAAACTTTGATTGCCCTAGACAAGAGAAAAGCAACTAAAGAGAAGTTATGGATATACGAAGTCTCTCAATTATTCATGATCAAACCATTAATTTGCATCAAAGCGGAAGAAGAGATGAAGACAACATATGGTTATGAGGCAAGGATACGACAGAAATACTTCTAAATTTTTGTACAATTAGGTTTTTTCAAGTATTTTAGCTAATAGTACCAGAATTGCCCTTTCCGTTAATAAGTGATTTGTTAACAAAGTTAATGTTTCTTAGTGATTAGATCAAAATCGCTCAGTCTTAGTTAATTCAAGGTTAAATGTGCACGGTCAAATATCACAGGGACTAAAAGTGAAATTAGACAATAACACAGGGACTAAAAACGCCATTTCCCCTAATAAAAAACATCATCTATGATTTCTTCCTTCGATTTCGAAAAACATCAATATGTACCATATGCATGTGCATAGGTACCAATTTTTCTTGGGATTTTCCACTTTTGATTTAACTTGGAAAGGCATGATTTGTTGAAAAGTCATGAAAAGAAAAGTATAGTAATATAATTGCAATAATAGAAAAGTTTAAAGAGACAAGGAGAGACAACAATTTAATTGATGATGACCTACTAATTGGGGGAGGTATATAGAATTCAAAAGGGTATCAAAAAAGAAAAAGCAGAAGCACTAATTTTCGATATTCAACGTTTGAAAATTGAGGTTGATCATAACTTTATGAATTATGAGTCAGTTTCCTGCCTTTATTTTCCCCCTCGTGCACCAGTGCCGCAAATCTTGATTTACCTTCTTCTGCTAATTGACGAATTGCGGGTGTGCTCGGTGATGAAAAATATTTTTCAAGGAAGATATTTTTAAAAAAATAAGTAGATTTCTTATTTATTTTTTAATGTTTGGTAAGTAAATAATAAAATATTATCATTAGAACATTTATAATTATGTAATTTTTAAAAATGATAATATAGGGTGAAATTGGGTGGGGAGTGAGGTTTGAGGGGGCAATCATTTATATTGTTTCTATTTCTATTAGAAAATTATTTTTTTCATTTTCAATAAATTAATATTTCAAGAAAAAATATTTTGACCAGCTGAACATTAACCTAGTTGATTTTTTTAAACCCAGCTTGATTTTACTGGTTAAAATTACCCACTCCACATTTGTCGTTCTCAACAGTTGTGTGCTAGACATTTCTAGCTTTTGTGGTGTGATTTTGTAAACATCATCTACCATGGATTTAGAGTTGGATAATGGAGTCTACAGAACTAAGGAACACTATTAAAAAACTGCCAAAAAACGACGGACAGAAAAGCAACGGACTGCGTCACTCCAAAAAGCGACTCCATTTGCCACACTCTCCGTTGCTTTTTAATAAAAATAATTATTTTTAAGATTAATTACAAAAAGCGACGGACAGCATCTCTTAGTCCATCACTTTTTTTCATGGATTTTGGCTCTAAATATATATATAATTAATAATTATTTATTTAATATATATAGAGACGCCGTCCGTCACTTTTTAATAAAAATAATTATTTATAAATTAAAAAATAACCACGTTGTCCGTCGTTTTTAATTTATTTTATTTTATTAATTAGTTTTTTTAAAAAGCGACGGACGGCACCTCTTAGTCCGTCGCTTTTTGGTCAGAATATCTAGTCAAATATTTTTAAAAAACGAGGGACGGTGTCTCTTAGTCCGTCGCTTTTTAGTCAAAATTTTGGTCAAATATTTTTTAAAAAGCGACGGACAAAGAGACGCTATCCGTCACTTTTTTTAAATTATGTTGAATCAAAAAGCAGGTTTTCCCCCCATTTTCCCATCTCTCTTCTCTCTTCTCTCCCTTCTCTCTAAAACCAAATTATTGCGCCGCCGCCGTTGCCCTTCTCTCCTTGAGTATTAGTCCCGTCGCTGCCTTGCCCCGTCGGCGCCGGCACCCGTCGTCCCCACTGCCTCTTTTCCTTAATTAGCTTGTTAAGGTTAGGGTTTAATTTTAGTTTTTTTCAATTCTAGTAATATTTGATTTGTTATAAATTAGTATATTGTTTTAGTTTGATGAATTTTGTTATTCAATTGTTAATTTGTATATTTGATTATTGTTAGTTAGGTAGAGAATTAGAGATTTTTTATTTTAGGATTTTCTTCTAAATTGGGGTTTTTTTAAATATGATTGTGAATTGAGTATTAGAAGATAGAACTAACATATAATTAGAAGTTAGAAGTTATAAAGTTAGAAGTTGGATTAGTTGCATTTTCCAACTTTGAAATTCTTGAGTTTAGTATGTTTGACGGTTGAAGTTAGGAAAACATTCAATTGTATATGAAAGTTAGATTACTTTGAAGTTAGAAAAATATTGGATAGTATATGAAAGTAGAAATTAGATTAGTTGAATTTTACAACTTAGAAGTTCTTGAATTTAGTAAGTTTGAAAGTTGAAGTTAGAAAAATTGGGGATTTTTAAATATGATTGTAAATTAAGTATTAGAAGTTAGAACTAACAAATAATTAGAAGCTAGCTAGAAGTTAGAGATTAGTTGAATTTTTCAATTTGCCATTATATTTGTGCTTATATGTATTATATTGTTGTTGAAAATTGGGTTACTTGAATTATATTCTTGAACTTGGAAACTCTTGAACTTAGAAATTCTAGAAATTAGATATGAACTTGAATTTTTGTAGGATTTTAGAACTTTAATTAGGTTGTGAACTTTAGAAATCTTGAATTATTGTAGGATTTTAGAACTTTAGGTTGTGAACTTTAGAAATCTTGAATTATTGTGGGATTTTAGAACTTTAAGTTGTGAACTTTAGAAGTCTAGATTTATTGTAGGATTTTAAACTTTAGGTTGTGAACTTTAGAAATCTTGAATTATTGTAGGATTTTAGAAATTTAGGTTGTGAACTTAGGAAATCTTGAATTATTGTGGGATTTTAGAACTTTAAGTTGTGAACTTTAGAAATCTTGAATTATTGTAGGATTTTAAACTTTAGGTTGTGAACTTTAGAAATCTTGAATTATTGTATTTAGAACTTTATAAGATTGTAAACGTTAACAATCTTGAATTATTGTAGGATTTTAGAACTTTAGGTTGTGAACTTTAGAAATCTTGAATTATTGTAGGATTTTAGAACTTAAAGTTGTGAACTTTAGAAAACTTGAATTTTTGTAGGATTTTAGAACATTATAAGATTGTGAACGTTAGAAATCTTGAATTATTGTAGGATTTTAGAACTTTAAGTTGTGAACTTTAGAGAACTTGAATTTTTGTAGGATTTTAGAACTTTAGGTTGTGAAACGTTAGAAATCTTGAATTATTGTAGAATTTTAGAACTTTAAGTTATGAATTTTAGAAAACTTGAATTTTTGTAGGATTTTAGAACTTTAAGTTGTGAACTTTAGAGAACTTGAATTATTGTGGGATTTTAGAACTTTAGGTTGTGAACTTTAGAAATCTTGAATTATTGTGGAATTTTAGAACTTTAAGTTGTGAACTTTAGAAATCTTGAATTATTGTAGGATTTTAAACTTTAGATTGTGAACTTTAGAAATCTTGATTTATAGAATTTATGAACTAATTATTAGGTTGAACTTTAGAAATCTTGATAAAATATAGTCTTTATGAACTATTTGTAATTTTGAAATGAATTTTTTGTAATTTTGAAACGAATTTTGAAAGACTTTATAAGTCTTTAAATCACAATTTTTGAATGTTAATTTAAGTTTGTTGTTTTATATTTTGTGTAGCTTCTTTATAATGTTGTGTGTTTGATTGAGGCTGAACTGAATTAGATTGAATTGCTTTTGCAGGTGGGCAACAAAAACTCACAGTTTCTGTTGTCAAAAAAATTTCAGAAAAAGCGATGGACAGGGTGGTTTTGTCCGTCTCTTTTTTGGATTTTATTTTTTTTAAAACCCATAAAAGCGACGGATAGGGTCCTTTAGTCCGTCGCTTTTTTTAATTTTATTTTTTTAAAACCCAGAAAAGCCACGGACAGGGTCCTTT
This sequence comes from Solanum pinnatisectum, assembly GCA_035578085.1. Classification (NCBI taxonomy): domain Eukaryota; kingdom Viridiplantae; phylum Streptophyta; class Magnoliopsida; order Solanales; family Solanaceae; genus Solanum; species Solanum pinnatisectum. The sequence goes on from CM069078.1 coordinate 34,795,673, forward strand.
AGTTCGTCGCTTTTCTGGATTTTTCAAATTTTCATTTCCAAAAAAGCGACGGACGGCGTCTCATTGTCCGTTGCTTTTCAAGATTCTAAAAAAATTAAAAATTAATTAAAGCGACGGACTTCGTCTCTTTTTTAAAATTTTAAAAAAAATAAAAATAAAAAAGTGACGGACGGCGTCGCATTCTTCATAAAAAATATTTTTTAAAAAAACAAAAGCGACACAATCCTTCACTTTTTGGTGACGCAGTCCGTCGCTTTTGGAAAAGCGTCGAGCCAAAAAGCAATGAGATTGACTACGTCGCTTTTGGCCAAAAAGCGATGCAGTCCGTCACTTTTTTCTGTCTCTTTTTGGCAGTTTTTTAGTAGTGGAAGATGTAGTTTGTATTGAAGAAAGAAGAAAGAAGATTTTATTCCAATCAAGTTGTGCATCCTTGAGCACTGGTTACCATCTATATATACATGCTAATACATCTAACTAATAATTGATAGTCACTACTGTTCACTATATTAACAAATCATAAGTTAGTTATAACCTCCTAACTAACTGCCACATCACTAGATTCAATACTCTCCCTCAAGCTGTATGGTAAGAATACATTTTTCATTCCAAGCTTACCAAGCAAATGATAATGTTGAGCCTTTCCTAATCTCTTAGTAAGCAGATCAGTTAGTTATTCCTTTGTGCATATGTTGTTGTGTTTAGATAAGTCTTTGTTGTAGTTTCTCCCTCACAAAGTGACAGTCAATGTCTATGTGTTTTGTACGTTCATGAAATATTGGATTTGCTGCTATTTGTATAGAAGATTTACTATCACAGTGTAGGTATGTAGGTTGTGTAACTGAAATACCTAACTCTTTGAATAGGCCTGTCAACCAAGAGACTTCAGCCACAGTAGATGTCATGCTCCTGAACTCTGCTTCTGCTGAGTTTCTTGAAATGGTCTCTTGTTTCTTTAATTTTCATGAGATCAAAGAAGAGCCAAACTTAACCATGTAGCTTGTGACTGACTTCCTGGTCTGTGGGCAGGCTGTCCAGTATGAATCACAATATGCAACTAAGTTGTGAGATGAGGCTGAAAACATGAGCAGACCAAGACCTGGAGCATTCTTAATGTATATGACAACTCTAATTCCTGCCAACATGTGTGATTCTTTAGGTTTATGCATAAACTGACTCAGAACCTGAATGGTGTAGGCAATGTCAAGTCTAGTCATAGTAAGATACAATAGCATGCCTATCAACCTTTAATATCCTCCTAGATCTGGTAATAACTTGTCAACAGTTGTGGTTCATGTAGTTTTATCAAAGTCATAAGAGGTGAGTCTCTGATTAAAATCAAAAGGAGTAGAACCAGGTTTAGCTCCCCCTTGCCCTTAATCAACAATTAATTCAAGGGCATACTTTTTTTGAGTAACTAAAATGCTAGAAGAGCTCCTTGAAAACTCAATATCAAGAAAAAACTTTAAGTCACCAAGGTTCTTCATCTTAAATATATGCTGAAGATTAGATTTGGTAGGCTGAAGGAGAGCAAGATTTGAGCCAGTGATCTAAAGACCATCAACATAGACAAGAATTAAGTGACATATGAACCAGTGTGAAGAGTGAAAATAGTAATCAAAGTGACTTTGAGTAAATCCCAGATCCTGTAAGGCAGTGGTAAGCTTCAAATTCCACTGTCTAGAGGCCTGGATCAGACCATAGAGGGACTTCCTTAGCTTACAAACCTTGTTAGTAGAACGGTTGGTAAAACCATATGGGATATGCATATATACCTCCTCAAATAAATTACCCTGGAGAAAAGCATTGTACACATCCATTTAATAGATATGCCAATGTTTGGAGGTTGTAACAGCAATAACATACCTCACAGTCACCATTTTAGCAACTGGTGAAAAAGTTTTTGTGTAATCAAGGCCCTCTTGTTGATTATACCCCTTGGAAACCAGCCTTGCTTTGAATCTCTCAACTTGACCATCGGCTCTATATTTAATCTTAAACGCCCATTTGCAACCCGCTGCATTCTTCCCTAGAGGTAAATCAACTATGTCCCATGTACTATTGTCCTCAAGAGCAGCTATCTATTGTTTCATAGCAAGGACCCATCTATCATCCTTGATTGCCTCATTATAAGACTTAGGTTCTACCTCAGAGGTATGAGCATGTAAATAGCTAGCATAGGCTGAAGATAAGGAATCATAACTAAAATAATTGGACTTATGATAAGTACAAGAGCTAACTACATAATTCGTGAACCATTTAAGAGTAGTCTTATGTCTGAGAGATGTGGGTGAAGGTTGGGAAATAATAGGTTCAGGTGGGAAGTCATCTGCAGGCGCAACGTCTTGATTGTTTTTTACCGTCTTGCTTAGAAAAGGCACATCTCCGCCTCAGTGCCACGATTGGTGCGAGTTGTAAGGAGTCTTGGTCTCGAGTCAAGCTGGGGCGTCTAAGGAGCCGTAGAGCAATGTCTTTATTGGCAGTTGCGCAACCTTCGATTGAAGCTACTTCTGTGGATTGCGACAATACCCGGCCTTGGATCAAGGGTTTACCGACCGCATAACAATTCATTCTTGTATGTAGCGCTTAGAAAAAATCCGTTAGAGATTCCCTCTGACTCCTAGTCGAGATCTTCTCTTTCTCCAGAAGATTAGGAATGAGGCGGAGATCGACGACATTCCAAAGGTAAGACGACGACGAGATTCCTCTGAGAATTGGGTACAAGAACGTATTGTCTGGTTCAAATCATGGATTTCTTGCAGAAAAAATCCTCGACAAGACTTCAAATGTGCGGCGATCAAAACAAGACTTACGGATAACAATCAGACCTTACCAGGGATAGGGACCAGACGAGGGTGATTAAAGTGCAACGAAATGCCTTAAAGTTGAATAGGGTTCGCGAAGCATCTGGCTTATCGGTAATCTCCTATTCCCATCATCGAGAGACTTTAATAACTATAGCATGCCAGAAACGGGGAGTTGAGGGCTTTTTCGTCGAGTGCGCGATCATGACAGGACTCGAGGAAGAAGCCCCGACTAACTCCGTGCCAGCAGCCGCGGTAAGACGGGCGGGCAAGTGTTCTTCGGTTTAGAAAGATTCTTCTTTATCGATGGTGATCGGCCGTAATCCCGTACTTTACCAACGCATTCAATGGATTCCACCATGAACCGGGAGTGGGCGAAGACATGCAGCTTCCATTTTAGGGGTTAAGAGTCATTCCAATTGAGTAGGTGAAGAGTCTCTTTCAAGAGAGATCCTTTACCACGCCAAGATAATCAAACCATCAATAACAGTAACGTAAGCATGAGACTTTTTGGTAGTACCGGTGAACCAGATGGCTGTGACAACGGATGACTTCCATTACTAAATTAAATGGAAGATCTTTTCAAACTAGTTGATAGTTGTTCCCTGGTTGAACAATGGCCAACAAAGATCGTAATTGCATAGATAACAACTCCTCCCCTTCTCCTTAAGGCTTTAAGGCGAACCGTATGGTTGCTGGAGAGAAAGACGCCCTCACCTTCTCTAGTGTCAGTGAGAGCAAATTCTTGCCTATCCCTTATTTGTCCATTAAGTTTGTTTTCCGCTAAAGGCAGTATTCAAAGCACCTGCGAGGATGTCTTGAATCAGCCAATGCCAAGGCAACAAGGCTAGCATCAAACCTACCTGCCGAGAACCCTCCAACATTCCTACCAAGGTTCCCCGACTGCTAGCACAGAGTTAGCCGATGCTTATTCCCCAGATACCGTCATTGCTTCTTCTCCGAGAAAAGAAGTTCACGACCAAGAGATATTACGTTCTACTCTCTGCTTCGAGCCTGGCCGAGAGTGAGCGCATGATTCAACAACTGATGAATTGTTTGTTGAATCATCCAATTCGCGCTCGCTCTAAAAACTAGACTATCCACGGTAATAAGTTTTCTTTTTTGTTTTGAGTTGGCTTGGTCTTCAGTCTACCCTAATGAAACCTAAAATCTCACTCCCTCGCTTTCTCCTTCTGATAGACTAGTGCGATCAAAAGATCTCCTAAGTTTTCCTGGCGGGGCATATTTGAACATGCCCGACAATTAAAGGGACTTCTCTTTCGAGTTCCTCTATTCGCGTACAAGAGAGATTTTCTTCTTTCTGCTACTCCCGGGTATAGGTACATTAATTCACTTCAATTAGACAATATAAGAAAGTGGGAATTTTGATCCCGAACATTCGGAGAATAGGGTCTGAAAGGACAACTCTTAATAAGATTAGATGCTCAACCCAGACTATTAAATATCTCCTGATTCTCTTAAGGCCACAAATCCCTTCTTTGTCGAATGAATCTTCAAATCATCATCTTCAAACCACGACTCCGATCACAGTTTCCAGTTGACTTTATCTCAGGTGACAGGGGCAGGAGAACACTTCACAAAATGGGCAGGGTGGCTTTTCTCTTTCACAATAAGACCTGGACGATTATCCCTACCTTCGGTAGCTTACGAGTTTACGTCCATCCTAGAGGAGCTGCAGGCACAACTGGCTAAGTAGGGATGGGCATAACATGAGAGGAATCCAGTGTGTCAACAAGAAATTTATCAGTGAAAGTCATAACAAGAAAGATAGGATCATCACTAGAAGTTATTTGTTTGAAGGGGAAAATTGATTCATGGAAAATGACATTTCTGCTAAAGAATAATTTTTTGAAATGTAAATCATAGAGTTTATAGCCTTTCTTGATAGCAGAATAACCCAAGAAAACAGCAGGAAGTGCTTTAGCTGCAAATTTGTCACTTCTATAAACACTAATTGAATAGGCTAAACTGCCAAAAACTCTAAGATGGTCAAGGGAAGGAGGCTTACAAAAGAATGTTTCGAAAGGAGATTTATTTACTAGGATAGAAAAAGGAATCTTGTTAATTATGTGCACAGTTGTAAGAACACAGTCACCCCAAAAAGAGATAGGTAGAGCTGCTTCAAATCTTAAGGCCTTAGCTAGTATATACCAATGTCTCATTTCCGCAATCTCATTTTGTTTGGGTGTATAAACACAGGTGGTTTGGTGGATGGTCCCTTGGGCAGTAAAAAACTCATGGACAATAGTATTAATGAATTCTGAACCATTCCCTATATTGAGTATGAACCATGGAAAAAAATTATTTGAACATCTAACAAGTTTCTTCTTTAGAATGCATCAGAAATAACCAAGTTAGTCTAGAGAAATCATCAATATTGGTCAGAAAAAATCTTTTCCCATCAAGGGTAGAACCTTATAGGGCCCCATATATCAGCATGTAATAGTTCAAAAGCAACATGGGAATGAGAACTACTATAAGGAAAAGGTAACTTGGTTTGCCTGGCCAAGGGGCATACATGACATAAGCTACAAGATTTATCTACTTTATGATACAGGAACTTGTTCATCTTTAGTATGGCAGCAATGGGCATGTGTCCAAGTCTTTTGTGCCAAGTACTAAGTGAAGTAGTACCTTTAACAACAGAGAGTATTGTAGGAGGAACTGAGTAAGGAGATGATATTAACTGAATCACATCACCAAGCATATATAAATCACCTGATTCTCTACCAATATCCAATACCTTGCCATTGCAAAGAGCCTGAAAAACACAAAAATCAGGATAAAAGGCCACCAAATTTGGAAACAGACAACAAGTTAAACTTGAAGTTGGGAATGTAGAGGAAATCTTTCATCTGATGATTTGTCAATATATTCACAGAACCTTTGTGAGTGATGGCAGACTTTTCACCATTAGACATATATACTTGTCCAATATTAGATAACTGTTGAGACTCATTCAGGATGTCTAAGTTGGAGACCATGTGATTGGTTGCTCCTGTATCTATTACCCATTGGACCTGCTCTAATTGACAAATGAGGGATAAAAAATACCTGAATTGGACCCAATATTTATGGAATCAGCAAGAGATATGGTGGTGATATTGGTTGTGAATCTGTTAAATCTGATAATACATCTCAGGAGAGAAAAGAGATGCAACTTGATCATGGTGAAGTTGCTTAGATGATTCCTCAGTTGCAAAATTCACAGCAGGCTTTAAATAAAAATAAGGTTTCACCTTAGATCTATTATCAGGATAGACTTTATCATATGGATAGTCTCATTTATTAGGTTGAGAACCTCTATTGTATTGAACATTCCTATCATTGGACTGGCCAAGTAACCTCTTACAGACTGCTCTAATATGCCATGGTTTTTTGCAATAATCACAGAGTAGATCAGATCTTCTAGGTTTGTAATTAGGTGCTGGCTTGGTAGATATCAAGGCAGTGGTTTCATTGATCTCCAACTTTGGCATTACATTAGTAAGAGATTGCTGGCTTTCTTCCTACATGACCAAGGCATAGATCTGATTCAAGCTAGGTAGTGGTTGCATTATGAGGATTTGACTCTTAGCCCAAGAATAAGAGTCGTTTAACCCTGTAAGAAACTGAAAAACTTTGTTTTTTTTGTATGTGCTTAGTGAATGTTCTAGAGGTGTCACAGTTGCATGTTGGAGGAGGACTCAAGGAATCAAACTCATCCCAAAGATCACTAAGCTTTGAAAAGTAAACAGGAGGAGGTTCATTGAGTAAGAAATGTCATTTCCTTGTGTAAATGAAATGTTCTCACACTATTTTCCTTGTCGAACTTCTCTTTCAAATTCTCCCAAACTCTACGTGAATTTGAAGCATATGTAATTTCAGTCATTAATTCCTTTGAGACTACATTCAAAATCCAAGAGAGAACAATTGCATTACATCTTTCCCAACGATTCAATAATGCACCAGTGTAAGAAGATTTCACACAGTTGCCATCAACAAACTCTAACTTGTTCTTACCTAGCAGAGCAATCTTCATGTACCTGCTCCATAAGGCATAATTCTCAGTGCCTGTCAATTGAAGAGCAATTAATGTGATAACTGGAGTATTTGTTGGGTGGAGGAACAAAGGATAATTGTAATCTATAGTTGTATCAACACCAACTGCATGTGTTGTTTTATCCATCGTCAGTTTGTGAACATAGAGATTGAGAAGTAGATCGGAGATAGAAACTTTGCAGAAGAGTAGATCAGAAGCTCTGATACCATGTAAACATCAACTACCATGGATTTAGAGTTGGATAATGGAGTCTACAGAACTAAGGAAGATGCAGTTTGTATTGAAGAAAGAAGATTTTATTCCAATAAAGTTGTACAACCTTGAGCAATGGTTACCATCTATATATACATGTTAATACATCTAACTAATAATTGCTAGTCACTACTGTTCACTACACTAACAAATAACAAGTTAGTTATAACCTCCTAACTAACTGCCACATCACTAGATTCAATAGATTTGCTCTAGGTTGTATCAATAGTATTAGATTCACCTACCATCTTTTGTGCTCGTTGCGCCTTGGATGGAGGCGTCGATATTCAAGTGTTTGCCCGGGGTTAGAAATAGACTAATGCACAACTGTTGAAAACAATGGATATAAAGTGTGATGATTTGTTATGATACGAGACTTGAGTCCCGCATCAATTTAACAAGGAGTAATATGGGGCTTAGCTTATATAATTTGAATTTTTCTTATTTCAATAGCTAATTTTTAGGGCGTGATTCTTCATTATTTGCAAAAAATTCAAAGTTGCTTTTATACTTTACAAAAGTTTACACAAATTGGTTCTCTGTTAGAAATTTGATTTATCAATATCCTCGCCATTACAATTTTAGGTCAAAATTATCCTTGATGTAAAGAAAAGGTTCAAATTTATTCTTGTAATTTACGAAGAAGTCTTAACTTTACCATTATAATTTACAAAATATCTAATTTTACCCACGTAATTCTCAACGGATCTTTAAGTTAATATGATTTATTTATTTTTAAACAAAAGAAAACTTAAATGCATGATGACAGTAACTCTCTTCGTCCCTAATTACTTGTCCACTTTTGAATTGACACACCTAATAAGAAAATAATGATTGACATAGTGAGTTTATCATTTTATCTCTATTAATTATGAAGTGGATGAATTAAAAACTTAAGATTTTTTTTAGAAGCTCTACTTTTTTTAAAGTAATTAATTGAATGTATAATATGTAAAAAAAAATTATCCTTTCTTAATTTGTCAAAATAAATAAGTAATTAGAAATAACTAAAAAAAGAAAACTAGATAAATAATTAGAGACAAAAAAAGTACCAGCTAAACAAGTGACACGCAATGCCAAGCCTTTAAATATCTGAAGAGTCTACTATGTGGACCGAAGTGATCAATTTTCCATTGGTTTCTTGATGATCTTGGGGTTTGTTTGGTACAAATAAAATATCTTTTCAGAAAATATTTTCTTCAAAAATAGTACTTCTTCTGTTTAATTTTATATGACATCGTTTGATTTGCCATGATATTTAAAAAATATAAGAACTTTTAAAATTTGTGGTCTAAAACAATTCCTAAATATTTGTGTGGTTGAAAATTATTTCATGAAGGGTAAAAAAAGAATTTTAAAATTAAATTGTTTCTAATCATAGCAAGGTAACATCCCCAATGAGATGGACTAAAAGGGAAAAGGTGTCATATAAAATAGAACGGAAGGAGTACTTGTTTTATTTTAATTTATCTATCTTATTTTAATTTGATATAGTGTTGAAAAATATTACTCTTTTTTCTTATTCTCAATTAGTATTTGCACTGATTATTATTTATACAGTGCACTGAAAGAGAAGAATAAAAAGTGTAAGGGAAATGATAAAAAAAAATGAATAAAATTATCTCAAAAATATAGTACTATGAAACTCTAACTGTTAATTTCAGAAATAAAATGGTGCATATATACCCGTTTTTCTATCAATTAGTTCGTACCGCCACGATATATGCTCCAGACAAAAGCTAGGGCTATCACTCTAAATTCATTTTTTATGGCACGCCCTGTTGCATTTTCTAGGTTTTTTGATTTGTGCTAAATGATTCAACGTTAATATTTCTATAATCAACAACTTTAGATGAACCTAATTAGATTTACATTAATAAATACGTACGTAAGATCGTCTCAAGTTACTTTTAACTTTTTCTTAATTTCCATTACATTAATCCACGACTTACTAATTACTGGTTGTTTCATTCTCATATACTCCATAGAATTAGGAACAACAAAATTAACCCCTTAAATTATACTATAAGTACTCTGGTGTTAACATCACTACACTAAAAATAATTTTTAACAGTAATTAATTAACTAAAAATATATTTTAAAGACAATTAGAACTCTTAGTAAATTACTCTAAAGCCTATAACAATTAACGACATTAGATCCAATTTTACAGTTAACTAATGTCAATAAAGATTTTAACACTCTTTATCAATGCGCATATTTATTGCCGCTAAAAACTATTCATACGGTAATGCATGAAGCCAAATGGTAACGTGATTTATCATTAATTAAATAACAACTTATTTCAATTTTGATATCTTCTATTGATTTATTTCTTCAATTGAAAGATATGTACCGTACAGATGCATGCATTCTAATTTACAATGACATAGAATTCAAAAAGGAGGCAGTTAAATTACTAAAAATTTATATGAATAAAAGTCGTAGCATCAGAATTAGAACAGAATACACATACTGACATACATGTGGAGAAGTTATATATTTTTGAATATTCAACCTTTGAAAAATTGACGTTGAGTTATATATAATATGATATATACTATATGATATCCTATAACATTATGAATTATGAGTCGCACGTATTGACGCTTGACTCTACTGTCTCCGTTTCTGACCATAATGGGGTATGTGGGGGGTTTCTCTACTCTTGAATAAACTATTATTCCTTCGTCTCGATTTATGTAAAAGATATTTTCGTTAGGATTCATGTGAACATATTTTTATTTAGTACAAAAATAATAAAAAAATATTTTTTAAAAATTTATTAAAATAATTCATATAAATTTGATAATTTTAAATCATTTTATTAAGTGTAAGTTGAAAAAGTTGGAGCTACATTATTATTAAAAATTGAAACATTTCTTAAGCTTTTGATTTAAAATTATCTATAGATATATGTCCGCTTAGACATTATCTTATTAAAGGTAAAATAATTTTTTTAAAATAAAAATAATTATCATAACATTATTATTCTTTTAAAACTGATTAAAAAGTGTCATATAAATTGAAACGGATGAAATACTAAATACAAAAATATCATCTTTTTTTACTAACTTTTTTTAAAAAAAAATAGGAAAAAAACATTGATGCAAAGAATTTTTTTTAAGAGAAAATATCAGAAAAAACAATGATAATAAACATAATCAGGCTTTATAGTTATAGTTTTGGTAATTTTCCATAGTTATAGTTTCGTTTGATATGGAAGTTGCAGTTTATATATTTCGCTTTCGCGTTTGTATATTTGGCTTGCGAATATACAAAGAGGGTAAGTATATACAAATTCTATATTTATACATTTACGAATTTTTAAGAACTTCGTTTGTATATTTCGCTTGTCAATAAACATACAAGGTAATTTTTAAGTTTTTTTCATAAATCATATACAAATAGCTAGGGTAAGCATATACAAATTCTGGATTTATACAAGCAGAAATAGATACAATTAGGAACCGAATCAAATAAATTCTGAATTTAGACAATTAAGAAATCGTATAGCAAAATTTTACAAAATTGAAGCCACAAATTAAAAATAACCAAAACAATAATTATATTACATAGTATACTCTAAATATTTGTCATTTCGTATAATTTCCCCAATTTTGAATTTAAATAACTAATAGAAACCCCTGGGAAAGATTTCTTCCAAGTACTTTGATTATTCTTACTTGTAAGTTGTAACCTTTTCTTAAAGTCAACATTTCCACTTTCCCTTTTGAGAAAAAGGTGTATATAAGGCAGATCCAACAATATACTTCCATGACTTAAATTATATATTCCATATTCAGCTGAGGAGTCAAAATAAAATATTGGACATGTAGAAAAAAAATATGAAAAATTATCATAAAATATATGTACATAAAAATGAAAATTTTATATTATATTTACACAAAAAAAATTATTTTATATTTACACAGTATTGTATTTTAATTTTTAACAGAAGGGTATCACTATTTATTTCATTCTATTTTATGTGATATAATTTGACTAAACATAAACTGAAAAAAAATAATGTTATTTATTCTTAATTTTTATCAAAGTATTGTATACAGAAGGGGAGTAGCTTAAGATATATGAAACCAACAAGGGTCTTGTTATGAACTTCAGACTTAACTGATTAATTTTAAAAATTAGTTCAAGAGGTGAGAATTATTCAAACAGCATATAAGAAGACCAGTCATACCCTTTTTTTAATTTGATGTGAGACTCTTCAACAAGTTGTGATGGGATGAAGGATCCTTCCATCCTTACTAAGAGATCTTGAGTTTAAGTCTTGACCTAGGTATAGAAAATTTATATTAGGAAAAGTTTCTTCAGTAAATGAGTCTTATAATGCACGAATTTTGATTAATCAAGGTTTAATTTAAGCATCGAATATCGAGTGAGAAAAAAAACATTCTTTTTTGAATTGACTTATTTTGCTAGTAATTTTTAAGTTAAGATATTTTTAAATATTTTTATGTTGTTTGGATGAAATAAAAAAAATTAAGTTTTTTTAAACATTTATTTCTAAATAAAAATTCAATAATAAGTTACACGCTAACTTATAACTTTTTACCTATAAACTAAAAGTCATAAACCCATCCAACCAGGCTCTAAGATCTGTCACGACTAGATTTTTTGTCTTAAAATATCAAAGTGTATATGCAGTGTTTGGAGTTCCACTTAGTAGAAAATCAGCTAAACCAGTCGTAGAGTAATTTTAATTGTTCTTCGTTCAAGTTTTGCATCACTCTTATACTTTTTCTAATTAGTACGTTAACGTTTGGTTATAAATTTCTAAATATTTTTGGCAAGTTATTTTTGAGTGAAGTTTCAGTGCACGTTTGATCATAAATTTCTAAATATTTTTGGCAAGTTATTTTTGAGTAAAGTTTCAACATATGTTTGACCATAAATTTTGGGAGAAATATTTGACTTTAAAAAATATGATTTATACCCAAAGTTCTAAAAATATTAAAAATATCAATAAGTTTGTATTATTATTTTATAATGAAAATGTTCCGTAAAAAGCCATGACAACGAATTTACAGGACATAACTAATATGTATTTGAAAAAAAGAGACAGAAAACAAAAAGGAAATACCATTGATTTGTAAACGAAAAACTATTATTACTAGCTACTTGTAATTGGAAGTGACTTCGAAGAGTAAGTTCAGATAAAAAATGTATAAAATATGCATATAACGATAAAAAAACTTTTACAACAAACTAGGGATACAACTATAGTCCAAAACTATAAATAATGAGTGTTTTATAAAAGATAAAAGTTTTGGGTAATTTTTAAAAGTTCTTAAATACTAAAATTTGGCTCAAATTTTAGTTTTCCCTATAACTTGAGAATTTGAGATATTTGTCGAATATATTTGTCATGTAATGAAAAATTATATGATCAAACACTAATTTTCAAAATTTTCCTAAATATGTTTGTATCTATCTTTATCAATAACAGGACTCAGTACAAAATTCAAAATTCTTCTATAAATAGTTTATTTGGTCAAGTTTCTAGAGGTAAAAAAAAATATTTATTTATTTAAAAAAAAGAAGTTTTATTTTAAAGAAAGTGAGTTGTTCGGCTAAATTTTTTAAAAGAAAAGAAAAGTATTTTTAGAGAGCAACAGAAGCTTAAAAAAAATCCCCTAAAATATTTTTTAGAAAATACTCTTATAAACTCTTTTAATTAAGTAGGCGTTTGGCCATGCGATACCATATCATCGTGAGATGGAATCAGCGTTCAGACATGCGATTTTAAGCTAATTCCATCTCATGATTCCATATCATGAGATGTGATTCCATATTCTCCAAAAAACTATGATATGGAATTATATGGTAATTCCATATCATGATTTGAGATATTTTAATACAAAAATTGATCCACGAGTTTATATTTTGTTAAAATAATCCCACATTTATATCTACTAACCATTTATTTCATATGTAAATAAAATTTATAATTACATCATTACTTTTTAAAATTTATTATTCTCACCGACATAAAATTTATTATTCTCACCAACATATAGTCATTTTAACTCACACCAACCGATTGTTAAAGTGGTGAAATATTTATGAGCATGAAAATATAGTTGCGGAGGATATTGACCAACAAATGGCTCAAAGTAACAATGTTGGTTCGTCTTCTCTGTCACATGATCGAGAAATGCAAGTTCAACGTGAGGAAATTGTCCGTACTATGTGGGAGGATTATATTAAAGACTAGTACACTACAATTTATGTTCAATTTTTTTTATTAAATTAAAGTTAGATGAAATAATTACTTAAGTGGAGAATAAATAACTGTGTAATAATTTATTATGCAATTTTATAATTTTTTGTTTATTTGATAAGATTGAATAAACAATTAGAGCTATTTTAATAGTTTTACAACTTATGGAATTTTTATGTTTATCAGAAAATATACAACACAAAAATTTCATATCGCATGTCCAAACAAAACTTCAATTTCATCTCATAATTCCACATCATGATACCATATTATAATTCTATATCATGATACCATATCGCATGGCCAAACGGGCCTTAAGATAGCGCATTTAAAAAAAAAAACGATCAATTCTGAAAAGACGCTACAACCGCTTTTAAAAGATCACTTTTCAAAGTAAATTAATTTTAAAATCTTAGCCAAACATAAATTTATACATTAACTTTTGACTATAATTTAAATTATTTTAGAATTAGGGTGTGTTTGGTACGAAGGAAAATATTTTTCGGAAAATGTTTTTCAATTTTTTCATGTTTGGTTGGATTAAATATTTTGGAAAATATTTTCCAAATCAACTCATTTTCCTCAAATTTAAGGAAATTGACTTTCTTTCAAAACTTAAGGAAAACATTTTCCAAAACTCCATTCCAACTTCAAATTACAATTTTTTTTTTGTTGAAAAAATCAGTTTATTTTGTCCCTACCCTCAAATCAGCTCCCAACCCCCCCCCCCTTCCCCCCCAAAAAAATGTTCGTTTTAAAAAAATGTTTTTAACTTCAATTTTTTACCCCACCCTCACCCCTAACCCCCGCCCCCTACCAACACCCCCCCCCCCCCCAAAAAAAAATAAATTAAAAGTTGTTTTTAAAAGATATTTTTAATTTCAAATTTTTATTTTTTCACCCCCACCCCCTACCCTCGAAAGGCATCCATCCTTCCATTTGATCAAAGACATCCAAGCCGAAGTAATTCAATTCACTCGAAAGGAGAAGAGCGTCAAGCAGCCCCAACTCTAACTCCATAGGGCTCCGTAGAGTAGGAGAATGCTCAGGTCCGTCTACGTGTGATTCCTCATTTGATTCCTAAAACGTGAGGTGAGTTGCTGATTCTACTCTTGGATGACTCAACATAATGCTCCCAGAAATTGGAACCTCACCCCACCCCCTTCAAACAAAAAAATTAAGTTAGTTTTAAAAAAATATTTTCTACTTCAAATTTTTATTTTTTCACCCCTACCCTCGACCCTCCCCCGCCCCCCCCCCCCCTAAAAAAAATTAAGTTTGTTCTTAAAAAATATGTTCAACTTTAAAATTTTATTTTTTCACCCTGATCTCGACCCCCCCACCCCCTCGGCTAGCCCCCCATCCCCACCCCAAAAAAAATTTAAGTTTGTTTTTAAAAAATATTTTCAATTTAAAAATCCCCCCCCCCCCCCCCAAAAAAATTAAATTTGTATTTAAAAAATATTTTCAACTTCAAATTTTTATTTTTTCAGCGCTACCCTTGACCCCCCCCCCCTATCAGCCCCCTACCAACCCCCCAACCCCCCAACCCCCAACTCAAAAGCATTTTCATTCATAAATCAAACACTAAAATCTTTTCCGGAAAATATTTTCTACTCACCAACCAAACATGAAAAAATAAGTCAAAAACCTACTTGTTTTTCAAAAAAACATTTTCTAGGAAAACATTTTCCTTCCTACCAAACACACCCTTAGATTACAATCGAGGGAAAAAATAGTATGGAGAAGAATGTTGCTTTATTTAGACTACTAGTACGTGGGAAAATTTAACCATTTCCCTCTTTATTATTCTAAGTGGTTAAGCTGAATTTCTAAAATGATTGATTGTAATTTAATATTTTCAAACACTTTAATCATGTAATTAGGAAAAGAGAATTCCAAATTCAAACATTACTGTGACGCATTTAGTATAATATCCTGTGTAATATTTAAATCCAAAGTTCAAACTCGTGTACATCGGGACCTTGTGAACTCAATTCACGTTTTCCAGCACAATTATATATATCGTTGAACTGATCATTCCACTCATATATCATAAAAATTTCATCTACTTGTCCAATTTTTATTGGTAAACTTTCCTAAATATCTATGAGCGATAATTCCATTTACTAGCGATAAACCTAACAATCTTACGCAATTGATTTAGAGTTAAATTCAAAGCTGAAATTGACATAAAAATAATCAATTCGACAATGTATACCATGTGTGTATATCATATATATCAATCATATTTTTACGAATATTAAAAAATATGTGTGATAGACGAGAGAAAGATGTACAGAGAAAATATACATAGATATGCAGGTGAGATATACAAATATATAGAAGGATATAGAACCGTGTTCATCTTATTCTATGCACCAACTCAATTTTTTCGACTAGAAACTCTTCAACTCAACACCAAATGAACTCAAAACTTAGTATAAGCTTTGAAGTAATTACCAAATTTAATAGTAATAGTTCTTCTTGGAGTGATTCTGGTATGATTTTTCCATTTGTAAGGTCGGAGTTAGGGACAGTTACAAAAAAATTATTGATTCTTATCAATTTTTACTAATAAAGAAAATGAGGCTAATTAAGTTAGTTTTTCAAATAGTAGAACCAAATCAAATTTAGAACAAATTTACTGATTGATTTTACTTTTTTTTTTATCGATCTTCTTGAAAAATCATGACATAAAAGTGATAGCTGAATTGAAATGGTGACATAAAATAAATGCCGATCCCTTTCACGTAATATAGGACAGAGGGATGCCTTTCTAAAAACAAAAAAGTAAAATAAAATATTGAATGACAGTCAACAGGATATGAAGTTTATCAAGACCGCTTTACGCAAATAAATATGGCACCAACAAATAATGTGATGTTCCTTAATCAGAAGTCTCGGGTTTAAGCTTTGAATATTAAAAAAAATTGGCAAGGAGCGCTTCCTCCGAATAGAGCTGCTCTACATAGCATGAATATAAATTAATCGAGTTATAATATGAAATGTTGGATATCGATTTGTTGATCTATTACTTTTTCTAGAGGCAAACTTTTATATATTTCAGCAAGAAAACCAAAATTCTAGTGTTTTGATGTAAAATTATTCTGCAAAGAGAGTCAACGGCAACAAAGAAAGGGAGCATTAATTAATCGATGGTCCACAGGAAAGAAAAAGGTTTTAAAAATAAAAAATAAAAATTGACCAAATAATTTCTTCAGGGAAAGAAATTAAAGAATTGTATAAAATTAGAAAAATATTTCTAAAGTGATGGAGGACTCTATGAAATGGGATCACGGCTGTTGAAAAAAAACATTGCGGCTGAAATATAATACTATTTTTAATTTATTTGATACATTTTTCCTTTTGATCTACTTAAAATAAAATGACATTTTTTATTTTTTTGTATTTTTTTAGTTTAAACTTTCGCATAAGTTTTATACCATATGATTAATGAGTCTTGTGATACATTTAACATATCTTAAATTTAAGATTACAAAATTTAATATTTTTTATTTTTTAAATTTCGTGTCAATGCCAAGCAAATTATACGAAGAAAACCTTTATTATTTCGCTGAAAATATGATCTAATTATGTTGATTAAATGAGAAGTTGCAATTGGTAATTTCAGTATCTCTTCGTCTCATTTTATGTGATATCGTTTAACTTGACACGATATTTAAGAAAAAAGGGATTATTAGAACTTATAGTCTAAAACAATCTTTGTATGGTTGTAAATCAGTTCATTAAGATTCAAAGAATTTTTTTAAAATGCTAGCATGTTTGGATAATCTTCTAAAATCATATTATTTTGAAAAGTGTAGAAAAACTTGTGAGAAATCGTTTGTGTTTGGGCATTAAATTTTAAAAGAACTTTTGAGCAACAGTTAGTATTTAATCAAGTTTTTTCAAAGTGTTTCTAAAGTTACTTATCTCAAAAGAGTTTTTTTTTTAAAAAAAAAACTACTTTTTATTTAGCTTCTAGTCCTGCTTAGCACTTATTTTCTCCCGAAAGCATGATCAAATACGTTACTTTTATAAAATAAGAATTTTTTACCTCCCAAAAACTTAACCAAACATTTTACTTTTATAAAAATAAGCATTTTTATCTCCCAAAACTTAATCAAACAGACTATAAACTCCGCTAAGCAAGTATTTATTGACAAATAGAATCAATCAGAAAGGCAGCAACCCAGATAGTTCCGAAATTAAAGCAATCCTTTGCAAGTTCAAGGATGATTGCTTGCCTTGTTGAAGTAGATGTTGAATCATGAATGTAAGTCAAGTTTGTTGTCTATATTTTATTATTTTAATAAATATTTTTATTTGTTTATCTTTTTTATGTTATTTTATTATATCCAATTAAATAAAATAATACAAAGTCGTTGAAAAGTATGTTTCAGAAGAAGCAATAAAGTCATCATGAGATCCCTTTAGTCAGCACACGTGCCATGTTACGTATACGTACTTAATTATGGGCTTAGATAAGAATTGTTAATCTTCTTCATACGTAAATCTAATTTACTAACACTATAATTAAAAAGGATATAATTAATAAGATGATTGAGAGTCACTCCATGATTATTAAATCTTAAAAATAATCTCTTTTTTAGTGAAAATATCATTTACTTCCCTGGTAGGTCAATGTGACTAGGGCATAAATACCGGAAAATCCAACCAAATTAATTCGGTTCTTCGATTTTTCGGTTCAGAACTTAGTGCACCGAATAACTAAACTTTATATATATATATATGAGCATTATCTAGCAAAAAATAAAAAGTCAACCAACAATTAAATCATTCATGAACAAATCAAAGTAGCAACAAATGTACAATTCAATAGTTAACTTCAAATATTAGTTCTCAAGAGGAACCAAAACATATTTTTATTAATGTAGTTATGTAAAGGAACATGTCTTCGTCCTTGTTTTTCTTGAGAAGTAGTTGGAGACACAATGTTCTTGACAAAGATAAATATCGTCTTTTAGTTAGCACAATGAGTGTTCCATTGCGAGACACACCATTCCTTAACATACTTTTAAATTTTAAGTATCTTATATTTCAATTTTTTCCTCATTTTATTTTTCATTCGCACCGAAAAATTGATTTAAAAACACCGAACTAAACCGAATCGAATTAATTTGATTTGGTATATGGTGCACACTTTTCTAAAGCTGAAAATCAAGAATTAAAGTTTGATAAAATCGAACCAAAGAACCGAATGCCCACCCTAAATGTAGCATGAATTTGAATAAATTTATCGCGATGGCATAGGAAGGTTAAGCAAAAAATTGTAACCTTTCTTTACGAACACAATTCTTAGATATTGATGTTGTGCTTTAGGTTATTTCGAACGAGTTGGAATGGCTAGACCCCATTATACATTGTAGTTCTATTGTTAACACAATATCATGTTGACTATATATTTTCTTATTTGGTTTATGGCTGCGCAACAGATCGGAACGGAATCATCTGATCGGAATGAACCGGTATCGAATCGGAACGGGACGGTTTGACCGGTTTGTTTATCGGTATCGAGATGAATCGGATCGGAATTATCGGGACGGATATTCGGTTCCATCCCGTCCCACTATATACCGGGATGGAACCGGAATGGAACAGGATTGGATAAACGGGACGACACATCTAGCTATTTCAAAAAATGATAAAAAATTTTTTAGTTATTTTGATTTATTGAATTATGAAAATATGAATGTTTTTTTTATTTTTCTAAGTTTAAACTTTAAATTAATAGTTTTGAATTTTATAATGTAATTTTACTTAAGTTTATTTTAAAGATTTTTTTTAAAAAAATTTACCTATTAAGTTTACAAGTTAAGTTTAATAGAGTTTTTTTAAAAAGTTTTTTAGCTTAGTTTTCAAATTTCAAAATTTGAATCTTTTGAAGTTTATAAGTTATTACTTATTAATATGTTATAACTTATAAGTTATATTTATAATATAAAATATAAATTAATTAAATATATATTTCAAGATTTGAATCTTCTTTATTTTTTTATATATAAATTATAATATAAAATATAAATTAATTAACCGAAATCGGACAGGACGGAAACGAAACCGGAATAAACCAGGATAAACTGATATCGGTACATCGATATCAAATCGTGATATCGTTTTGTCCTGTGTACCGGCTCACGGTGTAAGACTACCAGATCGAAATGAACCGAAATGGTACCGGACCAGTACCGGTACAATCCGGTCCCGTGCCCAGCCTTATTTTGGTTGATGACCAGTCTACGAAAGAATTTCATTGTGTAATGATTAATGATTGGGTGATATAGCTATTTTCAGTTGTATATTATTTTTTGTTTGCTATGAAAATTAACAGGACTATACACTACTTTGCAGGTGTTAAAATAGATTTTCCTGGAAATATACATTAGCCAAATTATTTAGTCAAGCAAGCAACCATTAAATATCCATTAATTATAAATTCTTATTGAGGAACAGACTAGTAGCTGTACATTCTGTGTGTTTTGTTTTCTTCTGAAAAGCAGATTAATTTTTTTGTTGGAAAAAATAAACAAAAGAACTCAATTTAAAAAGATTTATGGCAAAGAATATATAATTCTCATTCAAAACTACTTAGGGATTTAGCGATCGAGAAATTTTGTAGCTAAACAACAAAATTCGTCGCCAATCTTATTTAGAGAGATGAATTAGCGATATATTTTCATTAGCTACAGGCAAAATAACGACAGATCAACGACGAAATTTGTAGCTATTCCTATCACCTCTTACCCTCTAATCATCATCGATCATGTGTGCTTATGAGTTATGATAATATATCACTAAATATAGAAAGTGTTTTTAGAAACCATACAAGTCAAACTTGTGGATTGTGGCCGATATATTAATTTTATCTAAATATGATACGTAATAAAGTAATTGATATTACTTCCCTACTGTACGTTTTATTTCCCACCTTCATTTGCATATAATTATTATGTTAATGAAAAGGATTAAAATGCCCTTTTAAGTATGTAAAATTTACGAAACTTGCATTTGTTCTAATCAAGTTTCTGATGTTATGTGGTTAGGCCTAATATGCCCTTCTTTCACTAGCATAGTTAAAAGATTATTTGGAAGGTATTAATGAATCTACACGAATACGTTAAGGACTTTAATCCAATTTAAATTCTTTAACGGTAATGTGCAATAAGTTGATTAAATTGTAGGAAGGCGGTTGTGAAGTAGTGACTTTTTTCACCAATTTGAACATCACATACAGCACATTCTACACCATTTTTAACCAACTTAAAGTGACATTTTTATGTAATTTAAATTAGAAGATCTAGAAAAAGACATAATTATCACAATGTGATAAAAAAAGGAAAATTCATTTAACATTACTTCAAACAACAAAATGTCTTTACATTTCATCAAACCACCAAATTTATCATTAGATTCCTCAAACTATAAAATGCATCTACATTTCATCAAAATAACATAACTCGGAATTTATCAAAATTAATTAGTGGAAAAAAAAAAAACTAAATCCACTTGAGTAGCGTTGAGAAATTTAGAAGAGGGGCTAGGCTTCGAAAAAAAAAAATGGTTTAAGGGTTTAAGAAAGAGGAAGAGAGTGATATATTAATTAATCATCAAATTATGTCACAATAAGAACATATTTGAATCAATTAAATAACATAGGATAGACACATGACGGAGTCAAACTATCAACGAAGGACAAATTTTATGAATTTTGTGTACTTGTAAAACATTTTTGACTCTTTTCTCTTATATTAAGTTAATGACCCTTCAAAGCAGGTACCCAAAAAAGGTCACATTCCATAATTACCCGTTAGCATATATATAAAATACGTCTTTTTCAGAAGAAGAAGAGAAAAAAAAAAAATAAGGAAGTCCATTTTCGTCTTCAACTTGTGTTAAAATAATATTCACTGATTTAAAAGAAACATTTTCCATATATTTTATTGTGCTAAATGTAACATAAGATCTACTTGTAGAATTCTCAGTATCCTACTCTCTCTTAGATTCTTTATATAAATATTACTCTGTTTAAAAAAAAAATATCATATTTCTTTTTTACTTTATTTTAAAAAGAATAATCTCCTTCCTTTTTTGGTAACATTTTAGTTTTATTTTTCTACATAATGTGTTTAAGGCCACGAGATTAAATTAAGGGGCAGTTTTGTACATTTGACATAATTTTAATTTAGAAGCATAAGATTCAAAAGTTTTCTTTATTTTCTTAAAATTCATGTCAAGTCAAATTAGATCATTCTTTTTTAAATGGGGAATAGTTATTATTTCACCTAATCCGTTGAAATCTGAACAATTTCGATTCAGATGTGTCTATCTAGTAAAATCAAACAGATCTCAAGTTTTTCCCCTTGTTAGAGGTTACATCCATTGTTTAATATATTATTTCTCAATTTCACTTTATTTGTCATAATTTGATGCGGTATAACATTTTTGAATTTTGATCTTATTTTAATTTTTTTGAAACTTGTGAATTTTAAATACTAGCATTTGTATTACCATAAAAAGTTCTAATTAAAAATATACCAACATACATTTATTTAACCAATTAATAAAAAATAAGAGATTGAGAAGTATTGTAACAATCCAAAAATGATTAATTTCACTCTCGAACTATTGACATTCTTAAAAAAAAAAAAAAAACCTCGTATATATACTTGACTAATTGAACTTAAATAAACCCCCAATCTTGCACATGAGTGAAATACACCCCTAAATTTTTGTCAAGTGAAGGGGTGTTTTCAACACTTCTTTCGGCTTTTTATTAAAAGTTTCTTGATCCTACAAGAATTTGAGGCAACTTGCTATGTCATGTGGCAAATTAGGGGAATATTAAGATTTAGTTAATCAAATAAAAAAATATCTTTTAAAATTATCAATAATCTAAAAACGAAACTCATAATTTACACTAAATTTAGAAATATTGTCGATACTTCTCGTATTATTAAATAGATTTTAGAAAGATGGAAAAAAGAAGCAACCTAGAAATAGAACTCTTGGTGGAAGAGATAAGACTCATCCATCAATACCCAATTTTTTATTGAAAAAAAAAACCACAAAAGAGACAAACAGAGCAAACATCATCACTTTGTTGTCCCACATCATTTCATTGAAATAATAATATTATAACATATAGTAGTATTTAATTTGTCTATAACAGTAAAAATAAAGATTTATGGATTACCTCACATGATGCTTCCTCTCTCCACCTTAGAAGCCTCATAGGAACCCTCTTCTCAATCCTCAAATTTCCACTCTTTATAATCAGCCTTCAACACACTCTTTTTTTCCACTCAACTCACAACTTTGAATTTTAACATTCCCTTTTAAATTCTAAAAAAAATGGGTTCTCCACTAGATTTGATTAGGCAACATCTTTTTGATGAATCTGTGGACCAGAGTTGTTTCTCTTTTGAAACAACTCAAATTTCAAATCTTGATGATATCTCAAGCTTCTTTAGTGCTAGTTCGAAAACAGAGTATGATGGTTTTTTCGAATTTGAGGCAAAACCACATGTTATGAGCTCGAATTCTCCGAAACAGAGTAACTTCAGAGAACGCAAGCCATCTCTGAATGTAGCAATACCCGCGAAGGCTGTTGTTGTAGAGAAAGTGGAAGTTGAGAGCGAGAAGAAGCATTACAGGGGAGTTAGGCAGAGGCCATGGGGGAAGTTTGCAGCAGAGATTCGTGACCCGAATCGAAAGGGGACTCGGGTTTGGTTAGGAACATTTGATACTGCTGTGGATGCGGCTAAGGCATATGACAGGGCGGCGTTTAAGCTTAGAGGCAGCAAAGCAATACTGAATTTCCCACTTGAAGTTGCAAACTTTAAGCAACAAAATCATGATGATGATGATGTTGAGATAAAAACAGAGATGAACCCATCAGGGAGTAAAAGGGTGAGAGAAACAGAGCAATTAGTAATCAACAAGGACAGGAAAATAGAAGAAGAAAGAGTAGTCCCAACAGCGGCAGCTCCATTAACGCCATCAAATTGGTCGACGATTTGGGATGAAAAAGGTATTTTTGAGGTGCCGCCATTGTCACCGTTGTCTCAGCTTGTAATGATATAATAATTTGGGATTTAGTGTTTGATGAATATGCACCTGACTATAAACTAAGTCTGAGGTGAATTAGGATTAGAATGACGTGTCTTTGAATGTTGAATCTTTAGTAATTTTATTGATTAAGCGTTGTTTAATGTAAATACGCAATCAATCTAAAATTTGTTCATTTTATAATATGGAAGTTTTAAAACATAAACATTGTTTATATGAAGCAGCTTGTCCCTCATCTAGCTCATTGCACCAATTTTATTAAAACTATTTTGTGGACTTGTAAAGGGATTAAGTCCAAGTGGAAGGCTATCTCATAATTCTTCATGAAAATCCTCCGATTAAAGTTTATATCGTGTTGTTCAAGGCATAGTAACGGTAAAAACTGTTAAGAAGTCCTGCATAGGTGCATAGGTAGATGAATGAGAATTTGGTCTCCTCCTATGGACTTGAACAAACCTCCTATCATGAGCTAGTTTTTGGGGTTAAGTTAGGCCAAATGTCATATCATTACATGGTATTAGAGTTGGGCACATCCCAATTTGTTGCTCACCGATGTAGGGCCTCCATTTAGAAGCGTTCATGCTCCAGTTGAGGTTTGGGCGTGCAAGGAGTGTTAAGAAGTTCCACATCGGTAGAGGGATGAGAATTTAGTCTCCTTATATGGACTTGGAAAAATCTCTCCTCATGAACTAGCTTTTGGGGTTGAGTTAGGCTCAAGTGTCATATCTTTACAAAAACAATGTATGGGATTGTAAGGAGTTTTGGGGTTGAATTAGGCTCAGGTGTCATATTTTTACAAAAGTAGCATATGGTGTTGTAAGGAGATCGGCAAGCTAAGTCTTCAACAAAACATATAAGAGAGATAAGATATCATGCTCGGAGCATATATCCGGCATTATTGATCCAAGTAAATTCTTGATCTGGCTTACTACTCATTATTGATCTAAGTAAATTCTTGGTCTGGCTTACCATTATATTGAGAGATATAATTATATGAAAGTTTTTCAAAAGATGAGCATGTAATAAATTGATAGTTAAAAATTTAAGATCTTTATAATATGAATATGTTTCTAAAATAATGGTGAAAATTATAATTCAATTGACTCGTCTATGAAACCTCTTAACATATTGAAGATAAATTAGTGGGAGAAGATCCCAGACCTTGATACTCTATTAATAATATACATGAAACAAATATGCTTGATAAACTGGAGCCATATGAAAGTAAAGAGGTCTCACAAAAATTGGATGAAAGTAATCCTAGTGATGCTTCTGATATCGTGAATACGTAAATCTGCATCATAATATAATGCTTCAGCGAATGATATCAATAAATAGAATGTACGGTATGTAAAATAGTTGAATGTAACAATAGGCAAAAACTGAACATATTGAGCTGAATGAATAATTGTGAAGATAGACTAAAATAAAGTCAACTTGATAGTAATGCATGTATGTGTACATTAACAACAAAAGTAATGCATGTATGTGTTCATTAACAACAAAACTTTATGACTGAAAATATGCATCAACTGCATACTGAAAATAATATAACTTTACTTTTCTTGGGAAGTTTCGCTAACCGACAACCATCACGTGAGTCTCATGATGATATAACGTTTTGCCTATGACTTCAAAGTCATCCTATACCTTATCAAGATAAAGAATGAACTTAACTAAAGGATCCAATTACTAAGCCCTTACTAGAACTTCTTGAGGAGTCACCTGAATCAATGAAACGATCCTATTCTATATTGATGACACATATATAAACCCTTATTCAACTCGATACTCAATATTGGGTCTTTTTCGTAATTCTATAATAAAAAATGTTGTCTAATTCAATTGAATTTGTCTGATTATGTATACTACTAGTTACTGGTAAAGGACAAAAAGGCAACAACCTGGATAATTCCCTATCGTTGATAAAAGGAAACAACCTTTTCCAAGTTGAATGATGGTTGATTGCCTTATTAGAGTTGACGTTGAATGCAAGTAAAGGTAGAAAATGGGTGGGTTGATTGAATAATTTGCGAGGATTAGAATGAGTTGAGTTAATAAATATTGAATGTGTTATTGATTCGCTTAAACACTATTTGAGCGAAATAAGTTAAAACGTGAGTCATAATTTAGCATGTTCGACTCTAACTAAGTTTAATAGTTTTATTTGTTCTTTTATCTTTTTTGCATCTTATTAAATTATTATTTTTCTTTATTATGATTATATGTAACATATCAAATAAAATAAAATATTTTTTAAAAATATTTTGTCATTTTTTTTTATTAATTTAGATTAGATATCAGTCCAAACTTTGATGGGTTGAAATAGATTGGACTGAGCTAATACATAAAAGTTTCTTACGTACTGTACAACTAAAGAAATCA
Organism: Solanum pinnatisectum; assembly: GCA_035578085.1. Taxonomy (NCBI): domain Eukaryota; kingdom Viridiplantae; phylum Streptophyta; class Magnoliopsida; order Solanales; family Solanaceae; genus Solanum; species Solanum pinnatisectum. The sequence goes on from CM069078.1 coordinate 34,821,510, forward strand.
ACAAAAAGGGTCATATGTATATGCAATGTATCGATATTATATAAATAGTATATAATCATGTATATATGATGTATATTTATATGTCAGAAATGTATATACATCCATATATGTTGTTGATACAATATTTATAAATTTGCGAGCTACTTTTTTTCAATCCGGGCCAACTCAAATCTCCTCTAAACATCTCAAAATTTAGATAGGGACTCCTCTCGATATTTTTGCGCATTTTGATATATTATTCACTTGAAACGATTCATGTTTGTGACACATCAAATTTTAAAATCAAACTTTAAAGAAGCCTTAATGGTTGAACATTGAGTCTCTTAATCCAGACCAACTCAAAACCTCCTCTAAAATGTTCAAAATTTTATATGTGAGCTCAAGGAAGGAGGAGGATGGAATGAGTAAATATCTCAAAAGATCACTCAACGGTGAGAAATTGTGTATCAAAGTCATTCAACTTTAACTTGTTTTAATAAAATTACTAAACTTAAAGTTTTCCTCTTGTAAAATCACTCAATCAAATTTAGCATTGAAAAATATGAGTAAAAAAATAAATTATTTTTTTTTGTCAGGTAGACATGAACTCTATATAAAATAAATTTAAAGACCCAATAAAATTTTCTATTTCTTTCTTTTAATTTCTTTTTCGATGAAAATTTTGTTTTCTCCACTCTCCAGATCTTCGATGAAGCTAACATGCACTGTTTCATTCTTTAGTATCATAACTTTAAATTCAATTGTGTATGACCATTGTTAATTACATCTTTCCTCTTTTCCTATCAACTTTTTAACAAATGGGAAAAAATTACGGTGCCTAGACCCAACATATGTTACGATCAAATTAGTATTTAACTATTTTTTTATGTTGATTAAATAGTGTTTATTTGATTCATCCAACTTGACTTTAGCTAAAAAATAAGCCACTTCGTTTAAGATATGAGATTGATCTGTTGAAACATAAATTTAAAGAAAATTAGAGAAGAAGCGTAGAGTGGGGAATACGGATTTTAGATAAAATTATGTTGATTTGTGGTGGGTTGGTTGGGTGGGTCGTACATAAAATATGGGTCTTTTTAAATTTTATTTTATTAGTAGAGTTCATGTATATTTTATTAAAAAAAATAATTTAATTTGTTATGTCATATTTTTTTATGATAAATTTGAATGAGTGATTTTATAAAAGAAAGATTTTAAGCTGAGAGATTTTATTGAAACAAATCAAAATTAAATGACTTTGTTACACAATTTTTCATAGTTGAGTGAGTTTTTGAGATTGTTATGTCATATTTTTTTATGATATATTTGAACGAGTGATTTCATAAAAGAAAAATTTTAAGCTAAGAGATTTTATTGAAACAAATTAAAATTAAATAACTTTGTTACACAATTCTTCATAGTTGAGTGAACTTTTGAGATATTTACTAGGATGGAATGAAGAAGAAGGAGGAGAAGAAGAAAAGAAGGCAACCAAAATTGTACCTCGTTGGCCATAAATAGAGCCAAATGATAATTTTTGAGTTATTAGTGATAATTGAGTTGTTTTGGATAAGAAATTTTAATTTGATAAGTATTTCGTTTAATTTATCAATAAATAAGTGAATTATTAATTAACTTAAATTTGTATATATAAGATGAATTATAATTTTATGGAGTAGTTTTATCACGGCAGAGATGATGGTTGCGTTACCTATATTATTATTTGTAATTCCAACATTATATTTTGTAAGTGTTAATGCCGTTGAAAAGTAGATTTCGAAAGGAGCAATAAAGTCAAGTGATGGGGCCCTTTTTGCCTTTGGTCAATTCACGTGCTATGTTTTATGTTTAATTGCGGTTTTCCTGTTGTTATATGCGTCATTTTAATGACTTAAAATTATGTGCAATGATAATTTATAATATATTCTTACATATGAATTATTTTCATTTAAAAGTAATAATATTTCGTATCATTGATTGATAACATGTAATGAATAGTAAATAATTTGTCATAATAAATTAATTAGATAATTATTATATCAACGATAAATTAAATCCTTATTTAAATAGTCATGTATGAATGTTTTTAAAATGTTTTAGATCTATGCATTAACTTATATAATAAAAAAAAAAGCATCCGTTACTTAAAATTAATTACAAGTAAGCAAACAAAAAGACCAAAATAGCACATTTCAGCACTTTGTTTCGAGCAGTAATCTTTAAATATATTTCAATACTTCCTCTGTTCCAAAATAATTATCTTGTTTCGCTACTTGAAAAATCAATTAAACTAATTTTTAAAGTTAAATTAGATTAGATTAATTTGTTATTATAAAATAAAAATTTAGATATTCAAAAGTTATACAAAAGTACAAATAAATTTCAATTTTCTCATATCAATATGATATAGAAATATATCTCTTAAAATGTTGGTCAAAGTTCATAATGTTTGGCTCTCAAAAAATAATTTTGACAAATATTTTATGGTTTTAAAATTTACCCAAATGTCATCCATCTTGTGGTCTTAATTTGTGGAAAATTAAAATTATAAAGTTATCCAAGAATAAACAAAAATATTGCATAAAAATAAAATTCATCTCAACATAACTAATATAAAAAATTACTAATATAACTATTCAACACTATTTTTATACTCCGGATAAATGACCCCTTATTATTACTCCCTCCATCCCATTTTATGTGGCACTTTACAGATTTCGAGATTCAAATAAGTCTAACTTTGATCGTAAATTTTTCATAGATCTTTTAAACATTGTGAATTATCAATTGTTGTGACTTATAGTATTTTTTACGTAGTTTACAAATATATAAATTTCATTTCAAAAAAATTGAAGATTTCATGTGCAAATTCCCGATCAACTTAAACTGTTTGACTCTCGAAAAATAAAAAGTGCCACATAAATTGAGACAGATGGAGTATTATTTTTGTGAAGCGATAAACAATGAGTGGAACTAAGATTTTGGATTAGGGCTGAGGATGCTTCGTTTCTCCACGTGAGAAGGCTCGTAAGAAACCTCCTCTCTTCATTTCTCCTCTTTATAACCATCCTCCACACACTCTCTTTTCCACTCAATTTTCTCTTCAACTTTGAATTTTAACATATATATAATTGATATTAATTACTTTCTCCAACATAAATTCTTTTCTTTATTTGATTAGTAGAAAAAAATGGCTTCATCACCACAAGGGACTTGTAGGGAACATCTTCTTGATGATGATGTTGCTTTCATGGAATATTACTGCTCTAACACTTGTTTCTCTTTTGAAACTACTCAAACTTCAAATCTTCATCATACAGAGTTTGATGGTTTTTTCGAATTTGAGGCAAAACCACATGTTATGAGCTCGAATTCTCCGAAACAGAGTAACTTCAAAGAACGCAAGCCATCTCTGAACGTTGCGATACCCGCGAAGCCTGTTGTTGTACAGAAAGTGGAAGTTGAGAACGAGAAGAAGCATTACAGGGGAGTTAGGCAGAGGCCGTGGGGGAAGTTTGCTGCGGAGATTCGTGACCCGAATAGAAAGGGGACTCGAGTTTGGTTAGGAACCTTCGACACTGCTGTGGATGCGGCAAAGGCATATGACAGGGCAGCGTTTAAGCTTAGAGGCAGCAAAGCAATATTGAATTTCCCACTTGAAGTTGCTAACTTTAAGCAACAAAATCATGATGATGATGATGTTGAGATTCCACAGCCGGTGAGCAGTAAAAGGGTGAGAGGAGAAACAGAGCAATTAGTAATCAAGAAAGAAAGAAAAATAGAAGAAGAAAGAGTAGTTCCGATGGCATCTCCATTAACTCCGTCAAATTGGTCGACGATTTGGGATGGAAAAGGTATTTTTGAGGTGCCACCATTGTCACCATTGTCTCAGCTTGTAATGATATAATTTGGGATTATAAGTATTTGATGAATATGCACCTGACTATAAACAAAGTCTGAGGTGAATTAGGATTAGTATTATGAGTGTTTGGATCTTCAATCTTTGTTAATTTCATTGATTAAGCATCATTTAATGTAAATACGCAATCAATCTAAATTTGTTCAATTCATATATATTCATTTTTATAATATGAAAATATTAAAGCGTAGACTTTGTTGTGTACTCTTGAGATTGTCAATATCATTAGTTTCTATTGAATCAAGTTCTTGGTAGGCCTCAATAAGAAACTAGTTGTGTTTATGATTGACAATCCACTACAGAAGAACCAAGTCTTAACTGATTAACACAAGTTTTATGCACGTAATGAAAGAACTAGGTCCTTCGCAAATGAATGGAGCTGATAGTTCATTAGACGTGACAAAGTAAATTCCAAGCGCATGAACAATTGCATATATGCAATGTGTGGATTAAAAAACAAGAATTCGACATGAAAATATTGTCATATTTGCAGAAAGGAAAGAGCTTAAGGAGAAAATGTGTGAACGTTGAAACAAATAAGGGAACCAAGTCCAAATAGGATTGAATTTCTTAACCAAGTTTCGATGAGTTTGCTATCACTATTTGTAGGAAGGTATCCGTCCACCATTGATCACAGGACCAGATCTCTAGACAGAATAAAAGTGCAAAAAATAAATAGTTCAAAGTAAATCAAGCACAAGGATTTTATGTGGAAACCCCCTTGCTCAAGGGCGGTGAAAACCACGACTTGTACTCACAGGATTTCAACCCAAACTCCATTTCACTCAAACGGAGCAAAGTTTCAGATTACAACCTCTTGCAATTTAGGAATTTAACTCTAAATCCATTCCCCCTCACTGTAACAACTCTGTTACGAACAAGCTTCAAAGCAACAACTTTGTTGCCCACTAAATCAATTAACCCTAATCGATTTAAACTTCACTAACTCACCATAGCTAACTCTAGCTACAACTCAAAATCAATGTTGAAGACACTTACTGATATGATTCCTTTATAACACAGGAATAGATCTACAAGAATAAGCACCGAAATATAAACCTACAACAACTAAGAAAAATGACAACTCTATCAGGTCCCTTGTTGTTCTTGAGGAGAATATTTCTGGAGAGAATGGCTTTTGCTATGCTTTGAACTTTTTGGATGCAAAAACTGAGGTTGTGTCCATTGATATGAAGCCTATATGTGATGGACACAAAACGCTAGAAGCAATGCTATTGGCCAACGACCCTGCCACTCTGCACCAGACGCGCACCACCTCCTACAGATGGCAGCCACTCTGCACCAGACGCTCACCACCTCCTACAGATGGCAGGGTGTGCAGAGTACTTTTTCCAGCTGTCCTTTTCTCGTACAAGGGCACAATTCTCACATGGGATTAGGTCCCCTATCAGATCCCATGTTTTGCCAAATGGCTAACTCTAGCCTCCAACTCCGATCTCTAAGATAAGAGCTAAACAAGCAGGAAATCTGCTGCACCCAAACATCAACTAACTCTAGTTGACACTCCTAGGCCACTCTACCCAAGAGAACATCAAAACAATGATGTAAAAATCTTGACTAAACCGTAGATGATTCAATTAACTAACTCTAGTTAATACGACTCAAACTAAAGACTTAGACAAGCAACCGATCTACTATCCTTTATAACTTAGGAGTAGATTTACATTGTAAGCACATAACCCACAAAGCTCAAAATACAACAAAGACTCTTCAGCACTCTATCAGGTCTCTTTATTAAGCATGAACAATGTTCTTCCTTGAAGATGACTTCTTCTTTTTAAGCTTATGAATTTTCAGAAATTCAAAACTTTCTTTGTCAGATCTTAGTTTGTGTCTTGTGAGAAGAGACTATATCAAATGAACATAAACCTCTTGGGACGACACCATTGGCTGAGAGTCTGTTTCTCTAAAAAGTTGTGCACCAACCATGTCAGATGTGACAGCTGTCTTTTCGTCTTTTTCATATACGCAGTCTTTCCGGGACCAAGTCCCTTACAGTGTTCTTTGTGAGTTCTTGAAAAGACTTGCTAGTTCTCTCTCTTTTTGAATGAATAATGTTGTTTGTTTATTATTGTATGTATCAATCACCAATAAGAGTTTTGATCACTGAAACAAACAACCTCATCCACCCTTCCTATTGGTGAAGTACATTGCACTTTTCACCAACCAACCTGACAAGACAACTTTACAGATGTACACCAGCTTTACAACTGTACACCATTTTGAATTTGGACGAGAGCACTCTGCCAGGGATCGGGTCCCTGCATTTGTGAGAATCATCAAAACACCTAGAATACAACATTTTCCCCCTTTTTGATGATGACATTCATTTATTTCCCCTGTCATCAGTCTGTCCCTTCCTGGATCTGGTCCTTTATTAGATCCCTAAGTTTGTTAAATCATCAAAACTTAACATCAGCTTAAAAATAACATTTTCCCCCTTTTTGATGATAACAGACTTATTCACCTTCTTCCCCCTTTCACCAGTTCCCCCTATCAACATGACTATTCAAGTAACTGGATTGGTCCCCTTGTTTCATCATTCCCAAAGTTTGTTAAATCATCAAAACTTAACATCAGCTCCAAAATAGCATTATTCCAATATAATGCATCATATTGATGCTATTATGTTGGACGCTATTCACACAAATACAAAATTTATACTTGACAATAACATTCATTGCGAGGAGTGGTTTGTGAGATATTCAACTGATTAATGAACGAACATGTTTTTAAGGAAGTTGTTGCCTTAGTTTTTGATTTGATTATGCATGTGTTATTCTTTTATTTGAGAGTATCTTATAAACCTATCTACTTTTTATACAAGTATTGTAATAGGTGTTTGAGTGTTGAAGTTTTGCTTTCTACTTTCTAGATCAGGGAAGAGTCTTAAGGGATTGTTTCGATCGATTAGATTGTAAGTGAAAAGTATCAAGTAGTTTCTTTGATAATAGAGTTGTATTCTAAAATTATTGAGGTTTTAATGGAGATTTGATACACTACAAAAATAGGTCTAATTTCTTACTTCCTTAAGTAAGGTATTTTTCATGGTAATTTTTTTTAATTGTGTATATTTTTGCGATTTTACTTATTGTTTGATGACTTACGAGAACCTGATTTTCTTTAGCATAATAGGTGATAATTAAAATAACATCCTCAATTTAAAATTACAAAAAAAAATTATTTAAAATTAGCCGCAAAAGAATTACTACTAGAAATAGGGCAAAAGGCAGCAACCTGGATAATTCCCTAGTTGGTAAAGGAAACAACCTTTTGCAAGTTGATTGCCTTACTGGAGTTGACGTTGTATGCAAGTATAGGTGACAAATAGGTGGTGGGACTCCGCTTTAGTGGGTCAGAATGAATTGAGTTAATAAATGAGTGAGTCATTTGAGTTAATAAATGAGTGAGTTATTGTTCCATCTAAAAGTTATTTAGACTGAAATAAATTAAAATGCAGATTGTAATTCAATTTGATGGACTCTTGTCAAGTTTCAATTGTTCTTTTATCATTTTGAGTACGTTATTATTATTTTTCTTTATTATGACTATATATATTATATTTCAAATAATATTTTTTTTTTTTTAAATATTTTGACTAAGCTAATGGATAAATTTTGCCACATCTAAGTACAAATAAGATGTGCACGTTACGTAAATTATTATTTGTATTATCACCTACATTATATTTTGTTAAATATTACAAAGCGTCAATGCCATTGAAAAGTACGTTTCGAAAGTAACAAAAAAGTCAAGTGATTGGGTCGCTCTTGCCTTTGTGGTCAATTCACGTCCTATGCCTCATTTTAATGAGTTAAAATTATGTGCAATGGTAATTAAAATAGTACTCCATATATTTATAAATATATAGGAGTAATTAAAATACCTTTAAAATATATTTATATATATTTCGTATCATTTTGATTGATTACCTGTAATAAATATAACTTAAATCCATATGTAATACTGTAGTAATTAGTTATGTATTCACGTTGGTAGGAAGTTTAAGATTATTAACTAACATGATAAAAAATATTTATGCAATTAAGTTACTTAAAATGTAATTAAAACTAAGTATAATAATTAAATATTTGTTGAAAATTAGAAGCTGGCTGGAAATTGGATCGTTGTTGGAAGACGTTGGACTCATCCACCATTGAAAAAGAGAGCCAACAAAAGGACCAAAATAGCACATATCAGCACTTTGTTCCAACCAGCAATCTTTAAGTATATTTTACTATATTAGACGAGCGTTTGCCATAAAAATTAAATATTTATTATTTTATTCAATATTTTTAAAGTTGGAATTGAAATTGTGCTTATCCACACTTTTTGTAAGAATATTTAAAATTTTAATATACTTTTCTTAAATATAATTTGTATCCTTCAATTTCTAAAAATTAGCGAAATTATTTAGCTTGACTGGTTTATCTGAAAAATACAAGCAACTCTATTTAGAGGAGTGGTATCTCAAAATAATTTCATAAATTAAATCATATATACTAGTTATTACATATGATTTTTTTTGAAGTTGAAATTAAAAATTGAGTTGTATTTAGTTATAATTTTGCTAATAATATTTGATCGCTTGAATGTACTTTTCATAAAAATAACATAAAATATGACTTAAACATGAAATATAATTTAAAAAGAATTATATTTATAAACATAAAATTTTAAGGAAATCTTTTTTATAAATATATGGTGAAATTTTCAAGTTGTATTTGAAATTTCAATGGTTCACTTATTAAATTATCTCAGAACTATAATCTTGAAACTAAAATTCTTCGATTAATTTATTTGATCTTACAATTCCAAGTTAGATGACATATAGTAAGGTGTTCAAGTTTAAATTTGAAATTATATTTATACTTTCTTTGATTGAAAGTTACATTTATATTATCAATCTATTCCTAAAATTTGTTTGATAGGATGCATTAGAAAAATAATGCATGCATTAAGTTAATTTTATATATTATTAACTCACTCTATTGATATTATGGTGATGTTTGCAAGCAAAAGTTTAAATACACCTAATTTTTCCTCAAATCATTTTTCAGATTTTTTTCACTATATTTGTGGAAGATATTTTGTAAATAAATAACCCCCTATTCTTTGTTTTTTAAAAATGTTTTGTTTGTCTAATTTTGATATGATTTATTTAATACAATATAAAAAAAAATGAATATTGTAGTGTTTAATTAAAGATGTGTATAATGTATCAAAATGTTCTTCTATCTTATGATTTTAATGTCATTGAAAAAGTTAAAATTAAAAAAATTCCAAACGAATAATATTTTTTTTTAAAAAATAGATCAAAATAGAAAATAAGACAAACAAAGTGAAACGAAATAGGTAATTTTTTAATAAAAATTATATACATATTATTCTTAACATATCAAATCAAACAACACGAAAAATGTAATTTAATAAGTAAAATTAACACCAACATTACTAATATATAACTATTCAATACTATTCTTGTACTTCTTAGGTCGCAACAAACGACCCCTTATTTTATTGTTTAGTGAAGCAATAAATTATGAGAGGGACTACGATTTTGGATTAAAGCGCAGGATACTTCGTTTCTCCACCTGAGAAGGCTCGTATGAAACCTCATCTCTTCATTTCTTCTCTTTATAACCATCCTCCACACACTCTCTTTTCCACTCAATTTTCTCTTCAACTTTGAATTTAAACATATATAGACTAGTTGACATTAGCTACTTTCTCCAACTGAAATTCTTTTCTTTGTTTGATTAGTTGAAAAAAATGGCTTCATCACCACAAGGGACTTGTAGCTCACTTGATTCCATTAGGGAACATCTTCTTGATGATGATGTTGCTTTCATGGAATATTACTGCTCTAACACTTGTTTCTCTTTTGAAACTACTCAAACCTCAAAAACAGAGTCTGATGGTTTTTTCGATTTTGAGGCAAAACCACATGTTATGAGCTCGAATTCTCCGAAACAGAGTAACTTCAGAGAACGCAAGCCATCTCTGAATGTAGCAATACCCGCGAAGGCTGTTGTTGTAGAGAAAGTGGAAGTTGAGAGCGAGAAGAAGCATTACAGGGGAGTTAGGCAGAGGCCATGGGGGAAGTTTGCAGCAGAGATTCGTGACCCGAATCGAAAGGGGACTCGGGTTTGGTTAGGAACATTCGATACTGCTGTGGATGCGGCCAAGGCATACGACAGGGCGGCGTTTAAGCTTAGAGGCAGCAAAGCAATATTGAATTTCCCTCTTGAGGTTGCTAACTTTAAGCAACAAAATCATGATGATGATGATGATGATGTTGAGATTAAAACAGAGATGAAGTCATCAGGCAGTAAAAGGGTGAGAGAAACAGAGCAATTAGTAATGAAGAAGGAAGTGAAAATAGAAGAGGAAAGAGTTGTTACTGCGTCACCATTAACACCGTCAAATTGGTCGACGATTTGGGAGGGTGGAGATGGAAAAGGCATTTTTGAGGTGCCGCCACTGTCTCCACATATGGTTCCCAGCTTCATATTAATTTAATTTGAAATGTCAGTATTGGGTACATGAAGGATAAATATATGGCACCTGACTCTAAAAAGTCTGAGGTGATTTGGATATCTATAGTAGGAGATGAAGAAGATCGCGGGTGTGTCTAAGCTCTGTGTTTTAAGGTAAAAACGTCAGTAAGAAATCTGTTCGATTGGTTTATTCATTTGTATGAAGTGGGAAGTATATACCTAGTGAAGATTCTGCAAGAACCATGTATGTGTGTATAAATTTATTACCCCTGTTGTCTAGTGAAGATTTATAAATAATTGGATTAATTTCATTGTTAAAATTTTCCTTTGAAACAAACTCAACTGATTTTTCTAATAAATAATAAATTCTAGGCTAAACAATTTGGTACCCAATATGGGGCCTTAAGTCATATAAATATTAATTATCCACGTTATTTTAATTCTTCATTAATTATGTGTTTGCAAGCAAAAATATGGCTTGATGAACAAAGTTTAGCTACCAAGGCACAATATTGTTGATAATGAAATCTTGAACTCGGACGGAGGCTTCGTGGTAATCGAACAGCTCTCACTAAGCAATGTCCCATGGTTAAGCCGTGCAAATAAGAGGTAAAAGAAGTACAATAAAGGAGCTTCAACACAATATATTTCCTCTTTGGCTGCCAATGCTAACATTGGGTCGCTGTCACAATCAAGGACAACCAAAAACCAAACCTTACACTAGGGATTTCAGACATCCAAGGTAGCTTAGGAGTCCAAAGCAACCTGAGGGTTGGAGTGGTGATTCAAGGGGCGATATCTAGTACAACCGTTATTATGATACTAAAATATGTTTTTTGATAACTGTAATTTTTATTACAAGACTATTACAATATGTACATATTTGAAACTCGGGACATGGACATAATCTCAGTCTCAGAGCTTATCTATCTTAAAGCCAGTGACTTGCTTGGAGGATTTTTTTCACAATCCAAGAAGTTTGCTTGGCTAGCACTTGAATATCCAAGTTACATGTGTTGAAAATACTTATACGCCATCATCTCGATTGATCATATTTCAAAATATGATGGTAATATATATCATTGTCAAATTAATTGTATCCATAGAAATAAATTTTTACGGAACATTTCATTCTTAACTCTGATCCAACAAGTCAACAACAGTGCAAGAATCACAAACTTTGTACATTATTCGTAATATCAAGCCACTGATATGATCTCATCAACTTACATTTTCTACTACTATGATTGCTTTAAAGCTACATTTCAAAGTAGTGGAATTCTAAGTAACCCGTATAAGAGTAACCAATATATTCAAGATATTTAGGTATGCAGTAATGCAAAGCAAAATGCACAAAATTTCAAAGAGTTAAGCACGTTATCAAGAAATTGGACAATTGTAATTGGTTCATCTCTTTATCATTGAGCACTTGCCTAAACAAATCTAACTAATGTTGAAATAATAAGCAATAAAAATAAAACTGAACCAAATAAGTTTTGATGAAAATAAATATTTTGTAAGTAATAGACATCAATCTTTACTAAAGATGTAGTGGTGATAAATTAATACTCACTCTGTCCCAATTTACGTAATATTTTTCATTTTTCAAGAGTCAAACAATTTAAATTTGATCGAGAATTTGCTCATGAAATCTTCAAATTTTTTGAAATGAAATTTATATATCTATAAACTACGTAAAAAAGTACTATAAGTCACAATAATTGACAAATTAAAATATTTAAAAGATATATGAGAAATTTACAGTCAAAGATACACTTGTTTGAATCTCAAAATTCGAAGAGCCACATAAATTGAAACGGGCAATAATTATTTTTACAATCAAAGATAAACAATTGGATTCTTTTCATACTATGGTATATGAATGGAGAATTACTTTTCTTGCATCAGTCTAACATTTTGAATTATCGAAAGGTGAATAAATTAAACAGTTAGGAACTTATTATAATTTCAAAAAGGAATTATGACTAGTCAGAAAGATATGAATGCAATATTCACGTTTAGCGACCACTGACAAATTAATTTAATTCATGATAGTGATCTAGTCATGTTTGTATATACTCCCTTCGTTTGGATTTAATTTCTATTTTTATTTAATCATTTTTATAAATCCAGAAAGGATTTTTTTTTCCCTTATTATATCCTCAATTTATTGATATTGAGTTAATATCTTTAAAAAAATATAATGAGGAAATATATTTGGGACCTTATCAATGATACGTTCAGTATATCAATCAATATTTTCTTAAGGTTAAAAGGACTTGTATATCCCTCAACTTTGTTATTTAGAGTTAATATACCCCTCGTTATGAAAGTAGTTCATATATATCCTACAATTATACAAATGACTAACATATACTTTTTTTCTCTCTGATGGGAGTGAAAAAATTAATCTTAAATTATTATAGAAAAATATCATTCATGTTTCAACGCTAATTTAAATTTATTATTTTGATGGTCGAATTATGTTTCACTAATTTTCACGTAAAATTTATTATAAATACCCCAATTTTTTTTTACAAATACAAAAACTAAATTACAATATAGCCGCACAAAAAAATAGTTTAAAATTATTTTCTTTACACTAAAAAATGAAGAAAAATATAAAATAAGAATAAGAATAATCAAAGAAATAAAAAATAATTTAGGTATAAAAAAGATTGAAATATATTTCGAACTTTGCTAGAAGGATTATATATATATATCCTTACATGAATTTTTTTAAAATTAAAAGTAAAAAAATAATTTAAAACTAATTTTTTCACTTCCGTTAGATCAAGGGAATATGTGAGATCCTTTTATAATGATAGGGGTATGTGTGCGTCATTTATATAACGGTAAAGAGTAAAGACATATATGAGTCACGTTTATAATGAGAGGTATATCAACTCTAAATAGCAAAATTGAAGAGTGTATAACAGTAAATGTATATATGAGTCACTTTCATAATGAGATATATATCAGATCTAAACAACAAAGTTGATGAATATAGCAAATCCTTTTCTCTTTTCTTAATAAATATGTCAAGCGAAAATTTAACAAATAAATCCAAACCGAAAGAGTGTATATATAGGAAGCTAGCCTCGCTAGACACTTCTTCCTTTTCCATCTTCAACACACTCATCTATACTCTCTTAGTTCAAGTTTTGTACTCAATCAAACAAATTAAATAGAAAAAGTGTTAGTGAAAAACTTACAAGATAACAAAAAATACAAGATTACAATTGAAAATAAAATTGAAGAAATAAATTTCTTCAGGCTGAGGCGCGGATATCTCGCTCTCTTTAAGGAGATTCAAGCCCACTGCAACAAATGTTTTCACTGGTCCAGCAGTAGTTCTTCTTGACTTGTCCCCTCCAGGATACAACAGCCTAATCACAATATATAACTCAACAACTCTGGACAAGAGTTGAGTCCAAAGCTCCACAAAAAGAACACCTCCCTTCAACTAATAAGAACTCTCTTTTTTGACTAACTTTTATGCACTCTATCTTTTCTTGTGTGTTACATGTATTCCAAACCAAATGAAGACCACCACTATTTATACTAGAAGAAGTCTTCCTAGCAATGAATAGGAAGATAATGGTGTAGTAAATAGTGAAGATAATGACCTTAGGAGTTACATAGGTTACAAGGATAATGTATGATAATGGAGATTGAATGAAAAAAGAATTAGTGATCACCTTCTGCCACTAACAGTAACTTCCAACATTTTGTAACCATCAAATAAAGGATAATAATGCCTAAGGGCATTGATTCACAAGTGAGTAATTAGGCAGTAATGCCTAAGGTTGAAGCAATAAAAATGAATAGACCTCCAACAGCAACAATGTAATGCCATAACTCCCATTTCCTCTAATGAAAATTTACTGTGGCAGAATGGCTATCAAGCCTAAGACAAAATTATGGGACAATTTTAATAATAAACAAATATTAAAATGCTAACAAACCAACAAAAAGTATGACAAGCAAAGAAGAAGAAAATTAACTTTACAACTGATAAGCGAACACCTCCTGGGAGACTCCATCATTCACTACGACCCATTACCCCTTTTCACCTCTCATCACAAACCCAATAACTTCATTCTAAGCCCAACAACCAGCTCTGTCGGATCCAACCCGGATCGAAAAGTTACCGGGTTGGGTTATTGATCTTCGACGGCGGATGAAGGGAAGAAGAAGCAGTACAGAGGGGTTAGGAGGCGACCAAGGGGAAAATATGCAGCGGAGATAAGAGATCCGACCCGGAAAGGCTCACGGGTTTGGCTCGGAACTTACGAGACCGACGACGCTGCCAGAGCTTACGATTGTGCAGCTTTTTTAAGTTGAGGGGAAGAAAACCCATCCTTAATTTCCCGTTCGATGCCGGAAATTTAATACCGGCGGTGACGACTGGCCGGAAGGGGAGAATAGACGAATGATGTAGTTAGTTGAGTGGTTTTCATTTTACTTTCGTTTGTTTTTACTTGTCATAATTTAACTTTACATGCCTATAAAAAAAAAAAAATTAATGATATAAGTATCTTCTATTAAATGAGGTATTAGAAAATAATTTAAATAATAAATATTTATTATTGAACGTAAACATGAAAAAAAAAAAAATGACGAAAATGAACGGAAGGAATAAAAAAATAAAACTCAAATCAATTTGTCGGTTTTTTTTTAAGTTCATAAATAAACATAGTTGATTTGTGTTCTTGTCGGCATTTTAATATATTTTTTCACTTCTTCTCTTATCTTCATTGTAAAAAGACTTAACTACTTAAATTTATCACTATGACGTAGTCTGATTAAACACTTGAACGTATGATAAAGTATTTTTAAATACTTTTGATTTAAATTTTATATAAATAAATTAGTCACTAATTAAGATATATCACCTACTATAGTTGTATATATTAGCTTTGATGGTATGTAAATGTCAAGACATAGACCATCGTGATTGACACACACACTAACCCTCCGGTGGGAGAATCATTAATACTAATTAACTAACCAAAGAACTATAGAACCTAATAAAAAACTAAGACATTTAAAGATACGGAAGCAGGTTTAAATGTCTAAGAAAAGAAAAATGGGGAGTTTCCATAAACTCCAACAAAAGTCTACCCAAACAAATGCAAAATACTACATAGAACCTGAAAGTCAATGTACCAAAACATCTAACAAGATCCATTAGTCTAACAAGAAGGGTTATAATCCCAAACTAATGTACTAACAACTAACTAGAAAATTTAAGTCTGAAATGTGGACATAGACTGAAAGAGAACTCATGGCAGTCCGAAAGAACTGGCTCACCCTTAAATTCGAACGACGATCACTTATCTTCTAAACGAGGTCTGTCAATAGCCGCCTATAGATACCATGTACTCAACAAAGAAAGAGCAAGTACAGTATTAGTACACAACCATAGTGTACTGGTATGATCATGCGGCTATCCCACTAAGTGCAACATACATAAGTCAATACAACAATACAATAACATGCATACACCGAACATATACAATATCATCAACATTTACGAACAACGAACAGTTTCATCATTCTCAATAGCACAGTTATATCAAGTCATTGGTCGTCTCATGGAACCCAAACCCAAACTGTTAGCATATCGGAACGTGGTACCCGATCCAAGGTTTATGTCGAAACGTGGCAACCGATCCAAGTTAGTGTGTCAGAACGCAATACCCGATCCATTCAACATGCCACAATCACAATCACAAGTATATTCTCACAATCATACAAGCAAGTCATGATTTCATGATATTCATCATTCATATATTCTCATTTACAATTAGTGTGATAAAAAATGCAACATTCGCATACATACATGTATCATAATGAAACAAGAACAAACATACATCACACAATTATGAAATCACAACTATCACCTACCTCGAAACAAGCTTGAATCCCCTAAGAAACTTGATTCTTCCTTTTCTGAATTCGTTCCGCTTGTTCTTGGTTTACAAACAATTAATATAATACGGGAAACAATAATCAATAACTAGTTATCCGAATTACCAATTATTCTATCAACCATACATCAAACCCTTGTCCCCATACCCAGATTAGGGCTTTTTTCACCATAATTCTCAGATCAATACTCTTCCTCATCGATAATTACCCATTAGATTACGTTCTACGGATCAAAAAATAGATTCGGGAAGTGAAAATCTTACCTTTAGCCTCAAGAATGGTGGAAAATTGTTAAGAAAAGCCCTGGGTTCGTTCCTTAGCTCTCAAGTTCGAAAATTGCAGAATAAAATATTTTTGGGGTTTCTTTCCGACTTTAAGTCTTGTCTGTCCCGCCACATCGACCTCACCCCGCTACAGCGGCAGAAAATACCGCTATAGCAGCTTGCACGGAACAATGAGCAAAATTAATAATTTCAATATCCCCATTTCACAACACACCTTCAACCAACGACACTCAGAAACTACCCGCTCACGCTAAGATCAATTTCGAGAGTTCTACTCGCCCGAATTCAATTCCGTAAAGTCGTATGGGTTCCTTAACGTCTTAGCTATCTACTCATGTGATCGAATTCATAATTAGATCATCCAATTGCTACCAGATTTCCCTAGACCTCACAGACTCTGATTTTGTCCAAATCTGGACTAGGTTGGAAAATCTCAAGTTACTACGAAAAAGTTTTCTGGCCCAAAATTTTTTCCCGTTGGCTTTTCTATAACGACGGAACCCGATCGTTACAGTAAAACCTCATGTCATTTTTAATTTGATATTTATCTATAGAATTAAAAAAGATAACATATTTTATATAGTTAATTTATCTATCTATCTATCTATCTATATATATATATATATATATATATATATATATATATATATGTGCTATAAGAGTTTTTCTAAAATTTAAAGTGAAACGTTAGAAAATATATTATCATTTGTTCTTATGTTCAATTAGAACCCTCCTCCAAAACATATTTTGATTTAAGAATAATAGGATAAGGGAATATTTCTCCTTTACTTAACATTAAAAAAAATTAGAAATAAGCTTTTCTAAAATATAAAATTATAATTTTGAAAATAATATATTTTATATGCTATATAAAAATTTCTTAAACATAATTTAATTATCTACAAGTATTTGAATTTTTTTTTAACAAAAACGCATGTATGTTACGTGATAGAGGACGACATTAGAATAAGAATGTGGAAAAGTTAAAAGATGGATAGAATTTTGGTAGCAAGACAACATTCTTCTAACTAATTACTCTCTCCGATCACTTTTACTTATCTTATAATGAATTTTGTACCCTCTTATAAAATTGAAAAACAATTATTTACGCCCTTCTACTTTACTTTATTTCTCATGTTTATTTTAAAAAGACTTAATCCCAACAACTTCTTAAATTTATTAGTAAATTTTATATAGATATTTGAACTACAACATGTTTTAATTGTGCGCTTGAACACATGATAAAGTATTCTTAGACACTTTCATCTCTAATGTTCAAAACATTTTTTTTTTTGCTTGTTTACATAAATAAGTTAATCACTTAAACATGTCACATTCTGTTGGTTTGGGAGCATTTTAATATTAGTAAATAATGGTTAATGTGCATATTTCCCATTCCTCTTGCAGCTATTCCTATCAGAATGTTAGTGACCACTTTGATTGTATTTTGGCATTAATGTTTTGAAGCTTAATTGCCCATTATTTGACATTTCTGACATTGACTGTTGGTGGCACTTATTTGCTGCATTACTCCATTTGGAGTTATTGTTTGTTATGTTACAACATTTCTTGTTAGCACTCTTAGTCGTTGGTGGCCTTTGCCATTCATTCTTTCATTATTCTTCCTCCATTATACCTTGTAACCTAGGTAACTCCGAAGACCATTTATCTTCACTAGTTACTACCCCATTATCTTCCTATTCATTGCTAGGAAGACACCCCCAACTATAAATAGTGGTGGTCTTCATTTGGTTTATACACAACACACAAGGAAAATATAGAGTGCATAAAGTTTGTCAAAAAGAGAGTTCTTATTAGTTGAAGGGAGGTATTCTTTTTGTGGAGCTTTGGACTCAACTCATGTCCAGAGTTGTTGAGTTATATTTTGTGATTAGACTGTTGTATCCTAGAGGGGACAAGTCAAGAGGACTATTGCTGGACCGGTGAAAAACATTTGCTGCAGTGGGCTTGAATCTCCTTAAAGAGAGCGAGATATCCGCGCCTCAGTCTTGAAGAGATTTTATTTCTTCATTTTATTTTCAATTGTAATCTTGTATTTTTTGTTATCTTGTAAATTTTTCACTAACAATTTTAAGGAGATTCAATAATGGCTACAATTGAAAAAACCGTGGATGTCAAGATGGGAGACCTTAACAAGCCATTTCGGTTCAATGGTAACCATTTCAATAGATGGAAGGGTAAAGTACTTTTCTACTTAAATCTTCTCAATGTTTCTTATGTGTTAACTAAGAAGAATCCTAATAAAGTTGATGACACCTCCATGAATGATGATGAACTTACTTCTCATCATGAGAAAGTGGAAACGTACGATGGTGACTCCTATAAGTGTCGGTATTATCTTCTTAATTGTCTATATGATAATTTTTATGATTATTATGATAGAACTTACTCTAGTGCAAAGAAAATTTGGAAAGCATTGCAGAGTAAATATGATATCGACGAAGGAGCGAAAAATACGCGCTAGTAGATTTTTTCGTTTCCAAATGATGGACAATAAATTAGTGGTAGACCAAGCTCAAGACTTTATAATGATTGTTGGAGAGCTTAGGTCCGAGGAGGTTAAAATTGGAGATAACCTTATTGTTTGTGGCATAGTAGATAAACTTCCACTTTCTTGGAAGGAATTTCAGAAAACTATGCGCCACAAACAAAAGGAAACCTCCCTTGAAACCTTGATAATGAAAATCCGCATGGAAGAAGAGGCAAGAGGCCAAGATGCACTTTTACAAACAGAAGAGAACAACATCACAACGAAGGTAAATTTAATTACTTCAAATGATGCTACTCCTGAAACTCACAAAAATACTTCTTTGAAGCCTAAGAAGAAAAAGTTCAAGAAAAATAATGGTAGACCTCCCAAGAAAAATAATGGTGAAAATAACCAAGCACAAAATCAACAAGTTCAAGATAAGGGACCATGCTTTGTTTGTCGCAAGAGTGGGCATATTGCTCGATTTTGCAGATTTCGGAAAAGTGGTCCTAACCCTCAGGCAAACATTACCGAAGAACCTTTTGTGCCAGTGATTACCGACATAAACATGGTTGAGAGTGTTGATGGATGGTGGGTTGACTCTGGTGCAAACCGTCATGTCTGTTATGACAAAGACTGGTTTAAAAAAATATACTCATTTTGAGTAGCCCAAAACCATCATACTTGGTGATTCACATACTACTCAAATGCTTGGAACGGGAGATGTCGAATTGTGTTTTACTTCTGGAAGGGTATTAACTTTGAAAGATATACTTTATACACCTTCTATGAGTTTGATGTCTAATTTTCTTCTTAATAAATCAGGCTTTAAACAGATTATTGAATCTGATCAATATGTAATTGTGAATAAGGGTATTTTTGTGGAAAAGGGATATGCTTGTGATGGGATGTTCAAACTGAATGTTGAAATGAATAAAGTTTCTACTTCTGTTTATATGCTTTCTTCTAATAATTTTTGGCATGCTCGTTTGTGTCATATTAATGATCGTTATGTTGGAATCATGAGTAGTTTAGGATTAATCCCAATGATTAAAAAGAATTTTGAGAAGTGTGAGGCTTGTAGTAAAGCCAAAATCACTAAAAGGCCTCATTTTCAAGTTGAAAGAAAAACTGATTTGTTAGAATTAGTTCATACTGATATTTGTGAACTTGGTGAAATTTTAACTCGTGGAGGTAATAGCTATTTTATCACTTTCATTGATGATTTTTCTAAGTTTACATATGTTTACTTGATGAAAAATAAAAGTGATGCTTTTGAAAATTTCAAAACTTATCTCCATGAGGTTGAAAATTAGTTTGGAAAAAAAATAAAAAGAATTAGAAGTGATAGAGGCCGTGAATATGAGTCAAATGAGTTTAATTCTTTTGTTAGATCATTGGGAATAATTCATGAAACTACTCCTCCTTACTCTCCTTCATCTAATGGAGTAGCGGAAAGGAAAAATAGAACTTTGGTTGAATTGACTAATGCTATGCTTATTGAGTCACACGCACCTTTAAATTTTTGGGGTGAAGCTATTTTAACTGCTTGTTATGTGTTGAATCGTGTGCCTCATAAAAAGTCTAAATTGACACCTTTTGAATTGTGGAAAGGTTACAATCCAAATTTGGGATATCTAAGAGTTTGGGGTTGTCTAGCCTTTGTGAGGCTAATGGATCCCAAGATTACAAAATTGGGTAAGAAAGTTACTACTTGTGATTTTCTTGGTTATGCTTCAAATAGTACAAACTATAGATTTTTTAATCTTGAAGATAATATTGTGATAGAATCGGGTGATGCTATTTTTCATGAAAATAAATTCTCTTTTGATTCTAAAAATAGTGGGGGTCAAAGGATTGAACAAAATATTTTGTCACTACCTAGTTCTTCTACTTCTACTTTGAAAAATAAAGAAATTGATGATTTTGAGTTAAGAAGAAGTAAAAGAACTAGATTAGAAAAAGATTTTGGTCTTGATTATTATGTGTTTAATGTTGGAGATGACCCTCTCACTTTGAAAGAAGCATTATCTTCACATGATTTTATATTTTGAAAAGAGGCTATAAATGATGAAATGGAATCACTGATTTCTAATAAAACTTGGAAGTTAGTTGATCTACCACCGGGTTGTAAAACTATTGGTTGCAAATGGGTCTTACGAAAAAAGTTGAAACCGGATGGATCTATCGATAAATATAAGGCTAGACTAGTTGCAAAAGGTTTTAAACAACTAGAAGACCTAGAATTTTTTGATACTTTTTCACTGGTAACAAGAATTACATCCATAAGACTTTTAATTGCTATGTCTGCAATTTTTGATTTGCAAATTCATCAAATTGATGTAAAAATTGCTTTTTTAAATGGATACCTAAATGAGAAAATTTATATGGAACAACCTGAGTCTTTTGTTGAAGCAAGCCAAGAAAGCAAAGTGTGTAAACTTACTAAATCCCTATATGGCTTGAAACTGGCACCAAAGCAATGACATGAAAAATTTGATTCCTGCATGATTGAAAATGGTTTTAAAACAAATGAGTGTGATAAGTGCATATATCATAATTCTTGGAATAATTCACATGTGATTATTTGCCTATATGTTGATAATTTATTGATCTTTGACTCTAACATGAATGTTTTTGATAAAGCTAAAACTATTCTTAGAAGCCATTTTGATATGAAAGATCTTGGTGAGACAAATTTTATTCTTGGAATAAAAATAACAAGAACATGTGATGGAATTTTCCTTGACCGGTCATATTATGTTGAGAAAATTTAAAAAAAAAATATAACTTTCTTGATTGCAAACATGTTGCTACTCCTTTTGATTCAAGTGTTCACTTATTTCATGTTGAAAGTGAAAATGATGTAATAAATCAAAAGGAATATGCTAGCATAATCAGAAGTTTGAAATATGTGACTAATTGCACTAGGCTATTGCATATGCAGTAGGAGTACTTGGCAGGTTTACAAGCAAACCAGGTAATGAACATTGGC
Source organism: Solanum pinnatisectum (assembly GCA_035578085.1). Classification (NCBI taxonomy): domain Eukaryota; kingdom Viridiplantae; phylum Streptophyta; class Magnoliopsida; order Solanales; family Solanaceae; genus Solanum; species Solanum pinnatisectum. Next base: position 34,843,636 of record CM069078.1, read on the forward strand.
ATGTTGTAACAAGAGTTATGAGACATTTAATTGGAACGAAAAATTGTGGCTTGTTCTATAAAAAATATCCTGCTGTATTTGAAGGCTTTTGTGATGCAGATTAGAACACTTTATCAGGTGATTCGTGTTCTATCACTGGTTATGTCTTTATTTTAGGTGGTAGTGCTATTTGTTGGAGATCAAAAAAGCTAACTATAATTGCTAACTCTACCATGGAGGCTGAACTAATTGTTTTAGCTTCAGCTAGTGAGGAAGCGAATTGGTTAAGAGATTTACTGTTTCAAATACCTTATTTTGAAAAATCAATTCCTCCTATTTTAATACATTGTGATAGCACCGCTGCGATTGGTAAAGTTCAAAATCGTTATTACAACGGTAAATACAGACCTATAAGGAGGAAACACATTAATGTAAGATCGTATTTGACAAATGGTACCATTAATGTTGATTATGTCAAATCTTGTGATAACCTTGCAGATCCTCTTACTAAGGCCTTAATGAGAGAGAACGTCTGGAGCACATCGAGGGGGATGAGATTGAAGCCTATAAATCCTTGAGTCATATATGAGGAAACCCAACCTGGGGACTAGAGATCCTATAACCAGGTTCAAAGGGAAAAACTAATCATATGATGACTTGTTGTAAAAAATGCACTAAATTTTTATTCCCTCCCTATGATGTGAGTGCATTGTTTCCTGTAGTTTCTGAAGGTTGAGTTGATAAAACTCTTAATGAATATTTGTAGCCCATATGGGTGGAGTGTTAAGCTTATAGGAGCACTCTCGACAGATTTCACCTATGTAAGTGTGGAAGTAGGTCGCTTCCTATGAGAATTGGGCTTATTCTCAAAAAACACTCATGAAACCGGGATTGCACATGGCCATAACATGCTGGTTGTTAAAGCTCATGTCAACACCTTGATTATTATGTGTGGACAATGATATTTTATTTCTCCTAAGCAGTCATAGTTCAATTCTGAGACCACTACGACTCTGGAGTAAAAATTGTTGTTTCACTAAGTGGAGGTTCAATGCAGAGCACACCTTCATTATGCATAGTAGTCTTCATTCAGCTAGTAGACTCTCTTGGTTAATATTATAATGAGTGGGGGATTGTTGGTTTGGGAGCATTTTAATATTAGTAAATAATAGTTAAGGTGCATATTTCCCATTCCTCTTGCAGCTATTCCTATCAGAATGTTAGTGGCCACTTTGATTGTATTTTGGCATCAATGTTTTGAGGCTTAATTGCCTATTATTTGACGTTTCTGACATTGACCGTTGGTGGCACTTATTTGCTGCATTACTCCATTTGGAGTTATTGTTTGTTATGTTACAACATTTCTTGTTAGCACTCTTAGCCGTTGGTGGCCTTTGCCATTCGTTCTTTCATTATTCTTCCTCCATTATACCTTGTAACCTATGTAACTCCTAAGACTATTTATCTTCACTATTTACTACCCTCTTATCTTCCTATTCATTGCTAGGAAGACATCCCCAACTATAAATAGTGGTGGTCTTCATTTGGTTTATACACAACACACAAGGAAAAATATAGTGCATAAAGTTTGTCAAAAAGAGAGTTCTTAATAGTTGAAGGGAGGTGTTCTTTTTGTGGAGCTTTGGACTCAACTCTTGTCCAGAGTTGTTGAGTTATATTTTGTGATTAGGTTGTTGTATCCTGGAGGGGACAAGTCAAGAGGACTACTGTTGGACCGGTGAAAAATATTTGTTGCAATGAACTTGAATCTCCTTGAAGAAAGCGAGATATCCGCGCCTCGGCCTTGAAGAGATTTTATTTCTTCATTTTATTTTCAATTGTAATCTTGTATTTTTTGTTATCTTGTAAATTTTTCACTAACACATTCTTTAATTATACACATTAACCTTAAATAATCATGAAATCTCATGGCTTTTCCAATTAAAGTTAATCTATATAATTAAAGGAGATAGACATATTTTATATAGTTAATTTAATAATATAATATATGCTTGAGAATATGCGAAAAAGTATTTCCAAAATTAAAATTAAAAATATTTTAAGAGGAACACGTTAACAACACAAAGAGTTCTGGTAAAGACGACAATATATACCATTGAGCTGATCTAATAATCTATGCACAAATTAAGAGGAAGTTATAATGAAAAGAAGAAACATAAAATACATAAAAGTATTTCTTATCATATGATCTGATGTTCAAAATATATTATCCAAACAAAACTATTTACTTGGGATCGAAAGCACACAAAATTTGAGCTAAAATTCTCTATATATTACTCTACTTAAAATGATCTTAATTAATCTAATATTATAAAATAAATAAATTATCTAAGAGCCAGCGTTTTCTATATTTTCTTTGTTTGATTTAGTAGATTAAAAGTAGTTGATAGAAGTGTTAAAACTTAAATAATTATAGTACGTATGTTTGGTAAAACTAAAGATGTTGATAAATATTCTTTTAAGTTAAATGATTGATATGTTCTTAGATCTATTTACAGAAGATATTAATTTTGAAAATACTTACATAAAACGGATAACTGAATGAAATAGTAGAGAGATAATTATATATATAAAAAAAAAAGTAGAGAGATAATTATAAAAAAAATATATGTAGGAACAATATTTTAGAGATAACTAACTATAATAGGAATAAAAACATACAAAGTATAATCAAACAAAAAATGTTTATAAGTTATAAAATAATAAGTTAATAGGAATGATCGAGTTGTGATTTTTAATTGATTTAGGCATATAAGCATTTCTGCGCTTACAAAAGGCATTAATAACAATGTAATCTCAAAACATGGAGTCCGAAAAAGCTAGATGTACATGATCTTATCTTTATCCTTATCTTGAAAATAAAAAGATTATTTTTTAAAGACCCTCTATTAGCTAATTTAACCCGTTGATAAGGTTAGATTAGTTAAAAATCACAATGACGGATCAACAGTGTAGTATATTTTGTTGTTTAGACAAGTATATGAAGTTATCAAGACAATAATCAGACAAAACAAGATAGGAGCTACTTGCAAGATGGGGGGTCCTTTTTTTCCAAACAAGTTGCAAAGTTGCTGTCTCAAAATTCTTTACATGGCCTACATTGACTATTGGATAATTACGATTTGATATCTTTAGGTGATTTAGTTTATAAAATATCGATAAATATATAAATTTTAGCAAAAGGTGCTTATCTGAAGATATTTTTAGATAAAATAATAATCAGACATGTCATATTATGATTGAAATCTAGTTAATTCGGAGACATACTAGTTTTCCTCTTCTGCAATTATAACTTGAATACTGATTGTCAAAAATCCTCGATGAGTTTCCTATATTTACAGATCTAGCACCCCTCATGGGTGTTCAAAAGTTATTTTTTCGCAATACTATACATCCTTACATAATTGAACAGGTGACAAAAAATTCTTTAACAAAATAATCGCATATATATATATATATATATATATATATATATATATATATATATATATATACTAGCTTTTCAACACGTGCATTGCACGTAATTACCAATTCATAAAATATATGTTATAGTAGTAAGTAATATTGATTATTTAAGCGAAGATTTGAATAGTAAGTTTTGTACAAAATAATATTGCAGATTCTTTTGTGAATGTTCAATGTGGATCGTCATATATATCTCTTATTCACGCAAACCTATAAAGATGGTCAATGAAAAATTATATTAGTTAAATGCATTAATGTATATATTTATTTCAATCTGATGAGGTTGAATCATATAATTAGTCGTATCTTACTAATATTACCTTATAGACGATATTTGTTGTGCATTTTTCTTGTCATCTAATCAGATGTGCTTTGCACGTATATTTCACGTTAAACTGTTTAGATGTATTTTTTAGAACTATTTTTTGTATATTAATTTTTATTTTATAAGTTATAACATAGTAGATGACGTTCTTGTTGTTGGCTCTCATATTTGACTTCTCGATTGATTGTGTACATAAATCAAAGATAGTTATCTGACTCTCCATAGTTAACAGAAAAGTTTCCTTTTTTTTTTATTGGAAAAACTAAAATTTAAAATTAAAGAATATATTCTATCTGTGAAATCATATATATAATCACATATTTATCTTTACACCCAACAAAGATATGGTTCATATACTTGTAAACAATTTTCAATTTATTTAACCAAACATGATTCGTCAAAGGAAAAATAACAACACCATGTTATCACATATATATGGGCGGTATAATAATATGAAAAATTATTGGTCAAAGGTTAATATAAACAAACAATGAAAGATAGAAATAATTAATTTAATAACTATGAGAATTCATAATATTCTAACTAAAGAATGTTAAAGAGTGTACGTAAATAACGTTTGCAATAATTAGTAATAACTAAGAGAATTTATAATGTTATAACTAAAGAATTAATGTGCAATAGCTGAATTTGTAATCAATTTTATACATACATAAATAAATAAGACTTTTAATTAATGTTACTATTTTTTATATAGTTATTAGATTTTAATTTAGTGTAGGGACAAAATGAAAATGTTTATTCCATATTACTGAATATTCACATATTTTTACATTTGTTGTGAGTTTTTTTTTTTTTTTTAAAAAAAAGAAGAACTCAGAACATTATAAAATAATATATTTTGAATTTAGAAAATCTTGTTAGCTTGATATATAATACATTTGTGACATATATAATACTTTAATTTAAATATATATATATATATATATATATATATATATATATATATATATATATATATATATATATATATATATTTATTTATTTAAATTAATGAAAATATTTATCTCATGAAAATTCGTTATTAAATAAATAATAAAAATAAACTAATACACACTCTGTTTATATAGTAATAACTATTTTGAAGCAAACTTTCCGACAACCTAAATCACAAAAGTAGAATTGATAAATAAAGTCATTATTTTGTCTTGAACATCAAAAAAATAACTCATGACAATTATCTAACTCTTAAGAAGTCTAATAATTTTGGAAAGAGTTAGTCAGAAGCATATATCTATATCACAAGAGAAATTGTTAACAAAAACAAATGTATTTAGACTATATCATGTTAACTTCATATATTGGAATATTACATAATAATGTATATATTAAGTAAAAAAATAATTATTGTATCATCAAAATTATTTTCCTGAAGTACTCGTGGTTATAAAATATACATTCTTAGGATAGAACGATTTACTTCATCAGAATAGAGGTACCGCATATTCCGCTAAACTTCAAACTCACTCAACGATAACAAATCACACGAAATTTTTTAAAATGCAAGAAGAAAAAGAGTAGAAGATTAAAAAAACTTGTGGTTGAAAAATGAGAGGAAGTTCCTCTATTTATAGTCAACAAAGGGTAGTATGAAAAAGTATTTTTTGTGTCTTATCTTAAAAGTCATAACCTTTCCGAGAAGTGACAACCCTTTGGAAAAGTCACAACTTATTGAAAAAGTCACAACTCATCAAAAAATCACAACCCTTTGAAAAAAGTCACAACTCATCGAAAAAGTCAGAACTCTTTGGGAAAGTCACAACTTATCGAAAAAGTCACAACTCATCGAAAAAGTCACAACTCATCGAAAAAGTCACAACTCTTTAGAAAAGTCACAAATCATCTAAAATCACAACCCTTTGAAAAAAATCACAATTTATCGTAAAAGTCACAACTCATCGAAAAAGTCACAACCTAAGTTAGGGATATTATAGTAATTTAACATTCAAGTTAGGAGTTCATGTTTTTAAGGTAATATAGATATATATATATATATACTATCTTAAAAGCATGAACTCTCTAACTTCAATGTTAAATTACTATTATATCCCTAACTTAAAAAACCCTAACTAAAAACACTGTCACGCTAAACTCCTACGCGAAGAGTCACTTCCAACTCACACAATCTGGACAAGGCGCCAACATCCATCTAATCTCCAACAGATGCAACCTCTCACTATTCTCTGTACAAAAAAAAATCAACTTCTCACTTTTCTCTCTTTAAAACAATGGGACGTCAATAGAAGTTTCACAAAAAACACTCAACTTGTAAACGATCAGTTGTGCAAAAGTCTAACAGGTATGCACTGTTACACCCAAAAAGTCAAATGTATTTTTTCCCCAGTGTTATTTGTCCTTATTCTTCCATGTGTTATTCGTTTTCATGTTGAACTAAGTAAAACGTTAAGATTGCCATCAGACGCATTCATATAAAAATATTGGCGAAAAGCGGCCACCCTTTTGTAGCATTAAGCAAATTAACATGTTCCACATCTTACAACAAATTAAGCCAACGCATATGTTAGCCAAAAGAGAAGAAAGATGTAATAATACATGGTACCCATTACCCAATTAGTATATACTAATTGATGAGAAGTCAAAGACAATTGCTTTCATGCCAGACACAACATCAAAGTGCAGTGATTTCAAAGAGAAAGCAACAATAAAATCAGGTTATACTTTAATTTCTTAATTATAATTTATAGATATTTATTCCTTGTGATTTTTGTAGAATTTATTTTCACTGTGATCATCTTGTGATGATTTTGAAATGATCATTTGCTGTGTTTAGGAATAAAATTAGTTGATGTTAGAATTAATTTTATTGTTCCATTGTTAAACTGAAATTTATTAGTTGGTGCTCCATTTGTCTCAAATTATGTTACATTAATTTTCACTTATCTAGAGCCTAGAGGTAATTAAACAAATTTTCGAACCTAAATTATAAGTTTAGGCCAATTTAATATTTCAAAATTAATATTTAGCTATTCAATTTTTTTTATAAAAAGTATTATAAATTGCATGTAATTCCTTGAAGGTAAATATAATTTTAAAAAAAAAAGTTGTTAAAAATTATAGAATTTTCGTGTCTACGCTAGGGCCTGTTATGGTGTATTAGAGAGAAACAAAAATCAACAATGTAATTAAGAATAAAGTATTTTACATCATTGTTTCACTGTTTTAGTCTTAAAGAAGAACACGTGAAGAAGTTATTCACTTGGCATGCATAAGTTTTTTCACAAGTGCAAACTCAGTTGAAGTGTTCATGTTTATTAATTTATTTCCCTTCTAAAACAAATACGTTGTTTTGCATCTGAGAACATACTGACTACTTAAATGTTATCTTTCATTTGATCTTGTACAGGATTTACATCACATATGTTGACGTACATGTTAAAGCCTTCGGGAAAGCACAAACATCCATGCAATGCGTGTAGAGTGTTTGCGATGAATTTCAAGAATCGTAATTATTAACCCCTTATTAAAACTATTCTTACTATATTATGTTTATTCATCAGGGAATTAAGTTTTTGCACTGCTGAAATCAAATTTAAACATGGTGAATGCAATATAACTTAATGTAAATAAAATGTATAACTATAGATTCATGATAGATGATTAGTGAGATACATATAATCGACTACAGAACAATGCATGGTAGAAGAAAATTGTGTTGAAAGCAATATATATCCTTTATATATGAGATATATAGCAAAGAGCTAAAAACTTCAAAGTTGAAGAGATCTATGATATCTGAAGGCTATAAAATCAGCTCTAAAGTTGAAGTAGTTCGAGGGGTGTCTGATCCTATAAAGTACATGTGTTTTTTGCTTATAAACAATCTTTTTCATACAAATTGTTTCAATTATTTGAGAGATCAAAACTCTTAAGAATCTTGAATACCATATAAGTTGGCATACACGTGCAACACACGTTCCGTAAAACTAGTTACCTTAAAAGCATGAACTTCTAACTTAAATGTTAAATTACTATAATATCCCTAACTTAGGTTGTGACTTTTTTGATGAGTTGTGATTTTCCAAAGAGTTGTGACTTTTTTCGAACGGTTGTGACTTTTCCAAAGAGTTCTGACTTTTTCAATAAGTTGTGACTTTTCCAAAGGGTTGTGACTTCTCGAAAAGGTCATGACTTTTCAGATAAGACACAAAACACATTTGTTCATACTACCCATTCTTGACTATAAATAGAGGGGTTTCCTTCATTTTTTCAACCACAATTTTTTTTAATCTTCTACTCTTCTTGTTCTTGCATTTTAAAATTTTTTGTGTTATTTATTGTCGTTGAGTGAGTTCGAAGTTTAGCGGAAATGAGGTACCACTATTCTGATGAAGTAAGTCATTTTATCCTAAGAGGGTATAGATAACCTCAAGTACTTGAGGAAAATAATTTTGATTATATAATAATTATTTTTTTGCTTAATATATATATTAGTATGTAATGTTCAAATATATGAAGTTAACATGATGTAGTTTATATTCATTTGTTTTTGTTAACAATTTCTCTTGTGATGTAGATATTTGCTTCTAGATATCTTTTCCAAAATTTAGAGAACTGTCACGATTTATTTTTGATGTTCAACACAAAAGTATGACTTTATTTATCAATGCTACTTATGTGATTTAGACTCTCAGGAAGTTTGCTTCAAAATAGTTATTATTATATAAACATTGCCCTTTTATTTTACTTGTTTACTATTTCTTAATATTTCTATATTTTAGACAAATAAAAGTTCATATAACTTGTAATAACACCAGTTGAAGTTTGTATTAGTTTAATTTTTATTATTTATTTAATAGTTAATTTTATGAGATAAATATTTTCATTAATGCAAATGTATATTTATATTTGGGTAGGTATTTGTATTTAAATTAAAGTATTATATATGTCACAAATGTATTATCAAGTTAACAAGATCTTCTAACTTTAAAATATATTATTTTAAAATATTCCGAGTTTTTTTTAAAAAAAAAACTCACAACAAATGTGAAAATATGTAAATATACAAAATGTAGTTGTTCTCTTCACATGTTCATATGATATCTAAATAATTTAACATGGAATACACATACAAAGCATATCTAGTTAGATGACAAGAAAAATACAAAACAAATACTGTCTATAAGGTAATATTAGTGAGATAAGACTAATTACATGATTGAATCTCATCAAATTGAAATAAATATATACATTATTGCATTTAACTAATAAAATTTTTCATTGATCATCTTCATAGGTTTGCGTGAATAAGAGATATATATGACGATCCACATTGAACATTCACAAAAGAATCTGCAACATTATTTTTTGCGAAGTTTATTAATTTTTGCTTAAATAAGCAATACTATTAACTGTAACATATAATTTTGGAATTGGTAATCACGTGCAACGTCACAAAAACTTATATATATATATATATATATATATATATATATATATATATATATATATATATATAATTTATTGATATTGTATAAATAGTTATGTCATGTATATATAATGTATCAATATTGTATAAATAGTATATATAATATACATATATAATGTATAACTATGTATTGAAAGTGTATATATATTCATAAACATTGTCTATACAATAGTTGCACATTGCAACAATTCAATCGAAAAAATCAAACATCTATCTATTTTTTCATCAGAATTTCTTGTTTTCGTTCATAACTTCTTCTCCTCATGTACGTTTATTATTATTATTATTATTATATGTCAAGTATATACATACCTGACATACACAAGACATATTGTATATTCATTGTATGTCGTGTTTATGTCATTGAATGAAAAGTTATACGCAAGACCCCAAAAACTAGCTCAAAGGAAGGGGGATTATTCAAGCTTTATAAAGAATCCACACATCTTATTAACTAACAATGTGAGACTTGTCATTCTTTAACAATATATGTATATATATCTTTCATGTAGAGATGTGTATCTCATGTTATCACGTATATGTGTACGTATTCAACCAAAATCCATGCATAATATACAGTGATATCATTGTTGCAACAACGTTCTCCAGGTTGAGTAGCCCTGAATTTTGACTTCAAATTACCTCAAGTTTTGTATATAGTCTCATCCAGATGTTACCAAAGGTTAGACATTTTGTTCAAGATTATCTTTGCTTTTCCATAAAAAAAACACTCCAACCTAAAATGGGCATATCACTTGTCATCACTCTTCCAATGGCACATCATGAATTATAAAACACGTCTCAATTTCTGTTCATCAAGATTTCAGAGAATGAATTCAAATATAGAAAATAAATATAGACAACACACCCCAGTATAATCCCATAAGTGAGGACCGGGGAAATGAAATCAAATATAGAAAATAAATGACTGAAAAGCACCTCATATAAGACACACCTCATTGATTCCAGCTCAGAAAGTGTCAGATTCGTAAGAAACATCAAAATGCAGACTATAATGTTCCCATAAGTGTGCTCCTCTACATTGAATAATCTTTTCCTACCCTAGAATAGTTAAAAAAAAAAAATTAAAACAAAAAAGACAAAGGTATTGGATGTGTGGAGACAACTGTCCAATAAATATTTTGATATGGATAAAAATATTCAATCACTTTGCTTTTCAGAACTGGGAAACTGCAGCTCCCAACAAATTAGGCTTGAAATCAATATCTGGTTAAAATGCTTACGGAGAGAGATTACAGGATGATCAAATCTATGTGGAATTAATCTTCATATTGTTAATTGCATCAATAGTCTCTTTATCAACTCTTTCTCTCACAGTCTGATGATTAACGAAGCTTGGTTGATTAGTAGAGGCAAGAAGTCGTGCCCACATTCTGCCTGTCATGTTCACGGTGTTTGTAGTCTCAGTGACACGCTGCAATCAAACATCAGGGCATAAACATTAGATCTTCATGGAGACATGGTTGACCAGGATAAAAGCATTCACAAAATCATCAAAATTATTCAAAAAAAAAAAGTAATATGGGAATAACAACTCCTAAATGTCCACTAGCAAACTCAATCATAAATGATCCGCACACAAGCTTCAAATGCCTCTTTAATTTCACAAGCAACTGCAGCTAAATTTCTAAGATCTCCTATACCAAGGATGATAATCATCTGCATACCATACAGAGGGTTATATACCTCATTAAGTTGGTGAAAAAGCTTCACTGGTTTTGATTGACAAAGTAATATGATCCAAGTTAGAAGTATAGATTATTCAATGAGAAGAATCAGTGGATGGCAAAGTGCTAGGTTGATAAATTTCCTCGACCAGTTGAAGCAGAAACTTATAAATGTTGCTAACTAGCATACTTTACACAGGACAACATACATCAATAACTTTGACTAATAAAATATGTATCAATCCTAAATTAGTTGGTGCCTGTCATAAATGATCCTCTTTTTATCCATTCTACTTCGATCAATTAACTTCAATTCAACAAATTAATAAATGCACAAATAGGCTTACGTTAATTGGAATATAAGCATGTCTGCTGTTTACAGGTCCAACTGTGAAGCCTGTGAATCCAGCCATCGCTCCATGGACAGCACTTTGTGCAAGAAGTGTACAGTAGATGTTATCTGATGCATTGCTTGGAATTGCTCGAATCATGTATGTAGGGTCTGTCGATAACAAATGAGTGCAGAACATAATATGAACAAAAGTGACGACATAACAATTGACTGACATATAGGAGTTTAGGGAATCATATAGCTTAAGACATTCAAAAAACATTATGTTACCTTTCTCAAAAAAAAGACATTCAAAAAACATAAAGCAATAACAACAAATTGTTTGCACAAACAAATTAATGAAACCCTAAGTTGCTCGGACTCTTCACTTTTCGTACCACACCCGTGTCGAGACGACATGGGTGTGGGTGTGGGATCCGTGTCCGATTTGATCAACCGATTTTGGGTACTTCGATCAAAATCGATGGAGAAAGTCTGGACAGTTTTAATGATTTCTATAATCAATACAAAAGCTAAGGTGAAATTGAAGAAAATGGATACCTTTTACATAGAAATTTCTATGTCACTCATTTGCCTTTAATCTCCTTCCAAGATTCTCCTAAATTTCTCCACATAATATCTCATAATTTAGGTTTTATAATTCTATTTTTAGATATTTTAATTATATTTAGGTGAATCCCCGCACCCGTATCCATACATGGAAATCTTAAAAATTAGATCATGAAGGATCCGACCTCTAGATCCGTACCCAGGTGTGAGCAACTTATATGAAACCTACTCTCATTACTAGTTTTGATAATTCAACCTCAGAATACTATCGAGAAAGAATGTCTGAAAGTAAAACACTTTCATGCTTCAGTTTTCTAAACTTCCATAGAAAAGGACCAAACACCTAAACGTATCATTCAACAAAAGTATCTTAACTCTGTAACATAACTAATAGATTTGTCAAAGGTTGAACATAGAGGCAACACTATTAAGTGTCGTCTTCTGCTTATTATGTAATTGTTTGATCCTCAAGCTGAAGATGGAAATTCTGTGTATCAACCACAGAGAGTTTAGAAATGAATTTGTCAGTGACAACTCCTCAAACTTCATATTGCTGTTTTACCAAATAACTTCTTTTGAAAATTTCCAAACAATCTTACTTCCCTCTATGCTCTCTTTTTTTCTTCTCAAACTGACAGAAGAACAATGCCAAGAAAGTAACCAAAGAGACTGATTAATCATTAAACAACTAGCACAATCGTTTGGTCTCTCATTTTTTCTTTTTCTTTATGCTTCCTGTTTTGCAATTTTCCAAACTACTTCACAGGCAGAGTAATATACATCCATAGGGAAGACTTCCTTTGTCAAAAAGACTGTCTCACTCCCTTTTCTGTCTGTAGCAAAATGATAATCACCTTCGTCAAATGAAAGTATCGTCCTCAATTTATAATAGCATACTATATTTAGTTATGTTGGGGCCTATACAGCATCTGAAGGTTATGAGTGCCACTATATTTTACGCAAACCTACCACTAGCGACTGAGGTAGAATTTTGGGACTGGAGTACATTCGGTCAGTTCAATCCATTTTGGGTTAATTCGGTTCAGTTTAAACAAATTTTGGTTCACAAATAAACCACGTGATCACCAAATAGCATAGGCTAGGTCCAACTCAACCTAGCTCTCTTGATTCAAATTTGACAGAATAATATCAAGAGAAACATTTAAAAAAAAAAAAAAGGGAAAAGGAAAAGTAGCCTTTTGAAATAGGCAATTACACCCATTCAATTAAGAGATAATGAACTTATATCATAGTCACAAGAAAATTGCAACCTATTCATAATTCTTCAAGAACACAAGGTAAATCAACTTCATTCCGTAAGGGAAATGCACCCTTTCCCTTCAACAAAACAAGCAAAGAGAAATATGTCTGTCACTGGGGTTCATACCTCAATGAACAAATTTTAATCATAAATATTATAATTTTCTACCTATAAAATGAACAGTTATCATAGTGTGAAAAAAAGTAAATGAACTAGCATGAATAAGTCTTTGCCATGTTGCTGACCGATTTTATTTATTTTTGATGAGCATGGTGTTCGGGCACCTCGACTAATTCCACAAGATACCTGCCGCCTCCCACCAGCAACAGGAGGCTAGGACAAATGGGAATAATCACCTAGTGTTTTTTGTCTCTGATGAGTTTTGAACATGAGACATCAGGGTTCTCAACGCTAGGCCACACCCTTGCTAAACATTGAGAGCAACCAACGTTTATTTATTGCTAAACATTGACAGCAAAAAATAAGATTCAACAGACATTCCATATGATTTATAAAAAATGCACGTTACATAAGAGGGGGATTGTAAATGCCAATGCAGATGTAAACCGTTTAAAGTTAAAGGAATATGATTTTTAAAGCAAAGTAAGAGGGGGAAGAATCATCCTATTTAAATAAATGAAGAAAACAATGAGGCTGACTGAGCAAAGAAAGATGGGAGCAAAGATAAATTGCCTTCCTTGTGTGGTTTGCGGGTTTGCGGGCTATTACACTGGAGCAGGGTTTACCATGTGCCCAACCGAAGGGTAGAGGTTGTGGGTTCCCTCGTCATAAGAAAAAATGCAAATTAGGCCCATGTTTACTTGGACAGATTCGAACTCTGGTCAAGTGGGTGGAACCCGCATGCTTAACCAATGCAGCTACGCTCTCCATTCCATGTGAGTTCGGGTGCCACCCATTCTTTATATTTGATTTTTTTGGAAAATATCTATACATACAAGAGATTTTAGCCAAGTGTCTGTGTGCTAGTGCACCCCCACCCTTCTACATCACTACATGGATCCACCCTATTGACTCCTAATTCCTCAACTTCTCAAGGTCATCAAAGAGTTCCTTCAATTCTAGTTTTCACCTTGCTTTCTTTACTGTATGTACTACATAGTTTCAACCTATTCTGAAATCCATCCAATTCAAACAAAGGTAATAAATTTGGGATATTGGAGGAACTAACATTCTGACAATAAGCAAATAGGGGATGCATAACACAATAAATTACTTAACCAGCACACATCATATGCCCAAGACAAGATCCAAAGAAACAAGAAGTACCTATGTATTTCATATTTATTGTCGTCTTCCGAACATTTGTGAAATGATCCTGTAACATCAAACAAAAATGGCATTTGAAGAGTAAGTAATCAAGAAAGGAAAAGACACCAGATAAAGTGTTTCATGTCCCTAATCACAGGTCCGTACATTAGGTAATATCAGATGAAGAGACAATTCACCATAAAAAGAGTTTCCTAGGCATGGACAGTTGAATATTCAACTGGTTTGTTGAAATCAATTGAACCAATCATCTAGCAATCCACATATTTCCTTTGGGCTTAAATGATCTCATAAATTCAAAGTGATTCAGTTCAAGTAGAGTAGCAAACAGCACAAAACATCCAATCAGAGCAACAGCTCTACTCCAAGAGTGGGAACAAGGAAGAAGATACAAAACAAGGGTCTTAAATTGTACATCCTGACAAAACAATCTATATAAAAGGGAATCTGTTAATAGTGTTTATAAGGCATAAGTAGCTCAACATTAAGCTGGATGTGACGTATGCACATGCAATTGGGCTGATCATCTTAAAAACCAAGCGGTATGAAATGCTTGAACCATCTTACAGATCCAAGTTCAGAAAGAATAAAACCAAGAAAAATAATATAAAGACAAACACCAAGATTCAAGTCATCAGCGGAACTCTCCAATGGCGATATGGAGGAAGACACTCGGATTATACCTTAATATGTTGTGTTAACCAAAGACCGACATCTAGGAGTAGCCTATTTCCAGATGCATCTTTCTCTTGAAATGCTTGCATACTTTGAGCAACATATTCCTGCCCAGCACCTTCTGCTAATACAATTAACATATGCCTATTTTCTTTGAGCTGCTGTTCAACATATTCATAGAGCCCACCAGGACCTTCCAAGTAAAATGGGGACTCTGGGATCAAGCAACAGTCCTGGCACAATTAAGACATTATTAAATGAATATAATCAAGTGCTATGTAAAGTAAAAATCACATAAAAGATTCACCTTAGATTCCATTTTTTAAAATAAGTATGCTACCCTTAGATTTCAGTTACTGTGAACTGCATAGCATATACTATGAACATGTACAAACTGAAAAAAGACAGTTATCATTGGACATGATACAGATGTTTATTATATGATCCACAATATTGATGCTGGTTCAAGTCTCTACATATATTATATAATTTCTTATTCAACCAAAGTACATCCTATCTTTGCCCTTGTGTTGCAGTAACATTTGAGCAAGCTCCCCCCTTCCTCCAATAGAAATAGACAAATTGGTTTTGCAAGAAAGTCGCAGGAATGAATTCTCTATTCTATTTTGATTATCGTGATGTTAAGAATGTCAAATATTAGGAAATTGTAAATATGGCTAGAATCGTACCTTGTGAATGTTGCAAAGGTTTAGAATCCCTGCAATTGTGTAATTAGGCATAGGAATTACTATCTTTTTCTATTTCTTGGATCACTTGTAAACGCTATTTAAATTCCAACATGCTTCAGGAAATAACCAAACAATAAATTTAATCTCTTATCTCTTCTTTCTTTACATAGTATCAGGACGAGGGTATCAAGTCCTTCTCTTAATTTTTTTTTTTTCTTTTTAGTTCTTTATCATTTTATTCAATTACTGTAGTGTCCACACCAACTTGTGTGCACCTCGACTAATTCCATGAGATACATGTTATCTTCACCAGCACAAGTACCGGATAACTCTATCCACCAAGGCTTCGACAAATGTGAAGAAATCACATAGTGTTTCGCCTCCACTAAAATTTGAACGTATGACCTCATGGTTCTCAATCCACTTCATTCTGGGATGCTTTTAGTTCTTTATTTTTTTTTAACAAACCGAAAATTTAGGGCATGCAACCGTAAGTTGACAACTATTGCTTTAATCTATACTGAGCAATGGTTTTGGTTACATGTGGGTTTGCATGGCTGAAGTAGGTTCGCAAAGAGTCATTTGTGGAGTAAGATGCATGACAACCAAGTTGCAATGCACATCGCTTCAAAACCAAAATTTTATGAAAGAATGCATGGTATAGATTATAGAAGTACATTGTCATTTCATTCGACAAAGAAATGAGTGTTTAATTGGGATCTCCCAGACCAAAGTATCCATATCCTCTAAATTTTTAGCTTTAGAGAGTATTTGACTTAAGTTTTTTTTTTTTTTTGAAACTTGGTAACTTATTTGACTTAAGTTTTTAAGCTGGCCAAACTACCTTATAAACATTTTTGGCTTATCTAGCATTTGGTAAACATCAAAAGTGTTCATAAGCCAAGTGCTTTCAAGTCAAAATAAGCCAAAAGTCCTAGGTTGATCACCCCAACTTATGATTTTGCAGCTTATAAGCACTTTTACTTTGACCAAGCCTTTCACGATTTTATCCCTAGTATATTTTGTAATTCTAAAATACTCTTCCTATTGTTGGTTGTCGTCGGATTAATGCAGTCATAGTTGGTGCAGACAGCCATATCAATCGGCTTAAGGCCCATCTTGTTGCCAAAGGATATACTTAGATATTTGGTCTTGATTACAATGATACTTTCTCTCCTATATCTAAAAAATAGCATATGTCCGCCTCTTTCTATCTATAGTTCTTGTTTGTCATCAGTCACTTTGTCAGTTGGACATTTAGAATGTTTTTCCCTCTGGTGATCTTGAGGATGAAGTTTATATAGAGCAACCACCTAGTTTTGTTGCTTAACGAGAGTCTAGTGGCATAGTATGTCCATTGTGTCAGTCGCTCTATGGCCTAAGGCAATCTCCTCGAGCCTGATTTGGTAAGTTCAACATAACCATTCGAGTGTTTGGCATGACTCGAAGTGAAGTAGATCACACTGTGTTTTAGCGGCATTGTGCTCCAAATCTGTGTATTTATTTGGTTGTTTATGTTGATGATATTTTTATTACCGCAAATGATCAAGATGATATTACTAATTTGAAGCAACATAACTTTCTGGACTACAGATCTCAACAAACTGAAGATTTTTCTAGGTAATGAGATCGCCTCAGTCCAGTTCAGGCATTGTTATTTCACGATGAAGTATGCCTTAGACATTCTTGAAGAGACAAGAACAACAGAATGTAGACACATTGACACAAATAGATCCGAATGCTAAACTCTTGCTAGGACAGGGAAGCCGCATAGTGATCCTGAAAGATATAGATAGGCAGTTGGTATCTAAGTTGAATTACCTCACAATGACTAGAGCTAACATATCTCTTCTTATGAGTGTTGTAAGTCAGTTTATGGATTTTCCTTGTGATAGTCATTGGGATGCAATTGTCAGCATTTTATGATATATAAAGTTAGCTCCAAACAAAGAACTACTTTGCGAGGATCAAGGTCGCAGCAGATTGTTGGGTATACAGACATTGATTAGACGTGATAACCTTCTGATAGACATTCTATGCTAGGATATAGTGTTTTAGTAGGATGTAATTTGGTGCTAAAAAAATGTAGTTGCTCGATTTAATGTAGAAGCAGAATATTGAGAAATGGTTGTAGCAACTTGATAGCTAGTTTGAACCAAATAGTTGCTCAGAGAATTACAGTT
The DNA here is from genome assembly GCA_035578085.1 of Solanum pinnatisectum. Taxonomy (NCBI): domain Eukaryota; kingdom Viridiplantae; phylum Streptophyta; class Magnoliopsida; order Solanales; family Solanaceae; genus Solanum; species Solanum pinnatisectum. The sequence continues at coordinate 34,861,574 of CM069078.1, forward strand.
TGGAGAGATCATTCAGATGGAAGTGGAACTTATGTATTATAATCAAGTGGCCGTTCATATTGATTCAAATCAGCATTTCGTGAAAGGACTAAGCACGTTGAGATTGACTGTCACTTTATTATAAAAAAGATACTCTCGGGAAATATTGTTATAACATTTGTGAAGTCAAATGACCAGCTTCCGCATATTTTCCTCAAGTCCCACCAGTCCTCATTTTAGTTACATCTGTAACAAGCTCTTTCCATATGACACACGATCTTCATGGGGAGCGTAAGATAGTTACTGTATATAGTAGACTTAGTGTCCTACATTGGAAAAGGTGTATTATGTGTTGTGTAGAATCGAGTATAAATAAGGCACAGTATGCAGTTCAGGATAATCTTAATAGTATTTTTCTTGTGTTTATACCTCTCACAGTTGCATGTTGTGATTCATTTGATATCCGCTAATCACTCTCAAGCAACAATTGATCCCTCTAGCGTGAGAAAAGTAGGTGGAGTTACAAGTTGTGAGATTCGAGACCCTTTACTCTTGAAAGTAAAATAAAGGCAGTTGAACCCAACTTTTTTTGTATTTCATCTAGTTGGACTGTCGTTAGAGTAAATTGGATGTGCTATTTAGTCTTTTAACCCACAAAAGCTTGAGAAAGAGAATCCCTCTCAAGAGACACTAGTGATGTTGATTGTTTCATTTCCTCACCCTAGTCTTAATTAAATAATCCTATCACCAACATCTTTTTTTTAAAACGGGTAACTTGTATTACTCAGCATTAAGGGATATGCTGGCCACCTCCAAAAAGTTTCAACGGAGAAGAGAAAAAAAGAAGAAAAAAGAAACAGAAATACTTACAAAGAACCTACGAAATCAACTAATTGGATTTCCTCTTCTATATTTTGTTCTTTACACCAAAAACCTAAGGAAGTAATTACTTTCCATTTAATCTTCTGTATTGAGCATTCTTTTCCTTCAAAAATCCTCTGATTCCTTTCCTTCCAAATATTCCACCAATTACAAGCAGGTACTGTCCTCCACCACTTCTTTTGACTCTTGCTGCCCCTCCCCCCCCCCCTTCTAATCCAACAACTCAATAAATTTGTTGTGTGTTCTGGAATACACCAGTTTAGGCTAGCTAAATTGAAGAATAAAGCCCATACTTGTGTTGTTACTTTGCAATGCAAAAATAAGTGTTTGTTGGTTTCCAGTGCCTCTTTGCATAGTAAGCATCTAGAGGCTATGTTGATGCCCCTTTTCTATAATGCTTCATGCGTCAAACAGGCTCTCCTAGCTACTAGCCAAACAAAACACTTCACTTTAGTGGGAGCCACACTCTTCCAAACAGCACTCCATGGCCCTGTTTTCCTTCCTCCAGTTACTGATAGACCCCACTTGTACAATCTGTTGACAGAGAATCTTCCATCTGTGTGTTGTCTCCATAATAGACTGTTTGTTTCCAAGTTAGTGCCTGGAAAGCCTTCTATCATATTCAGTAGTTCAATTACCCCTTTTATCTCCCAGTCATTTAACAATCTTCTAAATACCAAATTCCACCCTTGTTGAGACCACATCTCACTGATTTTGCTATCCGGATGCATACTGATAGAATGAAGTCCAGGAAACAAACTTTGAAGAGATCCTTGACCAATCCAGTCTTCTTTCCAGAATAAAACCTTATCCCCCCTCCCAACTTTAACTTTTGTATTAACTTCTAGAGTCGGCCAAAAGCTTCTAATAGTCCTCCAAACTCCCACTCCATAAGTGGTTGTTACTTCATCTGAACACCATTCTCCTTCTTGGCTGAATTTGTGTTGTATAACCTCTTTCCATAGTGCATGCTCCTCTTGGTTGTACCTCCATAGCCACTTGCTTAGCAGACTTTTGTTATGTAACATGAGCTTTCTTACTCCCAGACCCCCATAATTCCTCCCTCAATTTTATTTCCTTGCCAGAGGAAATTCCTTCTCAAAGCATCTAGAATTTTGACCACCTCACTAGGTATAGGAAAAAGAGACATCACATAAGTTGGTAAGGAATCTAGCACAGAGTTTATTAAAGTGACTCTACCTCCCATTGAAAGGTATTGAGACTTCCAAAGTGTCAACTTCCTCTCAGTCTTCTCAATAATTCTATCCCAAATAGTAATGGCTTTATGATTTGCCCCTAATGGCATGCCTAGATAGACGGTTGGTAGCTTCTCTACCTTGCACCTCAAGATGTTTGCTATTGTTTGAATCTGTTGAACTTCTTTTACAGGAAGGATACTGCTTTTTATCCAGTTAACCTTGAGTCCAGAACAAGCCTCAAAAACTACCAGAATCACCCTTAAATAGCATAATTGTTCCTGGTTGGCTTCACAAAACACTATTGTATCATCGGCATACAATAAATGTGTCAACTCCATACTCTCTTTTGCCCTGTTTCTTATATTGAAGCCTCTGATCCAATTATTTTGCAACGCTTTTCTCATTAAACTGTCAAATCCCTCCGTAGCTATAATAAAAAGGAATGGAGATAGAGGATCCCCCTGTCTAAGTCCTCTTTCTGCTAGAAAAAAAACTACAGGTTCTCCATTAACAAGGATGGAGAACCTGGTGGTTTTTAATACAAAAGTCTATCCAACAGAGCCATCTATTTCCAATCCCCATTTGTCTAAGAGTGTTGATTAGGAACTTCCAATTTAAATGGTCATAGGCTTTCTCAATATCCAACTTGCACATAACCCCCGGTACATCTCCTCTAATTCTAGTGTCAATACACTCACTAGCAATTAAAGCGGCATCCATTATCTGTCTGCCTTTAATGAAGGCCATCTGATGTTTGTTCACAAGCTTGCTTACCACCCCCTTCAATCTTTCTGCTAGAACCTTGGCTATGATTTTGTACACCCCTGTGATCAAACTAATTGGTCTAAAATCTCTCAGATCATTTGCCCCCACCTTCTTTGGAATCTAAGCTACAAATGTAGCATTAAAACTTTTTTCAAATTTCTGATGAGTGTGGAAATTGTGGAAGGTTAACATTAAGTCCTCCTTTATAGTTTCATGGAAAGTTTGAAAAAAAAAATCATTGTGTAACCATCCGGACCCGTTACCTTGTCTGCTGCACACATTTTGCTCCCTTCTAACACCTCTTCCTCTTCAAACCTTCTTTGTAAGCCCTTGTTGCTCCTCCATAGTAATAGTTTGAACATCAAAAATATTCAAATCTAGACGCCAGCTTTCAGATTTTTTGTAAAGATTTTGATAGAAATCCACAATGGACCTCTTAATCTCCATAGAATCAGAGGGCATTACCCCATCGATCATCAAAGAATCTATAGTGTTGATTCTCTTATGCGTAGTGGCCATTCTGTGGAAATACTTTGTGTTCTTGTCACCTTCTATCCACTGAATTCTGGATCTGTATCTCTAATGGATTTCTTCATTTCTAGTCGTTTCTTCATACTCCATGGCCCATTGTGCTTTTATCATTAACTCATCATCAGTAAGAGGTCTGGCCTCTTGTATGATTTCCAAACTTCCAATTTGCTCTAGAAGTTGATCCTTTCTAGCCCTCCAGTTAATTTATTCTCCTTGCTCCATTCTTTGAGTTTTACTTTCAAAAGACTCAATTTTGTTGCTAACTTAAAGTCTGCTCTTCCTATCACATTAAAAGAATTCCACCAATCTTGTACTTTGGATTTGAACCCCTCCACATTCAGCCATCATTTTTCAAATTTGAAATATGATCTCTTGAAGACCTCATCCCCATATGACAACAAAATTGGATTGTGGTCAGAACCCAAACTAGGCAAGGAAATTTGTTTGATTTGATTAAACAATTCGTCCCAAGGAAATGAATACATGAATTTGTCAATCCGTAATGCATTTCTATGATTTGACCCTTCTCTCCAAGTGTAAGATCCCCCAAATAAAGGGGGGGTTCTACTAGCTCTAGTTCATTGATACAACTAGAGAAGTCTGTCATTGAACCTGAAAGTCTGGTACAATTTGTCTTTTCTGAAGGGAATCTGGTAGTGTTGAAATCGCCACAAACCACCCAAGGTCCTTCACAAAAGCTCTTCATTGCACCTAATTCTTCCCATAACTCATTTCTATCACATGAAGTATATACTGCGGTAAGAAACCAAGTGAGATCTACATTAATGCCACTCAACTTGCAAGTGATCATCTGATTTCCACTCTCCACCATCTCCCCCTTCCAAGACCTTTTATCCCACATAACAATTATACCACCTTTACTACCTAATGCCTCCATCCAAATTCCCCCATCCATCCATTACCCCGTAACTGTTGATGATCTCCTACTGCTCCCTTTAATTTTGTCTCCAGCAAAACTATAATATCTGCTACCCCTAGTCGTAATCTGCTCCTCACCAAATTTCTCGTGTCGTCCATGTTATGCCTCCTCACATTCCATGATAGGATATTGAGCTTCATTATAATTGGGTGATTAGTTTCCTCCCCCTACTTTTTGATTCACTCCTTGGCTCCCCTTCTTTGAATTTTACATCGAAAAACAAGTTCCTCAGTTCCTTAGGAACTCCCTGTCCCCGCCCCCCCTTTCTGTCAAAATCAAAACATAATTTTCTTCTTTATTCCTCTTCTGGTCACATTGGCTTCCTCTGTGCATCCTTCGAAAGCAGCTCCACATTCTTGACCTCTGTACCCAGTGATTTGCCCTCTCTTCTGCTTCTTTACTACACCCAGAAGCATCACAATTAATAGGAGTTGGCTCCCCCAGTTGAACAATTTGTTGCATATTTCCTTGTTCTTCACTATCACTAATTTTATCATCTCTTCCCCCATTGTTGTTATCTAATATTTCTGCATGCTTTTGTTCTTCTCTTACTTCAATTTGTTCACCAGAAGACCCTCTTGCTTCACTCTCTACCATAGTATTTTCTTCTCTGATAACTGTTGGGCTGTTTTCTCCATGTATTTTATTAAAGATCAGTTGTCGAGCTCTATCTGGGCTTATACTTCTTTTCTGGGGCATAGTACTCTTGGGCCTGGACAAGAGGCCCAAATCTGATTTCAAATTTAAATGAGTCATGTGCAAGTCACATGTCTCATTAAACCTTTCCCCTCCAGCTGTCTTTCTCTTACAGCCCACATGTTGTTTCTGACTAGAATCCCTGAATTGATGGGATTCTGGTACAGAATTACAGCTTGCACTTTGGATTATCCCCTGGGTAAAGCCTTGTACTGGATTCAGCCTTGTTTCTTCTCCATTGGTGCCAAAATCTAATTCCGATGCTATTTCAAACCTGGGTTTGCACTCCACCCATATCGGAAAGTGGTAAGTAATTCCGTTACGTTCTATGGAGACCTCCTTGGGTATTTTCCTACCGTTGTTGGCCACCAGAATCCTTGCCCACTTCATGTGATTTTTTAGCTCTGTTTCTTACTCAGTTGCAATCCATCCTCCACAGACTTCTCCAATTTCTTGAAAGACTTTTTGGACCACAAGTGCAGGGGAATGCCCACCACTCTGATCCAAATTTCTTTGCATGTTAAAGAGTTGGGGATACTTCCTATTAAAGGGTTCCACCATTTCAGATGGAAGCTGCAATTCTTCCATCTCCATTGCCCTTGTAAGGTTTGCTCCGCCATGTGTTTGTTTGGAAATTCAAAGAGAAATGCATTCCCATTAAGCTTGTAGATGTTGACACCAAATGCTTTCTTCCAGTTTGTTGAGGACCACCTTCTAATGTCAGCAACTGTTGGCTTTTCCTTCAACTCCTCTCCACAAGAGCCAACTACACATCTCTTGAGTAGGCTATCTTCCTGATCGTCCATTCTATCAGTCACTTTTATGTTGCCATTCCTACTCTTTATCTCAGCAGTACGGAGACTTTGTGACTGTCATTTACTCTCTCATACAACTGCTGCAAAAGGGTACTTGGCATCCGTCACTCTCGGAGGAGGTATCTGTAACTTTCTCCTTTGCCATTTAATAAACCTTTCTATCTTTTATGCAATATCCATCCACCCAACATTCAATGTTATCTCTGGAATGATTAAGCCAGACCTTCCCCCTCCATTTAATGAGATTATGCTTACAAATCTCCCATGATGATTGCTCTTTCTAGTGCAAAAAAGGTCTGACTCCTTTTCTGAAAATCTCCATCTCCTAATCTCCTTCTTCTGATCTTTCGATGCTTCTTCCATACAAAAGCATATCCATTCGATAGCTTTTCTGCTCACAGTGGACCTTCGCATCATCTTCCTACTCCTTTCCACCCATTCATACCATTCAGACTTGCCATTTTCCCACCTTGTGATATCAAATGACTTAAACCTTGCGTTGAAATAGATCCTATTGTCCTCCATGCTTAAAAATAGAGTTTTTGGTTGAGAGAGTGCTCAAAAGGGGAAAAAAAAGTAACCACAGAAAGGTGATAAACTCAGGGAGGTGAGAGAGAGGTTTTCCGATAAGGAGTGCCGGAAAGTGTCAAGAAAAGATGTTTCTCCCTCCTAGGAAGTAGGAGAGAGAAGATTTTTGGTTTTTGTGCCTGAGAGCATTTTACTTTTTGGGAACCTATCACCAATATCTCTTTACTTCTAAAACTTTATTATTTAAGTCCTGGTTGTGCAATGATCAACTCCATCTAAATTATCTAATCCACAATACCCCAAATTTGTAACCTATGCCGTCAATCTCAATCTTTCTGGCGTTTCTCGGTCCACTTAGTCTTCTGTAGACACACGATATCAGATATCATATGCCTATTGAATTTGAAAAATAAAAATATTAAAACTCCATTGCCAAGGTCTTACCACATCACGGTTACCTAAAGTTGCAAGCATTGCAATGAATCCTGCAGAACCAAAAGAGTAAATGTTTAACAGAGATGTTTCATAGATACATAAGAATTCAAGATGACAAGAAATGAGGGTACAAGGAGCATCGCCTATTACATCAATCAAGCTACTTACCACTGTATCTTCCCATAAGCTTTACTATACCAACTCCATTCTGCACGCTTTCTGCCTCTACATGGGCAGCATTAATGGCCCTCTGAGCTTCTTCCACAGCAGTATCAAAGCCAAAAGATTTGTCTATCACCTACATGACATTGTAAGAATAAAAAATTGGACACAACCCTGCTGAAATGCATCCGAGAAGTTTTATATGAGAGGTCAATGTGGAAAGTCCGATGTTTTGATATGTTTAAGAGTGTCATCTAGGTTCTTTCACGTGTTGAAGCGTTTTAAAAAGCCCCAGCTAGGATAAATTAAAAAATGCATGAAGTGAAAGCACATAAAGTAACTATCTCTCATGCAGGCCCTGAGATTACCATCTATTTGAAGGGGAAAATTAGTAGGAAACGCTTCAGGGAGCTTTCAGATAGATCCCTCCAAACATAATCTCGGTAACATAAAAGTAATACTCCATGTGAAGTCTGAAACTAGCTTGTGCAGTGGGGTAAGAGAAAATGTGAATTAGCCGTGCTTAGTAACTTCTTATTTTCAAATGTTTCATTCACACAATCTCTTAAACAGCTACATTTTTCTTTGAATTTTTTTCCACGGAATGCACATCTGCTAATTCACCGAACCATCCACATCAGGAAAAGAGAAAACGGAAATTTTTAGCACATCATACAAGACTTTGGAGGTTTTCTAGTTCTCATATTTAACGAAGGAAAAACCTAGCACCGGTAGCTGGCAAAAATCATGTGTAAGGCAGCTGACGAAAATCATGTGTACGTCTCTTTTCATGCCCTTTTTATGTTTCCAAACATTGTTCAGGAAATTGTTTAAAACATGAGTATCAATGTAGTTGTTGTGTCCTATTTATGCTTCTAGGTCAAATATATAAACTTCCTTGTGAGAGAATTTTAGAAACTTGCACTCATTATAAAGGAATATTTTAGAAGCATGTCAACAAATTTTACTGGAAATTCTCTAGAGATATATCAACTTGCTTCTACTATTTATTACCCAACAAATCTTCTTTGATTTGATTGGCTCTTGAACAAACAAAGAGGTAAAACAAACAGGGAAATACAAAAGAATTGTAGATGTATCAATCTAAATTCTGAATGACTAAGTCATTCCATGTTGAACAGAAACTAAGCTCCAGTTCACATATGGTATAAGTATTTGAGCAGAACTTTTGTTTCCTTACGTTTTTCCCTGTTTCCTCAATGTATGGCATAAATCATGACTTAAACTTATAAGACAAAACAGATCACCCTGAGGCAACAAGCAGCACAACTTAAGTGTTCATCAGCAAACAGAAATAGTACAAGATAAACATCACACTTTAGTTGGCATTACTTACCGCAATATCATTATCAATTGTCTTGGGAATCCCAGCAACAGCTACCTTAATACCACGTTTTTCAACTTCCTTGGCAAACATATAGATGCAATCTTAGAGTTATTTAAGAATAATAGTTTCAATAGTTAGAAACTAATTGAGGAAGAGAAAATAGCATAGTACAAACACCTTGTAGATTGCAGCAGCCCCTTTTTGAGTTCCATCCCCTCCAATTATGTATACCTAGAACTCAAAAATGAAGAAAGCAACTAAACACTGTCAGGTTGTACTCAACTTCCAGGTTTGACATCACAGATGGGTACAATACACCAGTCTTTTTTCTTTTTGGAGGACAAGTAACAATACCTGATTTATTCCACGGTCTTGAATGTTGTCAACAATCTTTTTAGTATCATGACCTCCTCTAGATGTTTGAAGAAAGGTTCCACCACGTTTATGAATATCATTAACGACTTTTGTTGTCAAGTTCAGGGTATTTTTTGAGTAAAACCCACTGTAACCTCCCTGGAAATATAGAAATAGTATTAAAGCCTCTAGGTGCAGAAACTACGGCAAACATGTCGAAATACAAGATATTGACAGTAGGATCTCTGATAGTCTGCTCCAACAGAAACAGACAAATAAATAAGATTAACAAAGCTCACATCAAAACTTCATAATTTTTCTAAGATTTCAGAATACCAAATGAAAATTTAGTATTTCGTCATCATCACCAAACCACAAGAAAAGAGCAAGAAATTGGACCAGCAAGTGAAAATCAAACAGACTCCATAATTTATTGATAAAGTAAATAAATTTCACTAATGTTTGGGCCAAAATGCATTCATACCAAAAATTAGAGAACCTACCAAAATACATGATTTTTTTTTATTTACAAAAGACACCCAATCTTCTATACAACAAGGAACTTCATGGATGCATCAAGAGAGAACAAGGGATAGAAGAGTACTCTTCAACTTAACAAAATCCATCTATATCCCTACCCCCACAAAAGCACTCTTGTTTCTTTCTCTGCAAATAACCTACAAAAGTGCTAGTGGCGCAACATTTCAGCCATGTGCCTTGTCCTCCTCCCACAATTCCAACAGAACATTAAATCCTTAACGGTGCTTGCCCTTGCATGATATACCAAACAAATTAAGTATATTCCACCATAACCTCAAGGCAAAACGACAATGTAGAAGGATATGATCGACAGTTTACCCGCCCCCATGCACTTGAAGCACCAACTAACACAAATGACCAGCCACTTCCTGATATTCTCTGTTGTCAGAATCACCTCTCTAGTTGCTAAACACATGAAGAAACACACCTTTTTTGGGCACCTTTGGGATCTAAATTGAGCTATATGAAAATGCAACCTCCTCCCTACTCAAATGCTTTTCATAGAATGACTTAACAGAGAAAGCTCTATTATTCCCCAACACTTACCTTCAGGCTCCACACATAATGGTAACATACATTATTTGTGAAGCAATTCTAGTAACATTGAGTTAGTCATTTCTATTTGGTATACTTACCAAGGGTTAGAGTCATAATGATCATACTATTCGACAACTTCAACCATTTCCAAGCACCTCATATCTTCTTTGGGGTATTTGAAGATCCGGTCATTTTTGCATTTGTACTGCGTATTGGATGTATTGCAAAGACAAAAATCCTTCATTGATTAGCACATAATCTGCCCAAAGTAAATTGTAATTGGATAGGCGTATGTTTGGTAAAAGTGGTACTTCATTGATCAATGGAGGCAAAGTTTAACCCGCCCCCCCCAAAAAAAAGAGTGGTACTTGATTCACAAACATTAACTAAACTTTGGTACTATTCGTGTAAAACTGACAGCCAGCAGCCAATATCAATTCGTTGTTCCTTAACCACTAGAAACCAGAGAAGAATCAATTTTATTCAATGAAGAGTTTCAAAGAGAACAATAATATTATGCAATCTTTATCTTTGTTTTTTTTTCTTTTTCCTTGGAAATGAATGACCAAATTTATACATTGAATGAAAACACAAGAATTGTGTTCCCATTATACTGACCTGAATGCCAAGTACATCATCAACTCCATACATATTCTTTAAGCCACATACAATTTCACGAATCACTGTATTGATTCCTGGGCATAAACCACCACATGTCACAATACAAGCACGTACTTCTTCTGGTGTAAAGAAAACCTAAAACAAAAAGTATTTTTAGAATGAAATTTTTTTAAAACACCAGTATTATAGGTTAGCATTCAAAGTGAGACCTTTTCTCGAGGTCCTGCACGCCGAAAATGTATTCCCCTGGGGCTGTCCTTCTGAACGATGATCTAAAACCAAACATGCATACTAGCAATTAAACTAAAGAAGGCATAATAGGCATAAAGGGAACAGCTGAACAGATAAAAGGGCCACATACTTCCTTTGCCACCATATCTTCTGGACTAACAAAAGTTTTCCTGTGTCAAGATAAACCATCTGGAACTTTAAGCACCAATACTCTCACAAGATAAGGCACAGACAGAACACTGTAGATTTTCTAAGTTTCACAAAAATAAAGCACTCTTACTTACTTGACAATAGCATAAGCTTGGCTCTTTTTCAATGGATTAGTATATGACTGCAATAAAAATGCCGGATTATCAATAACCAAGACATTTTTTAATCCTACTTCTTTGGTAACCTAGCCAAACACCCAACCACCATGTTACCACTTCTTACAATTTTCAAATAACCTCTACAAGCATAATAGTTCTCAAAAATTCAGGTAGCCACCAGAAGAGCTGGCAACAATTAAACCATCACAAGTATTATCCTTCTTTTAACATCTGGAACTAAGCCAGAAACACCATTAGCAGCATTAGATTTCCAGGGGAAACGTTAATTTAATACTACAGATTCAAAATAACACGCTTGAAAGAAAAAAATCAAATTGAAGGATATTACAGAAACAATCCATCCAAATACAACTCCGTAGATCGGGAAACAGGCGTTTCGAGTAGGTAGAAACAACAAGCAATATCAAAGTAGTACAAATTATATTTTTACAGGATTTCGGAAATTACCGGTAAATCGGGAAGAAAATCGGTCAAGTGAGGAACATCCTCTACAATAAAATCGTCATCGTCATGTTTATCACCACTAGCATTGCTTTCGATAGCGGTTTGAGCTTCGAGTCTAACTAAATGAGATTGGCGCCAAATCAACGGTCTCCATAGAGAAACTGATTTTGATGCCAATTTTTTGTTGGAAAAAGAATGAAAGGATCCAGGTCTTGAGCAATTATGGAGAGAAAGGAAATCATTTTGAGGAAAACGAAGTGAAGAAGTGTTGGATAACGAGAGCTCCATAGCTGCTAGATCTGTGGAAGGTGAATGAGGAAGAGAGAGGGAACTGAAGCAACCACAGTGCAGTGAAATGTGGGAACTGGCGTGATGAGGTTGACTTGATCAGAGCTAAGTGTAAAAACTCTATATTGCATTTATTTGACTTGCCATTTTTATTTCTCAACGTTAATAACAATAATGGCATAACTTTATCCCAAAAAAAAAAAAAACAAATAATGGCATAACTTGTGTTAAAAAAAAGAGTTTTTGGCTAAAATCATCCCTAAAAATAACTCAAACTTAGGTACATCATTGTGGTATAATTGTGAACAAAAAACATTTTTCTATTATCCCAAAACTTGCATAAACATCTTTTTTGTTAACTACTGTTAAAAACTGACAGAACTTCCCCCAAAATCTCCATATACTGTAAATTGATTTCTTCATCTTTATAAACAATAGCTCACAAGATACTTGTGCCAGAACACCAGACTCCTTCTCATAACCACACTGTTCGGCCATATTTTTAAAATCTGATAAGCTTATCATTATTCTGTTTACATAGTCAAAAAATTCAACTTTTTCACCTATGTAGCCTCTTGTCGGACCACGCACAAATGATCCGCCGTGATGTACTTTAATTGTGAAAAGGATGCCTCAGAAATAGGATCTACAGAACTCATTCTTGTTTAATAAAACTAATACATAACATGTATATATATAATATTTATATAAATATTAACAAAGCTTAAAGGTTTTGAATAAAATTACCATAGTTGGGTGTGACTGATATGTCAGTTAAAATTCGAGCCAACATTCTTAAATGGTAATGTTTCTTGTTTTCAATCCTACAAAATATGATGTTTTTGAAAATGAAAACGATGTTTGTTTGAGAAATATTTTTAAGGAAAAAAAAGGCTCCAAGCACCTTTTTTTAAGGAAAAAAGTTGGTACATTATTTTTTAATTTTACATTATAAATATTTTTGACTTAAATTAAATTTGTTAACTTCATGCTTTTAGTGTGGAGTGTGGATTTGTAATATCTTATTATTTATATTTTATTGATTGATTAATGATATATATCGAAAAGACGAATAATTTAATTAAATATAAAATTAATTTAATCGATAAGTCTATTTGGCACCCACGGACTCTAAATCCTGGATCCGCCACTGAATTGTAGGCTCTTGTCGGACCACGCACAAATGATCCGCCGTGATGTACTTTAATTGTGAAAAGGATGCCTCAGAAATAGGATCTACAGAACTCATTCTTATATATATAAAATATGAAATATATAAAGTAAAGAATGAAGTACAAGTTTAATAAAACTAATGCATAACATGTATAAGTTACTGAAAAGTATGTTATATATGATATTAACAAATGCTTAAAGGTTTTGAATATCAACAATACCATAGTTGGGTGTGACTGATATGTCAGTTAAAATTCGAGCCAACATTCTTCGTATTGTTTCTTGTTTTTCAACCTACAAAATCTGATGTTTTTGAGAATGAAAACGATGTTTAGTTTGAGAAATAACAAAAATATTACAGTAATGGTAAAATAAAAACTTCTTCAATGACTATTTCTTTTACCTTGTTTGTGAGGCAGGGGAAGAGGAGATAGAAAATAACCCTAGCTTTAGTTCTTCTGTTGAAAAAGAACTTGTCTGGTTGCTTAAGTTTAGAAGAAGATGAAGTTTTGTTTTTGGAAGTTGATCGGGCAGGATTTGGGAGGAAATCAATCGTACAGTATGTGGGGATTTGGGGGAAGTCATGTGCTTGGCACATGTTTTTCTTTCTATTAGTTTTTAACAGTAGTTAACAGAAAGGATGCTTATGCAAGTTTTGGGATAGTAGAAGGATGTTTTTTGTTCACAATTATATCATAAGAATGTACTCTAAGTTTGAGTTATATTTGAGCGATGACTTTAGCCAAAAACTCATAAAACATGTACTCCCTCCTTTCTACCGCTTTGGATTTTGCATGCCAAAATAATATTAATATAAGTATTTTATTATAATATTTATATTAATTAATATATAATTAAGTGAATGACTAATATTCAAAATAAAATAGAGAGAAATAATTGTATTATTATATATCAGAAATGATAAATAAAACATTGAATGGGTAAAAATAAATAGAGTGAGAACATTTTTTGCACAAGTTATGTTATTATAATGGTTAGTGTTGGTAGAAGGGTATTAGGTAGTTGAGAACCGTCTTATTACTAGTTTATTCATGTATTTGGCTTGGGATTGGGAGCAGTATAAAATATTGTATCGGTTGTAGTATTAACCTATCCATGTAGTCTTTGATTGTTGATATCTAATACATTTTGTAATTTATTTTGTTTAAGTGATCTCACGTTGTAGTTATTGTTACGATTTCTTGCAGATATGTTCTATACTACTTGCTACTAGTTGTCATGTTTCTCTCCACTATCATTTTTTTAATAGTTCCTTTGATTTACTTGAGTCGGTGGTTTAAAACAACTTCTCTACCTCGAAGAAGTAGTAATAAAGCTTGTGTACACTGTTTTTCCGGACTCCACTTTGTGAAATTTCATTGGATATATATTATTGTCGTTGTTCCGATCAGGTCAACCATATCACACCAGTTCCCCACATTTTACTTGACTTTTCCTTAACGTATTCGTTTTAGAAAATCAAAGAATTGTGTTTATACTATCCTTAGTGCTCACTCTATTCACTTTTATTTATTCAATTTTTAAAAGTAAAATTTTATTTTATACCAAATACATGTGTGTCCATTGTTTGTATAATAGCCGATTCTATGTATGAAGTTATTCAACTCATGCAAGGAAGATTAAAATTGCCGGGTTCTTGAAGAGGAGAGTCAGAAAGGTTATGGGATCAAAACTCAAAAAGGAAATGAGTTTATCTCATAGCGACCTGCATTAGACTCGTCAAGCTTACATTTACGAATTAGTCTTTGAAACTGCTTAGTACCTTTCTCTTCTATAATTTAGTATTTTCTCGTGTAAAAGAACCCTTTTGGTTACACCTTTTTTCAATTTAATATGATAAATCCTACTTCTACTCGTCCTTACCTTTTCCTCATCATGCTCCCTTTGGTAACTCTGACTGCTTTGAGGCAAGGATCATTTTTGCTTTGGGCTCCTTAAAAGACCTAGGAAATGTTCGGTATAAAACAGAACAAAAACTACTAAGCCTTCACTTCATATTTTAATCGACTCTAGATCGAACAACTCAATGAACATAACCCCCTCTTACGGGAGCAACAACTGATTGAAAAATGAATATAAGAAATGTGCAACTCCCCCGGCTTTCCTTCGTTAGGCAAGTGAAAACCTAAGTTTGTATCTCCAATTCGTCCATGCCTGTAATAGCACATCGGGGAAGAGAGGGAAAACGGTTTGGACTTTGGAGCATGATATCCAACAACCTCCACTGAAAAGTAATAACTACTTCTAACATGGAAAAATAATGTTTTTTCATTGAGAATGAAACAGGTTTAAGGTTACATTAGGACATAATTGAGTTAACAAAACTGCTTACTATAAATTTCATAAGTCGTAATCACAAGACACTAGTACAATTCTGACCTGCAACCAAGTAAATCAAAACAAATCACACAAACTATACCAGAGCTCCTAAGCAGAACATCTAAACCTTTTGAAAGAAAAAGACACAAGTCTGTAGACGCAAGCTAAGGTTACCTTGTAAATTCAGTGTTCTCCACCACGATCCAATGTGCTTCAGATTTGATCGACTTCTATAGAAGAAAATTATCTATTATATGTTGGACAACATCAGCACCTTCTGCATGCATGTAGTGATCCTTCACCTATAAGCAAGCAATACCATGAGCATTATACACACTATTGATCTTAAACCCTTAAAGCAATGCAACAAGCATTCTAAATATTAACTAATAAGCATGAAGGACTGGAAAGCCTTAATTACAAGTACAATATCTCTTTTAATATGCGTGACATCATTGGCAACACAAGGATCTCAATTTTGAAGCAGGCACATAAAATCTGAGGAACATATACACATTGTCAAGTCTGAAGCTCTATTTCAAACAGTATAGAGGCATAGAATATAAAACTCCAAGAAATTGTACTAGGAATTTTAAAATGTCGAGCAATACAACAGATCCAACGCTCACGTTTTCCCTAACACAATATCATGCCACATGACCCCTTTTTTTTCCTTCTGATTTGACCTTTGTATACTCTGATCATCATTCAGTTACAGGATTTTTTAAGTAAATGACACGGTCAATCCCTGATAAGCAACACTGATGACCTAAGATCAGTCTTACTTACGAACACCAGATTCAGTCCACCAAGCACCTCTTTGTACCAAACTGAGCCACCAACTAATAATATATTAGCATAATTGGTTTTAAACTTCCAAAAAAATAAACCATGGGATAGCTTGCAGAAGAAAATTCATTACCATGTCACAAGGGTGTCAAAATTTTACACAAGCTCTTCCCACGATAACCACTCTCCAGGTCAATAAATTACCAATACAAACCAAATCACTCGGCAATCTGTGCACAAGTGCCCTTGATGCTGTATAGTACCTAATAGGCATAAACATAGCTCACTTATGAAGATCTAGGCATGAAATTTCATCACTTTGTTCCAACCACCATCACTCTCCAAGCCTATAAAGTACCCTATCAGTTATAGAGCTAACTTGCCAAAGTACAAACATATTTACTCAGAAATTTGTGCACATGTGTCATTGATGCTATATAGTCCCAAAAATATGTAGAAGTGGCCAAATACTAAAGATCAACACATTTTCAGGTTATACAACTCAACTCTGATCATCACATACACTATAGCTCTCATCAAAAACATTATGTGGTGGACAAAAGTGCTTCCTACCAAGATAAGAACAATTAACACTTTATTATATGGGTTGGAAAACTTTGCAAACATTGTGGCAGTAACCTGATATTTACAATCCTTTCAAGCAAACTAGGCACTATGTTGCAGGACTCCTTACCCTTCGGGGTGGCCCAGTGGTTTGGCTTGGGACTTCCATGTTGGAGGTCTCAAGTTCGAAACCCTTGCCAACGAAAGCAAGGGGTTTGCCTTCTGGGTCGAGCTCGTCGCACCAAACTTGCCTAGTGTGGATTACCTCTCCTGTGTGGTTTGTGAGATATTGCACTGGAGGGGTTTTTTACCCTGTGCGCACCCAAAGGTAACGGTTGCGGGTTTCACTTGTCATAAAAAAAAAAATGTTGAGGGTTCCTTGTGTGTTTGGTTTTGTATATGTGATCACTGGAAGGATCCACGTGATTTGGATTTGCACATATAGGACAAAAGCAAAAATGGTACCTTATCCAACCTCAAAAATAGTGCACAAAAGGGCATTATTCAAGCACGTGATAGACAATCTAATCCAAATAACTTCCATATTTTGAGCACCACACACACGCCCTCTGCTCAAACCTGTATTATTTTTTTCCTTATAAAATCTATTTTATTTATTTTTTTCTTTTTAAAAAATAAATAAATTTATAAGCATCTCAGAGAATAAAAGATGGAAGAACAAGAGGAAGAATGCCTGTTTCAAGTGTAAATTTGTGGGTAAGCATATGCAGTCTCACAAATAAACCTAAAGAATATGCCTAGTCTACGCAGGACGACTAGTGAATGCTTTTGCTATCAATACTTAACAAGTAACACCCAGGAAAAAAATAGGAGTTGCTGTCAGATTTTTGTTGATAAAGTGAGCACGTGATTCAGATTCATCAACATAAATTAAATGTAACTGACTGTGATTCCAGGAGAACAAAAAACAACAATTATGCTTCAGTCCCAAACAAGTTGCGGTCGGCTATATGAACCCTCACTTCTTCATTTAAGCTCATTTCTTATCCCCATCATACAAAATAAAATAAAAGTCAAAATAACTTAAATATATAAGTACTTTATAATAGAAATTCTCTAACAAGTCCAAACCAAAACAAAATATATTTAAAAAAAAGGCTTTGTGCATTGATGAAATTGTCTGTATTAAGGCGAGAGAGAGATAGGCATAGAGAGAGAGAGAGAGAGATAATGCTAGGGGAGTACAGAAATAGGGAGACCTGAATAACACTATGTGCAGCGAATCTGTTCCTGCTGCTGTGAAAGCTGACATCTATTTTCTCCCAGGATACCCGAGATAAACCAGTCACCAATTCCTCTGGATAAATGGTCAAAGCATTAGCACAATAATATTTTATTATAGGTCAACTGGTCAAATCAGTTTTAGTACTACAATATTAGGAAGCCAAGACAAAACAACCTTTTCTTCCTCTTCCTTCTTCGAGATAGGTATTGTATCAATATATTATCCACAGGCACTAAACTCTCATCAAAAGCTCTAAATTTCAGTTGCATTAAAAACAAATACAGTTGCAAACGAACAAGCACACCAACAAGGGTTGTGGTGGAGTGGTAAGTACTCCTTCATCCTTAACCAAGAGGTCTCGGGTTCGAGCCCCCTTGGGTACGGAGTCGCCTTTGTTAGGGAGTGCTTTACCCCCCAATGTGGGACTTCCCGGCGCGAATCCGGATTTAGTCGGGCTCCAATGTGGGTACCGGATACCGGGTGGAAAACCAAAAAAAAAAAAAAAAAGGCACATCAACAAAAGAGTCCTAGTAAGCACTTAGAACTTGATTTCTCAAAAAGATCGGAGAGTCAAAGACTACTCTGATTTACAAGCTAAATTGCATAGTCCTTTAGGAACAGCGGATTTTTTTGTTTGTATTGGTGTTAAGCCTTAGATAACAGAAAGAGCAATCACGCACACATTTGAGAACATATAGCATCATGAAAAGCTCAGTGAGCAGCATTAGAAAATGTATCTGAGACCTAGCTCAGGAGAGGGGGAGGGGGGAACGGGCAGCAAGGGATGATTTCACTGGAAGTGAATTTCTCTCATAAGAAGAGAGTTACTGACCTTCTAGCTTGTCAAAATGATCACCTTCCTTCACAACAGACTCACCCTGCTCACCATCACACGCCTTGCAATGTTCTTGATACACAATGTGAGGATACTTCTTATTTAAGGAGTCCTCCCACTGCAAGCACAAATTGTTATGATATAATGTAGCACATACAATTTGATTGGTATCCACTAGCAAATTCTGTACCTTAGGCAGTTCATTATTACGTCTAATTGATGATGTTCCCCAACCTACAATATCTAAATAAAGTTTGTTAAGGAAAAATAGCCTTTGATCTTTTAGAAGTTCTGATAACAGAGGTCGATTGCCTGATTCAACAGTACAAACAGGATACGATCATAACCAACATTTGAGTATGCGACCCTTCGCTTGAATGAACTTAATGCAGACCTGTATGTGAGAGTTTTGCAACAAATTAGCATCAACAAGCTGTACTTTTTACTGCAGATCCTCATAAAAGGTAGGATCATGTTGTCCAATGCATGCAGTAAGTCTTATAACCTACATAAAGCGTAATTCACCATCATCTTCCACCATCCGTCTTAGTAATGGAGGCTTTCCTTCATCTTCGTTAAGGAAAAGGTGTCGGCCCGTTTTCTTGAATATCCAATGAACACAGAGCCCAGCAGCTTTTTCAAAGGCAGTTACACCAAAAAGAAATGGCACCTGACAATTAGCTCAAAAATTAAATATTGCAAAAAACAACAATGACAAAGAAGATATTGTAGAGAGAAAAAGCAAAGCAGATCTTGTAAGATCAGGAGGGAGAAAACTCACAATCTTAATAATGCAAAAACAGACTAAAGAAAAAGAAGAATACTTGCTCATTCCTTAAGACCTAGACCACAGAAGAAGCATGGAAAAAGTTTTGCTTCTTGATCCTTCTGTTAGATAACTGAGCTATTCTCCTTTTCACAGTTCACAACATTAAATAGGGGATCAATATATATTATTACTAGAGAGGATCCCTCCAGAATTCTGACTATCAGCTAGGCAAGTAGATGATATAGTATGATACTATGATCCAAAATCATAATTAACTTGATAGTTCTAGAAGCCACTGTAACACGCAGAAGAATGTAGTTTACAAGAAGTGCCGAGGTTAATCAAAGAGGTATCTTTCTTTTACATTTCAGTAACTTTGAGGTCTTCTTATCAAAAGAAGGATCAGAATCACACACAGGAAAACCCTGAAACAACCTCAAGGTTACTGAACAGTCAAAGCTACCATTAGATCTAACGAGTTGTTAGCTAGATGGATCAGAATAAGATAAGTTAAATATCATCCCATGTTAGTAGCTTCCCTTGGACAACTAATCAAGATGGAGGGGCACAAACTGTCTGGAAATGAGGAATACTTCCTGTTATTTTCTGGTTCTTGCAGCTGTAAAACTTTGTATCTTGAAGTAAGCTTTTCCAGGTCCTTCCTGCTGTAGAATAATTTTCCCAAAAATTAGATGCATCTTTCCTTTGTTTTTCCCCTTGATGCAGTGCATTCCTTGCTTCTCTATTTTACCTTACCATCTCAGTGAATTTATTGATATTCTTTTCAAGTTTCTTGTTGATTTTGTCTCGACACTTGCTACTTTACCAACTAAGGATGGAGATGATAGTCGAAGATGAGGAACCCATCACTTAAAAAGTTGGTGATAATATGTTCTTTTCATGATAGTTTTGAGATTCATGGAAAAACTTACACTTATATACTGGGTGCTTTATGATTAGTTTTTTTTTAATGAGGGAGTGCTTTATGATTAAACTGTTATAGTATGTTTTACACCAAGCACTAGACTCAACTGGATAAATGATGGTCTACCGGGATATCCAGACAGTAATCAAATACAATGATGTGTGAAATAGTAGCACCACCCATAAATCCCTGATTATAATCCATTACAAAGTGATTGTAATTCCATGATATTGAGGCACTAAGTCACCCGTAATCACTAACTAAATTTCATTGTCGACTGTCTCTAAACACCAAGAGACAGAGCCCCTCTCATCCAATAGTAAGCTTCACCAGCTTAAAAAGACATAAGGCAAAGGCATAGATGCATAAATTAATCTTTCTTCCTCAGCAAGACACGATGAGACCACTTTCTATCAAACAATAAAATACTCGTAAAATTATTGGTGACAAAATAAATTCATACCTGCTTGTTACCCCTGGAACCCAGATGAGGTGAGGCAACAGTGATGAAATTTATTGGTGCCAGGCCGACTATTGTCCCCTTTGACCCTTCTTCACTGGTATCATCCGAGAATTTCTGCACATTGTCCGTTCGTGGAGGTCTATATAATTTCCCAATTGCATATCTTGCCACTACTCCTCCAACCGAATGTGCAACAAAAGAAATTTTCTTCAAACCTGGCCTTCTTTTGACCACATCAAGAACCTAACAGCCATGTCATTACCATCAGATATGATATACACATCATGTTTTGGAGAAACTATTAGGAAAAAGGAATGAGAAAAAACAAAAGAAAATCAAATCACATAGATGCTATCAACCTCCTCAGCTAATCGCTCTCCCATTACATCCACACCATCCAACGATAGTTTAGCCATATTACGTTCACTGCCTGCCAAGAAAATTATGTTCATCATTCATCAAAGAAGAAAATAATGTCCATCAAGACCATGCAAAATATGCTAGTGCTCGGCCATTATGAAGAAGGTAAAAACAGAGAAATTGATACATATACTAATAAGTTCCACATGAGCAGGGAAGGTAAGAAAATCTCTTTTTACAGACTAAGTTCTCTACCTATTCAATACAAGAACGCTCAAATTAGAAAAGGGAGGACCAATGAAGTTGGGAATCACAATCAGAGCAGACTTGAATTTTAGTATGCAATGCATGTGGAATAGGAGATTACACAGCATAAGAGGCAGAGTGTGGGAGGCAAGAAGAAAAGACTAGGTGACTGCCCACAGAAACAGAAGATAAAGTAAGGGAAACCAACTTACTTTGTCAATCAGCATAGCAAGCAAGAACAAAAGAAAAGTTTTGATTTAGAGCAATAGCTACCAAATATTAGAAGGCTAGGATTAAAGGGTAGAATTACGTGACATACAGAAACAAAGTGCTGAAACACAACAGAAATGACACTCAATATATACTTACAATGAACAAAAACTTTGTCGGGAAGATTCCGAACAAACTGCTCCGCACCAAACTTCCAGTCCGAAGCACTGTCGTAGTACAAGAACAGTAAGCCCAGCAATAAATATAAATTTTTAAAACCAACACCAGAAAAGCACTAACTTATTTTGTAAGAATCCATCATTACTCCAGAGAAAACTTTTCTGTGGTGGTTATTTGACTTCAAACTGAATTTATAGAGAGGAAACAGGATTGGCTAGTCAGCATTTGGGCTTTGATATGACGGAAAATGTATGAAGTCATTTTGTGGTGTTTGGTCAGCAGGAGCATTTTCCATCAAAAGGAGAAAAATATCTTCCCTCAATTATGAGCGAAATCATTTTCCTTCACAAGTATCTCATATATCGCTCCAACTACCAATTAACTATTATTATCAATCCTCAAGACTACAATTTTTTTAATCAAAATCTCAATGCAAAATACTATCCAATTCGTTGACAATATTATTAAACTTCAGATCATTTTTCTCATTGCCAGGCAAGGGAAATTCTTGTGACCTGGCTATCAATTGCTCACAACAAGTCCCAGAACTCCCCATAGAATGAAGCAATTGGAACAGCTCCAAATTTAGGATATCAATTTACAAACAGATAAGGAAATCTATAGCTTTACATGCTGATTGAAAGAAAAAGATTCATAGAAAAAAATAATCAACTTGAATCTTCATCGAACAGGACAAATGCCTAAAAACTTAATTTAACGCGCATTTCATAATCATAGAATTACCTTCCGAGGATACCGTGTACCATCATAACAAGATGATCGGCGGTAGAAGCATCAGACGGTTTAGAACTAAATACATCTTCTCCGCCGTTGAAGGTTTCCGACGAGGAAACTCCTCCGTTGTGTACTTTTCCGTTCTCCATTTCCTTTAAAACTTTATTGTAGCATTTGATACACAGTTGAATTGATCAGAATTTTGGAAATAATTAAAAGGTTAGTACAGTTTAGGTCAGGTATTTAATGATCTGGAGAGAGAAATGCTTGTGACGAAAGAGACTGAAAGATGAAGGAAGCTACTTTAAAAGGAGATAAAAAGTGATTTGCGACAAAAATAAAAAAGGTGTTGGTGAAGTTAAGAAATCTTTAAAGCTTAAATAAGGCATTATTTTTATTTAAAGAATATTTAAGAAGGCGACAGAGGTAAATAACACAAGTTTAAGCTAATATTTAAGGCGCAATCAATCGTTAATGCTGGTTAACAACACCATGTAAATTTTGAACCGACTAATTATTAGCTGATTTTTTATTCAGGGAATCGAATCAAAATCTATAAATATACAAAAAAATAAAAAATAAAAAAAGTAAGAAAGAATTATTTATATATATAAGGTAACTTTTTTATGAAAAGATTCCGGTGACTTAATGACATAAATATCATTTGATTCATATTCTTTTATTAAAAGATAATTATTAGAAATAATCTTAAATTCGACGCAAAATTATTAGTTTTATCATCAAACTATCGACAGTCTTAAAAATATATCTTTACTTAATTAACTTAACTTAAATGCATATCCGATCTTGCAACACGAGTGAAATACACTTCTAAATTTTGATCAAATTTAGAGGAGTTTTCAACATTTTTCTCGACTTTTTATTAAAAGTTTCATGCTCCTACTATATGAGTATAAGACCACTTATTTTGTCATGTGAGAGATTGTTAGTGTATCTAACTTTAACTAGTCGGTAGAATAATAATTTTAGGGCTGTCTAATCCAAAAGTAAACTAATAATTTACTATAAATTGAGATTTTTTAAAATTAATAATGATGACAATGAATAGCATTTGATAGATTTCCATTTATGATTCATTATTTAGCTATAACTTATAAGCAATGTAATCCTGCTTATTTACGGTTCATTCACACCGCCGACGAATCAGTTTGAGTTGGCGGTTTTGGTGTTGTGGTGGGATCCACGCGGCCTCAACCGAATCAGAAATGGAAATATTACTTTTTAATTTTATGATATTAATTTTTTAAACTTTTAAATTAAATCAAATAAAAGTCATTTGATTTGATTCAAACACCGACATAAAATAATTATTTCAAATGAGTATTAAAAATAAATAAATTTTATTACTATTATATAATATGAATGGATCCAAATTTTATACGTATTATATTTTAATATTGTTTCGAAGTTTTTGTATATTTGAATTGTGTAATTATAAAGGTTCTTTACTTTCACATGTTTAACATTAACAAAATAACATATAATTTTAAATAAAAGTAGACACATGTTTTTGAAAAGAAAACTAAAAATCGATAATGTATTACATTACACCATATCATATGAGTGTTTGATAATCAAACTTTTAAAATGTGTGTGGACATGTTTTTCAAGAAATGAGCTTTAATTGTACCATAATGCATGTGACATAAGTAGATTAAAATCAAACTAATGATTAGAAAAGATATAAAATGTGTATAATTTGATTTGATTTTTTGTTTTTGATTCTTTAGTAAAACAAAAATCAAATTAAATATTGCATTTTTCATTATTTGCTTTCGGTTTGAACTAAATGGGAAGTGTAGGTATTAAGGATTTTAAAAGCACGAGTAATTTTACTATACGAACAATGAAATATGACTGCAATTCATTCAATTTATTTTTGTGAAAACTTACAATTTCCTACTCAAATAATATTTGTGTCTTTATTGATTTTTTTCTAAAGAATATTTGAAAGCTAAACTTAACAACCAGAACAATTTTTTTTTTTTTAAAAAAAAACAAGAGATAACAAAAAAAAAAAAAAAAAGAGATAAAATCGGATAAAAGTTATAGTAAGTTATCTTTTTTTAATTCATTCATCCAGGCTAAAAATTACTTGATTTTAGATGTATTTTTTTTAAAATAGTTTTTCAGAATAATGCTTTTGAAAAAAAGTCAATTCATGTTTGATCAATTTTTTAAAAAAAAATCACTTTTAAAAGTCAAATTATGAAAAGTAAGAAGTATCAACGCACTTTTAATATTAAAATTATTTTATAAAGAAATTATTTTAAACATATATCATTAAATTATATATATATACTTTTTTAAAAAAGCAAAATTTAACTTCTTCTCAACAACAGCAAAAATTATTTGTACTTCCATTTAAAAATAATTTTACTAATTAGCCAAACAATTTTTTAAAATAAAATGTTTTTTTCTCAAAAGACGTAATTTTGGCCTCTCATCATTAGTGTCAAACAGATTCAAATATCATCGATATTTATCATTTCCAGAGACTTTAACTAGTTTGTAAGTTAATTTTATGGTATAACTCAAACATATTATTTAATAATATTTACAGGATTTTCTAGAAAAATTATATACTCATCGATATAGGTACACGCAAAGCGTGTATTCTAGAACTTATTGAAATATATAATCATCTCTTTTAAGAAAAATAAATTCTAAAGTTATTTATTTAAGTATATTTTTAATAATAAATAAGAAAATAATATTTTATGATGAAATGAAAAGAAAAAAAAGATGTTACTATTAATTTAAAAGAATCGGATTTTATTAATCAGATAAAGAGAAGTTTTATTACCCTTAAAGAGGGTATTATTTTCACATTGAAAAGAGAGTACTATTTCCAGAAAGGTATAAAGCGTTTTCAGAATTTTTAGAAAGATTGAGTATAGAACAGTTACCTCTTAAAGAGGAGTAATTTTACTTGAGCATTGAGTGTTACATATATTTTGATAGTAGTATTGAGCACCGATATAAGGAAGAGTTCAGACAACTCACATTCTCCATAAACCACATAACCAACGTGAGTTAGGATCGCACCGACTTTCGGGTGACTCCTCATTGCCTTTAAGTAGACCTTTTAGTGGATCCATGAGTTGAGTTTGTTCTATACCTCGACAAGGTATATGACAGTTCTAGCAGCATGAGCGAGACGTTGTCTCATCACGAAGTTCATAGTGATGGTTGTCGGTTAGAGAAACTCCCGAGTAAAGTAAAGAGCTTGAACGAATTTTCATCATGATTTATACTATATTTTAGTTGAGTTACCTTCAGACTTTCAGCTCAATTATTTGTTATCCAGCTATATTACATACCAATACATTCAATGTACTGGTGTCATTCGACCTGCATTTTTTTATGATGCAGATTCAGGTATTTAGGATCCGAGTTCCGTTGAGATCACTTCATCCGCTCGTCAGATTTTGAATGAAGCCTCCTTGCTTCCGGTGGACTCCAGTTTTTATGAGTTGTTAGTAGTAGCATTTTGATGTCGTGGGTCTTGTCCCGACACTCTTCTTTATACAATAGAGGCTTCATAGACATACAGTAACAATAGAGGCTGCATAGACAGACAGTTTTGGAGAATCTTTTACTTTCAGATGTTTTATTTAAAACTTATGTATTATACTTAGATTATTCAGAGAGTTTGAGATACAGTAAACTGTTGTTAAATGTTTCTGTCAATTTGATGTTTGTGTATGCTTGAGTTAGTCTTTCGCTTGTAGGTATCCAGGATGAGGGCTCGTTTGGGGAGCAGCAATGGCTCTCTCAGCCACGTCTAGGATATAGGATCGGGTCATGACAATCGGGTTGTTTAATGTTATTCATTAACGTAAAAAATGCTTCAATAATATAGGTGGAGTACAATAATTTCATTGTAAAACAAATATGATATTCAAAATTACAACAACTATAGAAGTTTTAAATTGTTAAATCATACAGTGAACATTTGATAGAGGATAGGTGTAGTACTTTAGGGTAGGGGTGTACAAGTCAAACCGTAAAGTCAAACCGAACCGACGAACCAAATCAAATCGAAAAAAGAAACCGATTTGTGGTTTGGTTTGGTTGGTTTGGCGGTTGAAAAAAAAAATCGACCACTCTTGGTTTGATTTGGTTTGGTATTAAAAGGAAAAAAGTCAAACCGAACTCAAACCAAACCGACATAATATATATATAATTTTATTTTATTTATAGATAAAAACTATTATTTATAATCTACTTTGTTAATATATTTTTAGTTAGTTTATAGTTTTCAATGCTTATATATTTTATTTCAAATTTGGGCTTGTAAGATTTTGTAAATATTATATATATAATTTTATTTTATTTATAGATAAAAAATATTATTTATAATCTACTTTGTTAATATATTTTTAGTTAGTTTATAGTTTTCAATGTTTATATATTTTATTTCAAATTTGGGCTTGTAAAATTTGTAAATATTTTATTTTGTATTAAGATCCGAAACTACAATTATATTGTTATAGTGTTTCAAATTCAATGTTAACAATTTACTTTGTAAATATTTCGTTTTGTATTTAGTTTGACTGTATCCTTTAATCTTATTAATTTAACATAATGAACGTTGATATTTCAAAAAAAAAAATTGTACTCATGTGAATTTTACCGTGTTTACAAAAATTTTTATTCATTTAACATTTCTAAGTTTAGCTTATCACACAGATAAGTGAAAATATATTTGATCTCTTTTTCAAATACCGTATAGTTGTAAAAACCAAAAAAACCCGAAGGAACCGACTAAAACCGAAACCAAAAAAATTGACTTTGCGGGGTTTGATTTGGTTTTTAGATTTAATAAACCGACATAATTGGTTTAGGTTTTTTTTAATGAAAAACCAAACCAAACCGACCTATGTACACCCCTACTTTAGGATAAAAATAGGTGTCTATTACGAAAATCAATTTGAATTTACATTGGAGCGTTCAATTATAGAAGTCATTCGTCTAGTAAGGAGATTGATTGAGCAATATAGAAAGAAGAAAAAGAATTTAGATATGGCGTTCATTGATGTAGAAAAATGCCTACGTCAAAGTCCCAAGAAGGGTTATATAAAGTTGTTTGGAGGCTAGAGGTGTGCCTGTAATTTATATTAGGGCGATTAAAGACATGTACGAGGGAGTCAAAACTTGAGTAAGAATAGTGGGCAGAGACTAAAAGCACTTTTCAGTCATTATGGATTGCAATAGGGTCAAATCTCAACTCATTTTTATTTACTTTAGTGATGAATAAACTAACACGATATATTTTAAGCAGAGGTGTCATGGTGTATAGTATTGATTGACAAGACTCGTGATGGAGTTAACGATAGGTTGGAGGTTTGAAGATAGACCCAGAGTCTAAGGGGTTCAAGTTGAGAAGTACCAAGACACCGCACTTAGAGTGCAGGTTTAGTAATGTAACTCATGAGGTAGATGTTGAAGTGAGGATCGATACATAAGTCATCAAAAAGGAAGTTTCAAGTATCTGGGTGAATAATTCAAGAAAATGAGAAGTTTGACAATGATGTTACACATCGTATTGGAGCGAAGTGAATGAAATGAAGCTCACATCAGGTATCTTATGTGATAAGAATGTGTCATCAAGACTTAAAGTTAAGTTTTATAAAAGTATATATGGTTCTGAAACCAACTATGTTGTATATATGGGGCGGAGTGCTGACCGATAAAGAACTTGTACGTCCACAAGATGAGAGTATGAGGATGTAATTGAGAGAACGTGTAGGGAGTACTAGGATGGGTATAATTAGGAACGAATATATTCAAGATAAGATGTAAGTTTCTCCCATGGTGGGCAAGGCGAGGGAGGAGAACTGAGATGATTTAGGCACATGAAGAGAATATGTGAATATGCCCTAGTGAAGAGGTGAGAGAGGTTAGCTATGACATGTATGAGGAGAGGTAGGTCAAAAAAGTACTGATGAGATATTAGCTATATATGACGTATACTTATAGCTTACGAAGGCCATGACTCTTGATAAAAATATATGAGGACGAGAATTATGATAAAATGTTAAGTCGAACATTATCTAATCTCCCTAATCATTATTGTTATTATTATCACCAATGGTGCCTCACTTGAGTAACAAGCTTGTGCTACCAAGATCGACATGTTTTTCCAATGTTTCCATTTATTATCCGAACTTCTTGGTCGATAGTCTTGGTTATTCTTAACTATAATTTCCATTGGAATTGGGAGGGCAATTCCCTTTACAACATGTACAATCTGCAATTCCGAAACAATTTTTTGGAAAATGTTTTTCAATTTTCTTATATTTGTTTGGTCAAAATATTTTGGTACACATTTTCTCTAGAAAATGAAGCTTCTTAAAAATGAGGAAAATAACTTCTCTAATAAAAATAGAAAAAACAAGTTCCAATAAATGACATTCTAAGTTCATGTCTCCTCCTCACCCCTTGACCATCTCACCCCCGAACCTCCACCCCGATCCGCTACCCTGCATTCTGCCTACATAGTGTTTTGCCAAATTACATGTAAATATTTTTGAGATTTTATTTAATTGTAAATTGTACATCACATCTGTCTTGCTAATCTTGGGTGATTCTAAGCATTACATGCTAATTTATCATGCTCTCAACATAAATCAATCATTTAGCTGGACCATTGCTCTTTAGTTTGTCTATTTCTCTTTTCATTTCATTGATTTATTGGGTCAAGTTGTCTTGGGAACACAATATCACATGCAAAGTGCAACAATAATGTCCCCCACCCCTCATATATGGATTTTAAATCATATGTTTATACTTTTGCAATTATTTTAGATCAAGCCTTAGCTGGAACTTCTAAGCAAAAAAAAATTGAAAACTTATCCATATAAACATATCTCCTTGGTTTGAATAGAATGACAATTCTGGTTGGAGGTTTGCAATTATTTTTAGTCAACCCTATGCATATATTAAAGGGTCTTTTCATCTAACAACTCACTATATTAATGTTATTAAGTGACATTTCTTAATGGTTATGGTTAATTAAATTATAATAGTGTGTCAAACCCTTAAAAACACTTATAAGAGTAATAAGCATGTTTGGATAGGCTTTTTAGGTTTTTAATTTATGATTTTTGAATTATTTTGTTGCTTTAATTTAAAAATAAGTGTTTCAAAACACTTTCTATCCAAACATAACAAAACTATTTGAGAACTATTTAAAACACCTAAAATAAATCAATCCAAACGGCTTAAAAAAAAAGGAGAACATAGGAATTATGGAGTATCAAATTTGTTGTGGGCCATTGAGAAGGACCTATTCCATGTTCGGTGAACATAACCATTCACAATATAAATAAAATGAACTCTCATGTGGAAATAAAATCTCATGTAAATAATATATAAAATTAAAAAATAAATTTGTAAAATAGTAGGAGACATCAATATGGCATATTTGAAATGTTGCTTCACTAAAGAAAAACAATTATCTTAAAGATATTTAGAAGAGTTAAGTGTTAAAAATACTCAAATCATTTTATTTTTTGAAGTTTTATAACTAAACTGTTGGAAGTGTGAGAAACACACTTTAACTATCCCTTATTAGTTCGAAAAAAGCATATCAATATTGACTGGACCAAATGTGTGTATACACACACTCAGGCACGTCTGGCCCAAAATTTTCGTCCACATGACTTTATTTTTTTCTATTGACACATTTTTTTTTAGTTTAGTGTCAAAAACACAACTAACTATCTATTTTTTTAGTTTCATACTTAAATTATTGGGATTGTGAGAAACACACCTAAAATATCACTCATTAATTTGAGAAACACCGACTAGACTTGAATTTTTCATCCACATGGCTTCTTCTTTTTTGCTGACACATTTTTTTATAAATATTTTGAATTGATTTTTAAAGAGTGAAGTTATATGTTTCAATTATATATTTTTAGTTGGAACTGTTACATGTATTAGTTATGAGTCGTCATGTTTTGACATGGTGGAATTATTTTCCACGTGGCAATCTATGTGGAAATTTTTGTATTTTAAAAAGAGAGTGCAATACATACACTATCACATATTATTTGAGGTATATTTTCAAACTTATGATTGATAATTTAGGTGTGTTCCTCACACTCCCAATAGTTTAGGTGTGTTTTTGACACTTAAACTCTATTTAGAAGGAAAGAAGTAAAAAACATGTAGTTAGTGTTAAAGCTTAATCATGTACAATTGTCATATTCAACTTTTGCACAATTAACTAAAGAACAAAGACAATTGTTGAAGTTAAAATTGAGTTATTTCCTTGAACATGAATTCATTTGTTGGTTTTCTAGTTTCCCTTTCCAGCAGTCCAAAGTTAAGGTTCTCTGTAATTTTCAATTTAGGGAGCAGCAATATCTTTGCGACCAAAGCCCCAACAAATTTCTAGTATGAAAAATTTTGCTCCCTCCATTTCATTTGTTTATCTTACTTGCTGCTCCTATTTAGATTGTTGAAGAATCTTTTGTTTGACTAATATTTTTCAAATACTTTCTAAATATTTTAAATTGTTAATTATTATAATTTATAGTGCTTTTATGTAATTTTCTAAATACGTAACTTTTATTTCAAAAGAACAATAATTGAAGATTCTATGTACAAGTTCACGCCAAACAATATTATTTAGTTTGATACAAATACTCCGAATCAAGTCAAACTAATTAAAACAGAGATATTTGCATAAAAAAAAGTCTAATACATGATATCTGAAAATTTACAAATGGTCAGATTCTGTACCTCCAAGAGGATAAACGAGTGCTTCACCCCCAAAACAGCAACATGCAAGTGCTTGTAGTTGGTGGCCTCGTTGAAATCTCTTTCTCACTTAAATAGCCTTTTCAGATCTTTATATTATAATGTAAAAACGAACATATCTCGTAAGAAAGATATACAAATAAATTTGTAAAAAAAAAAAAAAAACTAGAAAATCATTTCTGCCATTGGGTGGACACCGTCATTGCAAGAAGAAAAAAAGTAGGGTGATTTTAATAACTCTAATATACATGTCCAACAATAAGGATAAGATCAAGGAGTTAATTTTCTCCTTTGTATTTTCAGGCTAAATAAACAGTAGATTTTGTGCTACATTCACTTTTTAAGAAACCAAAAAAGGTGGATATTGTCTAACATGGCTACAAAAAGGAAAAAGAAAAAGAAAAGAACCAAGAACTGCAATTAAGTTTATGCCACCTGAAGAATAAAACTTCAGATAAGCTCCATCGCAAGTTGGCAATAGTTGTGCTTCAGGCATTGCGCATTAACTAGAAAAAAAGGTATTAGTACATTAAATTTGATCTCCAGCATAAGCAAAGGTACTCTTCTAGAGAGTAGAGACACCCTTTGACCTATCTATTTGGAGATAATGTTACAAATCCGGATTTCTAAAATCCGTCCTACTATTTTGGATCTCAAATATACACCGTTAGAATGCAAATAAACAAGATTATCACAGCCTTAGATTACCTCTTCTTCCATGTCAATAGTGCAAACTGAAAAATAATAAGCAAGCAAAGCTGTCGCCTTGAGGAATGATACTCACTTTGGGAGGTGTGATGAACAAAAGATTTCAGCTCCATAAAGTTTCATAATGTGTGATGATGGAAGAATCAATCATCAGAGCTATAATCACTGGATTCTTGCAGTATCTCCGGAGAAGCACAGCAGAATGACTCCTTGTCTTTGAGAAAAAGACAGCTCCCATCCGAGTTCCATTTCAGATCAATTACCGCAAATTGAGGCAATGGAACATTTATGCAATAAGCACCTGAAGGTGTCCACATATATATGTGGGAGCTTCCAGTACATAAAACCAAACGTGGACATGTGGGATCCCAGGCTGCAGCTCGGATGGGATCTTTTTGAACTAAGATGGCAGCTAGCTCAAGATGGTTTATGTCCCATATCCATAGTACAGTAGGAATGCTATCATTGCGAGTGCAAATATATTGACTATCACTGCTCCATGACATCATGCCTGCATTTAAGTTTCCATATTGTGTTAACAAGGCACTCATTTGTGAGCCTTAAGAGTAGTTTCTCTTATGGAGATTCAATAGAACATCAACCAACCAAAAAGAAGCTTCTACTTGCGGATCTAAGATCTATTAATTCAGAAAGGTTCTGCATTAATCCTTGATGATGAAGATACTAGGCTGATACAGCTCATTTGAGATCGAACAGACTCTCACCAAATAGAAAGCTAAGAGTTATCATTCAGAAATTAGAGCACTATCAGACTTATCACTCAAGTCAATAAATGTTACTGTAAAGGTTTGAAATTTTCAAGAAGTAAAAGAACAACTATGTGGCCATTCAAAAGATAATAAATGCTCAATATCTCCTATACAAATATCCAAGTGTTCAACTTTATCAAACATTTGCCATATTTGGGTAACATTCATAAGTAATCAGAACAACTAAGGAAGACCAAAAATAGTGATCAAATTTCTCACTTAATAAAAAAATTGAACCAAAGACTTACTGATTCCTTGCTTGGGATTTGGCTTATCTGCAGGAGGTTTCTGCGAAGGGAGATTGATAGGTACCTCCAAAACATTGTATCTGACTTGAATATGTGCCTCGGAAGCATTATCTGGAAAATGAATAAATTGGTTTGAAGATCTCAAAAGTTCTTAACAAAAGGAAATGATTAGAATACAAAAGAAATTTTGAGTACATCCACAATCAACTTTCCATTTCTGCCAGTGAGCCACCTAGAAAAGCACTACCTACCATGCTTGGACAATTTGTCTGCAGCAGTAGATTTACATTTATTATTGTGGCAGAATTACTTCTAGCTTTGGTTTCTTGAAACAATTATGCGTGTTTGGATTTGATTTTAGAACCACTTTTGGAAAATTATTGTATTTGGATTTGGGTAAATAAACTCATGAAACAGTTATAATCAGTGAAGTCTTAAAACATTGATAGACTTTTCATACATATAGTTATTGTTAGAATATGAATAGGTTTATACAATCCTATTAGAATAGGAATTGGTTTACACAATCCTATTAAAATAGGAATAGGTTTATACAATCCTATTTAGAATAAGAATATGAATACAAATAGGAATAGGAATAGTAAATAGTATCCTATTTGGTAAAGGATTGTATTCTAGTATCTATAAATAGGGTCTCAATGTAATGATGTAGACACAACAACAATTCAATAATATTTTTTTCCTATATTTCAATGATTATGTTTAGCAAAGTTGGGTCACCATGTATCTTTCATGTGACTATTTTCTCATATCTAATTTAACTATCTATATAATTTCTATTTTAGTTGGTTCAATGATCCATATACTTAATACTAGATTTTGAGCACTTTGTTGGAATATGAATAGGTTTATACAATCCTATTAGAATAGGAATTGGTTTACACAATCCTATTAAAATATGAATAGGTTTATAAAATCCTATTTAGAATAAGAATATGAATACAAATAGGAATAGGAATAGTAAATAGTATCCTATTTGGTAAAGGATTGTATTCTAGTGTCTATAAATAGGATCTCAATGTAATAATATAGACACAACAACAATTCAATAATATTTTTTTCCTATATTTCTCACAGTTATAGTTACAACTTACAACTTCCAAGAAGAATTAACTAAATCATCTTTATTTTCTATTAAACCTTATCTCTAGACAAGAAGAGTTGTTCGGTTTGTAAGCTACTCTCCACCTCCAACGTTAAGGTTGTGAGTGAGTCACCAAGGGAGTAAAAGGGTGGGAGATCCTTTGAAGGGGGTAAAATCTCATCTCTAAGTATCTAAAAAATAAAAAAAGAAAAACACCTAGCAGGCTATTTAGACCTAAACAAAGGGGAAAGAAGACAAAAAGAGAAAGAGAAAAGAGGGAAGGGCATGTGATGCTGCAAGGTCCAACCTGCCGAGAAGCCAAAAGAATAGTTTGAAAACATGGGAACCTATATATAGAAAAAAAGAAGATGGGTCTGTTTGGGAGTTCCCTAAAATAAGAAACCAAACATGGACTTGAGACCTAGCATCAAATTAATTCTTTTGGAAACCAAACTGAGCTAAATGTAATTGGAGACATGATATGCAAATTCAACCTGAATAAGTAAAAGAAAGACAACATATGTCGAAGGTGTCGTCAAAATGAAAAGGTTTATACAATACAGCAACAGATAGTGCTAACATAACAATTGGTTTTGCTTAAATCACAAAAATAATTGCCACATCCTTATAAAAGAATTACAATTGTACAAAGTTAAGCTAACGTGGAAATCAATAAACTGTATGACCACCTCATGTAAAAAACCTAAGTTGTTAGAGAAAGAATGCTGTTATTTATTTACTTTAAGTTTGCATAACATCTCCACATGTGAGGACATGACTTTTTTCATGAACAAAGCATGTGGAAAACCTGTTAGTGATGGATGACAGTAAGATTCACAGTTAGTATGTATGTTTGTGGGAGCATGGACGAAGAATTGAGAAGAGTAAAGAAGCAAACATGGAAGATAACTCCATTATGCATCATGTGAACTATAAGGTTGGAAATGAATAGTAGGTATTCAAGGGAAGGATACAACACCCTTCTTTTGTAAAGTATAGGTGTCTAGAATCTTTCTATTCATGGTCTAGGTCTATTATGAAGGACAACCAAGACTTCCTTTGGAATTTGTGGATGTTATGATGTAGTAAGTATGTGGAGGAAGCTGAAGTTCCCTTTTATACTTCTAAAGTACCTCCTTGGTACTATTTATTACCACCGTGTTCAAATATGTGACATATTTTTCTTTTTGGTCCGTTCCAAAATGAGTGACACTTCTAAATTTACAATTAACTTTACACTCTCCATTTTACCCCTAATGAGAAGCCTTATAACCATTCTCCATCTTACCCCCAATGAAAATATTTTATAACAACACAAACATTATAGCATGGTTAAGGTCACAAGCTTCAAATGTTTTATAGTCATACAAATGCTATGGTATGTTTTAAACCAAGTGTTTCATGAGTCTTTTCTTAAATTTCATGTTGATTCATACTATGACATTAAATTGGAACAACCGGAGAAATAAATTACCTAAGTTTAATCCACAACAAAAATTCTCTAATGAGCAAATCAAAACCACATTCCCCAATGGACTACTAAGATTTCCCATTCCCTCTCCCCTATACAACAACAATGCCCAGTGTAATCCCACAAACGGGGTCTAGGGAGGGTGGTGTTTACGTAATCTTACCATCTTATGAGGGTAGAGAGGTTGTTTCAATAGACCCTTTGGCTCAAGCAAAGCATATAAAAAACAGTATGAAAAGTAAATATAGTACTAAAAGAAACCAAATAGAAAATAATTAAAAATAAAAAAGAACAATAGCAACAACACATACGAAGATATCCGAAACAAAAGAAACAACAAGTACTAATAAAATAGAAGAGTAACAACAACATACCCAATGTAATCTCACAAAGTGGGGTCTAGAGAGGGTAGGTGTATGCAGACCTTACCCCTACCCTGGAGTTAGAGAGGTTATTTTCGATATACCATCGACTCGATGAAACACATACAAAAGCATTTCGGAAAAGGAAATAACAGAAATAAAGAAGTCATGGAAAAATACTATAGAAAGCATGACAAAGCATCTTGCACAATAATAAAAATAATGATAAAGGAATCTAAGCAACGCTCAACTACTTACTAATCTTCTATCCTAAGTTCTTCCTGTCTAGGGTGATGTCCTAGGTGAGTTGTCTAATCATATTGGTAAAATATCGTTAATATCTTAAAAGAAAAGGAAGAATCTTCAAATTCTCTTTTGTCTATTATTAAAGTTGGTCAAAGGAAATTACTATATATTATAGTCCTATATTTTATTACCCTTAATGAATTCCTATTAAGAATTTTTTCAAAGTTGCCAACGGTTATTATGGCGGTGGGTTAATAGCCTTTATGGAATTTATCAAATATTGTTGATCTATATATAGTAATTTTATTTTAGCTAAAGGGGAAGAAAAAAAGAAATCTTTCTTTATTGTTTTGTGTAGTTCTGCTTTTTTTTTTAATAAAGATCTTGTTGAATCTCCTGGGGATACACCACCTAAGTGAAATATCCTTTTTATCAATATTTTCCAACAAAAGACATTAAAGGGCAAGCAGCATCCAATAAATGCAATACAGACCTAATCCAACTCTTATTGTTTAAACACATTTAATGACATGAAAGACAATTTATTGAAGTTACCAAAATGAGGGCATACTGTAACTAGGTAAACACATTGGTGCAACACTTTGTCCAAAGTTGGTGCAGTAAGTTTTGAGAATGTATTGAACTCAACCTGAGCCATTCTTCCATCATTGATGATAGAACATCATAATTGAAGGGGACGACTAAGCCAAATGCAGTATTCGGTATCTGAATCCATTTGATCCTTGTAAATTTATCCAAGGCCTCTGATATACAGCTTGAGCGTAGAATTAAATAGCTCACGCTTAATAGGAGCCCCTGGGGAGTAGAGCGGATTCTTCACTACATATTCAACATAAAATTGTAAATATACTTCAAAGATTCCCTCATATCACCAGTCCTAGGATGTGTGACAGGGATGATTTATTCCAGACATATTCTTCAAAAGCTTGAACCATCTCAGTTTCGCCTCCCTAATTTTTTCCACCACAGAGGTCACTCCTACCTTGTCCTGAATATCTTCGTTCCTAATCCTATCTCTCCTAGTATGCTCATACATCAATCTTAACATCCTCATTTCCGCTACTTTCATCTTTTGTACGTGCAAGGAAATGCATAAAGAAGTTACATAATTCTCTACTAACTTATCCAGTATTATTTCAGAAGACAACATCTTTACTCCACATAGGCAACATAATATGCACCATTTGAAATCAGCCAAATCTGATGTGTCATTTCACTTGGTTGTTTCACGAGAGGTTTGCCTCAGTGAATTTTACGTCCTATAATTAGTGGCATGTACTTGTTTCTTAAATTTTTCACGAGACTAAATCAACAAAAAATAATCAAAATCTGCAGTTGTTGAATAAGAAACATATATACTTAACCTTTTAAGATAAAGACTACATAGCCAAAAGAACTCTAGTGCTCACCACTACTGTACTGGACAAAATCATCTCCTAGTGATAATTCTGACATATCAAGTTGCTCATCCACTTCCTAAAATTAAAGAAGGAAATGATCAAAATCATTATATAATGTCCTGCAAATACGGAAAGAAACAAAAGATTGGGTACCTTGAAAATAGCAGCACAACAAGGACCTCTAACAGCAGATGGGTGCACAAATTCTGCAAATACTTTCCACGTCAGGTGATTCAAAACCCGTAACATCTGGTCATAGCTTCCCACTGCTAAAAACTGGCTGCAAGGTGACCATGAAACACTTTTTACTCCTAGTCCACTCTCATATGCTTGATACTTAGCCAGGCACCTCCCATCTGGAGAATAGATCAAAACCTAAAGAAAACGGAGCATTCAAAGCCTTTCCATATTTCTTACATTAAAGATGATTTTACATAACCATTTTAAGTGATGAAGAAAATATCAATTTCAGAACATTTTTTGGAGGTTCTCCCAGAAATGAGGAAAGTACATCTATACGAGAAGCTATAAACAGTCCATGGTGACTACCTTGTACTCAAGAGGAGAATCCCAGATGACTATAGCACTGTCATCTGCAGACCACTGAACATCAGCCAAATCTAATGTATCGACAGCAAAAACACCCATTATCTCCCATGTATGACAAGATAGCAGATTAACATAATCCTTGCAATCACGTCTGGTGCAAATAGCAGCAAACTTTCCATCCTTGGTAAATGATACCCCCTTAGACCCATGTTTTGGCCATTGAACATGTATGCATGCGGTGTTAACCAGTGACCAAACAGTTAACCGTAGCTGAAAGTCAGATGTGGTGAGTATGTGACGACTGTCTGGACTCCACCTAGCATAAGCAACTCCTGCAGGGCCTTCATCTATTTTACATGTCCACTCAGGTTGTGTCAAAGACCATGCTTGTATCATAGGTTTCTTGTAAAGACCACAAAGTATATATTCAGAATCAGGGGCCCATTCAATGTATGTAATCTTGTCCAGACATGAAAACAGTTGCACCACCTGAAGACCCAAAATTGACATAAAATGACAGTGAGATCACAAACCTACCGACCTTGCATATTCATTGAGTAAAACAGCTCTTTCTTTTGAATAACTATCACATATTGCTAATTCGCTGACTTGGTACATTGTTGACCTCTCAGCTGACATGACTTCCATGCTATGAGTTCTTTTGAGGCATCATAAGCCAACCTAGGGTACAATCAAGTTGATAGTGTTCGATTCTTAAGGAGTATAACGCACAAATAATTTGTGAGCGCTGAAGAACTTTAGCACATGATAAAGGCAGATTTTCTTTTCTTAGTTGTCTTCTTTAATACTATTATAACATCTTGTGAGCTTCAAGTCCCTTCTACTTATTCACGCATAAAAGAGCAGTTTTTCATTGATATCACATATCTTGAGACAATAAAACCATTCAAATCTAATTGGTATTACAGATAAAGCTGTGACCTTTCCTTTTAGTTGTGTCAATGTCGAATGTAAAAGACAGAATGGGGTGTCTAATCTAAAGAGATATACCTAACAGCAACATCCCTCTTTTATGTATATTACATTGTTCTGTCATCAGCTTGTTGCAGACATTAAGAGGATGAAATGTATCAAGTCTCCCCTTGAGCGAAGGTATTCCATATACAAAAAATAAATAAGTAAGAACATCCTATCTCTAACAACTTTAGTTTTTACATGATGTGGTAATATAATTCAATACAACTTCTTACAAAGCCGCATGATTAACATGATGGTAAGGTCAAATTCTGGACTTCATGTACTGATTCAATAGGGTTATTAGATTAAAATGCTGTTGGAACTGACGAATTTTACGGAATTTCTACTCAATCAAAACCAATAAAATGACAATTAACATTCAGTTATGTAAAAAATCATTGAAAATGACAGAAATAGAAAAATGCAAAAGACCTTGAGTGAGAGAACATCACGAATCACGAGGCGATAATCGACAGCGACAGCGAGAAATCGAGCATTTGGTGAGAAAGCATAAGAACCAGTTTGCTTATAAGCTTCTGTAAACTCCATTAGAGGTCAACTCGAGATTGCATAAGCTATAAAAGAAACCCACGTCTACTGGACACCCACATTGCTTGATTTTTTTCTACTTTGTTGGTGAACAGATTTCAATTTAAGGTGAATGGATGGATCTGTTGGCAGATTTCAATTTAAGGTGAATGGATGGATCTGTTGGAGTTCGAAGGAATGTTGGAGGATGGAGTTCGTGGATCTATGAGTTGTGAACTGTAGAGAGTGAAAATGTTCCATTGAATTTTGAAATGTGAGAGGGACTTTAAATTTTTGTAGGGCTCATTTGTGTGCCATTAAGGAAGCTCTTAATCTTAATTATTTGGATTTCAGTCTCTAACTCCATTCTTGATTATTTATACTAGTAATTATTCAATTCATTAATTTTTTTCTTATAATTGTAGATTCCACAAAAGTTATTTTTACATAATTTAGTTTAAGGGCAATAGAGACAATCTCCTTCCGATCTCTAAAAAAGTTTAAACTCAAAATCAAATGATATATCTTGATGAGACAATCTAATATAACAAGAATCGTTTTAAAATTTCACCCAGCTTCAAAAAATCGTAAATTACAAACATGATTACTATAGCAAAATCTCAAGAACAAAGTGTCAATACCAATCAAATTATATATTGTTTCATGATGTTTCAATTATTGGGAATGATAGGTCATTACTAGATCTATCTTTCCAAAAATTTCAAAAGATTCCAACTTGCCGTTTGAGAGAAATCAAGTGGCAAAGTTTGATAAAAAATTATTTTGTATAAATTGTACATGTGTATATAAATATCTTTTATAATTTTATTTGATATTATATATTGATGTATAATATTGTATATCAAAATTTAAAATATTTTGTAAAAAATATGAAAGTTTTGTGTATATATATATATTATGGTTTATCAAATTGTGTTTTGAGCTAAAGATTTTCGGTAAAAAGTTTGGGCTGTATTTTTGCTATATAAGTCAAGTACTTGTATCTTTATGAAATTTTTCTTAATTTTTTATGTTTCAACAATTTAATAAGTTTGAATAAATCTAAATAATTAAAATTAATAACTAAATCAAAATATCATTAAGATGCATATTTAAATATCTTTATCACTAAAATACATATTAAGATTTAAATAGTTTAATTTTGAATTTTAAAATTATTTTTGAAGAGTACAATATTTCTTTCTTCATTTTTAACAATTATTTTGTACTTTTAATTTTTTTTTCTTCAAACTTCAATATTTATCTAAAATAAAATAAAATCATAAAATTTACTATAAAAAATTTAACAAGGTTAGG
Organism: Solanum pinnatisectum; assembly: GCA_035578085.1. NCBI lineage: Eukaryota > Viridiplantae > Streptophyta > Magnoliopsida > Solanales > Solanaceae > Solanum > Solanum pinnatisectum. Next base: position 34,902,532 of record CM069078.1, read on the forward strand.
CCCATCATTTTGAATCAAAAATGAAATAAATTAATAGTGAAAAATCAAAATCTTTATTTTTCATCAATTGTAATATCTATGTGTCATCCATTTAGATTTATAATTATATTTATATTATAAGAAATGAGGTTTTAACCCACTTTGAAAGAGTCCTTTAAAAAGAACACTTTGAAAGAGACCTTAAAATGAGTTTTCTAAAGGTCATTTTTTTCCGATAATAGTATACGACATTATGGATCTTAATCTTAGGGATCCCTAATGATCTTTCTTGACAGTAGGGTTTGTGAAGCTCTTCCCTTCTGCTTGACTTGTGTATTGAATCAGCTATTTTTCATCAGTAGGCAAAAAGAAAAGCTTGTGTTAAGCATATCGAAGATCAGGAAGAATAAATAAGCAAAGAGACTAAGGGAGAGACTTCTTCCTTCAACTGAGGTACTTATTCTTTTCCTTCTCGATACTCTCGAATAAGGCAAGGTTTTTTTCTATTCCCTATCAGAATACTTTCAGTAGAAAAATGAATTCGACTTCAAATTAGTAAGTCATGTTCCATAAATTTGTAGTTAAAAAAATAATTTTTTTTTTTTGTTTTTTGGGATCTCAAAATTTCAAGGTCCTAAATGCTAAATCTAGACTTTACTACCCTTCCCCTCCCTTGAGACACCCGTCTACCTCTAAATTTTCAATCAAATTTTATAAAGTCTCCATTAAGGTAAGATAACAATGACAAGAACATTAAAGACAATGAATGTGTCATTCAATTACCAAATGCGAATGAATTTATTCAAATACTAACACATTTGTTAGATAGTGATCGCAACAAAAGTGATGGTCTAAATCCATATTATATTAAAAGACCTTCAAATTTTTTTATAAAATTAATATAATTATAATGAGACACACAAAAAAAAAAGCTATGTGAATTTTATCTAATGGTGAGAGTACAACACATGCGGTATGAATTAGACATATGTCATGACATTTATTTCTCTTTTATACAAAAATATGATATTAAGTGAAATAGTAAATGAGTAGGTTCATATTCGAGTTTGACCTTGCGACACTTGCTCCTAGGACTTCTTAGTTAACAAAGATGAGACAAACAAACATAGTTTTTGACGTATGGATCAGTCTTATAACAAAAAGGAATATGAATTGAAAATTATAAATACAATCATGACACACACACATATATATATATATATATATATAAAAGGATTATAAATAGAGGGAGAAAAAACAAAATTGATAAGAAAGCAAATGTTTGTTTAATTTAACGAGAGATATGCTTTATTGTATTAAAAACTCGCTCAATCTTATACAAATTCTAATAAAATGTGAAAGCTTTTAAAAATAATTATAAAAAATATATATTATATAATAATACACCATGTATATCATATTTAAGAAATATTTCATAAAGAAAAAGGTATCACAATTGTGTTGCATATCTATATGTAGAATTAGTATTTGATGGTGTACAAAGTACGATATTTCCTCGAGAGAATGAAAAAGTACGTGACATATATGTGTTAACAAGAGAAAATGCAGATTTTTTCATTCTTTTAACCTCTATTGAGGATGAGAAGCAAATCCAACTTATACTTATTCGGTGACAAGGAAATGCAAGTGGCTATGAGCACAATATCAATTGAATGTATCTTGTCAATCTTTTTTACTATTTTCTGATTTACTATCATAAAAAAAAAATACTAATGAGTTTTTAAACTTTAAAATAAGTAATAAAAAAGAACACGTATTAGAACTTCATATGTATATCATACTATCGACTTATCTAGATTTTTGAAGTTTTAGACAAACAAAGGATTATTCCATATCTAAGGTATTAGTTAAGTAGATTAGGCAGGAAGAAAGACTATTCATATATTAGTAACTTAAAGTAAACTTTTGATAAGAGAGTTTCATATTATTTTTTGAATAATAACTCGAACATTTTACAAATGCCAAAAAGAGTAAATATTGCCTTTTTTTTTCTTGTTTACACTATAATATTCTTTAATGTCATAAAACTTTTAATTTCACACGATAATATTATTATTTATATAAATAAGAGATAATTTAAAGAAATGAGATGTTAGACACATATTGACAATATTACCTTTGATATTATTGTAAAAATTCTATTTATTAATATGGCATTTAAAGTAGTTTAATTAAATTTTTAAATATTATGAAGAGTAGCCATTCTTCCTTTCTTTGTTTTTCACAATTATTTTGTACTTTTTAATTATTATTTTTGCAAATTTTAATAGTGTTTAAACTATAATTTAATCATAAAATTTACCGTCAATAAAATTTCGAGGTCCTAAATCCAAACTTTACTACCCTCTCATCTCCCTTGAGCCTCAGTAACGATAACATAACAATGAACAAGAACATTAAAGATAATGAATGTGACATTGATTACCGAATGTGAATGAAGCAAGCTAGCTGAATAATACGTTCCCACTGACCTGAAATCAAAATATACTAAATGACCCTTAAACTTCTTTCATAAAATCAAATTATGATCTACTGATGAGAGTACAACACATGATGTATGAATTAGACGCATGTCATGATATCAAATTCTCCCTCGTAGAAAAGTATGATATTAAGTAAAAATAGTAAAAGTGTGGGTTCATATTCATAGAATTTTGAACCTTGGTCCATGCAACACTTGCTTCATGAACTTCTTAGTTACTCCCTCCATTTCATATTAATTAAATTTTTGAGGTGTTTCACACCCTTTAAGAAAAGTAGATTAAGACATAAATTGAACATAATTTTCCATTTTTACCCTTATTAATTATTGTCAAATTTATTGAAATCGTCACACTGAAAATCCAAATGAAGGGTAAAATTGGAAGAACACTCTAAAAATAGTCTTGAAAACTGAACAATTAAATTAATTTGAAAAATGGAAAACGCCTCAAAAATTCAATTAATATGAAATAGAAAGAGTATTATTTTAAAAAATAAGACACAAACAAACTTATTTTTTGATGTATGGATCAATCATGTGACAAACAGAAGTAGCTAATATAAAAATATGAGTTGAAATTTAAATGTAAAACCATGAAATATATTTTTAAAAAGATTACCTAAATTCGAAGGAGCAATTACTGTCAGAGGATAGAGTTCGTGGATTTTTGGGCTGTGAACTGTTAACAAGTGTGGAAGAGTGAGAATTTATAAGTTGAAATAAATTTTGAAATGCGAGACCTTCAAAGTTGTTCCTCTATAGTATATGACCTTCGGTTATCAATTTTAACATTTTAAAACGGATTAATCGAGTGGATCATAAATTTGACTCATTCTGCCACCCCTACACCAAAGGGCGTAGCTATAGTCTCTTTTTTTTTGATTCTTTGATTATTATATTTTTATATATTATATTATTATTATATTTGTATTATATTTATATATATATATAATAAATGTTTATTTTTCAGATTTGTTTTTAATATTTTTTTTATTATTTTTTTTTTTGACTATATGTATTATTAATTATTTATTTATTTATTAAATAAAATTATTTATATATAGGTAGGAGATTTGATTGGTATTAAATTATATAGGGTAAAGGGTAAAATAGAATTATAAAATATAGGTAAGAATATAATTAGAAAAAGAAATTAAGTAACAATCGGAACACACCAAATCAGTTGTTCCATAAAATGGAGGTTTTCATTGTTACGTAACAACGAAATTTAACAATACAATACAATACAATACATTTTAAGGAATCCGGTTCCTCTCCATTTCTCCTCTCAATTTCCCCCAAGTTCCTACTTAGATGTATGAAAGTTGTATTATTTAGATATCAATGGTGCATATTTTTAAGTAATCAAATACCTTAATCATGATTAAAATGATATCTATTACCATTTAAATCTATCTAATTATTGCTATAAAAAAAACCATCTCACAATTTTTTTGCACCATAGTTCAAATTATTTTCGTTATTTATAGTTTTTCCATTCACCAAAAAAAAAAATGTGTCTTCATAGACTAAATTTCTGTCAATTTAAAATATATATTTAAATAAGTTACTTTACGAAGAAAAATATTGTAAACCATAAAATAGAATTTTTAGCATTCAGATATTAAATAAAAAGTATTGAAAATTACTTTGCCATAAAATATCAAAGAAAACTAAAAGTTAGACAAACTTTTCCAAAAAATAGATATAATTTATTTATTTTTTAAAAATGTATATATTTTTTATCGTGACTCAAGTTGTTAAACTATAGAAGAACTCTTTTTATATCAAAAGCTTAATGCTATTTAATTGAAGTAAATCCATTTTTTCTCAAAAAATTGGAAAACGAATATTTTCTTACTAAAGTTGGGAATCTTATCTTTATTAATCATGGTTAATTAGTATACTTTTTTTATTAAGAAAACTAATTAATCTAGACAGTTAATATTTAAGTAACATAGGTGCCATACATCTAAGTAAGAACTTAGGGAAAATGGAGAGGAGCCAAATCCCATTTTAAGTAACAATCAAAACAAACATGGTATGTATGGTAATAGTACAATAAATACAATGGGTAACAATGATCCAAACGGAGTGTTAGGGTGTCCAAGCGCATACGCTTCATCGGAAAATTACACCGCATATATAAGTAAAATGATCTTTTTAAATGGTTAGATAACACATTTCGGACACCCTTGAAGCAATAAAGAGCCGAATTGGTTTCAATTCTCCAGCAAATGCTTGATGCCGAGTGTGCACGCGGGTTCAATTCCCCGTTGCTGCACTTTTTTTTTACACCTAATAATATAATATTATCTATTAAAATTATATTAAATTAGAGATCTACAACTTAAAAATTTAAGGAAAACATAAAGTTTAGTAGTCAATTGATTTTTTTTCTTTTCGTTAAAATTTTTAATAAAATTTAAAAGCAATTATTTAATTTAAAGTTAATAAGTAAATCCTATTTTTTTTAAAGCTACTAAAAGTGAAAAAGGCTCCATCTAGAATTTCTTTTTAAAAGAAAACTCGTTCGATTCTACTATTTATTTTTTCATGTCTCGTTGTTAGTATTCAGAGAATCGTGAAATCATGAAGCATAAAAGTGATTTTATTCTGATTGGATTTTCTCTTTGTTCGTTCACTTCCTATTATATAAACATGAACGTCAAAGCTAATTATTATGTAGTTTGATTTTAAATTTTTTGAAATATTTTTAATTAAAATAAATTATCTTTAATGTAATGTAGTTTGATTTACAAAATTTTAGTACACTCATGCGTTAAATTAATTTTATTTACCCTATGCAATTCTTGGACACCCTTCGTAAAATTCCTGACTACACCACTGCCTACACCTGAAATACAATATTGTACAAAATTATAAAAGATATTTATATACCATATACAATAATATATAATTTTATATACTATTATACAAATTAGAATTTCGTTAAACTTCATCGACTAAGTTCTCTCAAATAACAAGATGAAATCTTCTAAAAATTTGTGGGGAGATAGATTAGCGATAACCTATCATCCCAATATGTGGGATATCATGATCATGATATAATTTGATTGGAAAATATTTTTAAAATTGCTGGCAAATTGCTCTTGAAATTTTGCTACAGTAATCGCGTTCGCAAGTTATAATTAATAATTTTCCTTAAATTTTGAGACAATTCTTGCTACTTTGGATTCGTCTCATCAAGATCTATCACTTGACTCCGAGTTAGGATTTTTTGGAGCTTGGGTGGGTTGTGTCCCCCATGGAAGCTTTGTCCTTAAGCTCATCCTTCAAGCCAATTCAGATAATCATTGAAAATTTTGGTTAAATTATGTAAAGTAATTTTATGAGTTGTCCTAAAGTGTAATTATATCTTACCTTCGGGATGATCAAGTGGTTTGAATTTGGAGCTTCCATGTTGGAGGTCTTAAGTTGAAATTCCTAGCCAGCGAAAGCAAAAGATTTGTCTTTCGGATCGAGCTCGTCCACTTAGCTTGCCTAATGCAGATTACCTATGTGGTTTGCGAGTTACTGCATAGGAGCAGAAATTTTACCGTGTGCACACCTAAATAATAGCAGTAGCAGATTTTCCTTGTCATTAAAAAAATGTGTAATTATATCTTGATTTAATAGTGGTTTTTAAAAAAAATGGTTGAGGTGACTAAATCAATCTATTTTTAAATTATTATTTTTTGAATAAAAGTAAAGTTTTTAATATAAATCTATAACATACTGAAATAAAAACACCGAAAATATTTCCTAATTGAATATTTGTCTTGGATTTTGATATTTGGGGTACAATATCAAATTTAAAATCCATAATCGTTGCTACAACAACTTAAGTACTCAACATTATTTGGTTCTTCGTGATTACCTACTAAATTTTAAGTTTTAACGTAGCAGCAAAAGGCATACTCAATTCAACAATGTTAGTTGTAGGCAACCAGAATTTGAGGTGAGAATTTCACAATATTTATTTTATATATTCAATTATAGATTATTATTTTTATTTAATTCTGAAAAATAGATGTGTTTGAAACTTCCATGACAAACTACATATAATAAAACACTTTTTTAATATAATAATGATTATTTATAACCAAAATAGAATATCCACGTTACAAAGAATGTTACCATACACAAACTTAATTGTTCAACAAAATCAATTATAGATTCGATTTAAATCTTATAACAATTTTTCAATCAATTATAGATTCGATTTAAATCTTATAACAATTTTTCATATGCCACTTCATAATAAGAATGGTTCATCATGTGATTGTGATAAATATAACGAGTACATTTTTTATGTTAGTTGGCATGGTAGGATATTATAAAGGAAAAATATATTTTCATTCTATGTTACTGCAACCTTTGGGTGTTTAATTTTATCAAATTTTATCTATTGCGATAGTCGCTAGATGACGTGTAAAAAACAAAAAATTAACTAAACTGTACGAAAACTAAAGAGAAGCTGGAACCATTCCAATGGTTTCAAAAGGTCTAATTTTGCTTATACATCATAGAGTAATCGAAAAATTAGCATGATCTAACTTTTTAAAAATAATCGGTCGAACTGAGCCATTGACTACCTTAGCGGCAATTGTGCCTCCAAGCAGTGGCTGAGCCATGATTTTAAGTAAGGGGTGTCAATGATTACAGTAAAGACTAAAAAGGTACAATTATGGAGCTAGCAGGGCTAAAACACATGACCTCAAAGAAGTTTTGCATCACACTAATTAACCAATGCACTAAACCTTCACCTTGTGTTAAGAGGTGTTAGTACTTGTATATGTATATATTTATTAAATCAGAATTTGGCCTATATATACATGTTATTTTTTGGCAAAGGGGCATCATTTGACACTCTTCGGGCAAGGATACGTGGCTCCGCCCCTGCCTCTAAGGGATCATTAGGTAAGCCGTAAAAGAATAATATTAAATATGATGTATAACTATTACATGCAATTTTTACACACCAGTTAAAAATTCTACCAAATAAGAGATTTTCGACTATAAAGGCACCACTCACGAAAGCGTCTTAAAAGACTTTTATGTTTTAGTGGCATGAGGTGTGTGAAAAGAGCTTGTAAGAGTTGAGTGTGATGTTGACTTCAACTTTTATTTTGACTCGATCTACCTCCATGGTTAGGTGGTGAAAATTTTTATAATGGATGAGGGATGGATATGATGTGGCAAACACAAGTTGTATGAGGTTCTTCTTAGAATTTGCCAAGTGGAATATTGGGTCCCATTTTCAGAAAAATGGGCCAAATCCAATCTCTCTTCCTTTTTAACTTTTTTTCTTTGATTGAAATCTTCAATTTTTCAACATCTCTTCTTCTTCTTTTTTTTTTTTTTAAATAATTTTATTTATAAAAAATGTGAAATTTAGTCTAATTCATCGTACTTTTAACATTTGATATTATTTTTCTTTCGTGTATTGATTATTTACATTACTAAAAATAATTATTAACAATTATTTGTCAATTAGCAAATTAAATTATATTTTTATTTTTATTGTCATTAGACTAATAATTAATTATTCTTAAAAATATAAACAAAATTTGTAAAATTGCAAAAACAATTCTTAAGGAGTAAATTAATAAAATCGTTTTTATTTATAATTTCATAAAGAATCCTTAAAAGAAAAAATAAATAACTAATATGAAAAACGAAAGGGGTATAAATTATTATTTTTTTCTCTTTCAATAATTTCATATATACTTAAATTCATCAAATATTCACAAGAAAATATAATGGAAAGAGCATCAATAATTTTGACAAATAATTACATAAGTTTTTGTACTATCTTAATGTAACCCAAAATCGAAATTTTTTCATAAACACATAAATATATACATACTCTTCCGTCAATTTATATGATATCTTTTTATTCTTGAAATCAAGCAATGTGAAATTTAATTAATATTTTAAAATATATTTTTATTTTTTATATTAATATAAGAACTACAACTTATAATGTTTGTTCATAAATAATCCTTTCCACTAAGTTGCAATCCAACCAAAAATACTATAAGTTGCAATTCTTATCATGTTAGCATATGAAAAAAAATACATTTTATAGCTTGAATTTCGAGAAAAAAATAATCGAATAAAATGATGGAGAGAGTAAAATGGAAAAAATATAATTGATTAATGTAATTTAAATAACTATTTATGTTTATCCTAAAACTAAAACAATTAATTTTTTATGAGGTGAAGTGCACACATTTTAGTTTAACTTTTTTAAGTACGTAATTATTTGACTTCAAATTTAAATTAGTATCAATATATATATCTCTATTTGATTTTTGACAAATGAGTATTATGAACTATAAAGTTCTATCTGTAAGACAAACAAGAATAGTGATAAGACTATTGCTGATATGATAACAACAAAATTTATTGGCCAACTGAAAGGTTGGTGGGATAATTATCTCAATCCGCAACAAAGAGATCCTATTCTCCAAGCAGTCAAGCAGGAGGGACAGGATGTTACCCAAAATGTTGTTTATACTTTGGTTCTTAATATTATAGAACATTTTCAGGAAGATGGTCGGATAATAGTGAGACCATAAAAACTTTGCTTCAAAATCTGAGGTGTAAGACTCTTACGTCTTTCAGATTTTACAAGGATGATTTCTTGAGCAGAGTTATGGAGTTGCCAGAGTGTAATAGCACTCATTGGAAATCCAAATTTATAGATGGTTTGCCAACCCTCTTTGCAGAAAGAGTTAGGAAAACTCTGAGAGGAGAAAATCATAGTATCAACTATGAAGATTATACTTATGGAAAGCTTATAAGTGCTTGCGTACAAGAAGGAATTTCTTTATGCAATGAAATCAAGTTGAATCAACAGATTAAGAGACATCGTCTTAATGAAAGACAACAATTGAGAGAATTTTGTGAGCAATTTGCTTTGGATGTCCCTAAAACTGCTTCTAAAGATAGAAAGGAAAAGCAGAAAGAGAAGCATTCTTCCAAAAATAGATCTTCCAAAAAGGATCATAAAGAATGGAAGAGGAAGAGAATTGAAAGAAAAGTAAAAAGATTTGAAGGAAGAAAAAGCGAAAAAAGATTTTATAAATCTAAATACAAATATGACAAATCAGATACTTGCCACAAATGTGGGAGATTTGGCCATTACGCCAGAGATTGCAGAGTCAAGGAGAAGATCAAAAGCCTTGACATAGAGGATAATCTTAAAGATTCTCTTTATAGGATAATGCTTAATTCTGATTCAGGAAAATCAGATTCAGGATATAGTAGGCAAGAGGAATCTTATACAAGTGAAGATCTTAAAGTTGTTCACCAAGAAGATTATATGTCTTCGGAAGATGATTGTTTACCTTGTTAATAAGGATTGGAATGCGACGAGGAAGGAGAAGAAGAAGACGATCTTTATAAGATCTATTCTCAGTTCAAAGAACTTAGTATCAATGTCATTGATAATGACAATATCATAGAGCTCTTACATACGGTAAAGGATCCGGAGATAAAAGCCCAGATTATTTATAAGATCAGTAATACTGCATCTACCTCTAAGAATCATACTACAGAGGAGATTCCAACCAAAGATGGTTCATATACCATGGTAGGTTTTAGAACCCTCTCTCTTTCTATCTCTCTATCTCTTTTGTAATATTTTCTTTGTAAGTTTTCAAGTTTGAATAAAAGAAGCTTTCAACTTGGGTTTGTACATCGGCTTGTGTGGAGCTCGACTCCAGGTACTATTCTTTTTGTTTTCCTTTTATGCATTTAGCCTAGATGATAGGCTAAACTATTTGTGTTGAACTGTATCATACTAAGTTACTATAAGTAGATGGCATTGGTTTCTATTATGAAGACGTATTGAACAGTTAGACTAAGGTCGGATGTAAGTGATCCAGGCAGGTTTATGAAAGGCTGCCGAAGGAATTTGTTGGATTACCCATTCAGCCGAGGTGGGCGTTGAGGGCGGACCCGGATAGTAGGGGATTTCATTCACTATTGCCAGGATTACTTACATTAGTAAAGGTTCCTTGAAGTCTGACTAAACAATCTGATAATCATTTGGTATCATAGCCATGAATTTTCAGTAACTATAGGTGATATATAGTTCAACACACTATTTACTTATGAATATCATAAGATGAAGATCTACTGTTAAAAATAGTAGAAAAGAGGAATATGATATATCACAACATCTTGATCTGCTTAATAAGTGGACTATCCCTAAGATAGCTCCCAGGGTTATTTACCAGATGGAAACTTTTAAGAAATTTGATCTCAGGCAGGTGGTTAAAACCACGAAAGAAACTATTACTATTGATAGCGATCATCAGACTTTTAGATTATTATCTGAAAATGATTTAGCCCCTTATAGGGATATTTACCGATTTATGCATATTGGCTTGGCACAGGTGGCATTTTAAGCCCCTAACTTTAAGAGGTCTACCAGAAAGCTTTATAGCAGCTTTAAGAGATGGTAGGAATCATAATTGGAAGAAATCCCTCATAGGAACTATACAAACTAGTCTTGCTTATGGACCAATTTATTTTAATGCTTATCCTAATTTACAGATTTCTTTGCAGGATGATAATTCTCTTAGTTCTACAATGCTTAATGTTAAACTTCATGGTTATGATTATATGCCGGGAACTGAAGTTGTATGCATTTGTTATAGAATTTATTATAAACTCTTACACACTTTAAATCCTATGTGTAAGATGATTGATTTCAAAAATGAAAATATTATTATAGAAACTAATTTTGGAAATTCTAAGGTTATCACTCGAAGACCTATCAAGTGGGAAGAAATTGATTTTCCACAAGAATGGGTTATTGAGGGAGCAACCCTTCCTAAAAATAATATAAATGATGCTAACACATTTGTCTTTGAGTTGTTTTTCTTTGTCAGGCAGTCAAAATTGATCTGTGTTGAGAAAATGGTAGAACATCCATACTTCACAAAGTCTAAAGTGCCCAAAGATTCCTTCTCCGACCAATGTTTGTCAAAGGGCAAAGAAAAAATGGTTGAAAATGTTAAAGATACCGATTTGAATGAAATTACTGTGAATGACCCTATCATTGCTTAACAGAACAAGTTGATTGCACAATTGTTCAAACAGATTGCTGAAATGGATAAGACTCGAGATCAGACGAATCTGGCTATTGTTGCCAACACTTCTACTCCATATAAAGAATGGCCTCCACTCCATTTTCCTACTTTGGATCCAACATCCGAACATTTTCCAAACAATTCATCCACCTCTACAATTCCAAAATCTCCCATCATTGATTTAACCACCCCTAACCCACATCATGCTAGCTCCGCACACCAAAAGTCACCTACTCCTTAAAATCAAAATACCAACAATCTCCAGAATGTTCCTCCCATCTATCAAACCCCTACTCAAATTGTCCAAAACCCACCCACCACTAAACCCATACCTCTAAAAATCGCATTTCATCTTCCAATATCGCCAGACTCATTCCTACTGGCCCATGCATACAGAACTAGACTTGGGCCCAAACCTTTCTTTCCTTTATTTACTTTTTATTTATTTATTTATTTGTTATTGTGTTTTATTTGTTTAATTAATTCTAAGGATTTTTTCTCTAATTCAATTCCTCAAAAGATAAGCCAATCATATCTTTTTTTTTTAAATTAAACAAGTATATATTTGACTTTAGAATATTTGCCAAAAAATATTTTACTTATAATAATATTCCTAATATTCCCCTTTTTCCCTTTATGATATCTTTTGATTATTTTTTTTTAAGTGTTCTCTTCTTAATTAGTTAAGTATGCTTAGCTTTTCAATAATTAGGCAAATATTTTAATGTCGGATAACCGCGTATTAGCGGACATTTCAGGTGCTTTTAAACCCTTTCTGAAATGCTAATATGAACCCCGAACCCCCGTTAATATTTTCATTAGATTTTCTGTTTTTAATATTTTGAAAAAAATAGCTTTCTTGATTTTTCTTTAAAAATTAAGTGGCGACTCTAAAAAACCCGTCATTTTTCACTTTTTTAAATAAAACATATATTCCATATGAGAAATGAAAGAAAGGAAATCCAACTTTAAATATTTCAAAGTGAGGGGATATCTAGCCAAAGTCCAAGTTCCTATTCCTAAAAGCATTAAATAGGACCTAAGATTGTGGACTGTAAAATTAGACTTGAGTAGTCTAGTGAAAGGTCCTTGGAAAGAACAAAAAGGAGAATGTTCTTAATAAAGAGATTCAGCTTCATTCGGATCTGATTTCGTAACATTTTATATGTCTTCTGTGGACTCATTCTTTTGAAAAGATGGTGTCAATAGTGAGATTGATTCAATCTTTGAGCAACCATAATGGATGTTGCTTGATCTTCCTTCAAGAAATGAACCTTTAAGATCATAATGGATCTTTAAAAGGAAAATGAAAGCTGATTGGACTATAGACAAATATAAGGCTAAACTTGTAGTCAAAGGATACAGACAAAAGGAGGTCTCAATTACTTTGATACATACTCTCCAGTAATAAGGATAACATTTATTATGGTGTTGATAGGACTAGCTATCGTGCATGATCTTGAATGGAGAGTTGGAGGAAGAAATTTACATGGAACAACCCGAGGGTTTTGTGGTTCCTGGTAAAGAAAAGAAAGTGTGTGAATTTGTTTAGTCACTTTATAGACTAAAACAAGCACCCAAACAATGACATAAGAAATTTGACCAAACTATGTTGGCATATGGATTTAAGAATCCTTACAACTCCATAATATTTAGGATTGTCACAGTCTCATTGCATTGAAAAGGTACTCGACTAGTTTAAATATTTGGATTTCAATATTGTCAAGACTCTAATAAATTTGAACTTTGCATTTAAATAGAGTGAAGGCGAAAGTGACTCACAATTGGATTGTGCTAGAATATTGGGAAGTACGATGTATATCACGAAGTGTGCGTGATCAGATATAACATGTGTTATTAATGAATTGAGTCGGTTCACGAGTGATCTCATTTAAACTTATTGGATGGCAATGAAAAAAGTTTTGGTGTAACACCTCGAAAACCAGACCTAGAAAAAAATTGCAGAAAGTTACCTGAAGCAGAGAACCACTGCAGGTTTCACGGACCGTGAAAGGGTCCACCAGGCCCAGATGTCAGACCACGGACGCCTTCACAGACTGTGGTCTTGACAACGGGTCGTGGTGGTGTCCGTCGTACAGAACTAGTAGCCTCCCTAGTCAGCCCCTTAGACCCCCACGCCCAAATGAAGACCATGGGGACCTTCACGGTTCGTGGTCCTTCACACAGGTCGTGGGGGCGTCCGTGAAGCCTAACAAGTAGGCCTCCCAGACTTGAGCCTCCAGATCTCCGCCCAAGTAAGAACCATGGGGACCAAGCCTTCACAACCACAGGACCAAGTGAAAACCACGAGGGCCTTCACGGTCCGTGGTCCTTTTCATGGTTCGTGAAAAGGGTCGTGGTCAGGTCGTCTGCAGCTTTAAGTTAGGGCTCTTTTGGTCTTTTCCTATTTTATTGGACCTCTAAACTACGTGGTTTTGATTAGTTTTAGCCTAGAAACATAACTAGAACTTACCTAAGTCAGATCTTTCATCAAAACTTAGAAACTTAGAAGCGAAAGGAGAGAAAGAGGCGACCAACCATAAGTTCAAGAACACAGCAAGTTTCCTCTAGTTCCAGCCTCGAAATCAAAAGATTTCTCCATGGAATTCATCACCAGGTATGTGGGATTTCACTAGTGGGTTTCTTTCACCCACTAGGTCCCTAGTTTTCAATCAGTTTCTTGATTCTCTTATTACGACTAGACCTAGGGTTTCTTGAATATTAGCATGATTAGGTTCTTAGCTGTTAGAACGATCCAAATCAGATTAGTATGTTAATATTCAGTCTATTGCATGAATTTCAGAACCCTTGCTATGTAGTTCTTTAGTTCTTGAATTACACATGTTAGGCCAGATATTTCAGTTATTTCAGATATACATACCTCAGTTTGAAATGTGTAATTATTAGTTATTTATGCGCATTCTCAGTTTGCATGTCATTTTAAGTTATCCAGTATATCACAGTAATTCAGTCATAATGTGTTAATCACTTAATCCATTGGGAGTATCATAATACCGAGTTGGACTAGGGTTCAGCGTACCCAAACAATCCCAGAACTACTAGCCACGTAGGTTGTAAGTCCCTCTGTGGGCGTCATTTTAGTGATCACACCAACATGCCTCTACACCTTTGGCCGGGTGTATTGGGTCCTCTCGATGGAGTGTATACATCGGACTCCATATTTAGCTTATGTGGTTTTATTATCGGTTATTAGTAGCTCCCACAGCTCAGTCAGACTCTATTGCATTGACCATTTTCAGTACAGTCAGTATTCAGTCTCAGTATGTTATAAATTGGTCATTTCATTCAGTTAGCTCAGTATTCAATATCTATATCATGTTCAGATTATGCACTTGCTTTATTTCTTGTTCAGTTATGTGTTTATTTCAGCTTTATTCTATCCTGCATGCTCAGTACCTTTCAAGTATTGACGCATATATTGTGCTACATCTTCTCATGATGTAGGTTCAGGTCCCCAGCAACCAGATCACACTTAGATCGGTTCTCGATCTCTAGTTCAGCAGTATCAACGATGAGTCCACATTCTTCGAGGACAATAGCCATGTTATCTTTTCAGTATTTTAGTCCTTTAATTTCAGTTGGGGTATGTCCCAGCATTTCTAGTCAGTTAGAGGCTATTTTTCAGACATAGTTAGATTTAACTTAGTATTTGAGTTTGATGTTTCTTTTGTATTAAACTCTCATATTTGATATTCAGTTTTAGTATATGGGTATTCCCCATCATTTCAGATTTACTTATTATTAGCTTCCGCATCAGTTTTATTTCTCAGTTTATCTTTAGTATGCTCATGATTATGTCGGCAAGGTTAGCTTGGGGTCACTTGTGATCCTAGGTTCCGTGTCCGCGTCTCGAGGGTAGCTCAGGGCATGACATTTGGGGTATTTAAAACATACTAAAAACTATATCTTGCATTATAACAATATCCAACAGTATTGAAAGGATATAGTGATGCAAATTGGATCACCGGGATCAAATGAAGTAAAATCCACGAGTGGATATGTATTTACTCTTGATAGAGGAGCAGTCTCTTGGAAATCTTTCAAAAAAGACATGTATCACTATCTCTACAATGATCTCTAAGCTAGGTGCTCTAGATAAGGCTGGTGAATAAGTTGAAAGGCTCAGGAATTTCTTGATAGATATTCTTTTTTGCCCCAAACTATTGGCATCAGTATGCTTACACTTTGATAGTCAAGATGCAATAGGTAGGGCATGGAGCATGATGTATAACGAAAAGTCTCGTTATATAATACATAGACATATTACCGTTAGAAAACTACTCTCTGATGGAATTATCACAATTGACTATGTAAAGTCAAAGGATAATGTGTTGGATCCACTTACAAAAGGCCTAATTAGGAAATGAGTTTACGGCTTAGGACAAGTCATCATACCGGTAACTCTACCTAGCTTACTGGAGATCCCAAGAGCTTAGTTCAAGGAGAAAACAAAGTTGTGACTGACAGTTCAGCATTGTCAACCAACTCAATCCATTCCCATGATGAAGACAATGCTCAGGAATGAAGATACAACATTAAGGCTTGTTAATGAGTTAATATAGCTTAAAGTTTTTTAATGATTTGCTAAGTTTGGCAGATTTGACCAAATAGTGTATCTATGCGATAACACGGTTAGAAATCACCTATGTGAGTGTGAAGTGTAAGCCGCTTCAAAGAGGATGATTGTCAAAAGTCCATCTCTCTATACACTCATAAAACCAGGAGGTGTTCATGGCTGAAATGAACACAACCGTAAGAATCATAAATGGTAAAGGATTGATTGTGTGACATATGGTTGTCTAGGTATACACCAAAGCTTGACGGTTCAAAGATATCAAATCTATCGATTGACCGAGTATATCCGACATATGTTCACTACGGAAAGTTCAAAGGGAAACCTACTTATCCAGATGCAATTAATTTTTGTTTGTAAAGTACACACACTTGTTCGTTTCTTTGTCTTGGAGTCATTCCCCATTCATGCGGGGGATTGTTGTGTTTTAAAAGATGTGAATGGAAAATGAAGAGTTGCGACTTTTATGAAGAGTTGTGACTTTTATGAAAAGTTGCGACTTTTATGAAAGGTTGTGACCTTTCAGAAAAATTGTGACTTTTTCAAAGAGTTGTGACCTTTCCGGTAAGGCACAATAAGAATTTTTTCACACTACCTTTTGTTTTCTATAAATTGAGGGATTTTCTCTCATTTTAAAAAGAATAAAATTCTCTGGACTTCTACTACTACTACTACTAAATCTAGTATTCTGAGTGTACTTTACTGCCATTGAGTGGTTCGCTAACACCGCAATTTTAGGTACTGATACACCGATGAGTAAAATCGTTCTATCTTGGGAGGATATATTCAATTAACCTTGGGTACTTGAGGGGAATAATTTCCTTAAGGGGATACTGTGCATTCAGTGGGCTCGATTTTCTTCTTTAAGAAAAATATTTTGTATATTGTTTCTAATCTGTTTCTAATTCTATTTTCTCTACTGGTTTTAATTTTCTAGTTTCAAAAATGCTCTTTTAACTTTGTTGTTTCTCATCAAGTTCTTCAAAGTTTTTGTTCTAAGTATCTTAGGAAACAAGATGAACAACATACATTTTATTCACAGTTGAGCAAATGATAATGTCTTGGATTCAAGGACATTTATTTGTTCCTAATATTAATGGTCTTCGACAAAAATTAATTGTGTATTAGACCAGTGAAGTCACAACAAGCATTTCAAGGAATTCATATGGTATAATAGGCATAATACATAAACATGACCTTTAACTTGGCGAGGTCTGCCAATAGCCACCTAAAGATGCCCTGTACTCAACAAAGAAAGAGCAAGTGCAATATCAGTACACAACCACAGTGTAGTGGTAAGATCACACGGCTATCCCACTAAGTGCAACATATATCAGTCAATACAATAATATAATCACATGCATATATCGAACATATACAATATCATCATCATTTACGAACAACGAACATTTTCACATTTCTCAAGATACACAATTATATCAAATCATTGGTCCTCTCATGGAACCCAAACCCAAACTGTTAGCATACCAAAACGTGGTACCCGATCCAATGATTATGTCGGAACGTGGCAACCGATCCCATAATTATGCCAGAACGTAGCAACCGATCCAAGTTAGTGTGTCAGAACGCAACACCCGATCCATTCAACAAGCCACAATCACAATCACAAAGTACATTCTCATAATCATACAATCAAGTCATGATTCATGGCATTCATCATTCATCTATCCTCATTTACAATTAATGTGATCAATAATGCAACATACGCATACAACATATATCATAATGAAGCAAGAAAAAACATACATCACACAATCATAGAATCACAACCATCACCTACCTCGAAATAAGCTTAAAACCCTAAGAAACTTGATCCTTTCCTCTTCGATTTCGTTCCGCTTGTTCTTGGTCTACAAACAAGCAATATAACACGGGAATCAATAAACAATCACTAATTATCCGAATTACTAACAATCCTATCAGCCCTAGATCATATCCATGATCCCCATATTCCAAATTAGGGCTTTTTCCACCATAGTTTCCATATCAAAACCCTTTCCCATCGATAATTACTCATTAGATTACGTTCTACGGATCAAAAAACGAATTCGGGAAGTGAAAATCTTACCTTTAGCCTCAAGAATGGTGAAAACTATTAAGAAAAGCCCTGGGTTTGTTCCTTAGCTCTCAAGTTCGAAAATTGCAGAAATCCCCACCAAAGCGGCTTGTATGAAACAGTGAGCTATTTTAATAATTCCAAGACCCCATTTCACAACAAACATTCAACCAACAACACTCAGAAAATACTCATTCACGCCACGATCAATTTCGAAAGTTCTACTCACCCGAATTCAATTCCGTAAAGTCGTACGGATTCCTTAACAACTTATATATCTACTCAAGTGATCAAATTCATTATTAAATCACCCAATTGCTACCAGATTTCCCTAGACCTCACTGACTCCGATTTCGTCCAAATCTAGACTAGGTTGAGAAATCTCAAGTTACTACAAAAAAAATTTCTAGCCCAAAATTTTTCTCCGTTGGCTTTTCTATAACGACGGAACCCGGTCGTTACATAGTGCTTGCGTGTTCGAATCTCACTAGTTCTACATTTTGAAAAAAAACTTTTACTGTGCTATTTCTAGACACCCTTCGGATACTTGCTAGTAGGGGTGTGCATTCGATTTTTCAGATTTTGGTTTTGAAAAAGTGTAACCCGATCCGAACCAAAATAAATTTGGTTTGGCAGCTTTTTTCGGTTCGGTTATGTCAATAATTAACAACATAATCAAAATTATATTTGCAATTTTAATATATTCAAGGAGAAGTAATAATATTGAATCTCTTAAATATAATTTCTAATGTAAATCACAAGTAAAATTTAAAAGAAAATACTTAAAAGTATACCAATTATAGATGTCCAAACATAAAATATAAACTAAATCATAATAAAAGGCAATAACTAAAAAGGGATAAAAGTGGTTAACTCCGAGTTAATTCTGAACTTAAATATTATATATATATCACACCAGAAAAACAAACAAAGTGAATTCTTAATCCAAAGCCAAATCAGAAAACCAAAAATTCAATCCAAATTAAAATTTGATTTGATTTTTCGATTTAATTCAAATAGTGCACTCCCCTACTTGCTAGTCTTATAGTTCAATTAAATGAAGCCAATAACAAAGAATTAGTTGGAATCACTCAAGCACGATCTGAAATCGTGGAGAGAACAAAATCCAAATAGTACGAAAATAAATTGTTGCTGAAGCTAAGAGATGGAGTGCAAAATGGTGAATACACTTTATTCACAATTGATGCAAATGATAACGTCTTGAGGATTCAAGGACATTTATTTGTTCCTAATATCGATGGTCTTAAAAATTAATTGTGTATTAGACCAGTGAAGTCACAACAAGCATTTCAAGGAATTCATACACTGTAATAGGCATAATACATAAACATGATCCTTAACTTGGCGTCAGCCGGCAATTGTAACCTTTAACTATGGATGTGCACAAGCAGACACTTAAACTTGTATAAAATTGAACAAATAGACACATCCGTCCTACACGGCACCCTACATGGAAATTTTGTGTCCTACGTGGCGTTCTACATGTTTTATGTCATGTAGGACACGTGTGTGTACCTATTCAATTTTTATACAAATTTAAGTGTCTACTTGTGATACTCAAAGTTGGAGGGCATAGTTGTCCGCTGAAGCCAAGTTAATGGTCATATTTATGTATTATGTCTCTCTAATAAGTTTCACAACTTCGTATTTGTTGCTTTGTTTGAACCTTTTTCAGCATGTTAGAATCGATTTTCAATTTCTGAATACATTAAATCAATCGATTTTGGTTCTTAACGCTTTCGTTTTCAGTTAAAACAATAAAAAATTAGTGTTATAAAACAAATATATGACTTCCAATAATTTTAGCACTAAAACCAATTCTTCATGCTAAATAACTAATTTTATCATTCAAGAGAGAATAACGGTGGGCAATACATTAGTTTATATTAGCTAATCTCTGGTTGAGGTTAACTATAAACCTAAAGGGATCTTAATTAGTGGCAGAATCCTAGACAATTTTGGTGAAAGACTCCTAACCCTAAAGTCAAATTTAAATCTAACCAAATTAAATAGAAATACAAAACTAACGTTAGTAATCTATTTTATTGATACACAAGAATGCTAAACCTAAATAAACAAAAGCCAATTCAACAAAAAATAAAAATACAATAGTTATGAAACTGAATGAAGATATGAATATCATATCCCGCTTGCCGTGAAGCTTGCAATTCAATGTAAAATTCTATGCAAGAGCTTAAATAATTAACTTTGTGAACCAAACGTTACTCAAAGTTATGCTTCGCAATGGTTTCAAGATCAAAATATTTCTAAACAACTCATCTACTCATCACCTTTATCAAAGTACGAAATATCAAAAGTATTCTTTAAAGTCTATGTAAATCCTAGTCGATAGGCGGAATATTAAAGACTTTACCTCTTGACGTATCAATTTTGGCTTCTTGCAAGGGTCTCCTTTTACTTGAATTTCGTCAAGACGGAACTTTCTATAAATGGATTGTCAAGTGTTTAATCTTCTCAGGTATTAAGAATTCGATTCCTAATATTGTGTTAGTGAAAATTACAATATTACAAGATTACAATTGAAAATAAACTGAAGAAATAAGATCTCTTCAGGCTAAGGCATTCGCTCTCTGTAAAGATATTCAAGCCCACTATAACAAATGTTTTTATGGCTAAACATGTGGTAGTCACAAATTAATGGCAAGAGGAAAGCATATAATGTTTGAATCAAGTCTGAACGAAGTTTAAATCCAAAAGCCTAACTTCGAATTTGAATTTTTACTTTTCAAAGAACACTACTAGAAAAGTGCAAATTACATGGGGATATTAACTGGGGAACATTGTCGCAAGTAATACTTGCGGATTTTCTTGCGAAAATCTTAAATTCCTCAATATTAAAATGTATTATCTGCAAAACGTATATTGCCAACAAATTTCGCATGTAAAATTAGTGTCATTTTGCACAAAATTAGTACCTATGATATTACCTAGGGAAACATATCCGCCGGAACAATATCTCTAGATAAATTCCTAGGTACATGAACCAAAAATATAATTTAAAAATCCTTTTTTAATATGTAGGAAAATTCAGGTTATCTGAAAAATTATTTTTGAGAATTTACCTAGGCATTTTATTTCCCTGGAAAATAATTGGGGATTTTGGAATAATTAGACCAATTTTCTTTTAGATTGGTTGAATTCTTTTACACTTATAATTAAAAACTCATTTAAAACTTTAGAAATTGGAAAGTAATCATAAGACAAATTAAAAACTCATTTTCCTTCTCTCTAAGTCTTTAACTCATTTACCCAAACCCACTAAGCTAGAAGCTTTCTTCAAAACTCACATGCATAAGCTAAGGCGAAAACAATTGGATCGGATTTTCCATCTCAAAGCTCCAATCGGTGGAAGAAGTTTCACGGCGGACTCCAAGCTCATCTCTAAGCTCCCCAAGCAATCCTCATGCTTCTCTCCAAGCGAATTTTTCGAAGTAGAGTACAACAGATCCAGAAGATTTGCTTGCCACTCTACCCAAAAATCGAGGTTAATCTTCAAATTTCAAGCTCTGTGAGTTTAATTTGCAAATTTCAAGCTCTGTCAGGTTAATCGAGTGAATTATCTCTTGCAATTTTTACATTATCTTGTTGTTACAGGTCGTCTACCATAAAGTTACTAATTTTGTTAATCCCGAGCGGTTACTTGTAGTTATCTTTTAAGTAACATAAACGAGCATAAAATAAAGCATATATAAGTTGAATTTTATTGCAGAATAAGATCTAGATGATATATACCTAACACTAGACACTATAGTGGGGTTGTTTAGTGTTGCACACAATCATTTTAGTAGTATTTTGTTCAGTCCGCTTAGAAATTATATTCCCTTTCTTTTATGCTGAATTTGTTGCATTGCTGAACAATGAAAAACATGGAACTGGAAATGTTTCAAGATATCACTATTGGTTGTGGTGGCCTATCATTCTGTATCTGACACTTGTTGGCTGTGCACTACTACTTTTTTGTATGTTCATTTAAAGTTGTGGATTAGCAATCAATTATATATCTCTCAATATATATTTTGATTAGTCGAGTTCAATTATATAAATCATCAATATTCATATAACAGGTCTTCGATACAAGTACTTGCAACATTTACTGATTATTATAGTTAGACTAGTTTTATATTGGTTATCAACTTATAGTAACCCTCCTCCTTTATTAGAAGTTGGCTATGCACTCACATATAAAAAGCTCAGATAAATGCTTCGCGAAAGTGTCAAGTGTTCTTGAAAGCCATCTAATCCCACTGCATCATAGTTTCTTAAGAGGAAGCACTGAAATTGCCAAACTGTTACTTTCAAGGTAATTATTTGATTCTAAGAACACTGCTCGTCCTTAGTTTCTTAATTGTATATCTAGTTTGATAAGAGAATTATTGCAGTAAGACTAATGGCCAACATGTGTATTTGGATAAAAGTTCACAATATTTCGCGAATTCTGGGGCTCTTGTTACATCTGTTAGAAACTTCCCTGAAAAGTAGAGGAAATATGATTGGTTTATTGAAAGGTTACTGGATTAAGTGGTGCTATAATGACACAATTATACTTAGTTGTATATGGAAATGATGCTAGATCACTTATTTTGCTTATAGCTTGGTTACCATCTGCAATATCTGTGATTTTTGTGTATACGATTCGTGAGATGAGAGTCGTTAAGTAGCCGAATCAGTTGAGAGTTTTCTACCATTGTTTGGCTATAGCAATTGTGTTGGCATTGTTTCTTATGGTTATGACATTGGTTGAAAGAGCAGTTACATATTCTCATGGTGCTTATGTTGGTACTGCTGCCGAGCATCCTCCACAGTTACATATTGCAAGCACTTTTGAGTACCGATATGTGGATTATAGTACATTATGCATATCTTTAAATTTTAACTTTCAGCTGATCAAGAGTAATGTTGTATTTCTTTCAGAAACAAGAAGCCCTGTTTGAAGTAGTAAATACCTACCGTACTGAGTATTTACACTAAACCAAGTTATCTTTGTTTTTTTGCATTGACTTGTATAAAACATTAGCATTATTTCCCACCAATGTTATTGGATATTCCCAAAGGGACATAACATTAGCATTGTTTAGCTACAAAGCTACATATTTAGGTGACTACAACTTGAAAAGCTTTTTACCTCTGTAGCTGAATGGATATGGACAAAAATCAGAATAGGCCTATGGTGACCTGAATAGTTAAATTTCCAGGAATGTGACCTAGATTGAGCTAAACATGTAAAGTTATTTACAACTGTAGCTTAATGAATATGGTAACAGAAATTAGAATAGGTCTAAATCTTTCCATATATAATTGTTGCATTATAGTCTACAGACATGAATTATCATCATATTGCTTTTATCTTTAAATTCGAGATAATATTTTCCATTAAATATTGTCTCAAATAACCTCCTGTTTTGATGCAGAATATTTTTGAAAGAAAGAAACAAGAATTATTAGCTTCTCAACGTGCATCAGCTACAGAAGGAGAAACTAATTCAGCTGGTCAACCTTCTCAATTAACAATAATGGATATCTGGGTGCAATGTTGGTGGAAAGAAAAAAGGAAGAGTTAAAAGGTCTTGGCTCCCTGGGTCGATCTGTAAAGGCATCGTCTAAACAATCAACATCGACTCTATCGAAAGAAATTGATGAGATGATTAAAGCTCAGATAAATGCTTCCAATGCTGACTTATATGCTCAATTGCAGAAAGAGCGTCACAAAATAAGAGGATGGGGAAGGAACTAGACTTATTGAAGAAACATGTATACAACACATCATCTTCAAATGAGCAATCATCTCAAGAAGACAATCAAGCTTATGAGAATGAAAGTGGTGAAGACTCTGATAGCGTGATTGACAGTGGTTCTGCTCATGATAACGTGAATGAAAGCGACTATAATGAGGATTGAGATAGTTGTTAGTACTATTTAGGATTCAAATTTGAGTTGTATCTTGTTTATGGCTGTTTAAGAATCATAGATTATTGATCTTGTGGATTTCTTTTCATAGGAATTGTGAATTCTGTGTTTTGTTGAATGAAAATGATATAACGTGAATAGTGCTTTTTGTTGGTTCTCGCGGGTTTCTTTTCATAGGAATTATCTTGAGCAAAATTTCCATATGTATCCGCAAGAAATTTCCTTTTGTTTCAGAAAATTTCATCTCCAAACTCCTAGGTATTTACTTGGGTATCTTCATGGGGAATCGCTTGCCAAATATTTCTACGAAAATCCGCAAGAAATTTTGGTAAAAAATCCGCAAGAATTTTCGATAGTTATACCAGATAAATCCACAAGTAAATCACCTGGGGATTTTAATTCCTCGGGTAAATTCACCTAGGGATTTTAATTCCCCAGGTAAATTATTACCTAGGGCTTGTATAAATTCGCAGGTAAGAGCTACCTACGAAGGTTTTTCCATCGGATTTCATTTTGCAAGAAAATTCGCAGGTAATCAAATTACATGGGGATTTTACTATATTATCCCCAGGTAAATCCCCATGTAATGAGCACTTTACTTGTAGTGGAAGAAGAAGCAACAATAGTATGTTCGATATGAAGTTTGTCAAAACCAACTTACCTTTAAATACGAGATAAAATAAATTGATAATACCATAAACATATTATGACCTCAATATTACAGGAAAAAGATAATTGAGTTCTACAGAGAAATTAGTACTAATTGTGTAACACGTCATTGCTACAACCAACTGTCCGTCCTGATGTCTTTGCTACTGATTTGACCGCTTCTCATCGTTAATTCAGGTTCACCTCGGCTAAGTAGATTTTCTTGAATGGAGAAGGTAATAGTTGAGCTCCTTCTATTGTCACATCACGAGCTCTTTCTATTCCCACGTCATGATCTTGTGGAATGTCTACCACATAATAATTCGTTTGTGGTAATAGTGGTTCTTCATAAGTAGGATCGAGTGTGCTATGTACTATATAATAAAATACCACTGCTAAAATGAAAGCGAAAATAAAAAAGGCGTATATAGGGAGAAGATTCTGCTTCTCCATCTATTATTTTCGATAGGAATTGTAAGTATAAAATTACATACTAAAGAACTCGTAATTTCAAAAATATAATGAATTAAATGATAAGAATTTTTTCCTAGCGACAAATCTCGAAGTATTACAAGGCAAGGGATTTTAGTATGAAGATGGAACAATTAGAAGGTAAGACGGGGTTTTATAAGTTTAATTCTTGATTTATAAACCTATTATGATTCGGAGTCTAAACCTATTATGTTTGGGAATTTAAAAAGTTCATGTGTTCTTGTAGGATTAGGATTAATTATAAAATTGATGAGTTGTAATTAGCGCAAAACAACATATTTTGGCCCAATTGTTGATTTTTTTAGTAACCTGGTAGGAATAGGATTAAATAAACGATAGAAATATATCTAAACTTGAATACTAGATATCTCTATTTATAAACTCAAAACTAGAAAATTATTAAAATGAGTGAATTGGTAAAAGTTATGTTGTTTGTTTAATTGATTAGTATTTGAAAATGTAGACACTTCAGAGTGAAGTATGTTTATTATGGGATTGTTTCTTATACTTAGTAGGCGTTTGGGCATGCGATACCATATCACGATATGGTATCGTGAGATGGAATCAGCGTTTGGACATGCAATTTTACGTTGATTCCATCTCATGATTTCATATCATGAGATGTGATTTCATATTCTCCAAAAACAATGATATGGAATTATATGGGAATTCCATATCATGATTTCAGATATTTTAATACAAAAATTGATCCACGAATTTATATTTTGTTAAAACAACCCCTCATTTATATCTACTAACCATTTATTTCATATGTAAATAAAATTTATAATCACATCATTACTTTTTAAAATTTATTATTCTCACCAATATAAAATTTATTATTCTCATCAACATATATAGTCACTTTAACTCACAAATAGCTTTGTAATAATTTAACTTCAACGTGAGGAAATTGTCCATACTATGTGGGAGGATTATATTAAAGACTAGTACACTACAATTTATGTTCAATTTTTTTTTATTAAATTAAAGTTAGATGAAACAATTACTTAAGTGGAGAACAAATAGCTTTGTGATAATTTATTATGCGATTTTATAAATTTTTGTTTATTTGATAAGATTGAATAAACAATTGGGGCTATTTTAATAGTTTTACAACTTATGAGATTTTTATGTTTATGAGAAAATATACAACACAAAAATTCTATATCGCATGTCCAAACAAAACTTCAATTTCATCTCATGATTTCATATCATGATATTATATCATTAGTTCATATCATGATACCATTTCATGATTCCATATCATGATACTATATCGCATGGCCAGTTAGATTATATATGAATTACATCACTAACATGTAGTGTTGGCAAATTAGGCTCATATTATGTCAACCCCCTAATCCACCTATATTTTAGCTAGTTGGATGAGTAATTTTAAACGGAAGTAATATTTTTTCCTCCAACATCCATATTTTATCCGAAATTATCAACATGACTGAGTTTTATACTATGCCTTTTAATTTACTGTTTATTTCATTAAATTGCAGTAAATTTGTGAGTTCAACCAAGATGAAATTATCGTTGACCTTTAGTCATATCTTGATAAACTTGATTTGTATTAATAAGTAGATTAAAGTTCTGATTTGGTTCTAAATTTTTGCTTACGATGGTGAAAAAGATATATCCATATAAAGTTGTATTGTTTGAATATAAGAATTGCTAAACATTTCAATGCATAAACAAAAGAGAGCTAAGCGTCAATATGTTGCAAGGAGCTGAAAAATCAAGTTCCGTGCATAATCATTTTTAGAATTATATATTGCCAAATGTAATATTTGAACTTTGATACAACAATAATAATAATTGTACTTACCTAAAGTGTTTACATTGTCTATGATAAAAAAAAAAGTAAAAAATACTACAAGATTTTGAAATACTTTAGGTACAAGATCAATTTATAGGATTAGGCATATTTCTATCAAACTATTAATATTGATATGCTATGTTATCTTAGTTATAACTCCATCTACAATATTATTGGATGGTCTGTTATAAAAAAAAAATTGCTTTATGTAAATTGAGTGAATATCTAATGCAGGTTCTATTGTCTGTTGTTAACAGGTAAAACTAAATGGGCCACAAACATAAAATAATTATAATTTCATAATTCAACTCAAACTAATTCAGCAAATATTCATTGATCCGAAATAAATTACAATCTATACCTCTTCTTTATTTTAGACCAAATTTCCCTTCATTTCCCTTTAAATTAAATTAATTTGGAAAAAATTATAAAATATAGCAAACATCAATTTATATTTAATGTATATAGCTAAAGTTTATTTTTTTAAGCTATATGGATATACTTTTATATTAACTAGTTATGGACATGTGCGTTGCACGTGTATTCCTATCAAATATTTCAAACTTTCTTAAATGACATGACTATTAGTACTAACATACATGTATAAGTGTTTCCAATTTGAAAGTGAAAATACAATTTTCCATGTGAAAATATATGTTGCAACAATATAAAACAATTGCAAAAGACGCCATAATGTTACTCTTAGACAATCTACTTCAAGTAGAATATTGAATAATCTTGTTGATTTATATTATTACTAAAATCTAAACAAAATGAAGCTTAATTACTCCATTCTTATAATATTACAATCAAAATGTCCAAAAGCATTATTGTCATCGCACCAACCATTTGAGTTTTAACGCTGTAGAAAACTACCATCAATATATATAGATTGCTCATATTTAAGAAAATTATTAGCCTTAGTGTCGCACAAATATAAATGGAACTCTAATTTTTATTTGAAAATTAAGTTGTTAAATCTCATTCATACAAATCGTAGAAAAACTAAAAATAAAACAAAAAGGGTGAAAATGAACAATATATGTATGTGTTCACAACAATATATTGATAGACGATAAAGTAACACAATTAAAATCTTTAATTCAAAGTAACAATTTTTTAGCAATCTTTCTTTAAATTAATTTGAATTTAGACAATTGACAGTATGAATATCTGAGCATATTGCATAAATTATTCAAGTATTATCAAACTCATCATACATTAATAGAAATTTTGTCGATTAAGTAACACTTTCAAAAACAATAACACAATGACAAATAAAAATAAATTCCCACAACAGTGCAAAATGATACAAAAATTACATAAAAATGTGGATTGCATACCAAATTCAATTTAGACAACCATACCTTGACTCCAAAATGGAAAAGAAAACTTAAAATTATGAGCTAATAAACAAAAGATCTCAAGGATTAGGTCATCTCTTCTATACTTCTAAGTTCAACTATTCTACTGTAAGAAAACTTCTCTTTTTCATGATTTCATCTCTTATACTTCTAACTTCAACTATTCTATTGTAAGAAAGCTAACTTTTCAGAATGATGTCATCTGTTCTTCTCCTCAGTTAGCTTCTTGACGATATGTTATATCATTGTCTAGGAAGAATATTAGAGAACCGTAGATGACAAAAAAGAAAAGAACTATGATGATCTAGGAACAAGCAAATTATTGTGGCTATAATTTACTGGTATTTATAGTGATCTTTTAACTGTCTTTTCACCTACCAAAATTCAATAATGAGACATATTGAATCATGACACATAAATTTTATGATGATAAAGTAACACAATTAAAATCTTTAATTCAAAGTAACAATTTTTTAGCAATCTTTCTTTAAATTAATTTGAATTTAGACAATTGACAGTATGGATATCTAAGCATATTGCATAAATTATTCAAGTATTATCAAACTCATCATACATTAATAGAAGTTTTGTCGATTAAGTAACACTTTCAAAAACAATAACACAATGACAAATAAAAATAAATTCTCACAACAGTGCAAAATGATACAACAATTACATAAAAATGTGGATTGCATACAAAATTTAAATTGGACAACCATACCTTGACTCCAAAATGAAAAAGAAAACTTAAAATTATGAGCTAATAAACAAAAGATCTCAAGGAATAGGTCATCTTTTCTATACTTCTAAGTTTAACTATTCTACTGTAAGAAAACTTCTCTTTTTCATGATTTCATATCTTATACTTCTAACTTCAACTATTCTATTGTAAGAAAGCTAACTTCAGAATGATGTCATCTGTTCATCTACCCAGTTAGCTTTTGAGGATATGTTATATCATTATCTAGGAAGAAGATTAAAGAACAGTAGATGACAAAAAAGAAAAGAATATGATGATCTAGGGACAAAAAAATTGTAGCTATAATTTACTGGTATTTATAATGATATTTAACTGTCTTTTCACCTATCAAAATTCAATAATGAGACATATTGAATCATGACACATAAATTTTATTTTTGGTTTCAAAATTCAAAGAGTCACTGAATTGGAAGAGCTTCAATAATGAGACACATTAAATCATGACGCATAAATCTTATTTTTGGTTTCAAAATTCAAAGAATCACTGAATTGGAAGAGTGTCGATAATGAGACACATTGAATCATGACACATAAATCTTATTTTTGGTTTCAAAATTCAAAGAGTCACTGAATTGGAAGAGTTTCATATATAGTTTTGTCTTCTACTTTAATTAAATTAATTAATGTAATCAATTATAATTATAATGCCATAACACAAAAATTAAAGTATAGTTGTTGGCTTCATATATATCATTATGTAATTAAATATTAATATTTAACAAATTAAGAAATCATATTTTGATTTAGTGGATGGGCAAAATGGTAATTCAACTTTGAAGGTTGGAGCTTCCCACACACACATATATATATATAGTAAATTGAAGGAGAAAAATAAAAATAAATACAATTTTTTTAAAAAAAAATGTAACTAATTTATTTTTTAAAAGGATAAAAATGTCTAACAATTTTCTATGAATATTTTTTCTTTGAATTTTTGACTTAACACCTTTCCACTTTTAGAATTTAGTGCAATATAATAATAATAATAATAATAATAATAATAATAATAATAATAATAATAATAATAATAATAATAATAATAATAATAATATAATTACTATTTAATATATAATTGATTAGCTATTTCATAATATTTTTATTTATTGTAGGGTTAAAATGGTATTTCAACTTTAAATATTTTTTTTAGAATTTAGTGTAATATAATAATAATATTATCTAATTAATATTTAATATTTAATTGATTAGCTATTTCATAATATTTTTATTTATCATAGGCGTAAAATGATATTTCAACTTTTAATTTTTTTTTGTTTCCACTTTTAGTAATATATGATATGATATGATCATTAGCAAAATTAATTAAACATGAATTGTCATCTTTTTTTAAAAAAAATTATATGAATTTAAATAATTATTAAATAGGAAATATATGACTACACATTAAATGTCATATGCATGTTTTATGATGTTATGTTCCCCTGCTTACCTTATTCAATATTTTCCTCTTTCAATATACATGTATCAATGTCTCTTTTTATTATCCCCACCCCCACCCCCACCCCCACGCCCACCCCCAATTTCTTTCTAATTCAAGATCTTTTGCATGATTGTAGGAACGATTTTTGTGATTCATTTTAATTGGGTATTTTCTAATTGCATTTTTTTCTCGTTTATATGAAGTTTATATTTGTATACATCTATATGTTTGCTCGATTTTCATAGGGTTTTGTTTGAAGAAGTTATTTTCACTAGCATTCAAATATACAATTTAATTATGTTAAAATTCACTTTCATATAAATGAGGTAATACATGAATACAGTTCCTTCTCTCGATTACACACATATATTTGTATTTGAATGTTGAACACAGTGGAATACATATACATTCGAATACTTGTTTTTTTTTTTTTTATGGATTGTCCAATTGGACATACAAGTGCTTTTGGATACAAAAATACATTGCATAGAATTGAATGTATATGTATACAACACATCTATTTATTTATAGAGTGAAATACATATATATATTTGGATAATTATATTGTAGAATAGTTCATTGTCATTTTTTTTCTAGATTGTCCAATTGTATTGATATATTAACACAATTGTATTGAGCAATCTTAGAGATACATTTATGCTTGTCATGGAGTTCGCGTATTTGAAATCGAAACAAACAAGATTCATTCACAATTACAATAAATCAATTTAACTAAAGAAATTTATGTGAAATACCTTTACATTTGAACAAGTATAATAGCGACGATGAAAATTTGTGTACGATGTATCCAAATTTTTAAAAACTAATTGGAATCCAAGAGTATATGCAATGACTAGGTAATTGTCACGACCTAGACCATCATGATTGGCACCCACACTAACCCTCCGGTGGAGGAACCATTTATACTAATTAGCTAACCAACTTAATCAAAATACTAAGGCATTAAAGTTATGGAAGCAAGTTAAATGCTATGGAAAGAAAATAGGGAATTCCCATAAACTCCAAACAAATAGTCTAACAACCAAACAAATGCGGAAAATACGCCTAGAACCTGAAAGTCAACGTACCAAAACATCTAAAGTTCAACCATAAGTCTAAACAAGAAGGGTTACAACCTCAAACTAATGTACTAACAACTAACTAGAAAGTCTAAGTCCGAAAAACTGGCTTACCCTTGAATTCGAAGCGATCACTGATCTTCTAAATGAGGTCTGTCAATAGCCGCCTGAAGATGCCTTGTACTCAACAAAGAAAGAGTAAGTGCAATATCAGTACACAACCATAGTGTACTGGTAGGATCACGCGGCTATCCCACTAAGTGCAACATACATAAGCCAATACAACATAACAATAACATGCATACACCGAAGATATATAATATCATCATCATTTACGAATAACGCACAATTTCACATTTCTCAAGATACAGAATTATTTCAAGTCATTGGTTCTCTCATGGAACCCAAACCCAAACTATTAGCATACCGGAATGTGGTACGCGATCCAATGTTAATGCCGGAATGTGGCAACTGATCTAAGTTAGTGTGTAAGAACGCAACACCCGATCCATTCAACAAGCCACAATCACAATCACAAGTATATTCTCAAAATCATGCAATCAAGTCATGATTCATGACATGCATCATTCATTTATCTCATTTACAACTAGTGTGATCAATAATGCAACATTCACAAACATACACGTATTATAATGAAGCAAGAACAAACATAAATCACACAATCATGAAATCACAACCACACCTACCTCGAAACAAAATTGAATCCCCTAAGAAACTTGATTCTTCCCTTTCCGGATTGGTTCCGATTATTCTTGGTCTACAAATAATTAATATAACACGGAAATCAATAAACAATAACTAATTACCCGAATTACCAACAATCTTATCAACCCTAGATCAAACTCATGATCCCAATGAGGGTTGTTTCCACTATAAATTCTAGATTAAAACCCTCCCCCATCGATAATGACCCAAAAATGTATTTCGGGGAGTTAAAACCTTACCTTTAGCCTCAAGAATGGTGAAAAATGGTCAACAACTCGTCTGGGGTCGTCTCCTAGCTCTCAAAGTCGAAAAGTGCAGAAAATAATTATTTTAAGGTTTATTTCTGACTTAATTCGCGACTGGCCAACAGTGGCAGCCCCCATCTCGCCATAGCAGCCCTGCCCTGGCGGAAATAATCCCTACACAGCGGCTTGCATGGAACCAATGAGTCGATTTAAGAGTTTTAAACCCCCATTTCACAACACACCTTCATCTCATGACACTCAGCAAATACCCTTTCACACTAAGATCAATTTCGAAAATTCTACCCACCCAAATTTAATTTCGTAAAGTCACACGGGCTCCTTAACGTCTTAGATATCTACTCATGTGATCAAATTCATAATTAGATCACCCAATTGTTACCAAATTTCCCTAGACTTTAATGACTCTGATTCCGTCCTAATCTGGACTAGGTTGGAAAATTCCAAGTTACTACAAAAATGTTTTTCAGCTCAAAATTTTTCCCTGTTGGATTTTCTATAATGACGGAATCCGTTCGTTATAATAGATACCAATTTACCCATCACTCGTCCCCGAGTGACAAACTTAAAAAAAATAGGCTAAGGAAGGAATTGAGTAGTGCCTGAATCGACGAACAATTGGGGATACTTGTCATGCATGTCCTTCTCGATTTCCCAAGTAGCTTCCTCGACTGGACTATGCTTTCATTGAACTTTCACGAACTTAATCTCCATGGTCCTCAGCTTACGCATATCACGATCAAGAATTGCAATTAGTTCCTCCTTATTTTTGAGGTTTTTGTCTAACACAATTGAGTTTCATTCAATGATGTAATCCCCGTCACCATGATATCTCTTTAACATGGACATTATCACCAGTCTGAAATGTCATGTCTCTCACCTTATGATCCACATACTTCTTCTGTCTACTCTTGGCTACTAAAAGCTTAGCTTAAATACTCCTCACCTTATCTTGAGCATCATTCACTAAATCAACCCCCAACGGTTTCACATCTCCAACCTCGAACCACTATATGGGCGATCTACATCCCCTCCCAAAAAGTGCCTCAAATGGTACCATATCAATGTTGGAGTGGTAACTATTATTATAAGAGAATTCACACAAAAGTAAGAACTTATCCCAATGCCCTCCAAAATCCATCACACATGCCCTCAACATGTCTTCTAACACTTGAATAGTCCTCTCCAACTGGCCGTCCGTCTGTGGATGGAAAGTGGTACTAAAAGTGAGTTGTGTGCCCAATTCGTCATGTAATTTCCTCCAAAACTTGGAGGTAAACTGAGTACCACGGTTTGAGATGATAGAAAGAGGCACCCCATGCAACCTCACTATCTCTTTCACATACACCTTAGCTAATTGTTCAGCATTGTAATCTATTCTTATCGGAATAAAATGTGCTGACTTAGTCAATCTATCAACCACTACCCAAATAGAATCAAACTTCCCCAAAGTCTTGGGAAGACCAACTACAAAATCAACAACTATCCTCTCCCACTTCCATTTCGGAATTGACATTCTTTGAAGCAAACCTGCAGGCCTTTGGTGCTCATATTTTACTTATTGGCAATTTTGACACTTAGCCACAAATTCTGCTATATCCTTTTTCATGCCCGGCCACTAATAAATTCGCTTCAAATCTCGGTACATCTTGGTCACACCTGGATGAATGGAATATCGCAACCCATGGGATTCTATCAACAATTTCTGAATTAAGTCATCAACTCGAGGAACACAAATTCTTTTTTTAAAATTGAGCACACCTTCCGCATCAAGAGTGGTCTCTTGTGCCTTACCAATCGCAGTCTTCTTCTTAAGTTCATTAAAATTTTCATCCTCGAATTATTTGGTCTTGATCTCTTCAATAAACGTGGCCCTAATTTCAATGCTAGCTAACACCCCGCATTTTTCTGAGATGCCCAACTGCATGAACTTAGACTCCAAGTTCTGAATTTCCTTAGCCAAAGGTTGTTTGGTTACACTCAAGCAAGCTAGACTACCCATACTCACCGCTTTTTGACTCAAAGTGTCTGCCACTACATTAGCCTTATCCGGATGGTATTGAATGGTCACATCATAATTCTTGAGTAACTCCATCCACCTTCGTTGTCTCAAATTCAAATCATTTTGAGTGAAGACATGTTGCAAGCTACGATGATCAGTAAACACCTCATATTTAACACCATAGAGGTAATGCCGCCAAGTCTTAAAAGCGAACATTACCGCTGCCAACTCTAAATTATGTGTTGGGTAATTCCATTCATGCACCTTTAATTGACGCGATACATAAGTTATAGCATTCTTACCCTGCATCAACACAACACCCAAACCATAACGTGAAGCATCACAATAAACAATAAAATCCTTACCTTTAACCGGTAATGTTAGAACAGGTGCGGTGGTCAAGAGAATCTTGAGATTTTGGAAGCTCTCCTCACATTTTTCAGTCTAATCAAAAGGTACCTTCTTTTTGGTCAAATTTGTCAAGTGAGTGGCAATAGAAGCAAAGTTCGTCACAAATCAACGATAGTAGCTAGCGAGCCCTAGGGGCAAATTTATGTACATTTTTTGGGTCACCCGAACCCGTGGTCGTCCGACTAAATTCGATATATTACTTCTATAATTATTAAAGAATATATTAAATTAAAACTTGTTGAACCCGTTCTCAAGATGATTGGATGGTTCACTGGTATGACTGCAAGATTTCAACACAAAGGTCGTAGGTTCGATCCCAGGCAGCCCCAATTCGCTTCAATTTATTTTTACTAACTAAAAACACATTTTTCATTAAAAAAAAAAAGCTAAATTAATTTTTATGTATTGCTCACTTAGTTATTGTTATTATAAAGTTTTTGATCTTATCTTTAAAACAATGGTGCACCCGTTTTCTTGAAATCCTGGATTCGCCTCTGGCGAGCCCCATAAAACTCCTAACTTCCGTCACAGAGCTAGGCCAAACTCAATTTCCGCCTCAATCTTTTGGGATCTACCATTACCCCATCTTTTGAAACTACATGCCCCAAAAATGCAACCGAAGTCGGCCAAAATTCACACTTAGAAACTTTTACTTTTCGAATAGACCAAAATATCATCAATAAAAACTATGACAAATGAATCAAGAAATGGCTTGAACACATCGTTCATTAAACTCATAAAAGTTGTAGGCGCATTAGTCAATCCAAATGACATAACTAGAAATTCGTAGTGCCCATAACGGTTTCTAAACATCGTCTTGGTCACATCCTCAGGCCTAATCTTTAACTGATGGTAACCAAGCCTTAGATCAATCTTAGAGAAAACTGATACACTTTGTAATTAGTCAAAAAGATCATTTATGCGAGGCAGTGGGTACTTGTTTTGAATAGTGACCCTATTCAATTGCCGGTAATCTATACACATTCTCATACTACCATCATTTTTCTTAAGAAACAAAACTAGAGCACCCCTTAGGGAAGCACTAGAACGAATAAATCCTTTATCAAAAAGCTCTTGGATTTGAGCCTTAAGCTCTCTTAATTCCGTCGGAGCCATGCGATATGGAGGGATGGAATGGGACGAGTATCAGGTTCTAAATCAATGCAGAAATCTATACCTCTATCCGGAGGCATAACAGGCAAATCATTAGGAAACACTTCTCTAAATTCTGACACCACAAGAATAGACTTAATAGATGAAGACTCAACCTCAACATCTCGGATATGAGCCAAATAAGCCAAACAGCACTGCCCTACCAGTTTTCTAGCCTGAATGGAGGATATGATATTAGCTTGCTTAGGCTTCTACACCCCTTCCCACTCTAACTTTTTCTTTCACGGAATTTCTAACGTTACAGACTTAGTATTACAA
This sequence comes from Solanum pinnatisectum, assembly GCA_035578085.1. Lineage (NCBI taxonomy): Eukaryota > Viridiplantae > Streptophyta > Magnoliopsida > Solanales > Solanaceae > Solanum > Solanum pinnatisectum. The sequence continues at coordinate 34,939,183 of CM069078.1, forward strand.
TTAAGCACAACATAATAGGGGGACAACCAAGTCATGTCTAAGATTATATCAAAGTCAGTCATATCCAAAATCACCAAATCAGCCCAAGTCTGAAAACCTATAAACAAAATAGGACAAGCACGATAGATATGGGTGACTATGACAAACTTTCCAACTGAGGTAGAAACATGGATGGGGGCATCAAGTATAACACAAATCATAGCAAATGCTGAGGCAAATCTCACTGACACATAAGAGTAAGTAGAACCGAAATCAAATAATACGTTAGCTATCCGGTCACAAATAAAAATAGTACATGTGATTACTGCGTCAGATGCCTATGCCTCAGTCTTTCCCGAAAAGGTGTAACATTGAGCCCTATCATCATGACGGGCGACTTCCTGCCTGGCTGCACTGTACCTTTGCCTGCATTACTATTTCCCTTACCTCCGCAGCCTCGTTGATTTCCTCCTCGCTCACCTTGTGGACGCCCTCGACCATTATTACCATTTTTCGCTGGTACCACTACTCTAGTCTACTGCTGCGCGGAATCCATCATACGTGGGTGGGGACAATCTCTCCCCATATGCCCAGGCTCTTCAAAATTATAGCAAGTACGATCAATAGATGGCCTGCTGCCCGTCGAAGGCGCGACTCCCTAGCTATCCTGAATCAAATTATGAGGTAGAGTTTCCGAGTAAGTACTTGTATAGGCGGACATAGCGGACTAAATTGGCTTGGCTGCAAGTGTTGGCCTCCCTGAACCTCTGGAGTAAGATCCCCGAAATGTAATGACCCTCCTAGTCATTTGTGTGTTTTGCCTTTTATGTGTCATTTAGAGCATTCCTATAGCGATCCTAAGTCATTTATAACTTATTGGGACTGACAGTTTGATCACCTAGTCGTTCGTTTGGTTATTGTGCGAGTTTAGTATTTTTGGAGCTTATGAACTTTGAACGATCATTTTCGATCAAAAGTTCAAGAAGATGACATCGAAGTCTAATTCTAAAGATTCCATCATCTTCGGAAGGGTCATTTTAGGCTAGTAGCATGGTCGGCATGACTCCCGAGGTTTTTAGTGTGAGTCGGTGCGATTAGGCATTTTAATTTTAAGTTTAAGCCTAAGTTTGACTTTAGTCAACATTCTGAGTAAACGCGCTCAGATGAGAATTTCATCAGCATGGTTAGCTCTGGAATGTCGAGTTTGGTCTAGATTGACTCTTCTTTTGTGTCCCGAGGTTTCTGATATTTTTTCGAGCCCTTTTATGGTTTTTGACTTAAAATGATGTTTGTGTGTAGGACCCACTTTTTTTCAAGATGACCTCATATGGAAATTTTGACTATGTCATTGTGTCCGAAATATCAATTTTAGTATGGTTGCATATCTCGCTTGCGTGCACGAGATTGCAAACGAGTTCGAAGCACCTCGCCGAAGAGCTTAAAAAAATAGGAAAAGCTGAAATCTGGTGCAGCGCTTTTAGTGACCAGATTTTGGGATTTTTAGCGAATAGATTCGTCTTTTAAAAGCCTCATTTCTCAACTTCAAACCTTCATAACTCTCTCATTTCAAGTCCAACTTTAGAGATTCTTGGGGCTATCTTGAGTGGTTTTTGGAGGAGAACGTGTTGGTATAGTTAGAATTTGTATCTGAAGCTTCGTTGGAGGTAAGAATTATGATTTAATTAGCTGCTACCATAACTCATTTTCAAGCTCAATTTTTGGGAAATTTTGGAAGATGATTTCTTGGCCATTTTAGGTTCGAATTTGGTGATTCAAGAGCCTAGATGTTGGGGATTTTCATGAGGATCATTGTGGTGTGGTTGGTTTCAGTAGTTGGATCCTCGCTTCTGGTAATTTCTTGTAAATCGTTGCTGCCATTGTTGCTCTTTTTTTAGTGTAATTTTGGATTTTTCGTTGCATGTTTGTGTTGGGACTGTTCCGAGCCCCGAATTGTATTCCAATTTGGAACACAAGTTCTGAGAGCTGTTTAGAACTTATTTTTGGGGTTAATTCCAGAATTTCCAACGCAAGTCCCACTTTTCCCGTTTTGACCTCGAAATTGGTCCGTCTCCATTTCTTGCGATTTTAGTGTCAAAATGATTGTAATAACGTTGTGACTCTATTTTTATAGCGTTGCGAGGCCGTTCAAAAAGGGAAAGCTCTAGATAAGTGATTTTGGAGCGCACGTGATCGGCCTACAGGTAGGCTACGGATTCCTTTCGATTTGATTGAGCTTAATTGTGTAAAAACATATCGATTTGATTAAATTGGGGGTGGGTACCAGTTTCCTACTTTACTTTGATTAGATACCTTATGTTAGGATCGATTGACCATATTTCGGGTGTCGTACCATGTTAACCAATTTAGTACAGTTGTATGCTTATGTGTTAAATGTTATTGTATGTTTGTATGCTATGTGTTGTATGCTTGTTCATCCTTAACCGTAAGTGTGAAGTCCTTAGTCTAAGTTAGGCTAGCATTGCCTTAGACTTATGACCCGTTGGGGTTGGATAGCCTTGACTTTCTACCGACGTCGTTCGGATGACTTAGCTCCTTGTAGACTGAAATAGCAAACTTGAGTCTAATAGTTTGAGCCTTATATTAGGCGTTTTCGCTGCTTGCTGCACTTCTGTATCTTCTCCCTCTAATTATGCGGTTTCGACGCATTCTCAAAGGTTCAGTGCATCACTAAAGGCGTAGGATTGAGATAGTATAGGCTTGGAGCCTTTTCTGTGATTTCTTAGAGTGGACAGCGTTCCACGATTTATTCTTTGGATTGGATCCTATTGAGATACCATCGCCCGGTCGTTCTTTCTAGTCAGCCGAGCGTATCGTTTGGTAAACTCGGTTATTTCGGCGATCACCCCCGAGCCTCTCTTTCTAGTTGGGCTGGGAGTGTGTTATTGGTTGGGTGTCCCCGGGTCGCTCTTTCTAGCTGGGCTGGGAGTGTGTTATTGGTTGGGTGTCCCCGGGTCGCTCTTTCTAGCTGGGCTGGGAGTTGACTGCATGGTAAGACGACTCGTGATATCTACCTCACCCCGGGGTCCCTCTTTCTAGCTGGGCTGGGAGTGGACTGTATGGTTGGGTGCTCCCTGGGTCACTCTTTCTAGCTGGGCTGGGAGTGCACTGCTGGCTGGGTGGAGTCTGATGGATTATCTTAGTTATTTTGGGCTGGGAGCTCGGTTTTCTTTTTTCTCACTAGACTTAGCTATTTTGTATACCTGTCGGGCTTATGTGGGTTCGTTCAGGTTTTATTTAAATTTGCGCACGAGTGTACCTTCTGGGCTTATGGGGGTCCAATTAGGTTTAGTTTAGTTGTACTTAGTTTATTTTTGGTATGCTCGTGTGCTTCTTTTCATATTTGCTTTGACCTCTCTGTGTCTAGATTCTATCTTTTCTTATTGTTTTTACTCTTTTTGCACAGTCGGCCTTTGATGTATACTGAGTACCTTTTGCTTTGGTACTCATGCTATACTTTGCATCTATTTCATGATGTAGATCCCAGTACCAGTTACCAGTGGTGATTAACTTTAGCCTTCTTTTGCAGCTGTGATTCGAAGACGAGGGTGAGCACTTGGCGTTTTGGGTTTGTTTTGTCTCCTCCTTTTGTCTTAGCTAGTCTTATTGCCTTTAAGATACGTTTTGTTGTGGTCCACTTTTGCGACTTGTACTCTTTATTAGACAGCTCTATACTAGTGACTTTCAGGTTCTGGGAGGGATTTCTGTATATATATTTATTTTGATTTGTTTTCGTCTTGTTGTCCTTGTTTAGATTATTGTTTTCTCTAGTTTCTACCCTCACGCTCATAACTTGATGTTTTGGGTTACGGGTTGGCTTATCTACTGGTGGGGTATAGTAGGTGCCATCATGACTTGAAAAATCGGATCGTGACATGAAAGTTGCCTGAATTTTTGGCTTTCTTAGCCAATGCCTTGGCCTGACCGTCTCGCCTCACCCCCTCCACTTTCTTAACAAAGTTTGTAACCTCATTAAAGCTCCTCCCTGCAGAGGTCATATGAACAGATAATACATGCAACTCAAAATTTAGTTACTTAATAAATAAACGGATCCTCTCTTCCTCAATAGTCACCAATTGAGTAGCATATCTAGACAAGGCATAGAACTTGGCCTCATAAGTAGCCACAGACAAACCACCTTGCTCCAAAGCCATGAACTCATCTTTCTTGCGATCTCTCAAAGTCCTAAGCACATATTTCTCTAAAAACAGAGCATGAAATTGGGTCCAAGTAAGTGGAGTTAAAACTAAATATCTGCATTTCACATATGTTCTCCACCACTGCTTAGCTTCACCTTGAAGTTGAAAAGTCACAGACTCAACTGCATGCTGATGGACAATTCCCAACTTATGCAACCTCTTGGATGAACTCATATGCATCCTCACTCTCAGAACCAAGGAACACAGGCGGTTTCAACTTCAAGAACTTAGTCAACATCTCATGCTCATTACCAGTCATAACAAGACCCAACAAAGGACGAAAGAAAGCATCATTACCTACATTCCCTCCCACCTTGGGGACAGTGGTAACAATAGGAGGATTGACGGGAGCTTGAGTTGCTTGAACAAAAGGAAGCACTCAAGGACCAACCAACCCCTTAGAGAATGACATGATCTGCTAAGCTAACACTGGGTCTATGGGAGGAATACCTGTTTTCTCAGCCTGCACCTCTTCCTCTTGTCTTACATTCTCCTCATTCTCAACCTCGATATTCTCCTCTACCTCTTCATGGTGCGCAGGAGGGGCCTCATTTCTGGGAGCATTTTCAATCGATGCTCCATCCCTAAAAGGTGCCACCCTTCCTCGGCCTTTACCCCTAGCTTTTCCTCTTCCCCTGCCTCGATCACGACCTCTCGTTGTAGACTCCTCAGCTCTAGCATTGACGGAAGATACGGATCTGACGTCGTTGAATCTAGTGTTAATCATCTGTGGACAGAAGAGTGAAGGATGTTAGATACCAATTCGAATCGGCAGATACCAATTGGAATCAAGTTTTAGCACGAAAGGAGACAAGTTTTGAATATAGAGATTTTTTTAAGTCCTATTGCCTCTCGAAGAAAAGCACAGACGTCTCTGTATTGTTCCGTAAGACTCTACTAAACTAGTTTTGATACATCGAGATCAAGGAACCTAGGCTCTGATACCAACTTTGTCACGACCCAGACCATCGTGATTGACACCCACACTAACCCTCTGGTGGGAGAACCATTTATACTAATTAGCTAACCAACATAATCAAAATACTAAGGCATTAAAGTTACGGAAGCAAGTTAAATGCTAAGAAAAGAAAATAGAGAGTTTATAAACTCCAAACCAATAGTCTAACAACTAAACAAATGCAAAAATACACCTAGAACCTGAAAGTCAACGTACCAAAACATCTATAGTTTAACCATAAGTCTAAACAAGAAGGGTTACAACCCCAACATTATGTAGTAACAACTAACTAGAAAGTGTAAGTCCTAAATATGGACATAAACAGAAAGAGAACTCATGGCAGCCTGGAAGAACTAGTTCACCCTTGAATTCGAAGCGATCATTGATCTTCTAAACAAGGTGTGTCAATAGCCGCCTGAAGATGCTCTGTACTCAACAAAGAAAGAGCAAGTGCAGTATCAGTACACAACCACAGTGTACTGATAGGATCACGCGGCTATCCCACTAAGTGCAACATACATAAGCCAATACAACATAATAATAGCATGCATACACCGAACATATACAATATCATCATCATTTACGAACAACATACAATTTCACATTTCTCAAGGTAAGCAATTATGTCAAGTCATTAGTTCTCTCATGGAATCCAAACCTAAACTATTAGCATACAGGAACATGGTACCCAATCCAATATTTACGCCAGAACGTGGTAACCGATCCCATGTTTATGCCGGAACGTGGCAACTGATCCAAGTTAGTGTGTCGGAACGCAACACCCGATCCATTCAACAAGCCACAATCACAATCACAAGTATATTCTCAAAATCATACAATCAAGTCATGATTCATGGCATGCATCATTCATCTATCTCATTTACAACTAGTGTGATCACTAATGCAATATTCGCATACATACACGTATTATAATGAAGCAAGAACAAACATATATCACACAATCATGAAATCACAACCATCACCTACCCGAAACAAACTTGAATCCCCTAAGAAACTTGATTCTTCCCTTTTCGGATTTGTTCCGCTTGTTCTTGGTCTACAAACAATTAATATAACACGAGAATCAATAAACAATAACTAATTACCCGAATTACCAATAATCCTATCAACCCTAAATCAAACCCATGATCCCAATTAGGGTAGTTTCCACCATAAATTCTAGATTAAAACCCTCCCCCATCGATAATACCTATTAGATTACGTTCTACGGATCAAAAAATTAATTCGGGGAGTTAAAACCTTACCTTTAGCCTCAAGAGTGGTGAAAAATGGTCAAGAACTCGTCTGGGATCGTCTCCTAGCTCTCAAAGTCGAAAAGTGTAGAAAATAACGATTTTAGGGTTTATTTTCAACTTAATTTGCGACTGGACCGCTGTGGTGGCCCCCATCTCGCCACAACGGCTCCTCCCTGGCGGAAATAATTCCGCCACAACGGCTTGCACGGAACCAGTGAGTCGGTTTAAGAGTTTCAAACCCCCATTTTACAACCCACCTTCATTCCACGACACTCAGCAAATACCCTCATTCACAACACAACGTTTTAGCTATCTACTCATGTGATCAAATTCATAATTAGATCACCCAATTGTTACCATATTTCCCTGGACTTTTATGACTCTAATTTCGTCCAAATCTGGACTAGGTTGGGAAATTCCAAGTTACTACGAAAAAGTTTTTCGGCCCAAATTTTTTCCCCGTTGGATTTTCTATGACGACGAAACCCGATCTTTACAGTAATCAAATACATGAATACATTTTCTTCTCTTGATTACATACGTATAATTGTTTTTGAATGTTGAACACATTTGAATACTTGTTATTTTTTCATAGATTGTCCAATTGTAAATACAAATGCATTCGGATACATAAATATATTACATAGATTTGAATATATACGTATACAACACGTCTAATTTTTTTATAGAGTGAAATACATATACATTTGGATAATCATATTGTAGTATAGTTCATTGTCATATTTTTTCTGTATTGGCATATCAACACAATTGTATTGAGCAATCTTAGGGATACAATTATGCTTGTCATGAAGTTCGCGTATTTGAAACTGAAACAAACAAGATTCATTCACAGTTGTAATAAATCAAATTAACTAAAGAAATTTATGTAAAATACCTTTACACTTGAACAAGAACAATCGCGACAATGAAAATTTGTGTACAATGTATACAATTTTTTTTTAAACTAATTGGAATCCAAGAATATACGCATTGACTATGTATTCATTAGTTGTTAATATAATAATGGGAAGTTGAGAATTTTAGGACATAATTAAAGGGATTCAGTTATAGTACCATAAATTATCTTATTTAGTGCACTATGATTCTAATTTTATCACTGTATAATTAAAACAAATAAAAAAAAATACACAAATACAACTAGATATTCATATAAAATGTAGTCATTTTTAGTAAATAACATACTTATAGCTAATGAACTTCAATAACCCTATAAATGTAGTCATTTATGTAAGTTGCTCAAAAAATTAGGCTCAAATTCGCCTTAGCCTATTAAAATTTAGGCCCAATTATCCCCAACCCAAAAGTTTTGTCATATTATTAGTTATTTTTGTTCTTTTTTCTCATTTATTATTTTTGTCTTATCATTAATTATTTTCGTTCTTTCTCATTAATTATTTTTATTTTCTCTTTTATTCTTTTTCTCATTTATATATATATACACCATTTGATAATATTTTTATTATTTCTTTTTTTTTGTTAGTTTATTTTTTTTCATATTATCCTATATTAAAGATACCATTTGGTAATATATACTCTTATAGTATCATTTATCAATGAGTATAGGGTGTGGACAAGAAATCTTAATGATACCAAAAAAAAAAAAAATTTACTCTTATAGATATATACATACTCTTATAGTATCATTGACTAATGAGTAATTTCTGAACAAGAAACTTTACTGATACCACAAATATATATATATATATATAGATACTCTTAGGGGTTGTTTGGTAGGCCGCATTAGAAGAAATAATCCATGTATTAGGTAAGGTATTATTTAGTACTATGTTTGGTAGGAATTTGAGCCTATGTATAACTAATCCATAAGTTAGTTATGCCTCCTACATGGTATTATAGGATGTATTACTAATACTTTTCATTTGGAGGTATTAGTAATACATAGGATATAATACCATGAGATAAATCTATGTAAAGACAAAAATATCCCTCAAATCATTTTAATTATTTTGTTTATTTTCTTGATTTTATGATTTATATTTGTACTAGTAAATTTATTTAAATAAATTAGCTTACAAAAATTATTTAGAGAGAGTTGTTTGTTACTACATAAATTCAATACAAATCAATACAAATTTTAAATGTGAGTTATTTATTTGTATATGGCGTTTGTGATATTAATTGAATGTATTACATATATATATATATATATTTGTGTGGTTTTCTAATTATTTGTATTTTGAAGAATTTAAAAGGCATATACATATTAAAACTACAACTTGCAATTTTTATGTGCAAATGTAGATGATTTATTCAATTTTACCATTGTTGACCGTCTTTTCGATTTTAAAAGTAGATGGTTTATCTTTTTTAAATTGAAAAATGACATTTTGTGAGTGATCAATTTATTAAGATGACAATTATTAATCCTCAAATAATTCAAGTGAAAAAATAGCAAACATGATAACAAAATTGTTCTTCTCATAGTTAGTTAGAAGGCCATAAAAAAATAATTTTGTCTGGTAATTATCCACCTTAACCCAATTACCTAATAATTCAAGGGTATAATTAGAAATAAACTTTTTATAGAGTTTTAATCCAAACACAAGATGAGGTGGGAAATAATGAACCAAACACTTGATAAAAATAAATTCTGCACTACTAATCCATGCGTTACTAATCTTTGTACTAAACGACCCCTTATAGTATAATTGACTAATGAGTAATTTCTAAACAAAAAAGCTTTAATGATAGCACAACAATATATATGGATAATCTTATATTATCATTCACTAATGAGTAGGGTGTGAACAAGAAACCTTAATGATACCCCCCCCCCCCACATATATATATATATACATACTAATTTAGTATCAATTATGCGAAATTATCACTTGGGACATCGTAATTATTTAGAGAGCATCAATGTAATGGGGTGTATTTTTATAATTAATCTGTATTTATGGAGCATTTGCTTAATTTCTCCTTTTAAAAATGTTAGCACTAGTTTTTTCATTCATGTAAATTATACATGTATCCTAAATTAAAAAACACAATAAATTATAAAAAGTTTATCAATACTATTTAGGGAAAAAATGATAATTATGCAATAAACTACTTTGTTTACAAAAAAAATATTGTCAAGTTCCATTAATTACCTGCCTGAAAAGAAAAAAAAAGTTCCAAATACCTGGAAAAAAAATAGCCCAAAATTAGGGATCTCGTAAAGTCTGAAAAATGCTCTAGTTCACTCGTTCAAAAATGAAAAAAAAATTTGATTTCTATCTCCATTACCTCACAAACAACGATTTCTCTCTAATTTCGCCGAGAAAAGCTCAATTTTGCTGGTGATTCATTGTCAATTCTTCAATTTAACCGATTCAACCAATTTCTGTTTTGATTCATCAATTTGTCTATTAATTCATCAATCTCAATGGATTGTTTCACAATTTTGATTCAACACAAAGGTGTATGGGAGAATAACAATAAATACGCCAATTACATTATTGATATTGTTGTTGTCAATTTTGATTGTGATCTTGAAGATCTAACTACCGTTGTTTCTGCACAAAATTGGTGTAACTACCATAGCATACTTCATGGAGATGAAATATATCCTCACCAATCAATCTCTATCTATATTAATACACAATAACACGAGTGTTCAGATTTATATGGAGTTGAAGCAAAAAAAAAACCCAGATATATCTCCGTACCCACTTTGTGTCACGTTAAAATGAATTTTTATGGAGGTCTTCAACAACTGGACTACAATTGCTAGTCTCTCTATAGAAAACAAAAAAAAAAGGTATACAAAAAGTATACAATGCATATACCATTTGAAATGCTTGAGGTTGGAATCATAGGTTATGGTGAAGTAGTGAGAGAGAAGGTAAATTATATTAGTGATAGTTGTTTTTCACCTGAAAGCTAAGAAGCGATAGATCTATAAGATAAGACAACGATTGTCAAAGTTTTGAAGAACTATGCTATTCAAAACTAGTTCCGATATTTGGTCATTTCGGACAATGTTGCAAAACAAAAAAATGGTAAACAAATGTCATGAAAGGCCACTTGGTGTAATTTTCTCTATTATTTAAACAAATATGTAAATAAATAATTATATATGAAAATAAAAACAAACAATAGTATATACATCCTTATTCTGTGATAACAATAGTATATACATCCTTATTCTGTGATATTTCAGCTACACAATTTTATGAGAATAATAATAGATAGGGGTGTGCAAAAACCGAACCAACCGATAAACCGAACTGATAAAAGTGTTATTGATTTATTGTTACCGGGTTATTGGGTTAACGGTTATTTAATAGTTTGACAAAAAAAAATTATTGGGTTATCGGTTCGTTATTGGTTTTTAATATTGGGTTATTGGGTTAACCGATAACCCATTAAGAATATAATAATAATTTTTAGTTATATATATATATATATATATAATATTAAACAAAAAATATTAATATAATTAGTAGTATATTAGACTAAAAATATAAATAACCTATGCAATAAATAATAATTGACACTAAAAATATAAAAATCCTATGCCATAAATAACATTATGTTAGTATTAAATGTTGAAATACTTCACAAATCTCTTGATCTCTTCCACTTTTTCTTCCAGGCTTGTGATTATCTTGGTTAGGAACTTAATGAAGATTTTGTTGATTATCCGATGGATTTGGCAGCTGTTAAAGATAATTCAAGATAAACTGACGATTTACGATTGAACTTGGTTTTAATTAGTTTTAGTTTATAATTGACTAATATTAGTTTTTGCACGATTGTAAATATCGAAAATTGACCAAACACTTTGTTGTGATGACCCCCGTTTGGTATGATTATTTTGATGTATGCGTATCGCGTCAAATTATTGGATAAGTTATATATTTATTTTGAAAGCATTTTCTTATTGGTTAAACCGAAAACCGAACCGTTAAAGACCCAAAACCGATAAACCGAAAACTGATAACAAATATCTTATTGGTTTGGTTATCGGTTTAGCATATTTAAAAATCGAAAACCGATAAATCAAACCGATAATACTTAAAATCGAACTGAATCGATCGATACACACCCCTAATAATAGATAGTTTATGCTATTCTTATTTGTGATATTTGAGCTACACAATTTAATTGTAAATATTACTCACATGTTATTTTTCAGCCAAAAGAAAAGAGAAAAGAGAAAAAAAAGAAAAAGAAAAGACTTTTTTCAAATTCTAAAACCCTAAACCCCAAATACGTCGTCTCCCTTCTTCCTCACTCCTCTCAGGCTTACAAAAAGCGCCTAAACTCTCTTTCATCTCTCTCTCAGGGTTACAAAAAAGCAGCTTAACAATTAGGTTTAACGATGGCTACTTCACTGGTTGCTCAACTGCAGCGGTTAGCAGTCCCGGATACTGAGCAGCGTAAACGACCATTTACTCGTCCTTCAATCTTGTTTGACCCAAAAGAAGCCGCCGATATCGAGCTCGACACCATTCTCAACATTGCTCAATCAGGTGCCAACCCTTTTTAAGCATTTACAAATAGCTGCTTGTTACTTATAATTTTCAGTAGGGTACAGGGAATTGTTTTGGTGTGTACTTTTTTTGCTTGGTCCTCATGCATAGTCTTCTTTAATTGCTCCAAAATCCCACCTTTCAAGTGCCACGAAACTTATGCCTGATTGTTAAGCTGTGCACTTCAGTGTTTTTGGGCTGAAGTGAAACCAGGAAGACTATTGGCAGTTCCTAATTGGGATTTTCTGTATTACAAGAAGCTATGTATTGGACAAAGTTATCTTACACATGTAGATATACAGGGCAAAGCAGAATAGTTTTATATTCACTTTTTCTTCAAGCATTTACGCTTCATATTTTTCTGAACTTCGATTGTTGTTATTGTTATTCATTTGTATTGGACATCACCTAAATAAAACTTTTTCTGGTGTTTTCTAATATGCCATTCAGGTTTGGAGGTGTTAATAAGTATCGAAGAAAGATTTAAGAAGTACAAAAGTGACTTGTTTAATTATGGGAGTAGAGAATTGGATAGAGAGTTGATGGGGATTGAGGAAAACAAACGAATCAATGCATCAATTTATTCCTACTTGCAGTTGTTATCAGGATATTTTGAGTTATCAGCAGCCCTAAAGACATTAGAGTACCTGATTCGTAGATACAAGTAAGCTGCTCAATTTCAGTTGTTGAATTTAATGCAACACACTATTTATTGGTGCTTCTTAAATATTTCTATACCAGTTGATTTACACACACTGTTTGTTTCATGCTATTTGCATCTGTTTCTGTATCTAACTCTATCTGATTTTTCTTTCAACAGAATCCACATATATAATATTGAGGAATTAATTTTATGTGCCTTGCCTTACCATGACACTCATGTATTCGTTCGAGTAGTGCAACTAATAGACACTGGGTAAGAATGTTAATGTTTGCATATCTCATGTGGTGGCCTAGGATATAAGATACAGGAATATAACATCTTCTGCCTGTTTCAGGAATAGCAAATGGAAATTTCTTGAAGGGGTTAAGGCTTCTGGTGCACCACTCCCCAGGAAGATTATCGTGCAACAAAGTATGCGTGACTTTGGGATCTTAGAGTGTTTGTGCAACTATGTATGCACCTATCCCTTGTGTGTATACCTGATTGTCTTTTTGATTTTCTTTTTTGATGTATTACAAATTTTGCATGGAAAATTATAGGTGACAGATTCAAAGAAGGTTGAGCCATCAAGGCCTGTATCTGGCTTTTGTACAGCTGTAATATTTGAGGTCTTAGGATCACTCACTACGATAGACAGTGATGCAGTGAGAAGAGTCTTGCCTTTTGTGGAATTTGGACTTCAACCAGGCTCCAGAGGAGGAACCGATCAAAAGGTTAGCTTAGTGGCTTCGTATGCAATAACTGCTTTATGTTATAATGCTTCTTGACATTCTTTTTATTTAGCCGCTTGTCACCAAGTCCTCCTTAGTCTAAAGATGTCGATCACTGTTTGATACTCCAGAGTAAGAGGTTGGCTTGACTTGTACTGTGCAAATCTGGAGGCTGTCATGAACCTTTGTCCTGTTTGATTTTTAGTCTACCAAAACAGAGATCTATGCATGTTGTGACTGAGATGTGGAAATACAGTCACATTTTATGTGTTTTTGCTCATTCCAATCACGTTAACTTACATTTCTAAGTCTTCCCCTGTAGTGTTCTTTTTTGCCTACTTGATTAAATGCGTGGCACATTTTGTATCGGTGGAATTCCTTACATTCAGACATTCTAGAGTCTTCAAGCCATATCATTCATTGATCTTGTGAATGGGATTTTGGATTTTTGTAGGCTGGTGCTCTGATGATCGTTAGCCTGCTAGCTGATAAGGTAACTCTGTCCCCTAAGGTTGTTAAAAGCTTGATCCGTTCCCTTGCTGAAGTTGCTCGAGCAGATGCAAGAGATTCTACTGACTTGCAGTGGTGCCGTATGTCTTTGATGACCCTAGTCACTCTTGTCCAGGTATTGTTGTGTTCCATTCACTTTGGTAGAGAGTATTTTCAGCATTTCTTCCCTCTGGTTTGGGTTAGAAAAATGTATTATGTGGTTCTTTTTGATATACTTTATCCTGGGGTCTATCCTAAGGGTCCTTTGGACATGATACAAGTTGATTTGAAGGTGTAGTTTTGTTTGGACATGCATTTGGATTTCTTAAGTTGCATTTTTTCTTATAACATGCAAATCCCATATTTTGTGAAAACTATCAAAACTTCCCCAACTCATATACAATCTTACCAAATGAGCAAATAATTGTTCATAAACAAGGTATTAGAATATCCTAAAACGTTGAATTAATAAATCACATATTTCCACGTTCCTTTTATAAATAAATATTTGCTATTACATGTTATTATAAACTTTCAAATACACATAATTTTTCAAAGATTCATTGGTTCAATAAATCAACAATTATACTCCCTCTGTCCCATTTTATATGACTTACTTTCCTTTTTAGTTAGTCCCAAAAAGAATGACACATTTTTATATTTAGTAACAATTTAACTTTAAAATACCTATTTTACCCTCTATGAAATGATTTCTACCCACACAAATATCTATAATTTATTTTAGAGCACTAGTTTCAAAAGTCTTTCTTTCTTTCTTAAACTTCATGTCAAGTCAAACTAACTCATCTAAATTGGGACGAGGGAGTAGTAACTAACTATTCTTATTCTTTCATAAAATCCTCCCACATGGTATTGACGATCTCTTCCCATCGAACATGATTCTTTTTTTTTTCTTGCAAAATTTAATATTATGGGTCTTTTTTGTAAATATAAACTTATGTTCCAGTCTTATATTTTTAAAAAATTGAAATCACGATTTGGAATTCTGAATCCTACTGTTTGGAGAATTATTCAGATTTGAAATCATGATTTAAAATTGAAGTTGGAATTTTATGCAGATTTTTTAAGCATACATTGATTTGAAATAAAATCGCTAAATCATGCTCCCAATCCTATGGCCAAACGCGTACTAAATATGCAAATTATGTTGTGTTCTAAACTTCTAGTGGAAAGCTTTGTGGACTTAGAAGACGGATTTCTTACACTATTACTCTGATAGTGTTGTATATTTTCCTCGTTATCACTTAGCTACCTTAAAAGTTTTATTGTTCTC
Source organism: Solanum pinnatisectum (assembly GCA_035578085.1). Taxonomy (NCBI): domain Eukaryota; kingdom Viridiplantae; phylum Streptophyta; class Magnoliopsida; order Solanales; family Solanaceae; genus Solanum; species Solanum pinnatisectum. Next base: position 34,954,257 of record CM069078.1, read on the forward strand.
ATGGTAGCTGATGCTAAAGAATCAACCCACAAATAACTGCTTGTATATATTTTACGACAGCTAGATAACTAAATGGATATCTTTATCAAAAAAAGATAACTAAATGGATATGGATAATATTAGGTGAGCTTCAAGAATGTCAGTGAATTATGTTTTTTTTTAATTACTATCAACAGTCTGTAAAAGCTTAGCCTCAAAAGTCGAGTAGCAAAGTGGTGGTTAGCAGAGAACTTGTTATTGTATGATTTTAAAGTGGACTGTTGAAAGCATATTTATCTTTTTAATTGTGTGGTTCTAGGGGTAACAGTGATTTTTTTATTAGTCTATTGCTGTATTCTCTTAGACACCTTTTTGTTGTTGATAGATGATTTCATTTAACTAAAAAAGGAACTTTGTGTGTCGGTCATCTGATTATCCCTTTCTACATAAAAAAAACTAGGAAATCATGGAATCTGGAACAACAATGTTTAACAGGATTAGTTCTCAACATAGCTTGTTGGAGAGTTTCTTTGTCTTCTAGTATAAAGCTATTCAGAATTTTATGTAAGATGCACGGTCAATAATGAGAGCTTTGGATAGAACCAATTGAGATTTAAGATGAAGGCAAAAGAGAAAGTTAGCTGTATCTACTTGTTTATGGTATAAGTTACTAATAGTTTGTTGTGTGCACATTTATCTTGGACCTTCATTATGATAAAACTATGGACACATTATATGCAAGGGAATCAAAACTTTAGAAGTAAAGTCTTGAGGATCAATTAGGGATAGGATTCCCAAGATGATGGTCTTTACGCTCTCAAATTTCATTCTTTACGATCAACTAGGGCCTTTCTGGTGGCTATAGTTAGAGAAATTGATATTTATCTAGATTACCGAATGCTTAATTTTTTTAAAATGTCAACATGATGTTATGCCTATTATGTCTCTTTCATCTGTATGTGTCGTGGTGTCTGTCTGTCTGCCCATTTTCCAGATAGAGTGCTAGTAGTTGTTTAATTGATTGAATATTGATCGGTGTTACCTTTATATAAAAGGCAAGTTGTTTATCTGATTGCATGAGGAATGGCACAGGAACATATCCTTCTCTTTTACAATGTTGACTATTAGCATGCTGGTTGAATTTTGTAAGTGTTCTAGCAATTGTTATCTATGTCTCTAACTTTGTACTCCGGTTTAATAACACTTTATGCAGTTGCAATCTGTTGAAATTATCCCCAAGAAGATCGTTGATATCCTCAAGGACTTCAGGTACTATGTTGTGCCCTGCTCATGTACCACCACATAGTAAACCGTATGTTGCCTAAGTTGAAATTTGTAATATTCCTCTGAATCCTGTTTCTGGCTGTTTGTCTAAAGGGATATTTCGGGACTTCTAAGTGAATTGGTAGAGGAGTTCAACACAGAGAAATTTCTGGCCTTGTTTTTGGACTCTCTTGTTGAATACAGGTGGGAATGGCTGCTTTACCTGCTCTGACGTTTTACTATTTGCTAGACCCTCTGACTTTAATTTTTATGTTTTGTAGTTGTTCCGATGATCTTTGCCATGGAACTCTGTTGTCTATAGTAGAGATGGTTCCTTTAAAGGGCTTTGTTGCTCGTATAGTCTCAAAGCTGCTTAACACATCTTTGCGGATATTGAAGGACAATGATTCAGCAGCTGCAGGTTTGCTTTGTTTTAAGATTAGCATGCACATCATCTATTCCATCCTATTGCATGTGAAATATTTTCATTGATTTCGCCAACCTGACGTGCATAAATCTCATATATGCTAAAACTAGTTGAGTAGGCACACACTGTCCAAGCGTCTGCTTAATTTAAATTCAATTAAATGTTGATAAAAGGGAAAAACGTACTTGGGTTCAAAGAAAAGAAGGAAAAGAGTTTGTGGGGTGGGGGTATGTGGCAGACTGGATATGAAATTAAATTAGCTCCCATTCTTTTAGGGGATGATTGTTTTAACTTTTAATTTGTAGTGGTTAACGGGGTATTACGGGAAGAAACATGCAAGTAACTGTGTTACCCTACTACTCTGCTCACCCTTGAAGACTCCTGGCGTTCTTTAACTGCATTTCTGAATAAGCATCTCAGATCCTATAGATTCTTGAATAATATTTCTTGTTCTGCTTTAGCTTACCTGTATTTCTTTTTTCATGTCATTCTATGCTTATAAATATTAGGGAGCCGGTGCAATCAGATATTGGTTTCTCTCCTTAAGAAATATCTGTTTGAGTCACGTGAAGCTGTCAACAGATATATTGAGGTTTGTTTTTCTTGCTTGTCTCTCCATATTCTGTGTGGTTTTTGATCTTTTCTTATTATGGGGTGATTGTTTAGTTTAATCATTGATGTAAAATATCTTTTTTCTTCTTTGCTTGCAGGATATTAAACTGCGGTCCAAAAATGACTATGAAATAGTTATCAGGATGTTGAACTGTAATTTAGATCTTTCACATGAAATATCTAATTCAAAAGTTTGGTTTGCCATGGAACATCCAAAGGTATCTTTGTTTACCTTCCCATATTATATATTTCTATCCTGATGTCTTCATCCTTTGGGCTGGCTACTTCTCTCTTATATTTTTCTTATAAGTGCTGTGTCTCTTAGAAGTAAAAAAAAGAGGATAGTTTGCCAATTAAAAAAGAAATAATAAGATATTTTACACTTCACATCTTCAAATGGGCGAAAGGCACGAGTATCATTGGGAGCAGTTTTGTTTTTCCCCTGATAATGATGATTTGGAGCAATCTTCAAAGCAGTAGCATATGGTTGGTAGTAATATGATCTTTTCCACTAAATGGATCAGAATTTGGGCATATTTGACCCCATTGTTAAGTTTTATAGCGGCTAGGAGAACAACCCAAGTTACAAAAAGACAAAACAGACTGAAGGATAGCAGCTAAGCTGCATTGCTGTTGGCATTTTGAGTTAACGAGTTAGCCAGAAAATGAAGTTGTCCATCTTCTGACAAGAAATTTCACCAATACAAATTAATTCTTCAACTAAGAAGTGATATTGACATTTGGAAGAAGCGCAGTGATTTTTGTAATAAAGATCAGATATCTTATGATAAAATATAGATCAATTTTGTTATTGGGAAAAAATGTTTGTTTTAAAGAATAGCACCCAAGGGTGTGACCTGGTAGTCAATGAAGTGGGTTGAGACCTAGGTCTTAGGTTCAAATCCCAGTAGAGATACTGTACTAGCCTTGGTGGACAGAGGTACCTACCTTGTACATTTTGCTAGTGGGAGGTGACAAATATCTCGAGGAATTAGTCAAGGTGCGCCAAAGTTGATCCGGACACCATGGTCATCACAGATAAAATAAAATAAAATATTGTTTTAAAGAAGAGATGATCATCTGTTACTATTCTCAAAAAAAAAAAGAAAGAAAGATGATCATGTGTTTGTACTTTGTAAATGATATTTTAAAGAGTAGATCACGAGTCTGTGCTTTGTACTTGTCGTTTTAAAGAACTTCTGAGATCAAATCCAGTTAAGTATGGTACAAACTATTGTTTACACATTTATACGTGTTTTTCTTGCAGGCAGAGGTTCGTCGATCTGCTCTTTTGGGCCTGGATGTGCGTGGTATGTTGAATGTTGAAGCAGCTGGTTCTCAGGTATTGCTTCGTTCCTTTAATCTAGACGTGCTGTTTTCCCTTACCCAACCAGTTGTTTTTATCTGGTTTTAGACCTCATCCGGAGAGAACTTAATCTAGATATGCTATACTTTGTTAGATCATAAGCAAAATTAGTATTATTACTCTCGAATAAAAGATAGACCTTGAGCCTTGTTACAACCCTAAAAACTGCTCATGAAGTGAGGATTGCTTACAACCATTTAAAGAGACCTATTCTGTTCCTAAATAGTTGATGTGGGGAACTCAACACACCCCTCACTCGGGCCTACTAGAGCATAGATGACATACTATGAGGGCTCAACATTGGGTAAAACCAAGGATTGGAATGTGCATGGCTTTGATACTATGATGAGAAATTTCTGCTTAACTCAACCCCAAAAATTAGCTCATGTGAGTATTGCCAAAGACCATATAAGGAGACCAAATAACCTTGCTCACAACCTATGTGAGACTTTGACAACCACACACGCCCGTCCAAGAATGGACATGTGGAGTGTGAAAAACTTAGTATGAGGGCCCAACATCGGGTAAAGTGTAAACCAAGAGTTAAGATGAGTCTGATTCTGTAATACCTATGATAAGTAATGGACCTTTAGCCTAACTCAAACTTCAAAGCTAGCTCAAAAAGGTAAGGATAGCCAAGATCTTGATCCTATAAAGAGATCTTCCCATCCCTAATAGTCGATGTGAGAACTCAATACTTCTTTTTTGATGGTGTCCGCAGAGCTTTAGATTTATGGCGATTGAGCTGTATTCTGAATTACCTAGACACTGAGTTTAGTCCTTCGGCTTTTATGTATACTCCTATCCGACTATCAACATGAGTAATTGACATCCGAGACTGTGAGAAATTTATCCTTGGGCTGTTTTTACCATAAGTGAAATGAGCTGGTATGTTAAGGACAGTGCCATCACTGTTTAATTTTAGCTAGTATTGATGTGATTGTTGATGATTACTTTCTGATATTCATCTGTTTATATATCTTGTTGAACATCAAGCATGCTCCTAATATTTTTTTGAGACTGAAAAATCTTCAAGCACGCTCCTAAAATTCTGATTGCTGAATGTTAATTTCCTCTGTTGGGATGTTTAGCACATTCCAAAATTTGTCTTTGCATCTAAATGGGGAGGAAAATGCTGTTGTACTGTGTTTGGGAAGCTCTGATCTGGCTTTTCAGTTGTATGTGTTACTTGGCCCCACCGGGAATGGTTGAGGGAAGGATGCTCTAATAGTTTTACTGGGATGTGACTTTGCAATATTATTTTATTGTTGCATGCAGCTGTCTCTTTTCAAATAATTGTAGTTTGGAGGTTTAATTGAATTGGTATGCTAGCTTCTCTATAATTTGGTGCTCGTCTATTCTGCGTGAGTCTATTTTTATGAGGTGCATTGAATTATTCTATTGATAAAGTCTCTTCAGACTTCATTTCTAATATCTGCTCTTCCATTCAGAGATTTGGAACCATTCAAGATGCTATACTACGCCGGCTCTGTGATGAAGATATAACTGTTGTTCAGGCTGCTTTAAACCTAGAGGAATTGCCTGAAATAATAAGTGCTCCACTTCGCATTGATGCATTCAGGAATGTGCTCCAAAGATGTATTAAGTTATTATCATCAGGTATCTTAACTTTTGCATTTGGTGAATTTTGTCCTGAATTGGACATATGTTTGCATTAACTCTTCAAATTACAGGTGCATCTCATGGTGTCTCTCTAGCTGTTGACATTGCTCTGTCTTGCCTCCAGCATGCTGCAGCGGGTTTGCCAGATGAGGGTGAACATGTGAAGATGGTGGCGGCATTAATTTTTCCCTTTATTATGATAATTCTGAAGGTTACATCGAAGAGTTTCAGTTGTTTCCTTTTAGTCACCGAGCTCTCAAGTTTAGCTTGCTCATTATCTTATTCTTTTCTGATGTTTAATACAGACCCAAAGATTAAATCTGAAAGCTCTTGAAATGGCCAAGCAAATTAAGTGGCCTTTCTATGAGAATCTGGTCAGTGTTTCTCTACTGGATAAGGTAATGGTTTGTATCATATTGCTGAGCATCTCTTCATTATTGTCGTATAACAGTTCATCAGAATTCAGATAAAGGATACAATTGCCTGTCTTCATTTTTAATTCTGAAACTTTAAATAGGTCTTTTAAATCTGAGTTCCCAATTTGCTCCATTTCTCGCATATAGTGATTTAACTGCCACTGTTATTGTTCTGTAGAATCTGAGATTGTAGTCTAGTCATCATAAATTCCATCTGCTATATAATTTTGTTATAGGTCTTTCAGTTTATATCTTTTCCTTATGTTCAAATGTAAAAATGTGTGTGCATGTCTTAGTGTAACATAATGTTACCAGAAATCAACTTTGGGACTTGCTTGTAAAGAGTTAGGAAATAAATGTTTGCAGAAGCCTATTCCATTTACACTTTTAAACAGCTCTCTTTTTTTCTTTTACTCTGGGGGCAGAGGAGGTTGACGGATGCCCTCCTTTGGGTGGGTGGGGGGTGCGTCATTTGTTCTTATTTAATTTTGTCAAAAAATGAATGATCATTGAACTAATCTTGCATTTTTAATTTATATTTAGAAACTAGATTCTGGGAAAATATCCTCAATCAACGTGGAGAACATTAATGTGCTAGCAAAAGCATTGTTAATACATCCCGAGGAACATTTGCCTTGGCTGGTAGAATGCTGCAAAACCTTGAAACTGTCAAAAACTTTGTTCTTGTTGGTGTTGTTGCAATCTTTCACACTGCTGGAAACAGGTAATTTAATGGCTGGTTTGATGCATCTGGTGCTTCCACTCTATTCCCCTTTTTCTACCCCAGTGTTCTTATTCCCCTTTTTCTACCCCAGTGTTCTAGGTCGGGCCTTCCTTGACGCTTTAAACAAGTGAAAAATTAACACCAAATTTGCAGTGCCTATTAATCTCTGTTAACACATGTCTAAGCTTTGAAGATATCCCAAAGGACTCAATAGAAATTGTTTGATTTATATATTTTGTCAAAAAAATTGTTTGATTTATATGTACTGATATTTGACCTAGAATGACTTGCTTTGGTTTTAGTTAAATGTTCAGACTTGATTATTCTTTTTTGGATAACTGAGAAATCCCTGAGGGTCAGTGTCACATGGTTAGAAACATGGTGGATAATGGGCCCTCGGGGATTTCTTGAATATAGAAAAAGATGTGAGTCATTATTGTTTTTTGCTTTTCTAGAATCACCCAGACACACAAGTGTGGAGGGAGGATATGATGTAAATTTTTGGATACCAGCTTTGAGCTGATGATTGATATGCAAATGTTACCTTTATAAAAAAAAGAATCACCAAATGTGGCAAAACGAAAAATAGATTCTTAGTATACTGGGTTATTTAATTACACTTGCAACTGAATCAAGTCGTGGCAATCTGGGTTGAAGTTTGAAGATCTTTAAAATAATGGTAAGGCCTTTCTTTAAAACAAGCTAACAACACCTTATCAAAATCAACAACATACCCAGTAAAATCCAACAATAGTAAAATAATGTGATAATCAAAACACAATAAACAACATATGGTGATAAATATCAAAAGCAAGAAATTACAAGAATAGGATTAGTAGTCTAGTACTACTACAAACATCAACAAGCCTAAACCTTCCAAAAGCAAGATAGCACTCCACTACCTATTAACCTTCTACCTTAATACACGACCTCCACACCTTCCTAGCTAAAGTCACGTTCTTGGTAATATGAAGTTGCGGCATGAATCTAATCTCTTCTCCCTAATACTTTTTCGGCCTACCTCTACCTCTCCTCGTACCCCCTATATCCAATCTCTCTCACCTCCTCACGGAATGTCTGCGCATCCACACTGTAGAACTTACCTTTAAGTTTAGGTGATACCTTTTTATCACACAAGACTTTGGAGCTACCTCCACTTCATCTATGCCGCACCAATGCGATGTGTGACATCATCATTGGTGTCCCACATCTCTGTATTACAGACCCAAGATACTTGAAATTCTCTCTCTTGGGGATAGTCTCTGCATTTGCCTCACTTCCACGCCTGCCTCAAGCATCGCATCACTGATTCAACAATTTTGAATATCCAGAAACCTAAGAAAAGAGGCCAACTTCTGTTCTCAACAGTCTCTATTTTTCTCTCTTTAGAATCTTGTTTTTGATACTACTCTTTCATTGTAAGATTTCAAATTGCAATGCTCGAATCTCTGTTCTTGAGTTTAACATTTTGAACCAAGTATTGGTACCCGAGGATTCACGTTCCAATTGGCTGCTTTTTTAAAGCCAATTCTTTAACAGATTTTTGATTATTCCAATCCGTGATGGAGCTAAAGTTAATTAGGGAGTTCAATTGAGTCCCCCTTGTTGGGAAGTAATACTGTGCAAGTAGGGTAAAAACAAAATTTTGCTTGTATGTATATACATTGTCGAATCTCCTTAATATAATCATGTAGTGATGAAGGGTGTTCAATAATTACTTCAAGTCACAGGTTCATATTCCTAGTGTTGCATTCTTGCATCTTTTTATCCCCTTGTTAGAATTTCTGGATCAGCTACTGATTCAAATTTAGAACTCAGAAAGAGTAGAAGCTAACTAATATTGGACAAAGGATTAGAATAAGTTGAAAAGATACTTTTGCTCTTTGATTTTACAACTCTAATGATAGATTACTGCAACGTTATTTTGGAAAATGTTATGTTTACTTTTGGCTCCTCCCCTTTGCTAGGAGATGGTCAATTTTCAACATTCTTTGGCATTTGCTTTCCGATTCTCCAAATGGAGTGGGAGTTGCTCGAGTCTGCTGGGAATATTTCAGAAGAGGTGGCTGATATGTAGTTTTCTGCCATTGACAGCAGTAGGTTATTGTTGTTTTTTGGCACCACCTTTTGCTAATATCGTCCTTCAACAATTACAGTTCAACCCAGGATTATGGGAGGGAGACATTAGTATACTCATTAAACATATGCTTGCTACCAACCCGAAAAAAGTCAATGGTGAAATTCTGACTTGCTTGTTTTGGAGGCTGCTTGGGTCATTTAGTAAAATAGCAGCTGAAACAGAACCTTTGGTTGGTGATCCATTTTCTTATTTTGACATCTATATTTTTTTTTTTTGCTTTTTCGTCACCTGATGTGTTTCCTGTCTTGTTTGTAGGATAAGAATGAGAACTGGTTATGCTGCTTTCGGGATCTGTTTGTCTTTCTTGTATCCCGTACGAACCATGTCTTCAAGAAACATCTGTCTAATGTTGTTGCAAAATGCAAGCTCCAGACATCACACTTCCTCTCAGAGTTCTTTACTGATGAAGGTTTTGAGACAGTGCCATTTAACTTCTTCATCGTTCTGTATTAGTGTTGTTATTACCAACTCATTTTTTTGTGTATCTGTCTTTTCTTAAGCAGTAATATCTTGACCCTCGAGAATATCAATTACTGGAAAAGTATCTTTCTTAAATGTGCTGTTAATAATTGCCATTTTCCTGCAAAGGGACATTGTTTTGTGAATTTACTTTTTTTGAAGTTCTTTACTGAGGGATGTTTAGAAACTGTTTCCTTTAAATTCTTGTTCATTCTCTTAACCATCTTGCTATTACAAATTTTACCTTAATATTCCTCCCCTTAGTTAACGATTAATAAAGTTCCTTTCCTACAGTAGTTGTTCATCATATCTTAGAAGACTCATATTTTGATGTTTAGCTTATCAATTTCTGGATAAACAACTGACCTGACTGTTACTGCTAAAACTAGAGTGTTCAGTAATGGTGACACTTCTTGGTTCAAGTTTGCACATTACTTTCATTTCTGATTGGTAGTTTGATTTGAGATTAAGGCATTTGAATTGCAAGCTTTTCTGCTCAAATGAAATGGTCTCTATGCAAGCTCTAAAAGAACATTAGTATCTAAAAGCATCTGTGGAATACAAGCATGTTGAAATTACATTCAACCTGTTCTACAATGTGTTAAATTAAGGTTAGGTGTGAAGCTAGTGATATGTTGATAAAAGATCTGAAGTTCGTACAAGTTCTCTGGAGGAGAATTATCAATTTGTCTCTGCGGGGAATCGATCCATTATGTCTCCTTTTTTCAGCTAAATATGATTTCTGTGTTAACTTTCTGTGTCTGAATTTTCCTTGCTTGGCCCTCAAGAACCCTAATCCCTTCCATATTAAACTTTGTATTAAATTGATAAAGTAAAATCAACCTAACAAAAGAAAAGAAACTTGTCAATTCCTTTTAGGGAGTTCTCTAGATAAGAAATTGGGGAGATGTTGCACTGAAGAGTATATTCATACCAGACTAGCCTTCCAGGTTTATAAAGGATAAATTTTGTGCATCTTATATGGTCTCGCAAGATTAATTCTAAACTCTGCACATCAAGGAAACAAAATGGATGAAAGGCAAAGATTCAGTCTGGGATAACTGTAGAATGTTATTGTACATCCTAATTTTGCCAACAGTGGGAGGTCTGGTGAAATTTGAACTGAATTTTTGGAAGGTTTGTCTGAGAAAAGGAGCCCCTGTCAGTTGCTTAATTAGTAGATAGTTGTGACGCAGTGATGATTTTGTGATGTTTATGGATTTGGTGAAGATGTCCATTCTGGTAGTCAACTATCTGGAATTTTTTATTCAATGCTCCTTTATGATCTTTCTTGAGGATTTGGGTTACTGTTTACTATATTTTTTGATGTTTGGATCCCATAGGTGTTTCTGCTGCTCTCCTTATTGGAAGTCTTCAAATTTTCACATCTCTTTGTGCTCGTCCAGACGAGAGTCTTTCATTTCAACTCCTTGCTGAATTTCCCTCGATCCTTGTTCCGCTATCAAGTGATAACCAGGTTTTGCATTTACTTCTTAAATTTAGAACGTTTTAGCAAAACAACTCAGACTGTTCTCTTAGAAAATTTTCGTGGTTCTCTCTTTTGTTAAGAGAAACACATTTTAGCTTTTCTTTTTATCGAAAGAAAATGGAATCATGCCTTTTTCTTTAGATGGTGTTCTGTTTCACATTTAAAAGCAAAATACTTTTTTTTTTCTGTATGCAGGATGTGCGCACAGCAGCAATGAATACCGTTGAAGGACTTCTATCCTTGTGGTCACGCGTTGATTTATCCAGATCTAAAAATGGTATTCCTCTCTGGCAGAAGTCAGTTAACTCTCGTTTACTTCTTGTATACTACTCCTGTACGGGGATTTTTTCCCAAATCAACAAAATAAAATCCCCCATGAAAAAGAAGGTTCTCCAGTGATGTCTTTCTCTTCCAATTGGCTTTAACATTCTGCAAAATGACAGGTCCTCCTGCTGTCTGGGTTCATTTCCTGGGAGAAATATTGGGCTTAATGGTTCAGCAGAAGAGATTGCTAATATCAGATAAAAATGTCCTCTCATCATTGTTTTCATCATTGCTAGGCAACTCCAACGATTCTCTCTTAGTGCAACACAATGTTGGAAAAAGGTTTGCTCTGTGCTCCAATAGCACCCATCATTTTTTTAGTAAATGTTGCATTCTTTGCTCCATATTTATTTTTTCGTCTGTTGCGACCTGCGGTTGGAGAGTGGGTTACCGTAACTTAGTTGAGTATGCCAAAGACTTTGATCCGATGATCAGAGCTCTTCTATTTGATGTTTCTTTCTTATTATTAAATAAAAGCCTATGAGCAGTATCTAAGCAAAGAGAACTCGGCAAGTGCTTTTGTTGATATCCAGTAGTCAAACTCCAGGACAAGAAGGAAAATAGAGTGAATCCTCTTCAAAGGAAAGCCCCACCTGCTGATACCAGAGCCTGATATGGTAAACTTGTATACATAAAGAACACAATTCTTGAACCATAGCAGGCAATTGTTCTACCTTACGAACTTGGAGATTGAAGAAGATCACAATGTGCAGCAACTGAGGCAAGATCTCTATATGTTGATAGATACCCGAGAGACCGAGTCCTTGGGGGAGAGAGAAAGAGGCCCTTTCCTTCCCGCTTCTTCCTTGAGATTCAATCTCATAGAGTTCATTTCCCGTTCTCAACCCTTGAAAAATATGAGCTCGCAGTTTCCTTCGCTACTCCCGGAACTTCTTCGTAGTGGCTCCCCTGCATCCCTCATTTTAGAGAGAACCTCAAAGTGTCTCTATTTCATTTTCTTTTTGAAATAGTTAACTTTGTATATTACTACAACAGTACACAGCCAGTACTTAGCCATCTTTACAATAAGTTCATCAAATCTAGCTATCTGATCCTAAATTGAGTCTAGTACATCAGTTGGGGGGATAGTGTCATTGGAGTATAACTGATTACACCAAAAACATAGTAGCAACAGGCAATTAAGTTTGACTTTTTGCATACTGTTTTCTATACTATCAAAACATCTGGAATACCTCTCCTTCCATATTGCCCACCAAATGCTAGCAGGGACAATTCTCCATCTCTCTCTGCTCTTAGACTGCATTCGACAAAAACTTTCTTCTGATTTTGTCCGATTTGTTGATGACCCTCTGAGGAATTAGAAACACCGACATCATATAAGTTGGGAGGGCATCAAGGACAAAATTTATCAAAGTCAGTCTCCCACTTCTGGGTAATTTCCACCTTACTAGCTTTATTTCATTGTATTCCATCGATATTCCAATTCCATTCATTTAATATCCCTTTGGTATTGTTGACGTGGAAAATGTCGTTTCTAGTCTCTCTTTCGGTGCTAGGCGAGGTTTCTTATTAATTTTCAATCTTTTCTGCTAGGTAATCTAGGATAAGTAATGTTATTTGACGCGAGGCTTGTTGAAAGGATTGTTATTCTTGCAGCCTTATCAGATGTCAACATCATCTTATGTACAGTCTTCATGGTTTTTGAAATATGTTGGCATAATGGAGGCTACGTAAATTTGCTTTCACAGATTTGATCAGACAACTAAAGAAGAAATCCTGGCTTCCTTGATAGATTCTGCCCTTAGATTTTCTGCATATGCAAAGGTTGGCCTTCTTGATATGTTTATACATGCAATGTTTGTTTTTGTTTGACCTTTGCTGTACTGTCAAAATTTGTATACAGCTAAAGATTTTGTCGTTGCTCAAAGGCGTGGGGCATGCGGTTCTACGTGTTAATGGTATTGAATCATTAATGCTTGATCTTCTTGATAGACGCCAGAAGTGTCATATTGGGTTTGACAAATCATGCCATAAGTTGTCACAAGTTGAAGTCACCATTCTTTGTATTCTACTGAAGGTAAAATTATAAAATATGTAAATCCCTTCTATTAGTTCTTATTATGTTTATCTAAGCTTCTCAATAATTTGACTTGGATTGTCATTGTTCATAGTTGTGTATAAAGCCTTCTACTACAACTGTTGGTGACCTTGAGGTCTTGGACCCTGTATTAAAAGCCTTGCAGGTTAGTTGGCCTTCATTCTGTACCCTCCCACCTTTTGAACATGTACCAATATAAATTTCAATACTATGATGAATCATAACCTTCTGAGAAATATACTGATAATATGCCATACTTTCTGGTCCTAGGTCAGTGATGTGTTGTCCGGAGACCCTGCTATTCTGAAGCCTTGTATGACTGTCCTTGGGGATCTTAGCAATTCCTTCTATGCAAGTCTGAAGACTGAGACTCAGGTTAATGACTGGGCATTTATTACCTTGCTCAATGTGCAAAGACTGATCTGAAGCAGTTTTTCTCCTCACTTATTTTATAGTGGATTTTTGACATACCTGAGCTAAAGGACTTTGATGTTAAGAATAAACAAGAGCTGATTGACATGATAATAATACTCCAAAACTTCCTTAATTATACATTTTCTAATAATTTGGCTATTTTGCATATATGAAGTCTGTTGTTTCGGTTATCTGTTTCTGTGTGTCCATGTACTTGATGTATACCTGATAAAGTAGTTGTGCTTCCTGAGCTTGGATTCAGGGAAAATTTATGACATGTATACAATCTAGGAACTTTCATAGAGTCTAGAGAGTATTTTAAAGGCTTACATATGGTAATTGCATTGTAAGCCTGCTTAGGTTAAACTTCTTTCTGTTTCTGTAGGTCCACTGAGCAGCCAACATAAGCTTTATAATGCAGCACCATTTTCTTAGTGTCTATAGCATGTAGTTGGCCTCTTCAAGTCAGCTTCCTTTAGATCAGGATAAGAAGGGGAAATTATAGAAAAAATTAATTTCTGGCATTCTCTTGTTCTTGTGGAAAAGAGAGAATAAACACTTAAGCGGGAGAAAGTTTTCTCTGTCACCCATAAATTCTATCCTCAATTCCATAGGTTCTATTCTCAATTGCTTAATGATAAAAATATTCTTGTCATAGGTTTTCCTATTTAATGCTGTCTTGGCTTCTTTTTTCTGCTTCTGCTACTACTAAATTCTTTAATACGCAGGTGATGCGTGGATGCCTGACAGGACAAAGTATCTCTATTATCAATTTCTTAATATTTGGATGCTTCACTCTTCATACTATCTGAACTTCTTTTTTTTTTATATGAATGTTATCTAGACTTCTTTGATTACTTTGCTGCTATTCTCATTCTTCTTCCTGAGAGTAGAGTGCATGAACTTGAATTTCTTCTTTTAACTAAGTATTTTTCCTGAAAACTTGTATTTGTGAATGTCATTGATCATGGTTTGAACTTTCAGGATCTTGTCTTTCGGTATCTTGTGCTCTTGTTTCGCAGTGCCAACGGGGATATACAAAAAGCCACAAGAGAAGCCTTGCTTCGCATTAATGTATGTTCCTAACTTTCTTCTCATCTGATATGCAGTGATTATTCACTGTCTAAGCATGTTCCAAGTTCCAGAACATCTAGCACCAATTTACATGTATTTGTTATAAGAAGTCTATGTGAAACTAATATAGCTCATTGAAATGAGCAAAGTTGTATCTAGAGTGTTCTCTGAGTTATAAATCATTCTTTTGCCTACACACATACTCACTCTTTGTGCCCTGTGTCTATATCTAATCCGAAGCACATACGTGACAAGTAAGTTGGTTGTATCCAAAACACATAGGTGAGAAACCTTGCAGTAATAAACAATAGACTTTGGAATCTGTCCTTGCGTTCACGTGCAGATCATTCCAATAATGCTAGAGTGCATTTCGCTTTGATCTGGAACCTGCAAAAATTTAAGGCTTTCATATAGTCTTTACGCTCTAGCTTATGTTCAACACTCATTACCAATTGCAGTTGAGAAAACCATACAAGTCCAAAAGCCCTAAGTTGTGTAGCATGTGCTAGGGAGGTAGTGAAACAAAGTCACATCTCTTTCTAGAATTGTGAATGTATTGGACTGTGTTCACTCAATTGGTTCGGTTTTTGGTACTCAGTCCAGTTTATTTGATTGTCGGTGTTTGGTTCTGTTTTTCTTTCTCAGGTTGATTTTCTTGATTCAGTGTCGCATTAAGGGGCTCAAGTATTCTGGCTTAAATTTGAAAATATTTTATAAATATATAAAATCATTGTCTTATGGTAAAAGAAAATCCACACTGTTTTACTGACCTGGTGGACCTCAATGGTATAAATATCTGGATTTTAAAAAAAATCCTTGTACTCTCTAAATCGCTCTTTTAGTGGGGAGGAATAGCACACAATGCTGTTCTGGGACAAGGGAGTCATTCCTCCAAATAAAGCTAGTGGTGACTGACTTAATTTTTCTTCCAGATCACTTGCTCGATTGTTAGTCGGATACTTGATTTCATTTGTGAGCAGAAAGTTGGGTCAAGGCATGAAAAGAAAAGAAAGAAAAGAAGTGCCTGCAATAATCGTAATGTTTGCCTTGATATTATTCCGGGAGGTGGAAACGTTGTTGCTTTTGTTGGTTCTCTGCTTGATGTGTTGCTGTTGAAAAAAGACATGGAAAACAGGTCAGTTGGACTTGTCATGCTACCATCTTATTGACTTGTCCACGATTAGTGAAGCAATATGACTAACCTATGCCTATAGATATCCTTGTTTTTTGACTATTGATGATATCAATTAATCATTTTGTAGAGGTTCTCTCATTTGTCCCTTGTTCAAGCTTCTTCAAAATGCCTTCATTGATAATGAGTGGATTCATGTGGCTGCCAACCAGAGTGATTTACATTATCATTCTTCATCTGGAAACTCTCAAATCATTGCTGATGCCGCTGTTCACATCCAACAAGAGTTGCTTCTGATCTTGGAAGACATTACTGCTAGTGTCACATCTGAGGTTTTATTAGGGGCCCTTTTTGTTTAAATATACTGAGTTATTTTGGGTTTCCTTATCCACATTTACTTGTGCATTTTGTCAGGATAAAAATTCTATGAACTTTGATGTGGAGCTCCTCATTAAGTGTGCCCATTCTGCAAGCAATATGGTCACACGCAATCAAATTTTCTCATTGTTATCTGCTATTTCCAGAGCTAAGCCAGACGAAGTTTTAGACCATATCTTGGAAATTCTTGTTGTCATTGGGGAATCTGCTGTCACTCAGGTCTTTCTTTGAGCATATGAATTTTTTTCCTTTTCCATTTGCCGCTCTTTGTTTTTCAGTACTCCTGTGTTGCGATAACTGTTTTGAATTTATGTGTCAAATTGACTAATGATAATTGAACACCATGTCACACAAGTCACATATCAGTCTGCATGTTGAAACTGTAGTTGAAACTAGAAGTTCCAACAATTTTAAAATTGAACACTGCATTTATGGTATTGAGTGTGTATATTTATGTCATCTCTACCGATATATTTTACATCTTTAAGTTCTCTTTCTACAGTGGGACAGCAATTTTCAACATATATATGAGGACCTCATATCTGCGGTTGTACCATGTTGGTTGTCTAAAACTGACAGTGCAGACGCGTTGCTTCAGGTAATATGGGCAGCATCCCCCTTACAATAATAAAATAAAAAATACGGACATCATCCACTAATAGATGCCATAACTCATGGAACTTTGTACTGATGCTGTAAATCTTTACTTCTCCAGATCTTTGTAAGTATTCTGCCTCAGGTCTCTGACCACCAGAGGATTTCAATGATTGTGCACGTTTTGAGGTATAGAATTCAAATTTTGAGCTGTAATATGTTCTCTGGCTGCATCATTTTTCTTTAATACGCTTCTCTTGCAGGCATCTGGGCGAAAGTGTTAGTTTAGGATCATTGCTCTACCTCCTATTTCGTTCGCTAGTTGCGAGAAACTGCTCCTCCTTGTGTGACAGAAGTGGTCCATCTTTCAGTTACTCAATTTCCCTCATAACTACGCAGTGGGAATATTTATTCGCTGTAAATTTGTTGGAAAAATATTCGTGTACAGTATGGCTTCCCTCAATTTTGCTTCTTCTTCAGCAAATAGTAGTTAGCAACAGTGATGCAACACTCTTCATGGAGCAGCTAGTTGCAATGCATTTCATCTCAAACAAACTTCAAGATCCTGAAATTTCTTTTAAGCTTGATTCAGGGGAAGATTCAGACAACATTCAGGTTTGTATGTGTTGTAATTTCTTTTGCACTACTGTTTAGTAAATGTATGATAGCTATCCTGATCACTTGAAAGGTGAATTGGTATCCTTGTAATAATATATTTTGGGTTCATATGCAGATAATTGTTTTATGATCTTGCTTACCATCCTATGATAAGTTTTTCGAATTTCATTTGCGATCTTGATCTAGTATCCAGCAAAACATGTAGTAATCCAGAAATTTTAGGAGTGCCTTTAAAGCTTTTCTACAATATCACAATAATTCTTACTTGTGCTTGGCTGTATAGTAATATAAATACTTGCAGTTACTTGTCTTTTTCTGTTTATTATTGTGACATACACGAACTGCTCCTTTTGTTGCTTTCCATAGTTGGAGATTTTCTTTGCATGACACCATGCCTTATGTTCTAACCTAATAATACTCTTGAGTTTCTTTTCCCTAATTGGGTCCTTAAGATTTGTCTTTTAAACCAAACTTCTGAAATGACGACTAAATTCTAGCTCTCTATAGATGTATGATTGCAGTGACTCAACTTACACAGAGATAAAATGCCTTAAATACTGAGAATTGATCATTTAAATGGCATGACGACTTTTGCTGCTGTTTTTTCTTGTGCATTTGCATAATTCTTTTCTTTAACCCATTTAATTCTATTGCTGGTGCAGCTGACAGTTGGGGTTATCATGAAGGAAATTGTTTGTCATCTCCAACTTGTTGACTCCAAAAGAAAGCAGATAGGTGTTCTTTCTGTTTTCCGGAAGGAGCTAAAGGAATATATGAATACTGTTTTAAGTGCTGTTACGAAACGACTTACACCCTCTGTATACTTCAAAGCAATTGTTCAATTACTGGGTCATGTAGATAAATGTGTGAGAAGAAAGGTAATGTAGACACTTATCCTTGCCATTGTTATTCAGAAAGTTATTTACACTTGTGACACCTGCTATCTTTGGGAGCTTATGCACCTCACACGACTTTCATGGTGCATTGATAAAGCTGTTAGTTTTACACTTCTCAGTTTTTTTTCTTCTCTATGCGACTAAATTTAAAACAATTTCAGCATTTGTGCCTATTTCCTGTTGGAAATTGTCTAGTCAATGCACTCTCATTCTTTGAAAAAAATGTGTGTGAGCATGTGGCATATGAAAGAGATCTTGTTGGAATTTTTCCTGTTAAGCTATTTTGGTGTTATTTCAGTTTTATTGTGGTGATACTGTTTTTGTCTTTTATGTAATCAAACTGTGTCTTTTATAAACAGGCTCTTGGAACTTTGTCTGAGACAGTGAAGGATACTGGGTTTGTTGGCTTAAAGCATGAAAAGAGGGGTCCAGCTTTGAGTTCAAGGATTTTGTGGTTTCATCTGGACGAGAATTCTTTGCAATCACTGGACACCTTGTGTCTTGAGATATTAAAATTAGTTAACTCACAGAGTGAATCAAGTAGTTCTTTGAAACTGGCAGCAGTGTCAACACTGGAAGTTTTAGCAAACAGGTTTCCTTCAGATAATTCAGTATTTAGCGCATGCTTAGATTCTGTTAGTAAAAGCATCTGTACGGACAATTCTGCCCTTTCTTCTAGTTGCCTTCGTACAGCTGGTGCCTTGATTAATGTGCTAGGACCAAAGGCGCTCCCTCAGCTACCTTTTGTCATGGAAGGCATGATTAGGCAATCTCGCAATGATTTGTCGACTGTAACAGCAGAAACCAAACCAACTGATGGTGATGCTTCCACAGTTTCATCAATTCTGAATGATTCTGTCTTTATGTCTATTTTGCTCGCCCTAGAGGCTGTTGTAAACAAGCTTGGTGGCTTTTTAAATCCATATCTTGGTGATATTTTGGAACTTATGTTATTGAAGCCTCAGTACACTTCCACGTCAGAACTAAAACTGAAGCTGAAAGCTGATTCTGTACGAAAGCTAATCGCTGAAAGAGTCCCTGTAAGTTTCATCTAGTGCATATCTTTGTATGGTATGATTTATATGTGCAGTACTTTGAATGTTACTATGAACTCCTTCTACTCCTTGATTGAGCAGGTTCGTCTTTTACTTTCTCCATTGCTGAGGGTATATTCTGATGCAATTACGTGTGGGGATTCTAGTGTATCGGTTGCTTTTGAAATGATACAAAACCTTGTGGCTGCTATGGATAGATCATCGGTTGGTGCCTATCATGTAAGAATTTTTGACGTATGCTTACAAGGTCTTGACCTGCGTCGTCAGCACCCTGCTGCTGTTAAAAATGTTGATGCTGTCGAGAAGAATGTCATCAATACGGTGGTGGCGCTTACCATGAAACTTACAGAGAAAATGTTCAAACCTCTTTTCACGAGGAGTATTGAATGGTCTGAGTCGATCGTTGAAGAAAATGAAAATGTAGGGACCAAAAGTATAGATCGATCTATTGCCTTCTATGGCTTGGTTAACAGTCTAGCTGACAGCCAAAGGTGAGTCATCAGCATCTTTTTTTTCTTTTCCAAATCCAGTTTTACTTATTCTTGTGATTTGATTTAGTTATGAGACACAGCCAGTACAATTTTGCAAGTTGTTGTAGATCTCATGTGGATAAAAACTTTGATGGAATGGTTGAAATATCCGGGACCAGATACTGAGTGACACTGTGTCATTCAGTGGAGGCATTTGGCATACCACCTAATCCCTATCCCCCCAAGCACGTTTTGATAGGTGATGGTGGTGTTTTTGCTTAGATTTCGGTAGTAGGCTCAGAAATTTCAGCGACTCATTATAAAAGGTGTTCTACAGACTGAGACTGATACCTGAAATAGTAGTTTTAGCTGACGGGCTACAAGGTTCTGTTTGTTTTTGACCGCCCACCACAAGCATATGATGCCAGGAGAACTCTGCCATTGTTAGCATTCATCCATGCTAAAGTTGTTTTTATGACTCTACACTCTTCTGTGTTTCTTTTCCTTTCTTTCATTGCGCTAGTCTTTCCCTCTCTGAGGCACCAATAGGCGTGGATCTCCTTGTATATTATATCATCCTGGCTCCTATGTGAATTTTTTCTGGTTGAGCAACTATCTCAGAAAAAAAAAAGATTATTGCAACTGCACTCTTATAAAACTGATGCTTATTTTCTAGGAAAAGTTTGAGATTATTGCAACCATACTCTTAAAGTGATGCTTATTTGCTGGAATATTTCAGAGAGAACTAGAATATTAATGTTTATGTTTCACCTCAGGTCGTTGTTTGTACCAAATTTCAAGTACTTGCTTGATGGCTGTGTGAGACATCTCATGGATGCTGAAGGTGCAGAATCAGCTCTAAAGCACAAGAAGAAAAAGGTGAAGCTTCAGGAAAGCAACAGCAAGAAGAAGGATACCGATTGTGGTTTGTCCATTGGTTTGTGGCATCTGAGAGCTTTGATTTTGTCCTCCCTGCATAAATCTTTCCTGTATGACACTGGGACACTGAAGTTTCTAGACTCAGCAAATTTTCAGGCAAGTTGTACTCCCTACGCCTTTTTCTCTATTAATTTGCATATTTGAGAAACTTACTATCATTATTCATTTACTGTTCGATCGGTAAAACACGTTTTTCATTCTTGATAGTATGTGATATTCTTCTCTTACCATTTTCCATCTGTTTCATTTTCTGCCTATACGTTTATGTAGGGGCGACCTCAATGAGTAAGTTGTTTTCTATTGCAAAGTACGCCCTTATTCAACACATGAATGCCACTAATGTTGATAGATTATCCCTTGGTTTGGTGTTTGTAAGCTAGCTTCACTTATTATTGGGAGTATGGATTGCTCAGTCTTAATTGTCAGCTACTTGCTTAATACACCCAGATCGATTTTCTATGACAGAATGAAAAACAGTGCCTTCAATCTGGCTTGTTGCATGATTACTTTGTTTTATGAGGATTTAGTCAGGTGCGTAGGGTGGGGGTTGACGCACGTAAATACAAGCGGTGTCATCCAACGCTGCTTTGGTCTCTGAAAAAAATTCACTTATATGAAGGTAAATAATATGCAGAATATAATATAAGATAAATAGACAGTAATGACCCTGACCATATCTTGGTTTTTAAACTTTTAGTGTGATCGAACTACAGATGGCAACAAGACTTGATCCCTGGACTTCTCCTTCAAAAAGAAGAAACTCTTCCAACTAAGCAAAGATCCATTCGGATTAGATTTCTGCAATAAATCTGATGATCTGTGACCCTTAACAATCAAATTGGAACCTGCAAAGATTAACAATTAATCCGTTCTATCGTTGGATTATATAATCAAAACTTAAAATCCTATCTTCAAAAAAACTTCATTTACCAATTTCAGTCGTCCTAAACTTTTCTATAATTTGCAATTTTTTAGGTAATCAAACATACTACGTGCTACTCTTTTAATTTTGAATTTTCTTAATATTTGTTTTTGTCCTTTTTCTTTTTAGTTTGAATTTCTTGAAATTATTCGCCATTGTAGTTTGAACAGTTGGAAATATTTTTGGCACTAGATGCAAGGCTGGTGGCTTTTGCTGTAACCCTTAAATTTGTCTTTTGTTGAGATATTAGCTCTTTCCTCTTTCTTCTCTAACATTCAACATGTGTCTCAAATTCAATGTGAGAAATCTCATTTGAGTTTGCTTATTTTTAAACATAAAAAATAGTGTGTCGAAATAGAATAGAATCACTAAAATGAAAACTCTGTTGAATTTTTTTAAGTGACTAACTGCACAATAGAAGATTGTGCTTCTTGCACTACTCGAGCATACTCATAAAAAACAAAAAAAGAAATAGCATTGAAATTGATTGTTATTCACCAATCAGAATTGCCATCCAGGATCTATTATTGCCTCAAAATGTCCAACATATATACATTTTTTTGAAATAGATGTCCAATGTATCGACATTGTTGGACCAAAATCTATAATCTGACCTGTGTCACCCAAAAAGAGGTATAGCGTTGAAAATCCCAGGAATAAATGATCATTGTAGCTTGAATTGGTGGAACAACAACCTAACGTTCCAGGTGTAGAGGAAGGTGTTGGTCGCTCTAGAGAGGAAAGAGTAGGTCGTTGTAGAGAGGGATGTCTCCGGTCACGGATAAGAAGAGACGTGAATAATCATAGAATGGAGCCCATATGGTCGCCGAAGAGATAAGCGACATTAGGTTGCTTGAAAAGAAAGGAAAAAAGAAGCTAGTTATGCTTTGCGGAAGCTATTTTTTAGTCTCTACTAAGACTGTAGGGGTTTTGGTACTATGCGAAAAGTATAGAAGAAGAATTCTCCCATGGGTTTAGTTGAAGTGGCAAAGGTTGAGGGACTCGTGACTTGAGTCGCACCTTCCCTGCGCATGCGAGGTAAGCCTAGTATTTAAATGGAGAAGGTATTGAGCGGGTCCGTTATCCCCGAATTTCGAAAGCTAGGGTTGGTTCTGGATGTATTTCTCAGTCATCCAAAAAGAAGTATAACGAAGAATTCTTTTTAGAAGGCTGTGATTTAGTGGCAAAAGGTGGAGGATTTGTGGCTTAGGTCACAAGTTCAAGTCCCACACCATGCAAAGCGAAGCCTGGTATTTAAGTGGAGAAGGGTAGAGGGGCGGGCCCATTATCCACCGAGTTTAGAAGGATATGATTGGTCCAAAGGGCGGGTCACAGACGGATTTCTCGGTTATCAAAAAAAAAAGTATAACGAAGAATTCTTGTGGACTTTGTAAATAGTGTTCAGGAATAGATGTTAGGGTTGCATACAAAAACGGCACATAATCATTTTTATGCCTAATATGCTAAGTAAAATTATGTAGTTAAATACATCATATCTTAACATATCCTATAGCATATTTTGTTATTTTTTCTTACTCAACAATGAATCTTGATATGCAAACTTAGGGATATGTTCTGTTAAAGTTCTACAACTTTTGATCCTTTGTTTCTTGTGTATGTGGGTTAGGGTGGCTGGGGGATTCATGAGCATCTCCTGTTACAAATTTAACTGAAACAGAGGTTTATCGTAAATGTCGGAGTAGGTATTTTAGTTGGGTGATGTCAGTGGTTATTTGTTTCTTCCAACATTGTTTGTCTTAATTTTGATTTATGATTTTGCTGGATGCAAGTTGCTCTGCATACAAGCAAAAATTGAAAATGTGATTGGTCATATAAGGTGTAAAAAGTGTGTTGTACTGAATAAAGGTTGTATGAGCAGAAGTAAGGTTCTTGTAGCTGTACATATGAAAGTGCCATAAGAATTTCCAACTGCTTTGTAGTTCCCTCATTCGACTGACATTCTGTGTTTCATTAGGTTCTTTTAAAACCGATAGTGTCGCAGCTTGTAACAGACCCACCAGTTGCGCTGATGCAATACCCCAACGTGCCATCAGTGGAAGAAGTTGATGATTTTTTAGTTGCATGTGTTGGTCGGATGGCTGTAACTGCTGGTTCTGACCTCCTCTGGAAGCCGCTAAACCATGAGGTGACTACTAAATTTACTTTTACAACGTTTATTGCTTACTATTATCTATTTTCAGTTAAATATGTTTCATGTATATTTATCTGTATAAGCAACTACCATAATGACTCCCCCGGAATCTCTCTGTTGAGGAGAATGAGACGAACTATAGATTCTGTGTATGATTTCTTGTTGTCCTCTCCAGCCGATATCTAAGATCAATTCGGTACTTCTTTGAATGAACTCTGCTGAACTAAGTGGGTTGTATCATGTCAGTTGGGCCGCTATAAGATACAAAGTTTTTTCTTCTATGCAATTCATTTGAACTAATGGCATCCAAAATCTTATTCTTCAGTTGGTTAGTTCATTTATCGCATTTGAGAATAATACTAAATACAATATGAAGGGCAAGGTAAACCCATGCTTCTATGTTGTGGGAGTTGCCAAATGAATTTGAGTCTGCCTGCTCATCCTGGCAAGATTTTAGGTATAGTTTCTCAATTCTGTTTAATCATCAAAGTCTCCTCTTCATTGCACCTGATTCATTACTAGTTGTGACCTTGCCAAATTGGATAAATGCATGAAGTGGTAGTTGTTTATTTTTTGGCGTTTACACGCCGTCTACCTTACCTGTGTCTCTTCCTACTTAGATCATTCATTTGCTCTTTTGATCTGCTTCAAAAACCATGTAGTTTTTCAAAAAAGAGATTTTGACTGCTCACTCTATCTATACAGGTGCTGATGCAAACTCGTAGTGAGAAGTTGCGCTCTCGAATTCTGGGTTTGAGAATTGTTAAGTATATGGTGGAGAATCTGAAAGAAGAATATCTGGTCTTATTGGCCGAAACCATTCCCTTCCTTGGGGAGCTGCTTGAAGATGTTGAGCTTCCTGTCAAGTCTCTTGCACAAGAAATTCTCAAGGAGATGGAATCGATGAGTGGTGAAAGCTTACGGCAATATCTCTGAACTTAATTGTGAAAATCTATAGAAGCCTCTTCCTCAAGGGTGTGTAGCGCAGAGATTTTGCCTTCTGAGGCCTTGTTTTGAAAGGTAATGAGCACCTTGCAGCATTCTGCCCTTCCTAGCCCTACATACGGAGATATCAGGGCACATATACAGCGCTTGGCAGGACCGGACAAACTGGACACTCATCGTGGGACTATACCATGTTTTCCCTACTTAAGAGTTGTGCACAGAGCTCGGAAATCTGAGAGTATTGGCGATAGTTTTGTAGCTGATTATTTAGGACCTTTGTAGCATAGAAAGAATAGCCTCTTGTTGAGATGTATATACATGGTGTGGCCTTACCTCTTTTTCTCCTGTAGATGGGAGGCAATTTTGTTCAATAGGGAAGAGAACAGTGTACTCTGCTGTTGTCAACAGTTGAAAAGTATTTTTCTAAGCTCATAGTAAGAGAAGTCGTTATTGTTTTGCTAGCCCAAAACTGTCACCTTTTATATTTGAACCATAATTTTGATGTTAAATTAAATGAATGACTACAAATTTTCATTATAAATTTACTGTTTTTGATGTTGCTATCTCTATGTTCTACCAAATTAAGAAATCATAAGAAGGGTGTTTTTACTAATTAACCTTGTTAAATTTTTTAATACACTCTAGGTATGTTTATCCATCAGTAACAAAGATTATTAATGCAGGATTATTTGTGGAACGTTAAAGTATTTGTACTTTATAAAAGAATTGATTCAAGGGTAAAAAAATTTTTAAATTAATTTTATCTTGATTTGTAAATTGACAAGTAACATTGGGATGGAAGGCGTAACATTTTTTAATCAAGTTTTCCATTCATTTTTACTTGTCTAATATTGTGAGGACCGAGGAGCAATTAATACATGACAATCTACTACATCATTCGTTTAATATATCAAACTCAATGTTTTCAAACTATTCATTTTGTCTAGATTTACTTGTAAAATTGAGTTCAGAGCCAAAAGGATAAAAAAAATTGCCAAAAATTTCAAAATGGCACATCAATTTTTTTTAAACCAAAATGGCAAAATCGCTCCTGACGAAACGATTTTCCCCTGACACAATATTGACGCCATTACTCCGTTAAAAATGGATAGCGATTTTGTCCAAAACTTTTTTTCACTAAAATCGCTAGCACAACAACGATTATTTAAGTCTAATTTTTTTTCTCCAACTAAAATCGCTGCCAAGGCAGCAATTTTCAAATTTTTTTAAAAAAATAAAAACGCTGCCTTCGATTTTCAAAAAAAGTAATTTTTTTTAAGAAAAACACTGCCAAGGCAGCGATTTTCATTTTTTTTTATAATAAAAAACCTGCAGAGGAAGCGATTTTCATGATTTATTATTATTATTATTAAAACGCTGCCATAGTAGTGATTTTAGTTGGAGAAAGAAAATGAACTTAAATAATCGCTGTTGTGCTAGCTATTTTAGTGAAAAAAAAGTTTTGGACAAAATAACAGCGATTTTTATTTTTAACGGCTAATTGTGTCAGAGGGAAATCGCTTCATCAGGAGCAATTTTGTCCTTTTGAAATTTTTGGCAATTTTTTTTGTCCTTTTGACTCCGGACTCTGTTAAATTTTGACTTGCTATATCTATCAAAGAAAATACTAATATTCTCTTTGTTTCAATTTATATGACTTACTTTTCTTTTTAGTCATTTTAAAAAAAATGACATATTTCGATATTTAGTGAGAATTTAACTTTAAAATGCTTATTTAATCATGTATGAAATTATTTATAACCACACAAATAGATATGATTTATTTTACACCACAAACTTCAAAAGTCTTTCTTTGTTTCTTAAATTTCTTGTCAAGTTAACCAAGTCATAAATTGGAATAGAGGAAGTAATTAATTGATAACACGATAAAAGAAATTTGATTCTTTCCTGCTTTGTCCAAAAAAAGATAAATAAATATAAAAATTAAATTAGAAAATATTTAACAAAGTAAATTTGAAAAGATGAGTTAGATGATTGGACGACTGAATTATAGGGAACATAAGAATGAGCGCGCCCAATCCAACAGAATGAAGCAATGTGATTGAGCCTGCTAACACTCACGTTCTCCATTGACTCCATTACTTTCTTCCTTCCTCTTTTCTCATTTTCTCTCTATCTTCTTCCCTTTTCTCCATCTGCATCGAAAATCGTAGCTCAACCATTATCTACACATTTCATTTTACTTTCTCAAAGGGGAGGAGAAAAGCAAAGAATCTCTGCAAAACTCTAAACCCCATCAAGCATCTCTTCATATTCCTTCTTTTTATCTCTTTAAGAACAACCCCTTAATCCTATAGGGAGGATTTTGTCTTGCAGAACTTTAAATGAGAATTTTGGGAATTTCCATTTTCTTGATTCTGTTTACTTTTGCTTTTGCAAATGAAGATTTTAATACCCATGTGGTTGATAGGCCATTGATTGTTGAGTTTTTTGAAAATAATGAACCCCATTTGAAGAGAGCGCTTCATTTAGGGTGTACAAGTTGGAGGTTTGCTGTGGAGGCTAATAATTTAAGCCCATGGAAGATAATTCCACAGGAATGTGCTGATTATGTGAGACAGTATATTACTGGTGGGGCTTATAAGATGGAGATTGATAGAGTTTCAAGTGAAGCTGGAGCCTTTGCTGAAAGCATGAAGTTGGGGGAAGATGGAAAAGATGTCTGGATTTTTGATGTTGATGACACTTTGCTTTCCAATGTTCCTTATTATTCCCAACATGGTTATGGGTATGAGTCTCATAACACCTAGTTTAATCCACAAACACAAATGTCGAATTGGGTTGTCTTTTTACTATCAGAAACGGAACTTTGTTTATTATATTTGGAGTTTTATTTCAGTTTTTTGAGCATTGTTCGATGTGTTCTTGTATTCTATGGATCATTTTTGTTGATTTTCTGATAAGGTATTTTGGGGGTTATTTGTAGGTCGGAGGTTTTTGATAGTGTGGAATTCGATAAATGGGTTGAGAAGGGAGTGGCACCAGCAATTGGATCAAGTTTGAAGCTTTATCAAGATGTTATGAGGCTAGGATTCAAAGTTTTCTTATTGACTTGGCGCAGTGAAAGACACAGAATTGTTACAGTGGAGAATTTGATGAATGCTGGGTTTCAGGATTGGGACAAGCTCATATTGAGGTGAGTTATAAGTTGCAACTGTTTCAGATTTTATATCAATGGAAATGAGTTATTATAACTTGAAATTTTGAAAATGGAAAATTAGCAATGGAATGAGTCATTTATAACTTGAAATTTTGAAAATGGAATTAGCTATGAGATATGAGACATTAAGACTGAATTTTGAATAGTTGTTAAGGCATGTAAGTGTTCTTCCCCATTGGCATGGTATATGATCTGTTTTGTTAATGCTTCCCATCTAGGTCACAGCCAATCGATGTCTCAATCCCAAAATAGTTAAAGATCAATTGGATGAATGATCTGTATCTATTCTGCTCTATTCGGTTCCATTTCATTCTTTGACTAAAGTAATAGTTAGTTTTGTATGGCAAATCAGAGATACTTTTAAAATTAGAACCCTTATTTAAGTGGTGATCTTTCTAACTTGGGAAGAATCAAACAGTTTCTCCTTGAGAATAAATTTAGTTAGAGGGAAGTTTGATGAGTATTTCATCATTTACTCAAAACAGTAGTTGCTTTTGCATTATTGCTATGCTTAGTTGGTCTTAAAGTTATTGCTTTGCATATATTATACTCTCTGATCATCCGGGGATTAGAGTTGAAATTTATTTGTCAGTAGATAAATTATATCCAAGAATTCAACATGGCTACAATTTTCCAGGAACTTGATTAACTTTACTTGGTCTATAGAAGGTAGCTTTAAAGGCATGTTGAGGAACCAAAACTCCTGAAAGTAACAATTATAGGTCTAATAATTCCTAGTTTGGAAAAATATTCACATGACAAAACCCCCCCACATATGAAGCCTTACCTAGATGATATAGAGGTGCTAAGCTTATAAGAGTTCACGTTCAAATTGCACCAATATTCCATTTCCATCTTAAATGTTGGTATTCTCCATACTAACTAAGCTAAAGAATGCCATTTATTTTCTAGTTGGTGATATTAACATTTGATATGTCTCCTTTATCAAGGACAGCAAAACATGTCTTTTGCTCGACCAAATTGAAAACAGAAATAGATAACTCCAGAACTCAAGAAGAAATAGGAACAATTCTAGAGATAATAATCCATGGAGGGTAAGGTTTTAACCAGATAAAATCAGATAGTTTTAGAGCTTGAGTAGCATGTGCAGAAGAGCTTTGCTTCTTGATACACCTAAATCATTGCTGTTAGTGTGTCTGTCTTTCCATCTCTCTCTGCATATGGAAATTCTTTTCCAGGTAGAAGTACTCGAGTATAAAAGCATTAGGGCGAGTATTTAACGGAGTTAAAAGTAATCTGCATGAGGCTTCCTTTAAGGGAGTAAGAAATGGAGTATTTTCCATATAATGTAATGACAGTCATCAACTAGATAGGCAAATCCATCAGAATGGTTATTGGAAGGAATATGATGAAATAAAACCAGAAAAAAGTAGAAAAGTAAAAAAACTCTTATTCATACTGTAGTTCTGAGATCTTTTGATATCTGCAACTAGTCCCCATGACTTCAAAACGGAAAAGAGACTCCAGATTTCTCAATCAAAATGCATAGTATTCATCTAGGCGCTATAGCAAATATATTTAGTTTTGTGTTTTAATTGACAAGTTTACCATATTGCATACTACTTCATTGGCAATCTGCAGATTGCAATGGGGCAGGGCCGGGGTGAAGCAAGGCAGAGAAAAACTCAATTTCTGAAAATTTTAAATGGGGTAGGGCAGGGGGCATGTCATCTAGTCCATTTGAAATTTTCTTAATCAAATTTATTACTCCTAGTAGTTTATTGTTGTCCCTCAGTTTTGTGCCGTATACAAGAAATTTTTCTACCAGTTTCTTGGGCTTCACTTTACCATCTCACCTCTAAAATTCTGCTGGTTTTGTTTTATGCTTGTTGATTAGTTATACAAGAAGCTTCCCTTACCTATATTTGTTAATGTAGGGTGACAACATGTTAAAATTCTGGATTAATGTTTGTTATACAGGGGATCAGAGGATCATGGCAAATCAGCCACAATTTATAAATCAGAGAAAAGGAATGAGATGGTACAAGAGGGGTTGAGAATAGCGGGCAACTCTGGAGATCAGTGGAGTGATCTGTTAGGCTCCTCTGCATCGATTCGTTCTTTCAAGCTTCCTAACCCAATGTACTACATTCCTTGACATCCCCAGTATATTTTCTGCTGCAAATAATGGAAACATACTTCTTTGAACAAGAAAATCCATGAATTAACTAATGTAACCATGTCATAATGGGTGTAGTTGTGCACAATCCACATCTCTCTCTGATTGCTTTATACTTCTACTAACATATATAGATTGACAAGAACAAAATATAACTTCGTCTAATGTGAAAGTTGATCCTTTTTTAAAAAAAGAAGTGAGAGAGCCAAACTTGTGACTACCTTAACCCCTAATGGGAACTGGAACTAAATTGTGCCATAAATTTTTTTGCTATGGTATTTACTCCCTTCGTAACAATTTATTTGTCTGGTATTTGACAAGTAAGCAGAAATTATTGTCCGAAAAACGTTTTGCATACTCTAGACAAACACTATATAAAGGGTAGGAATATGGGGGTGGGGATAAAGGCGGGGGTGTGTTGGGACACACAAAAGAGACAATTAATGTGAAATGCTATTTATTGAATTTGTTTACCTACTTTCATTACACAAGTCATTTTTACTCATATGTAAGAAACTTATTTACCTTAAAAAAAAATATTTTTTTTTCAACCAAATATGAACAAAATTTGAAAACTATTTTCCGTATTACAAAACACATCGCAAGAGTTGGTTAGATAGTATTTATTGAAATTAATTAGTGTGGCAATAGGGTTATTCGTCTGGTACGTAGTGAACAAACATTGATCATATATGTCCTTTGTTTGTGCTTTCATATTCACTACCATCTTCAAATTATTTAGGATTCAGGATGTATTAGAGAATTAATTTATGTATTAATTATGATATTATTTAATTTTTTGTTCGATAAAATATATAATGTATGTATTAGTTATACATCTTGTTTAATAATATGGGGTGTATAATTAATACACTATAAATTATGACATTAGCAATATATAATAGTAATTAATACATAGATTAGTATGGTTAAAGATATGATTGTTTAATACACCAAATCAAATAAGATGAGAAAAATTTTTAGAATAATTAATCAATATTATTAAAAAAGTTCTATTCAGTTCTATTCTTATATATTCTCACAAACAAGCGTTTAAAATTTCTCCCATATTTCTTAATTAATTCTTTTGTGCTGCCCAATGAAGGAAACTCCGAGTTTATTTTTCAGTTGAGGGTATCAATATCATGCCTCTTGAGAAAAAGTAAAGCTAATATAAGCTCTTAAAATTCTATTTGAGAAAGTCTTATTATTAATTAATATAAACCCGTTGTACTGAACATCAAAGAAGCGTCAAACAGTTGACACTCAATTACATTACATTAATTGAATGTCGGTGTCTTTGAGTAAGGATTAAGTCAGCACCAAAAAAATAATACTAATATATTGGCGCCCAAATTTTGTGGTGTAGTTGTGAAACTGCTTCATTTTTAATTAGAGGTTTTCGATTTGAATTTTGGGTACGAAGAAAATTTTATTGGGAGCGTCATCCCAATATGAATCCAATAGTACACAATTCAAATTTCGTCGAGACTCTAATATAAATTTCGAACACAGAGGAAAAAAAAAAAGTCAGCACCCAAAATTCTTTAAAGTCAGAGCTCAGCTCTGTTTACATTTTAATTTCAACGCTACCAAACCCGTCATTTTCTCTACTGTTTTTTTATCACTCTACTTCTCCAGCCAATGCACTTCATCATTATTGGCTTATTGCCAAACAATTTTTTCACCGCCCATTTTAAATTACATAGGGTAAAGAGTCAGATATATACTCGACTTTATTACTATTTAGATATTATTAGTTTTAAAAATGGTTTATACGTTTTTTTACTATTACAAATCTAACGTAAGTGAAAAAGATTAATTTTAAAATTTTATTTTAAAAAATAAAATCCATGTAAGTATATTTGATCTTTTGCAAAGTTAAGGCCTTTAAGGGTACATTTGATCCTTCTCAGTTCTCACACATGATATTATTTTTCTTGCCTTCTTTAGTTTAACGAATAATTTGAGTTTATTATCTTGATAATCAGATTTATTTTTCACTCTTCTTCTTATGAAAATTATTATAGATATACCAATTTTACTTTTGCAGATACAAAAATAAAATATTACAATATAACCACAAAAAAATAATCTTAAATTTTTCTTACTCTTTTTTTATTTTTTCATTCACACTTTTTTCTTTTTATTTCTCATATTTTCACACTTAAAATAAAATATAAAACTCTAATATTAAAAATATGCTTCAATAATATTCATATGACTTTTCCACAAGAACTAAATTGTGTTTTAGTATGAGTATTTAAAGAACAAAAGAAAATAGTCATCGCAACTCATTGTCCTTCTACTTGCTCCAACATTTGCCTTTATTTTTATTCTCATTAACACTAATTATTCCAACATAAATCACGTCCATAATATAAAAAAAAAAAATAGTTACGTTATTTATAAACTTAAATTTGTTTTCTATTTTTTTTATTATCTTATTCAAAAATCAAATGATCCCTGAGTTCAACAATATCTCACAATAAATGTTTGTAGCATAAGCAATTATCTAGCTAGGTCTACAACATTTGCTTCCTGCTTTAAATCTAACCATAGTTATATTTATTAGCCGTTTAATCATGAATGAAAATGGAAATATTTAAAAAATATTTTAAATAAGTAATTATTTATTAAATCAGCTCATTTATTTCAATTTCAAAATTCAAATTTGAAAAATACATTAAGGAGTTCTTTTTAAGTTTTTTCAATTTTTTTCCTCATGTAGCTTTAACTCTTGTTTTCGTATTTAAATACATTGACAAACTCTTAATAATCCTTTTTAAAACTTGGCTAGTAGCTAGTACTTGTTCTTTTTTTAAAAATAAAAATAAAAATATAAATCCATTCTTGTTCAAGTTTGATTTATATTTCCTAACAAACTCATCCCAAATCAAAATAATGTTAATTAATTACTTTGATCACATTACTAATTATTCCTCTACTGCCTCCACCTAATTAATGTAGAAGTCTCTCAACAGTATGGTTCTAAATTTGGCAGGACCAGAAAAGTTGCCCCAAAAAATAAAAGTTGTAAGCTATTGGAAATAAAATAATCATCAACTCTAGAACTTTTTTGTAAGTTAATTGTTACGAACTTCTAAGACGAAAATTATATCCCTTTTTTCTCATGCTAGATGGCTGTGTTTTTTCTAATAATGTCTTAAATTTAATGCACTTTTAAGTCGTTAATTAATTAAGTACGTTTGTAATAAAAAAACTTTTATATGTGAAAACAACAGTGTCACCATGCACAATAAATCAATTAATAACAAAAATCTTGAAGGGAAAGAATAATTATTTCACTTTTTTTTCTGAGTTGAACTTCGAATAATATATGTGATCATAAAATTTTAAAATTCAACTTTAGAATTTTCAAGAATTTGAAAACTAACAAAAACATGTTTTCATTTTTGTCACTCCAAATTACTCACAAAAAAAATATAAAAAACAAC
Organism: Solanum pinnatisectum; assembly: GCA_035578085.1. NCBI lineage: Eukaryota > Viridiplantae > Streptophyta > Magnoliopsida > Solanales > Solanaceae > Solanum > Solanum pinnatisectum. The sequence goes on from CM069078.1 coordinate 34,987,506, forward strand.
TTCAGTTTGTAAATATCACTTTTTCACTTTAATTTTTTTTTTTAAAAAAAAATTGCGATGAAACATGACGAAACGTTCACGATTTCAGGTTGTTTTTTTTTTCCAGGGATCCAGAAGGCTAAAAGGTGGGGGAGAAGGAAGCCGAATCTCTAATCTACATAAATAATTCTCGGCGTCGAGAGAGATTTGAGATTCCGTAGAGTAAGTGCACGTTTCCTACGACGTACGGGGCTGGGTATTAATAACTTGAGAGACCAATCCAACTAAATCGATTATCGACCAAAAAACAGCTGTACATTATTAAGGTTCAATGAGGTAGTTGTTGCAATTCGTGATTTGTAATTGTAGGAGTAAATCAAGTAGTACTATCAAAGGTTTGATTACGAGCATTAGATTCGAATCTCGAAAATAAAATTACTTTTCGTAAAAAATATTTTACTTTTAAAATGAAACTTTTAAGCGTATTCAAATTAATGAAAGCTTAAAACAAGTATGAATATCAAACGAAAAATTAAAAATTAAATTGTATGAGTAATACATAGAGATAAAATAAAAGGATTGGGCACTATAATGTGTTAGATAAAAATATGTGCCTATTAAATAACCACGAAATACTATAATTTTTGAATTTATACCGAAATAATTTGCGAGATAAAGAATTCTCGAACTAACAAACAACCGTTAAGGCTTTTGGGTTTGCAATCATCCTCCCGTGGTAGGATGGGGCCAAATCCTCTTGATTATGCTAGAAAAAGAGAATTACCAAAAAAAGAAAAAAAAAAAGCAAGATTAATAGTGGGGACAGTAACATATGATTATGGATAATAATTAAGACAAGGAACTACCACCAAATTTTAAATGAAAAAATTGACTAGTCAAATGTAGTATTCTTTCTCATAAATAACATCAAAATACATTGATATAAGGAGAATTGAGAAACTAAGACCTTGAAAAGAGAAGGTGAAGATGTCACAAATCTTTAATATTTTGAATTTCATATTTTGTAACACATTTAAAATTACTAGATCATTTAGTTTTTTTTTTCCTACTTACAAGTTGATTAGATATCCATTGTCCAATGCAATCAAGAGTGACAACGTGGGTTATCAACTTATCATAATCATGAAAGTTCAAGGTTACCAGAAAATATTAGGTGATTCATATATATCTAAATCTTAGTGTATAAAATTATTCGATGGTTATTATATTATAGGTATCAAATGAAATAATTAAGGTGTAACAAATAAATACGAATGTTATTTATATTTATTGAGTTCAACTGAACTTGAATTTAGTATTTCAACAAATATTTTAATCCGTTTACTAAATTTCTAAAATTTTTAATTATTAAATCTAAAACTATTTTTGGAAACAATATTCATGATTCTAATTCCACTTCTGAAAAGGCAATCTCAGAAAAAAAAAAAAAAAAAAAAAAAACTAGAAGTTGTAGTGGCACTAAAAACATATGGTCAAAATTCAGAAATGAATAGGAAGTACCAAAAAAGTGAAAGAAGCAATAGGGAAGCATGCCACCTTGTTTCTTTGTCTCTTTGTAATGGCATTTTATACTAACCTTCTTTTTCTCCACTTTTCAAGAAACTTTTATACAACAGACAAATAATTATGTCACTCACTACATACTACCAATATGTAAAATGGACCATATAACATCCTACTCCCTTTAATTTCCATTATACTTCCATCACTTTTTTTCCCTACAACAATATATTGCTGAACTTCATAAAAAATTACATCGTATATAAATTTAAAATTATCTTTAATATACACATAGTAAATGTTAAATTTTCTTGTTATATTTTATATTTTCTTATCGAGAATCCTATCTTTGTCGTAACGATAACTCGTTCCTCTTAGCTACATGTATATAATTTGTTTCTTTTGGTTTAGGTATATGTTGTTGGTTGGGATTTGTCACTTGTCAAGGAAATGGTCCAAAGAGGCAAAGGATACTTCGTGGAGTCCTCTTTCGTTTTAGAAGTGTTATTCCAATTTGTGGGGGTCTTTATTCCCAACGTGCAACCACCAACAAATGCTTTAGGTATTTTTCAACAAGAAAATCCCTTTAAAATATTACCCTCTTCTATATCTTTACCCTTTTCAAAGATAGGTTGAGTAACAAGTCGGTTGAGTTGAGTTCGAGTTAACTCTTTAATGTTTAGTTTTATGTAGTGTTACACTACTAAAAAAAGTTTAGTTGATTAAGAGAAATATAAGTATAAGTAGTTTAATTTGGTGATTACATATATAGAGTCTGAATTAGAGCTTAAATTAAATGATGTTTACTTTTGATTTTGCACCATCCATAAAATAGTATTAAGTAACGATGTCTATAAAGAGTTTAATTACATTAAATCAAGGGAAAAGAGTCAAAAATGTCCTTAAACTATGTGAAAGGAACAAAAATGCTCTCCGTTTATAGTTTCGCTCAAAAATGCCCTTACTGCAATACTTGCTTAAAAAATGCTCTTGCAGTCGATACTTTGGTCCAGAAATGCCCCTATAGTTACAAAATGGATCAAAATGTCCTTTTTCGAATAAATATATATTTTTTCTTTTTAAACACACATCTTCTTCCTAATTAAAATATTATTAAATAACATTATTCTCGTTTTCTTTCTTCTAAAATCACTTTAACCAAATAAAAATGTCGGAAATATTTTTTTTTCTTCTTAATCTCATTTTATCAATTAAAATAGAATAACTTCATGTACCCTTTTGACAAATATTATATGTCATATATATATAAGATCATAGTATATCCATCATTAATTTATATTTATATAACAATAAAAAATAATGATAATAAAATAAGAAATATTTTCATTTTTTATTTTTTTTAATTGAAGTAAGATAAACATTTGCTAATTTAAAAAAAAAACATAATTAGAAAAAGAAATGTTTTAAAATAAAAGGGAAAAAGGACAAATATACCCCCGAACTATCGTAAATGGTATGTAGATACCTTCATCATACTTTTGGGACATTGGCGCCCCTGCCCTCAAAAAATTAGACATATATGCCCTTCACTCTAACGAAAGACTAAACAGGGACACGTGACACAATCTTATCCGTCGATCAAAAATTTAATAAATATCGGGTCGGTGGATAAGATTATGACATGTTTATGTCCTTTAGTTTAAAGGATATATATGCTCTAGTTTTTTGACGGCAGGGGCACTAATGTCCCAAAAGTATGACAGATGGTATCTACATACCATTTATGATAGTTCGAGGGTATATTTGTCCTTTTTCCCAAAAGAAAATATAATATATTTATTTGGAAAATGAGCATTTTTGACCCATTAAATAACGATAAGAGTATTTTTTGACCAATGTATTGACGGCAAGAGCATTTTTCGACCAAACTAAAAAGGGAGGGCATTTTTCTTCCTTTCGCATAGTTTAAGAACATTTTTGAACCAAAGTATTGACGGTAAGGACATTTTTAGCCAAATTATAAACTAAAGACATTTTTTTTCCTTTGTATTTTAACCATTTTCCCTTAAATCAATTAAAGAAGTACACAATTATAAATTATTTTTTAATAAATTTAATTATTGAATTAATGTTTTGCTAACTTAATTATGATTAATGAATGAATTTTAAAGTAACCATTACATGACCAAAACAAGCCCCTTTTTCTTCTCTCTTCCATTTCTCCCTCTCTTTTTTATTTGACGGAGACAAAGAATATCACTCTATCAATAACAAGAAAAAAAAAGTAATTTTACCTAATCAAGTTGACTCGAGCTAAATTTTGATCAAAATTGAATTGAGCTGAGTCGGCTCTGCTCGTTGCACATGCCTATATACGTAATACTTCATATGTTTTATTATGGGTCTTAGTTTAACCAAATATGAAGTATAAGAAAATATAAAAAACTTTTAAATTTCACGACAATAAATTAAAGATATATATAAAATATATTTTTTACATTTTGTGCTTCTAAACCTAACACTATTTTGGTGAGGATGGAGGGAATGGGATGGAGAGGCAATTAATACAATGAAAAATAGAGCATAAACATGAGATGAAGAAATGAATTCCTTCCATATAAACGGCACATGCCACCATCTGTTGTCTCTTTCTCTTGCCAACTCCCTTCTCCCTCTCTCTAATCTTGACTTGTTCTCTCTCTGCGGCAACTTTCTTCACAAAGCCAAAGTCCTCTTCAAGATTTTGTTTTCCCACAATCTCCGCAAAGACCCCATTTCCCCTTTACACATTTCTCTCCTTCCATTCCCATAAAAAATGATTACATTTTCAAGACTTGCCCTTTTTTAACCAGATCTTGAATCTTCCTTTTTTCCATTAAAATGTCATAAAGTTTCAATCTTTTTAACACCCAAGTGTCAGTTTTTTCAAGAAAATGAAACACAAGCATATGCTCATACTTATTATAGTACCATGTTCAGTAGCTGCTTTAATTGTTTTGTTGTTAGTGATCTATTTATGTACAAGGAAAAGAGGAGAAATTGTTTCCAGGGATGTTGAAACTAATTTTGAGGTAAAAGAAAGAGATGGGGTTGAAAAAGATTTGTTGATCAAGTTTCAAGATGGTGAAGATCTTACTGTGTATGAAATCTTGGATGCCCCTGGTGAAGTTATTGGGAAATCAAGTTATGGAACTTTATACAGGGCTAGTTTGCTGAGTATTGATAGACTTACATTGTTGAGGTTCTTGAGACCAGCTTGTACTGTCACAATGAAAGAAGTTGTGCCTGTAATGGAGCTTTTGGGGTCTTTAAGGCATCCTAATTTGGTGCCTTTGTGTGCATTTTATGCAGGGCAAAGAGGAGAGAAACTGATGGTACATCCTTTTTATCGTCATGGTACTTTAGCTCAATTGATTAGAGGTATGTGCTCTTGCTGTTTTTTTAAATATACAAGTATTAAATTGTTCGTGTGTGGGACTATACTGGATATGGATATGTTGTTGTTGTAAGTATTAGAATTGTGATACCATAATTTTAAAACACAATGACTTGAGTGCTAACAAATCTTTAAGCCTATGGTGTAGTGTTTATTCAAAAAAGTTTGTCTTGGAAATAGAATAAGAAAAAACAAGATTGGTCATTTTAATGATTTATAGCATCTGGCAGGAGATGCTTTATTTTCACAATAATTTTCTGTTTTCATCTATTGGTTAGTAACACAAAATTTTCATGGCAAAAAATGGGATCTTGATTTTGCCATTTGGTGCCTTGAAAACAGTCTCATTCAATCATTTTCTCACAACTGTAAGGGACTTCAATAATTAGATATCCATATGCAGTTTGAATTTTTAGGTCCTTTGATTGTTCCCTTTTCTTGTTCACTTTTTTTTTGGTGACATCTCTGAATCTGGAAGCACAGATGAACTTGACTTTCTTCCATTTTTTTCGAATATTTTTTGGTATTATATTTCTCCATATTTTGTGTTGAAAAAGTTTGTTATCTGGATTTAAATGGATTTTGTTTTCTTCTGCTTATTTAAAAACCTACACATCTGCAGTGCTATAGTTTAACATATCTTGCCTCAAATTTCAGTTAGTTTTCTTGTCAATTCAGAACCTAATAGTAGGTACTTTGTCAAAATTATAGTTTCATTAATAACTAATCCGTGTTAAGTTGAACTGCTCTCAAGTCTAAAGTATACTCATGTATTAGTTTTCAATATATGTCTAAAGTATACAAGTGTATTTGTTTTAAGAAAATTGTGTCTAATGATACAGACGGGAACGGTGAGGCTCATAAATGGCACATCATATGTAGGATCTCCATTGGCATTGCTCAAGGACTAGACTATCTTCACACAGACTTAGAAATTCCCATAATCCATGGAAATCTCAAGTCGAATAATATACTTTTGGATCGACACTTCAGGCCATATGTGTCCGATTTTGGATTGCATCTTCTCTTGAATCCAACTGCAGGCCAAGAAATGCTTGAAGCTTCAGTAGCTCAGGGGTATAAAGCCCCTGAATTGATCAAGATGAGAGAAGTTAGCGAAGAAACTGATATTTACAGCCTTGGGGTTATCTTGTTAGAGTTATTAACAGGGAAAGAACCATTCTACAGGAAACCAAATTTTGATAAGGATATTTATTTGCCTAATGCCATTCAAAGTGCGATTCTTGATCATAGAGTTGCGGATTTTTATCATCCACAAATTCTGGTCAGCCAAACTGATGATGGCCAAAGAGCAGTTAATGAAGATCATGTTTATGAATTCCTTCAGCTTGCCGTGGCTTGTTGTTCTCCCTCACCTGCTCTTAGGCCTACTATTAAGCAGGTCCTCAGCAAGCTTGAAGAAATTGGAAAGTAAAATGAGCAATCTTTATGCTTCTGCTCGAGGCATGATGTGTTTCCTCTGATTGACTTGATCAAATCGATCGATATCAACATACTTTAGTTCATGATAAGCATGCTAATACAACACACTGACTGCTTGTGAGGAAACTGGTTTTTGAGGACATGTCTTAATTCCCTATGTGCAATCACAGCAAGAGAATGTTTTGAAGCTTATATCTGTTGGCAAGAACTATGAAGTTGGTGTTCAGTCTTTTGGCAAAGCAGAAGTTTTCAACTCAAGAATCAGAAGTAATGTCATCCTCAAGATTCGAAAAGTCTTATTTTGTGACTCACACAACTGATACTAGTCGTGTGAGACTCCTCTTTGTCTCACAAAAAATTAGACCCAAAAGTGTAAGATTTGAGTCTACTTTTTTGTGAGACAGAAAAGAAGCCTCACACAACTAATATCAGCGTTGTCATAAAGGAAGTGGTTGATGGATTAGGAAGTATACATCGCGATATGACCAAAATATTTGTAAAATACAGTCAAAGATTAGAGAGTGACATTTAATTAGTTTATCCTGTGATATGAGATAACAAGCAGTGGACTTGCCTTAATTTCAGAGAAAATCTGGTTGACAGTTGGAAGTTCCAAAGGATCCATAATATATGATTACCAACAACCAGTTGTGAAGTGTTTAGTTGTTTTTGGTTAAAAGCTTAAAAACATGAGTTAGAAAAGACGCACTGTTTCAGCAACAAGACAAAGAAGAGCCATTTCCATCATTGAAATTATTGATCTGCCAGTTTTGTCATTGTGTGAAAAGTCTGACACCATAAGATTAAGCTTATACTATATAGATTTGATTACTGTATTCTCCTTTCTCTTACGTATGCATTATATCAAGATGCTCTCTCTCTGTTTCCCAATGCACGTGCATAGTACATACACACAAAAACTATGTTAGATAATTTCTTTCTCATTTGCTTAAATTCTTGATACCAAATAAAAGGATTGATTGAGAACGTAGCATAAGAGATAGGTAAAATAACCATCAATAGATGTATGAGTTGAATTAATCAAAAGAAAAGCGGAGACTTGCCATTTGCTAACATTGTCGTTGGCAGAGTGGTCAATAACACTCAAATTCAAAAGAACAAGAAATTAAGAACTCAAAAGATGTTCAATTGAAGAGATACAACGATTCTTCCTCGAAACTCCTTCAATATTCCTAATCGGGAAATGAAGGTTGATTTCAAGCTCATGATTTCTATCTTGAGAGCAATCATAGAGTTACCTAATACTTATACAAGCCAACGTTCAACAAATTAGTTTTTGTGTGTGGAAACTGACTCGAATGCTATTGTTATAAAAAAAAAAAAAAAAAAAAAACATGTAAAGGTTAGCTGGCTCTTGTTTGGTGTTTTGTGACGGGGAGAAACATTTTGATTAAACAGGTATTAGTGTATTATAACCAACTCCATAAATATCTCAAGTTGCTTGTATGTCCCAATTATACATAAATGTTGTTTGGCTTTATCTTAAAATAAGTTGATTATAATCCCCACTTTTTCCTTAAGCACTTTTCAGGCCAAGTGGAAATGCATGCTTAATGCCTATACCAAAGAATAAAGGAAACTTTTCCACTTATAAATTTACTTAAACTATTAAAAGAGAGGAGAATTATATACTAATTACTTATTTAAGAAGGATTATTATTAAATAATGGCAAAAATGGAGATGTCCAATAAAGCACACTCAACATAAACCCCACCATTCACCTGGCCATTAGGCTGTTTAATTTTAATGGACTTATCTCTTTATTTATTAATTAATATGTATATTTTCCCCATTACCTGAAAAGTTTAGATAGATTATATATTCTAAACTACAAACCAAACAAGATAGTGGTGATCTGTTTTATTAAAAAAATAATTAAGGCCACTAATTAATTATGAAGTGAAGAAATATTATATATATTGTCCATTGTTATATATAGAGGATTTTGTTGAATAAAGTGTAGATATAGAGAAAACGACATATAATGAAAATCAGAACAAAATCATGTTTTGTATGTCTAATAAATCTTCTTATTGCTCAACTCGACACATATCATACTGTTTGAAAAAAAAAATATTTGTGCCTGACACAACTAACTCTAATTTTTTCATACTCTTCTTATTATTTCTTCAAGCATGTTGTCGTTAGTGACAAATTTTACATTATGGAAATTAACTGTAATCACAAATAAATTATGAAGAAAAAATTAATTTATTGGTGAGTTTTTGTTAGTATAACTTTGTGTATTAACAGCGGCTTTCCTGAATGTCCTCTCTCCTGTTTAATTAACTTGAAAACGTCTTCTCTCTTGCTTGATTCTAATTGCCCCGTGTGAGTCATCTATCCTATCGTAAAAGCAGTATATAATAAGATTGAAGCATTTAATTGGCCAAGACATGTCATCTTCAACGCTTGACGACCTCTGATTGGTCATTAATTTGATTGGAATGCCGCATCATCTGAACCCACACATAACATTATTTTACTGGCTTTGGATTCGGTTGATATGTTATGTAATTGAAATGCATGACATAAGCTTGAACCTTTATATGAAGTAAACCTTCAACTTGAAACTAACAAAAATGAACTTTTAGAGTCTGTTTGGATTGACTTTTGGCTTATGACTTATAAGCCAAAAATCATAAGTTTGAGTTTATAACTTATGACTTATTTTTGTCGAGGGAATCCCAATATCTCCTGTAGATATAGGAGGCCAAGTTGGTTCTTGTGGGATTAGAATTCCCAAATCTTTTTCCATAAAATGCCAAATCTTCATACAGATTGCAAAGATCACACTGTTTAATACCATTAAAGGAGGCCTTAATTTGACCATTGCAACTCAAGTGAAGAAAACAGGAGTTCAAGATTGATACATGTGACACATAGTCTCATATGCAACTTTCTTCCACAACTCTTCTTTTACTGTCACTCATTTTTATCCTACTAACATGTTATAGGATTGTTTACTCAATCTCACACTAACAGAGAAACATCCAAATCTATCAGCTGGTTCATTGTGTTAAGTTATATAAATTTGGTATGCTATGTTCAACTAGACTATAAGTCTAAAAAATATCTACCCAAACAATCTAAATGCTTCCAGCCTATCTTGATTTCCAGTCCAGAATCGCAGAAAGCAGTGCATAATTTGGTAGAAGGTTCTTATGAGCTAATGGTAGGCTTGTCATTGGTGATATATCCTTCTCTTTTAGCCATGTTTCTATTGAGTTCCTGTCATAAGTATACCCATCAGCTGCCACACAAGGGTCTTTCATTATATCCTGCGATAAAAAAACCAGCCGTGCCTTAGAAATGAAGATGAGAAACTTGGTAGGACATAACAATTGATTCTTTGGTACTATTGTGTGCCACATGAAACATGAATCATTATCACAACGTAAGAGTTATGGGAAGCAAAGAATGGCACACCTTGAGTAAAGGACATAAATAGTAGTTAGGAGGAGGAGATTTGGTAGTTGAGGCAGAATCTCGAGTCTTATCAGCAGCTTCTTTCAATTTCTCCAATGCAGGGAGAATTTCATCTTTCAAATCAGGCCTATCTCTTCGACAAAGCTCTGTGCATTTAAGTGCTAGCATAGCTAGTTTCTTTGTCTCTTCTAATGGCCATTTACCTGCCTCTGGATCTAGTACCTTAGTTAGATTATCCTTATCGATTGCTGTTTCAACAATGTGAGGAAGTCCCATTGCTGCTTTTGCTGTTAGCAACTGCAAGAGAACCATCCCAAATGCATAAATGTCAGATGGTGGAGAGATCAATCCAGTCCTTTGGTACTCAGGGTCTATGTAGCAAAGTGTTCCCACAGGACCTGTATCTTTGTAAATGGTGGATAAGGCAGCGTCCGAATTTATCATGGTCGAGAGGCCAACATCACCAATTTTACTGACAAAATTACGATCAAGCAATATGTTTGCAGGCTTTAGATCACGATGAATAACCGGATTTGGCTTGGAGTTGTGAAGGAAGGCAAGGGCAGAAGCCACTTCCCATGCAATTCGATATCTATCAAACCATGGAATTGGAGGTGTATCATGTTTCCTGAAAAGTCTCTCCTCCAAGCTACCATTCTCCATGAACTCATACACTAAGCAACCACGATCGGGGCACACACCAAGAAGGATTAGCAAATGTGGATGACTAATTTTGCTCAATATTTCCAGCTGAAACAACAAAAGAGCAGATTCTAAGAATTCTAGAATAGAGGAGACTAATATTGGTAGGTAACCTTGGTACAATGGTCTTTATGACCAGACAAAATATCACATTTTCTTTTAAATATCAAGCAAACTCATTTTGATCATTCTTTCGTTCATTAACTTGTCATACCTCTTGCTGATACTGCTTCGTAAGATGAGATCCCTCAGAGTGAAGAACTTTGACAGCCACTGTAGTATGATGCAAGCTGCACTTATAAACAGTTCCATATCCCCCCATACCAATTTTAAGATTTTCATCGAAAGAAGAGGTGGAAGATACGATTTCTTCCCAGGTGAATTCTCGGTACTGATGTGCCTGGCCTGTCAAGGCATTCTCAAGCTTGTCTTTTTCTTTTGCCTCACGTAAGGCTAGTAGTTCTGCTTCTTTTCTTTGTGCTGCCTCTCTTTCAGCACACGCCTTCACATAATCAGCTTCCCTTTTCGCAGCTTCATACTTCTCATTCTCTTTTCGTGCCAACTCTTTTACTTCCTCTTCCTTCAAACAAATTTCCCGAAGTTTAACATCTTCCTCCAACCGGCGCTTGTGCAGCTCATTTATCTGTTCGTGGCAGGTAGGTTTATGATCACAATACAATAGGAATTAGACATAAATGGACAAAAATTGAAAGTCATTGTTGCCTAAGCATACCTTCCTAGAAGCGTCAATTACTTCAGTTTGTGCAACTGCATACATTCCTCGAGTATGTCTTAATTCAGTTCTTAGCTTCTCTAGCTCAAAATTGATGTCCGTCTGCATTAGAAGATTGAACGGTGTTAAAAGTCTAGGATGTCCGCTAGATTGTTTTTGACAGATACAGAAATTAAAAGACAGGAAGCATGTCTGATGTAAGTTAAATGAAATCATGTCATCATCAGTTGATCAGAACTTTGAGCTATGCCTATTTGATAAGTAATGAATATAACAACCTGAGTCAGAATATACCTCATATCTCGACGATGAATCTGTCAGAGCCCCTGAAATTGAAGCTTGATCATCTGCCGTAGTATAGTTGTCTGTTACCAAGCTCCTAAAACTAGAAGTAAGGTCATCTCCATCAGTAAGATATGTTCCTTGGGGACAAGACCTGACATCATCCTCACCATCACCAAAATCAAGAGATAAGCTATTATGGTGGACTGATACATTTGAACATGCTCTTCTAGGAGGAAAGTTCTGATTAATATGTGAAAGAGCTTGAAATCTTTGCATTGGCAGTGAAGGAGAACGGAAGCGACTGTATGAAGAACTTGAGTCTGGTTCTGACCTTTCTGAAAAGCAGAATACAGATAAATTGTTCAGTCCAAGAGATGATGAACTTACTCCCACATAGAAAATCTCTCAAGAACATGGAATTTATCATTAGAAAATAACTAAATATGGAAACAAATCAATAGACAAGGCATAACAAAAGAAAGATGGAGTTTGAATGTGAAAAATCAATTGCTATGTAAGGCTTTGTTCCAAAGTATACTTCCATGCTACCTTGGTGCAAATAGCAAAGCAAAGTCCTACACATAAGACGCAATGAACTACTCAAGAATCACCATAATGAAAGAGGCATTGGAGGAGAGTGAATTAGATAGTGAACCATCACCAATGTGCCTTTTATGAATAGACTTAATCTTAAACGAATTGACGTGTTCTTAACTCATAGACATGCTAGAGAGATATTTTCTATTATGAATGGACACATCTTTCACCAAAATGTTGTGTATTTTCAAGAATAGGCGTATTAAAATGAATCACATGATGATGAGAATGAATCAATGACAGTGGAATGACTACCTATTCTGTGAAGACATCTCTAAGTGTTTTTTTCTATTAGAAGGCCCAAAATATTACCTTCTTATACCATGCCTAATTAATGTACTTTTAAGAACGAACTAAACTGCTTCCTTGTTTAGTGGAAGGTTTATTACAAAGACACTTCTTCAATCAAGATCCAGCACATGCTATCACAATCCTGGGACATGTGCAGCATGGTATATTAACTAGTTGCTGTTGTAAATATTACAGAAAATACCTTCATCATGAACACTTGTACCGAATTCACCAAAGCTTGTAATTCACCAATAACTCTTATAGGAAATTCTCATAGCTTGAGGTGTGTCGAAAGACACTATCTTTAAGGATATTTCACCCGGTATGGGTGTATCCCTTAGGATTCAACAAGCTCTTCTAGTATAAAACTAGGAGCCAGAAACTAACAAAGATTTAAAGAACAAAACCCAGCACACCAATAGAATATAGGAGGAAAGATTTACTCTCAAATGTATATTGTTTTCTATCTTTTCTTCTTTTCCATAAAAATACAAGAGGAATATATATATACCCAAAAATAGTCATCAACCAACGGTCAAAATAATTAAGAATTATAAAGGCTGTTTTATGAAGATTAAAGGCAAAAGATTGAAGACCAATTAGAAGGAAATAGACGTTGGCCAACTGCCATATTTAGGCCCAAAGTAATAATGATTTATAAGACAATTAACTGGATATTAACACCCATTTAATATGATGAATATAGAAAATAATATGAACACTTCTTTTTGAGATACTAGAATCATTTTTCCAACAGTTGCTACCATCCCGTTCATTTAGAGCCATCAAATACGACATCCCGACACTCAGTACTAATCAACGTCTTCTCCATCTTAGATTAGGGGTGATGTTAATGTGAATTCATGTCATTTCTAAATCACAGGGTGCAAGAAATGGAGAAAAGAACTACATAAACCCCTTAAGAAGTAAAATGTTTCTCCAGCCGAAGGCAAAAGGTACGCAAAACTGGCCGACAGTTGTAGTATTTTGTTTGGTGAAACAGTTGGTTTTTACCTGTTAGTGAACTTGAAGTGTGAACTGTTGAACTGCTGATTGAGCAACTTGTGTAACTATCTCCAGCTGAACTGCTTCCATTTATCTCTGAATCAGAAGGACGTACAGATAACAATTTTCCTTTTGAAACAGCATAGATGGTACAAAAGCTTGGAGTACTGCCCAAGATTCTTGAGGATAAGCTTTGTCCCCTAAACATCAGATAAAAAGTTTAAACTTACAATAGAAAATGGCAATGATGCTAGAAAGTACCCTCTTCATATTATGTGTCTCGTATAATTTTGAATAGCTATATGATGTTGAATATTAGCTGCTTCATACTTGAGTATTGGATAATATGAACTTCTTGCATTCTTCTTTTAGTTTGACATTGTCCTAATTAATTATTGAAATTCTAAGAGTTCGTCCACATAGGAAGAAGGGTACTTGGATATTTTACATGAGTTTTAGCAAATTAAAATGAAACAACCGTATGATCTAAAAAGATAAAATGTGAGGTTTGTTTCAGAGAGGGTATTTCACAGCTCATCAGAAGTGAATCCATATAAATTCCCCCTATTCTAGAATAATGTTACTCTTGATATTACAATTTACAAGTCAATGACCGCAAGGATCTTTATAAAGCTGGCATGTATGTTAATAAACTTTTTCGTCAATATAGGGTGTCATCCCTCTCTTCTAGCTGCATTGTATCTTCTAAGATACCCACAGGTTGTTGCATTTCTCGAGTATCACAACTTTGAGGTGTGTCAATAAGGATTAATGACTACATATATGAGTTGAGGCAAATATATATACCTTGGTAATTATTGTAAAAAAATAAAGAGATTGCCCCCTAGAGTGTCAGCAATTGGCAGTAGTTCATCATTAAAATTTGTAACAGCATAAATCTTATTACCTAGAAAATATGCTACGGGATGAAGCACCTATCACAAGCTTGATGATATTAAGCTTGGTGACCTCCTGTGCTATTGCGTTCACGATATCATCTGATTCAAGTTGTAAAACCTCTACTTGGACCTGCATGTATTTTGGATGATCAGTGGTATTACTTAAGGAGATTTTCCACTTATCTGAGATATATATTTACCTTTCGATTAGTACATAACATCTTGTAAGGAAGCAGATTTTCACTTGTTTGCCACTCCACATCCTTTCGGAAAGCAGCCACTACATCCTCCCGCACTTGTGAAATAGGTATAAAGCTTCCCACTAAAGAAAGGAAGGATTCTAAATAAAGCAGTCATAGTCCTGACATATCATAGTCCCAAAACTTAATTCTAGTTACCAGATTTTTGAATTAATGACAACTGATGTGTACAAAGAAAAATTGGCGGCTTTCTCAAGGAAATAGCATATGAACCATGTTAGATGGACTCATTCACATGAAGTATCCAGTAAGTCATGTGTATAAGCATCTTTGCAGTGATACGTGCAGCTTTATGAGAATATTCAGTGTATTTTCGACTATTTGCAGAAAATACTTCATATATATTTGGCACAGGTACAGTAAAGCAAATGAAGGACTCATGTGACATAATATATGAGAAAGAAGCTCAAGTCAAGTCAGCATCCTCAAGAACTTGGTAGATATCGTCTTTTCTAGTTTTCCTTCTCCTTGCCTTTTGTTTCTGAAGAAAATCTTGTTCGAGACTATACTGCTTATATTGCCACAAAATTAGAGTGCACGTCGATAAGAAGGTTACATCTCATGCTCCAGCAAGAAAAGGCTAAAGACCTCACCATCCAGAAAGAAAAAGTACAGCATATTCTCATTGTTCCAGGTTTCAGAAGCAAATTTATCAAGTATAAAGGGTGTGCAAGTGCAACCAAAGTTCTTTCTTGTTCTTCCTTTTTTTCCTTTTTGGATGGGGGTGTGAAGGATTGTTAAGCTACAAAACTGCAATGATGTTCCTTCTCCACTAAACCACAGCATCAGATATTTATGTATTACTCCCTCCGTTTCAATTTGTTTGTCTTAGTTTGACTTGCACGGAGTTTAAGAAAGTGAGAAAGTCTTTGAATCTTGCAGCTAAAGATATGTATAATATGGATGTTGAAATTAATGAGTTGTCAAATTAAGAAAGAGGCGTTCTTTATTAAACATACTATAAAAGAAAGTAAGAAAAACAAATTGAAACAAATGGACTACATAACACCTCAGTTGCAAGATCAACTGTCATCATACTCTAGTGGTTCATCAATTTAGTGAAGTCTATAATCATCTTACATTAATCACAATTACTAGCCTATGGAAGCCCTCTGCAAACAATTTTTCTACTCCAGAAAGCTTTCGAATAAGTCCATAATTAAACACAACAGAGTGCAGAAATACAACTTACTGGGGGTTGGCACACCAACTATGCGCGGACGGACATATAACAGCTTGAAGCAAACCTTTCCTTCAGGAACAAATTTGTCCAAAGCCCACTTGACTAAATATTTGCTCTTTTTCTTACCATTGATAGCTACAGCAATGGTTGAAGAGTTTAATAAAGACGGCAGGGCACTTAAGCCTTCCACTTTAATCACAACTCCATCTTTTTCTTCCATCATCTAACCACTTACTGTCAAGGCTCTATTACACAAAAGAGAAACTCATGTTTAGCACACAGATATGTTTTTACAAAATTTGATATCCAGTAAACATGAAAAATCTTGAATATGAGTATTGTTTTCACCCCAACAAAAACATTTCAGAACCAAGAAGTTGAAAGTTTCAAATATATAGCAAGAATTCAATTAAACCAATCAAGACAAGATATAAACAGAGAAATTAACCCAAAAAAAAAAAAGTATAAATTCCATCTCATTTGGTAAGCAATTTATAATCTTTAGACTAATTTATAAAGATGGAATTAAAATGATTCCAAAATTAGATGGGTCTAGGCTGCTTATCCCAAGATTAAGTCTGAGATTGGTTGAAGGTGTAAATTTATGTCAACTAAACCTAAGTTGTACAAACTCTTCACTTTTGATGTCGCACCCATGTTAATTTTCAAAAAATACACTACTTTTGGAGAATCTGAGACATTTTTGAAGAGTAATTTTATCTCAGACTTAATTCTGGAATATCTCACCATATCCGGGCCAACCAAAAAAAACAATTCTGAAAGTCATATATCATGTGCTTAGCTCAATCAACAGATATACAATTGTTGAAAATGGCTATGAATATTTTTTTTTTAAAGAAAACCAGAAAGGATTCATAATTAAGAAACTTAGAGAGAAAATTACCAATTCTTAGAGGCAGAAGAAGAAAGAGAGAGAGTCAAACGGAGAGAATCAGAAAGTATGAAAATAAAGAATATTTAGTTGGTTTGAGTAATTTAAGGTATGAGAATTTATCAGAAGGGCCTAAGCATGCCACAAATCCATTTGCTCATACATTGCATCATAACTAGAATTTGTGTTTTTGCACAATAATGACTTCTCACTTGAGTCAATCCAATTATTTTATTTTTTGTTAATCCAATTATTTTATTTATAATTGCATAGTAGAAGATCAATTTTTGGCATCTTCTTCTGCTCTTGTCCACAAACAAAGTATCTTGGCTTTTCTCAACTAGATTTTAGGTGCATATGATCCGACTAATTTCTAACCAAAACAAACCTTCTTACCTTAAATGGTCACATCATTGGTTTATCTATCAAAGGCTTCATGTAAAGTGAAATGAGTGACATTAAAAATATTTTGATAAGGAAAACTGATCTCTAGTCATCCTTATCTTGATTTTTATTTATCCAGTATTGACTTAGCATATTCTTAGTATTAACTTGACATATTCTTAAAAACTACTCTCTTCGTCCATTTTTAGTTGTTATGTTGCGCTTTTCAAAACACAATTTGACTACTTTTCAAATTTAAGTTAGATTACATTAATTTGATATTTTAAACAAAAAATTTAGATATTCAAAAACTATACGAAAAGTACTATAAATTACAATTTTTTGCGTATCAATATGATAAAAAAATACACCATAAAATATTAGTTAAAGTTCGTATTGTTTGACTTTAAAAAAAGGAAATAAAGTGGACGGAGAGATCAATAAATAAAATAATAATTTTAACTATATTATTCTTTGAATATAATAGATTTAATGTTTTGAAAAATGACTACAGTTAATAGACGAAGAAAATACTAACAAATTAACAATTTATTACGTTCGCAGTTAATTAGCGTAGTCTGGTAGTTGTTGACCTTGTAGCTTATTGGCAGGATATAGGAATCATATTCCTTTTCTTTTTACGCAAAATTAACAATTTGACGTTTAAATTGGGATTCTGTTTACCAAACATATATCCAGGCATTATATTCTTTCAATTAAATCAAATCACTATTCACCTAATAAATTCTTTCCTTGTATTTGATATTAGATAAATTAATAGTCCCGGATTATGTGAAACTCTTCGGAATATCAAGTTAAAATCACTCAATTTTTTCTATATAGTTTTGAAATAAAATATATTAATATATATTTAAAAGCTACACGAAAAGCTATTACAAATCAAGATAGCTATTGATTCAATTTTGAGAAAATTATAATTAAAAAAATTGTATGACTACTGAAATAATATTATCGTTATATAAATGGAGATAAAGAAAGTAATTAAATAGTTTTTATTTTTTCGTTGAATGTTCCATGGGAAGGGAACAGTGAGTAAATGGAAAAGGCAAAGTTGAAGTTTCAAAGTCAAAAATTAATTAAATGCAAATCACAGCTTTATATACAAGTAAGTGACAACACATGAATATCTTTTTGTATCTACTAAAGCACATGTATGTGACCCCACATTTTCCATGGCTCATCACTGCCAATATAACCTTTACCAGGGAAATTTGGAGCTGTTATTCTTTAGCCGCGCACCGAGTAAATTTTGCTTTCGTTAGTAAGAAATTTCGTATTTGAGATCTTCAATATGAAAATCTCAAGCTCAAATTATTGGATCATATTGAAAGGTGTCACACATAATTTCACTGTTCACTTTTACTTGTAAATTAATTTATTAATTTACTTTTAATATTATTCATTTATTTTTTAAGATTTATATTAAGTATTAATTAATATGAATATTATAATAAGTATTATATCCATCATTATTTTCTAAGAAATTATGTATATTTATAATAATGAAATAAAAGTGAACAGAGAAAATGTTAATTTATTCATCTTAGTTGGTTCAAATTCAGAGTATAGTTGTTAGATGAGTAAAAGTTATTCTTTTTATTTTATTTTAAAATAACCATCTAAAGGGTAATATAGAAATTGCCAACCAGACATTATAATTTATAGTCATCGACCTTTACTCCCTCGGTCGGACGTTTTACTTGTTTAATTGGTATTCCCGTCGTGCTTTTTTGTTTGTCAATTTTGATATGATACTGTAACTATTAAAAAAAATATTGTTTGAAATATTAAATTTATCATTTTATTCTTATTAATTGATAGTTTTTAAATATATTTATTCATCATTTTTCAAAGATAATAACTGAATGTTAAAATAAATAGTCATGGATAAGAAAATAATAATGTGATAAAAAAAAATTGTGTCTTGTTTGATTGTCATATTTTGGATAACTTATCCATCATTTATACCATAGTAATGATATAAATTATCTCATATATAATCCTGACATAACTTGTTTCCAATCAAATGACCCAGGGTATAATAGAAAAAAATAAATTATCATTTTTTGATTTGTCAAAAATGACAAATAAAAAAGGGACATCAAATTAGGAAATATTTGACATTTAATAGGGAGTAGGGACAGAGGGAGTACAATTTAATTTTGTTTCCTTCCCACTCAGTGCTCATTTGGATTAACTTATTTTTAGGAGCTTTTGACTTTTTAAGTAGTTTTTTTTTTTAGTTTAGGAGGTATTTGAAAAGATTATAAAGTGCTTTTCAACACTCATTTTTAGGCCAATAAAGTTTATATATAAGTCAGAAGTCAAAAGTAGGGTACTATCTAGTTATGAGTTTTGATTTATAAGTTATTTTTTATAAGCTCATCCAAACATGTCCTTACTCTCCGTTTACTTGTCAAAAATTTGCTAATTTGCTTTCACTTTTACTCGTCGTTTTTGACAAATCAAGGTAGGATAATTTTTTTCTTCCTATTATACCCTTAATTTATTAACATTGAATTAATATTTTTGAAAAATGTAGTGAATAAAAACATTTAAAACTCTATCAATTATTAAGAGTAAAATGATAAACTCACTATACTAGTCATTGTTTTTCTTAATAGGTATATCAAATTAAAATCTGACAAGTAAAAAGAGACGGTATGTAATAAAGAATGTTGACATTTTATGTGGTTATCAAGGTTGCAAATAAGTGAATGAATGAGAGAATTATAAGATTTTCTCATTTTACGCGGTTACAGCAATAAATATGTGTACAAATTTTATGAATGAATAACATCAACAATTGTGATAAAAGTTAAGTAGGTATGAAAAGAGAGAGTGAGTACCTTGGCAACTACGTTGAAGACTCAAAGTAGACAAATGCACCTATCGTTTTCTTCACATTGATAACGACTTACAATTAACACTCTCTCTATGCCTTTGAATTGACATCAACTTTTCTTGTAGATCGGTAAGTGTTTAAAAATATTTATTCGCATTTATCAATCAAAAAGGATTGTTACACATTATTTGTTGTTTTTATTTTCTTCTAGTTTTTGGTTCCATATTTCATACGAAATTTTTTTATAGTGTCTCACGCAATTAACAATAGTTGTGTAAGATTCTTTTTTTTATTTTTTTATCTTATAAGTAAATGGGACCCAAATCTTATATTTTGAATAATACTTAATTATAACATAAAATGAAATCTCACACAATTATTTCAATTGTGAGAGACACAAAATATTTTGTTTCCATACGAAAAACCTACTCATTCTATTTAAGGTAAGATAAAGGGCATGGTAGAATAAAAACATTTAATTAGCAATCTTTTTGGTTTAATGTAAACGTGGTTGCTAATTAATCTTAATGACTTTAATCATTTGGGAGTCAAATGCATGCCTGGCTATACTAGTTTAATGTTGATTTTAACCATTTGGGAGTTTAATTTGTGTGTCTTTTGGCTCGAAGAGTACGACACTAAACAATAAAGGGAAAATTGTATGAAATAAGCAAACTGTTAATTCAAATTAAATGCTATAGCCATAGTTTATTTTAATTGTAATTCGCAGCAAATATCAAATTTTTTTTGTCATCTAATTTGGTATACAATTAGCCATTTTATACATTTCGGTATAAAATGCATAAAATGCGTTTGTGTTTGTATAAAGCCAGAGAAAAGTGTATATACAAATACAAATACATATATTTTTGCCCTATACACTTATAATTATACAAATACAGATCTTATTATAGAAATTACAATGTATAAATGAATTTATACAAAACTGAATAATTTGTATAAAATTGGATGTTTGTAGCGAATTATACAAATCAAAAGCTCCATAGCAAACATAAAATTTGCTGTGGAGCACAATTATGCAAACTATAGCTATAACATACAAATATAATTTTTATGTTTGCTATATATGAAATATCATTAATGAATATAGCCAGCAAAATGATACATTTTTTTAATATCATTAATGAATATATATAATATTAGGAATGGGGAACTAATAATTTAGTATAAGAAATCGTGTCATAATCAAACCTGAATTAAAAACTTTAAATTGCATCTTTGCACATTATCAGAAAATTTTAATTCTTATATTTCACATAAATATAGTATTTTATTAAACAAAAAATATTGAGAGAGGACTTGGCGCTTTTCTTCACTTTTCAGTTTTCACGTGTGATAACACTGAAAGAAAAAGACATCTATCTCTCACCACTCTTCATTGAAAAAGAAATCCAGAAAAGGGGATTTTTGGCTTCACCTTTTCAACTTTTAAGGAGCCGCTTCGACATTAAAAGGAGTCTTTTTTTATTTTCAGAAAATATTTTCATATTGTTTTGTTATATATTGAAATGATTTTTTGATTTGTTTTTAAAGATGAATTTTCCCACTCACAAAGCTTCAATCTTTTATTTTATTTTAGGTGGAATACATGTTAAACCCAACTACAATTTTTAAATAATGCCATTTTTCAATTTCGAGAACTCCTTTTCTCAAATTTCAATCAAATCTATGTCCAACCACTTGGTGCGATGGATAAAGAAAAATAATCTCGAAATCACTTTTTAGTATCCCTCAACTCTTTGTTTGGTTACGAAGTGTGGGGGTCTTTTTTTTCAATCAAAAGGCTTTGAGCCATTTATTATTAAACAAAAAACAGTACAAAAGGCCCAAATCAGATTGATCAAGACCCAAATCAAAATAACAAAAACAAGAAAGAAAAAAAAAATCTAAAAAACAGTAAACAAAAAGAGGAAAGTGAACAGTCACTCTTCTCTATCCACAAAACTTCAGCAACAGAAAGGAGAAATAAGTTGGAGCTTGGTCGAATTTCACTTATCCAAAGATTAATAATTATGACGAGGATAAGTTATCACTACTTGTGCGTGGAATACTAACCCTGGGATAAGTAAAAATGCAAAATAACAAAAGTACCCCCCTCAAACCCTTTTTTATAAGCAAACAACTTATTCTTACAGGGTATTTTTGTAAACAAACAACTTATTCTTAGAAATTATGCCATGCATATTTGACAAACCAAACAATCAATAAAAAATAATCTCAACATAACTAATTACATCATAACTTATCTCAACATAACTTATCCCTCATAAATAATCTCAAACATAAGTTTGTTTAAATGAGCTTAGGACTATATTTTGTTGTTTTCATTTTAATTTTTATTTTATTTTTACCCAAACACTACAAAACTACTTTTTAAAAGCACTTGAAATAAGCAAATCCAACTCAACTTTTTTCATAGTTCCCTTATAGAACTAATCAATGTTGAAACAGATCCATGTCCAATCAGCAAAATAATCTTTACACTTCACCAATAAACTCAGGATTGACCATAAATTAGGTTCCTTAGTCCACAAAACAGTGCACTAAGCTGCCACGATTTAAAAGATCTAGAAAAGGATATATTGTATGCATATAAATCTAAAATTTGCCAAACAAACAAGCAAACATTAGAAGCTTAATAGGATAGTCATTGCAAATAGTCAAATTTGAATCAATGACAAATTTTATGGTTCACAATATGGAAGGACATATCACATCTGCAATATGCAAAAGAGACTAAGAATGCAGCTTTATGGAAGAGAAAGAACTTCAATAGAATCAGAGTATGCTAAAGGGATCACTGGGGGTGAACAGTAAAAACCTTAACGTCGTTCATCCCAGGATTTCTGACAGAGTACTGAAAAGTCCAACCATGGCATGCACCTGCATGAGTTCCATTTCTGTTGACTGCAAATAGAGCGCCAATAAAGTTTGGATATTTCCTTGCAATTCGCGATATAGCATCTTTTGCAGCAAGTTTGGGTTCCATTCCTAATCTCATATTCTCCACAGCCTGATAACTGATATCCAGCAAACAGCAAAGAAAAATGTTATGCATCTCCTTTTAAATTATGTATACATTTTGTATCAACAACAAGAAACAATAGTAGGAGAAATATGGGCTGATCAAGATGGGAACCTTACATTCAGAAGATTACTTAATGACTGGGGGATTGATTGGTTAAAAGAGTTCCACAACACCTTGGAAATTGGAACAATTTAAGTGGATCAGTAACTCTGAAGACTACTTGAATTGGAATGGGAATAAGCAAGTGAAGTTTTCTGTCAATTTAGCCTATAAGGAGTTCAATTTATCAAATAATGAGATTGGTTGTTGGTCATGGAATTTGATTTGGAAAGTGAAAATTCCTTATGAAGTTGCTTGCTTCACGTGCCTTTTAGCAAAAGAGGGAGTCTGGACACAACATAATTTAATCAAGAGAGGCTATCATCTATGCTCAAGATGCTATTCATGTAGAGAGGAGTCAAAGACAATCAATCATCCCTTTTTTTGGCACTGTAAGTTGACTATACAGTTATGGAGGATTTTCATCAGCTTAAGAGGCATCATGTGGGTTATTCCAGGAAAAATATCTGAACTCTTAACTTGCTGGAACAATTAAGGTAATCAATCCAGTCAAGAAGAGAGATGGAGGATCGTCCCAGCTTGCACTGGTGGACAATCTGGGAAGAAAGAATTGAAGGTGATTTGAAGATAAATCAAGCCACATTCGGAAGATGAAATGAAGTGTCTAGTTTTTTCTATTTTTGGTGTAAAGGGAAGTATTTAGAGGACCATGAATCCATTTTTGAAGTTTTAGATTCCTTGTGAGAAAACCAAGTGTATAAGAGCTTTTATGCAGTCCTTGTAATTGTGGGTGACTACATAGTTTTTGGTGTAGTATAAATATACAAATATGTTACCTTCTCAAAAAACAAAAAAAGGAAATTAAGTTTAAAAACATGAATTTGGTTCAGCTAGAAACTTTTAAATTCCTTATTAAGTGTAAGAGGAAACAAAAAAGAAGACATATCCAAGCACTAATCAATCAGGGGAACGAATCTAAAACTTTATCTAGAGCTTGTGATTTCCGCAAGAGAATCTGGAGAGCCAGCAAAATCAACTATAAACTAGGTATACTGACTAAATTTAGACGCTTATAGCACAAATTTTCTATTCCTAGGATGAGAAGTGGGGTTCATGCGAAGTTATGAACTAACTATGATAAGCTAGATTTATTCAAGGGGCTTTAGCTTCTTACTTCCAGGATAACTGATTCAGGAACCAAACCAGACCTTTAAAATGCTTGTTTGACACAAGCAAAATCATTTCTACAAGCCATATGGCAATTGCCACCAACCATCATATGTTAATGATTTAACATTCACAGGAATACCACCTGCAGGTGTGACTGTGTAAAAGACCGAGGAGCTACGCTTCACTATTTATTCTCATGCCACATTTTTATGTATAATCCCCAACCTTCAAAACCCTTCCTTTGGACTTTACCAGGTCAGATATTCTAAACAGTCTCTGTATCATATTTACCTATTTCATTCGAAAGCTAATGTTACTTAGTTTCTAAATGAAATTCTGCTGTACATGATGGCACAAAAAAATCAGAGGAAGTTTTTGCGAAATACCAGGGAAGGAAGCGCATCATAATATCACCATCCCCAGTGGCTCCACAAGCACCAACTTCACCATCCGCATATGCTGAAGACCCTGCTATAGGTCCATCACCAACCCTACAATTGCGTTTAAAAGGGAAAGAAGAAGTAAAAGGAAACTGTTAAAGATAGAAAACCAAAAGAAAAATAACAAAACCAGTCTGATAAAATATTGTGGTTGCATCACCACTGTAATGCTTTATATGTTTTCTGAAAAAGAGGTAAAGGAAGTAATGGCTTTATTCTGTGATAGAAGTAAATTTCTACTGTAGAGGCAAGTATACTCAATGCAAAATCTACCACCGATCAAATATCGAAGCAAGTGGACATTCTACAAATTGATTAAGAGAATGAGAAAGTTAATCAAAAAATCTAATATAAGTATCAAGAAATGCTCCGTCATTCTGTAATTAAATTTCCACCTTTCCTTCACTTGATGCAAAAACACGGTCCAGTTCCCTTCAATGAGATTAAAGGTTTCCCGTATATAAGAGCCACTTTTAGACACTTCAACTTAAATTTTCCCATTCTATTAGAAGAAATTCCTCCTCCGCCTGTAAACCATGAATAGTGGAAAGGGAAAAGTTAAACATTGACAGCTTAGGACAAAAGAGATAGCTATCATGAACCTATATTTTTGTGAATTAGTGTTATCTGCACAATATATCAAGCATTTACAAAGTTCCAAATTCTTCTTTATGATGGCAATGTCCGAGCCAGCTTGTGTGACCTCGACTATTCTGCTGGGTACCTGCTTAACAAAGTTCCAAACTTACAAACGCAGATTGACAGAACCTCAGAAGCCAACAGTGTGAATTGTTTAATCTTTTGATACCTTAGTGACCACCTGTAAAGGATTATTTTTTTCTTTCCATCCAAAATAGATAGATCAAGCCGTAAACTCTTCATAACAATTTTTGAAATGTTTATAAATTGTTTCACCTTATTCAGACACCCCTGAATAAATGGCATATCCCTCCACAACATTATGTAATTTGTCTCGACTTCTTCCCTTTTAAGATGAGAATGGTCCCTTTAGGGAAGAGACAGTAAACTTGATAACAACATTTGCAGCTTCCTTGATATAATTAGCAGGTTGCAAAGTATTTTGTTTTACTAAAGCAAAATAAAAGTGTGTGGCATATGCACAACAATTCTAAAAAGGTCATTGAAGTTCTTTTTTGGCTTCATGGTAAAGCGTTGAAAGATCACACAACGTTTTCTCATAGCATAAACAAGTAAAGATCATCACCTTCCGGGAATCTTGAATGTGGCTCCATTAGTTGATGTTCCAACGGCAATCCGTCCAATCTAAAAAGGAAAGGAATAAACAATTTATAGTGAAAGAAGCCAACAATAATAAAGTAGAACATACTTACTTGGTCGATGACAGCCATGGATATTGTATCATGGCTATGTAAACCTACATTAACTGATCCAAATTCATTTGGCCTGAGCTCGTTATCCATCAGGCATCTTCTTATTGAAGGACCATTGGGATGGAATGGACCACAACTATCTCTAGGGATAACATTTTTCCGGAAATTAGGTTGGCAAGAATTATCTTTCCATTTTGTCCACTTCTCTATTGACTCAACTGAGCTTAGGTTTGTAGGCCCTGGAAGGCCCATCGAAATGGCAAAAACTGAGGCTTGATCCCCGACAAGCATAGTATGTTTAGTATACTCCAACACTAACTTCGCAGCTTTAATTCCCTCTGGCACATATCTCATAGCAGCAACAGCGCCGACCTCCATTGTTACCTATGAATGTCTTAGCAAATCCGAAATAAATTTTAATTATGTTTGTCTTTATCACAGTGATCATGAAGCAACATCCAAGAATAAACAGAAAACTATTACCCCATCCATGACCATGGCATCAAGTGTAGTTTCTCCATTCTCGTCTGGACTTCCACCAGGCCCAACTGACATGAAAATAATACTTATGAACTGCTATAGTAATTCAAGTATCATATTGTATAAACCATCAGCAAGATGCTCAACTGCATCAACTCTTACCTTACAACTGGCTGACTTTTCTGTCACCAATATTCTTCTTTAGGACAAAATTGTACTAATTTCCCATATCTGAACTAAAAGTATATAATTTTTATTTTGACAACAGACAGTCAATGGTAGGACTAACTTGTCAACTGTTCAACCCTCTTTTACATTGAAATAGGTCAACTAAAATGTGGTAGATGAAGCGGTATTACTGGAAGCCCAGAGAACTACTAAACATAATATATTTAATGTTCATATTACTGTTGAAAGTTGAGGATATTTTAATGATAATGCAACAATTTGGAATTCAATAAATTAGGCAAATTCTCTTCTTTCATGTAACTCAAAATCCTATATAAGAAATCCTTCTTGTATCCTGTAAACCAACTCATTCAACAAGAGTCCCCCCCCCCCCCCACCCATATATCATGGTATTGGTATCTCTAGGATATTGGTGCAGACTTTATGTTGTTCCTACTTTTGGCAGCCAGCCTTACACTTGTATACCTGGCTAAATTTTTTCTTGTTTTTATAATTTTTTTGTTTTCTTTCTGGTGAATGTCTCGGAAGTACTCTTTCTCTTTCTAATAATTATTCTGGTAACACTGTGCCTTTCTGGGCGAATCATTTGGTGGTAGAGTTTGTCTTTTTAGTACTGCACTCAAGTTAGTTCACTACTTTCTGTTTGAGGGCGTGTGTAAAGTCGAGAGAAGTATTAAAGGAATCATTATAAATATTGTTCAGAAGCTTAATGATTATGTCACAATAAATTTAGATACCCAAGAATTAGAAAACTTTTTCCTTATTTCATGTAGCTCAAAACTTCTGTGGTTAAGACATTTTTGACAAGGAACTTCTGTGGTGTAGATCATTGCATAGATCTTTGCTGGATGTTGTACTCATTTGGGGATTTCAATGTGTTTTCTAGTTTAGCTATTTCAATATTTAGTATGGGGGTGGTATAATGGTACCTCCACTATGAACTCTTCAACTTAGGAAATATTCTTGGACAGTATCAGTTTAAGGACTAAAGAGCGACCACTACAATTATTGCCATCAAAATCCTTGGAACAGAACACCACTTTAGTTGTAGAAATTGAACTACTTTATGAATGGTCCAAGACAACTTTTTTGTTCATTATATTTGCTTTAATCTCACATATTTCCTAGCATCCAATTCGATGTGAAATAATCTGAGCTAAGATCTTCACTGTGCAATTAAAAGAGTTGCAAGAGTATGTTAATGGATTCACCTCTTCAAAAAAAAATTAAAATATTATACAGACACAAATCTCCTCAATACTAACTCCCGCATCACAAAATTTACTTCCTCTTTTCAATTAATCAATCATGAAGAAAGAGGAAACAATTAGTATAAAATGAGAATGAGCATATACCTGTACCATCACATCTTAGTTTTTCACAAGCAGAACAACCTTCCACAACTGCATCCACCGCAGAAAAACCACCGTCAACGGCGTTCCAGGCAGCTCTAACAGCTTCCAAAAAAGGCCAAGTGCTTACAACTACTGGATATTGCAAGGAAGCCCTAACTTCATTCACCAGTGCCTATTCTCATACAGTAATAAATTTATAAATCAGACAAAATTGCTTTGAAGCAATGTTTTGATAATAAATTGCATTGATGAATTTTGGTTATACCTTGGAGAAGATGAGTATTGTGAAGAGGAAGAGATGCTTCTTCATGCTCAATGTTCAATTAGCTTCTTTTTTTACTCTGCAATTCTTTAGCCCCAAATAAAATATGGGGTTCTTTGGTTTGAATGCAAGTTATGCTGACATAAGTTATGCTGAGATAAGTTATGCTGTAATAAGTTATCATGAAATTAGTTTTTATTGCTTGTTTAATTTGTCATATTCAAACTTATATTCATTGCATAATTTCTAAGAATAGTTATTTGTTTATAATAATACCCTCTGCCTTATTTATTTATTTATCACTTTACTCTGCAAGCTTTAATTAGTTATTCTTTTTTTAAAAAATAAAATTTTCATCTTATATAGCTTAAATATTTTGTGTGTGCATTTCCATGATTGTACCGTGTGTTTTTAAAATAAACTTTCATCTTATTTAACTTAAAAATAAAATTTTCATCTTATTTAGCTTTAAAATAAAACTTTCATCGTATTTTGTTTAAAACTAAACATCCATCTTATTTAGCTTAAAACTAAAACTTTCATTTTAAATTTATTAAAGTAATAGAAATTTTATCATTAAAATTATCTACATTATAATTGATATATAAAATATAATTTTTAAGTGACTAGTAAATTATTTAATTAAAAATATGCAATTTAGTAGTGGAGTGAACATTTTAAGAAAAATCAAAATAAAAATAAACATAAGAATTAGGCAAATATATTCAACTTATAATATATTCATATATAAAAATTATATTTATAAAATATAATTTTTTAATGGAAAAATATATTATCATAAGAACAACTAATAATTAAGGTTGTGAATGTTATTATAAATGTTGTGAGAAATTATGTTAATATACATGAATTAAAGTGGTGTAAAAAAGAGAGTTTAAGGGGGGCTATTTTTGTTATTTTACCTACTTTATCCCAGGATAAGTTATAACTTATCCTGGGACTAATTGTTAGTCCTGGGATAAGTTATCCCAACTTTTGCAACCAAACAACGGATTAAAGGCCACTTAAAAGTTATTCCGGGATTAAGTTCTTTTATCCATCACACCAAACGACGCCATAATGTTTAACTATACATTTTTATTTTTTCGTGTACTCCCGTTGAAAGAGCAATAAGATTTATATTTGATTTTATTTTCACTTAAACAAATAATTTTTGCATACTGAAGTTTGCTTTTCTTCTAGATTTTTTTTTAATATTCTAAATTTGTAGGAATATATGAGTTACTTTTATAACGATTAGCTAAGAAAAAATAAAGTTTAAAGACATGATGAAAAGAGTTCAATTAGCCATTGTCCTAATCAAGGATACTTGTATTAGGAGATGACTCTACGCTTGAGTCATAATTTGCTCTTCACATACTTGATTTTGACATGCTTCACTTGAGCCAAAAATCAATTAAAAACAGTCTTCCAATTTTACAAGGCTGTGTACTCATCACCCTTATCAGAACCCCACTCGTGAAATTATATTGAATACTTTATTATTGTTGTATATTCCAAATACTAGTGGAATTTCTAGATCCATGTATTCCTTTCAACAAAGTCTTGTTTTGTTTATATTTTTGTATTCTACATTATATGAAACTCAATTAAAATTCCACCAAGTATGCAACCTCGAAGATGAAAGCAAACCTAATAAATTTTCTTCAAGCAACTACAGAGACAAACCGAAAATGACTCATTAATCTGCAAAGATCTATGTTTATTTCATACTTTGCAATGCTCCAACACAAGTACAAACCCTTGAATGGCACATAAGCTCTTTTATGCTATAATACCTTCAATAGCATCCAAACAATCACCCCATAACAAAAAAAGCTAAGCTATAAACACAAGTTCTGAACCTATGCATGCCTATCCCAATCAAAAATTTACATAGCCACGGTTACAAACTCCTAAATGTTATGAGAAAATCAAGTATGATGGTAAAGAGTTCCAAACTTTTTTCTGATGTTCACCATGGATAAAGACATTCTATCTGTGCAATATATCCAATCTGAGAGTCTGATTCAATACTATCGCCAAACAGTCTCATTTGCATCGGTAAATATGGCATTATGATGTTCGATTAAGCATTGAATGGCATCAATAGCACCCAAGTCGATTGGCTGTCCATCATCCAAGGGGATGGGAGAAGATGCATCAACATTTTCATCTTCATCTGGATGCAAAAACAATCACAGGTGAAAAGTGGAGCAAGTTTTTTAGCAGTTGTTTTAAGTTGCAAATAACAATCTCAAAACGCAATGATTTTACTCAGCAGTTTTTTTAAGTTGCAAATAACAATCTCAAAATGCAATGATTTTACTCTAAGTAACTAATGTAAACAGAACATAGTCCAAGATATTACCGTCGAAAGAGAAATATGTCTCAAAAAGCATAACTAACTCAACCTATTACTAGTTCTGGCTTAATTTTTTTGCAGAAAACCAAGGAATTCAAAGCAATTTTTTACCTACTCCTAGTTTACATTAACAAAGGTAAGAAGTGGAAACCTCCACTAGCACAAAATCTCCATCCAAAAGAGAAATGAAAAGGAATATAAAACAACATATTCTACCCTGGGTGTCTTCAGAAAACACAAATCTTTTAGAAATAGCCGTTCAACGGGCTACACATACTCAATAGAGAATGTACACTAAAAATTAAGGTCTCAGTTGCAGTAGTAGAAATATTTCATTGAATGTAAAACAAGCTAAAATAGCAGTTATAGCACACAACTTAGGTTAATCTTTGCATAACTTCTTTCTACAATTCATTCTAGCTGAACAATTTATTATGTTTCTGATACACATCTAATAATACAGATACACGTTTCAATATTAACTTCCATATTTTCTCAAAATTTTCTTACATTTATCTTTTTTTTTCAAAATTTTGAGTCAATATATAGCCTATTTGAAGTCTTTACGTACTTGTATCATATCTACCTACTTGTATAATTCCATCATTACTAATATGAGAGAAGATCTTTCTCCCACCACCAGCAATCTCCAGGTGTGGAAGTAGATGCCTGCAGTTCCACTTTTGAACTTCACACATGGTACTTTAATATGTCAACTGGTTTCTTACCAAATAAAACAGGGTCACTAGTCACAATACATTGTTTTAAACTTTCTAAGTCTGTCTATAACAGAAGAAAGAGATTCAACGTGCTAATGTTCAAAATTTATTTGGATACTGAGGTATCCATTCACCCCTCATTTAATATGATTTGTGTTAAAAATTATAAAGATGAATGAAATATTACACTACCCACTAAAAAAAAGAAAAGAATAAACAAAAACACAGACCTTCAAGCATTTCCCATGCACTAGAGTTAGAGTTGGAGTCCATATGTTTCTTAGAAGAAGATTTTGCTGAATGGTTCCAGAACTGGTCATACTGGTGTGGACTCTGTCCTCTTTGCCAAATAAGGATTGGAGCCATTTCCGTTGCAAGAGTTCTAGCATCCATCTGCCAGGAAGAAAGTGTGAGAAGCATATAAACCGCAGTGAAGAAAAGAATTCACACATTTTTACAAGATAAAGGCTCACAAGGAACAAGATTTTTGGATCTGAATCATCTGGTGATAAGGAAAAAAAGAACTCGCATTTTTTTATTGATGAAGATTTATTTGTAACAAGTTTGTTAGATCTCAATCAAGTGGGCAAAAAGAAATAAAACAAAATTCAGAATATGCAAAGGCTTATCATAGAAACTAGGCACCTCAATTAGCGAGTTCAAAACCCACGTGTTAAAAATTGTATCACGTTTTACAATTCACCACCACACAATTTCTTCATCTTAGAAGGAGGCGAAGGTTCTATGAACATCAACTCCAAAAACCAAGAGGATGACAAGTACACTAAGACAATTTCAAATCCAAATATCTACACATATCCAGATCGACACAGAGAGAGGTGGGTGCTAATTTTGTTCACTCAGAAAGGGAATAAACTTGCCTTGTTAACCAGAGATTTCTGGCTTACGCGGAGTAGCAGTGCAGTGATCAATTCCAGTGTCATGTAGTTGACAGTTGGAATCTTCTTTAAGGTATTCTTCATTGCGTGTATGCTTGAGCGAGAACCTCTTATTTCATTATAAAGCTCGAAGGTTGTCAATGGCTCAGGTAGACTTGCAAGGTAGCACTTCATAAGAGCTGCAATATCTACCGGATTTACCCCCTCAGGTATTGGTGCATTTTGATCTACAACACAAATGAGCAAACTAAAGAGTAAATAGATTGATCCCTTGACAAATAAAATATGTTTGAGATTAGAAACTGAATACCTTGATTGTAGTAAGAAACCAATTGCTGTATGACCTTTTTATCCCCTTCAGCCTTGAATAGCTCAGGTGAATTCAGCCCTAGACCAAAAGTAGGCTCCCATAACATCATTAAGATGTGTCTGAGAAAATTTACATTACAGTAATGACTAATGACAGTTTGCTGTATGTATTGGTACATCTCTCACCTGATAAGACAAGATAATCTGCACATTTCACCATGATAAAAGGAACGGATCTAGTTGATTGCTGCCTCTGCACAAGGATATCGATGGGGACTCCAAACACTGGATAAACCAAGATATGTCACTATAGCCAGAAAAAAATGTCTCCTGAGAGATTTGTGGAAGCAAATAATCATATGGCTCATTCCATATTTATAACTGTTGAACTGATTTCTACAACTCATGGACATGGTGTAGAAGTGCGACCAAGTATAACAGACATCTGCTATTACACCGTCCTTTATTCTTAAACAAACTAAAAAAGAATCCAGTAAAAGAGTGGCAAGGACAAATTAAGCAGAAGAAGTTTCGGAGTTGTTGGATACCAACAAAAGCCATCCCATCCCCCCCCTCCCCCACCCCACCCCACCCCACCCCCCAAAAAAAATGAGGAACACTAAAATCCTTATAAGCAAGTAATACAATGATCAAGAGAGAAGAAACTTTACCATCAGTGCTGGCAACTCCCTGCATTTCAAATAAAAAAGATAAGATACTTTAAAGTTCAAGCCATAGAGAAATTTGAGAGGAAAAAGGAAAAGAGTGAAAATTATCATGCACCTTCTGCCACCGCTCGATATCAGTCAGCAAAGTCTTGCTTTTCTGTGCAGTTTTCTTTGCCACCTGGAACATAAAATTATTGCATGTGTCTAGTTCAGACTAAAACTGCTTTGCAAAAGATTCAAAAATATCATATCATGTGTACTTTAGTTTTTTAACTACTGAGATCATAAGATCAACATCTCTCATCCATTCCTCATTTTCTTCCCTCAAAGATATACAACAACAATTCCATCAAAGTGCCAAACATGGGAACTATACCCTGTGTATTTTGAAACCAAATTTGTTGTCTTAATTAGGTATTTGATTGTGTGGTTTCATATTAGACTGGACTTTAGAAAACATTGCCAGCACTTAATCATCACTATGAAGATCGTAGCTGTATGACTTCTTCCATTCACTAGTGACTAGACACCTAACATTTACAAAGACAAAAAGTTGACCTACCATCAAACGATTCAAACCTACACTGAAAACCAAGGTGAACACCTTCACAACCTAAATAGAAGTTCTCGTTGAGTAAAAGCAGATACTTCTCTGTATCCCTATTTACAACTCCAACAAAACAGACTGTAAATAAGATTTGATTGATATATAATAGCTCTTTTACTAGGAAATACTACAAGGACAGAATCATTGGAGATCTATGCATATAGAATCAAAGAGGTCAAGCCAATAACTTTAACAGTAGAAAAATAAACTCTTCTATTTAACTTCCCTTGGCTTAGTTGCTGACCTCAAATTTCAAAATACAAAATTTCATACTCTCCTAAACCCAAATCTCTCCATTTATGAATTGGCGGGGTGGGGAGTGGAGGAGAGGGTCAATAGTAACTGTCCTAAACCCAAATCTTGTAACATCAAAATCTGCTAGTAATGGATGAGCTTTGAACAGAAGTCACATAGTAAAAGCTTCATGATTCTGTTTCTAGTAAGAAGGTTTAGTACAATTTCCCCTTATGTTTTAATTGAATCACAAAACCTTCTGCTATTTAAGGATAGGCTCATGAACCCCATCAGTATCTAACTAAAGCACAACAGTCACTTCTGAATGCCTCACAACTCTAGTGGTCATCCCGATTCCCGAGTGATACGTTGACATCACCTAGTGTTCTATAACAAAGTAAAGGCTAAAAAAAACCACAATGGTCTCTATTATGGGTATGGCTAAATTAAGAATACGGGATATGTTGATTATTCACAATTGGGAAATCTTCCACAAAACTGCTGATGTTTGTAATACCTCCTCAACTTTTGTCTTTCCAACAGCAACCTTATCTTTTGTCTCCAAAAACCCCTTCCTCAAGAAGAAGCTGGTTGTAGCAGCCGCAGAGATAAAGCGCTCCTGCATGGCATGTCTTGTTGATGGCTGCTGTAGGAGCGACCATCGACTTTTGACTACTGATCCAACTTTCTCAGCAACCTCACCAACATTTCCCTTTGCATCTTTCGCAACCTCACCAACAAATGATCCTGCTGACTGCCCAGCTTCTTTCAACTTCACCCCTGCATCAAAGATTCAGTTATCAAACATACAAAAATCAAAGTAAAGGTAGAAACCTAAAATTGGATTTCCAAATGAGTTACCCGAAGATTGAATGAATCCACTAGCTTTCTCTTGCCACTGAGGTGAAATTACTGAAGGCATTGAAGTTGCAACAAGTAGTATATTGACAGTAAACAGTATCAAATCACCTAAAAATAAAGACAAACAATTACAGGTGTTAATAAAGTTTTTATATCACCAAATGCTTTAGCTCCATTTCGACAACTATACAATTTCGTAACAATTCCAGCCAACCGCATTTGCATCAGAAACAACAAATTAACAAGAAAACACTAGTGAAAAAAATAATCCAAAATCAAATTATTTATGTTAACCAAATCAAAGTTGGATTTATAAAACAGTACTTTCATGAGAAAATTAAGCAATTGTTTCCAAAATCCAGATATCATCACTTTGACGAAAAATTAAAAACTCCACCATCGGATCAATACAGAAAGTTATAAGCCTAATCCACAGATTCAAAACATGATAGCTCCGATAAATTCCTAAATCATTAGAATTGAGAAGAAATAAATGCAGTCAGTTTCAATTACTAAACCTACTCCCAAAATTAACGATAATTTAACTCAATTCCAATAATTAACAAACAAAGAAACCGAAAAAACTGCAACAGGGAAGATCGATGATCCGAAAACAATAATCGGGTTAGGGTTTTACCTTTGATCAACGGATTGAAAACCTTTGGAAAAAGAATCGTTGAAGGAGAAAAAGAAAATGAGAGGCCGAAGGAGAAAAATATAGTCGGAATATTATTATTTTTAATTAATACTAATACTAATAGTGAGTTTATTTTGTGATGATTATTGGGTCAACTTTTTTATGCTTTTGATAGCCAATAAAAAGGAATTACGTGGATTTATTTTCAGACAAATAGCTATTTTTTCTACTATACTCTCGTTTCCTGTACGCTTCCAACGGACATAACGGCTATGTGCCTCTTCCGCTATTTTCGTATAACTAATATTGCCAAAAAAAAAAACATTATACTAGTACTGTTTTTTACTTACACTATGTATATCCATTTTAATTTATCACTAGCTTAATTACTGGTAAATTCATAATATAATTTCAAAGTAAAAAAAGTATTACTATATATTAAAAACGCAAAACTAAAGGTTGATAATAGAGGGTAAAATATACTCTTCCGCCTAACAATAGTTGTCCACTATACTATATTTTGGGTTGTCCAATAATATTTGTAAATCAATGAATAATTTTATACTTAGTTCCTAATTTTACCTTTATGATTAATTATATTTATTTCCCTATTACATTTTTCAAAACATTGTATTTATTATATTCAAAGGGCGATCTAGGAAAATTACCTTCTATTTATAATTTCTTAAGAAGTATACAAAGTCAATAATAGACAAGTATTGTTGGACAGATGGAGTATATATATTTGACTTGTTGAAGAGCCATCCAAATGTTATAGGCATAGTTAATGATTTTTCTATAATAAATAAAATATAATATAATTTTACTTCGTACATATGAATACATCGTTTGATGATCCTTTGAGTAATTAACTCTAATTTTTCTTTTATATTCTTTAAAATATATTCATTGTTCGATTTCACACCAAAATTTAAATGTTAGCAATTCTTACGCTTCATATATGTATGTGATATTTATTGTGAATAAGGTTATAAATAATGATGCTATGTTAAATTTTTTTTTTTTTTATATAATAATAACATATCTAGTGAAATTTTACAAGTGGAGTTTGGGGAGCAGACTTTACTACTACCTTGTAGAGGTAGAGATATTATTTTCGAAAGACCTTCAACACCTCAGATACAATAATTTCAAATATAAAAAAATAATATAGCAAATCATAAAAAAATGTGAAATTACCAACAACAAATAATACATTAATCAAACAACATACTTTGTTTGGTAGACGTGAGAACAAAAACGAAAAAAGGTGGAGTGGAGTTTAGATTTCTATTTGACGTGTCAAATGCATTTTTTTTGAAGTTATGATGAAATTTTAGAAGTAAATTCTTTATGTGATTTTTTTAATGGTTAATAAATATAGCAAGAAATTGCGTTCAGTAATAAACAGGTGCAATCATATTTACCCCATAAATCGCAATCTTCTGGTAGTAGTTTTTTTTTTAAAAAAGAGAACAAATAGTACAACTCAAATGTTTATGTCTATATAGAGTAATTTGGAAAAATGATAGTACTAGTACGAAAAGACGGTTGTTCTTCTTAGCTTCTAAATCATGATTAACTAAATCACACAAATATATTTTCTTTTTATATTTATAATTAAATCAGTTGATACTTAAAAATATCATTCATTTTTACTTGTGCATTTTGAAATTTGCACGTCCCTTAAAAATTGATATAAGTCTTTTTATATCATTCATCACACAAATGTATTTTCTTTTTATATTTATAATTTAATCAGTTGATACTTAAAAAAATCATTCATTTTTACTTGTGCATTTTGAAATTTGCACGTCCCTTAAAAATTGATATAAGTCTAATGTTTAACATTAGATCTTAAAAATATTTTTAAAATATTAAATAATTAAGGCTAAAAACAAATTAATAAAAAAGAATTAAACATGTTAAAAATGATTTTTTTTTCTTTTTGAAATAATGAACTAGTAAAATGAACAAAGCGTGCAATTTAGTAATTTTTCAATATTGGACAGACAGAATAAAACAGTGTTAATGAGGTATGAAAATCAATCTTTTGGAAAAGTGGATCTTAAGGCAATCATGGGCAACACGTTTATTTTTACTTTTGACTAATAATTTTGCATTAATGCTCATCGATGATGCGCTAAGTATAATTAATTAAGAATGTTTTTGAAAAGAAGAAGATATATATTAATTAAGAATGTTTTTGAAAAGAAGAAGATATATTTATTTAATATATATGTGGCAGCATGTATATACCTATTTATTAAGTAGGCACTATTTAATTTATTTTTTTCCATCAGTATGCATTATTGCCATTGATAACTTGAAATTTTGACTAAGCATTTAAATATCGAAAGCCTCTTTATTTACAATTAAATTAAGTTTCAAATTTGATGATATTTATTCTAAACTTTTATTTGTATAAATTTTGAATAATAATACTCAACAAGAACAAAAAAGTGGACAGGTCCTCTGTTATTTTAGTTTTAAATAAAAAATAATATACAAAAAAATTTCATGCAATTACAATTGAGGTAATAATGATATACAACAAATATATAAATGAGTTCTATACCTATGGCCATAACTCATATGACTTCTAAGAAAATATTTATCTTTGCTAATTATTTTCTTACAAGTGTTACGTTACATTTACATTGATCATTATAAAAATTAAAACATCATGAGTCATGAAACAACGACAAGTGCCTGATAATCTCATTTACTTATACATAAACTCAGGTTTCACTTGCATAATTTTAGAAATTGTCTAGTTATAATTTTCCCTAATTTTATTTTTATTTTAAGTTGTATAATTGTATTTCGTTGAAATTTACAACTTAAACTTAATTAAATAAATTGAGGTTGCTACGTTCAAATCATATTTTTAGCGAGTTACGTTGAATGGGATCCTATTATTGTAAAACAAGCAAACTTTTTTTGGAATTGTCATTACT
This sequence comes from Solanum pinnatisectum, assembly GCA_035578085.1. Lineage (NCBI taxonomy): Eukaryota > Viridiplantae > Streptophyta > Magnoliopsida > Solanales > Solanaceae > Solanum > Solanum pinnatisectum. The sequence goes on from CM069078.1 coordinate 35,026,010, forward strand.
CTTGCTTCTGGTGTATTAAAAGACGGGGCATGAAGCGAGGCATTTTATACAGTACGGGACGAGGCGTAAGCCCCGAGACATGGGGCGTAAGTTCCATGGATCTAAGGGGCGTAGTCTTATGTAAATTCAATTTTATAGTTTTATTACTAATAAAATAAGCAAAAGTAAACCTTTCAATGATTTTACAAATAAATATTTATAAATAACCTATAATATATAGAAATTATATTATGATTTTTATTTGAGATAAGTATTAATAATCAATAATGAAGAAAACAAGTATTATAATTACTATTTGAGAAATGTCATTACACCAATAATAAAAAAATATGATTTAAAGCAAAAAAAGTTTTAAAAAATAAATTAAAACACTCGAGACTATGTTTTTATGCCCAAGACCTACGTTTTTATGCTCGAGGCTTACGTCTCAAATTTTAGCACTTATTTCTTATGGATCTACGCCTTTAATTTACACTCCGGAGCGTTTTTGATACGCCCCACCCCGAGACTCTCGTTGAAACTCGTCCCAAAAACGTTTTTGAAAACACTGTTGCTTCTTTATCACATAAGTTTTTTATATTAATTATATATTTGCGTAATTGTTTCTTGCTTTTGTAGAAATACATCAATGAATCTCTTTTCTTTGACCAATTTCTTACAAGAGCCACTAAAAAAGCTTCCTCCACCTTTTTCTTTTTTAATGAATGATCTCATGGACTCATCTTCTCCATCAACATTGTCTCGATAATCAAACTCGTCAAATTTAAAAAACTTTTGAGTATATGCTTTCTTTCTTAATTTTGTAGTTACTTTCTAACTTTATGTAGACATTTTATACACTTTGTTGTATTATTAAAATTTTCAATCAAATTTTATTTTACACGATTGATTTCACATATGATTATTTTTTCATGAAAATTGAATGTGACTTATAGTGTTATGAGGACCTTCAAATAATTATATTTTCATCCCAGATCCCTTTGATTGCCTTTGGATAAATTTTCTACCATTTCTAATTCGGAATTATTTTTAATAAATATATATATATATATATACACACACACACACATTTTGCAAGCAATTATAATTTCTGAATAATAATACTCAACAAGAACAAAAAAGTGGACAGGTCCTCTGTTATTTTAGTTTTAAATAAAAAATAATATACAAAAAAAATTCATGCAACTACAATTGAGGTAAATAATGATATACAACATATATATATGAGTTCTATCACCATAACTCATATGACTTCTAAGAAAATATTTATCTTTGCTAATTATTTTCTTACGAGTGTTAAGTTGCATTTACATTGATCATTATAAAAGTTAAAATATCATGAGTCATGAAACAACGACAAGTGTCTGATACTCTCATTTACTTATACATTTCCTACAAAAATAAAAATAAAAAGTAGAGCCGTCAAAACGGGTTTAGCCCTTGGGGCCAGCCCAACCCAACCCGTTATTGGGGTAGAGTTGAGACATGATTTTTCAAGCCCATTTAAAACTAGGGCTTATAAGCCCGGCCCATATAAGTCTTTGGCCCTTGAGACTTGATTGGGGTCGGGCCGGGGTCGGCCCATGGGCCAAAACTTTTTATTTAAGGATAACTTACAATAATCTCACCAATATATAATCTAATTACTTAAATACACGCTATGTTGTAACACTACAAGAAAAACAGTTTGTTAAGACCAACATTTAGTGACGAGCTAGTAATCCCTTCCCTAATGATATATCTATTGGGACGATATTATATTCTGGTCCTTATATATATATATTTTATTGCGAAGATACTAAATCCGGTCCCTAAACAACTTATTAACTGGTCCCAAATTGTAATTGAAGGAATTAGCTGGAATTACATCCACCAAAATTTAATACTGAAGTATTAAAAAAATAAACTTTTAGTTTGTTTTAACCAAAATTTAGGCGCTAAGTGTTTTTTCATTAGCTAAAAAAAAGACCCGCTCTTTTTTTCAGAAAATTAGTAAACATATATGGAATAGGAATAGTCTTTCTTCTTCCTTTTTTTAGAATAGTCTATATGGTAGAAACCCTAACTTTCTTCAAATCATCGCCTTATCAATAAGATTGCTTCGACTCTGCCCAACTAGCTCAACACAGTGAATATATTTTCGTATGACATTGTCTTCTTCATTGTGTAGTCTTTGTATATAGTTGCGAAAAAATAGAATTCCAGGTTTGTTTCCTCTTCTAAATCGAGTTGCTTGTTTCTTCCATTGATTGATTGATGCATTTTTTCTTATTTTATTCAAGTTAGTCTTCTTCTTCTTCCTCTTTTCTAACATAATAGGTTTAAAAGTTTCATAATATGCTCTGTTTTCTTCCTTAGAATCAGTAAAAGATTATAGGGTTGAGGTTTCTAATAGTTGATTCGATTTTGCGTGAATTTTGAGCACCTTTGTCTTCTTCATTGTGTAGTTCCGCTTAGCTGCGAAAAACAGCAATTCAGGTTTGTTTCCTCTTCTAAATCGAGTTGCTTGTTTCTTCCATTGATTGATTGATGCATTTTTTCTTATTTTATTCAAGTTAGTCTTCTTCTTCCTCTTTTCTAACATAATAGGTTTAAAAGTTTCATAATATGCTCTGTTTTCTTCCTTAGAATCAAGAAAAGATTATAGGGTTGAGGTTTCTAATAGTTGATTCGATTTTGCGGTGAATTTTCGGAGCACCTTTGTCTTCTTCATTGTGTAGTTGCCGCTTAGTCAAAAAAAGGAATTCCGTGTTTGTTTCACTTCTAAATCGAGTTTCTTGTTTCTTCGATAAATTGTATTGATGGATTTTTTTGTTGTTTTATTAAGTTAGTCATCTTCTTCTTCCTCTATTCTAACATTAAATAGGTTAAAAGTTTCATAATCTGCTATGTTTTCTTATTTGTCAAGAAAAGATTATTGGGTTGAACATTCTAATATAGTTGACTCGATTTTGTTGTTTTCTTGTTTCTTGATCATCGATTGGACAAGGAAATCGCTATGTTTTCGTATTTGTCGCTGAAAGATTATTGGGTTAAGCATTCTAATATAGTTGACTCGATTTTGTTGTTTTCTTGTTTCTTGATCATCAGTATTGGACAAGGAATGGTTTTAAAACAGAGTATAAGGAATAAGCAATTGAACTAATAATTTGAAGTACAAACATGCACAGAGCTCTTGTTGAACAGGAAAAATCTCTCCATCTGATAATTATATTATCCATCTATATTTGATAATAGATGCAACTAATAAAAACTTACCTCCATATCGTAAAACAATATCCTCATCTTTCGTGAAGCATGGGACGATAAGTTATGAACCGAACGGCGAAATACCTCTCTTCAAAGAAATATCTTTAGCACCTTTTCCGGTATATAGCCCGCAAAATGACCATCCTGCTTTCTTTACCTCCCTCTTCTTGTAACCTTGTATCTTCTTCAAAAGGAAGAAATCCTCCCTTTTTAGTTCATCAACAAGAAACAACATTATTTAAGACTAATATTTAGGGACGAGTTAATAATTCCGTCTCAGAAAGTACATATATTGGGACGAGATTTTATTTCGGTCTTTAATTTCATATGTTATTGTGAAGGCTCTAAATGTGGTCTCTAGAAAAAGTAGTAACTCGTCCCAAATTAAAACTAATTGGGTCTTGAGAAATATATTGGAAGGGAACATATTTTCACCAAAAATTATCTCTAAAAATCATCAATTCATTAAAATTCTAAAAGGAAAAGAAAACAAAGAAAAGACGCTTACTTTGTTTCTCAATGAAATAAAAAGAACCATACAATGATCTTCCCTAGCTAACAACCACTTCCTTACAACGATCTTAGTGTACGTAGCTCTCAACTAAAAACTGTGTTTTCTCAAAACAGAGAAAGCACAGTGTCCGCTTAGCGTTAAACGCAACCAGTGTCTTATTGATCAATGCTTCATCTCTGTTTTCTCAGAACAGAGAAAGCAGAGGTCTTCCTAACAGTGATCTCCACTCAATATATATCTTCTATTCACTCGGATCTCAGGTATGCCGCTACTTGTATGAGTTGATTTGATTTTTTCTGTACAGCTGATTTGCTGTTTGTTTTGTTTGAGTTGTAACTCGTCTTGTTTGAGTTGTTGTTCTCTAAGACTAGATGCTGATCGTTTTCTTAAAAAAGTTTCAGTTTCGTAGTGTAATATGATGCCAAAAGTGATAGGGATCGATAAGTCCTTAAAGAAGTATGTGTTCCTAAAGATAAATAATAATGAACTAAACTTGAAAAGCGGCACTAACAACTCAATGAGCTAAAACAATATTAAGAGATAATATAGAGAGTGTTCTATTCAAGTTGAGAAATCTGTTATGAATTACAGGTGAACTACTAACAGGGCAAGTGAGACAAGTGATTGCAGAATGTTACAACTGATTAAGTGAAAAAAATATAGTTTCATTTGGGTCTGAAACTGATGAAATATGTAAAACACAATAGAACTGATGCAACTGACCTCCTGTGGTGCTGCACATAGAAGATTGAATGAGTGATAGTTATGTTTGGGTCTGAAAATTGGAAAACTTGATAACTTTCAAGAAGATGCATTCTAATAGTTGTTTAAAACATTCTTTCAAGAGATACGTTCTTATATTCGTACCATATATTCGTTCATTCCTATCAAACTCTCAATCACCACAAATTTATAAAAAAAAAAACTGTACATAACAGATTATAAGACCAATATTTAGGGACGAGATTATATTTCGGTCCTTATTTGTACAGTATAATGAGAAGGTATTAAATCTAGTCCTTAAAAAATTAATTCACTGGTCCCAAATTCTATTGAGGACCTTGAGAGTGAGAAAATTTCAGCAATATTTTATTCTTATCCTTTATCTTTTTTAATCTAGCTTTTTATGTACTATTCAAGGTTACGTTATGGCTCCTAATAAGCAATGGATGCAACTAGTGGACCACCGGCTTGATGAAACCTATTTAGTAGGCGTGCAAAAGTTTCTGGATTATGCTTTTGAAAGAACAGGAGAACAATATGAAATACAATGTCCATGTGTCAAATGTTACAATACAATTTTAGGAACTCGTAAAACGGTTGAGACACATTTGCAAGTATATGGAATAATTAAGAATTATACTTTTTGGTACCATGGAGAACGTTTGTGTGAGCCATTGTCAGAATCTGAATCCGAATTTGAATTTGCATTTGGAGATGGTGTTTAAGTAGAAGAATGTGAGAGTGAGGATGAAGTAGAAGAACTGTTGAGAGATTTATATCATAATCTTGATGGAGGAGCTACACACACTAATGGTGATGATTTACTTGAGGAGGAACCAAATGTAGAAGCAAAAATATTTTACAGCCTATTGAAGGATTTAGAGCAGCCACTATATCAAAATTCCAAAGCTTCAAAGCTTTCCTCTTTGATTAAATTGCTTCACATCAAAAGTATGGGTCGTTGGAGTAATGCGTCATTTACAATGTTATTGAAAATGTTGAAAGAGGAGTTGTTGCCAGATGGCGCTAATTTGCCAAACTCATATTATGAGGCAAAGAAGATAATCAAAGAACTCGGCCTTTTTTATAACAAGATTGATGCTTGTACTAATGATTGCATGTTATACTGGAAGGAGGATAGCCAACTCGATTCTTGCAAAGTTTGTGGGGCATCTAGATGGAAGATAGATACACATAGCGGGGAAACAAGGAATAAAAAAGGAAAAAGGATAGCATCAAAGAGCTTACGTTATTTTCCTTTAAAGCCTAGACTTCAAAGGTTGTTTATGTCTACAAAGACATCTACTCTTATGACATGGCATAAGGATAAAAGAGTTGATGATGGAATAATGAGGCACCCAGCTGATTCAATGGCATGGAAGTCATTTGATGAACTTCATCCTTCATTTGCGGTCGAGCCTCGTAATGTTCGAATTGGACTTGCTAGTGATGGATTTCACCATTTGAAATTCAAAAACCTCACTTAGCATTTGGCCTGTGGTTCTTATTCCTTATAATTTACCACCTTGGTTGTGCATGAAACAAGAAAATTTTATTTTGTCAATGCTTATTCCTGGTCCAAATGGCCCAGGAGATGCAATTGATACATATCTTCAGCCTTTAATAGAGGAATTGAAGGAATTGTGGGAGGTTGGTATTGAGACTTATGATGCATTAGCTAAAAAGAATTTTAAGTTGCATGCGCTTTGTTGTGGACCATCAATGACTTTCCAAAGATATGGAAATTTATCTGGATGGAGTACAAAAGGAATATTGGCATGTCCATGTTGCAATAAAGATACTTCATCAACACGATTGTCTAATGGTAAGAAGCAGTGCTATATGGGTCATCGACGTTACCTTCCTCATAATCACAAATGGAGGAATGAAAAGAAGTCATTTGATGGTACAGAGGAGAGAAGACCCCCGCCACAAATGCGTTCTGGTATTGAGATACTTAATCAAGTGCAGGATCTTGAAGGGCTACAATTATCAAAGGATCCAAAGAAAAGGAAGAAGATATCACATGAAAATCGAAAGGATAATTGGAACAAAAAAAGTATCTTTTTTGAACTTCCATATTGGAAGAGTCTCTTGTTGCGACATAATTTGGATGTAATGCATATTGAAAAAAATATATGTGATAATATTATGGGGACAATCATGAATGTCAAAGGAAAGACCAAGGACACAATTAAAACTCAGTTAGATTTGCAAGAAATGAACATTAGGCCAGAATTGCACCCTATCCAAAAAGGGGAGAAAATTGAAGTTCCAACTGCATGCTACACATTGTCTCCCGAAGATAGCATAAGTTATGTCTTTTCCTAAAGAATCTAAAGGTTCCTGATGGATTTTCATCTAATATTTCTCAATGTGTGAACCTGAAAGATCACAAGATATCAGGGTTGAAAAGTCATGATTGTCATGTTCTTCTGCAACATCTACTCCCTCTTGCACTTCGTGGTATGTTGTCCAAAGAAGTGTGTGAACCTCTTATTGAGTTATCTTTGTTTTTTTTGTATTCTTAGATCAAAGGAGTTGACAATTGATAACTTGGAACATATTGAAGCTCAAATTCCCATTACACTTTGCAAGTTAGAAAAGATCTTTCCTCCTTCATTTTTTGATGTCATGGTTCACTTGCGTTCTCTTCCAATAGTTCTATTTTTATAATAGGCAGAGTCTATTTGGACAGTTCCAATATTTCTATGCCCTATACTTTGCTACTTCTCAGTGCACTGCATTTCCTAATGTTAATAAATGTCTCGCTAATGAAAGAAATATATAGGATGATGGGATGTGGAATTTCTGTTTAACCATTGCGAGTGAAAATAGTATGTTAATAAATTAATAACATATTCCTCATTCACCAAACATGACAAACTAGAAAGAAGTAGGAATATATGTACATTCCCGAGCGACTTCAAACACACAGAACTGCTTAGTAAAATGCTTGTCTAGCTCAAGAATTGCTGCAACATTTCAACATTTCCAGGTGGACTTGAAAGAGAACTCAATACTCTTGTATATGGCCTACTCGAGTATATGTTGCATTAGTTTCTTTTGGAAAATCTTTTAGTTTCTTTCTTTTCAAACAAAATAAAAGCTACGAACTAAGACAATGTTTTATTTAGGTAAGAAGCAGCAGGAATACAGCAAATCGAGCTAAGTTGAAGATGCTTCATCATATTGGCAGTAAGCCTATTCGAGAGATTATTTATCAAAAGGTACTAGCATAAAACTATTTCATGCATGAAATATTTATAAGGTTTGTGTTATTTGACATGTTTAACTTTGATGTAAAGGGCGGGAAAGATGGCAACCCACCAGATTTGGCGACTATTTTCTTTGAGACGCGTAAGAAAGATAACAAGCTTGTTGAACCTGAAGCAATTGAAAAACATGTACGTTTGATAAATTGAATATGTTTATTACTTGAAATTGTTATGTGTTTTGATAGAAATTGTTTTTTTATATAATTTTTAGGCTCAACTCAAAGAAATGATTCAAACCGATTCATCTCTACCTAGCATAGATATTGTTGAAAAATGTTGTGGACCTCAAACTCGTAGCCATGTATTTGGATTTGGGGGTGGAGTAAAGGCGAAAGACTTGAAAGGTGGAACTTCTTCGAAGGCTGAATTATTGTCTGCACTACGTTCAACTCGAGAGGATAACAAATTCTTGAAAGAAGAAAATAAATCCTTGAATGAGGAAAACAAATCCTTGAACCATCGCTTGTCTACCTTGGAAGATGCAATGAAAGAAATAATGAAAATGAAGGAATTATTTGCTGCTCAACAATCACATGTCCAACCTACAACATCTCCTGTTTCAACTGAATGACCTCTACTTTTTTCTAATGACCAAGTAAGCACCAAGATACCATACTTTTTAGTTTTTTTGGTTGATTTGCATATAGTCATTTTCTACTAAGTCTAATTCTAGAAAAAAATGATGGTAACTAATCTTTTCCAGCTAGAAGATAGTACTTAAAATTGTTTGAATCCACCTTCATCTCTACTAATTTTCTTGTTCTCATTGTCTATGATCTTAAATAGAACTAGCTATTATTCAATCAAATGAAGTATAGATATCGCCCTTAGAAAGTAGAAACCGATCTCATGTCGGCTGGTTGTTATATGTTTTTAAATATATATTTATAGTTAATTTATGTTATGACGTAAGATTCGATGTTGGATAGCGACTTGTTTGTTTATCGTTGTCAGGATTCTTCACTTTTTGGCCATAATTCCTAATTGTATGATATTGGTTTTTGAAGCTGTGACATTGGTATGATGTTTTAGATTCGCCAAAGCTGCTACTTTCGTTCTTCGTCTATTTTTTTGAAATACAGCCGTTCATGTGTTTACACAGCTGAAAAAAAAGTTGCCAAAATCACATTTAGATGTGAAATATAGCCGTTCATGTGCTTGGAGCTCATTTTTTACATGTCCTTATTCATATGGAAGTACCCATTTCTACCACTAGAATGGATTGGTAAGAATGCCATGCTTGTTTATGTGGGAACTCTCCTTTATGTCATCTTTGCTGATATATTGTTTTTGGCTATTGTTGCTGGCCTACTTCATAGATTAGGCATATATTGGAAGCTTTATTTCTGATGAAATTTGCATCTTTTGCTTGCTTATTATATAAGATTAGATGTAGCATTGTACTTGAAACTAGAAAGAGCTTCATCTAGTCATGGGTCTCACTTTGATTTCTCTCTGAGAACAAGTGACTAAGAAGTGCAATACATCTTGCACACCAAATGAACAATACAAATATCATTGGTTTTTCTAGCTTGTAAAAAAAAAAAGAAGATGCACAACTGATGATGGAAGACTTTCTTTCAAGCCAACATTATTTGAGAGAACCCTATAACAAAGAAGATCATAATGCTTACTTCATTAATTAAAATTTTTTGCACAACTGCACATAAGTGTCTCTCTATTTGTTAATTTCTGCACTGCTGTATTTTTGGACAGCTACTTTATATGTTAAATTTTCTGCACACAAATAGTATTTGAATTCTTGGTAAATGCATCTCTATGATTTTCTAATTGATTTTTCTTATGTTCTGCAGCTTTTGTGGATATTTCTAGATAACACGTGGTAAAGTTTTAACAATTTTTGGGGTGAGCGATCTATCTAATTCTTGTATAAATTTAATATGTATACCAATAGTTATTTATCGTTTTTTAAAATTTTGAACTTGCAGATTTTAAAGGTTGAAGTTTCAAGTCAAGATACAAGCTTAATTAGAAGAAATGGACAAGCTAGTTATTAGTTTGCTACGAATGCTATGCAAAACTCGATAGTACATAGTCTAACTCAGATGTTGGCTAAATTTTTTGAAGAACATATTGAATCAAACATCATGGGATGTTGACCAATTTTTGATTAATCGAACTCTTAATCTCTATGTACTTGTTTCTGTCTCCCTATATCTTCTTTTTTAATCGAAAGTTTTAGTAGAAATTTAGTATTTGTTGAAGAATTTTTTTTATTGTGACATCAATTGATCTAGGAACATTGATGGCCAATCTAGGACCAGAAATATTTCACCTCTAAAGAATAATCTAGGATTAGAAGTGTTTCTCGTCTCTAAAGAATAAATTACGACTAGAAATAATTCTCGTCTCTATAACGAATCAAGGACGAGATTATTCTTGTCTCTAAACATGATACTCATCAAGGACCAAGCCATCCTCATCTCTAAAACTATTCAACGACCATGACAATATCGTCACAAAAGCTAATCATGGACCAGGTTGTTCTCGTCTCAAACGATTACTAAGACCAAGTGTTCATGGTCGCTAAAAAGATTTAATGACCTGAAAATATAATTTCCCAAGTCTATTTGAGACTAGATATGTAGTCTCTAAAAAGATTTAACGACTATATTTTTTCTCGTCTAAAATACCATTTAAGGACCAGTTTTTTGTTCCCGTCGCAGAAGATCTATAGCGCGAAGGTCATTATGACGGTAGCGACCAAGATTTTCACGGTCTCAAATTTGCATTTGGGACCTGATTTAGATCTTCAGAGACCAGATTTCCCTTCCTTAGAGGCTGTTTTTCTTGTAGTGTAATATTATGTATCTTATCAGATTTTGGTAAGTCCAGATACATGTATCTCGAAATATATAGACTCAAAATTAGGTTAATTTGTTCTTGATACACTCCATCTAAGTAGATTCGCATGTATCTAGGATACATAGACAAATCTCGCGCCCTCACCTCCCTCCCATCTTGCTTGTCACTCTCTTATCTCGTCGCGTATTTGGTATGCGAGATACATGCTAATTACACTAGATTTTTTGCTAGTGTTATTGAAACAACACCATTGTTTGCCATATTTGATTTGAAAATTTCTCATTTTTTTGATGTTATGTAATTATAAGTTTGAAAAGAAAAAAATGAAAAAAAAAAGAAGAGAAGGTCTAGCCCACCCCAGCACTCGGCCCTTCTAGGGTTGGATTGGATTGAACATTTTCAGGTCCTACCAAATGAAGGGCCCGCCCGTCCTAGCCCTTCAAATTTCTTGGCCCGCAAGGCTTGGGCCGGATGGGGCTGGGCCGGCCTTTTTGAAAGCTTTAATAAAAAGTATAAAATATTAAATTTTCAGCACCAATCTCTAATAGTTTCTAAACACAACAATTCAGATCAGAAAAGTCAACTCAATCAAAGACATTTATTTAATGGAGAATTTTTCGTATGTATCTGTTAAGTACTAAAGAGAAGGAATAAACGAGTAAAAAAAAAGCAATAGAAAACAAAAGTAGACAGAGAAATAAAAGGATTTTTTTTTTATCTATTCTCTTTCTAAAGAGAATTAATAAAAGAGTAAATAAATCAGTACAAAAAAACAATAAAGAAGAAAAAAAGGCTACTTGTACAAAGGCTTGTTCGATTGATTTTGCGTGTGTGTGTGTTTTTTTTTTCGCGCTTCAATTATTTTCTGTATGAGTTGTTTTTTCTATATCTTTTAACTAGAAATCTAATAAGTAGATTTCTATATATGTTGTTATCGTTTTCATATTAATTGCTATGTTTTTTTTTACGGTAGCTTTTTCTTTTCATATTTACTTTGATTTGTTGTATTCGAGCCAAGAGTCCTGCGAATATAGAATGTCTACTTATACGAGGTAATAATAAGATCTAATATACTCTATCCTTGTGAGATTTCATTGATGTATGTTGTTGTATTTATTGATTCTCTTCCTATTAGCCTTTGGCTCAATTTTTTCTTTCTTTCTGATTTACGAATCCTATGTAAGATAGATGTCGAAAGGAATAATTAATTCATCTTTTTATAAACATACCTTCCAAAGATACGTCACGGAAATATCACAAATTAAATAATAGGACCTAGAGGATCATATCCCATGGCGAAGGTAGATATGGAGCCAGAAGTATATGAATTAGAATTTTAATTTTTTTTAAATAATCGGGTTCTAAATTAATAATATGTATAGATTTTAAAAATAAATACAATTTTTGAATCAAAACAACCTAGTTGACTCTCTAACTATATCCCGACCCGTCTATAGTTGTTTATAATATATTTTGTTTTCATTTTAGCAGTCAACTTAGGTAACGAGCTTCCAGCTAATGAGCAAAGCGTACTTAATATATCGCTGCAACGCGTCCCGCGCTTATCTCATCGTTCCTATTTTCCTTTGCTTTTAATTTGACCTTGTTATTTAGTTGCATGACAACATGCCTTATGTTTAGTTTACCTACAATGAGGGAGGATAAATAATTTCCTTTCTAGTCTTCTTTTTTTTTTTTTTTTTTTTTGGGGGAGGGGGTCGATCCTTCTTTGACCCTAAATTTTTCATATATCTTTTAATTATTTTAAATTATGAGTTATTGTAACTTATAATATTTTTTACATAGTTTACAAATAGATAAATTTCATTTTAATTTTTTTTAACCAAACTTCAATTGTTTGACTCTTGAAAAACAAAATGTGTCACATAAATTGAGATAGATGTAATATTAATTACACTATTGGGAAAACTTTTAGAAACGTTCCTAAGTTCTATAATAATTTTTTGTTGATCAATATGTACTTGCTATTGAAAAAGAAGTTAAATCATGAAATTTTGCATGCGCATCTTTGCATTATTTTCCTCCAAAACAACAATAGTATGATTCGAGCTTAGGAATAAAGAAATTCTTGGTAGGAAGCCTTTTTTTTATGCGTGAATCTAAATTAGTCAAGTTAAAAGATACTAAATATAAGATGATTAAAAGAAAAGAAGAAGAAGTCACTGTGTTTTGCATAAATATCAAATTAGCCACTTTTTATGAATGGGAAACTAATAGGTGCCACTACTATTGAGTACATTGACAGAAAGACCATAAAAAATCAACCAAAAGAAGTATAATTCCCCTAGATACAGGGTATTGAACTGTAAATCTTTTTCAAATTACAACCAAAACTTACAATTCATATCCAACAGGAAATATGTTTTAACTTATACTAATATATTGGAATTGCTTGACAAGCAAATGAGTGGCAATAGCTTTTTAAGTAGTGTCACCCTTGTCATAGTCTTGCTCATCAAAAACAAATCTCTTCCAAAACCAATGATCCCTCCATATGGTTTCCATATTTTCAATTGGCAAATTCCTTGTCTCTGGCAAGAAAAAGTAGACAAATAGAGTCATGATTGCAACCCATGCCCCAAAGAAGAAGAAAATCCCTGATTTTAGATGGCAGAGCATAGCCAAGAAAGTTTGAGCAATTATAAAAGTGAAGATTAAGCCCACTGCCACTGTTATGCTTTGTCCTGCTGACCTTATTTCTAATGGAAATATTTCACTTGGAACTAACCATCCTAATGGACCCCATGACAAACTAAAACCTGCAACATAAATGCATATCAACACCAAAACCAATAGCCCATACCCCTTGCTCAACACCCCATGATCTCCTAACTTAACTGCCATTATTATCCCTATCAACATTTGTGATATAAACATTTGGATTCCCCCAAAACTGAACATAGCCCTTCGCCCGACCCTGTCAACTATCAACAATGCTAAGAAAGTCGCGCTGGTACCTACCACACCTGTCACCACAGCAGACATAAGTGATGCACTCGCGCCTAGGCCTATTGTTTGGAACAGAATTGGAGCGTAGAAGGAGATCACGTTGATCCCAGTCACCTGTTGGAAGAATGGTATTAATATTGACATAACAAGTTGTGGCCTGTATTTCCGTTTAATGATTTGCTTGAAAGGATGCTTGACGGCTTTTGACTTGTCACTTGCTTTGATGAGATCGTCTAGTTCTGCTTGGACATCGGTTGTACCACGTACACGTTGTAGAATCTTCTTAGCTTTTTGATGATCATTTCCATGTTGAATTAGGCTGTTTGCGGTTTCTGGGAGAAACAATGCTCCTATTGTTAGAAATGTAGCAGGAGCTGCAGCCATCGCTAAGGAAATTCTCCATCCCCAACCACCTTTAATCTTTTGAACACCGTAGTTAAGAAGGCTAGCAAATAGTACTCCAATTCCTACACATAATTGGAACGCGATATTGAAAGATCCCCTGTACTTAGCAGGTGCCATTTCTGAAAGGTATAAAGGGACTGCCTACAGCCATAATTCAGACATATGTTATGAAATATATACACAGCTAAAAGTAGTATTACTACAATTTATGAAAAAACGCGTTAATAGGAGGAGAAAGTGTACCTGATTTGCAAAACCAACACCTACACCTAGCAGGATTCGACCAAGTAGTAACATGTAGATATTGGATGCTGCGCCTCCAAGGGCAGAACCGATGAGAAATGCTACTCCACCAATTATAATTGATGGTCTACGACCATATGTACGAGTGACTGGTGAAGCCAAGAAGGAAGCAATAAGACCAGCAATGTATAAAGAGGAAGTGAAAGAGGTCAGCAGTTGGCTGTCAAATACGCAGTAGTTGCTTATTTCGGCAACATGTGTCATCTTAGTGAACACTTCTGGGAAGAATTTCTTCAGAAACGGCGCCATAGAGATCACTCCTCCTGTAAACACACATGAGTAAAAGTTAGCAACAACCAATTTGAGAAATATCTAAACATGTTCTGTTGAGGAAACATTTGAAAGAACCTGAAATTCCGATATCATAACCAAAGATGATTCCTCCGGTTGCAGCAACGATGGATGATAACACCACAAACCACGTAATCCTTCCATTGTAATCCGCGGAACCCTCACTTGTTGGGACAATACCAACTGCCATTTCTTCTCTACAAGTTCAAACTCTGTAGAGTGAAAATTGCAAGTACGAATACTTATGTAACATGAACTCATAGGAGTAAGATATATAATAAGCTATACATCATGACTCATGCACAGCTACAAAATCAACATGGCTAAATAAATTAATTTGGTCAATGCCTTGCAATTGGATGGCGTATATATCTACTACTCTTTAATTATTTGGACTTTAGGGTCACATATATATATATAACAATAAATTTTAAGTTGAACTAGTCGTATTTTTGGGCTTCTTATCTTGTTGTCACACTTTCCTGTATTATGGCTAGTCTTCACAAGTTGATATACTACAGAATTTTCTCCTAATTAAGTGGATTCACGTTATATGTATGTCCTCTTGTTTGCATGTTTTAATTTCGTCAATATATCGGATCAATATATAATTCTTGATTGATCATGAGAATATCTACAATTTCTCGGAATCAACCAAGGACGAAAAACAAATGCCCAGTAGCACGTTACGATACATATATTGAGCAGTTGACTAATCTTCTGAAGTAGATATTTTCACTTGTAACTAGCAAGCCAGTACTGGACCCCAAGACAAACAAAGTAAATGCAAATCAAGATCAATCAAAACTGGTAAACTGTACCACTTGTTCAGCCCAGTCACACCACATATGGTCCCTTAATTTAATTAAGCAATAAGCACCATAATTGCTCCAACCAACATTTGAATTCCTCCAAATTGAATCACTAATTAATCTCTGCCGGACTCAGTCTATAATATATATAGTAATGACGAGAAAAAAAGATTGCATCAGCTCTAACAACTCCCATAACCACTCACTTTCACCTAACCCAATTGTTCTAAACAGTAGTATTAGTAATTAATTTTGCATGGAAATTAATTAGTTTTGGATTGCTATTAACATGACAAGTTGAGGTTTTGTATAATATCTCTTTAAATAAGTGTAATTTGACGTCAATTATATTAATGAGGTCATATAGTATAACTTTTGACATATTCTATTCCCTGGATTCTTCGCAGCCTTCTCTTAGCCTTTTACATGATCATTGTCAAAATGTGGTGTCATTATTACTTTTTGTTGATCTTTATAATCAATTTTTAATAAATTAATGATGTTTAGTAGTTTTATAAAAAAAATCCATATTTAAAATAAGAAAATTGAGAGTAACTCAGATAGCAAGTCGTATTATTGCTTATGTACGATTGAAGAATGCATTGAGAGTCAATAACACTTAGTATTTATTTCTTTTTAAAATATATAGCCAAATTTTATAACTCTAGTTGTCACTGATCTCCGTGTTTTTATCATATGTCTAAACAATTATTATAATTTATTATTTCGTTCTTTGAGAGTACTTTATTTTTTATTCCTGAATGAGTGTTTTAATTATATATAATACTAATGGCTAGTTTATTGATTTTTTTTTCTTTTAGGAAGATGAATTGCATGTATGATAGTCATATATTTAAGAAACTGTGATTCTTATTGTTTGACAGTTAAGAATATGTTAGTGTTAATTTCCATCTCATAATAACTTTTATATCATTATTGCATTATTTCTACTTGCAAAATGATGTTAGACTTTTGTTTTCTTTAGTTTCTATAGTCATGATTTAATTTTTTAAAAATGATTAATATAACTTTTTTGGGGATAGTAATACTTTAATCATTAGTTTTTAATCAATATTAATAGTTTATTATTTAATTTTTATCAAGGTGGAATATTTTATTCATGTGGAATGTAATGTGTCAAGATTTTTTTAAATAAAAGAGAGTGCATTACACACACGAGGTGCGTTTCTCAAACTAATAAGTAATAAGTGATAGTTTAGCTATGAAACTCACGCTCTCAATAGCTGAAGTATCAAACTAAAAAAAAAGAGACAGTTTAAGTATGTTTTTGATACTTATCTCAATAAAAAAATAAAAATTCATGACATTTATGACTCGCTCCAAATTAAGTAAAATATCTTGCCTCATGTCCCCCACCTGTAAAATATTGTTCCCTTCTGTCATGTTACTTTAACTTGCAAAATTTTTATTTCTATTTTGAACAAATTTTTGGTAGCATGTTGGGCGTTTTATTGACTTGGCACAAATAACTAGTTGACCTAGCTAATTATTCATATCCAAGGGCGGAGCTAGGTGGGGGTTTGTGGGTTCAAACAAATTCACTAGATTTTTCGTTGTTGTGGCCAATTTTTCGTAAAACGGGTTTTGGTGCACGACCTGACAACTCTTTTGGATTTGATTTTAATGAAGAGTCGCCACCTAATGAATTAAGGCGTGTTAGGGCACCTATATAACCTAGCTAAATCTAATTAAAGGTCAATGAAGCAGAGATTGGGTAAGGGTTCAAATTACCTCGAGAGAAAGGTGTTAAGCACCCCTCGAGGTCCACAACTGTGGGTCCCGACCGTATCTCATACAAATTATGTGGGGGTTACAAGTAGCAATCAAGGTTACTATTTATTAATTATTAATTAATTAAGCATGCGAACTAGGTGATAAAATAAATAAACATTAAACAATTAATATAAATATAAATTAAGAGATAACCGAGGAGACAGAAGGTATACAAGTAGATAAGCGACAACCATTTTTACTTATTAAACTACCCCAAACAGTTATAATTATAAACAAATAAAAGGGAAAAGGAAAGGGAGACTCCAAAACCTACACTAACACCCTTCTACGGATCAGCGCTCGGCTTATTATTCGGAAAGACAAAACCAATGTTTTATCGTTTTATGCTCGAGTCAACTTCCATCATCTCCGTTTAAAGGGCCTAACTATCCCTACCCCACCTTCCGCATGCGTAACATCCTAGAAGGTGCTTAGCGTTCCAGCTTAATGCCCAAGAGGCATTGGACTACTATTAGGGAGGTTTTCGACTAAGGGCCCGTTTGGCCATGCGATATGATATCATGATATGGTGTCATGATATGGAACCATGAGATGAAATTAAAGTTTTGTTTGAACATGCGATATGAAATTTTTGTGTTGTATATTTTCTCATAAACATAAAAATCCCATAAGTTGTAAAACTATTAAAATAACCCCAATTGTTTATTCAATCTTATCAAATAAACAAAAATTTATAAAATCACATAATAAATTATTACAAAGCTATTTGTTCTCCACTTAAGTAATTGTTTCATCTAACTTTAATTTTATATAAAAAAATTGAACATAAATTGTAGTGTACTAGTCTTTAATATAATCCTCCCACATAGCAGTGGCGGAGCCAGCAATTTGACGAAGAGGGTCCAAAAATTAAACAACAAAAGTTCTTTTTAAAAGGGGAAAAAAATTATTCCAAGTGAGATTTGAACACGCAAGCACTGACTCATTAAAGATGTCTAAACATAGATTCAAGACATCTTAAACCACTAGGCTATAACAATCTATTATGTCAAGGGTGTCCAAAATATATTATTTAATCACTTCGTATATCATTTTACTTATATATGCGGTGTTTTTTTACATGTGCCTACTCCACTGCCACATAGTACGGACAATTTCCTTACATTGAACTTGCATTTCTCGATCATTGACCGAGAAGACGAACCAACATTGTTACTTTGAGTCATTTGTTGATCAATATCATCCGCAACTATATTTTCATGCTCATAGACCATAAATATTTCATCACTTTAAGAATTGGTTGGTGTGAGTTAAAGTGACTATATGTTGATGAGAATAATAGATTTTATGTTAGTGAGAATAATAAATTTTAAAAAGTAATGATGTGATTATAAATTTTATTTACATATGAAATAAATGGTTAGTAGATATAAATGTGGGGTTGTTTTAACAAAATATAAATTCGTGGATCAATTTTTGTATTAAAATATCTCAAATCATGATATGGAATTTCAATATAATTCCATATCATGGTTTTTGGAGAATATGGAATCACATCTCATGATATGGAATCAGCGTAAAATCGCATGTCCAAACGCTAATTCCATCTCACGATACCATATCGTAATATGGTATCACATGGCCAAACGCCTACTAAAAGAAAATATATGTTTAATTTCCTAATTAGGCCCTCTAAACACCAAGCAAAACAAATTGGACGAGCATTTAGCACATAAATCTTACATTGACCTCTATATTTTAATTAACATGCTAGCAAACACAAGTAATTGTGAAAAAAAAAAAAAAAGATTCATGCGAAGTGTGTGAGCATACAAAATACAAACGGTCAACATAACAATACTTATTTAGTTTAGAGAGGGCAGAAAATTAATACAGAATGCAGATTTTATTTTGATTATTAGCCAAATTAATCAAGGTAGATCAGTTTAAATAAGCTCAAATAAAGGGCAGAGATATTGAAAGCAATGGCAGATTTAGTTGCTAATTTATCTCAAAAGGACAAATTTAAAACATGCAGGGAATTAATTATTTTTATTTTAAGTGGCAAAGCAGTTGATTAAATGCAGAAATTAATTACTTCGAGCAGATTTTAATATAGGGCAGATTATTTAAAGCAGATTTTAACATGCTGGAAATAATTAATTGATTTATTTTGACTGTCAGAAAATAATTGCGTTGCAAAAATTATTTAACAAAATAAAATCCTATAGACATGATGAAAATTATTTAACATGATTAACATTGATCTTATTAGTTAAATCCTATAGACATGGTTTCTAAGTGAACATGCTGAAAGTATTACCAATCCTATAGGCATGATATCTAAGAGTGGAAACACAAATTATTACAAATAGAGCTTGTTATTGCAGATTTAATTTTAACTTATGAGCAAGATGTCTATTTGTTGACCTTATGAGAATTTAACATTTTGAAATAACCATAATGTCTAATCACTTGCTAATTTAATTAAACCCTAAAATTGTTTAACTAATTAACTACATGCTGACAATATTAATCTAGTCCTAAACATGATTTCCTAAGTCATATATGTGCAACAGCAAATTAATGCAAGCCGATGAACATAACATACATAGAAAATTTGTTGAAGTCCTATAGACAAGAATTCTATAGCGTAACAAAATTATTAAGACACTGAAATTATTAAAATTGATTGATTAACACATTTCACTTAATTATTGAATCCTAGGCATGGCTTCTAAGTGATAAGACATGCTGAAAAGTTATCAACACCCAATTAATTAACATGATGAAATATCAAGAACGAGACAAGGTATAAACATATAAGAGTCTTTTAATCATATATTATTTTAAAAAACACTCTGACAGCCATATAAAATTGATTTTTTAGCATGATGATAATAACACTAAGTCCAAATAATTAATTAACATAGACATATATCTACATCACACACATGTAACAAAATATAAAATAAAGGCAATTAGCACATACTAGTTCCCCTCCCCTTTGATGATTCCCCAAATTATTTCATATATAGAGTGTTAAAGTTATACAAAATTATTACAAAATCGAATCACTAATCAAAAGACGAATACCAAAATAAGATAAAATAAAGCTCCAATCTGCTATCCTTCCTTTGGCGACTCTCTGCATCTTGAACTTTATGTTCGATCCTGCCACACCAAAAGAGCTACTACTAACACACATAAATATATAAAAGCAAAATGTTATATAATAAGATTAATTATATAAGTAGAATCAAAAGGTATTCAAGACACACAGAAACAGACAAGTCATGGAATCCAATAAGATCACACGTTGAAAAGAAGGGATGAGCAAACTAACCCGGATACTTCCTTTTGTGCGTTTCACACATACAATGAACAATGCAAAAATAAAGATTAAACTAATGAAAGGAACTAACCAGTTACACGGAATTATTTATCAGCAACGAGTATTTAGCAAGATTTTCCAATCCAAAACAGTAACACAACAAGAAAGAATGCTCGAAGTTTACCATAAATCTTCTTCTTTTAAAGAAGAGAGAGTATTTTTGATTGTTCAAGTAATTTCTTTTTTCTAATTGTTAAAGTCGATAATGAGAAAGAGGGCCACTTTATGAGACACATCTTAACAAAGTAAAACGATTCCTAGTGAATTGGCCTAATGTATGTTTACCTACTTCATGAGTAAGCATAATTCCAATGATATGACTATCATATCTATTATGTACCTGAGGATGTGATGGATGGAGAAGGGAAGAGTTCACAATATAAGATCTAAAGCAAATAAAAAATAAATAAAAATTAGTAATTAGCAAACACAAAGGCTAAGCAAATACAAGATGAAACTATAAAAAGGATTGGAAGTAAAAAAATGATAATTAATTTACAATACATATATAGAAAATGAAAATAGCTATTCATATTCCAAAACTGAAGAGTCTATGCATTAGTTATACCATTCAATTAGTTAAATAATTAGAAAACTGAAAATATTTAATTTAATATGGAAAACTAACTAAATGCTTTGAAAACAGAAAATATTTAATTTAATATGAAAAACTAACTAAATGCTTTGAAAATAGAAAATAATATATGGTTTAAATAGCTGAAGTTGTATGGTTGCTGGTAAATGGGATTGAGCCATTGAAGAGACATAACTCATAATTGATAAATAAAAAAAATTAACTTTTGAGTTGGATTAATAATTAATAATTAATTAATATATATAATTTATAATATTTTTATATAGTATAGGGGTAAAATGGTAATCCAACTTTGCACTTTGGAGCTTCCCACTTTTAGTAATATATGATATGATACTCATGGCTAGTTTATTGCTTCTTTTTTTTCTAAAGGAAGATGAATTGCATGTATGATAGTCATATATTTAAGAAACTGTGATTCTTATTGTTTGAGAGTTAAGAATATGTTAGTGTTAATTTGCATCTTATAATAACTTTTATATCATTATTGCATTATTTCTACTTGCGAAATGATGTTAGACTTTTGTTTTCTTTGGTTTCTATAATCATGATATAATTTTTAAAAAATGATTAATATAACTTTTTTGGGGATAGTAATACTTTAATCATTAGTTTTTAATTAATATTAATAGTTTATTATTTAATTTTTATCAAGATGGAATATTTTATTCATGTGGAATGTCATGTGTCGAGGTTTTCTCAAATAAAAGAGACAGTGCATTACACACACGAGGTGTGCTTCTCAAACTAATAAGTAACAAGTGATAGTTTAGGTATGAAACTCACACTCTCAATAGTTGAAGTATCAAACTAAAAAAAAAAAAGGAGATAGTTTAAGTATGTTTTTGATACTTATCTCAATAAAAAATAAAAATTCATGACATTTATGCCTCGCTCCATATTAAGTAAAATATCCTGCCTCATTCTTCCACATCTAAAATATTGTTCCCTTCTGTCATGTTACTTTAACTTGCAAAATTTTTTATTTCTACTTTGAACAAATTTTTGGTAGCGCGTTTTATCGACTTGCACAAATAACTAGTTGACCTAGCTAATTATTCATATTCAGGGGCGGAGCTAGGTGGATGATTCGTGGGTTCGGACGAACTCAATAGCTTTTCCGTAGACTCTATATTTGTACTAGAAAATTAAGTAATAGCTTATGAACCCTTAACAAAACTGCTTGACAATTCAATGGTAAGGAAAGAGAAGGAAATTTAGAACCCCAAACTCCTAATACTAGCTCCACCCTTTAATTATTCAACGATAACCTTTTCTTGAGTTCATTACTTAAATGGTCTTTCAATTATTTGAAATTATCTATGCTTATTAGGGGTGTGCACTATTCGGATTAAACCGAATAATCAAACCAAATCAAACCGAATTTTTATTTGGATTGGTTTTGAATTAATAAATTACTTTGTTTGGTTTTTTGGTTTGATTTTGGATTTTAAAAATAAAAATCGAAAAAAACCGAATATTATATATATATATATAATGTTTAGGTTTAGAATTAAGTTGGAGTTAACCACTTTTGACCCTTTTTGGTTATTGCCTTTCATGATGATTACGTTTATATGTTATGTTTGAATTACATCTATAATAGGTATACTACTATACTTATAAGTATTGTGTTTTAAGTTTTACTTATGATTTATATTAGAAAGTATATTTAAGGGATTAAATATTATTACTTTGGTTATATATGTTATTAATTGTTGACATAACTGAATAACCAAACCGAAATAAACCGAACCGAATAGAGGAGAACCAAATCAAACCAAATTTATTTTGGATCGGATTCGGTTACACTTTTACAAAATTAAAAACCGAAAAACCGAATGCACACCCCTAATGCTTATATATAACATTTCACAATGTCACTCAACCAATCAAATATCTATTTACTCTCTAAATTATCAATTTATCATTATTATTTTTTACTTTTGAATATTATGATATTTTTTTCTCTTTCTAAATATCTATGTTAGGGATCTAACTATATAAAAATCAGTAAATTTTAGGTTTAGCACACATAAAAATCATATTTGTATGTTATATCTATAGTTTGCATAATTGTGCTCCATAACAAACATAGTTTGCTATGAGCATCAGATTTGTATAAATAGCAGGTGATATCTCGTTTGTATAAAAACACAGCGATTGTATATGTATATCGGCTAGATAATTGTATATATGTAACTACTATGTATATGTATCAATGATTGTGTTTGTATATCTGCATAAATTTTGAATTTGTATAAAATTGAATCTAAATAAAATATTTATATATCAAATCTCCCTCTCTCTCGCTTTATACAACACAAATTATATATTGTAATTTGTATAATTTGTGTTTGTATAAAGTGAGAAAGAGAGAAAGGCAAGGGAGAACTGGTAGGGAAAGATCTGTATTTGTATAAATATAAGTGTATATGACAAAAATATTTGTATATACAGTTTTCTCTCGATTTATACAAACACAAATGCAAATATTGCATTTGTGTTTGTATAAAGTGAGAGAGGCAAGGAAGAGTGGCGAGCAATATTTCTGGGGAAAGAGGCGAATAACAAGTGTTTGCTACGGATTAGAATTAAATGAAACTGTGGCTATAACATTTAATTTCAATTAATAGTTTGCTATTTTATACAATTTTCCCTATAAAAATATCTATAAAGTAAGAAAATAAAAATTAAAAGTTCAGCATATCTTACTGGAGACAATAAAATAAGTTAGCGCAATTTTCAAGCATATATAATGTATATAATATAAAATATACCACTATTTGAAAATATATTTTTTATGACATGCATTGAATATATGTTTTAAAAAGCTTCTATTCCCTTACATTTTCAATCATGTTAACTCGTTTTTGAGTTTTGGTTATATTTGTTAAAGTCAATTGCATTTAATTGAGCCAAATTCTCAATTCAAATCTAGAATATTTTATTTGCAAAATTGACCATTTGCCTTGCAACTCTTTTAATTCCCTTTCAAAGCCAAAATTGGGCCAATTTTTTAGCCCAACTTCATTTGCAATTCCTTCAGCAAACCCATCCTTTCAACAATACCCAGCAATCAGCATACGTACAGCAATACAACGCATACCACTACACCCGGAATCCTTTCAACAATTGGTACTATTGCTAGCCGTTTGAAACTTATCTATCATCCAAGAATTCGAAATTTCATTCTAAACCTCATTCGAAATTTAAACCCCTTTTACAAGAAAAAACTGAAATTCACGAAAGCATAGACAGGCAAAAATCGAAATAGAAGTTAGAACGATATCACTGAGATTTATGGGTCCTCTGTTTGGAATTCGATTTTCCATGTAGTTTCGTCGTTGGTGGTTGATTAGCGCCACCCAAGCTCGTTGTTGTTCCAGCGTCGCTGCCCGGAGAAAGGTAACGTTTCCTCCATAATCTTCTCCTCGTCTTCTTCTACTACTACTCTGTTGTTGTGTCACTGTTATTTATAGATGAGAATTGATGACTTCAATTTGCTATATATGTGTTCTTAATCGATTTCCTTGATTCAATATTAATGTGTAAGTCGGGTTTTGCCGTTTTGTATTTGTTCCTTTGTTTGAATCCGTTTCCGGTGACTCCTCTTCTTGTTCTTGTGTGCTTGAGAATCTCTGTTCTTCGTTTCCATTGTCTGTAAACCCAGGTTTTACATTCAGTTTTGCGCTTTCTTTTCAAAATAAGGATAAAATCTTGAAGCTAACTAAGGTGAAGGTTGTTTGTGTTTTATCTATTGTTTTGTTGTAGTAGCAGCTTGTTTTCAAATCCCTACTGTCTTGTTTGAATCGAATTTATGTGCCTAAATTTTTAGTCAAAAGCGCTCACTATTTGTAGTTAAGCACATAAGGTGTGAAGTCATGTTACTGTCAAGTAGTTTGCTTTCAAAGTCGTTGCCTATTTCTCTTTTCTGATCATCTCGGCCGTGTATGTTCTTGTTGAGTTAAATAAAATGTAATGGCTCAATCTTTTTCTCTTAGGGTCAGTAGTCCCTGCGTGTTTTTTTTCTTTTACCATATTTTTCTTGCTTTGTTCTTATTTATTTTGGTTAGTAATCCTCTTATCTTGTTGGCCTTATTGTTCAATTCATAAAAGATTAGGAAGTCACTGGATTTTGTTTCAGCAGTTATTAAACTTATTATACGTTTGCTTTTGTTTTATTTGATAGCTACTAATTTATCCTTTCATTTCCTTAAATTGGTCTCTTGTTTATTTATTATAATATATAATTTCCTAAAGCTGTTACCATTTAAGTTTGAAGCTTCTCTAAATAAAAGTGACTTAATGAAGTGTGCTAAATATTGCCTTCCCAAACTTAATACAAGACCATTTAAATATGTTGGCTCCCAGTGATT
Organism: Solanum pinnatisectum; assembly: GCA_035578085.1. Taxonomy (NCBI): domain Eukaryota; kingdom Viridiplantae; phylum Streptophyta; class Magnoliopsida; order Solanales; family Solanaceae; genus Solanum; species Solanum pinnatisectum. The sequence continues at coordinate 35,051,504 of CM069078.1, forward strand.
TTCTTTACTTTTAGTACGCTGTCAATTTTTTTTTTGATTCAGTTAGGGTTAATTATGTATGCCTCATGTATTATCTTAATTATGTATAAACTCCTCTGTTTTCTTTTTCTTTTCTTGGATGCATGTGATGCTGAGTCCACTGGAATCCCCCTTTCTTCCTTTGCATTGCATTTTTGAGCCAAGGAGGCTCAAATTTTATTCTTGCTGAGTCGGAAATCAATATACAGGGCCGACGAGAGGGAGTTGCTCGGATGGTAAGCACCCCTCCCTTCCAACCCGAAGGTTGCGAGTTCGAGTCACCAAGGGAGCAAAAAGGGGTGGGAGCTCCTAGGGAGGGTGAAAAAAATAAAAATAAAAATATATATATATATATATAAAAAAAAATATACAGGGAAGGAGCAGATCACAACTTAGAAAAGTCCAAGAGGACGGACTGTATACACTAAAGTATACAATCTGTATACACTGATATACAGGTCAAATTACAGAAAGTACAGGGAGAAAACGAAATACAGGTGTTCGGGAGCTGATTTAGGCGGTATACATTTGGTATACAGTTCGATATACAGGACAAGAGCCGATATACAAGCCCATCCTTTTGCACAACAGGTAAGTCCAGGCAACAACAATGGGTCAAAAGGCCCAAAGAATATCCAGCAGTTGATTTTGATGGGTCAAAGCCCATTATTTTGGCTTATTTAATTAGGACAGGTTGGGCCAAAGCCCAAATCTGACATTGATCTCCTCTTTTATTATTATTTGTTTATTGTATTAACTCAAACTTTTTATCTGATTTGGTTTTATCTAATTAAATTCCCAAAAGATAGTCATTTCTTCTCCTTTATGTTTAATTGAAATATGTATATTTTCAATATAGGAGCTATATTCCTTAAAAATCTTTTTTAATTTATTTTTTCCTTTCAAATAAAAATGAGTTTTCTTTAAAACACTTCAAGTGCCTAACACCTTCTTGAAGTGTAAATTGAACCTCGAACCCCCTTTTTAGTTTAAGTCTTTTGAAAGTTATAAGTTTTCTTTACTCCCCGAGGATGCCTGACCCAAGGAGACCTACTCCCCGAGGACGCCTGACTCGAGGATGCCTAACCTGAGAATGTGTGACCCGAGAATGTCTGACCTTAGAGTGCCTGACTTGAGAATGCCTAACTCAAGAATATCTGACCTGAGAATGCCTGACCTGAGGATGCCTGGCTTGTTCGCCTGACCTGAGAATGCCTGACTCGAGAATGCCTGACCTGAGAATGCCTGACCTGAGAATGCCTGACCCGAGAATGTCTGACCTGAGAATGCCTGACCTGAATGCCTGACTCGAGAATGCCTGACCTGAGAATGCTTGACTTGAGAATGCCTGACTTGAGAATGCCTGACCTGAGAATGCCTGACTCGAGAATCCCTGGCCTAAGAATGCCTGACTCGAGAATCCCTGGCCTGAGAATGCCTGAATCGAGAACACCTGACCTGAGAATGCTTGAATCGAGAACGCCTGACCTGAGAATGCTTGACCGGAGAATGCCTGAATCGAGAACTCCTGACCCGAGAATGCCTAACTCGAGAATGCCTGACCTGAGAATGTCTGACCTGAGAACGCCTGACCCAAGGATGCCTGACTCGAGACGCTTGACCTGAGGAGACCTACTCCCCGAGAACGCTTGACCCGAGAAGAGCTCGACTCCCCGAGATTGCTTGACTCGAGGATGCCTGACTGTTATTTTTATAAAATTTGTACATGCTTAATTTTATGTATCATTCTACTAAATATGTGTTTAGTCAAACACAACAATGTCATCTAATTTTAACACAATTTTAGTTATTACTCTCACTATTCCTTTTTAGTTGTCATATTTGCGATTTGACTAATTTTTAAAGTTAGTTTAGATTACATTAATTTGATATTTTGAAATAAGAATTTAGATATTCAAAAATTATATGAAAAACACTATAAATTGCAATTTTTTTCATAGCAATATGATGGAAAAATACATCTGACAATGTTAGTTAAAGTTTATATCGTTTGACTGTTAAAAAGAAAATAGTAACAACTACAAAAAAACGGAGGGAGTAGTTCACGAAATAGGAAATGTTGAACTATGTAAAACTAATTAAGATAATATACCATCTAACATTATCGGAGCTGCTGACATAGAATTACCGTAGATATTTATAATATTAAAAAAATGATTAAAACACCTAAATAGGACCGACTTGCTTTTTACCAACCAAAAAAAGGCACAAGTATATTAAGAATGATACACCACATTAGAGGCAACCATGCTATTCCATGTATACATGTCCGGTAACTCCATTATCTTTTATAATGTGATACATAATCTTTAGGTTTATTCATAAGTCTGTAATTTTAATCTGGTTAAAAGATGCAACAAGAAAATAACAAAAAACTTCATTTCATACACCAAATACCTTTTCAAGAAGCAACATATATTAGACAACCAAGATTACATCCCCATGTTGGTTCACCACTAAATCATCAAAAGCTCAATTCTGCTAAATCATGATTGACTACCTGTACATTGACATTTCAAAAGTTAATATTACAATAAAGATCGGAAGATGAAGCAATTCAAGATTGACAGTAAATAAACATAATTAAGTACTAAAGAAGTGATACAAAGTTCAAGAAATAGTAAATACACATTATTAAGTCTATGAAAATTCAAAATACAAGTTTCACGACTGTAAGAAGAAGCCTTTATCCAAGTTATTCATATATTAATGACATACAGTTAAATGTATATAGTCTCTTACTATTAACTGATTTATTAATTGTATGAATAGTATTTACTACAACTTTTGGATTTTCTAGTGTTATATACTATTATATTCTATAATTACTATCTAAATATAATTAAATAAATATTTTTATAACATTTTAATGTAGAGTAGCTTTGTTTAATGACATTATTGTAGTAACTCAATATTATAGGGATATTTTGGTATTTCAACTTTCAACTTTTTTTGTTCCCAGTTATAGTAATATATGATTTACGGCATAATAGATAAATGTGTCATTTAACTTGGTTTCAACTTGCATTAATGCCCTCCAACTTTGGGTGTACACATAGAAACTTAAACTTGTATAAAGTTAAACAAGTAGACAAATGTGTCCTATGTGACGTCCTATGTGTATTATGTCACGTAGGACACGTGTGTTTAGTTGTGAAATTTTATACAAATTTAAGTGAGTACCTCTACATATCCAAAATTAGAGGGCATAAATGTTAGTTGAGTAAAGTTAAAGAGCGTAAACATCTATTATGCCTTTATTTAGTTAGCTTTGTTCTTTCATTTGTTTGGGACTTTGAGGGAGTAGATGTAAGATCAGAAATAAGAAAGGAAATGGGAAAGTTAAATTGAGTAGTAAACACTTTGAACATACTATGTACTAGTTTGTCCAATTATGTCAATGGGACATACTTTAATTATATTTTTTTCTGGAATGACAGATCAATATTGTATAGTCCTTAATGGGAATCAGTTACTAAACACCTCATTTCTAAGTAACCATAACCATAAATTTACAAACTTTTAGAAATCCAAAACACAATTTCCAATAAGCCTAACCACAAATTTACAAATAGAGAAAGTACACTTCTCTTTAATTGATTCCAAGGATGAGCTCGTGATAACTATCTTTAACCTTCCTCTTCTTTGATGATAACTTCATTATTTTCTCCTACAATTCTCTTCCAAAACCAGTGTTCTCTCCACACCCTGTCCATTTTTTCAATAGGCAAATTCTTGGTCTCTGGCAAAAAGAAGTAGACAAATGCAGTCATTATTGCCACCCAAACTCCAAAAAAGAAGAAAATCCCAAACTTGAAATGGCACAACATGGCTAAAAATGTTTGACCAACCAAGAAAGTGAAGAGAAAGTTCACTGATACTGAAATACTTTGTCCTGCTGATCTTATCTCCAATGGAAATATTTCACTTGGAATTAACCATCCTAATGGCCCCCATGACAAACCAAAACCAGCTACATAGGTGCATATCAACACCAAAATCACAAAGGCCCAACCTTTACTCAATCCACCATGATCCCCTAACTTAGCCCCCATTAATCCTCCTACTATCATTTGTGTAACAAACATTTGTATGCCTCCGAATATCAGCAGACCTCTTCGGCCAACTTTATCAACAATCAGCATTGACAAACCTGTTGTGACAATTCCCACTGCTCCTGTCACAACAGCAGATAAAAGAGATGCACTTACACCTAGTCCAATCGTTCGAAACAGGATAGGAGCATAGAATGCAATGACATTAATTCCTGTGACTTGTTGGAAGAATGGTATCGCCACGGACATGACAAGTTGAGGCCTGTATTTTCTTTGTACAATGTTCTTGAAAGGGTGTTTGATAGTTTTTGAAATTTCACTGGCTAAGATAATATCATCAAGTTCTGCTTGTACATCATCAGTGCCTCTGACTCTTTGCAGCAATCTTTTAACCTTTTCGTGATCATCTGTTCGTTGAATCAAGCTGTTGGGGGTATCTGGGAGGAACAACGCACCTAATGTTAAAATGGATGCTGGGACTGCAGCCATAACAAGAGACACTCTCCATCCCCAACCACCTTTGACCTTTTCAGTGCCATAATTTATAAGGTTTGCTATTAAAACTCCAATGCCTACACTTAGTTGAAAGCTATTATTGAATCCTCCTCGATACTTGGATGGTGCCATTTCTGACAAATACAACGGTACAGCCTGCAAAGTTGTGAAAACAAACTTAGGTTTTAGCTAGAACAGATAGTTGATTGAGCTGGTTTACTTTCAAAAAGGAACAAGAATGGTAAATTTGTCAAAGGGTAAGTCTTTGAGTTTTCATTTAGAGAACTTCTAGTTTTATTTCCTAAAGTAAAGATATAGGATATTTGTCTACTAGTTGAGAAGTATTGCTTCCACTTCATTTTAAATGCTCGTGTTTGATTAGATACAAATTTTAAAATGAAAGACTTTGGCACATATCAAAAGTACCTTCAGAACTTGTCGTCTTCAACATGTCGTGGCATTTCTACGAGACTATGACTATTAAAGCATCTCATTGAGAGTAAAGTGGAAGTATTTCTGGTTAGGGAAAAGTATAATTCTTTTTAGAATGTACTAAATGGAATAGATGGAGTAATATTTTACCTGATTTACATTTTGAGAACAACTCTTTTTCTTTACAAGAGTGAAAATATAGGACGTGCGTCTACTAGTTGAGAAGTACTGCTTTCATTTCACTTTAAGTGATAGTGTTAGACTAGATACGGAGTTTAAAAATAAAAGACTTTAGGCACATATCAAACGTACTGTTAGAACTTATAGTTCTAAAACATGTCTTGACATTTCTATGATTATGAGAGCATCTCATTAAGAGTAAAAACTCGAAGTTTAAAACATTTCTAAACAAGGAAATGTGTATTTTTTACCTGATTTGCAAAACCAACACCAACACCTAGTAAAACTCTGCCAATTATAAGCATATAGATATTAGAAGCAGCTCCACCAAGGGCTGCACCAGCAAGGAAGTTAGCTCCTCCAAGAAGGATTGATGCCTTGCGACCATACGCTCTGGTGACTGATGAGGCAACAAAAGTAGCAAAAAGACCAGCCACATAAAGAGATGATGTGAATGATGTCAACAATTCACTATCAAATTTGCAGTAGTTACTAATTTCTTTGTCTTCTTTCATCTTAATGTACACATCATGAAAGAACTTTTTCAGAAAAGGCTCCATAGATGTTACTCCACCTTCACATTATTCAAAACTTGTGTTAGTGAAATAGAATAGATCAATTGATTCACAGTAGAGATATAAGTATTGAAAACACCTCTAAATTTGGCATGAATTATTACTTTAGTCTCTCAGTAATAATAATTCACGCAAAGGAAACATAATTTCTTGTTCTTTTGTGTTCCTTTGTTTTCCCTTTGGACAATTGAAACCTTTACTAGGTGTGTCATAGATTGTATATAAATGCAGAAAAATCAAACCTGAAATTCCAATATCATATCCAAAGATTACACCACCCATAGCAGCCATCATACAAGCTAATAGTACAAAACATGTCAGCTTTCCATGGTACTCTTCTCCATCATTTGCTACCACTAATCCCTCTGCCATACTTTTTTCTTTTACTTTATCAAGTGAACATGAAAACTTACAAGAACGAAAGGGAATTAAGGGGGGAAGGGCACACTCATGTAAAATTTATTTTACTTATGATTTACAATAATAGTAAAAATATTTATGATTCACATAAATAGTAAAATATCCATAACAATGTAAACCTAGGACAAAAGAGGGAAAAGGTTGAAGAGTTTTAGCAGTCCAAGTTGACTTGACTGCTAGAGATCAGCATCAAATATGGTCCACACACATGTGTGTTGATTATTCAAGAATTGTCCTTGTGCCAATCAAATGATTGATCCAAAGTAAATAAAATAATTTGTTGTGTGAACTAATAAACAAAAGATATTCTGATTGTGTAATCTCTATGACAGACTATGTTTTTGGAGATTATTAATTATATTTCCACCATTATTGGTGCAGATTAGAGTGTGTTTGGTAGGGACATTTTCGAGAAATATTTTTCTAACCTCCTTAAAAAATAAGAAAAATGACTTCTCTAATAAAAATAGAAAACAAATTACATAAGTGGTATTTCAAGTTTATTGTCTCTTCCCAACCCCTCCAACCCTCAATCCTTGATCATCCCATCCCCCCACCATCACCGAACCCCATTCTTCATCTCTACCCATCTTTATAACGTTTTGCTTGATGACATATAAATATTCTTTTGATAATTTTTTCTCATTTACTTAGAAAACATTAGAAATTGAGTAAAATAAACCACTTATTTTTCAATAAAATATTTTCTGAAAAATATTTTTCTTCATACCAAACACATCGCTGATATTTGGTATAGTCAGGCATGCTGATAAGAAGGCAACAAATAGTGATGGCTTTGCTTTCCAAAAATGTTCTAGTATTTTGATATAGCATAAGACTTCTTTTATATAAGAGTAACAAATAAGCGCCAAACAATTGATTTCCTTTTCTGGAGCTATTAAGATATTTCATTTTACGAAAATACTCTTCACATTATTTAATTTAGTAAAAAAAAGTTTGAGGAGCCTCAAGGTTTTTTCGTCATTTTCATTGTTTAATCTCCGAATAACTAATCATAGTATATAGTATTATTTCATCCTCTAATGGTGACAAAAATAACTTATTTTGATACTAATTACTAAAGTAATAACTTATTTTTAAGATTATTAACCAAACAAAAATAAGACACTACTAATTTTTTTTCATCTCAAGACAATTTATATTTGTCCAACATACCAACGAGCCCTCTGTTTAAAAAGTAGACTAGCCAACAAATTACTTTTTAGATTTAATAGAATAATTTAGTTGTATCGAAATTAGTATCAATTCAAATCATTTCAGGAGTAAAATGTGACCGGATAATCAACCTACAAAATCATTCATTACAAATAAAATATTATTATTGTATCAAAAGAGAAACACTTGATTTCTTCATTCATCTAACTTGCATCTTTTGGTCCAAAATAAGGGGAAAATAAAATAAACAAGAGTATCTTCTTCAAGTAACCGAAGAGCACTCTCTTATAGAAAATTTATTTTTGCATTAAAAGGGGTTAATTGTCAATTACATACTACTAAATATGGAGAAATTCCAAAAAACAATTATCGAAGTTTGAACATTTATCAATCCAAACTACTTTTTAAAAATAATAATTAAAAGATTGGACTTTGCCCGTTTTGTTGGAAAAAAAATAACAAAATCCAAAACAAATAAACAAGTTTGGCCCAAATGCAAAAAAAAAAGGAAGAAAAAATGTGTGTCTTATATAACTGTACAGATGACAAAAAAATTCTATTCAAAATAATCATATGCATATGAAATGTATTGAATAAGTGTATAAAATAATATATTATCATGTTTATATGATGTGTATAACTATATATATATATATATATATGTTGTTTAAATAATATTTATATATACATATATTTTTTTCAATCACAACCAACTCAAATCTCCTCTAAACGAGAAGTTTTAAAATGTATGAGGTACAACTAGTACAACTTGTATGAGGGTATTATATTAGGGTAAAATACAGAAATACACACCTTTTGTTTCACTTATTTCCTTTATCTCCTATTATTTTTAAAAATTTTCAAAATTTCTTTAATGTATCCAAGCTGCATATTAATTATTCGAGCCAGTATTTAACGTATTCGAGCTATTTTTTAATGAATCTGAGCTACATATTAATGTATTTAATGTATCCCAGCTACATATTATGTGTCCGAGTTAGTTTTTAATGTATCAAAGCTACATATTAATGTATCCGAGATAGTATTTAATGTATCCGAGCTACATATTAATGTATTTGAGCTTCAATTATTGTATTCAGTTTTTTTAATTTTTAAGGGATTAATGTAATTAGAAACTTATTATGGATAAATTATTATTTCATATTTTAACTATGAGATTTATGTAATTTTTTATTAGTTTATATTCTAACCTAGGAATCCGAGTTCTATTTTTCTTCTTTGCCTTTAATTTCTCTTTCAATCCGTTCTCTTTCCTCTTCTTTTTTTTTCTTCTTGTTTTCTGTTTTTTTTCCTAAATCTATTTTGAAATTAATTTAATTACTGGTGTATATGAAAAAATAATTTATTTTTTACTTATTTATTTTAACAAAAGATATTTTTAAAAAGTACCATATTTATCATCAAATAATTACATAGGTATCAATAGTCAAATTTAAAAATTTAAAATATAATTAATAAGACTAGTTTAGTAAAATGAATCTTTAACACAAATACAATTAAAGCTATATATTAAACTTATAAAAAAAAAATAGTGAAACAGTTGTTATTAAAATTACACATTAATAATTAAGGGGTTATGAACATAGAAAACATGATTATGGTTATTATTATTTGGCCTTTGGCTCTAGAATTCAAACATATATTTTTTATTGTATTTGAAATAAACGAAATTATAGTTGAACATAGAGTCATGTTTTATTTTTGCAAAATAAAATATTCGAAATGATATTCATGTTTGAATGTACGTAAATACAATTTTAAAAATGAAAAGTGAGTTGAAAAATCAGATTATACTAATATGTTTTCCAAATTTGAAATATATATTCGAGTTGACAAAGTTGTATTTAAATTTTCATTATCAAACATCAATTTTCAAATTAAGTGAAAAAATATTATTTTTTAAGAAATAATTCTTACGTTTGAATGAGTCCTAAAAGTAGAAGTTAAAAAAATATTAAATATGAAGATAATTTTTTTAAAGTATGAGAAATGAAAATTGAGAGAAAAAATAATAATTTTAGTGGTCAATTTTCATGACATAAGTGACAATTCAAAGAATTAACTTGAACTTTTTTATACTCTTAACCTTTAATTATTTAAATAAAAATAAGAATTTTTTAAAAATAAATTATTTTCATATATACAAACTAAGGGAGTAATTATATTGGTTTAAAAAAGATTTAGAAAAAACATAAAATAAGAAGAGAGGAAAAAGAAGAGTAGGAAAGAGAAATAAAAGGGAGTCCGGAACCTAAATAAGCCACAAAAAGATAAAAGTGACCAAAATAAGCCACTATTCTAGTAAGTAACTAAAATAGGCTTAGTGGAAGAAAAAATTCCGCTTTATGCAATATTCCAAATGTTTTTCGTTAGTCTCATAACGTGTATATTTTAATATATAGCGAAACTATTTTTACACCTTATAAAACACAACTATTTTTTATACTTTGTAAAGTGTAAGTTTTTCCTACACTTTATAAAGTGGAAGAAAATCTTACACTTTAAGAAAAGTTATTTTACCTTTTTCACTTTCTTCTTCTCCCCTTTCACTTTCATGGTTCACTTTCATCTTTCAAGCGATTTTTCACTTCGAAGATGTTAATTTGATGGTCCCAATACAGAAATGCCGTTTATTATAATTGTCCTCCCAAACACAATACTAAATATTTCATTAATGTCCGATATCATAAATTTCTTTCATCAATTTATAAAAGAATGTGTATAAATAGTACTGATAAAATATGTGTTTAGAATAACTCTACTCCATGTTTATAAAGTCTCAATTCCTTCTCTACTCTTCCTCAATCAATCAATTTAATAATACAAAAAACAAAAGCAAATATAGGAAATTACACAATCTCACTCTCATCCATAAACATAAATGAAAGAGCTTCCAAATTTATATAAGGGCAATATATATATATATAACGGCCTTAAAAAATACTTGGACCAAAAGCTGTTCAAATTGTACTGTAAATAACATCTGAAAATCATAAGTTATGTAATTATGGAGGTCAAAAAGAAACTTTGATCAAAGGCTGGTCAAATTGTACTGTCAAATGTAATAATTGTTTCTCTTTTTTGGCACAATTTCATTTGCTATCACAGCCCATCAAATTTCCACAAGACACATCACTAAATAATTAGACCAAAGCCTGTTCAAATTTTACTGAAATGTAATAGTTTTGTCTCTTTTTTGGCACAATTTCATTGGCTACCAAAACCCCATCAATTTTTAAGAAAACACCTGTACTTTTATATATATTTTATATATTTATTACTCATAGAGCACAAATTTATTAGGCTGAAGAAAAACTTTTGCTCCCTTTCTCAGGTATTTTTTACCCCTTTTCATGTTTTTCCTCTTTCCATTTTCAATTTTTCTTGCAGATTTTGCTTGTCACCAAAGGAGAAAATCAAAATGGGACAAAATTAGAGTGATTATTTTCACTTAAAATTCCAATTTTATTACTCAGCAGACAGATTTGGGGGTATTTATTATATTTTCTAATGTTTCAGTAAGTTTCGGATAATTATGTTATTGCATGCTCCGAATTTGATTTGAAATATTCATATTCTGTTTTCATTACATTTTCTGACTTTTAGTATGTGGAGGGCAATTATGTTCTTGCATGTTCCTAATTTAATCGCCCCTATTCATGCAACCACAAAAAAGAAAGGACTTTGACTCAATAGTGATACTATCCTGCAGATACTATTGTTTGGTTAAATGTATTTCGTACAAACATGGTACTAAGATTGAACATCGACCGAATAGCATTAGCAACACGAGATTGGATTTGCAAAGTTCAAATTGTGAAAATTGGTTTCTATAACTCTTACTTTCAGGAATGTTAGATTAAGGTAGTTATGTATGCCGATGAAATTGAACAGTATGCAGATAAGCTTAAACTCATGATTACCTATCTCATCTCTACCGCAAAAGTCAAAGTTTCGCCAACTTCATATGGCAAGTCAATACATAAATTTTACTGGGTTCTTGACAAAGAAACAGTAATTGAACATATCAAACCATCTAACAAACTTGAGAAACCACTTCCACCACCAACCAAGCTGAATATCACAACCTTTGACCGCATTCCTCATATGATGGTTGATTCTGCTGCTGAAATTGGTATATCGATCCTAATAGCTATCATCAGGCTAAAATATACATGTTTACTGATACACACACTTACCACATTTCATTATGTATTATATAAGCAGATATATTGGCAATCGTTCTTCGTTGTGATCCTCAAAAATACGTAGGTCGCAGTCATCATAAGTGTCGAGAAATTACCATATGTGACAATGAGTAAGTATAACATTTCACCTTCAATTTTCCCATTTTATGAAAAGATTTTGAATAAGTAAACACTTTTTTGGTTTGTTTGATTGGATCATCAGTTATCGTCTGGGCGTTATCATGGTACTTAGTCTTCTCTTCTCACATTCTCAGAAAAAATCACTTTCTCCTCACTCTATGGGAGGATTTCAAAGAAATAGAAAGAAATGAAATTGAAGCTAAAATGGCAACAGAGGCAGATCTGATTGTAATCCTCGGAAGGAGTATATGAATCTCTACTTATCAAGGTACAGATGCGCTGAACTTTTTACCAACATAATTTTAGATAATAACAAAACATTATACAAGCTATGTGTTATACAGGGTTGTCACTGCAGACTAGGTTCAATTCTACAATACGTGTGGATCCTAATTACCCACAGACGGTAGAACTCATCAACTGGTACTCACATTTCATCATTATTCTCTAGCTTTAATTTGCATGTGAAGAACCTACTAAACATATTATCTGATGTAACAATAGGGCAAAAGAAAACAAAATTATGTTGTTAAGTCGTGCGTCAGAGAAAACCTCAACAAGCTCATCTGCCCCTCCCATGGTAGTGACTCCTATCGGCCAACATGTTATCTCTATTGCAGAAATTTCATCACCAACTTCTGTAAGTCATACTTCAAGCTAATCATTTGAGAGTATGCGTATTAATTTTCTAATTGTCTAGCTTTGGCTAAATAATAAAAACAAATAATATTTATTCATGAGTAATTTAACACGTATTATGTATATGATATTTTCCGACAGATGAGACTCTTCTATGTTGAGGCAGAAATGGCCATATCAGATGAATTGCAAGAGTTTTGTGTGCTTGAATGCTCAGGATGCAAACAGAAGAAGCGCACAAAGGATAGAAAGGATTTTGAATGTCCAAAATGCAATCGGAAAACAACATTAGTGCCTCGGTACTATACTTTTGACTTGTAAATTATAGTTTGTACAAAATATAGCGTATATTATACACAAATTTAAAACTTGACATGATTTCAGGTGTATCTTTCAAATTGATCTTATTGATGGTACTGCTACAACCACAACATCTATCTCTGGTGAATTGGGAGAAAAATTACTCTCCATGACAGCAGAAGACATATTTGACATAACTTGCGCTAAGGTGATCTCTCATTCCCGCGGGCTATTTCTACACATCTATTGTCACAACACCATATATCTTGAACAGAAACAGTTTAGCATATATGCTTAGTTCTAAAGAGTTTCTTGTGACTCTTTACATTTATAGAGGCAATCATTGTCTGTTAATCATGTCCATGAGATGTTGTCAAACAAACTTTCAAATTCAGCCAAGGAAGTCATCTTGGGGCAGCTCAAATAACACACATGCAACTTTGTCCATTCTTTCCTACATGGAAAAGGAACATACTCCGCAGAGCACTTCTGATAGGAATTCTAAAAAGATAAGGCCTTTGGAAATAAGTGAGGTGGAGGTGATGACAACAACTACTGCAGCTGGTTCTTCAAATGCAACGCCGAAATTTGAACCACCCACACCAACAAAAAAGGTGTAAAAGGTCAGTCTACATCTGACTTTCACATTTATTTTTGGAAACCAAACTATAAGTCACAGTGATTAACAATTCGAAATATTTAGAAGTATTTGAAAATTTTCTGATAAAAAAAACTAACAGAGTTTTAAAAAGTAAAGGTAGAATCATTGAGGTATTGGAAGAATATCGTTGATAATGTAATCAGTAAGTTGTGCAAGTCTTTTGAAATCCAGGAAGTATACTACTGGAAGACTTTACAACCCACTACATTTTTCTTCCTTCAAAGTTATAATTCATTTGGGATTTCAATTTTTTTTAATTGTGTTGGATTTTGATGATTCTGAGTTGGATTGCTGATGTAATTAAATTCCTTTATAGGAAAGAAAGTATGGAGAATGAAGAATCTGAATTAGATTATTTTAGTTATAACAATTGAGCAGCTTGATTACTTCAGAGTTAGGACCACCTCTTTGGGCAGTGATCTGTGTGTGTTTGTCAAGTTATTAAGTATTCAAATGTCTTTTATTTTTATGGAAATGAATTATGAACTATTACCATACCAACAATTGAATACACTTATGGAGCATCTATACTCTCAAACATTGATTCCAAGAATGATAAACCTCAATTATACTAATTACAGAGCTGATCACAAAGAGATTCAACAGGGAATCTATCACTCTTATCGTGATTCCATGACTTTCTTTCTATTTGATACCTAATGGGCATATAAATTTACCTTGGTAGTTTTGACCATGTATTGTTCTTTCTGACATTTCCATTTGCTCTTTTCCAGTTTATGTACTAAAAATGTGCCAGTTTGGAGGCTAATATTTAAATTGTTTTGCTATGTGTACAGGAACTCCCTCGCTCCATTTTGTCACTTTTGCTTAATAGGGAGAATAAAATGAATCAGTCTCCCTGTGCTATGATTTTTTGAATAAAGAAGATTAGCTACTAAGAAGCGAACTCCAGCGTCTTCTACCTATGATAAATAAACAATGACATGCTAATCTTATATATCAAAACTGAAACATCTGCTATATTTTGATTGTATTACATTAGTTAGTATTTGCAGATCGTTCAAGTCGGCATCCTACTGATGTCTATTGTACATATTCTGAATATTTCTAATAGTATATAATATATGATATTATCCATCTTCTGCAAAAGCCATCACCCTTCATCATTCCCTTTGTTTGCTTATGCCTCTTCTTTCATGGCCCTGTTATTTTCTGTTTTTCTCACTGACCTTCTAATGTGTGCATACTATTTAGATGTAACAGTGCTTGGACAATAGAAGCAAGCAAAGATTGTGTTATTTGTCGAAAATCACTGTCTGCAAACGAAATAGGAAAACGGTTCTTCAATCGACATCATCACAAGCTATTTATGCAATTTACAGATGTTCAAATTATTTTGATTTATTTTTCATATTATATCTTCAGTTTTATCTATATTTTTAATGACCTTAAAGATATTCATTAGAAAATATACACTTTCTAGAATTTTAGATATTTAAATTAAATTATATATCTGGTAAAGTCTTGAATCAAAAAATAAATTTATAATGCCATTTAAATAGGAGGATAATATTCAATGTGAAATGACTGAAAAAGTTAAAAAGAAGGACAAATTAGCTTCATTTAGTTGTCATGTTCTCATCGCCAATGGTCAACAATTTCCCAAATGAAACGAAATAGGAATACGGTTCCATTCCAACTACTGTGATTTACTTCTTTTTGCAATCTCATATTTTTATGAATATTATTTTTTCACTTTTTTTACTCATGTAACAGGTCTCAATCTTATAGTTAAAAATCAGAACAATCGGAAGTACTGCACCTCAGCTACCTTCAATACAATGCATTGCTATCCATAAAACTTAGATCCTTGGCAAATATATTCAAAATATAAATATGTAATAAGCTCGTCTTCTTAATCTTAGTATTATGCTTGTAACTTATGTTACATACCTGTAAATCAACTTCTAATTATTAGTGTTATGTTTTGACTTTTTACATTTACTCAATTAATACGCAAAAGCATTTTTTACGTTGGCTAGTCTCTTTATAAGGGAAGGACCCTTAATTACCGGTTTTATACTTAATAGTTTATTGGAAAATTACGCGTATAAGCAAATATGTACTAGTTAATTAGTTAATATAATTAGAGTTTGTCTTAATTACAATTTGCAACCTACTTTTATCTATAATTACGTAGCTCAATTTTTTAGTTTTGTATAATTCACACGTTTGTATAATTCAAAATTTGTATAATATAATTTGTATAGCTTTTGTATAATTCGGAATTTGTATAATGTAACTTGTATAACTGTTTATACTTTTAATGTTTGTAATTGTATAAATTCGTTATTTCGAGTTTATACAAAAATAACTGAGTTATACAAATGTACCCGCGAATTATACAAACCTGCGAAATATACAAATCCGTGAATTATACAAATGAGGCAGCTTAAACTGTAGCTACAACCCGTAAATATGCAAACTATAATTATGGAGCATAACTAAGTTTATTATAGTGGTTATTTGCGAAAGTTTCCCTAGTTTATACGTACCATAGTAAGTTTGAAATTTTCGAGAAGGATTTTTTTAAGGAAAAATTACATAAATAATTATTGGTTTTAACGATACTTATTTAATTATTATGTTTTATCGTAATACACAATGATACTATGATAAATCTGCACTATATATTAAAAGTGAATTATGCATGCAATATAGATGTATCATAAGTGTTTTAAAATATATTTTTGCTATTAAAATGTGTGATAAATGTATTATCCATCAATAAAATTTGTATTATATGTGTTTTATAAATAGTTCTCTGTAATATGTATTAAAATTGTATTATAAGTGTTAAGGTGAAAAAAATGTTACTGCTATAAATGATAAATATTTTTTACTATAACATATTTACGTAAATTTCTCATTTTTTAAAGAAAATAATCACTTTTAATACCCGCTATCAAATATTAATTATTATTTTAAAAGCTATTAAGAGTCGCTTGGTAGGGTGGATAAAATTAGTATTGAACATAGTGTATAAGTTATGCTTGTATTAGTTATACTAAGATTACTTCTTATTTAGTGTTTGGTAATTTGGTGTATTAAAACTAGTCTGCACTGCATTTCTAAAAAAAAAAATTGTTTACAACCCCCCTCCCCAAATATATGATGGAAAGGATGTGAAAAAAGTTTTGAGGAGCAATTGCTAATGCATATTAAAACCCCTTGCATTACTAATGTCAAAGATTTCCATGTATTAGTTGTACACACCTTAATACAAAGGTGGTTTCGTAGAGTAGACTAGAAGAAATAATGCATGCATTACCTTTGTGTATTAGTAATACCTTGTTTGGTACACTTTTTTAGCCTATTAGTTATACATTCTATTGTATATTGAGGAGTGTATTACTAATACATGGATATCCATGATATTAGTAATGCAAGGAGAGGGGATTTAATGCATGCATTAGGATTAGCATGGTTAAAAACTCATTGCCTTTCAATTGTCTTTTTTGTATCTTTTTCACCATATTTGTGGAGGATATCTTTGTAAATAAATATTTTTTAAAAAAATTATGTCATACGTACATACTATTTTTAACACACCAAATCAAACAATACGTAAGAAATAGTCTATGCATAATTAATGAAAAAATAACTAATACAAATATTAAAAATATACTTTATTTAACACTATTCTTATATACATACAATTAAACGATTTCGAAATATTAATTATACGTATGTGAAAAAAGTATACTAAATATCTACTAAGGATATAATCTAATTCTCAATAGGTGTTACCTTTCAGAAATAATAATGAGAGTCACATTTTTCCTGGTTTATGTCATTTTATTATTCCATCGTTCGATACTAATAGGATCTTGATGGCAACTATATTATAGCAAATAATTAAAATAAAATAAAATGTCACGTCAGATATATCATAGACCACCTCTGTTTCGTTTTCTTTCTTCCAAAATATAAATAGATTTCTCAAGAAAAGAAAAAAGCAAGATTAATCTTTAAGTTTTTGAGAAGAATATTCGCAGTCTAATTACTTAGCAACAATTTGAAGGGAAAATAGAGCTATATAAACATTAGAATTGGTTCGCTAAGCATGAGTTGTTAGTTGATTAATCTTATTAACTGAGTCAGATTTTTAAATCTACAACTTGTGTTTCAAATAGTTTTTTATTAATCTAGTAACATAGAATTATCTAAGGTACTTTTTTAAAAAATAACACAAAATATGAAAAATGATGACATTATTAAAAAATATTCAACAAAAATATAATTAAATTGCATAATATAAAAAGAGTAAATTTTAGGTTTAGCAAACATAAAAATTATATTTGTATGTTATAGCTATAGTTTGTATAATTGCGCTCCATAGCAAATTTTATGTTTGCTATAGGAGCATCAGATTTGTATAAATCGCAGGCAGACATTCGTTTGTATAAAAGCACTGCGATTGTATATGTATATCGGTTAGATAATTGTATATATGTAACTACTATGTATATGTATCAATGATTGTGTTTGTATATATGCATAAAATTTGAATTTTTATACAATTGAATCGAAATAAAACATTTGTATATCAAATCTCTCTCTCTCTCTCTCTCTCTCTCTCTCTCTCTCTCTCTCTCTCTCTCTCTCTCTCTCTCTCTCGCTTAATACAACACAAATTATACATTGTAATTAGTATAATTTGTGTTTGTATAAAGCAAGAAAGAGAGAAAGGCAAAAGAGAACTGGTAGGGGAAGATTTATATTTGTATAATTATTAGTGTATATGACGAAAATATATGTATTTGTATTTGTATATACAATTTTCTCTCGCATTATACAAACACAAACACAATTTATACATTTGTGTTTGTATAAAAGTGAGAGAGGTGAGAGAGAGTGGTTAGCGAGATCAGGGAGAGTGGCGAGCGAGATTTCTGGGGAGAGAGGCGAAAGACAAGTGTTTGCTACGGATTATAATTAAATGAAACTGTGATTATAACATTTAATTTGAAATTATAGTTTGATATTTTATACAATTTTCACTAAAATGTTGCTAATTTTCTCCTACATTACAATCATTTCAATTTATATAAAATATTTTTAAAAATTGTATACATGCATGTAATATCATGTTGATTTGATTTAATATTCTTTTGGTGCGATTTGTTAGTTTGCGCACCCCTAATATTAACTATTCTGTGTTTAGACCCTTCTAGTTGAATTACGTAGAGAATCGAAAGTATATGTATTTGTCTTCTTATGAAACAGTGAATCTATTAGATCTTTACATTCTTGAATTTTTAGTTTTTACCACTCTAATTCAAAGATTAATAAATTAGGGCATAAACTATAAAACAATATCTACTTATTAAACTTAATTTTCTATTTAAGTTTATGTCTGTTCATCCTTTTTGTATGCACACTCATAATAATACCTGATTTAGCTAAAAGGGAAAAGACATAGATCCCTCTGAACTTGTTCCGAAAAATCAGTTATACGCTTAAACTATCATGCTGACCTATTACACACCTTAACTACTCAAAAGTGAATTTATTACCACCCTGAGACGTGTAACAACACTCTCACATTATGTGGTGTATTACACTCGCTGCCACATCAGCGTTACGTCAGTGTCAGGTCATAAATTATAATTTTTTGTTTTCTTTTCTTTATTAATTAACTTTTCTTTTGTTAACTATATTTTACACTAACTAATTCCTAATTAATTGTTTTAATTCTCTAATAATTATATCTTTTTCATCACTAATCCCACCCATTTTCAATTCTCATTTCATCGGAAGATCATATCCGGCCCCACCTTTACTATTGATTTTGTTCTTCACCACCACTATATCACCTTCAATTCTTCTTCTTTGTCACCCAACACCAAATATCACCACCACCATTATCAATATCGATTTTTCTTCTTCACCACCTTCAATTATCTCTTTTAATGTTTGTCACCCGCCACCCATCACCATCAAACCCATAAAGCGGCTATTACCACCAAACCCAAAAATTGATTAACAACCAAAAATTCTTCAACAAAGTTTAAAAAAAATGAAAAAGATAGAAACAATCAATCAAAATTTTTCTAGATAAAATACAATTATTCACTAACAAATCTATGAGAATTAACCTAATTACGAATCAAAAAAAAAATTGTGCTTTAAGATTGTGATAAAATAAAGAAGTGTGATGAAAATAAAGAATGAAGAAGAAGAGGACAATGGGTGGGGTTTGAAGAAGAAGAGGTGTGGGCGGTGAGGGTGGAAAAGAGGATTCTAACTTTGTTTTTTTAATTTAATTTCAAACTGACGCACCTATTTTTTATTTTTGTTTTAATTTTTTGCCACGTCAGTTTTAGGGGGTAAGAAAATTCACTTTTGAATAGTATAGGTGTGTAATAGGTCACTATGATAGTTTAAGCGTGTAACTAACTTTTCAATACAAGTTCAAGAGGAAATTTATGCCTTTTTCCTAGCTAAAATGCAAAAATTTGAATAACCTACATTTTTTTCAAGATAAACTTGTTAATTAGTATTAAACTTCAAAGTACATGCAAGAGTAACAATATAGAGGCTTTTAATTAGATTTTAATAATAATCATAGCATATAATATGATCAACACATGATAATCAAACTTGAAAATAAACTAACAGATTAATTAGTCTATGATATGTTTAATTTGTCAATGACTATATTGTTTAGTCTAAAATTCTTTCCAGGTCAATCATTAATTCTTATTCCAAATTGATTTAATCTCTTTAAAATGAAAATATAAACGAGAGTGAAATAATATAAATAGCAACGCAGCTAATTAAAGGAGAAATAATTGATAAAATAAAGTATTGAAATATTCTTATTAATTCTTCAGGCCCAGATAATGGACATCTATATAGTGGTGTCTAATCTCTCAATATTAACTGTTATGCTACTCTTAATGGTGTCTAATATCTTAATAAGTTCTTTCTTAATGGTGTCTACTCTTAATGATGGGCTGTTTATGCTAAGTTTTGCATGTCTCACTTGTTGGGTATATAACAAGAGTTAATGGGAAATAGAGGAAAGATAAAAAGAGAAATTGGAAAAGATTCTCTTATGCTTTAATAAAAGCATTTTTTCCTCATTGGTGGTGGAAAGAAAAATTAAAAGTGTTTAAATAGAGAAACACTTCTACTATTTGTTAAAAGGGTTGGAAAGAGGTACCCACCTCGCGCCATCGTCGTCATCTCTCGGTTCGGCTTCGGAAAATGATCGAGAGATTAATTTTTTGACAAAGTTTGTTTTAATTATTTAGTTAACTAATTAAATTAAATTAAACCCGCCTTGCATCCGTGCGACCCGTTTTATTTAAAACACTTTTCTGTTTTATTTGAATTTCCCACCGTTGGAAATGACTGTTCTGAAAGGTTGCAACTTTCAAGAACAGTCATGACCGTTTGAAAGGTTGCAAACTTTCATGAATGGTCGTGTGGATTCTAAAAGGTTGCATTTTTCAGAACAAGTGCTTCTTGGCTAAAAATATCAGTGAATTACAAAATTTCTGACTTCTTCTTCTTTTGTCGTTGAGTGGCTTGCTGCCACCACTATTTTGGGTATCAATACCGTAGTGAATAAAATCGTTCTATCCTGGGAGGATATATTCCAATTCAAACCTCGGATACTAGAGGGGAATAATTCCTTTAAGGGGACACCGTGCATTCAGTGGGCTCCAGTTTCTTTCCATTCTGTTTCGTACGTGTGTTACAGATTCTGATATGTTTACAGTAATTGGTTTTTTGTTAATTAATTTCTGTTCTTTACTACGTGATTTAAACTTAGGAAATCTATTGTTTCTGCAAACTTCCTTGTTATCGGTAGTATTGTTTAAAATACAGATTGCATAACACTCACTCAGCTAAATCCACATGAATATTTAGACGCATGGATGTATATGGATGGGTTGATTCAGATTTTTCAAAAATCAAATTATTTCTGTCGAATTTTTAAATTTATAAACAAAATCAAATTAATAAAGCTCAAATTTTTCAATCTCAGATTTTTCTGATAAAGTATTCATACAAACATATAAATAATTTGTACTTCAAATATTTCTTTACTCCTACTAAATATAACTATCTAAGGTGTTTCTTTTAGAAAATAACACAAAATATGGTGAGTGATAACACTAAAATATTCAACAAAAATAATAATGAAATCACACATATAAAACAAATATCGCAAATTAATAAGTCATAATGAAAATGATCATAATTTAAAAGTACTAAATCATGCTAAATAAGTCTAATAAGTATTAGTTACATGACTAAATATTAAAGAAAAATTAAAATTAGATTATATATTTTAATTGTCTAAATCAATGTAAAATTAAAGAATAAAATATTTACCATTAATGTTTTTGTTAGCATTAATATTAATTTGATTTTGATTTGAGCCTTATTAGAGTTGCTAACATCTATGAACTATAATTTTTATTGGACCATTTAAAATTCTAAGTTTCAAACTTGAAATAATATGTTAAAAAAAACTATAAAAAAGTATAAGAACTATTTAGAAATTATATCAAAGTAAATATTTTTATGTATAAAATAAAATTTTAAAATTGTATATAATGTCGGATTGGTTTGGTTTCGAATTGATTTTTTTAGTTAAACCAAACCAAACCAATCCAAGTATACTTGAATTTTTTTTCCAATACCAAACCAAGTTACTAGCCATTTTTTTTTTTCAATTTAACTCCATTTCTGATTTGATTTGATTTTCTATTAGATTTTATACGCTCCTATTTAGATGTATGACCCTTTCCTTTGTTAACAGCCTTCTCATATGGGTATTAATTAATGTTTTGAAAACGATAAAGTACAAAATTAAAAGGTGAATTCATTTATTTTCTCTAGCACCCCAATTGTAAGGATATATATTATATATTATATAAAATCGGTTGTTTTTATGTGAATGTGATCTTATTTTTACACCACTATTTATATTTTATCTATTTTAAAAAATAGCGCAAACATAATCTTTAGAAAGTTATACCCTTTCAAATAACATTATATTTTGAATTTAATGTTTGCTCTTGCTCAAACTTTACATACAAATTAAACCCTATACTATCATCTAATATTTGTAATAATTTACAAATATTTTAAGTGCTGATTTAATCTTTTTAATAAATCCTATACTGATTTAATCTTTTTCACATGGAGTGTTATTCGAATTTAATCAAGACTTCAATGTGGACTCGAAACACCGAATAGTAAAAAAAAAATGTGCGTGAAAACTAGAAGAGCAACGATTTGGTGGGTGAGACATCATTCTCACTCGGATTTTATTTTAATGAATTAAAGCTGATATGATTTTCAAAAATGCCAAATTTTACATCAATACATTAATTAATGTTGAAATAACATCCACAAATTCCTCTTGCGATACCAAACAAATAAATGATTAAATGTTAATTAATAACGTAATGAACGTTATAATCAACTTTAAAGTATTCCCACGCACTATAACCGGAAAATTAGGCAATTTTAATTTGTCAAAATGTACACTTTATCATTTAGGTCTAGTTAAATACCTCAATTCTTGATATTAAAGAACTTTATAGTCCATTGGAGAAATCAAGATTTTGATGACGTATCTTTCGGGAAAATTCTATTTTATAGTAAACATAACAACATATTTTCTAATATCTTTATAAGATTATTTTAGTACATTCAAATGGTAAGTATAATATGAATTGGTCTAACCTCCTATCACGAGAACATGACATGACACACTTACAACTAACTTACTAAGGACATGTTTCTAGCTAGAAGGATATGAAGGTCGAGAATATATAAGGATAAAAAGTTAGTAGGTAGTCAACTGTTAATTTTCCTTGTTAATATTATTATTAATTATTAAATAACTCTCCTACTATATATTGTATTCATTGAATTTACTATTACGTATTGTTTTAATTTCTTTACATTATTTATTGTACTTTTGTGGTTGCATTGTTCTTTTCTCCATATTTTTATATGATTTCTTCACTATTCTACACCACTAATTTCTCCCAGACCTCACTTGTTAGATTGTATTGAGTATAGTGTTGTTGCTTGTTGGAACGAGTTAAATACTTGAGTTGATCATGATCTTTTGGAAACAACCTCACTATCTTTATAAAGTAGGAGTAAGGATGTCTATACAATACTATTGTTGTTTGTGGAACGAGTTAATTACACGACTTCAAAATAGACGTAACTAATTCAAGAAATAGACAAATAGCACCTCGTGTAGATGGTTGTTTTCTTTTCGAAAGCATGATCGAACACATAGTCACAATTTCAGTCCCTGCTAAAGCAATTATGTTTGGTCTCTATTCATAAATAACATTTTTGCATAGTCGCATGATTATGTAATTATAAATGCTAATATAGTCAAATTTCTCTATAACAAGATTGTTTGCTTCATTTTTTTTTTTATTGTTATAGCGATATACTAATTATAAAGAATATCTAGTATAAAATAACATAAAATTATATTTTCGTTATAAATATGTTTAATTATGCTGGGAGGGGATTTAGCTTAATCAGGGTGTATAATATAATAAGATTAAGAAATGGACAAAACAACGACCAATGACCACCATCAACGGCAGGTTAGTAGGGATTTTTTACTATATGAAGAAAAGACAGAAAAATGACATACAAAAGATTTGCATGGATGGGTCTTCTGCCGACAACTTTGTCTTTTCACTTTAAAGTGTTCAAGCATCATGCACTTACAAAATACTAAGCCATGCAAATTGTTAATTCATTCACTTTGAGCCAATATATTGACTTATTTATTCATATATTTTTGGTATTCGTATTGAGCCCTAATTATTCTGAATTCATGTTGCGTAAGGCCTCATATAGGGAAAAGTGCTCTCTATCAAAGGCTTTTTATATTCAATGTTCGAAAGACTTCTGATTGAGAGAAGAGCAACTCCATACACTGTATCACATCTTAAAAATATGCTTATATCATATATTGGTGGGTTCAAAATAATATTTATAAATTGATAAGATAGGGTAAATAATTTTTATTTCATATTATGTCACTTTTCCTCGGTGACAATAGTAATGTTATTTTATTATTTTTAAAATTACAAATTTCACGTGCCTAGTTGTAAATATTTAAATGACATGCATAATAATATATAAAACGAAATTAACTTAGATATATTGGTAGTGTGAATTTTTTTTTTTACATCATTAGATTACTTTTACTTGTTATAGTAATTCATATGTGTCTAATTTTAAAATTAAATTCTACATTTAAAAAAAGTTTACCAGCAAATATAGTATATTTTACACAAATTTCATAATGTTTAGAGCTAATTACATCCTATCACTACTCTTTTTTAAATCACAATAATTTCTTAAAAATTAAGGATTTTGGATATATCACTCAACATCCTGATACATCGCGTTCCGATTTCGGATACATCAGACAACGTCTCGATTTCGAATACATCACTCAACGTCTAATACATCGCGTCCTGATAAATTCCTTTGTTGATACAAGACACACCTATCCCGATACATCACTCAACTTCCCTTTACATTGCATCCCGATATATTATCTTTGTTGATACAAGACACATGTCTCAATACATCGCGTAAGAGTAATGTATCCAATAATAAGAGAATAAATTTTTGTAATTTTTCAAATGGAAGAAAAATTTAGAGATAAAGTAAGTTGTATATTTAGATAATTTATCGTAAATGTAACTATTTTAATGACCTAGCTAGTATTAA
Organism: Solanum pinnatisectum; assembly: GCA_035578085.1. NCBI lineage: Eukaryota > Viridiplantae > Streptophyta > Magnoliopsida > Solanales > Solanaceae > Solanum > Solanum pinnatisectum. The sequence continues at coordinate 35,076,597 of CM069078.1, forward strand.
AAATGATGATATTATATAATATATATAACTTGGCCGGCTCTATAAAAATTAGTTCTTAATGGACATCTACTACTATGCTATAAAATAAATTATTATATAATTAAGGAAATAAAAAGTACATATGTTACCTTGATCATTTGCTTATTTCAAATGGGGAGCGGATAATTTAAAAAAAAAAAATCATTTTAATTCCAACTATAGGGCGTTCTTTAATCCTTTCTTCTTCTTTTTTGGTAATTCCAATTTCGTCGTCGGCAAAACATAAAAAAGTAATGGAGGACGTAAGAATTCATGTCGTTTTCTTAAATATTTTACTTATTATTAATCATATATTAGTAGGTGCCCCATGTTGCTTTCTAAAATACTTTTACTTATTAGATACTAATATTAATCATATATCCGTCCACCTTTATCGCAATTATTTAAAAAGACAAACCGTGACAAGAAAGAATAATCTTCTCAAAAAACAAATTGGTCACTCATATTATCCCTCATGGTAAAAGTGATTAGGGTTCCAATCGCATGCATAATTGAACTTGAATTAACTTACATATACTAACAAAATTTTACACTACTATATATTATAAATTATAATGGGTTGTTTGTTGATAATTAATTTCATATATTACGCATAATTACTTGTAACTTGTAATTATCTATTAAATAATTTAATCTTGATTGTTTTTTTTCACATTATTTGTATATAAAAGTTAAACCCCAATCAAAATTAGATTTGACAAATATTGACATTGAAATTTGAAAAGCAAAGCTGAGACGACCTTGACACCATTAAGAATAAAAAAATGAAGTGGACGTGGAGGATTAATGTGGTGGAAAAGCCAATAATTCATCTACATTTTCTCCTCTATATATACTTTACATTGACCTCTCCATTTTGCATTACCAAATACTTATTCTAGCTAGTAATATTATTACTACAAATTAAAGAATTTAATTAGGCCACAAAAGATGGGCTTATTCGATATATCACATTTAGTTATTTTTTCTCATCTAATAATTGTTTTAGTTTGTTTCACTTGCCCAAGCTTTGGTTTCAAACCTAAACACTTCAATTTGTCCACCCATGCTACTCACTGGGGGACGGCCGGGGCTACTTGGTATGGCAGCCCCCATGGTGCTGGTAGTGACGGTAACTTCCTTTCTCTCTCTTACGTCTCAACATGCCTCCTCACGTATGTGATATTTTTTCCTTTTTTAGTAGCGGTGAAATTTGAACCCTCAGCATTTGTCTTCTATAATACCATATTAAAGTGGTGACATGCATTTCATCTTAATTAAAATCTTAAGCCGCTAGAGATTGAAACATATTTTTAATGACTTAACTTTAAGTACTATTTCCAAAAAAATGACCCATTTTTTTTGGCAATACTTTTAATTTCAACTTTCCATGTGACATGTTTAAGACTACATGATAAAAGAACATTTTAGTACATTTGACATAACTTTATTTTAGAACCATCTTTATTTTCTTAAACTCTATATCCAGTCAAACTAAACCATTCTTTCTAAAAAGGAAAAAAAATTATATCTCAACACTATAATTCCTCTCACCCCCCACACTTAAGCCCTTCCAATATTGCACTTACTAATCGACTTTTTTCAATCACAATTTTGTGGGAGAAAAGGATGGCAACTATATATTGTGAAAAATAAGATAGTGTACCTGTTACAACAAGTTATACAGATATATAGTATTGTAACAAAAATTTACGTCACCACTATATAATGTTTATGAGTGCAGGAGGATCTTGTGGATATGGGAGTGCAGTATCACAAGCACCTTTCTCTTCCTTTGTTACTGGAATCGGTCCATCCCTTTATAAATCTGGAAAAGAATGTGGAGCTTGTTACCAGGTTCTTTTCTTTAATTTTGATCTCCCTAATAAATTAATTAATATTCCAGTACTGTTTAATCAATATGTGTGCTATATAGGTGAAATGTACAAAGAAGATGCATCCATCGTGTTCAGGCAAGGGAGTAAGAGTGGTGATAACAGATTTTTGCCCAGGAGGACCTTGTGTGGCTCAATCAGCACATTTTGACTTAAGTGGAACTGCATTTGGTTCAATGGCTATACCTGGACAAGAACAAAAACTCAGAGATGCTGGTGTCTTGCAAATACGTTATGCTAGGCAAATTACACTTACTCAAGATGCACTAGTCTAATGAAATTAAAATTTTCAATTAAATTTTGAAATACTTATTTGAATTAATATATGGGACTGCAGTGGTACTTGTCAAACTACTCTATGACAAAGTATATACGACTTAAAATTCTTTATTTACAAAAAAAAAAAAAAAAAAGTCAAGCTATTAGTTTCTTTCTGTCCCATATGTGTGTCTGTCCTTTTTAGAATGTCTTTGGAAAGGCCATACTCCTTATTTACACATTTTTATTGAGATAATTTATAATCAGATAAATATTTAAATCTTGTTCATTTAATAAATAACGTCACATAAATTGAGATAAAGAGAGTACTACCTTATGTGCATTGATCACACTCATTTTTATAATTTTATATTTTTCAGAGTGGCGTGTGATTATTTGAGGAAAAATATAGCGTTCCATGTTGACCAAGGTTCAAACTCGGAGTACTTCGCAGTTGTGATAGAATTTGAAGAAGGAGATGGTGATCTTGCTAAAGTTGAATTGAAGGAAAAAAGAAGCAGCATCATCAGTAGAGCAAAGAATTATAAATGGAGGCAAATGCAGCAATCTTGGGGTGCTGTTTGGAAGTTGGATGCTGGCTCTGAGTTACACCCTCCCTTTTCTATTCGATTGACTTCACAATATTCTGACCAGATATTAATAGCCAAGAATGTGATTCCTACTGGTTGGCAGCCTGGTGCTACGTATCGATCCCTCGTCAATTATAGAGTTTAAGTTTTATATATTGACAGTATAAAAATTATCTATAGTCGGTATGTATTAGTTATGTATGTATTTGGCTTGAAAGATACTACTAGTAAAATATGTAATCCGCATTTCCTATTGTTCACCACCTGCGGCCGGACCAAAGATGGTCTCGTGCTAAGCATATATATAATGTATGCATGTATTTGTATGAAATTATAAATGTGTGATTTAATAGATTTCAGTTGTACTTAATCGAGTATTCACTTCCCTGTATTCCTGTATATTCATTTCATTTGATAAGTAACTAAAATGGCTCATTGTGTTTAATTAGTCAATTTGGGACAAATCTGTAGAGATACAAGTCGTGGTTTTTCACCTTTATGAGTCGGGTGTTTTCCTTCTGTTCTTACTTTACTGAACAAAGATTGTAAAAACATTCAAAATTCTCAACATAGTGTACAAAAAAAATGCATGGACAGCTGCCCACTAGTACAAATTACAGGCCAAAAGAGATGGATAAAAAGAAAAAAAAATTTAACAAAATGCATCAAAGCAAGTCCTTATATTGCAGACTCCTGTAAATAATTAAAATTAAAATTTGCTTGAGAACTTGCTATCAAGAAGCACAGGGATTGTTAAACTTGAATCTTCTAAATAAACCATTATACCTTTAGTAGCCTCTGTTGCAGCTTCTAAATATTCCTCCAGTCTGCTAGACACATAATGCATGGTTGTCCTATTAGCAGAAGAGGGTGAGCAACAACTGATTGCTAATCTTACATATTTTTCCACCAATTCACTATCATACGTTCCATCTAGACTGGGGTCAGTAACATCGGCAACATCACCAGTAGTAAGAGAATTACCAACCCATTGAGTTATGTGACAGTTCTTGCTTGTTATCATAGGAGGCTGCCCTGTGATGAGTTCCAAAAGCACGACTGCGAAGCTATAAACATCACTCTTTTCATGCAATTTCTGTAAATGAGCATACCTGCAACACAAAAATGGTGTCTTCTGTGAGGATTTGGTTCATGATAACTAGACAGGTCAAAGAGTTCTTATACCATCAATCAATATGATATCACAAAGTTACTTACCATGATCATACCAAAGAATGAATGTACAAGATGAATGATGATTATAGAAACTACTTACTCTGGATCAAGATATCCGATAGTGCCAACAACTGCAGTTGACACGAAAAAGCTCTCATCTACAGAAAAAGCTCTAGAAATTCCAAAATCGGCAAGTTTTGCATGGAAGTAATCATCTAATAAGTGTTGGTCTCTGTGGACAATAGGTGGCGTGCAACCATTATGCAGATAATCCAAACCTAAGAAGTTTTACATACACTTAATAAATCCAACTCATTAATTTCAGTAAAAAGATAAATCGAAGACCAAGATGGGAAAAATGAATAGAAACAAAAAGAGTTATTAAAATTTCGCATATATGGTTTTATGTTCAAAATTATGTCCTCCACAAATCCTTGGACAAAAGCTAATCATTCATAATAAATTAGGAAGAAGACACCCACGATGCAGGTAGAAGAGAATAGACAGAAATACAAGGCATTAGGCAATCCGTCTTTTAGGGCATAACATTCAATCTTATCTAAATATATGCTAGCTCCTCCAAGGCAAGAAAGTGGATATGACTTTATCTTTGATGGAATATACCAAGTTAAATCGCCACAACCTAGTGAAGTAGGCAACAATTGCTACTAGGTTCTGTCTCAAGGAATTGGCTTTCGACAGAAAAAGGATTCCCTTTCTAAGCATGTGAGACATGCAAGAAGTTGAGAAACTCAAACATAAGACCAACACTACCAAAGATGTTTGCTTACCTTCTGCTCCATTCAGGGCCACCTGAAGTCTCTCTACCCAAGTCAATGATTTTGGACCTATACATCAGCAAATTAAATTGTTTTAATACATTTCCCTGATGCATCAGAAATTGTGTTTTATATGTTGAACATCAAAACAAGCTGAAGAACTATTTAGACAACAATTTTCGGATTGAACATCTCCAATTAAGAGAACATAAAGATAGAAATAGTAGTATTTCTCTTTCAAGATTTGAAGTCATGTTGGTTATGAAACAGATGGAAACTAACTAATCAAAAGAAAATGAAATATCTTTGAATAACCACATATTCCTCTGTTTGAAGATTGTCCATGACCAAAAAATTTATCATATTGTTGTCTTAATGGAAACAGAAAAAAATAAACTTTACTAATTAGTTAGTGAGATAAGTTTAAACAGATAAAGAAGACTAAAGCATGAAAATTGCCAAATTCTCACCATTGAGATGCTCTTTTACAGTCCCATTTGCCATGTACTCGTACACAAGCGCCATATAAGCACCGTCATAACAATACCCAACAAGTGAAATCAAGTTTCTGTGATGAACTCTTCCCAATAGCTCAGCCTACAAAATCATAGACATATATATGGAATTAGTTCTAAGCTTTCGGTAAGTCTATACAGATCCTACAAATTGTTGTAATATATAGTGAGAGGTCCTAAAAGAGTTCATGAATTCAATAGGGCCAAGTTTGAAACCTCAATCTGAAATTCCTTGTATCCTGTCTCAGCAAGCATCTTTCCAAGTAGCCATGGTATACTAATCCAAATCCACCTCTGCCTAAAATCTTCTCAAAGTTGTTGGTCATACTCACTATTTTAGTGTATGAAAAACGTTGGCTTCTTGAATCAAAAGAATCGACCCTTTTTATCCCCTGATCACAGTAGCAGTGTCCTAATTTAGTGCAAAATTCTTCATCTTGATTATGACTAGACTAAAGAGACTTTCACACCGCATACCTTGCGTTTGGTGAAGTAACAGATGGTGATTACCACAATCAAGAGCATCAACAGTACAACTACTGATGCAACTACTGGAATAGAAAGCTTCTTTTTTGTACATTGAGCTGACTGACAATGATTCTTAATGAGGGGTACGAATCCATCCATGCTGTTGAAAGTAGGCGTGTTACTCCAGCATAGGCTTAAATCAGAGGTTAATCTCTCGATTTACATTAATGAGATATTCAGTTAATTGAACCAACAAAAATTGATGTACAAACAGCAAACTATTTCTGAACTAGAACAACATTGTTAGACTTGGCACTTGAGCAAGAAACCAATCCAAGCGAAAGTTCATTAGCCACTAACAGGGTCAATATCTCCCTCTGCCTGAATCTAATGCCATCAGAAGCACCTTAAACCAGAAACATACTTTAAAATAAAACGACGTTGTTACTTTTAGAGCTTTAGTGCATAAAATGCTGCTTGAAACAGATATCTATAAGAACACCTACTGCTGAGTACCTGGCTAGATCTTTTTCTTTATCTTTTAAAATATTTTTTTATGCCGAGTACCTGGTTAGTTGTATGCGTGGCGTAAGCATAAAAAATTGGTGGGACTAGTCTTGGGCATGAATTCTTCTTTGAAAGAAGGAATGGGACAAAAGATAAGTAGAACCATATGATTCACAGGTTCAGTCTGATCTTTTTTATTTATAACATGGTGTCTGGTCCAACTTGTGTGCACCTCAACTAATTCCACGGGATACTTGTCATCTCCCATCGGAAATAGGTATCAGGTAACTCTGTCAACCAATGTTAGGACAAATAGAAAGAAATCGTGTTCTCTTTTTGTCTCCGCTGAAATTTGAACCAGAGGCCTCACGATTGTCAACCACTTCATTGACTACTAAGCCACACATTTGGGTGCTACACCTTCAATCTTATTTTCTGAATCTAAGGATCTCAAAATGGAAGAACGCACTTTTTTGGTCTCCCGATTGCAGCTTCTCTCTACCAAGCAATGCTTGCAAAGCCTCATAAGGCAAATTAAGTAAAAGCCCTTGGAAAATTCTGAGGAAGTTAAGATTTATGGTTACCAAAGCAAAAGTTCTCTAGTTCAAGATTGACTGGCATAACTAACTATTTATCTTGTCGAAGTGGTGGCAATAAAATATATTTCCTTTTTTTTTTTTTAGTAATTTTAGACCATTTCTTGATTTGTGTGTGTCGTTATTCAGCAGGAGCCATGCTAATACTATCTCTATCATTCAATTTTATCGGATGTTCCGGAAGGGGCAAATAAAATATATTTCAGATAAGGTTTAAGTGCCCCTATATACATCCTTGTAAGGCACACAGGCTGCATAAATTGTAGTCTTCATGGTTGTGAATGGGTAACCATGGCTTGCAGAATATAAAGGTGATTATTGCTATATGTATTTATAAGAAATTCACATTAAACTTACTATAGTTTCCAGCAGATAATATGTTTTAGTGAGTTCTACACATTATTTGGCAATGTGTAGAACATATTATCTACTGAAATAAAGTTTTTCACAAATGAAAATACAGACATAGGGAAGATTATAATTCTCCATGTTTAAACTTGTGCTAGCTACTGATATGCTTGATATGGAAACTTATCACATACCTGAGCAACAAGGTTTCATTATTCGCCTTTTCAGCAAGTCCAAGAGGAATTGAACCCAGAACTTGTTTCCAGTTAAGTTTCTGCCATAAAAATAGAAAACATACTTTATTCATTTGATCATTCTAATTGGGCAAATAATCATAACCAAGAGGAAGAAGGAGGTACAAATAGAACGTACAAGAATCTCAAGAACGCAAATCCAGCAAGAGAACTTGGTATTGGACCTGTTAAATCATTGTCCGATAGTTCTAAAAATTTTTTTTTTTTTTTTTTTAGAATTAATAATTTTTTTTTTATATTTGGTTTTATAATTTTATATTTTTTTTTTATTTTTTTTTTTTTTAAATTTTAATTAGAAGGGGTTTTTCTATTGAGAAGGTTTTGTTTTGTAATAATACAACAACAACACAACAACAATACAATATGAATGTTTCGTTTAAAAGATTTTTTATGTTTATGTATCTCTTCTCTTATTCTTCTTTTTTTTTTTGATTTTTATTAGTTTTGATTTTTTATATTTTTTTTTTTATTTTTTTTATTAGTGTTATTATTATTATATAATATGCTTCAAATTATAAAAATTAGTATAACGACATGTTCAATCACTGAGAGTAAACATCAGTGGTATGGTTGGCAACAGGATTCATGGTTCCTATGGTAAGGTTGAAAGGAAATTTCCGAATGATTTAAATTTCAAATTAAATAATGAATCAATTTGATGATTTTGAAATTTTTTGTTAAAAGAAAGTTTTTATTTTTTTACCCATATTTCTTTTTCTTTGCAATTTTTTGAGAATAATAATTTTTAAAATTTTTTTTTTTTTTTTAATATTTTTTTTTTTTATTTTGTTTTTTTATTTTTTGGCATGAAACACAATTTTAAAATTTTGCAATGAGAACAAGATTAGAATGCAATGATTAATTTCAATCAAAAATTGTAAAAAAAATGGTTTTGGGAGGAGATTTGTTAGGGTTTCTATTTTTTTTTTATAATTTAAGAATTATTTTTCCTTAAAAAAAAAAATAAAAAAAATTTTTGAAAATTTTTCTTTTTTTGAAAGAAAATAATATATTCTTTTTTATTTTTTTTTATTTCTTTTTTTTTTAAGAGTTTTTTAGAATTTCTTTTTTCTTTTTTAGTAAGAAAAGGTTCTATATAAAATAATAAAAATTCTTTTCTTCTTACAACACAACAACACAACGTAGTAAGTGTTTAAGTCTGCTTTATGTTTATTTCTATCTATTCTATTAACATTTTTTTTTGTTTTTCTTTATGATTTAATAATATTTTGATTTTTTTTTTTTTTTTTAAGTTTTGCTATCAATAATATATATTATATGATAAATTAATTATAAGCTTCCACGCCAGGCATACTACTCTAGGAACCCAACATATAGATCCCTGAGATTTTCGAAATCAGTTCATTCTCTTTTTGGTCAATTTTCATAGGTTTTAGTTTTTCAGGTTTAAGGAAGCTTACAAGTACTGTAAAGCAGTTAGATTTGATAGAGAAGATGGAATATCCCCACTTAATTCACTGGAGGACAAGTTCCTGGAAAGAGGAACGTTTGCATGGTGAATTTAGAAGAATTTAGAGGTACTTTACTTTGAAAGAACCTTGAAGTGACCTTATTCCTCAAGCATATTATTCTGTCAATGCACAATATATTGGACAACTCAAATGATATAAGTATTCGAAACATACAAGCCAATAATTCGTGTGGAACTGCTGGAACTGTAATTGCAGCGAAGACCTTCCCGTGTGTAATCTTTTGGCAAGCATGGATCTCCTTGCCAGTTTTTCTTCCCATCATAAGTTTTCTTAATGTCCATTATTGCATCAACTACACTCCAAGAAAGTAGAGTAGGGATATAAATAAAAGAGAGCATGAATATAACTTAGAACATAACTCTTTGAAATTGAACACAATACACAGTAGATCAAATTCTTTGTTAATAAACTTTTTGCTATATCAAATTATGTACCCACGGGGAATAACATTTCTCCCTACAAGATAGTGCTTCTAAGAAAATACTCCAATTAACTAGATACCAGCAGACAATGGACTAAAATTTATACACTTAACACTATAAACCAAAAAGGGCGAAGGTGAAGGTCTTACTGTAATGACAAACTACACATGCCTCAATCAAGATTTTAGCTTATGACACATAATTTAAACAGATCAGACATGCTTCAATTTACTCTTCTCTTCTTCAAATACTCAAAATTACACCACAATAAATCAGACATTTTATCGCCACAAAAACAGCAAATGTCATTACAAATTTAAAGTTGAAATTCTACAAGGAATCAGGCGGTTTATAATATAGGGGTGATTAAGGTCATTAATTATAATATTTAATATCATATGAAATATATATTTATATTCGTAAATTTAAGATTTGTCATCAGAATTTTATATTAAAAGTTTTTCGTAAATTTAAGATTTATATTTATATTTTATAAACGTTCTCATTTACATTTAACACAAAAATATTTAAGACACATTTTAAATCATATATTTTAAGAAGTCTTCGTTTCTTTGTTAAATATTATGCCAAATCAAAATGATGTTAGTATAAATAATTCTAAACACATTAAAAAGTCTAAAGTCATATACTATACTCCTATTTGTCACGGGAAGTGTATGGATACCCAAAAACTATGTCAAGGAGAAAAAGTAACATAATTTTTATAGCATAAGCAGCAAATATGTGGTGCACTGTTATAGCCGTACATGAAATACATCAAATAGGAAGCTTACACACATAAACCAGCTACACAACTATTATAAAGTGAATAACATAAGCATTAAAGACTATTAGTGGTACATGCAAACACAACAAAGACACTGAGTAGATCTCCACTAAACAAAGAAAAAGAAGAAACGCATTACTTTGCGTCTACAGACACTTATTTAAACCTTCTTAAACTTCAAAGAGTCGACTGACTCTTAGTTGTTTCTGCCGCGGATGCGGAAGGCCATCCTAACAATAAGGTCTTCCTTGTCTCAGAAAAGGGTCCTGGCGGAGCCAAGATTTTCAATAAAGGGTTCAAAATCTGAAAAAATAGACACACGAAGTAGTCGAAATGGGTTCGACATCTACTATATATACCTATAAAATTATTTTAATCATGTATAAATCATATAATTTTCCGCCGAACGGGGTTCGGATGAACCTAGTAATTGTAAGGTGGCTCCGCCACTGGTGCAGTGGATGGAGCTATAAATATAGGTTTGTTTCTTCTAATACAACAACAATAACATCCACAATGTAGTCGTTTAAGAGTCTTGTTTATGGGGAGATTTATTCTCTCCAAAGTTTCAATGTTTTTCTTTATATTAGTTTTGATATAATAATATTTTGATTTTTTAGTATAAGTTTTTTGTTATCTGATTTATCAATTATATGCTTTGCAAATTGTAAGTTTTCGACGCCCTAATCACCCTTCATAACTCAACACCGGTAACAAAATTGTAACGCATTTTAAGCTCCAGTGATATGTCGATATTCAAAGGGATACATTGTATTTCTGAATCGTCATAGCTCCAGCGCTGAAATAAAAGGTGTTCCGTTTCCCGTATTTACGAGGCATACGTTCGTATAATTCGTAGAAAAAACATGTATAATCTCCTTTGTGACTACATGAGAGGAATTATCCAATTGAATTGTGTCCCAAAGCTCAGTACCAATATGCAAATCAAACTTTAGTACATGACTTTTATTATCATATAGTTACCATACATGAAAAAAGCACGTACTAGAAATTTGCTATCTTTGTCTTTAGAAGATCTTAGATTGTAGCAGTTCCTTTTCCCTCGTGGAAAGCTTCTAACAGTCTCTAAGTAAATTTCTGTATTATTGGAAATATATTTAGGCAATAGACGTGCATTTACACCGGTGTTTATGAACATTTCATCGCTCGTGTAAGTTACTGGAAATATATATACTGCCAGTATAGGTTGAGTTTCTGGAAATCCACAATCGATAGTCACGAATCCTGAAAGAAGAAGAAAACTTGATTTACACTTGATTAACATTATAGCATTTTTTTAGGAGAAGAAATTACAAACTTTTCAGTATTAATTAATTACCTGATTGATCATCAAAAACTGGTTGGCTGCAGTGAGTTAAAAGGGTGATAGCCAAAAGACCAAGAAGGGGAAAAAGGAAATATCTTTGTAACTTCAAATCCATGATATGGCCAAATTAAGCAGCACTTGATGGGACTTAGAAATCCCAATAATATAATGTACTAGTATAGAGCTAAGTTCACTAAATTCTTACTATTATAATAATGCTAGTTGCAAATTTTACAAATTAAATAGCACGTTTAAGGAGGAGTGGCCTTTTCTCCTTTTAAGTGGATTTTATAATTCAAGTTGTGATTTTAACCTTTTAAAAAAATTATATGACTCATAAGTTTATATTTTGTAAATAAAGATTTATTCTTTTAAATTTAAGAAAAAAACGAAAAAAGACACATGTTCATCATGAAGAGATAGTTTGCACCGGATTACATTAAAAAATAATACCTAGTCACTAGTATTGTTGATTTACTGAATGAGTGGATCTTTGTAAAATTATGTGTATTTGAAAGTTTGTAATCACCATCATTTATTTATAAAACACATGCATGAAGATATGTAATTTATTAATGGAACACCTAAGGATATGAACTATAGTGTACTCATTGAAAGCTTCTAAAAATGCTTTAACCTTTGGAAATTTGATATGAGTGGCGTGACATGTAGTGAAGATGTGCGAACACGCTCCCAATTTGGCCAATATTAATACAATTCCACTTGCTTTATGATCAAACTTTCTAATTCATTATACTACAATTAACATGTAGGTACTAAATGATCTTTCTCCTGAACTACTTGAGTAGCAAGTCAAAACATTGTAAGAATCTAAAATATTATTGTTGTGTTGCTTTTCATGGTTTTATCACAAAATTACGTCTCTATAATTAAGATATTAATTTAAAGCCTGAACTTGAACTGCAATTAGCCAAGTGTTATGATTAGTCTCTGTCACTATTTTAAGTTATGACAATTTTTTAAATACATGCAACTTGTGGCTACACTTTAAATGGAAGCCACAACGGTAGATATTGGTGCACTCAAGCCTTGTTAGAGCCCAATTATTGCAGACGAAGGCCCAACCTCAGAGCTAGTCATAATTTGAGAAAATTTTAGGAATAGCAAAGATAATAATCACATTAGGGTTCTATAGCTATAGTTTTGTTATTTGCGCTTCATACCTATATTTTGTTTGCTATGGAGCCTCTGATTTCTATGAATCGCGGCACTAATTCGTCTGTGTCTATGAAAATTATGTTTGTATATTTACTTCAATTTGTATATATGTATATGTTCTCTATGTTAGGAATTTCAATTGTGTGTGTATATATATATGGAATTTGTATATAAATATAATTTTTCGTTAGCTGTTATTTGCATATGTATATGTTCTTTGTGTTATGCTTGCCAATTGTATATGTATACAAATATTTAAGCCCCAGCCAAATCGCAAGAAAAGCGAAACATTAGTTGCGAAATAGAATTAAATGAAACAGTAGTTATAATATTAATTTGATTTAAATATTTGCTATTATGTACAATTCTTCCTAATTTTAAATGTTAGAACTTTTAGTATAATGTTTATGAACGAATAAAATTCAGAAGTCTTTTAATAAGTAAAGCATTATTGGAACAAGATTCACAAATCACGTCCTCATAAATCCATTCATTACACATTATTGTAGTTGAGCAACGATGGGATGGGGACTCGGGATTTTCTGCAACTATTGACTCCTCAAACACATATATATAATTAATCAATCTCTAGAGATAGACAGGCTCGCAATAATACTATCATCGATGGCAATACATTGGAAACCGCTTCACTATTTTTCTAACAATTCAATTTATGTATCACATTTTTTTCTTCAATATGTTCCAGAAAAATCACATTTTTGTATTTAAAAATAATTTAATTTCAAAATCTTTCATCCTTAATAAAATAATTTATGATCACATAAATATTTTAAACTTGTTTATAAATCACATGATTCAAAAACCATCATTTTCTTCTTAAATTTATGCCCAATTGAACAATGACATATAAAGTAAGATAATTAAGTTCATCAATCACATTATCAAAGTTAAATTCTGGTTTCCATTAGCGAATACTGAATAGAAACAGAAGAGGAGCAACCCACTAGCGCGTAGGGGTAAGAAGGTCATTTTAATAGAGTGGGGGACCAAAATTTGCATTGTGCAAAAGGGCACGTGAGCAGCAACACGCACCGGTGATCGCCGTTGCAATTATCAGTTACGTTATCTTCTGCCCCTCTCTCTCTCTCTCTCTCTCTCTCTTGTGTGCAAGCTCAATTTCAGCACTGCTCCAAATAACTCCTTTTCATTCAACTCCATTTTTGCCCATTTTCAACTTGCTACTATACATTCTTCTTCCACAAGCTAGCTAGCTTCGAAAATATACTTGAAAAAATCATAAAGATCTTCACTTTCACATTCATCATCGCAGTTTTCAACAATATATATCCATCAAAAACCAATACAGTACGCATTTCCTCCATAACTAGGGTTTCTGTTCCTTTTCAGATACACAGGTATGAAAAACAAGCTTTTCATTTTCTCTCATTGTTTACATCTTCTTCTTCTTTTTTATAGTTTTTCCTGTTTCACATGCATGTGATCTCTGTGTATGTGGTGTTTGTGTGTTTGTATAGGCGTGCTAGGGATGATAGTTAGGGTTTATTTCTTTTCATGCTTGAATTTTTTCCCAAGAAATTAAACCATCTTAGCTAGCTTGTTGTTTTCTCGGGGAAAAAAAAATGAAAAATGGAGTTGATCTAGGGCTAAATAAGAAAACATATGAAGTTAAGTTCTAGAAACTGGATCGATCAAGTTACTTTTGAAATCGCAACTGTTTTCATGTGTTTATGGAGTATCTTTGTAAGCTATAATCTCCTAAACAAAAACAAAAAGAGTACTACTTCTTGTTTTTCGACTTGTTTTGATATGAATATGAATTCATGAATCAGTAATCTGCGATTTTTCCGTAAGTTTACAGCTTTTTTTCTGATCGATCAGTTTAGTCAAAAAGCACTGGGTTTTTTTTTCCACTTTTTATCAGTTCGTTTAATTTGTGTTGGATGAATATACATAAATTAAATTGGCGTATAGGAGAGAAAACATGGTGAGTGTACTGGAAGACTGCGGATAGCGCAGTTCATGTCTGGGTGTATATCTGTTTGAGTTTTTTGATCTTTTTGCTTTTCAGCCGCTATGTTTAATGCATTACTATACATGGAATTCTTCATTTCTGGAAAACCCTAATGACAGCAGTTCATCAACTTTTTGAATTTGAACCCCAAAAACTCCCAGCTTTTAATGCAAATCATGAGCGTTGTTAATTGCTCATATATTTTGCGTTTACAGATAATGACAATGGAAACTTACTACAGAAAAAGATCCAGAAAGATCATTCAAGCTAATCTCGTAAGCTTTCTCTCTCTACTTGAACATTTTCTCTCTCTAAAAAGTTTGCGCACTTCGGATCAGGGACGGAATGGTTTCTGTAGCAGACAACGCACTCAGTATCTGAATATTTCCTTTTTCTGTTACACGCGCTATAAAAAGTCCACGCGCCAAATTAAAAAAGTACTAGCTTTCAATGCAAGTGCGTGCATGTAATATATATTATACCGTGACGGCAAAAAGACAAAACGAAATCTTCTTGATGATGATGATTGTGATTTTAAATAACCCGCATGAGTGGAACCAAAAAAAACTTAATTAAGACAATTAGCTTATTATGCATGTTAACTAATATATTTGAACTATTTATGGTACGTTAAAAACATTTTATTTTAAGCTATTTATTACATATAGAGAGAGGTAAATTGAGAGTACGTGTGTTATATTATAGTATATTGTAGAGAAAGAAGGAAGGGTGGTGGTGTTCATATTACTATATTACAGCTTTTTTATATGGTACAGGAAATGGATTACCAGAAAGGGCAAAAGCAAAGCAGTGTCGCTGGTGCAGACACTACAGGACCAGCTTTGGCCAGACATGAAAACCAACCACTTCTGCCCACATCAGAAAATCACTCTACCCTAAAACGCCACGGTACACACTCTCTCTCTCTGCAGCACTAGTAGTGGAGTACTATATTTTTAGCCGCATCTGAATCAACCTTTTATACTCCATTTTACTCTTTCAATTTAATTAGACGATCGACTTTGGGTTTCTCGGAAAATGTTTTCTCATGATTATACTTTTTTCCACTTTTCAACAGACGACCATGAAAGTCTGGGTGGTGCAAAGATGAACATTGAGATAGGTTCTATTTACGAGATTGATCATATCTTTTTGCCTCCAAGAACCCCAGTTCAACTCAAGTCCATCCGAGTAGCTATGGTGAAGAGAATATTAATTAATTAATTAATCCCTGAGCATGTTATATACGTCACGTTTTATGAACGGCTATATATTCATTTTTTTTTAATTTTTTGATGATCAGGTGAGCGAGACAACTGCATTGAATGTGGCAGTCAGGTTCCCGAGCTTGGAGTCACTACAGACATATTTCAGCAATAGCACCCGGGAGATGTATCCAGCTTTTGACGAGAAGTTTGTCATGGGAACAGCTCTGGCTAATAAAGTGCTTCTCCGTCAAGTTCCTTCTCTCGAGTTTGCGGAGAAGAAGCATCTTCATAGCTTCTGGTTGATGAACTCGACT
This sequence comes from Solanum pinnatisectum, assembly GCA_035578085.1. Classification (NCBI taxonomy): domain Eukaryota; kingdom Viridiplantae; phylum Streptophyta; class Magnoliopsida; order Solanales; family Solanaceae; genus Solanum; species Solanum pinnatisectum. The sequence continues at coordinate 35,092,724 of CM069078.1, forward strand.
AATTTGGGTGTTCTCCCAAAGAGTGGAACCTGCTTCTCTCAGCTCAAGGTCAATGGAATGGTTACATGGGGGATACGTCGCCAAGTCAAGTTTCTGGGGAGACATGAAGAAAGCAACAACACCAAGTCTTCTTCCAGTTTCGTTCAAGGAGATGAAATTCCAAAGGTGGAACTACCTGCAAAATCTGAAGAAGATGATGAGGAGGAGGATGAAGAGGAAGAGGATGAAGTCGGCGCTGAATCATTAAAGCAGGAAGATGATGAAGAAACAGAGGAGAACGATGAGGAGGAGGAAGCTGTAACAGAGAAGACTAACAGGAACCTGAAGAGAAAAAGATATAGCTTAAGAGCAACTACAGAGAAACAGGCAAAGAAAACAAGGATTGAGATTCAAAGGCAGAAAAACAAAGTTGCCAAGAAAAACAAATGCAGGCAGTTGACAGTATACAAAGACCCCAAAGACCGTTGGTCTACAGAGAGGTAAGTAAAGCTACTGATCCATTGCATTATTCCTCTATGTATTGTAGTTTCAGGAAAAAAACAATTCTGTCTTTAATTTCTAATGTCTTCATTCAAGGTACAAGTCAGCGGAGAAGAACTTAATGGAGGTGATGAAGGCAAAGGGTGCAACAGCTTCTAACCCAATTCTCCGGCCAGAGTTGAGAGCAGAAGCACGGAAGAGCATTGGAGATACCGGCCTGTTGGATCATCTGCTCAAGCACATGGCCGGTAAGATAGCACCTGGAGGAACTGAACGTTTTCGCCGCCGCCATAATGCTGAGGGTGCAATGGAGTACTGGTTAGAGAGTGCTGACCTAGTTAACATCAGGAAGGAGGCCGGTGTTAATGATCCTTATTGGATTCCCCCACCTGGTTGGGAGCTTGGAGACTCCCCCACTCAACACCCTGTCTGTGCCCAGGAATTTAGGCACCTGAAAAATGAGATTTTCGTACTCAAAAGGTTAGCTGAAAATGCTATTAATACACTAGTTTTCAAAGTGCATGTCCATGTCACAAAAAGAAAAAAGTTTGTTTTATGGTTGTTCTTGTCGGGGTCTGATGATTTTGTTATATCTGTCAATGTTGGTCGTAAAACAGAGACTGGGAGGATATGGTGATTTCCAAGAAACAGTTAGAAGTAGAAGTTGGAAAGCTGAAAAGGTGAATGTACTGGTGATTCTATACTGTAATTTTAAGCTTTTACATTGGTGATATATAAACATCGATGGCTGTGTTTTTATTTGAGCAGAAAGATTGAGGAGCTTGAATTGAAGAAGAAGCAACAAGAAACCAAAGCTATTGAGACTTCAAGGAAAGCTATTTCATCAATGGTATTTATTTCCAAAAGCCAAAAGTTTGTCATTTGAGTGGTTTCCAAATTAAAACTTAACCCGTTTGGTAATTATACTTCATGTTCTGTTTCTGTGGCAGGAAAAGTGCAAGAAACAATTAATGATAGCCAATTCAGATTTCATGGCAAAAATGGAGGTATTCTAATTGATCAACCTATATTTATGTTATTGCCTTGCATATGGAATTAGATGCAATTCACACTTCCATAGTTTCATATTATGCTGTAACTCACATTTGAGATACCCAACTCAATCATTTCTGTTGTCTCTAATCTAATACATCAAAAAATGCACTATTTCCCCTCTATGGTTCTCTGAGTTTTTATTTCTGGTTAGGATGAAGGGGAAAGGGAGAGGCGGGGCTTAATTATGTTTGATTAGTGAGGAAGTAGAGATTCATGGTACTGTAGAAGTGGTGATATTTTTAGTACTAATAATTTCCGTGGACTGTTAAATGTTAATTGGGTGATGAATACAGGAAAAGTTTCTGAACCTGGTGTCTAAACTGGAAGAAAAAGATAAGGCGATCACGACATTAATGTTGTCGGCTGAACAATTTGTTGAAGTTAAGAGAAAGGAAGTGGAACAAGGAAGTGAGAAACAGGGAGTGCAAGCAGTAGATGTAGCAATGGAGAGATCAAATGATCAGAGCAAGGAGCTAACAGCAATTAACCCCAGAAAAGCAAAAAATACTCCCCCACCAGCTGAGGGAAAAGCTGCCAAGATACAAAGGCTTAAGAGTGGCTTCAGACTGTGCAAACCCCAGGGTAGTTTCCTTTGGCCAAACATGGTCCGCAAGAGTAGTGGTTGTAACATGTCCCCTCAGGTTGTGGTCCAGGTTGAAGATCTTCATATGGTCCAAACACCACCCTCAGTCTCTTCTTCTACTGCCATAGCTCCTCCTTCATTGCTGCCTTACGCTAATAATTTTCATAACAACAACCTAGCTTCCCCTGTCAAGCCTGTCCCTGAAAGACGAGCAGTCACTGTTACTGTCTCCACCATATCTAGTGAAACTTGCTATGAAGCTGGGGATAACATGATGAACTACTCAACTGGAAACAAGACAACTACTCTCATCAACTTAAATGATGTCCCTCATAATGTTGGTGAGGGATTTCGCCAAGCCCCAACATCAAGACAAACTATAACCATGACAACTACTGTCACACCTCATGTGAGTATCATGTATCCTATCTCTATCTCTCAGTCTGCACTCAATCTAATTAACTATTTATGTTCTTGATAATTGAATGCCACTTTAATTCTCTGTGTGTGTTACTCAAGACATTCTCCTCTCCGGTGAAGGGAGTCAAGATGAGTAAAGCACGGCAAGCTTCAGGGGATGACAGGGCTAGCCAGGTTAGCATCAGCAGGAAGGAGTACGGTCATCAACAAGCAAGCAAATGCTGTTCTTCATCTGCCACATCCTTGCCCCAGGGAGCTGCTAGTTGGTTAGTTCTGGCTACTCCAAGAAACACTGCCTCAGATGAGTCCATTTAGGGGAACTAAATAGAGTACTAGTAGTAGTAACTAAGACTATTAGGTCCTTGTTTCTTAAGCATAAGTTGAAGATGCTGTTTTCATTTTGGCCTCAATCGAGTTACTTTTCTAGTGGATGCTTGCTTACCTTCTAATGGTATCAATAGGAATCTATATCACATGATAAGTGTATGTTTAATTCTCAGTATATTCGTGTTCCCTATCCCATGTAATAGAAAAATTGATCTGATGTTTTTTCTTTCCATAGTTGAATTGTTGAAAATACACAGGTATCTAGTACATTACGTCTCAACTGTTGTATGATGAGATTATTATTAACTGAAATAATGAAAACAAGGCATTCAAGGAATCTTTTTTTTTGCTGGGTTGAACCAGTAGATGATGCATGTAAAGAAAAAATAGTTGAGCATTTCATATCTATCCTCGAGTTACAGTAGAAGAAATATCTGATTTGAATTAAAATAACACTTTGACAAAATGAATACGCAATGATTTATGGCAATAAATTTGTCATTTAAACCAGCAAGTGACTGAGAACAGACTTCATCAATGGGGTGCCAAAAATAGCAGTAGTAATTGAATTTCACCAACTGCTAGATTTCATCTTTTCAGAAGGGGCAAAAAACATGTAAATAAATGCAGGATTTCACTTACGGAGGAAGGCATCAGTTTCATTAATTGCTTATTTATTGTACAAAAAATAAAACCAGCTAAATTTGTATTTCAATGATATAGACATTAAAAGTCACTCTTGTGCATATATATGTCTTTAATAATTGCGTTTCATATTAATATACAGATACAAATAAATATAACTAGAGACGGGCATTCCAGCTGGTGCAGTAGAATCCGATCTCACTGAAGTTGACACGTCGAGAATATCATCTAAAGTGTGAACTGCACTCAGTGTTATCCTTTACCTGAGGGGATTAAGCCGGAGTTAGTTTGAGTTCAACAGTACAAAATATCTAAATGTATGATGTGTAGGATATCGAGGAAATCTCCATTCAAAGTTGCTCGGAAACAAAGGAAATTTGCAAGAAAGCAACCAAAAATTCCACACAACCAAGTACAAAACACCCCAACACTAGGATTACAGAGTATAAAGAAAGTAATGCAATACAGAACTACCATAAAAAATAATCAGTTATCACCAACGTCAGAGAGATACAGACCTTAGGAGACATTGTAGCAGTTATGTGAAAGAGTGAAAGTCAAGTTAAGAAAATGATTATTAACAAATTAAAAGAGAGTGGAACAGGTAAGATGGGTAACCTCTAATAGCTTTGCCAAGTAGTCGTCGCTCGCTGCATTTCTCACTAGAAGGGAAATGAAAGGACTTGTCCCGTTAAATCACGAGGAAATCTTGCATTCCATTCCAAATAGCTCTTCTACGCCACATCTCCTTTTTGGCCACAACAGCAGCTACATCATTAACAGTCTATAAATAAACTCCGAGTTCAGCTTTTTCAGCCCATATTCATCTTTAATAGGTAACGGTTCCATTGCTTTTTTCCATCTAGGATAAGAAAATCTTGTCTACAAATATGGACATTTAAATTGACTCGAATATATACTTTTTGTTCAATAATATTTGTTCATTATTGATTTTACTTACTTCTTAAAAAAAAACTCTAAATAAAATGGTAACTTTACTATCTCACCTTTGAATATAGTAAATACATTGGTCTTGAAAAATGTAATAGAGAAATTATTATAGTTAACGATAACGATAAATTAGGAACTAAGGAGTCCTTCGGTTTGAATACAAGTTATGATGAGATTAGTTATGACGGAATAAGTTATGGTAAGGTTATTTCTTATTGAGTGTTTGGTTTGTTATATTCAAAATAATATGCATTCCATAAATTTTAAGAACAAATTATCTATTTATAAAAATATCCTTCATGAATGTGAAAAGCAATGTATAAAAGAAGTTTAAAGGATATTTTTGTCATTTACCTATTTTATCACGGGATAAGTTATTCTGGAATTATTATACCACCCAGTGAGAGATACCAAAGCTAGCAGCATACGTGAGGAAGTTGGACTCCTACCCATCATAGTGTAGGTGTAGGATTAATGAAAAGAGGAAGTTGAGGAAGGCTACTGATGGGGCATTATGTCCAGGGTAGTCATTTTGTTTAGATGAGTATTTGTAAATTGTCACTTGGTAAATAAAATAAATTTACTTACAAAAAAAAAAACCTTATCTCGGTACTAATTTATTAATCCCGAACATGTTATCATGAACTTACCGATCAAACAACAAATTAAATGACACTATAATTTAATCACAAGACTATTTGATGTTATCCTTCACACCAAACATCCCCCAAGTGTGAAATTATCTATTGATTTCATTATGTGGACAAGTATTATTGAACATCCAAAATAATATAGTGGACAACTATTGTTGTATCTAGAACTAATCTCGAACTAAGTAGGTAATTATTATAACTATGGTTTAATTTAAATAATTAACGTGTTTTATGAAAGTATCTCTTAGTTTTTAGTTTAAACAAACAAGAAAGGAAGGCCTAGAGAAGAAATTTTATTTCAACAAAGTTGGAAGGAAAACACAGTATTATCAGTCAAAAACACACATGTAGCACTCATTTCACCTTTCCATGATGAATTGACAACAACCCAAAACTATTCAGAAGCAGACCTAATGGGCTTATTACCCACAACAAAACGCCTAGCATGATGCCCACTCTTCTTTTTACAGCCATCAAGAGAAACAGACAACTCATAAGGAGGTGCATCATAAGCCAACCATTGTTCCACATAGAATATGGTTTGACTACACTGCATGTGAGGCCCAGTGAAAGTTGTCTCAACATAATCCAAGAACCATCCATGGTGGTCACCAGATCCATCAGAAGTAACATTAAGTCTGCAAATTGGTGTGCTAAGACATTTGCCTCTACCAGTGAAGATATCCACATTACCCCTTTCGTAGTAATCATAATTTGGGCCCATTAAACCCCACTTTTCAAGATCTGGAATCCATACTGATTTTCCAGAAGCATCGCCAAGTGTAGCGCTGATTTTGGAGTCAGTTCCACCCTTTATGATTGAACCAGTTTGAACATACAGAGTATACACACACTCTTCCTGCAACCAGCAAAACGTACATTGTTAATCAATGTTTTCTTGTCAAATCCAAATGCTCAGGAATCACGGGTAATGAAATGAATAGTACAGATTCAGATCTCAAGGAGCAGGTAAATAGGGATCTAAAAATGCAAGAAAAAAAAAAGCAGATCGAGGAATAGAATTTGGATGATGAATGATCAATAGTATTAGAAAAGCAATGCAATGAATAGTGAAGAGCAAATAAGCGAAAATAAGAGTGAAATCAAATCAAATAAAATGAAACTCGATCGATCTAAAAGTTGGATGAGCTCAATAGTGAGTTTCGATCGAAAAGCATTAAATTAGTTAAATGAAATGAAGAGGGAGGGACTTACAGATGAACCAGCTGCAGCAATATGAGCTGAAAGGAAGAAAGTGAAAGCAACAGCAATGAGGAAGTGGAGACTCATCATTTTCTCTTTGATCTTCAAACTCAGAGTGGTAGCACACTCCATTATAAGGGGCCGCGTCATTACAGCTTGCTGTACGAAAAAGTCAATAGCCCCTCTCCCCTCCTCCTTTCTTTTTTTTTTTTTTCTTGGCAAATTACAGAAATCATATGTTTGGCAAAATTACAATTTATTCCTTAAAAATTTATAATTACAAAAAATTCTTAAATGGATACAATAATATAGCGCTGATACATTAATTTAATGCGCAAGATACATTAATCATTAAGTAAGATATATTACATTTTATACATGATACACTAATCTGATATACATTTTATATATGATACATTAATCTGATGTGCGAGATACACTAATTTGATGCGCGAAAATGAGGAATTTTGGAGATTTGTAAAACTTATAGAAGATAATGGTAATAAGTAAACTAAACTGTGAGATTTCTGTAATTTTTTTTTTCCTTTTAAATTGGAATTCGCTGGCAACGTGTTGTTATTAGAGATAATACATTTTTATTAATTAATTATATTTTCAACAAATATCAATGTAATAGTAATAGTTACTACTGTTTTAGTAAATATTAAATATCGGTTAAGCTGTCCATAAACGTAAATTTTATTACCTCGCTTATTCTGTCATAAAAGGGTTGATTAAAAAAATCTATTAATTTTGAGGTAAATATGAATTAATTCACTTATTGTGTCATCACATGGGCAGATTTATTTAGACCATACTTAAAAACTGCTTAATTGTTCACCTACTCCATCTGAACTTAATTTATTTAAAAATTAGAGAGGATAAGAAGATCGACAGTGTGTCATAAGCAGTATTCATGGTTTAAGTAAAAATCTATTCAAATCGAATCAAATGGATTAAATAAATTAATTGTATTTGATTTTGATTTAATTTGATTTTACATTTTTAAAATTTGATAATATTTGGTTTGATTTTGATGTTATTTGAAAATTTTGAAGAAATAATCAAGTTGAGTCGAATCGATAAACTATGTACATATTTTTTATTATTATATATACCTAATATATTAATATTGTATGAACTATTTAAGTTTGACCATGAATTTGGGTATGAAAAAATCTAGTTTTTTGAAAAAAATATATATTATATATTTGAAAACTATGTGAAATGAACTATAAGTCACAATAATTGATAATTTCTAGTATTTAAAAGATGTATGCAAAATTTACGGTAAAAAATATACTTGTTTGAATTTTGGAATTCGAAAAGTGACACATAAATTCGGGTGAAGGGAGTACAAAAGTTAACCAAAAATTGTTTATTCCTCATTCTCGAATAAAATGTTAAAGCTAATGAAAATGATTTTTGCTTCCTGTTTTGAAGAAAATGTAAAGTTTTGTTAAAGGATATTTCTTTTTAAGAAGAAAAAAAATAAAAAAATATAAGTTATCAAAGTTTTTGAACGTTTAAAAAAGTGGCATACCAAGCTAAAAAAATGAGGGAGTAACATTGCTTTACTTTTGGTATGGTAAAGTTTTAAGCTTCCTTCAAGAATTTGTTAGCCTACCATTTTCATCTATCCCAAAATATATATAGCCTCACTAGGGTGACGATTTCATTTGAGCTTTGCTTCACGCGTTTTATTATATAGAAGAAAAAATTCATTAATAGCTAAGCACCATCTATTTCAAAACTTAAATCGAATTAAAGTTATTAATTTAAATAGTAATGAACTTGAATCAAACTTAATCCGAATCCTATTATACTCGTTCTTTCTATTTAATTGCAATCTATATCACTTAAAATAAAATGTTCATATCACACCTAACAGCAATAGATATGAACAAATTAACATACCAACACAACAAATATCTCGTGATTTCAATATAAAAATGAGGGGAAAAAGGCTTGATATCTCTCAAGTTTGTGATTTAACTTTACCGTTATAAAAGTGACTTACATATACTTCTACACTTATAAAAGTGGCTCACATATACTCTTCTTATTTAATGAAAGTGAAAACATTAATTTTTCATAATTATATTTATTTTTGATTTTTTAAAAAATAATGTAAAGGGTATATATGATTTAAAGTTTCAGATATATTTGATCTTTCTTTGACTTTTTTTTATTCAATGGCTAGTTTGAATTTTAAATATCTCCCTTATAGATCTATTTGCTTATTATTATTTGAGTTTTTTATTCTTATTTAATTATTTATTTTTCTTTCATTTTAGTGTAAAAATATGAGAAATAAAAATAAAAAATTTTGAATGGAAAAAGAGAAAAATTGAATTTAATTATTTTGCGGCTATATGATTATTTCAAGATTTTAAATTGTATATTCTAAGAAGGTTTACGTATAAATATTTTTAGGATAATTCATAATGACATAGTACGAATCCTAGGCTCGTATATCATCACACTAGTAATATTGTGCTAGCATGAAACTCTTCAATTGTTGAGTTTGAGTCCAAATAGTTTCCTAATATTAATGATAGGTTGCACCGATAATTTACTATTATTCCCTTTTAAGTTTCTTTAACCTAAAATGCACACCCATAACAAATCTTTGAAAAAAAAAAAAAAAGAGTAAAGCCATAGGAAACAAATCTCTGAAAAATCCTAACAAAGTATAACCCTAGATAAAACTAAATACTTCTTTTAACATAAAAACGCATAAATTCCTACCAGATTTATGAAAAATACATCTAAATAAAATCATAAAAAACACCATCAAAACCTAAAATCAACAATAAATAAGAAAATTCTTCAATAACCACACTTTAATCAACAATACCACCTAAAATCGAGCATCAAATAATTTCTCAGAACTTTTCATACAAAAAATAAAGGGAAAAAGGTTTGAAATATATTCGAACTTTGACCGAAATTATTGTAACGATATCAAATTTTGGAAAGGACCTTTTACCCCTGCACTATTTAATAGTGTATTTTAAAGATATATATGTGTCCACGTGGACATCATAAATATTGCAGAATTATAAATAGTAACATGTCCACGTGGGCACGTATATACCTTTAAAATACACTATTAAATATAGTGCAAGGGTATAAGGTCCTCCATAAAGTTTGGTATCGTAACAATAATTTCAGCCAAAATTGAAATATTTTTCAGACCCTTTTCTCAAAAATAAAACTAGACAAGAAAACACCTACCAGAAGGATCATAAGTAGAGAAGAAAACATATATACGAACCTCTCTACTCGATTCTCTATTATGCTGTAGAATTTGAAGTGTTAGTGAGAAAGGCAAAATATACCTCCAAACTTTCAAAATTGATGTGCATATATTCTTCATTATACTTTAAAATTATATATATCCTTACCGTCAATTTTTAAGTAATATATACCCTTAAATCCAAAAGTACAATTTATTCGATTATATCTTATTTTTACCAAAAGAATTTTAAAAAACCATCCACCAAAACAAGCATATCTTGGATTAATTTTTTTTACCCAATTATAACCCAAAATCACTATATTGAGTCTTTTTAAGTAAAATAAAATAATGTTTGATTTTTCTAATTCTTTTTTTTTCTTTTCCCACGTTTCTATCTAAAAATAGAATACTATCCAAACCTAAACATACTGGTTTGGTACAACCACAAAATGTCAAGTCTATAAATACACGCCCTGTTCCATATTGCCTTCCATAATTGACATTTCTGTACAATGGATTCCCAATCTCAATCTCCCTCAGTTGAAACCCTAGATCACAACTCATCACTAAACCATGCCCAACTTCACGCTTCTGACAATTCCGGTCCAAATCAAGTATCAGAGGAGCAAAAACTCGGTGAATTCACTCTGAAGCGCGAGATTCAGAGGCCCTTATTGTCGGAAAACGGGCTGACAAACACTCACAGCGGCACCGACAGGGACCAATCAGGCGGTGAGGAAGAAACCAGCAGTAGAAGGAGACGGAGGAGCCGTTGGGACCCACCTCCCACTGAATCAATCAATGATGGGAACGGGGGCGGTGATGGAAGTGGGACTGGAAGAAAGAGGAAGTCGAGGTGGGCTGACGATGAGCCCAAACCCGTTATTCAATTGCCGGATTTCATGAAAGATTTCACTGGAGGTATTGAGTTTGATCCTGAAATCCAAGCTCTTAATAGTAGATTACTTGAAATTAGTAGGAAATTGCAATCGGGTATGCCCTTAGATGATAGACCTGAAGGTGCTAGGTCGCCTTCGCCTGAACCTATATATGATAATATGGGAATTCGTATAAACACCAGGGAGTATCGCGCGCGAGAAAAGTTGAACAGGGAGAGACAGGAGATTATATCACAAATCATTAAGAAGAACCCTGCTTTTAAGCCTCCTGCTGATTATAGGCCTCCCAAGCTTCAAAAGAAGCTCTACATTCCCATGAAGGAGTTCCCTGGTTATAATTTTATTGGGCTGATTATTGGTCCAAGAGGGAATACTCAGAAGAGGATGGAAAAGGAGACTGGAGCAAAGATTGTAATTCGAGGCAAAGGGTCAATCAAGGAGGGTAGGTTCCAGCAAAAGGGGAATTTAAAACCTGACCCTGCCGACAATGAAGATTTACATGTGTTAGTGGAAGCTGAGAACCAGGAGTCCGTTGAAGCTGCTGCGGCTATGGTGGAGAAGCTCTTGCAGCCTGTTGATGAAGTGCTCAATGAACATAAGAGGCAACAGCTTAAGGAACTTGCTGCTTTGAATGGAACAATTAGAGATGAGGAGTTTTGTAGGCTATGTGGTGAACCAGGGCATAGGCAGTATGCATGTCCTTCTCGCACCACCACCTTTAAGAGTGAGGTTCTGTGTAAAATATGTGGTGATGGGGGACATCCTACTATCGACTGTCCAGTGAAAAATACTACCGGCAAGAAAATGGATGATGAGTACCAGAATTTTCTCGCAGAGTTGGGAGGTACCATTCCTGAATCACTAACAAAGCAAAACTCAGCAACGCTAGCTCTTGGCGCGGGAAACTCAGGAAGCAATCCTCCTTGGGCAAGCAATAATAGTGCTGGTGGTGCTGGTGCCAGTTCACATCCTGGCTTAGGGTCAAGTATGCTAAAGCCAAAGGAGTTTGACGAGACAAACTTGTACATCGGTTACTTGCCACCTACTCTTGAAGATGACGGTTTGATCAATTTATTCTCTCCATTTGGTACCATTGTGATGGCTAAAGTTATAAAAGATCGTCTAAGTGGTCTGAGTAAAGGTTATGGATTTGTTAAGTTTGCGGATGTTCAACAAGCTAATAGTGCTATAACTAGCATGAATGGCCACCGTCTTGACGGAAGAACCATTGCTGTGAGAGTTGCAGGTAAGCCGCCTCAGCCTGCTGTGCCTCCAGGACCTGCTCCGGCAATGCCTTCATATCCGGTTCCTAATCAGGGAATGGGCGCATATCCGTCCCAGAAGTATGCGGCTGGTGGTCCCATTGGCAATGCCCCCCCTGGTAGCTATCCCCCACCTGGTGCTCCAGTTCCATGGGGGCCACCTGTGCCTCCTCCATATGCCCAGTACCCACCTCCTCCTCCTGGCGCAGCCATTTATCCTCCTGTTGCAGGTCAACCCATCCCTCCATATGGAATGCAGTATCCTCCTTCAATTCCAACAGCATCTTCTGGTGCCCCTGCTCAGACTGTTTCTTCTGGCGAAAACCAACAAACTTATACGTCTCCTGTTGAGGCACAGCAAAGCTATCCTCCTGGACTGCAATCCCAGAGTGTCTATGGCAATTCTGTCACAGCAATGCCACCTAATGCTCAACCTGCATACCCAACATCATCATACACCTATCCATCTTATTATGGTGTCGCACCACCACCTCCTCCTCCATCTGCATCCCAGTCCAATGGGAACTATTCACAGGGTATGAGTAATGTTCCCTGGGCTCCAAATCCACCAACTCATGCACCTCCATCATCAGCGGAGAAGCCTGCATATGGTGCGGATGCAGAGTATGAGAAGTTCATTTCAGAAATGAAGTCATGATGCAATTGCTGTATCACCTGCACTATTAGGTTGGAAATTTCTTACCAAGTCTGTTTCCAAATTTGCTATTTGGTCTCCTCTGTGTGCTGTTTGGTGTTCACTTTTTTAGACATGTATACATCCTCATCTTCACGCGAGTATGTATACATCTTAAATTTTGATTCTTTTTAAATCTTTTAATTTGAAGTCTATTCTTCAAGTGTCGGATTTTGACTTGAAACAGAATTTAAAATAGTAGAGGAGATTTTTGAATTTATGGTCTTAAACTAAGAAATGTATAATACACCAAAATGCCATTTTATAATGTAGTCTTGAACATGTGTGGAAAGTTAAATTTAAAATTTGACCAAAAAAAAAAAAAAAGAAGAAACAATTCTTTTTGAAATGAACTAAAAAGGAAAGTAAGACATAAATTAAAATGGGGCAGTGCAATTTCTTTTTTCTAAAAACCTATAATAATTCTATTATTACTAAAAATTGGGCCCCTCTAATTTGGATGCCTTATTTTCGCCGGCCCTGTTCTCCACCAACCTGACTCTCTCTCTCTATATATACACGTAATATGTGTGTATTGGTTTGTATGTTCATGAATTCTTGAAAGATATGGGATTCTTCCCGATTGCAAGTATCTATATTCAAACCTTGTGCCCATCCCACAAATACTTGGTTGCTTCTTAGTTCATATTTTTTTCTTCCCCTTTCTGTTCACTATTTTTTTTGGGAGCAGTGAGCATTTCATAATTATTTGTTACTTCATTATTTTCATTCTTAAAGCTTCTCCTTTGTTAACGTTGTAATATTTGGCAGGCTGATGTGTTGGAGCATTTCACCTGATTTCTTCCCTCTTGCCATGACTTAATTGTTGGAAGTTTCAGACTCACATCTTTAACCTTGTTGTACTGTTATGCAGAGAGATGAGACATTCAGTTCATTCAGCTTGTGTTGGAGCATTAAATCAGTGGATTATGGATATTAATTATGCTTTTTGTAGGATTCGTTTCTGGGGATTGGCTTCCAGCGTTGTTTTTCAAATTTTATTTTAATGATTTGTTGGATTTTCTTGATGACTAATCACTGATAGTTTGTGTTTCTCTCCACTTTGTCTTCTTCACCACTAATCTCCTTTGCTTTTCTCTTTTAACTTGGTTATCTCCTTTACTTTTCTGGGGTCATTTAACTATTGAGAGTACAGAAAACAGCCTGATGCTTGCCTCTGCTATTCCTCCCGAAGGTGAAGCATCTTCAAATTTTGAAGGTTCCCCGGGTATGTGAATTTGATAGTGTGATGACTGCATTCACATGTCTACGAATTAACTTGATTACTCGTTCTGATACATTTTCCAGATGTATTGTGACAGGAAAAGATGCTTGTATTGGAATGTATTATCCTGTGCTGGACTGATTTGTGTCTTAAAATCACATATCCTTTTGGGTGTCTTAATTTGAATTTTATTTTGGATTCTGTGATGTTTATCAAGAAGTTCTCTGTGCAATGGGAATTAACTGAAGCCCATCAGGGAGAAGTGAGAATGAGTAGCATTTAAATGTGATGGGCTAAACCAGGACATTTCCAACCTGGCTATGAACCTTTTATTGAGGGGGGGGGGGGGGTCACTTTGAATTTGGACATTGTTATCTTAGATTTTGATTTGTGGCTCGGAAGTTTTAGAGAAACGGAATGCACTAGCAGGAAGAGTGGCGAATCACATAGTAAATAGGAGACCTTGTGAGGATGAATATATTTGTACCACTCTTCTTTTGTGCTTGTGAAAACGTAGTTGCAGACATTTCAAGCTATATCTCCCTAAGAAGTGGTTTTTGTACGTTTAGCTCTTCAGGGCTTTGCTCTCATTCAATCATTCTCTTGAGATGTAATTTGTTTATGTTAACTTATTTAGTAATTTTTGGGGAAATAAGTTGGATGGGATGCTGTCCCCAGGTGTTCACAAATTAACTGTGGATATTTTTGGTTGGAACTTGAGACATGGCTTCTTGTGGGTTCTCATCTTAGGAACTAAGTTCATTAATGCCTTTATTTCTGTTTGTGATCCACCAAATGTCTGGAGTTCTTGAGACAAATATTTGTGTAATCTGAATTTCATGTCCATTGGAATCAATTGGTCTCAACATTCTAATTAGTTGAAAACTGCAATTCTGCTATACGGGAGAATGTTGATGCTCATTGAATTCAAAAGATTGCTTGCGGATAAAAATAGTTTAAATTTTACCTATCAAAAAGAATGGTTTACATTTATATTGTCTAGGTGTTCTCCTACAATTTTCTTCAAAGACTTTTAATCAAATGTCTCTCATGTATGCAGCATCACTCTAAAGTTTTTATATTACCCTACAATTTGTCTGGTTCCCTTTAGAATTTTTAGCAACACATTTTGCTTAAGTTATCTCTTTGACGAAGTGGCTTGTTGTTTGTGTTATCTAATGCTGCCACCTATGCTATTAAGATATTATCAGCTCTTCCTTCCTTTCCCTGGTCCTGCTTTGTCCCTTCTACCTTGTGTTTTGAACTGTCTGATGTAAGTCTTGATTGGTCCTAGTGGTGGATGCACGGGTTACATTTTTGCATGGTACTTTTGACAACTTGATTCTCTTGGTTTGTGTGTCATTTGAATTTGGGTTTGTTCTTGCTCTAACTTCCTTTAAGTTATTTGAATCATGAACTTTTTGTCATGGTTATTGGGAGTTTGTCATTTGAGTTTTGGGCTTTGTGTCTCATCTTGCTTGGGGTTGAGGTGTACTAGTTGTTGCTGCTTTGTGCAATAAATGTCTTGGCCAAGATTGTGGGACTATTCAAGCTTCTGATGTGGTGGATCATATTTTTGCTTAGGGCTGTATTGGGGTTGAGATGTTGAGTAGCTGAACTTTAGCCTGGGTATGGTGAGTTTGGATAATGTATGGAAGCTTAGTATTCCTGTTAAGCATTGGTATTTTTGGATATGGGTTTACTATTGCTGAATGGTTTTGTTTCTTTTTCCTTTTTAATTAATCCTTCCGTTCTAGACTAACTTCTTTAAGTTGGTTGTTAGTAGCGCGTACTGATAGCAGCAGGGATGGCTCCCCCATTTCAGAAGGTCTCTTGTTAGTTCTATTTGTCTCCTGATGTAGGTAAGCTAGCTGCTGGCTGCTTATTGATGTTGGTGTCCTATAGACTTCTTTGCTCTTAATGCCTGGAAAGATGTAATGCAGGCCAAATTCTTCTTAAGAAATTTCATGTATCGGGCTTCTTGTACTGTCAGAATGCACGACAGTTCCATCCCGCCTCTAAATTATAACTTACATAACACAATTGAACTAGGGAGAGGATGCGGGTAAAACTTACCCGCACCGGGTGTTTACACCAAGTCAATACATGCATGCCATGTGTTTAAACTTATAGTTCATTTTACTTAACCATAATTAATTGACATGTGTTTTACTTCATTAAATTACGTAATAATGAAAATTGCATTGACTTGGTGTAACACTCGATGGGGATAAATTTTTTCCGAGAGGGATGGTGTTGTCTAATAATGCTTCCACAAGTAAAAAGTTGATGTCACTGTAACTAGTCGATTATAATTATGGGGTACTTGCACTAAAACACTCGTATAATGTGAGTTAGTTTGGACACGCATTCCTATATTTTAAAATTAAATACTTGCCCGTTTTACACCACGAAAATCTTATATTTACACCTGGTATATTTAAATTTAATGTAGTTCAAATTATTTTATGAATTTGAATTTAATTCTTCTCATTTAGCATGAGTTGATTTGGGGTTTTCAAATATCAAATTAAATCATTTGTGTTGAATTTCTAAATTTATAAATCAAATCAAATTAGTAAATTTGGATTTTTAAGGGTTTTTTTGATAAAGTATTTAGGCAAACATATAATTAACTTGTGTTTTAAATGTTTTTCTAGTCTTGTTAAAATACAACTAACTAAAATGTTTCTTAAAAGAATAACATCAAATATGAGATAAGTGATAAAATCAATATATTAAACAAAAAATAATAATTGAAATCTTGTAAATTTATAAGTTATAATGGAAATGATTATAATTTAAAAGTATTAAATTATGCTAAAATAAGTTTGATAAGATTTAGTAAGTGTTAATTAATCACATGACTAAATATTAATGAATTAAATTAAATTATGTATTTTAATTGTTTGAGTCAATGTAAAACTAAAGAACATGTATTCAATGTTCAACTTGCTAATTCTTACGTTATTAATCTTTGTATCAATGGCCTACTTAGTGCTGAATTGTTTTTTTTTTTTTTGCTAGTATTAGTATTAAATTAATTTTGATTTGAGCTTTATTAGAGTTACCTTTATTGAACAATTTAAAATTTTAAGTATCAAACTTGAAATAATAAGTTAAAAGATAAAAACTATGAAAAAATGTAAGAAATGGTTAGAAATTATATCAAAGTAAATACTTTAATGTAAAAGATGAAAATTTTAAGTTATATATATAATGTCAGATTGGCTTGATTTGGGGTTGATTTTTTTAATTAAAATCAAATCAATCTAGTGTAATCGGGCTTTTTTTCAATATGAAATCAAGTCAAACTAAATTACTAGTAATTTTTTTTTATTTGACTCGACTTTCAGTTCTATATTGTACACCTGTGTTTAGAGACATATAGAAGACTTAATTAGGCAAACATAAAAATATTTTCTCCATTAATTTAATTTCAGATGAAGAAATCACATAATTCAGCATCCCAAAACAAAAAGAAAACAAAAAAATTGACTACATAGGATCCTAAATATGCATCAAGTACTATTGAAACACATTATCTTTAATGAACCTAATATGGGCTATGACAGAATTATAGATGATTGAGATTTTTCAATTAAAGATTTCATATTCGAGTTATAGAGAATAAAATAACTTTATTGACAGGCTGAATTTCATATCTAAATTATTACTTATTAGTTTGAAAAACACACATCAGTGGTGTGTGTAATACACTATTTTTTTTTATAAAAATTTTGTCACATGGCATTCCACATGGATAAAATATTTCACCTTGATAAAAATTAAATAAACTACTAATATTAGTTAAAAGCTAAAGATTAATGTATTCTTACCCTAAAAAATAAAATTTAAAATATTTTTCTCACCCAACCCACCCCCGAAAAGCCCTCCATCCTTTTATTTGTTTAAATTTCTTTTATAAAATATTTTTTTTAAAAAAATTTCAGATCTCACCCCCTCCTCCCCTCACTAAAAGAAATTTTGATATTATTTTTATTTTTGTGAAAAAATAAATTTCTACTCCACCCCATCTTACCCTCCGCTCCTAATTTTTTTTTCTTTTTTACATATTTCTCGTTTTGTGTTAGATATGTACATATATTTTTAGAAAAATATTTTTTCTACTTGCGTACCATATATAACATAAATAAAAATTTATTTTTAAAAAGGTCTTGCGGCAAGTAATATATATAACACAAAACGAGAATTTTTTTTGAAAGTAGAGCGTTATGTGTGGTGGGGTATAACTTTTTTTAAAAAAATTAAATTTTTTTTGAAAGTAAACTTTTATATAAGATATTTTTTTAAAAAAACTAAAAAGTTAAGTTAGGGGGGGGGGGGGAGGTGAGAGGAAGTAGTGGAGTGGGGAATAGTAATACTTTAATCTTTAACTAATACAAATACTAAAACTAATAATTTATTTATTTTTTATCAAGGTGGAATGTTTTATTCATGTGGAGTGTGATGTGTCAAATTTTTTAAATAAAAGAGAGTGTATTACACATCATGATGAGAGTGTAATAAAAGATAGATGTGTGTTTCTCAAACTAATTAGTGATAGTTTATGTATGAAACTCACACTATCAATAGTTTAGATATGAAACTAAAAAGAAAAGAATAGTGTTGGTGTGTTTTTGATTTTTATCTGTAAATACAATTGCAACAAATGTTAAGTGGACACATCCCTTTTAGTCCTTGAAACACTTTCTTAGAGCATATTATATTGCAATAAACTGACTCCAGATATTTTTTGTTAAAATATGATTAAGCTCATGTTTTGAAGCTTTGGATAAATTTGTATATTTTTTTGAAACTTGTTAAGATGATTGAGGTGAAAATTCGAGAGCTTAGAAGTTTTTTTATCACCTGTTATATCATATTATAAAATTTATAAATTTATTATTAGTGTTTGTTGTATCATGATTGTGAGATCAAACATTGTTATCATGAAGAGTTAGTTGAAGTATTGATCAATTAAGAGGAATGTGTGCTTCTCAACTGCTATCGCAAAGAATAAGGCATGAAATTGGCCAACACATAAACCTTTTTATAGCAAACACAAGGTAATGATTTTATAGCCCCTATAAATGTTATACTTGATTTTATTGTAATTTCCATGAAATCATGAGATTAAACTATAATTTGAATTAGTTTTAACTTAACTTTCTAAATTGAAAATTTTGGGATTTGACAATAAAATTGGATAAAAAGTCGATCAGAGAATTGAATTCACAAGTTTATAGTGACCCATCCATGTAATTTATTTTGATATTTGATAGAGTTGATCTAGTGCTGACTTTTTTCTAATTACACACATTTTTTTATTATTTGTATTTATTGAAATTGTTGGAGGCCGTTGAATTGGAAATTCAAACTGTGCTAGGTTGAGGAATTTTCACGTATTTAAGGAAAGTATATTGTAACCTTTTTAATATTTGATTTTTTGATGTTATAATTTAACTTTTTGTATTATTTACTTTTAAATACCTAGTACGATGTGGGGCAAACACTTACTAGGACATATATGCTATTTTGTGTTAAATACTGTGATTTATAATTATTTCTTTACTTTTTCTATGAAATTGTTATGATTGAAGTGTTTTACCTTATGCACATATTTTTATGACTTGAGACATCGTATTAGTTGTGGACAATATTTGATTTACGTCGGTCAATACCTTTGTCACCCTATGAATAATTTGAATCAGACTTATCAACACCCTCCTCACAATTTCCAACTCGTAAGTAATTATCAGCTGCATCAATTAAAATGCAGAGTAGTCAAATATATCAATTGCACCATTAACAATTCTGAATTATGCTTGTATAAAAAGGGATCGGGGTTTTCTAGTCTATAGAAATAATTTCCTACCTCACAAGGATTGGGTAAGGTCTCCATACACTTCACCCTCACTAGATTACTCATTCTATGAAAACCTACTAGATATATTGTTGTGTATATATATATGTATATATATATATATATATATATATATATATATTTTACCTATATTAGCAAGTAATGTGAAACACCCCAGAATATTTTTGAACTAAGACTTGAACCGTTCTTCGTAGGGAGTGAGATTTTACCAAGGAATTAAAAATTTCTTAATGTTACGAGTATAGCACTGAGTTGAAGAGAAGAAGAGAGAGAAGTTCATTCAAGTCATTCCTAAGTTCCTTTAAGTTTTGGGTTAACTTTAAATGACCATAACTTTCAGTACATGATGAGTTATGTGGCCCATAAGATATCAAATGAAAGATCTTTGTATTATCTTTCCAACGCCACCGAGTTTGCTAGATTACTCATTCTATGAAAACCTACTAGATATATTGTTGTGTATATATATATATATATATATATATATATATATATATATATATATATATTTTACCTATATTAGCAAGTAATGTGAAACACCCCAGAAGATTTTCGAACTAAGACTTGAACCGTTCTTCGTAGGGAGTGAGATTTTACCAAGGAATTAAAAATTTCTTAAGTGTTAAGGTCACTAGATGTAGCACCTTGAGTTCCAAGAAGAACTAAAGAGAGTTCATTCAAGTCATTCCTAAGTTCCTTTAAGTTTTGGGTCAACTTCAAACGACCATAACTTTCAGTACATGATGAGTTAGGTGGCCCATAAGATATCAAATGAAAGATCTTAGTATTATCTTTCCAACACCACCGAGTTTGCTAAGTTTCGAGCTCGTATGAGGGAGATATGCCCTTTTGAAGTTGGGCTGTCCAAATAAGAAAAGTTACCCGAAAATAGTAAGGGGTATTTTGGTCTTTTCCTTACCCAACCAGATTTAATTCATTTTTAGTAAGGTTTTAGGGGTCTATTCTGATTAGGTTCAGTTTTATAGTCCTAATATACGCCTAAGGTTTTAGTTGAGAGTTCAAGAAGAGAAGTGAAGAGAAAAGAGGAGAAAAGAGTAAATGATCAAGGCGTTCGTCGAGGTTCTTGAGTTTTGTTGCAGGTTTTTGCCATGGATTTGATCCCGAAGAGGTATGTAAGTTTTTATATTGTTGGGTTCGCTCACCCACACGCCAATCATGAGTTTTCTTTTACGAATTTCATCCATAAATTTGAGTATGTTGAGTTCCTGATGAGTTCTTGATAAGTGTTCTTGAAGTTCATTCTAAATCTTATTTTGTTGGGGTTTTGATGAATTATTGATATGAAAGTTAGTGATTTGAGGGTTGTTTTGAGTGGATTAGTAGGTACATACGTTGAGTATTCAATTCTATGTGATTGGGGAAGAAACCATTCGATTCTAGGCTAATTAGGGTCCGAAAAAGAGCAAACAAAATTCGTCGGGTTTTCTGGGTTAGGGCTTGGCGTCCTGTGCTAGCCAGTGCGCCCCAAATCCTCTTCTGTAGTTTAGGGGCTGGCACCCCGCGCTACTCAGTGCGTCATGATCGCCTGCCCCATCCAGTTTGCAGTCAATTGCTCCGTTTGAGTTCTTTTAAAGTATACCTTCACTCCCTTTTGATTCTAATCACTCTAAACTACTTCTAAACACTAGAAATCATTCATAACATGAATCATACACTTTAATTCATAATTCAAATTCAAGGTAGAGTTAAGAGTTAAGTTTTGAGAGTTCTTCCGAACATTTTGAGAAAGTCACTTTGAGTCTTTTGAGGAGTCTTCTACAATTTCTAATAACTTGTTTCAAGACTTGAGCAAGTGAGTGTGAGAATGTATTCATGAATCTACTTTATCATCATGAGATCCTTCGTATCATGAACCTCTTGAATTCATAATTCACATTCAAGAGAGAGTTAAAAGTAGAGTTCAAGAAAGTCTTTGAGTTCAATTGTGAATCCTTTGAGATCAACTAGAGATTTGAACTAATTTTTGAGAAAGTAAGTATGAGAATGAGAAGAGTCATATGCATGAGTTTCATAATGTTCTTTAGACCCTTGAGTCGTGTCGTTCATGCTCATAAAATCCGTATAAACTCCATACATTGAGTGTCTTCGAGAGGAGTAACATCTTTGAGTTCTACTTGAGTATTGAGTTCCCAATCCTTTTGAGATTATATTCCTAGTCATGAGACTATCATATGTTACCCATAAAGGTCATTGAGTTGAGTTGTTCATGCCCATAATTCCGTATGAACCCTATGAGTTGAGCATTCTGGAGATGAGGTAGTATCATGAAGTCCTCGAGTTGAGTTGTTTGTGCCCATAATTCCGCATGAACCCTCTGAGTTGAGTATTCTTGAAATGAGTAGTATCATTGAAGTCCTTGAGTTCTGGAGTTGTTGAGTTCTATGCATGGTTATTGAAAACCTTAAATTGAGTCGTTCACGTCCATAATTCGGCATGAACCCTATTTTAAAAAGTCTTTTTTCAAATTGTTTTAAAACTTGTTTTAAAGACTTGAGCACTGAGTTGAGTTCATTTTCCTTAAAATGATATATGGGAACTAAGTATTCCTAAGAGTATATGTTTTTACATTTAAGATGAGAGGAAACTGAGATTTCCAAAAAAAGTTTTGAGCAGTTTGAGTACCATCTCTTTTAAGAGAAAGATTTTAAGTAATAATCTCAAACCATAGAAAGAGTTATGTTTTTAAACATATGAGCTAGTTACATTTTGGGAGTAGTATTGAGCACTGATATGGGGACGAGTTTAGATAACTCAAGTCTCCATAAACCAAGTTTCTATAAATCATGTAGTCAATGTGGGTAGAAAGGGTATTAGATGATCCCTTAATGTTTTTTAGCATAGACTAGTGGATTCACTTAGTTGAGAGGTTCTATACCCCGGCAAGGTATGTGACAGTTCTGGCAGCGTAGGCAAGACGCTGTATCATCATATAGCTCATAGTGATGGTTGTTGGTTAGAGAAACTCCCACATAGTTATATTGTATTTTTATATACAAACTGAGTTATTATTATAATTTTCAATACATTGAGTTTCTATATATTGTTTTAAAAGCTTTCTATATATCGCATCTTTTATTGTTGCTTTATCTTGAGTTGAGTACCTTTGAGTTGAGTATCTAATCTTTGAGTTGAGTATCTTATTCTTGAGTTGAGAAGAGGTAAGTATGTTTCCTTTTTATCAAGTTCAAGATTATGTTTGTGCTTTAGAATTCCCCTTACATGCTCGTACATTTCATGTACTGATCCATTTGGCCTGCATTATTTCATGATGCAGATACATATATTCAGGGTCATCAACAGGAGCTTTATTGATACCACATGAAGTCCAAGTTAGCTATGGTGAGCCTCCTTGGTTTCAGAGGATTTCATTTACTTTTCAGTTTTGTTAGTATGTCGTGGGTCTTATCTCGACTTTCATCTTTGTCATTTAGAGGCTTCATAGATAGACAATAGAGTTTGAGAAGTCTGTTTCATTTATCTTATTAAATGTTTTAAAGACTTGAGTTGCCTATTGTTGGCTAGTTGAATATTCTATTTATATTCAGAGTAAATCATTTGAGTTAAAGCTTTGTATTTGAGTTTTATGAATTTTATTCAGTTTTTATGCTTGAGTTAGTCTTCCGCTTGTAGTCAGCTAAAATGAGGGTTCACTTGGGGACCAACAATGGTTCTTGAGTGCCGGCCACGTCTAGGGTGTAGACTCGGGTCGTGACATAATGTGTCTTATTTCTGTTAGGATAAAAAAAATCAGGTGTAATGCGAAAGCTAGCAAAGCAAACCTTGAAAGACCATGAGTAAGAAGACAAACGAGAAACACACCAAAAGAGATAGATTTAACGTGGTTCGGTCAATCGACCTACGTCCAAAAAGGAGATGAGCAATCCACTATAAATATGTCTCTTTTGATGTGTTTCTCATTTGTCTTCTTACTCATGGTCTTTCGAGGTTTGCTTTGCTAGCTTCCGCATTACACCTGATTATTTTCGATCCTAACAATTGGTATCAGAGCGAAGTTCTCTATATGGAGGGGAATATGAGCAAGATGATATGTATAAACGGAATAAACTACAACATATGGAAAAGCAAGATGAAAGATCTACTATTTCGTGAAGAAGATGTATCTTCCCGTTTTTGGTGCTCATAAACCTGAGACTGTAACTGATGAAAATTGGGATTTCGAGCACCAACAAGTATGTGGATATATAAGGCAATGGGTTGAAGATAATGTTCGCAATCATATTGTGAATGAGACACATGCTAGAACATTGTGGGAAAAGTTGGAGATGCTTTACGCTTCAAAAACTGGCAATAACAAGTTTTCTTACTAAACAATTGATGACCTTTAAATACAAGGAGGGCAGTCCTATTCTTGATCACATATATGATTTTCAAGATGTTTTTGATCAGTTATCAGGAATGGGTGTTAATTTTGATGATGAAATACAAGGACTTTGGCTTCTTAATACTCTACCGGATTCTTGGGAAACTCTTCGTGTCTCTTTAATAAATTATGCTCTTGGTGGTAAGGTGACTATGGAATATGCAAAAAGTAGCATCTTGAATGAAGAAGTTAGAAGAAAATCTCAAGGCACATCCTCACATTCAGATGTTTTGTACAGAGAAGATTGAGGGAGAGATAAGACAAGAGATTCGAAGAGTAGAGGTAAAAGTAGAAGCAAGTCAAGATTCAGGAATCCAAATATTATATGCCATCATTGTGGAAAGAAAGGACATATTAGAAGATTTTGCAAACAATTGAAGCAAGATCTTAAAGAAGGGAAGAAGGAAGAAAATAATGGAAACAATGTTGTTGCTGTTGTTCGAGATGACCTTCTTTTTGCTTGTGATAAAGACATCATCAATTTTGTATCTCAAGATACAAGTTGGATAGTAGATTCTGGAGCTACATCACATGTCACACCGAGAAAAGACTTCTTTTCATCTTATACTTCTGTTAACTCTGGGGTGTTAAAGATGGGTAATTCTAGTAAGGTTAGGGTGTTTGGTGTTGGCACTGTATGTTTGAAAACCAATACTGGTACAATGTTAGTCCTTTAGAATGTCAAGCATGCTCCAGACATTCCCTTGAATTTAATCTTTATAGGACAACTAGATGATGATGACTATCATAATGACTTGTTTAATGGCCAATGGAAGCTCACCAAAGGCTCATTAATTGTTGCTCGAGGAAGAAAGCATTCAAATTTATACGCGACATAAGGATCGATACTTGGTGACTCTATAAATTTGGTGGAAAATGAGACTTTATCAGAATTGTGGCACAAGAGGCTTAGTCATATAAGTGAGAGGGGGATCACCTGTTTGGCTAAGAAGTATTTGCTTGCTGGTGTGAAACAAGCAAAGGTAAAAAGATGTGGGAAACATAAAAGAGTTTCTTTTCACAGTCATCCTCCTTCAAGAAAGTCTGAGCTACTGGAGCTAGTACACTCTGATTTGTGTGGTCCTTTTAAAGTGAAGTCAAAAGGTGGTGCACTTTATTTTGCAACTTTCATTGATGATCATTCTCGCAAGATTTGGGTATATCCTTTAAAATCCAAAGATCAAGTACTTGATGTGTTTAAGGAGTTTCAAGCCTTATCTGAGAAACAAATGGGAAAGAAATTGAAATGTATTCACACTGATAATGGTGGTGAGTGTATTGGTCCATTTGATAAATACTGTAAATTGCAAGGAGTTCATCATCAGAAGACTCCTCCATAGACTCTTCAATTAAATGGCCTTGCAGAAATGATGAACAGAACTTTAGTTGAGAGAGTTAGATGTGTCCTTTCAGAGGCCAAACTTCCAAATTCATTTTGGACTGAAGCACTTAACACTGTTGCTTATGTTATCAATTTGTCTCCTGCTTTTGCTTTGGATGGTGATGTTCCAAATAGAGTTTGGTTTGGTAAGGATGTTTCTTATGAGCAATTGAAAGTGTTTGGTTGTAAAGCTTGTGTGCATGTTCCAAAAGATGAGAGGTCGAAATTGGATGTTAAAACTAAGCAGTGCATCTTCATTGGTTATGATCAAGATGAGTTTGGATATCTCTTTTATGATCCAATTGATAAAAAGCTCATTAGAAGTCGTGATGCTGTGTTTTTTGAAGATCAAACTATTGAAGATATTGACAAGGTTGAGAAACCAGTTTCTCAGATTGATGAGAGCTTAGTTGATGTTGATCCAGCTCCTATTATTGATACATCTTTTGCACATGAAGGAACCCAAGATAATGATCTAGATAATGATCAGGGTGTAAAACCTATAGATGTTCGTATTGGTGATGTTGTGGTTGATCATCAACCAACTAATGCTGAGATGACAAATTTGGATGCTCCAGAAACCTCTTGTAGAAGATCCACTAAAGAGAAGCGAAGCTTAACGCGTTATTCTCCTAATGAGTATATCTTTTTGACTGACATGGAAGAACCTAAAGGTTATGATGAAGTCATGCTAGATACTCATAGAGATAAGTAGGTAGAAGCCGGAAGATGAGATGATGTCACTTCACGAGAATGGCGCATATGAGCTAGTGGAGTTATCGAAAGGTAAGAAAGCTTTAACAAATAAATGGATCTTCAGATTAAAGCAAGAGAAATATACATCTGCGCCTAGATACAAGGCTAGGTTAGTTGTCAAAGGTTTTGGTCAAAGAAAGGGAATCGACTTTGATGAAATTTTCTCTCCTGTTGTGAAAATGTCCTCTATTCGTATGGTTCTAGTCTTAGCCGCAAGTCTAGATTTAGAGGTTGAGCAGATGGATGTCAAGACTGTCTTTCTTCATGGTGATTTAGATGAGGAGATCTACATGGAGCAACCTGAAGGCTTCATAGTTAAAGGAAAAGAAAACCATGTTTGCAAATTGAGAAAGAGATTGTATGGCTTGAAACAAGCTCCAAGGTAGTGGTACTTGAAGTTTGAATCTGTCATTGAAAATCATGGACACAAGAAAACTTCTCTATATCATTGTGTATTCTTTCAGAAGTTCTCTGATGATGATTTTATTCTCTTACTACTTTATGTGGATGATATGCTGATTGTTGGCAAAAATAAATCTATAATTGTAGTCCTTAAGAAAGAGTTAAGCAAATCATTTGTGATAAAGGACTTGGGGCCTGCAAAGAAGATCTTAGGCATACAAATTCATCGAGATAGAGACATGAAAGAGTTATCAGTATCCCAGAAGGAGTATATTGAGAAAGTACTCAAGAGGTTTAACATGATAGAGACAAAAGTGGTTAGTACACCTCTTGCTAAACAATTTAAGTTGAGTACGACCCAAAGTCCATCTACTAATGAAGATAAGAATGAGATGTCAAGTATTTCATACTCTTCCACGGTTGGTAGTTTGATGTATGTTATGATTTGCACTAGACCAGATATTGCACATGTTGTTGGTACCGTTAGCAGATTTCTTTCCAATCTTTGAAAAGAATATTGGGCTGCAGTGAAATGGATACTAAGATATTTGAAGGCTACTTCAGATATGGAGTTGTGCTTTGGTAGTGGCAAGCCTGAACTTGTATGCTACACAAACTCTGATTTGGGAGGAAATCTTGACAATTCAAAATCCACTTCTGGTTATTTGATCACTTTTGGAGGGGGAGTTATTTCTTGGAATCAAGACTACAGAAGTGTATAGATCTATCTACCACAGAAGCTGAATATATTGCCATCACTGAAGGTGCCAAAGAATTGCTTTGGATGAAGGAGTTTGTCAAAGATCTTGACTTTGAACAATCAAGGTTCGTTTTATTTTGTGATAATCAAAGTGCTATTTATCTCACCAAGCACTCTACCTTTCATTCTAAGTCCAAGCATATTAGTAGAAAGTATCATTGGATTAGAATGGCGAGAAATTATTCGAGGTTGAGAAGATACACACTGATGACAATCCTTCAGATATTCTTACAAAAGTGGTGATCGTCGACAAGCATGAGTTTTGTAGAAGTGCGGCAGGCATGAAGCCTGTCAAGAGTTCCTCCACTTGAAGTCCATTTGGCCCCTTAGCTGGAGGGGGAGTTTGTTAGGCTATGGCCTATGTTCCAGCCAAAGGCCCATGGCCTAATCCTACTTGAAAAAGGATTGGAATTATTCTCTTTATTTGGTTTCCAATTCTATTAGGAAAAGAATTGGAATAGTAATCCTATTTGGAGTTAGTTTTGGCTCTGTAAGAAAAATCACAACTCTATAAATTGTGGATGGTCTTAAGAGAATAATTCAGATTGCTCATTAGTATTGTCTTTGAAAGACATTAGGACATAAGAGAGGTTTTTTAGATAGCTTTCAACAAGAGAGAAGAGAGAAGAAAAAAAATGTTCTTTTGTTGTAGGTTTTTATTTCGGCTAGCAACTTTCAGATCGTGTTTCTTGATTAACTAACCGTTGGATCGGGCTGAAATGTTGACTGAGTGTTCCTAACATCTTGGTGGTTGATATGAACGGTGAGATCGGATTTGGAGGTCAGAAAGATCCTGTTTTGAGTCCCGAACAGCAGCTGGGTTTGAGTGGTGTTTCTTTCTATTTATCTTTTGTTAGTGTAGCTATTGTTTGTTCTCTTTTGGCACTTGTTGTGTAGCCATTATAAGAATATTTTCTCTTTTGGCACTTGTTGTGTAGCCATTATAAGAATATTTGTAACTCTCTTATTGTTATAGTGAAGAAATTTGGATCTTGTCGATCCCGTGGTAGTTACCTTCGGTTTGAAGGATATTTCCACATTAAACTTGGTGTTCTTTATTTTAGATTTTCGTTTTCATGTTTTCGTCATCTCTCTCTTGGCCTAGATTTCTAACAAAATAAATTTGTCCACCTTCTTCACATAATCTTTAGGATCTAGCATCTCTTCTCCATAATTTCCTCCATCAAATCTGTGTCTCGACACAGAGAACTTCTCTGAAACAGTTTGTCCAACAAAATCTTCATTACTGTAAAAAATGTTGCGACTAGAACTACAACCGCCAAGATGAACACCCATCTCTGACATGGTTCCATCATTGAACCATGACTCTGATACTACTTGTTAGTTTTTTCAGAGAGAAACAACCTTAACCAATTCACTCGGAATACAAGGAGGTACACAAAATTCTCCTCCATAACCACAACTCTCAAAACCCTAGAACTACATTGTGAATGCTAATTAGGTTAGAAGGAACAAGCCTATATTTATAGAGTCCTAAAAACCTTTCCTACAAGAAAAGGACTAGTCAAAATATTAAAACATTTTCCTAAAAGAAAAACTTATTTATGGTAAGAAATCAAGGCAAATAAACCCTAACAATTTCAACATTTTAGGCTTTTGTTTTAAGGAGGTTTATGTATAAATATTCTTAGGATAGCTTGATGGTGTAATAAAATATTCATAATGACATCATATAAATTTTAGACTCATATATTATCACACTAGTGATATTATGATAGCATGAAACTCTTCAATGGTTGAGTTTGAGTCCAAATAGTTTTCGAATATTTCATGATTGGTTGCACAATTAAGTTACTACAATATAATATTAAGGATAAACAATTGTAGTCTTATCACTATAGTTTGAATTATGCTTTGAATGTTAGTTAGCTAGTATTTAGGAGATTTACTCTCATATATTTCAAACATGATGTAGATACTATATATATATAAATGGAAGATACTATCAGTTTAACAAGAGTCATTATAAAAATCTCTTTCTTTAACTTGATATATGAGCAATGTGCGATTCCTGCTTCTTAGTCTTTTATTCCGTCCCTATGGCTTCTGAAAATCAATCTTCTTGAGCCAAACAATCTACTTGTGCTCTATTAGGAGGATCAAACAACAAAGGTTTTTTTTTTACCTCATCTCAATTTTACACTTAAACAAGATAATTATCTACTGTGAAAAACTATAATCAGATATACTCTTGAGGTGTTTAACTAGAAAAATATCTTGATTGTACCTGGATGCCCACACTCAAGGTTGTGTCACCATCAACCGACTATTTTTTTGGTCCTTGTTGCGTCCTCGTCCATTTCTTCACTCCCCTATAGTTCAATTATTTCATCCAGTACACCATTGTTACGATCTTATATCAAAAACTAAGGTTTCGAAACCGTTTCATAACTTTGACAATTTATCAATTTAAAAAAAATGTAATTTTAGGAGTCACCACTTAATTTTTTAGGAAAATTAAGAAACTGTTTAGAAAGAGATTTTTGAAAGAAAACATTTTACATAACCAGAGTCGGGTAAGGGTTCAATTAATTCTCTAAGGAAGAGTTTAGGCATCTTAGAGAATCCGCTAACGCACGTTGACCGGCAATTTAAAAAGCTTGACTAATTTTTAAAAGGAAACTTAAATTACTTAAAAATCCTTTTTTTTTGAAAGGGAGAAATCTTTTGATACTCATACATTCGTATTACTCAAATAATGAAATAATTCAAATGTTAAAGTGCAAAAATAAATTGTAACTTAACAATTTATCCGAGTCAATTTTTTGAGTCGAATAATCAACACAATCACTTTGGTGTGGATTTGAAAGCTAAACACTAACTATGAAAGAATATGGATAATTCTCAAGTTAGTCTTGAAGCTTAGATTGTCTAACTTAAAAGATGTTTTGAAAATTTGAATACTTAAATAAACAAATTAATGAAATAGAGTCATTAAAAAAACTCCCAAGGATTCATCTAAGTTGTATATAAGAAGAAAATGTTAGCATTTCTTAAATAAGAGCAGAAACAAGATAACACAAATAAATGATAAGAATCTAGGCCCTTGGTAAAAATGCTCCTCGCTGCTACTACGGTATAAATTGGACCTTTTTAAGTCCAAAAATTCTCAATTTTAGTCCCTTTGGGACTGCTGCTACTGCTGCAATAATCAAATTGGATTCTTTAATCCAAAATTCAATTTCCGGCCATTTGGAATTGTTGTTACTTCAATACTTAGTTGTTGCCACTGATTTAGGTTTTAACTTATTAATATTAGCTTCCCTTTTATGCCTTTGGCGTAGATCTACTTAAAGAAAGGAAGATGGAAGAGAGGGGTGTCCAATTAGACTCATTCGGAGGGAGTTAATGTAAAAGAAAGAAAGATAAGGATTAACATATAATCAAGAAGAGAACAACTATTAACTTTAAACATAAACAACATTTAATAATGCAAGCTTAATCTACCCAAAGTAAAGAGTTAATAGGCAGATTCATAGAGGACAACATTTGATCCTAAAACCTTTCCTTTATAATCAAATTAAGACAAACCATAACTATGATTTCAGTCATAGAAAAAATATCAGAAAAATAAGTGAGGAAAGACAACAATTATTTTATCGAAAATCTTAAGAGTTGAATTTAGAGTTCCAGATTCACATTGGTAAAGAAAAGATTAGAAGGGTGAAGGGAAACAAAGTCATCTGGTTAACATATGGGACATTTGGCCAAACAATATAGATACACCAAGATATGAACAACTTTAGAAAGAGTTAAGTTAACACTCTAAGAGAGGCAAAAATACTAAACATAAATCTAGCTATCTTCACTTAGAAAATGAAATACTCACGACAAAGATCAAGACAACTAAAAAGGAAGAATAAATTTGCATCATATATCACCACTGGAATACTATCCTATATTAAAACCACATGCCTGACCTAAAGAATTTAAGGCAAAAATCTAAAAGAAAAGAGACAACCAGCAACTTAAAGGAATCAAATGCTAAAATCAAGAAAGAAAAAAAAAACAAGGCTATGGAGTATTGTAAAGGGGTACACAACTATGGATCAAAGAAACTAAGGTAGGAACTAAAGACATTTTCATATTAGAATATCAATCAGAACATCTTAAAGGCAGTAAAAAAGCAAACCAGCAACTAGTTTTCACCTTAATTATCAATGCAATATCTACCAGAGATAGAATGAAATAAGATAGCAACTAAGAGACTAGGAGCTAACAGAAATAAATTAAGGAAGAGCTTAATAGATTCACACCCAAATTGTGACCATATTAGCAGTAGATGAAAAATTCAACATAATTGAAAATAAGTATTTGAATAAGGTACTTAAATCTGGATACTATCGAGAATTTCTAACAAATATAAACACTGCTTATCGACAACAAGTATATTCTTTAAAACAGAAAAGCGAGTAAAAATACTAAATAACACAACCTGATGTAACTAGTTAAACACCACCTAATTCACCAAATGTTAAGCTAGCACAAGCCTCCATTATTGAGCGTTGCGGTTAAAATAAGAGACAAGATCTAAAACTAACAAATAGTGCTAAACATCGAAGTTAAATCTATACACCTTTATTTAGTTAACTAAATTAGGCATACATAATGGCTAAAAAAAACTAAACACAACACTTCATATCAAATTAAGAACAAACAATTAATATAAAAACTAAGAGAACTAAAAGGATGAGAACAAAATACGAATGTTACCTGGCTCTGGGCAGCGAACCGGACAACAAGTTTGACGGAGATGATTCCACCTCTTTCAATTCGAGCAGCCATAAAATTTTAAACTATTGAGCTGAGAATTTCCAAACCTTTTAGGGGTATTCTCAGGTCTCCAAAAAATTCCCTTCCCTTGAACAGTGAAGAGAGAGGCCTTTTTATAGGACCCTAGAATCTCTCAAATTCCTGATGAAGAAACAATGTAGGAGTTGGGCATTTTTTCAAAATTCTTGAGTGGATAAGGCTTGCCAACTAGGTAGTGTACGAATTTGTACCATTTTTGAATGAAAATTGGCAAAAGGAAAGGAAAATTGAGAGGATAATGTTGCTGGGAACGTTCTGGAAACCTCCAGCTATCCTCGAGCTCGTGCTAGACATGCTTAAATGTACGAAATGTAGGAGAAAAGGGGAATTAAAGAGGCAAAAATTTGGGAATGGGTTCATTCTTTTCTGGGTGAACTCTGCTAGAGTTGCTCGTGGTTGGAGTTGTCGTTCTTTGTTGATCTGGAACGGGACGAGAATAGTGTTTGGGTTTAAAGGGGAAATGGGCCTGGAATGAGGTAGTTGGGCCAAGAAATTGGGTCTTCTCTTTTGCTTGGATTGGAATGTTGAAGTCCAATTGACATAGGAAATAGGTCCCTTGGTCTTGAAAATGATAAGAAGAAAAAATTTAGAACAAAATAAATTATGTTTTCAGTTAATTATCAAGCTTCTTAATTCTGACCATGTATAAACATTTATTTTGACATAAAAAAAACTTAATCATTTTGAAATAATATGATTAGCTATGTAGGCTAATTGACTTTCAAGGGGGGAGGGGGGGATGCACAGTTAGTTAAAACTCTAATTTTTAGTCGGATGATTTTCTAAATATTTATTCAAAATGAAAAATATATGAATCTATATATATTATAAATATAAAGAGATACAATATATATGAAAAACAACAAAAATGACTTGAAAAATAATTTCAAAGTATTATTTTTATTTGCGAAAACAATTAGTTCAAATTGTTTGAAACTGGAGAAGCTTGAAAATTAATTAAATGTGGAGGGACAAAATTGGATGTCAACTACTGCCCCTCATTTGACTGGGATGGATGAAAGAGATTTGAGGCAAACAAAATTGACGAATCTAATTTTGTCTGACCACTAATACATCTCTTCGGAATGGTGAATGGTAAGGATTTTTTTTTGAAGAATTATGGCTGGACCTTGGTATTGGGTTTCCTACTTATCTCAGGTTACATGAGAACTCATGCCACTAGTAGTTCGAAAGAAGTTTGATTATAAGCACGATTTTGAAAGAATTGCAAAAGTTATTCCGGTGTCAAAGTATGGAGAGACCGAAAAGCTCGAGAATAGAGTGACAAATGGTTTATTGGAGTACACCCAAGTTTTCAACATCGAGTCCGCCTACATATCCCTAAACTTGGGAATCAGACTGATTGTAGTTTGATTCAATCAGTTGAAAAGGAAATCTTGTATGCGGAAATAACCTTTAGCTTAAAGATGAGTAACAAATGAATTGAGCGCGGAAAAGAGGCTTGCAAACATCTCAACTATAAATGTGGAGCTGTTTACACCCATAGGTAAGAACTTATATGGACATAACTTCCAAAGCTCTAGGTGTATTGTTACTCGAATTTGAAAATTTGCCTCCGGTGAGAGTTGAAAATTTCACCGAAGGCGAAACTGAAACTGTTAAACCCAAGAAAATACCCACACACCTTATGATAGGGCTGTGTTTTGATTATGGTAGAAGTCGTTCCTCAATTCGCACCCTAAGAGTTTGATATTTGTCTTTGGACTATGTCCTAGTTCGCTGCTAAGAAAAAATTCCACGTTGTGCTGCATTCTATTTGGCGTAGTCCACTTTGTGTATTGCAAAGTCTGGAAAACAATTGTCAGTTGAAAATGTAACATAAATACAAATATAATTGTGCAAACATGGTTTAACATATCGGAGATGACGATCCAATTTCAAGTGTACTGCTCACGAAGAAAGTGGTGATCCAAAATGATGTTTCAATTGGAACGATGTGCTGATTAAATAACATAAGATAACGCATCATTTTTTAGGGAGGTGACTTCCCAACATGTCACTTTTTAGGGAGGTGACATCCTAATATAATATAACCTTGTGTTTAAGGGCAGTAATGTCCCAATATAATAATAACGCGTCACTTTGAGGGAAATATTTGCCTAATGTAATATAACATGTCACATTCAGGGAGGTGACAACTCAATATAATAATAATGTGTCACTTTGAGGACAGTGACAATTCAATATAATATAACGTGTCGCATCGAGGATGGTGACACTCTAATAATAATTTAACGTAGCACGTTGAAGGAAGTGATGCTCCAACAATAATTTAACGTATCACGTTCAAGGAAGTGACGCTCCAATAATAATTTAACATGTCATGTTGAAGGAAGTGATGCTCCAATAATAAATTAACGTGTCACGTTGAAGGAAGTGACGCTCCAATAATAATTTAACGTGTCACATTGAAGGAAGTGACGCTCCAATAATAATTTAACGTGTCACGTTGAAGGAAGTGACACTCCAATAAAATTTAACGTGTCACGTTAAAGGAAATGACACTCCAATAATAATTTAACATGTCACGTTGAAGGAAGTGACGCTCCAATAATAATTTAACATGTCACGTTGAAGGAAGTGATGCTCCAATAATAATTTAACGTGTCACGTTGAAGGAAGTGACGCTCCAATAATAATTTAACATGTCACATTGAAAGAAGTGACACTCCAAGAAAATATCTCACGATAAAGAACAAATCCCAAAATAGAGAATAAAGTTTTAACAGAGTAATATGATTAACTTCTTCTAGTTTGGGAAGCCGGTAACATCTCTGGTTGTCATTAAAACTTCATCGTCCTTGCGAAACTCAATCGTGAGTTAGTAACAAAATAAATGATATATCAAGAGATAAGTTTAAGGATGAAGTTGTTCAGCTTATATTGATCTAGATAACGTCTTATAGTCTTTGCCGATGTGCCAATCTATTCTATCTGTAAAATTGAGAATGTGTAAGTCACAATAAATTGAAAGGAAAAAATTTAGAAGATGAGTAAGAGTAGAAATCATCTGAGCTATGACGAGGCCACTATGGATCTAATGATGTCATGTGACTTTATAGTTCCTGCATCCAAAGAAAAATTCTTAGTTTTGAGAGACTGATTCATGTTGGCTTTGCCTTGCCATCCTGATGCTCCTCTGACTTCTGGTTTACAAACTTGTCTGATCTCGAAATGTTGCTTGATGGAATTTTTGAGGACCCTCCTAAAAAATGCTGCCCCGACTTAAAACATAACATAAAATTTGAACTTTCTGTAGGTTTTTAGTTGAATTTTTGAGTAAATCTCAAAAATCCTGCCCCAGTTGCAACTCTAAAGTAATCCTTAATTCTGATTTGTTGGAAAAATTCCTCTTCTAACGAATTTTGAGATCCTCTCAAAATTCTGCCCAGTTTTCATTATAAAGGGAAATGAAAAATTTACAAGGAATATGACTGAGCTGGTGTGGCGCCTACGTATCCCGCTGAGCAGGAATCAGGTCGAACATCATTCCACTGTCGAGGATTAACGAGAATAGAAAAATTTAACTAAGAAAATGACCGAGGCCAACATAGGCCGCCTACATATCTCATTCTTGAGAGAATGCATGTCGAACGTAGTTCAAGTACAAGGTAACATTAAAAAAGGATAAAGGGGTAACCGAAGCTGACATAGGCCGCCTACGTATCTCATTCTTGAGAATTCAGGTCAGACGTAGTTCATTACAGATGAAAGACGCTTACAAATCAAATCCAAACAAACGATTACACAGGAAACAAAGCGATAAAATGCGATTACATGGAAATAAAACAACAAACTCCAAATGTAAGACTAAAAGACGCCAAAAGTGCGACTTCCAGGAAACTTGCTTCTTCTTTGCAACTGGTTATGCCAACAACTACTCATTATGCTTGAGTAGTGGATTGGTGTTCACATTCGCTGGAGCATGTGCAAGTTTTACCACTTCGTTGTCAGTTAGATCTTGAATTTTGTGTTTGAGAGTGATACATTTCTTTGTATCATGTCCAACAACTCCTGAATGATAAGCACAACGCTTATTTGGGTCATACCACTCGGCTGAAGTATTCATAGTCTTGGCTTTTACTGGATGAAGTATTCCTACCTCTTTCAATCTCTCAAAAAGTTGAGTCCGTGTCTCACACAATGGAGTGAAGACTCTGGGAGGCTTTTTCTCAAAATTAGGATGAGGTGCATTGTTTCGAGGATTTTGCATTGATCGTGGAGAACAAAATGTAGCTTGATTGTTACAAACATAGTATTGTGAATTAGGATAGCCTGGAGGTGGTTGAAGGTTATATGAGGTAGCTTCCCGAGTCGTTAACATCGTGACTTCTTTCTCTTTTTTCTTTCCAAAGGAGCCAGTTTGATACCCCATATTAGCAAACTGAGATGAGGTGTAACTTGCTATTCTGTCAGTTTTGAGACCGTCTTCAGTCATTTCTCTGGCCTTGATAACTTCAACGAATGTCTTTACACCCATTGTCACCATTCGCTTATAGTATTTTAAGTCTTAAGCTTGAATGGAGTAGGTGATTCATTAACGTTTCAAAGACACTTCATCCAATTCTAAGTGTCAACGATCGTTAGTCAATATATAACCCAACTAAATGAGTTAGGGTCGAATCTCACAGGGAGTGGTACATGTTTAAAATTTAATAGAAAAGTATGAATATGCTCAAATCAGTCATAGGAATAGACATTTATGAATAAAAACATAATTTAAATCAGGGGGCGACACGAATGTCAAATAACAGGGGGTTTTATTTTAATTATCAACTATAGCAGCAACAAATGATACGGAATAACAATAATGAGATGGGTTCTTGAGATGTAATTCGATTATAGGCTAATGTAGATAGATGGGTAATTGCAACTGTTAGGAAATAACTGAATATTAGTGAATAAGCTAGACTATAGAGGAGGTAAACTTTCTTTCAAACAACTTGCCCCGAATCAAGTCAATTTCTCTCAAACATCGACAAGCATGCAAAATAAGAACAACTTATGCCTTAATCCATTCACTCTCTCGAGCTGAATGTGTGGAAAAGGATTTAGGATTCACTTTCTCGAGCTGAACCCATGAAAACCCAATCAATAATCTTTGTTTTAAAACCTCTCTCTCGAGCAAGCTAAAAACATGAAGATAGAATTGCATTTACAGCTACAATTCTTTAAATTAAACCATAATTAATGATTAAAATCATTTCTAAACAACATTTAAACTAACAATTAGCAATACTTATAAACTAAATCAGCCCATAATCACACCCCAAGAATTGGGGTTTTAGCTAGACATCATAAAAAGATAAAAATCGTTACCGAATTGTGTTTTCATCAATTGGGTAAGATTAATTTCGTCTTTACAAAGGTCCAAATTGAAGGATCTCAAAGACCCGCTTCCAATTTCTCAAAAGTGAAAAACTTCAATTCTTCAAAGCTAAGGAAAACTTCTCTCACTACTCAGATTTCAAACCAAAAAAATTAATTAAAAAGCTTCCAAAAATGTTTCAAGATACTAAATTAAATGTTCAAAAACGTATTTATAGTCGCCAAAATATGATGCGAAGGGCCATTCGGCGCAGTAAGTTGGGCTCGCTGATCAATTCGGTGATCCGCCCTTTGGTCGATTCCATCACCTTTTTGCCATGGCCTTCAGCATCCTCCAAATCTGTAACTTTGGGCGATCTAACTTTGTATCATGGAATCACTCGGCGATCCGCCGATTGCTCTTTTTTCTCGCCAACTTGATTTTCTCCTTCAGGGCTTGGTACACTAGAACTTAAGGCGGTCAAATGGCCACCCGGCGACTCGCCAAATGGACTTGGCGATCACTACTCTCTTTTCTTCCTTCTTTCAGCTTGCTTCGTTCCTTTTTGCAATCTAGTGTCCTTGCTTTGTTCCTCAATCCAAATACATGGAAATCAAGAAATTTACATCAGTTATTGGCACAAAATAAGCATTTGAGAACACTAAATCTATCCAATAAAGCCCTAAATAAGTCCAAATCTTGGACTCATCAACACCCCCAACTTAAACTTTTGCTTGTCCTCAGGTAAAACTCAAGTTCAATAGTTCAAAAAGGATGTCTCGAACAGTGCTGCATAAGACTCAATCATGAATGCACACAACAAGACTCAACTGCAAGTTCAAGCTCAACAAAGGTACTCAAATGACCTCACATAAAGAACGATTCCATATTCACACACAATGGTTCAGTACTTCATAGGTTTGCCCTTATTTTACAATCAACACTTGTTTCAGCTTACTCAAGATCAAAAAAGTCTTTTCAAGGCTTGTAATGGGGCTGAGTGTAAAGGTATGGTCATTTAGACTCAGTGGCTACTATCCTCATGAAATGTAGTATGAACAACACTTTCTTTCCTTTTCTTCATCATTCTCATTCATGCTCAAAATTTACCCCATTATTCACTTCTCATGGAATACCGAACACCCCATTTCTTTTGCACTTTCACAACTTTGTTTCAAAACATTTTCATTTTTTTTCTTTTTCTCTTTTTTTTTTGTATGGAGGGGTTCCATCTTTTTCACAACCATGGATCAAAGGGGGCTTCTTTGCACTTCTTGATTTACCTTCTCTTTTCACCACACCCCCAACTTAGGCTTTTGGCCTAAGTTCGCTATTCAAACAAACCACATTTCATGAGGATTATGGGTGAAGGGATAAAGAGAAGTCACAATTTCATCAAGTTTCTTCCAAGGAAAGGGCTAAGGCTCAAAAGGTGTTCAAGCAAAGTTCATACACTCACAAGGTAGGCCACAAAAGAGGTATAATGTCAAATTGTTTAATGTTGCCTAAGATCATTTCAAGAACTTGCATCACTTAGTCAACTGGACTAACGGGGCAAATTCTAGGTGTTATCACACAAGGTTCATGGTAAGCTCATCACACAAGGCATTGACACCAATATCAAACAAGACTCCACATTTTCGCTAGTATGCAATGTTCATCACAAGAGACTCAATTTGATAACCGGCTAGTCACAACGAGATGCAAAATGTTCAGATATTATCTATGCAACTTCATTTGGCCTCATCGTGGCCGCACATTTATTTTTATTTGATTGAGAGCACTATTCAACTCATCGGTATTGATCACAATCAACACTTAAATTTGCACAAGAACAACCACAACTAAATACACAAGTGGTAGCAAAATTTTTCAAAAGAGACAAAAAATCATTTGCAATTAACAGAAGAAGCCACAAGCTCAGACATTCACAAAACAGAGTCAAAATATAAATTAAACACAAAACCCAATATATACAAAAGATATCATCAACACAAGAGGTAGGTATGGAAATACCTTACCCTACCACCAACAAAAGTAATTTGTCCTCAAATGCAATAAACATACAAAAATTAATAAAAATGACAGAGAGGAAGGTAAAGAGAATCATGTCTACACAGTCGCTCCATCTGTCGGGGCATCAGTGCCCGGTGCAACACTCTAATCTTGGGCATAGTGCCCAGAGTCATATCAGTAGCAATAGGTCCAGTAGGGTCAGCCTTGGGTGTGTCTGCTAATGAGATCTGTATAGCTACATCTACATGGCCTCCTCAGTCTCCGTAAGACCCTCATAAGAAGCCTCATCATCAGCAACAAGCAGCTCCTCATCGGTCTCATTCTCAGACTTGGCAGCAACTGCTTTCTTAGTTCGAACCTCATCTCCGGTGGTGGCCGGAGGCACATCTGGATCAACTGGCACAATAGGGATCTCCACTATCTCGAAAATCATCGATATGTCGGTGGGCTTCAGTTGGTCCACATCTTTCCTCAGCACAGCAATAGTGGCCTTTAGGGCCATCACCTCCTCAGTGGCCCCTTGGCCACGTTTGCACACCGTGATCATTGCTGCAAGGGAATCAATGGTAGAACTCAGGGGTGTCACAACATCAGCAAGGGCCCTCTCGATCATGCCAAGAATGGTAGCCTCAATCCTGGAGGCACGCCTAGCGGCAGAATGTGCTAACTGCTTATCCGTAGCAATGCAGCATAGGTGGCGAAGTCGGTCGGCCAAACAACAACGATGCGGATCACGGGAGGTAAGAGCGATGCAGGGAATCGGGAGTAACAGAAGGGACATCACTAGATGTACCTGAAGGCCAAGGGCTGGAGTAGGCAATACTGCCTCTGCAGGTAGTGTCTGAATATCAACAACCGGGGATGTATCCACCTGGGCGACCTTCTTCTTCTCTGCCTCATCTTTTAAGTACTCTGCCTCAATCCTCCGGATGTCAATACAAGAGGTGGGAGTAACTTGTACATCCTTTTTATCATTCCGAGACACCCGAGCTTGTCTGCACAACTCAATAATCAGCACCAGAAATGAGAGGGAAATTTGGCGTTGTTTGGCCCTCATGGCCATCTCCTCAACGATCATACCCAAATTTATGTGCTTTCCCGTAATGATCGAGCCAAGACAAGCCGTCTTTGTGTGGCGTAGGATGGACTCATTCTAGGATGGCATGATAGTGCTACTTATAAAGCCAAACTAGTACATTGCTACTACATTGAGGTCCTTCTTCTTTATCGGAGCTCCTGCCTCCAACCACCTTGGAGTACCATCACATATGAGAAGGGCTAGCTAGATTTTCATGTCGGTACACTCTAATACATCATTTATGTTAGTACTATCACACAACACTTTCTTGCCCCTGACAACCACATAATCAACTGACTTGAATTTACCAGCCAGCTTCTTTTTTAGTGGCACTAGGGCTCCGTAAGCGGTATAGAATTCTCGGACCGAATTTGGAATATAGGAACCCCGGGGTTTTGTGAAGATCTTGAACTTACAGGCCTTTATGGTGCGCCAAATCTCGGGGTATGTGTCTATCACCCCATCACGGGAGAGCCTCTTTTCTTCAATGATGGTCTTCAATGCCTCAGTCTTCAGTCTATTAATAAATTTGGGAGGAGGACCTTGTAACGGTGGTGCTAGGACCACAACTTGTGCTGGAGCGGAAGGAGTAGTGGTGGCCTGGGGAGCCAGAAATTCCTGCCACTTGCCTGTTTTGGACTCAGCTTTTTCTGCGTCTTCAAGAATGTATTAGCAACATTGTCAGTCCGCACCACAAATTGAGTTTCCAGCAGATAGACTCTCCAAACCTGCAAGCAATGTACAACATCAACCATTTCTTTTTCATGAGATGAGTATTTTTGTTCTGCATCATTCAATTTTCGACTTTCAAAGGTCACAGGATGACCTTCCTGCACTATACGCCTCCAATCGCTTTATCAGACGCATCAGTATATACCTCAAATGGTAACTCAAAATCAGGCAGTTTAAGTATATGTTCAGACGCAATAGCTTTCTTCAAATTTTGAAAAGTTTCTTGACATCGTACAGACCACACCCACTTAACATCCTTCTTCAACAAATCAGTCAAAGCCGCTGCCCTTTTCGAATAACCATCAATTAACTTTCTATAATAGTTAGCTAACCTAAGAAACGATCTCAAATCCTTCACGCTGCAAGGTGCTTGCCAATCAACAATAGACTGAACTTTCTTAGGATCCATTCGGACTTGGTTTTTACTAACAAGATGCCCCAAAAAAATTTTCTCTTGTTGAGCAAATTCACACTTTTCCATCTTAACATAAAGCGTATATTTCCTTAACTGCGACAGAACTATACTTAGGTGATTAACATGTTTATCCAATGTTCGACTATAGATACCAAATATCATCAAGATATACAACCACGAAATCACAAGATAGTCAAACAACACATTGTTTATTTAGTTGCAAAAAGTAGCCGGAGCATTGGTTAGACTAAATGACATTACAAGGAATTCATAAGAGCCATATCTAGTTACACAAGTAGTCTTAGGCTCGTCGCCTTCAACTATTCTAATATGCTAGTAGCCTGCCCTAAGATCTAGCTTAGTAAACCAACATGCCTTACTCAACCTGTCCATCAAATCCTGCACCAACGGAACCAGATACTTGTTCTTTACAATTGCCTTGTTCAGTGCCCTGTAGTCTACACATATTCTCATCGTCCCATGCTGCTTCTTTTGGAATAAAACAAGTGCACTATAGGGAGCTTTAGATGGTTGAATCAGTCCAGCATCCAACAAATCGTTCAACTGTTTACGTAACTCAGCCAACTCTTTAGGAGCCATATGATAAGGAGTTTGTGCAAGAACAACGGTACCTGGAAACAACTCGATCTTATGATCAATATCCCTCTTTGGCGGTAGCTTCTTTGATAATTCAGGTGGCATCACATCAGCATATTGTTTTAGCAACTCAGCCACATAATCAGGCACCTCACCGCAATATCAGGTTTCAATTCGACTAAGGCAACAAGTATAGTTTCATCACCTTTCTTCAACCCTTTGTCGATTGACATAGCAGACCAAAACATCCCCTTGTCTTTCTTCTTTGCAACTTTGTCAATCTTCCCAAATGGATAAACACCCTTCACAAACCCAGCATTGCCCTCACAAACTGAATTTTTCTTTGAAAATCAATACCAAGTATGATCTCAAAATCTCCTAATGGCATCACCGTCAAGTTATGTTTTCCCACCAATTCTCAGTCGACATAGACACCTCATGAGCCATACCCACAATGGTTTGTGCCTTAGCGTTAACTATATTGACGTATGAAGGGCTTTTAGTCAACTTAAGCCCTAATTTTGCAGCAATATTAACATCAATAAACGTATGAGTAGCCCCTGTATTAGCCATAGCCATCACACATTTTTCCTTAATTTTCATTTCTGCATGAATCAATGAAACATGTGGATTTGAAGTCTTAGACGTCCCCTCAACATTATTAACCAACGTAATATGATGGAAAGACAAACCTAACGGATTCATCATAGCAGCCACGATTTCCTCTTCCTCTTCATTCTAATTCAATTTCCCAGCAAGCAAAGCGTTCACCCTTTCCCTATTCGGACAAGACATAGCCAAATGAGGACCACCACAAGTCCAACAGCCCTTCAAATTTCCATCCTTGTTCTTTGGTCTATTTATTTATTTCCTTCTCTTATTGGTGCCTTCCCTTTATCATTATAATAGTCTTTACGATTTTCCCTTTTCCAGTCCCCCTTATTCTCACATTTTTCTTAGATTTCAAAGTAGAAGTAACATCAGTAGCAGGTCAAGTCGTTCGAAATCCACTAACGAATTAACAACAACAATTGCCCTTGGTAAGTTCTTAACATTCTGCCTCTGGATCTATTAGAGAATATGTTAAGGAATTTTCTTCTTTGATTCAAGATATTAACAACATGTCCGAGGAGGATAAATTTCATAATTTCGTTTATGGATTACAAAAATGGGAACATAATGAACTATGAAGGCAGAACATTAAAGATCTTTTTAGTGCAATTACAGTGGTAGATGCATTGGCAGATTTTCGTTTAGGACGAGATGATGCTGAAAATTCTTCTGTTTCTTCTAAGTCTAAAGGGAAGACAAAATGAAGGACTGGAAGAAAAAAGATGCTAATGTTGAAGATAAGGTCAAAGAGAAGGAAAAACAAGAGGTTGGACCGTCCAAATGCAAAGAAAAGGGCTAAGTTGGCTACAGACTATTGACAAAGCTAAGGTGTGCGCAATGGCACCATGGCCTGATTTCAAAGCA
Organism: Solanum pinnatisectum; assembly: GCA_035578085.1. Classification (NCBI taxonomy): domain Eukaryota; kingdom Viridiplantae; phylum Streptophyta; class Magnoliopsida; order Solanales; family Solanaceae; genus Solanum; species Solanum pinnatisectum. Next base: position 35,136,430 of record CM069078.1, read on the forward strand.
ACAAGTGAGGACCAAGGACTTGATGGTAAGACAGCTTGCTGAGGACTTGACAATGTGAAAACATAACAATGTCGTGTGGGCATGGCATTGATATTCAAAAAAAGAACAAGGGCAAGCGACCAACAAGACCAAGGCAATAATGAAAAGGCATTGATGCCAATGTGGGATGAAGTAATGGCATAGATTTGTGACCGTGGCATGACAACATTGAGTGGGAGTAATACAAGGCTGAAAAGTATATGTATGGCAGTGTTAGGCATGGGAGCAGCTCGGCCAAAAGACAAGAAAAGTTAAAGCTGACAGGCAGTTACAAAACATATGCCAAGCACATGACCGACGGTTACAAAAAGTGCAGCATTATCCTATTTCGTGTGGAGCTTGGTTTTGGCACCTTGTTTGAAGTATTTTGAATATACCAAGTAGTTGTGGGGTGTCAACTACATAGGATGGGATCAGGCTAAGGCCAACAAGTGTTTTATTCTAATTACTCTACTTGTCGGGAGTGGCTGCACATAGTGTTATAAATGTGTAGGCGACTTATGGTGTAATTTTGGGTTTGATTGTTCTAAGTATTAGGGATTAATAATTAGAGTGTCAAATCTAAGTTAAGGTGTAGGGTGATCTTATAGTGCCAAGGCTGGTACGATTTGAGAATGTTCTTGTATTCACTTTATTAATACAAGTTAGAAATTAAGTTTTCTATAAAGCTGGTTGCCTTTGTCTCATATTATATTTTTGTGGCTTTATTATATTGTTGCTCACTGTTTTATGTTGCTTAAAAATGTCCAAGATTTGGTCTCAAAATGTTGCTGCCTAAATTTTGAGTTAACACCAAAACAGTCCTAAATTTGGCTAAGTGTTGGAAGGCTAAAGTCGACAAGGTTGTTCGTTGCCAAAGTGGGTTAAATCAGTGAACTATTTGTGTTCAAAGATCAGCCCAAGACTTAGCCAAATGAGGACCACCACAAGTCCAACAGCCCTTCGAATTTCCGTCTTTGTTCTTTGGTCTGTTTTCTTTATTTTCTTCTCTCATTGGTGCCTTCCCTTTATCATTAGCATAGTCTTTATGATTCTCCCTTTTCCAGTCCCCCTTCTTCTCACCTTTTTCCTTAGATTTCGAAGTAGAAGGAACATCAGTAGCAGGTCGAGTCGTCCAGAAATCCACTAACCAATCAGCAGCAACAATTGCCCATAGTAAGTCCTTAACATTCTGCCTTAGAAGTTCGTTTTGAGCCCAGCCTTGTATACCTGAAATTAAATTGTGTAATTTATCTTCATCAGACATATTTTGTATGTCTAACATCACAGAGGTAAATTCTTTAATGTAATTCCGCATCGAACCATTCTACCTAAGTCTCTCAACTTGTCCTTTGCAAGCCATGAAACATTGCTAGGAAGAAATTGATCACACATTTTTTTCTTTAACTTGGACCACGTATTAATTCTAGGTCATCCAACACTCACATCATCTGCATTTCGAGTCCTCCAGCAAAGTTTATCATCACCAGTCAAGTACATCGTAGTGATATTCAACTTGTCCGTCTCAGGCACCCTTGCAACAGTAAAATATTGTTCCAATTGAATTTTAGGCTTAGACGATTCTCCAAGAGTTGAGCCTAACGCTGCCTCAGCCCGATACAATACAACGATCTCTACATGAATGTTTTCATTTTCCTTCTGCAGTCCATCCAATTGTAGCGTCATTGCCTCACGAAAATTAAAACCCTCAACGATGTTTTCGTCTATAGCATTACGATACACACTAATTTCACCTCAAAATTTGTCAGCATCCAGTCTCAAGTCGATAATCTGCATCAAAAGATCCACCAACATTGGGTCTTTTATTCTTTCATCATTAATCCCAATGAAGGCTTCAACTCCGCGCACTAATTTCTGAAGTTCAGCATTTTTCACCATCGTTCAACCGCGATTCGATACCAATTGAATGAAGGGTGGTTTTTTTCGTTAACACCACTCCTAGGCAGCCTTCAAGTCTTGCAAACTTCAGTCTCACACTCTCACAAATTTGACTAAGTATAGAAATACTTAAACTTAATTTTTAGGCAACTAATCAAAGTAACAACACAACCAATGTACGGGAACTCTTTCCAACCTTTATTAATATCAAAATCAATACAAGGAAAGGCTTCACGAAGTCTAAGGCCCAAAAATTTTCTCCTTTACCTTAGATGAGTTTCCACCCATTATAAAATTTCTGCACAAGGCAATTATAGTGGTTACATCGGCAGTTACATCTGACAAGTGTTGATCCTAGACGGATGATTCATCCTCTTAGATCGCAGCTCCGCCCTTTGGGCTGCTAGTAGCTCATCATCCTCAGGCTCAGAATTGGTAGCTCGAGGATCCTGGTGCTTACCCTCACTCTCAGAAGTAGTGAGGTGAGTGGTATAGATCCCGTCATAATCAGAGTTGACCTCCGGTGACGCAGGTGCAGGTGCCTTGCCTTTTCCTTTTCCCTTCCCACCTGTTATGGGAAGTTTGGTAACCTTATCCTTGGATGCTGCTGCATCCTCGTTGATTTTTATTCCCTTAGCCCTATTGCGGGGTGGTATGTCTCTATCGGCCACTTTTGTTCTAGCTATATCTGCAAAAACATAAAAAAGAGTTAGATCCATTTCACGAAAAGTTGAAGAAAATTGATGCAGAGAGATTCGCCGAATCGGTCGACGAGTCACCGAATCACTTTAGTGAGCCAGATCGGGCTCACCGAAAAGATTGACTCAAAATTTCCTAAAATATTGGCGTCTCGGCGATGGGAAGGACCTTTCAGGGAATCGCTGACAGCATTCAGCGAGCAAGTACTAGCCCGCCGAAAGTTACAGTTCATTTTAGGGGTTAGGGGCACAGAGAGGGCGATCAAGAAAGACAATCAATGAGTCGCCAAGTGCACTCAGCGAACTCAAGCTTCTTGACGAAAGTTACATAACCCAAATTCAATTTTAGCATGAAATTAAAGGCAATTAGAGGGATTCGGCGAAACGCCGGGTGGTTCGGCGAGCTCGACCCAGCTCGCCAAACTGCCCAACGTGCCTACTTTCAACCCCGCAGCCCCCAAAAATAAAATTAAAACGTGCACTCATTCAATGAGACTAAGACCCATTATACCCATGCCCCTGGGGTACTCAGACTTCTCCAGAAATGGCCAAATTTGGCCATTTGATGACTTTTCCCCTTAAGAATGACGTCAACTGCTCCATCATTGGGAAAAGTACGTCATTTGGCACAAATGTAGGTTACTTAAACTTCACCCGACTAGACCTAATAACAAATTAGCACAACCCAACAATTTAGATCACTTTTAAGCACGAAAATTTTGGGAGATCAACAATATTGGCAATATAGGTAAGATATTTAAATTAAAACAGGCACAGATGCACACAAGCACAAAAACAATAAAATCAGAGAGGACCAGCGCACATCACTAAGATATGATCAATTGCAAATGAGTAAAATCGCTAAATACAAGTTCAGGGTTTGAAAAACCAACCTTTTATGCCGAATATATAAGTTGAAAAGTTAGGCAGCAAAGATATCCAACTCCGAACAAACAATCAATGAATAAAAATGCAGAAATAATGCAAAATTATGGGAAAGTAAACAACGGGTGTGAGTTTGGAAAGTTGAAAAGTGAGGGAATGTGAAAGAGTTTGAAATTTTAAACCTTTGGCCTTTAAAAGCCCCCCAGTTCTCGTCCATTCGGCGATGTTAGTCTTTCTCACCGACCCACTCGGCGACACTCTGAGTGGGTACGTACCTCGCCGAGTTTTACAGGACCTCTAGTTAATGTGGGGGTCCAAACGGCGGACAAAGTCATGATCGCCGACCCGTTCGGCGTCACGCCTATTTGCTGCTGCGCTCACAGAGTTTTACAGACTCTAAAATCAAAATTACTTGAGTCCAACGGTGGTCTAAGTCGAGCTCGCCAACTTCTTCGGTGAGTCACCAATTGGACATTTAGCTCACCAATCTGCACTTTTTAAACACATTCCACACTTTAACCTGCACAATCAATACATTATTATTTCTAAAACAAAAAAAAACAAATAAAAACTTGGGTTGCCTCCCAAGAAGTGCCTTAGTTAACGTCGTGGCACGACGCAAGTCTCCACTTAAGTTTCATTCTTGGGGTTTGCCTCAGTGTCACTAGACAACCCTCTTTCTTGATGTGAGCAGAGACAAGACAACACTTGACCTATTTGGGACTCCAGTAGCTGAATGAACATGGAGTGAGAGGTTGTCATCTGATTTAGCATTGAGACATTCTCTCTTTTCTCTCAAAACACTCTGTCGTGTTCTTCGACTTTGTGATGAATGAGTAAGAGCGCCTCTCTTATTTGCCTACCCTCATGCTCCTTTGTCCTTCAACACTCGTGAAGTGGAATGTACCTATCTTTTCTTTGGTACATTACTTCCAATTCCTTGACCGTTTTGGCCAAGAGATCCAGCTGACCTAACAATGTAGCCAAGTCTTGGTCCTTCTTTGTCTCCTTGTTGGTCTTGGGCACGTAATCAAGGAGTGGGCTGCTGTTTCATAGGGTTGTCATATCAAATTACCGGAAGAGAGTTGGTTAGCCACTATTCTATTTTTGGGACCAAGACCCCTGTAGAAGAATTGCAGAAGCATCTTATATGGAATTCCATGAGTTGGGCACTGCTGCAATAGGGCCTTAAATTTTTGCCACAACTCATAAATGGTCTCACCTTCCAATTGCTTGAAAGTTAGGATGTCTTCCCTAAGAATCATCAATCTCAAATGAGGGTGATCCATTGGGTCACCGTTGCTACCAGATATGCTCAAACAAACAACACATAAACCAAAACTAAAAGTAAGTAGATTCAATTATGACTAAAAAGAACAACATTCAACTTAACCAAAGAATCTTAACCAACACCACTACCCGCCAGTGGGGCCATTTTTTATTAACATTTCAAAGACACTTCATCCAATTCTAAGTGTCAACGATTGTTAGTCAGTATATAACCCAACTAAATGAGTTGGGGTTGAATCCCACAGGGAGTGGTACGTGTTTAAGATTCAATAGAAAAGTACGAATATGCTCAAATCAGTTATAAGAATACACATTTACGAATAAAAACACAATTTAAATCAAGGGGGTGACACGAATGTCAAATAACATGGGGTTTTGTTTTTAATTATCAACTACAGCAGCAACAAATAATACAAAATAACAATAATGAGATGGGTTCTTGGGATGTAATTCGATTATAGGCTAATGTAGACAAATAAATAACTGCAAATGTTAGGGAATAACTTAATATTAGTGAATAAGCTAGACTATAGAGGTGGTAAACTTTCTCTCAAACAATTTACCCCGAATCAAGTCAATTTCTCTCGAACATCGACAAGCATGCAAAATAAGAACAACCTACGCCTTAGTCCATTCACTCTCTCGAGCTGAATGTGTGGAAAAGGGTTTAGGATTCACTCTCTCGAGCTGAACCCATGACAACCCAATATCCACAGATCATCAATCAATAATCTTAGTTTTAAAACCTCTCTCTCGAGCAAGCCAAAAACACGAAGGTAGAACTGCATTTGCAACTACAATTCTTTAAATTAAACCACAATTAATGATTGAAATCACTTCTAAACAACATTTAAACTAACAATTAGCAATACCCATAAACTAAATTAGCCCATAATCACATAATCACACCCCAAGAATTGGGGTTTTAGGTAAACATCACACAAAGATAAAAATCGTTACCAAATTGTATTTTCATCAACTGGATAAAGATTAATTTCATCTTTACAAAGGTCCAAATTGAAGAATCTCAAAGACCCACTTCCAATTTCTCAAAAGTGAAAAACTTCAATTCTTCAAAGCTAAGGAAAACTTCTCTCACTACTCAGAGTTCAAAATGAAAATTAATTAAAAAGCATCCAAAAATGTTTCAAGATACTAAACTAAATGTTCAAAAATGTATTTATAGTCACCAAAAGTATGCTGCAAAAAACCATTCGGCATAGTAAGTTGGGCTCGCCGATCCACTCGGCGATCCGCCCTTTGGTCAATTTTATCACCTTTTTGCCTTGGCCTTCAGAATCCTCTATGTCTGTAACTTTGGGCGATCTAACTCTGCATTGTGGAATCACTCGACGAACTGTTGACTGCTCCTTTCTCTCGCCAACTTGATTTTGTCCTTCAGGCTTGGTACACTAGAACTTTAGGCGGTCAAATGGCCACTCGGCGACTCGCCAAATGGACTTTGGGATCACCAGACTCTTTTTTCTTTCTTCTTTCAGCTCACTTCGTTCTTTTTTGCAAATTAGTGTCCTTGCTTTATTCCTCAATCAAAATACCTAGAAATCAAGAATTTTACATCAGTTATTGACATAAAATAAACATTTGAGGACACTAAATTTATCCAAAGAAAGCCCTAAATGAGTCCTAATATTGGACTTATTAGTGATTATTTCTGATTCCTCCATAGGTGGGTGCACCCTAGCTTCTTCTCTCCAATAAATGGCATATTCTCGAAAGCATTCAATCGACTTTGGTTTTAGCTTGGTAATAGAGATCATGTCAGAAGCGATCTCAACATGAAACTTGTAGTGATCCACAAAAGCATTCGCTGGATCATCCCAAGTACACATTTAGTCACATCTTGCTTTGAGTACCACTCCAAGGCTTTTCCAGTCAGACTTTGATTGAATAGCTTGATTTGTATCTCTTCGTTGTTTCAACACCAATCAACTTTTCACAGTAAATTTTTAAATGAGTGAAAGGATTTCCTGATCCACTGAACTTTTCAAACTTTGGAATCTTGTAACCCGGTGGAAGCTCAACTTTGGGAAATGTGCACAACTCTTCATATCTCACGCTTTGGCTACGATCAAACCCACGAAGAGCTCTCATAGCATCTTCTAAGCTTTTCATCTTCCTATTCATCATTTTAGAATCAATTGATTTTGCATCATTTTCAATTTCAACGCAGTGATTGACACCTTGGCGGTGAAACTCCTTAACCTTGATAACAGGTGGAGTAGTGACAAAAGTGTACACTGACGGAGCATGATGTGTTACCGTTCGAGCTTTTTGGAGGTGAAAATGTGTACACAAGAGGAGTATTCTCAATTGATTGAGTGAGAGAAGCACTTTAAGTTTGCTAAAAGGTGGTAAAATAATCTCCTTGATTGAGCTCACTTGAAGTCGGAAACAAAGGTGGCATGGGCCCTTCTTGGCGAGCATCAGGTGGTAGGTTCTAAAAAGCAGCTTGGTATTGAGTTATCAGGAGATTCAGTTCCCTAATTTGTCGCTCTAGACGAGCAATGACTTCCATGGGTAATTCTGTTGTTACCGAGGCGCTAGGATTGACCGCGACAAATGAAGTGGGGATCATTTCGGATGAAGTAATTGTGTTGATAGTGGAATCCATTTTTGTATGAGTTCTCTTAGTAGTCCAAGTAAGAAATGAAGAGTTTGTAGAAATTCTCTTGACCTTAGATCATGTAAAATATGAATGTTCTACCAACGGGTACTTTGATGATGTGAGCAAGTTTGATTACCAACACAAATCAGTCTCACCTTCCAAAAACAACACAAAAAATAAGGGAGTTAGTCCACTAATCATAATAATCAACCAAAATAACATAAAGCAAACAACATTTATTTCACTTAAAACAAATCAATCCAAAAGGAGGGAGAGACTCTAAAAGGTGACCAAATGGAATTTTTTTTATCATTTTGTGAACTAAAACTTTAATGAAAGAAAGAAATTCGAAAAAAGTAAAATATGTGATTTGAATAAGGGTTCAAATGTTGACTTTTGGAAGGTTCAATTGAAAACCCTTTTTGAGAATAAAGACGTCTTAAAAGTTGACTCGAAACTGATGGAATATTTAGTAACGCCAGCTAGGTAGGTGTGGAAAATAATTTTCAAGAACGACGAGATCAATGTGAATTTGAGTGATGAACTAGCAATTTTTTTGAGGATTTAATAAACTCGAAAACTTGAGTGATCTTAACAGATTTTGATAATGGACTCACAGAGTATTTCGGGAGGAATAAAAAATTGAGTTTATATGTCAAATAAGGTTTTGAGACTTCGAAATAGAATAATGGACCAATCATGTTTAAAGCAAAATATATGTATATAACACATAAGTCGAGCAAGCACAAATGAAACAAAATTTGTAACATTTAGCATACAAACAATATATAATCCATTCTAACATACATGTGACCTTTCGATCCAAAGGTAAGCCTAACGTTTGAAGGATGTGTATATCGTTTGTAAAACATTCCTTTGCTCCAAAAATATTTATACGAACCTTTTGAATAAACCAAATAGGGATACATAATGAGGGTAAGGGAAAAAATAAACTAAGTCCCATCAATGGTACAATAATAATTAACTAAGCTTTCATATGAAATCTTCATTTTTGAACTTCTTGATGCTTTTGAATTTCTTCCGTATGAGGAAGATCTTCCTTTGACTTCAACAAAGAAACTACCTATAAAATAAAAACCCAACCTCAAGTGACAATGGTACGCACAAATCGATATACATATCCTTCAAATTTAACAAATAGTTGTATGATCGTCTTATATTGATCATGAGTCAATTAGACACATGGTGGTCTTCTAATGGCCCCAATACACCTTGGGTATTGGGTCATCTTAGGTAAATGCACCTAAAAAAGGGTTTTGGTTTAGCTCTAACTTAGGTAAACTAGAGTGGACTTTATTTTTATATTAATCGCTGACCCAAGTAGACAACTTGGACTGGAGAAATTAGTAACCGTTAACCATCTAGTAGCTAACTACATTTGCTAGGGTACCCCGATAAAATAATTGGATAACGAACGATTGCGATCCGCATAGTCGTCCTTTAGCTTTCAAATAAAAAAATGTCAATTGGCGGAATAAATGTTATCATGCAATGACAGTACTATTCGAAATTTAAACACATAATTGCATAAAGCAACAATTAATACAAATAATAGTTAGCCAAACAATAAAAAATTTTTGGTTAGAACCTAGATGAATCCCCAGCGAAGTCGCCATTCTGTTACAATTCGATTTCAAAAACTAAGATTTCGAAACCATTTCATAACTTTGACAATTTATCAATTTTGAAAAAAAAATGTAATTTTATGAGTCAACACTTAATTTTTTAGAAAAATTAAGAAATCGTTTAGAAATTGATTTTGAAAGAAAACATTTTAACATAATCAGAGTCGGGTAAGGGTTCAATTAATTCTCTAAGAAAGGGTTTAGGCATCTTAGAGAATCCTCTAACAGACGGTTCATCGACGGATTAAAAAGTTTGGCTAATTTTTAAAAGGAAACTTAAATTACTTAAAAATCTTTTCTTCTTCTTTTTTTATGAAAGGGAGAAATTTTTTGATACTCATACATTCGTATTACTCAAATAATGAAATAATTTAAATGTTAAAGTGCCAAAATAAAATTGTAACTTAACAATTTATCCGAGTCAAGTTTTTGAATCGAATAATCAACAATCACTTTGGTGTGGATTTAAAAGCTAAACACTAACTACGAAAGAATATGGATAATTTTCAAGTTAGTCTGGAAGCTTAGATTGCCTAACTTAAAAGATTTGAAAACTTCAATACTTAAATAAACAAATAACGAAATAGAAGAGTCACTAAAAAAAACTCTCAAGAATTCATCTAAGTTAGATATAAGAAGAAAATGTTAGTATTTCTTAAATAAGAACAGAAACAAGTTAACACAAATAAATGACAAGAATCTAGGCCCTTGGCCAAAAATGCTCCTCGCTGCTGCTACTGTATAAATTGAACCTTTTTAAGTTTAAAATCCCCAATTTTAGTCCCTTTGGGACTGTTGCTACTGTTACAATAATCAAATTGGATTCTTAAATTCAAATATTCAATTTACGACCATTTGGAATTGTTGTTACTCCACTACTTAGCTGCTGCTATTGATTTGGGTTTTAACCCATCAATATTAGCTTCCCTTTTATGCCTTTGGCCAAGGTCGACTCAAAGAAAGGAAGATGCAAAAGAGGAGTGTCCAATTAGATTCATTCGGAGGGAGTTCATGTAAAAGAAAGAAAGATAAGGATTAACATATAATCAAGAAAAGGACAACTATTAAATTTAGACACAAACGACATTTAATAATGCAACCTTAATCTACCCAAAGTAAAGAGTTAATAGGCAGAGTCATAAAAGACAACATTTGATCCTAAAACCTTTTCTTTATAATCAAATTAAGACAAACCATAACTATGATTTCAGTCACAGAAAGAATATCAGAAAAATAAGTGAGGAAAGACAACAAATATTTTATAAAATAATCTTAAGAGTTGCATTTAGAGTTCCAGATTCACATTGGTAAAGAAAAGATCAAAAGGGTGAAGTGAAACATAATCATCTGGTTAGCACATGGGACATTTGGCCAAATAATATAGATACATCAAGATATGAACAACTTTAGAAAGAGTTAACACTCTAAGAGAGGCAAAAATACCAAGCATAAATCTAGCTATCTTCACTTAGGAAATGAAATACTCATGACAAAGATCATGACAACTGAAAAGAAAGAATAAATTTGCATCATATATCACCACTAGAATATTATCCTATATTAAAATCACATGCCTGACCTAAAGAATTTAAGGCAAAAATCTAAAAGAAAAGAGACAACCAGCAACTTAAAGGAAACAAATGCTAAAATCTAGAAAGAAACAAAAACAAGGCTATGGAGTATTGTAATGGGGTACACAGTTATGGATCAAAGAAACTAAGGCAGAACTAAAGGCATTTTCATATTAGAATATCAATCAGAACATCTTAAAGATAGTAAAGAAGCAAACCATCAACTAGTTTTCACCTTAATTATCAATGCAATATCTAACAGAGATAGAATGAAATAAGGTAGCAACTAAGAGACTAGGAACTAACAAAAACAAATTAAGGGAGAGCTTAATAGATTCACACACAAATTTTGACCATATTAGCGGTAGATGAAAAATTCAACATAATTGAAAATAAGTATTTGAATGAGGTACTTAAATCTGGATACTATCAAAAATTTCAAGCAAATATAAACATTGATTATTGACAATGAGTATATTCTTTAAAACGGAAAAGCGAGTAAAAAAACTAAATAACACAACCTGATGTAACTAGTTAAACACCACCTAATTCACAAAACATTAAACTAACACAAGCCTTCATTCTTGAGCATTGAGGTTATAACAAGAGTCAAGAGCTAAAACTAACAAAGAGTGCTAAACATCGAAGTTAAATCTATACACCTTTATTAGTTAACTAAATTAGGCATACATAATTGCTAAAAAAAACTAAACACAACACTTCACATCAAATTAAGAACAAACAATTAATATAAAAACTAAGAGAACTAAAAGGATGAGAACAGAATACGAATGTTACCTGGTTCTGGGCAGTGAATTGGACGACGAATTTGACGGAGATGATTCCACCTCTTTCAACTCGAGCAGCCATAAAATTTTAAACTATTGAGTCGAGACTTTCCAAACCTTTTAGGGGTATTCTCATGTCTCCAAATAAACTCCTCCCATTGAATAGTGAAGAGAGGGGCCTATTTATAGGACCCCAAAATCTCTCAAATTCCTGATGAAGAAACAATGTGGGAGTTGGGCATTTTTTCAAAACTCTTGAGTGGATAAGGATTGCCAACTAGGTACTGTACGAATTCGTACCATTTTTGATGAAAATTGGCAAAATGAAAGGAAAATTGAGAGGATAATGTTGCTGGGAACGTTCTGGAAACCTCTAGTTGTCCTCGAGCTCGTTCTAGGAACGCTTAAACGTACGAAATGAAGGAGAAAAGGGGAATTGAAGAGGCGAAAATTTAGGAATGGGTTCATTCTTTTCTGGGTGAACGCTGCTGGAGTTGCGTGTGGTTGGAGTTGTCGTTCTTTGTTGATCTGGAAAGGGAAAGAGAATAGTGTTTGGGTTTAAAGGGGAAATGGGTCGGGTATGAAATAATTAGTCCAGGAAATTGAGTATTCTCTTTTGCTTGGATTGAAATGTTGAGGTCCAATTGACAAAGGAAATAGTTCCCTTGGTCTTGAAAATGATAAGATGATAAAATTTAGAACGAAATAAATTATGTTTTCAATTAATTATTAAGCTTCTTAATTCCGACAATGTAAAAATAATTATTTTGACATAAAAAAAAATATTAATCATTTTGAAATAAAAAGATTAGCTATGTAGGCTAATTGATTTTCAAGGGGGGGAAATGCACACTTAGTTAAAACTCCAATTTTTAGTCGAACGATTTTCTAAATATTTATTCAAAATGAAAAATATATGAATCTATATATATATATATATTATAAATATAAAGAGATACAATCTATATGAAAAACAACAAAAATATCTTGAAAAATAATTTTTAAAGTATTTTTTATTTGCAAAAACAATTATTTCAAATTGTTTGAAACTGGAGAAGCTTGAAAATTAATTAAATGTCGAGGGCCAAAATTGAATGTCAACAACCATCATCCTCATTGCCTGTCTGCCACCTCTCAACACTTAGAACCACCCAATCCATCTGTTTCTCTGTCTCCCGTCCCGTTTCCACTTCTCCACGTTATGTTTCTCCATCTTCTACCCTTTTTTACTGTCGTTAATCCTCAACTTTTATATACCTCATGTCTACTAGAGCCCAAAATAATTCTGCTTAAGCCAAGACATTCTTATCTACTGTAGACCACCTACTACTCTTCTCCAATGGAGCCAAAAACCTATAAGCAAGTAATCTCATCTCCTGAATAGTGTAAGATCATGTCACATGAGTATAATGTCTTGATTTGTAATAATATTTGGTTCCTCGAGCCAAGTCCTTTTCATGCCAACATTGTCGGGTGCAAGTGGGTATTCAAAATTAAACGACATGCTAATTGGAAAATAGAATGGTATAAAGCAAATCGTGTGTATCACCAAGAAGAGAGTGTTGATTATTTTGATACCTTTGACTTGATTGTGAAGCATACTACCATTCAGGTGGTTTTATCACTTGTGTTTGCTTGCGGCTGGTCACTTAAACCACTTGATGTTAATAATGCTTTCTTAAATAGCGATCTTCAAGAGGATTTTTACTTGTCTCAGCCCCCTGGCTTTGTTGGTACTCAACATCCTAATCACGTTTGTCGCCTAGGAAAAGTATTCTATAGTTGAAATAATCTCCTTGAGATTGGTTTATGAAACTGAATTTTTTTTGTGCAATAGGGATTTCAGAGTTGTTATACTGACTCTTCCCTATTTGTTCGCAATCGTGGCTCTAATCTTACCTACCTTCCCATCTACGTGGATGATATCATTCTTACAAGTAATAACTCTAATATTGTCACAACCCAAAGGTATACCCTAGGTGTAACATGGCGTACTTGACCCCGAAGGGGTCTCATACAAGCCCTTAGCATATCATAACATAAGATCATAGAAAAGTACGGAAATTTTAAAAACTTTTATCTATACAATCAAAGTCTTTTCATAAAATGCAACCGGAAGTCTTCACTACACTTTTGTCTCAAACCATTTAATACAACTTTAGAATAAAACTCTTGGGACAAAGCTCATACAATAGTCTCAACATGAAAATAAAAGACATAAAGCTAAGTACCCCTTTTTTGTCATCTTAATCATAGTCTATATGCATGGTCAATCTTAGGTTTTCACTCTATAGGAGTATTATACCCCTAAGTAACCTCAAAGCACACTTGTGTAATGCATGAAAGGCATCCCATAATACCATTCACACTAAGCATGGCCTTGAAGTCACCATATGCATACCTACCATTCACTTGGTCTCATTCTTAGCTTTCTTCATATAGACAAGGGAACTATCACCTTAAGTCAATCATATCATGGAAGGCAACTATAGCAACAATCCATCAAACATACATCATAAGAGAACACTTTCTTTAATAACCTTAAGTCATACTTGTGCAATGCACGAATAGCATCTCATAATACTATTCATGCTAAGTACCACTTTTAGGTCCTCCTACTAATACTTCTTGGTTTGGAACCTAGTTCCTCTCTTTAACTTTAGAACACTATGAGGTACTCCCTTAAGCACATCTTAGTTCATTATTAGGTTAAACCCTATAAGACACTTCTTTAAGCATGCCTAAGTTCATTATTAACATGAACCCTATGAGATACTACCTTAAGCATGTCTAAGTCCATTTATACTCTTGAACACTATGAGGTACTTCTTTAAGTAAGTCATAGTTCATTTATGCTTTTGAACATTATGAGATGCTTCTTCAAGCATATCTTAGTTCATTGGATATAAAGATTGCTACTAGAAACCTTAACTCAACTATGTGAAGACTTCCATCTCATGAGACCTAACTTTGGGAAAACCCACACTCTACTACGTAAGAGTTCCCCCTTTAACTTGGATAGTCCTCACATCAACTAAGTGTGGTTCTCCTTTCAACTTGGATCCCGAACCTTCTCTTGTGTGACACTCCATCTCATTGTCAATATCCAATTGAGGCCAAGCATACACCCTAAGATTTACACTATTAAGCCTTGTTTAATACTCATGTCTCATGGAAGGATGTCCTTGACAACTAATCCATGTTCAAGTGATTCTATCACTTCATACTTTCAAGCATTCATAAGGTAGATTAGGTGAGTATAGGCCTTTCACCATAATTCTACCTATTAGACTTCTATTCATCACATTAACTTTACTCTCAAATCCCTAGTGATTCAACATTCATGACTACAAGCCTTACTCTCAAAGCTTTACTTCATTCTATCATTATTCATATCTAAATTACAAGACATCCAATCACATTCTTCATCACTAAGTGATTTTAGTCATAATTCATCATGTAAGTTCAATCTCAAGTCTTACTAATCAAGACCCATCATATTCACATTATTCTAGTTAAATTCATGTATATATGTTTCTAGCCTTAGACAATTACTAGTCAAAGCATTAATTCTAGAAGATCACTTATGACCCTTCAATTTCACCTTTCATGGCAATAACCCACATAATTCAACTTCATCAATTAGACTAGGGTAACCATGGAAATCACATAAATTCATCATAATATCACAATTCAATGCTAAATCAATCATAATTAACTATTATCCACTCAATTGGAATCATACCCACCACTACCCACAACATAGGAAGAAACCCTAGCTAAAATTGGGTTTTAGCTTCACAATTGGGGGAAAGCTAGGGGGCTTTATGGGTGGAAGAACTCATAGATGAATAAGCTAGCATACCTTGATTCAAAGCCCTACACAAGCTTTCAGCAATGGAGTCTTTGTTCTTGACCTAAGCTTCAAGCTCTATCTTTTTCTTCAAGTCTTGGGTTTTCTAGAGAGAAATATTTTGAGATGAAGAACTTTGGGATCTTTTGGGGTTTTGGAACTAATGAATTAGTTGGGGTGGTTAATGACTTAGAATACTTTATATAGGTGTATAAAATCCATATAAAATGATCCCCACTTAAAACTAATTAAAAAGGAATTTACTAAACAACCCCTCCCTAGGCAGCCCACTCTCAGGCACCATGAGAGGACCTCACGAGCCGTGGTCAATACCACGAGCCGTGGTCCTGCCCGTGGTCCTGGAGGCACTAGCTTGGCTAAAGTGTCTTGGCCTCCACAAAGCTAAGGCATGACCACGAGACCTCCCACGATCAGTGGTCAAGACCACTGGTCGTGGTGATGGTCGTGATCCATGATCCAATAGCCTTGTCCCAAGGCCTTGCCTCGCACCATTCTAAGGGATCTTCATGAGACCTCCCACGATCTGTGGTCAAGACCACTGGTCTTGAAGGTGGTCGTGAACATGGGGCAGTACCTTGCCAAGGTTGGGGCTGCCTTGGCCTTTGGTTTAGGCTTTGCCCTTTCCTTGGCACTTGACCTTGTGACCCTCAACCAAACCCTAAATGGTCTTCTAAACTACGGGGTGTAACACGTGCCTTGGTATTTAACCCCTAAAGCCCTTATTCTAAGTACGGGAAGTTTTATCTACGACTCTAACCCTCAACATCAAACTTTAGAACCCTAGCTTGAGGCTTTAGTTTGGTCTACTAGTTTTCGGGGTATTACAAATTTTATCTCCACCTTTACAACTACTTTGGACTCTGTTTTCTCCCTTAAGGACTTGCAGAATCTAACATTCTTTCTTAGGATTAAAGTACTGCATCACAGTGGTTCTTTGCTACTATCTTAATCTTCATACATCAAAGATCTCCTCAAGCGTAGCTACTTTCAAGATGTTAAACCATTACGAACCCATGTGGACTCTACTCTCACACATTATGGACCATCTGCTCCAGATGATACTTTATATCGTAGTATTGTTGGTGCGTTGCAATATGCCACCATTACTCGTTCAAATATTTATTATCCTGTTAATTGAGTTTGTTAGTTTATACATGATCCTCAGCTATCTCACTGGCATGCAGTTAAACGCATTTTGCGCTACCTTAAGAGAACTTTTCATCTTGGTCTCCAATTTTTTTCCATCATCAGATCAACCTTTCAAGCTTAATATGTTGTCAACATTCTTGATCATCGCTCTCACCATGGCTATACAATTTTTCTAAGGGATAATCTTATAAGGTGGTCTTCACAGAAGCACTGATGCAGAGTATAGAGCATTTGCCTCTGCCACGATTGAAGTGGCCTGGCTCATCTATTATTTAAATTTGGTGTCACTTGCACCAAGCCACTCGTGCTCCTCTTTGATAATCTAAGTGCACTTTATATGTGTACCAATCCATTTTTTCACAATTTATCAAAACATATCGAGATTATCATTTTATTCATGAAAGAGTTGAGCAAGGCTTATTGTTGTTTATTCGTTATGTTCCGACTCAAGATCAATATGCAGCTATCTTCATAAAGGCACTTGGCTCATCTCTTTTTATTCATTTCTGCGACAAGCTCAATATATGTACACTACCGTTGAGCTTGATAGGGGATATTAAAGATAAACAATTAGTCTTATCACTATAGTTTGAATTATCCTTTGAATGCTAGTTAGCTAGTATTTTGGTGATTTACTCTCATGCAAAATCTATCTCATTTATTTCAAATTTGATATAAATAGTATATATATGAATGACAGATACTCTCCGTTTAAAGAGAGTCATTATAAAATCTCTTTCTTTAACTATTAATAATATTGCCTTTTATGTTTCTTTAACCTAAAATGCACGCCCATAACAAATCTCTAGAAAAAATAATATAGTAGAATTTGACCAAAAGTCAAAAAACTAAATGATTAATTCATGTTCATTAATCAGTTTAATTAATCAAAATAAATTATTTTATATTCATTTATTTATTTAAAAGGTAGTGTGTACTTACTTAGCATAAAATGTGGTGACATTTAGGGTGTGTTTGGTACGAAGGAAAACATTTTCCGAAAAATGTTTTTCAATTTTCTCATGTTTGGTTGGGTAAAATGTTTTGGAAAATGTTTTCCAAATCAACTCATTTTCCTCAAATTGAAGGAAAATGACTTCCTTTCAAAAATGAAGGAAACAGTTTTCAAAACTTTCCTCCAACTTCAAATTACAATTTTTTTGTTGGAAAAATAAATTTAAAGCTTATTTTTAAAAAATATTTTTCAACTTCAATTTTTTTTATTTTTTTACCCCGACCCCCATCCCCTCCCGCCAGCCCCTACCACCCACCTTCCAAAAAAATAAATTTAAAGTTTATTTTTAAAAAATATTTCTAATTTCAAAATTTTATTTTCACCCCACCCCTACCCTCGACCCCCACCCCAAAAAAATAATAAATTTAAAGTTTGTTTTTAAAAAATACTTTCAATTTCAAATTTTTGTTTTTCACCCCCAACCCACCTCTACCCTAACCCCACCTCCCCCCCCCCCTCCAAAAAAAATAAAAAATAAATTAAAGTTTGTTTTTAAAAAATATTTCCAATTCAAATTTTTATTTTTTCACCCCTCTACCCGTGACCCACCCTCCCCCCAAAAAAATTTAAGTTTATTTTAAAAAAATATTTTCTTTCAATTCAAAAATTATTTTCTACTCTCTAATAACAAAAAAGTTATTTTCTCAAAAATAATTTTCATTCATAAATCAAACACTAAAAGATTTTTTCTGAAAAATATTTTCTACTTACCAACCAAAAATAGGAAAATAAGTCAAAACATTTTCCTTCCTACCAAACACACCCTTAAATTGGAAGAGATGGAGAAGAATAGTATCCAAACCTAAACCTACTTGGATGTGGTTTGGTACGACCACAAAACGTCAAGTCTATAAATACACGCCCTGTTCCATATTACCTTCCATAATTGGCATCTCTGTACAATGGATTACCAATCTCAATCTCCCTCAGTTGAAACCCTAGATCACAACTCATCACAAAACCTAGCTTCATATGATGCCCAACTTCACGCTTCTGACAATTCCGGTCCAAATCAAGCATCAGAGGAGCAAAACCTCGGTGAATTCACTCTGAAGCGCGAGATTCAGAGGCCGTTATTGTCGGAAAACGGGTTGACAAATACCCACAGCGGCACCGACAGGGACCAATCAGGCGGTGAGGAAGAAACCAGCAGTAGAAGGAGACGGAGGAGCCGTTGGGACCCACCTCCCACTGAATCAACCAATGATGGGACCAGCGGCGGTGATGGGAGTGGAACCGGAAGAAAGAGGAAGTCGAGGTGGGCTGATGATGAGCCCAAACCCGTAATTCAATTGCCGGATTTCATGAAAGATTTCACTGGAGGTATTGAGTTCGATCCTGAAATCCAAGCTCTTAATAGTAGATTACTTGAAATTAGTAGGAAATTGCAATCGGGTATGCCCTTAGATGATAGACCTGAAGGTGCTAGGTCGCCTTCGCCTGAACCTATATATGATAATATGGGAATTCGTATAAACACCAGGGAGTATCGCGCACGAGAAAAGTTGAATAGGGAGAGACAAGAGATTATATCACAAATCATTAAGAAGAACCCTGCTTTTAAGCCTCCTGCTGATTATAGGCCTCCTAAGCTTCAAAAGAAGCTCTACATTCCCATGAAGGAGTTCCCTGGTTATAATTTTATTGGGCTGATTATTGGTCCAAGAGGGAATACTCAGAAGAGGATGGAAAAGGAGACAGGAGCAAAGATTGTAATTCGAGGCAAAGGGTCAATCAAGGAGGGTAGGTTCCAGCAAAAGGGGAATTTAAAACCTGACCCTGCAGAAAACGAAGATTTACATGTGCTTGTGGAAGCTGAGAACCAGGAGTCACTTGAAGCTGCTGCTGCTATGATAGAGAAGCTCTTGCAGCCTGTTGATGAAGTGCTCAATGAACATAAGAGGCAACAACTTAAGGAACTTGCTGCTTTGAATGGAACAATTAGAGATGAGGAGTTTTGTAGGCTATGTGGTGAACCAGGGCATAGGCAGTATGCATGTCCTTCTCGCACCACCACATTTAAGAGTGAAGTTCTGTGTAAAATATGTGGTGATGGGGGACATCCTACTATCGACTGTCCAGTGAAAAATACTACCGGCAAGAAAATGGATGATGAGTATCAGAGTTTTCTGGCAGAGTTGGGAGGTACCATTCCTGAATCATTAACAAAGCAAAACTCAGCAACACTAGCTCTTGGCGCGGGAAACTCAGGAAGCAATCCTCCTTGGGCAAGCAATAATAATGCTGGTGGTGCTGGTGCCAGTTCACATCCTGGCTTAGGGTCAAGTATACTAAAGCCAAAGGAGTTTGATGAGACAAACTTGTACATCGGTTACTTGCCACCTACTCTTGAAGATGATGGTTTGATCAATTTATTCTCTCCTTTTGGTACCATTGTAATGGCTAAAGTTATAAAGGATCGTCTAAGTGGTCTGAGTAAAGGTTACGGATTTGTTAAGTTTGCTGATGTTCAACAAGCTAATAGTGCTATAACTAGCATGAATGGCCACTGTCTTGACGGAAGAACCATTGCTGTGAGAGTTGCAGGTAAGCCACCTCAGCCTGCTGTGCCTCCAGGACCTGCTCCGGCAATGCCTTCATATCCGGTTCCTAATCAGAGCATGGGTGCATATCCGTCCCAGCAGTATGCAGCTGGTGGTCCCATTGGCAATGCTCCCCCTGGTAGCTATCCCCCACCTGGTGCTCCAGTTCCATGGGGACCACCTATGCCTCCGCCATATGCCCAGTACCCACCTCCTCCTCCTGGCGCAGCCATGTATCCTCCTGTCGCAGGTCAACCCATCCCTCCATATGGAATGCAGTATCCTCCTTCAATTCCAGCAGCATCTTCTGGTGCCCCTGCTCAGACGGTTTCTTCTAGTGAAAACCAACAAACTTATACATCTCCTGGTGAGGCACAGCAAAGCTATCCTCCTGGAATGCAATCTCAGAGTGTGTATGGCAATTCTGTCACAGCTATGCCACCTAATGCTCAGCCTGCATACCCAACATCATCATACAGCTATCCATCTTATTATGGTGTCGCACCACCACCTCCTCCTCCATCTGCATCCCAGTCCAATGGGAACTATTCACAGGGTATTAGTAATGTTCCCTGGGCTCCAAATCCACCAACTCATGTACCTCCATCATCAGCAGAGAAGCCTGCTTATGGTGCAGATGCAGAATATGAGAAGTTCATGTCAGAAATGAAGTCATGATGTAATTGCTGTATCACCCTGCACTATTAGGTTGGAAATCTCTTACCAAGTCTGTTTCCAAATTTGCTATTTTGTCATGCTCTGTGGTGTTCACTTTTCAGGCATGTATATACACATGTATACATCTTAAATTGGAGACCTTAAACTTTTTGATACTTTTTAATTTTTTTAATTTTTTTAATCTTTTTAATTCTATTCAGCTATCTTAATGAACTTAAGATTATTGTTAGAGATGCAAAGTTATTTCTTTTTACCTTTTTCTATAAATAGTACTCAATCTGTTTCAATGGTTTGTCGGAACTGACTCGACACGGAATAAATAGTAGATAGTAGAGAAGATTTTTACATTTATAGTCTTAAACTATGATATGTATAATACACCAAAGTGTCATTTAATATTATGGTCTTGAACATGTTGGGTGGAAAGTTAAAATTAAAATTTGACCAAAAAAAAAAAAGAATCATTCTTTTTAAAACAAACTAAAAAAGAAATGTAAGACAAATAAATTAGAATAAAGCTTTACAATTTTTAAAAAAAAACCTTTAATAATTCTTTTACTTTTGAATGACTTCCTTTCCTTTTTAGTCTCTTTAAAAAAGAATGACCCCTTTCCTTTTTTAGCAACACTTTAATTTTAACTTTACACCTGGCATGCTCAAGGCTACAAGATTAACGGTATTTTGGTATATTTGATATAACTTCAATTTAGGACCACAAAATTGAAAAATCTTTTTTATTTTTTCTTAAACTAGGTGTCAAGTCAAACTTGACCAATGGAGAGTACTACTAAAAATTGGGCCCCTCTAATTTGGATGCCCTGTTCACCAGCAACCTAACTCTCTCTCTCCCTATATATATATATATGTAATATGTGTGTATTGGTTTGTATGTTCATGAATTCTTGAAAGATATGGGATTCTTCTTGATTGCAAGTATCTATATTAAAGCTTGTTTCCGTCCCACGAATACTTGGTTGCTTTTTAGTTCATCCTTTTTCTTTCCCCTTTCTGTTAACTATTTTTTTCTGAAGCAGTTAGCATTTCATAATTTATTTGTTACTGTATGATTTTCATTCTTAACGCTTCTCCTTTGTTAATGTTGTAATATTTTGGCAGGCTGATGTGTTGGAGCATTTCACCTGATTTCTTCCCTCTTGCCATGACTTAGTTGTTGGAAGTTTCAGACTCACATCTTTAACCTTGTTGTACTGTTATGCAGAGAGATGAGACATTCAGTTCATCCAGATTGTGTTGGAGCATTCAATCAGTGGATTATGGACATTAATTATGCTTTTTGTAGGATTCGTTTCTGGGGATTGCCTTCCAGCATTGTTTTTCAAATTTTATTTTAATGATTTGTTGGATTTTCTTGATGACTAATCACTGACAGTTTGTGTGTTTCTCTCCACTTTGGCTTCTTCACCACTAATCCTCCTTTGCTTTTTTCTTTTAACTTGGTTATCTCTTTTACTTTCCTGGGGTCATTTAACTATTGAGAGTTCAGAAAGCTGCCTGATGCTTGCCTCTGTTATTCCTCCCAAAAGGTGATGCATCTTCAAATTTTGAAGGTTCCCAGGGTATGTGAATTTGATAGTGTGATGACTGCATTCACATGTCTACGAATTAATTTTACTACTCATTCTGATACATTTTCCAGATGTCTTGTGACAGGAAAAGATGCTTGTGTTGGAATGTGGTATCCTGTGCTGGACTGATTTGTGTTTGAAAATCACTTATCTTGTTGGGTATCTTAATTAGAACTTTATTTTGGATTTTCTGTTATGTTTATCAAGAAAGTTCTCTGTGCAAATGGGAATTAACTGAAGCCCATTAGGGAGAACTGAGAAGTGAGAATGAGTAGCATTAAATGTGATGGGCTAAACTAGGACATTTCTAACCTGGCTATGAACTTTTTATTTGAAGGGGGTGGGGTGTGTGGGAATCAAGTACATGACTATTTCAATACTCTTCCAATGAAGAGCAGTGCTATAGCAGGAAGCTAGCAGTCACTTTGAATTTGACATTGTTATCTTAGATTTTGATTTGTGGCTTTGAAGTCTTAGAGAAACGGAAAGCACTAGCAGGCAAAGTGGTTGAATCACATAGTAAATAGGAGATCTTGTGAGGATGAATATATTTGTACATCTCTTCTTTTATTCTTGTGAATACGTAGTTGATACATTTCAAGCTACATCTCCCTCAGAAGTGTTTTTTCTACTTTTTCTTGAGATGTAATTTGTTTCTGTTAATTTATTTAATTTTTTTGGGGAAAGAACTTGGGTGGGACCCTGTCCCCAGGTGTTCACAAATTAACTGTGGATAGTTTTGGTTGGAACTCGAGACATGGCTTCTTGTGTGGGTTCTCATGTAGGAACTATGCTCATTAATGCCTTAATATTTCTGTTTGTCGTAGTTGGGGTCTTCTCTTTACTGATCCACCAAATGTCTGGTATTCTTGAGACAACTAGTACACCTAAATGTCTTTGCTAAGATTGTAGGACCATTCAAGCTTCTGGTGTGGTTGATCATATTTTTGCATAGGGCTCTATTGGGCTTGAGATGTTGAGTAGCTGAACTTTAGCCTGTATGGTGAGTTTGGATAATGTGTGGAAGCTTAGTATTTCTGTTAAGCGTTGGTTTTGGCATCTGGTATTTTTGGATATAGGTTCACTATTGCTGTATTATTTTGTTTCTATTTCCTTTTTAAACCTTCTGTTTTAGACTAACTTCTTTAAGTTGGTTGTTAGTTGTGTGTACTGATAGCAGGGATGGCTCCCCATTTCAGAAGATCTCTTGATTCATCCTTTCACTGGTGGACAAGTTAATATTAGGTGTACAGGAAGAACTCATCTAGGCACTTGTTAGTTCTGAAGAATCATTTGCATTCATTAGGTTATATTTGAACCTATATTTCTTTGGGGGTGGGGTGGGATCTATTTTTAGTTGTTTTTGCTTAACTATGCATGATTTTTCTTTCATCTTTGGCCTTCTTTCCATGAATCAGGATCTTCTCAAAACTGGTTTGTGAGTAAAGATGGTTTGTCCCTATTTTGTTTTGGTGGTCACATCCTGGGCATGAAGTTCATTAGTGTGCAGGTGGATGCGTAATTTTTTTTTTTTTTGGGTAGTTGACCAATTGTTTTACTTAATTGCAAAATATCTCCTCGTTGTCCATTGTTTTGTCTAGAATTAGTGGGAGCTTGTCAAATAGCTGGTAACACTTCGTGTTAATTTGGCTATTTGATTTGTTCTCTCGGTTAGTTGTGTGCATGATTTCCCCATGTTTATGACATGTTGGTTACCATCTATTTAACTATGTATAGCTTAGTGGTTGATGGAAGTCTGTAGAAGCAATTTTTTTTTTAAATTACTACATTCTTCTTCATTTTCTACTTTGTTATTGTTTATTTTGAGGGTGCCTAATGACAAACGAGTAAGGACTGCCAAACAATGGAGAGTTATCTCCTGTGGTTAGGTAAGTTAGCTGCTGTCTGCTGTGCTGCTTAGTGATGTTGGTGTCTGATGATAAAGTTCTTTTCTCTTCATGCCTGGAAAGACTAATGCAGACCAAGTTATCTGATAGAACGCAGCAAAATTCTTCTAAAGATGATTTAAGGATTTTGTGTATCGGGCTTGTACCGTTGGAATGCATGATAGTGCCTTCTCACCTCTAAATTAAAACTTAAAACTCAGTTGAACTAAAGAGGATGATATTGTTTGAACTAAAGAGAGGATGATGTTGTCTAATAATATGCTGCCACAAGTAAAAAGTTGATGTCACTATAACTAATCAATTATACTATGTGGTAATTGCACTTTCGATATTTTAAAATTAAATACATATCCGTTTTATCCTCTGGAAACATGTTATTGAAATATAATTA
This sequence comes from Solanum pinnatisectum, assembly GCA_035578085.1. Taxonomy (NCBI): domain Eukaryota; kingdom Viridiplantae; phylum Streptophyta; class Magnoliopsida; order Solanales; family Solanaceae; genus Solanum; species Solanum pinnatisectum. The sequence goes on from CM069078.1 coordinate 35,160,994, forward strand.
GAATTATAAATAAAAAGTTATAATGTCTTAAATTTAATGTAGTCAAACTTATTTTATGAATTTGAATTCAATAGAAAATTTATGCTTATACAAACACGGAGAATTGGATTGACTTTAAAAAAATAGTTTTTAAGTGAAAAATAAAAAGTTAAATGATTTTTAAATTAAAAAATAAAGAGTGGGTGACCTATTTTTGGTTTTTAGCTTATTTTAAGTCATTTAAAATTTATTATAAGTTATTTTTAACTTTGTCAAACATTTTTTAATTTATTTTAAGTCATTTTTTATTTATTTGAAGTTATATTTATATTTGCCAAATATTTTCGAATATCAGAAACTAACTTAAAAGTAGATTTGGCTAATTTTTAAGTTAATTCAAATACTTGACTTTAATTAGGCTACAAAAAAAATATTTTCTCTACTAATTTAATTTTATGATAAAACAACCACATAATTCCAAATCCCATAGAGGAGAAAAAAATAAGCTTGACTACACAAGATCAATACTTTTGAAAGAACCCAATATGAATTGTAACTGGATTACGAATGATTTGAGATTCTTTTATTCTTAATGAAAGATTTTAGGTTTGAGTTGCTGAGAACAAAATTAACTTTGATGGGAGCATCACTCCAAAGGTATACATTGCAATACGCAAATTCATTAATTAGACTCCAATATTAATATCAAATGTCAAATAAAAAAGAAGAAGGTATTGTAGGGTAATATTGCAAGGCAACAACATATGATGGGATCATTGTGTCACGATAAAAAGTTATTCTGATATTTTTGGTGTAATATACCATTCTCAAATGGACAAAAGAAGTGAACACAGCTAAATGTATATAATGAAGAATCCACTGTTGAAATTTCTGAAAAATTCGACGAAAATATACATTTAACGGCTGTCAGAAACAGAAAATTATCAACGGCTTCTTGACGGTAATGGAGTTGACGGAATCCACCTCTTCGATTGATTCTTTTATAGAAAAAGAATTTGTCAGTATACCTCAATGAATTTTCAACTGCATCTGATAAATGAATAAGTTAGTTTTTTTAAAAAAAGTATCTCCACCCCCTGTGTGGTTTGCAGGCTATTACACAGTGAGAGGTTTACCCAGTGCGCACAAAGTGCTCTCCACAGCGTGCTCACCCAAAGGGCAGAGGTTGTAGAAGCTGTGGGTTATCCTGGGGTTCAAAAAAAAAAATTATTGAATAATAATTGAAGCATATAATTCAAAAAAATGTCAACAACAAAAACAAAGAGCATTAAGAGAAATATATATATAAAATAATAAAAAAGCAAGGTGATCCCAAAGGGGTGTCCTGAGAACACAAGCATATTTTGGGTCCAAAACAGGAGAAGACCAAAATACACCTGTGTTCTTAGGCACACTCCTTTGGGATGCACCATTGTTCATCAATCATTCACAATAATGTGAATACATCAACATGTGTTGGCCCTTTTTTATTGTGTTTTTTGTGAACAAATTGGAGCATCACAGTGTTGTCATTCCATGAAAGAAAACAAAACAAGATGTGGTCATTCTATCAACATAAGGAGAATATAATGTTGTCATATCTGTGGAAAGCCTTAACTAGTAATTTATAACCTAGTAAAAGAGAAGTGGACAAGGACTCTCCCATATTTTTAAAAAATTTTCTTGGTATTCAATTATTAAAGTTCGATTAATTCTAATTTGCACGCTTAAGACTCCAGTCCGGGGAAGCACTCCTACCCAAAAAAAATCATCTTATAGTAGAAGAGAAGTGATGCATTTTTCTTTGTAATAAAATAATAAGCAAGACACAATAATCACATCAGATAAATTCTTAACTGTACGGTCTACACACTATAATTTGATGTCAGTTCATAATAAGAAGGGATATTTGGATTATGTTGAGTCGCCACTCATTAATTACCTCAGAACAGTGAAATTCAAGAAATCATTAAAAACAACAAAAGCAAAGGAAAATTCTGTGCTAAAGCATTTATTCTGTACGCAAGAAAATTCTGAATTAGTTTCTTGCTTCATATACTGTGAGACAGTAAACTGCAACTCCCCACTTCCAAAAGTACAGAGAAAGGGGACTACCAACTGTAATGTCGTCGAATTATGTTGTCTACGCACATTGTGCTCGAGCAACAACAACAACCAGCAGAACTACGATGGAAAGGAAGAAGGAAGTTCTCAGCTTTTCCTCAAATGGATCAGTATTCCCTTCTGATGTTTTCTCCTCCTCAGGAGGCTGAAACCACTCATTCACAAACTCTATGATCTTCTCAACTATTTCCAACACTTTTTCCTTGGTGTTCACAACAATCCAACTGATTATGTCTACAGTCCCATCTGAATCAGACTTATTGAGACCCTCCTCGGAATTTCCAGTTTGTAAGCCATTATCAGCTGCATCAACTAAAATGCAGATTAGTCAAATATACTCACTGCACCATTAACAATTCTGAATTATGCTTGTATAAAAAGAGATAAGGGGTTTCTATTTGCTAATGTTAATAGAAAATCGTAATCTTCTTACATCCAATCAGTACATGTATATTGGTAACATGCTAACATACTGCATTTAATTTGTTTGATAACATCAAAGCCACCAGGACTGCCATATTTGCTGCAAATAAGAACAGAAGTACTTGTAGTGATTTCGTTATATTTACTTAGGTTTTTTGAACCATGAATACTGAGAGAGTTCTTACGATTCTTCCTCGTTCAAATTTTGCAAGTAAAAGCTCATAGCCAGCTAGTGTCATTGAACATGTCTTAGTATACACTTTGTGCAGGATAGGATGCTTTTATATTCCTTACAGAGAAAAGTATGCCATCATAACATGCTTAAACAGATGCTGCGGTGTCGTTACAAGTGGAAAGTTTTCTTGGACCACTCAACAACTAAAAGTATAAACAGAGGTGCAAATGTCTAAACACTCTCAAAGATAAATTACTCTGCAAATCATATGCAGTACAAACCTTCTTTCAGTGAGTCTCTGATTTCCCGAACCGCCTCATTGTTCAGAACAGCATCCCAAACAGCCTTGTCAGATGACAGTGAAATGACCATTTTCTAAAAAGATCAGGAGGGAATTTGTGCGTCATCAAGAGCTGATTATGAAATGATAGAGTATGCCCAAAAATATAACTAGTACCATTCAAACAATATCTTAGTATCTTTAATAATTACGGACAACAATAACTCCATGCAATCTAATGCAAAGGTAACTGATAAATTACTACTTCTCTCCAAGAATTTTGTCTCTTGAGCCAATGCCTCGATTATTGAGAATAAATCAAACAGAGGACTGTGACTTTATACTAAAAGGTCTAAGACTACTTGTTGTTACACCACAATTACAATCAGAAGTGTGAATTAAGCAACTCTTTCTGATATCCATGTATACACTAACAAATTTCAAAGACAAAAATCCTGAAGGTGCACTCTTAAGGTACCTGAATAGAAGGTTCAGTCTGCAGCAAATGGAAAGCATCATAAACTCGGTTAGATCCATATGACTGCAACAGTTTCGAATTACAGATATGAATAGACGGTTCAATCCAATCAGACACAGATCCACTGGAAGAGAGTGCTTCACGCGTCAGGTTAATTGAACTAGTAAGTTCATCTGTTGTATCCTCATTTGATTTGTAACCAAGACCATCGTTGGTGGAATATGCAAAATAGGTTGGGTCAAGGACCCTAGGAAGTCCAACAATATAAAACAGAAGCTAGTGAATATTTACAATAAATACGACAAAAATAAAGATTATTATCTGCAGAGCCATATATGAGAAGTCAATTATTGGAATATAGCTAAAAGAAAGATATACTTATAAGTCATAACACATCATTGAATTCCTCAGGTTGTAATTAGACAAAGAAAGAGAAGCAGAAGACCTAAGGCCAGACAAGGTTGCCTATCATAATAAGGCAGAGTTACCGCATGATTCTGAAATTAGTTAAGATCTCCATTCTAGTTGAGAGCTCAATGAGGTAAGTTTTCAGGTACCAAAAAATTATAACAACATTAATTAACTTAATTACAAACAATGACACTTGAATAAATTTGGGAGGTTTACAACCAAAGGCTCGCAGCTTGCTATTGGAAAGTAACAGGACTTCTTACTTCCTTCCTGATATCTATCGATAACTGATGAACATCACAATTTACTGTCACGGCCAAGTTCATCAAATAAGTTTTCTCAACCAAATTGATGTCTCGACATTCTGGATTTCTATTACCAGTTCGCACCAGCAGACGTAGGGCCTCACTTCTAATGTGCTATCCGTCAATGTCAGATTAATAAATCAGGGTGAAAAGGGACCGTAACTGGCAGTCTGGCACAATTTTACTAACAAGCTTGTTCATCTAGGAAATTATTGTAATTTGTAATGTAACCATCTACTTTGAGAAATTCAAAAACCGTTACATTGATCCCTTCTTGTATACCGTATCCACTAGGTGTAAAAAAGGCTAAAGCATTCAAAATTGGTCTATTTGGATAAAATTTAAGGACAAAGAGATCAGACTAAGTAAAAAGAAGACTTGCTATGGGGGTAGGGTTGAGTCACATTACTAGGAATGTCCGAACTTCAGAAAACTCCCGAATTCAGTCACAGAGGTTTACCAAAATAAATTATTTCCTGAAACATTCGGCACAAAAGGGAACTACTTTGTACCCGTCTCAATTTATGCGACACTTTCTAGATTTCCAACATCAAACAAGTTTTCGTTTAACCATAATCTTTTCGTATCCTTACAAATATTTTAGTATCATGTACTCCTAGAGCACGCATGGCACACTTAAAATAAATTTGATTCCAATTGACCTGCAAATTGCGGTTACTTAACAGCTAATAATATATTCCAGGATCCAGACACGCGCAAATGTTAGCACGTACGTACATAACTAGCCATTAATTATCCCATGAAAAATAGACTTGTAATGGCAGAGCTTTTGTTCTTGTAAACAAAGCAATCAACTGGTTTTAATGGTGTCATTTTACTGGAAATGAAGAAGAAAGAGCACTAAATTATAATTTGTTCAAATTATCACATACATTTGGACGGACAAACAAGAGAAGAAAATAGAGGAACTCACTGGTGAAGAGCAGAAACTGCATGATGAACTTCGTTGGTTGATGGAACAGGACCCAGAATATAATCATCAAATAAAATAGTACTATTATTATTATCCTCTAAACATTCCCACTCTTCAGATTCGGAAGAAGAATCCCAGGTGCCCGGTGCAAGGGCGGCAGCAGCAGCAGCAGATAACGGAAGAGTAGATAAAGGCGATGAAGAGGAGAGAGAAACGGCGTTATTACTCGCTTTGTTCTGAAACGCGCGGCCGCTAGTAGTACTACTTTTAGCTGTTTTAGTGGTTGATGAGTGAGAGAAGGACTCTTGGGCGGCACCGTTGATAGTGCCACCTGTCCTCACAGCTCTTTGAACGGCTCTTAACATGCCGCCGCCATTAGCTCCTCCTCCTCCGCCACCGCCACCACTGAATGATCTTCTCATCATCTTCTTAATCTTATCCACCCCACACTTTTCTCACTCTTCACTCTATGTGAGGGCTGATATTTTTACTACTGAAAAATCTTCTTTATGACGGAACGCAACCGCCTCTCTGAAATTGGAATCTAGTGCGGCTTTTAAACTACTTTTAAATATTTCACGACCATCAAAATTATAGTACAGCCGCTATTATCTTCCTTCAAGAAAAAATGACCTTAAATTTAAAAAATAAAATGTGATTTTTTAAAGTTATATCAAATATTTTTTGATCTTTTAGTTTATACATGTCACGTGAAGATCTAAAGTATTATCAAAAAAGAAAAGGGTCATTCTTTTTTTACACCGATTAAAAGCGAAAATAAATCATTTTTTTAAAAAACATGGCACTAATAATTCTCTAAGATAATATTTGTCTTCAATTTTAACTTGGGCTAATGGAAAAAGGCATTGATTTCAATAAGATAATAAGATATTATATTTTTAAAAGACTCATATATAAATATATAGTTCCATTAATATTATAAATTAATAATTTTTTAAAATTATGTATAAAAATATCTAAAACAGTTTAATAAAATATGATTCTAGTATTTTTTTTTATTTTTTTATTACAATTTAAATATAGTTGAAGCCAATCTCTAACTCTTCTTAATGCATCCATACGTTCTAATGTTGTCTTCTCGAATTGCACCATAAATTTGTGAAGAGTTCTAGATGGGATAAGTGTTTCCTTATGCATAACTGGTTCCGAACGTATTGTATCGTCTTCAACTTTGTCATCAACATTGTTTTCTTCAATGGTATCCACAATTTCTTATAAGCTCTAGACCTCTGAACATGTATCATTTCACCCGGGTAATCTAACAGGTTATTGAAATTCATTTTACTGTGGTAACCGAGTTTATTAATCATGACCTCAAATTCATGTATTGTTTTCACAAGAGGATTCATTTAAATTTCTTGAGATTTTATCCTCAAACGAATCAAAATTAACCTTCATTACATTTTGAAAATATTCCTTAAATTAATAAATATTAATTTATCGATTAAATGCTATCTTTATAAAATAATAGTATTTCATGATTCTAATAATATTAATTTAGAGAGTTTTTACTGTGAATTGTTTGACTCCTGAAATTTGAGTTATGTTACATAAATTTAAATATGTTATAAAATATAAGAAATATAGAAAAAAAAACAATCTTATTAATAGGTAAAAATATTACTCCCTCCGTTTCATTTTATGTGAGGTAATTTGACTCGGCACGAAGTTTAAGAAAGAAAGGAAGACTTTTAAAACTTGTGGTCCAAAATGAATGATAGAAATTTGTGTGGCCGTAAATCATTTCATTAAGGTAAAATAGACATTTTATAGTTAAATTGTTACTTAATATAGAAATGTGTCATTTTTTTGGGACTGACTAAAAAGAAAAGTAAGTCACATAAATTGAGACAGAGGGAGTATGCAAAAGCCACCATTAAATGTCTAAATCAATAGATACATGCATATTCAAAATTATTTATGAAAAAAACTTAGGAAATATGTATAAATGAATGTAAGCACTTATTTCAATAGATTTATAATACTCACACTAGGATGTCCATAGGTAATGTTCCTTGTTAAAATCTTACTAGAAAAAATTCTAGTGAAGGACAAGAAGAAAATAACAACAAATCACTATAAAGATGATTTTTCAAAAAATCACTACTATATAAAAAAAAAATCATTTTTTAAATCAAAATTTGCATTCAAATCAAGAAGCAATTAACATGTGAGCCTTCACTTCTTCGTTTTGACTCCATAATTCAAGAAATTATCACCGCAAAATAAATTTATTGTGACTATTGAAATGCTTTAAGATTTTGATCATCAAAGAGAGAGAGTAGAGTGAAAATATGAAAGGGATTTAGGGTTAAATGGAGCGGGTCATAGATAGCACAAGAAGAAAATAACAATAAATCATTATAAAGATGATTTTTCAAAAAATCTGTACTATATAAAAAAAACATTTTTTAAATCAAAATTTACATTCACATCAAGAAGCAATTAACATGTGAGCCTTCACTTCTTCGTTTTGAATCCATAATATCACCGCAAAATAAATTTATTGTGACTATTGAAATGCTTTAGGGTTTTGATCATCAAAGAGACAGAGAGTAGAGTGAAAATCTGAAAGGGATTTAGGGTTAAATGGAGCGGGTCATGATTAAAATGTGAATAGATTAAGATTTTATCCAATTTGTACTAAATGGGTTGGAAAAATATGTAATTATATTATTAATTGGGGTGAGACTCACGCTCAGGCATTAAGAATGCAGATTGTGTAAAAGTGTGTATTTATTGTGATTTTGAAATGTTTTGTGGGGGTTATAGGACGCCCGCAAAGTGAAGATGTCTTTTTGAAAATTCAGGACAACTTTAAGTGTCACTTTATGTCTTTTGTCAACTTAAATTGATATCTTAATTACAACGCATTCCAATCTTAAATCTCAACTTCTCAAATATTAATGTTGACAATGCCTTAATAAATATATAAGTATTGTTGGTGTTTATGCATTTTAATATTAAAATTAAAATATTAAGTGCATATGTTAGTGGGTATAAGTTAACAAGAAGGTGGTCATTATTTTGGTGTAACCCTTGTAACCAGTATTGCCATGATCTACCACTACCACTAATTGCACTCATTATTCTACCTCATTATACCTTATAACTTATGTAACATTTGGGATGTTCATCTACCCAATGTACTACCAATTATCTTCCTATTCATTGCAAGGAATAATTCATCACCTATAAATAGTGATGATTTTATTTTGATTTTGAGAACTAGAAATATACAAGAGAAAGGGTGGAAGAAAAGATGAGAAGTGGTATATTGTGTATATATTGAGTTAGTGTAGTGAAAGACAGAGAGTTGAGACAAAGAATAATAGTCTAAGTCTTCAACTAATTCACAATGCAAAAGAGTAATTATATGTTGAACGGAGGTGTTCTTTTTAGTGGAGCTTTGTACTCTTTAACTAATGCGGAGTTGCTTGAGTTGTACGATGTTATTGGACTGTTGTATCCTGAAGGAGACAATTCAAGAGATGTACTGCTGGATCGGTATAGATTATGCTGCAATGGGCTTGAATCTTCTTAAAGAGAGCGACATATTCGCACCACAACCTAAAGATTTGTTAATTCATTGTTGTCATTTTATTTTCAACGGTAATTTATATTATTCGTGGTATAATACACCAACAAGTATTACTTGAACATCTATCTCACTATATTGTTGAAGATTATATATGAAAAAGAACTTTGGTGAAATATGTTTATTTGATCTCATTTGATGTATTCTCCCTTTAATTAAGTTATATATGCAATATTATCTTCGTACATGTGATTGAAATACTCGTTTTCAAAGGAATCTCTCATGTTTTTTTTTTATAAATATAAAGGGTCATTGATCTCAATCAAACACACTCACGACTTGCTTCATGAATAAATATTATTTTTTTTTTGCATGATTTGAAGAAGTGGTTACTAATTTTTCCTTCACTGAAGACCAAGATATTGGTGTGTCTCCACATGTAAATAAATAACTCATTCAAGATCGACTTTATGTGGATCAATAAATATCTTGCATCTGTATAATATATTAACAAATTCTGACTTGAATTTATAAAAATAAAATAAATTCATATTCATGATTGCCCGAAGATATCTAAATATGTGCTGATAATTGATGCAAGAGGGAGAGATAATTGATTAATATGAAAGCTTAAATTGGTGATGGTTTAATTGTGCAGATAACTAACTTTAAGGGATATGGGTATCTAATGGTATCTTCAATAATATATGGTATAGAATATTAAAAATGATAACATATGTAATTGTTTGAAAATAAAGATAAGGTTAGTATATATGATAATGATGTATGACTAATAAGGTAGTTTGTCCTTAAAATAATGTGTTTTAATAACTTTACGTGTTCTCTTGACAAAATTGTGAGTAGAAGGTTCCATATGACAAAAAGAGCCAAGTACATGGGTCTTCTAGGTCATTTCGCCTTATTTTAATACATTATTTGATTTGATATATTAGAAATGGAAAAGGGTCATATTTACCCTATACTCTTTGAAAAAGAATGTATTTACCCTTTGTTATACTTTTTTATTTATTTATTTGTCTTTGTCATCCAACTTTAAGATCATATTTACCCTCTATTCGTTAAATCTTCATATTCCCACATAAAAGACCTATGAAGCCTAGGTGGATTTTATTTTCTCCTAATTAAATTGAAATATTATCTAATTCATTTTAACCTGCTCCACATGTTGAACCTAATCCACTAATCAAAATAAATCCAACTTGATTCTTCTGCTTAAATTTTCTCTATGGGCGTTTCTACTAGAACAAACGTGGAAATTCATATATCTCCTCTTTCACTTCAAACAATAATTTTTTTTAGATAATAAAGATTTAACATTCAATTCAATATTTTTGTTAAATAAATTAGAGCTAACTTTCATCTTTAATGTCGACTCATAAAATTGATTAATTAGCATTTTATTCAAAAATAGGTAGAATTTCACAAACATTCTACATGTATTCTATTTTCTTAATGGTTTCAGATAGTGGAAAAAGTGAAGTGAGGTTCAACAATGGAGATGGAGGATTCAAGTTAGTTTCCGGTGACTATCGATGGTGAAACGGGAAGGTGAGACTAAATTCAAAGCAACTACGAGAAAACATCTATTTATCTAAAATATTTAATATTGTTCGAGAATATATTTATTTGGTTGATCTGTTTTGATGATTTAGGGATAGTGTTTCGATTTTTCAGTGATGGTGGAGATCTGATGATTACATAGTGGTTTAAGGGTCTTTCAAGGCTGGTCAGACTTGTTTGGTGGTGGAGATGATATAGGTTGTCAACTTCAGACCTATATGGTCTCTAATATTCCTTTTAAAATTTTCAAATCAATCAATGGAAGATTAGTTCTACAATATTCATTCATCTATTCCATTAACCCATCTCATAAAGCTCTTAGACAAACATAAATCCAAAATCATAATAGTTACGGACTTGATCTTGGGTTCATTTTGGTGATTAGTGGACCAGATTTAATTTTATAAGCGGGTTAAAATAATCTTATAATGTTCAGATTTATTTAGGTAAAAAAAAATTCATGTAGACACCACATAGATAATATTATGTGGAAATATGGAGATTTAATGGATGGAAGATAAATGTGGCCTTAAATTTGGGTGTCAAAAACAAATATATCAAAATGTATAATGAAGGATAACTATGATCTTTAAAAAAGGCAAAAGGATCAGATGGACCCATGTACTAGTATGTGTTTGTATTGTAAACCCTTATACTTAATTCTTTACCAACTGAATTCTTAAACCCATTGAAACCTAGTATTTTAAATTCTTTTTTTTTTTACTTGTCATTTTGTGTGACACTTTAAGTCGTAACTCCACCATTACGTTACGGTGTGCGATCGATCTTGTTGGCACTCCATTTTACTAGTGAGAGCCTTTGAATTGAGAGAGGAGAAAGAAGCGAAATTTGGAACAAAATTGAAAGAAAGAGAATTTTTTTAATCTTGTGGATTTAATTTAATTTTATCATTTTATTTCTTATGTGGCAATTAAAAATGACGTGAAACTTGACATGGAGTGGTTGTATTACACGCACCATCCATCATATAAGAAAAGGGTTTAAAATACCGAGTTTCAATGATTTCAGAGGTTCAATTAGTAATGGGTTAAGTACAAGGGTTCACAATACAAACGCATATAAATACAAGGGTTCAACAACTACTTTTGCCTTAAAACAAAATTAATAATATTTATTTATTAAAGGGAAAAAGCATAAATTCCATCTTGAACTTATCCCTAAAAGTCAGTTACACGCTTAAACAATTATGACGATCTATCACACACCTAATCTTGTTCAAAAATAATATTAATTCCCTTTTCGAAGACAATCTCAGTTTTTGTGTGAGAAAATGTTATACACTCATTGACAACGAAAATAACATTATTTTATATTTTTTTAACCTTTCTCCCTTAATATTTTCTCACACTTTCTCAAAATAGTAATTTTTACCTTATGTGTGTTCTTCCTCCCCCATCTCTTTATTTTTTTTAAAAAATTCATTTTTCTTCCTTCTTCATAAATAGAAGAGGGAAAGAGAAAATTCAAAGAGAAAATAGGTAGTCATACGATTATGAAGTATAGAAATGTTGACGACGGTGATACGTGGTGGGTAACCCCATTGTTGTCGGTGAAAGTATTGATAATTATGGATGAAATTAAGCATTTCATTTGTATTATTTGCGCATAATGAATAATCAATATGCTATTGTTGGTGGCCTGAGACAAAAATGACATTGTGGTGGTTGTAGGTGGTGTCCGCAAGAATAGAGACGACAAAAATAGAATAATCATTTTCTTTCTATTTCTTTTTAAAGTTCTTCTGTAGTGGTTTGACATGCTTCGATGAAAATTAAGTGAAGAACTAATTAATAGTGACAAAGTGAAGAGCTGTTGAAGAAGAAGAAGTTAAAAGTAAGAAAAATGAAAAAGCTTTAAAAGAAAATGGAGGCCACCAATAAAAAGACAAAAAAAATAATTATTGATATCATTAATATATTAGAAATTATAATACTTAATTATCTAATGACCAATAAGATAGTGTCAAGTGTTCAAATTTATCATTTTAACATTTTTTCCTTCTTCCCACGCACTTTGAGGAAGGTGAAGACACCTTCTTTGTTATGTCGGTAATAAGTTGCCATAATAATTTAAACATGTAACTAATTTTTTCAAAAAGAAATTTATGTCTTTTCCTTTATAAAAATACCCTTCACATTTTTTTAACTTAAGAAAAATGTTTTGAGAGGGATTTTTGCCCATATTACCCCAGAAAATGGATAAAGCTGTTTGGGGGTTGAGAAAAGCGAAGTAACCTTATTATTCCTTTCTAATTTGAGTCATTTATGAAAATTTTGAGTCTATATATTTTAAGGTGATTTAGGAGTCTGTAGTTTGCCTAACGACCTGTATATGAAAATTTTTGAGTCAAAATTAGCAATATTTTAAGGTGATTTTGGAGTATGTAGTTTGCATAACAACCTGTATATGAATCTAGGATAGTTCCCAGCAGCCTCAACCTGTTTATTCCATTCATTTCACCAAAATGCCTAAAAAATAGGCTTCATTTGCAGCTGGTTTGTTTAATTATTGAACATGATAGTAGATAATGGTAAGATGAGCTTAAAATGGAGCATCATCATCAACTATGATTCATGTAGTCGACCCCAACTTGCTTGTGATTGATGAATTATAGTAGTTGTTGCATAGATAATCATAGGGAAAGCTCATTCAATGCTTCGCGTGGAATGTTTAAGGGATCTAAGGTTCAATAAGTACATCAAAGCATGGATAAGTTCCAAGATTAGAGAAGTATTCTTTTTGAGGGTGGGGGAGGCTGCATAGATTGGAGTTCAGATTAAGGGTTGATCTAAGGCTGGCATCTCAGCTTTAGAAGAAATTTAAATGACGAGGAGGTGGAAGAAATCGGTGAGCTGTTGAGTTTATGTCACGCCCCGAGCCTACACCCTGGGCGGGACTGACATTTGAGAACCACTGCTGGCTCCAAGCGAACCCTTGGCCTGACTTTCTTACTCAGCGGAAGACTTAACTCAACATAACTGAACCTTTAAAAGTAAACCGAAAGCTCAAACTATAACTTAGAATGTACTAAAATAACAAGTATATGGTTTAGAATATGCTTAATTGAAATTGTAACAACTTTCCTACTTGGTACTTACTATTCAATTATCTTACCTTGTAAAAACACACCATGTTATTTGGTACTTCCAAGCCAATGTATCTTTGGATACTTGCCTGAAATAGGTTCTACAATTTTTCTGAAGACTAACGAATTACATAGAAATTGGATGCAATAGGTGATATTTGTCTCTTATTGGTGCTTTGTACTTTTGCAGGGATTTGATATCACAGATTACAGAGTGCGATGACAACTGTCTACCCGATGCCATACTACTTGAATGATCCTACGAATGTTGGCATACAATGATGAAACGGTATACTGTAGATGCACTTTCCTTGTCTTTACTTGTTGTCCTTTTCCTTTGTTTTCTTTTAGTATCTAAGAAAATTACTTGACTGATTTTTAGGGTATCAATTATGAGGTCAATGGCATTTAGACGGTGAATGGAGGTGGTTGTTGTGACTTCATCCTCTATATCACCTCTTCTGATAAAACGCCTGATGGTAAGGATGTCATTTTTCAAGCAAAAGTTACGAAAGATTTAAATTATCGCTTGCAATTTTCGGTGATCAGGCAGAAAGTAAAAGCTTTTATTGGTTAAGGCTGTTATCAGCACCATTATGTCATACATACTATTTCTTCTGATATATTTAGTGTGCTGATATTTCTTCAGATGCTTTCAGCATGTTTTATTTCTAACCAGAATCTTAATAGAATCATGTGTTCTATGAGATTAGGCTGTTGTACCACAAAATCAGTAATCATGTATCCGAATGGATACCGGAGTTGCTTTGTCATGATTGTGTAATTAGTGTGTCTGGTAAATTTAACTGATAGTACGTGTTATCTCCCCTTTGTCAATGATCTTTAATTTTTAGTTTTATGAATAGCTACATTAATTTTGAAGGGGGGAAATTTCAATAAAAATAGCACTGCCCGAGAAGTTCTTTACTGCCTTTTTTCCTCTTAGCACTGCTTTGTATTCACCTTAAGGAGGTTAAATAAGTGCTTGGGTAACTAGAAGCTTAGAGAGCAGTGATGCTCCAGTAGTTCCTAAATTGGCGTGGAAATTTCTTGTCTGAGACATGATGAGTTCTCTGAGTCGAAAAGCCCCCACCTTATAGTAGGGTTCATGGAGATGGTGACTAAATTTATGATACTCATAAGTTTTACTCGGCCCAAGTAGATAGCAGAGTGGTCAAATGAACCGCGTTATGCCTTTTCTCCGTCTCTCAATCAATCTTTTGCAAAAAAAAAATTATCATCTCCATTGAGATGTGCAGGCAGGTTTGGCTTTCTGTTACAAGGCAGAGCTTTTCTGGTTGATGGAGCTTTTTAGTAGATTGATTGCAATGGAGTTTCTCATTAATAATCAAAAATGAAGTTTGAGGTCTAATTGCATTGTTTTGTTGTTGTTATTGCTTCCATATTTGTATCCCCTTTTCAAACTATTTGGCAAAGCTTATTTAAGGTCTATTGAAAACAACCTCTCCATTTCTACGAGGTAGGGGTAAGGTATACGTACACTCTACCCACCTCGGATCAGACCTCACTTGCGAGATTACAGTATGTTGTTGTAATTCAGAAAGGATTCAGTTTTGAACATTGTTTTAAAGTGAACTTGGCAATTGTTAGTATGCAAATATCTTGTTGTTTCAAATCCATTTTCAAGCACAGTTTTCTTGCATTGTACACAGAGACTTCTAGTCACAATATGCAAAATTTTCTTGAATAAGCTCACTTTGCAGTAGGGGCAAGCCTATGGACAAAGCTTTAATAGCTTGGTGTGCCTGCTTGACTCCATAAAAGGGGCTAACTTCTGAAGCCATGCATACCTAGCAAGTCATCAAATGGAAATGGATTTTGGTCGCTTTTAGTAACAAGACATCTTATTTTTGGGAATAGGGTAAGAAGGAACAAGCCACCATTTGTGCTTGTTTTCTTAAACTTAAGGAATTTAGACCAATCAGGATGAGGCAAATTCTTCGTCCTCTAAAGGACAACAAGGAGATGTCAATTATAATTGCTGCAAATTCTTGTTTGTTTAAAGAAACAATCTTTTGATAACCTTACCCCGTCTAACTTGGATTTTGGATCACTGTCATTCAAGAAGCTACCAAGGCGTCCTTGCAGCAGATGCAGCTGCAGCTGCCTCATTATGTAAGGGGTTTTTTAGTTTATAATTATTTGGGTCTCCAAATCATATATTTTTCAAAAACGATGTTACCAACTGAAATCTCTTTATGCCTTTTGAATAGCTCTCATAATGTTCTTTATTTAGTTACAATAGCTAGATTCTCTAAATCAAGTATGTATCTAGAAGATTCTACCACTGAGCTTTTATGGATATTGTGCTACATCATTGTGGAGTTTTGTATTAGAAATCCAAACGAACTAAAAGATTCCGCAATTTTGCCAGCCTTGCTACAGAAAACTAGCAATCTAAGTTAGATCCCTTGTATTTGGTGCTGGAAAGTCTGAAGCATTTCTGCATGCTGTCAAATGAGCACCAAACTCAGGTGCTCAAACTGTTTCTTGCCTGTGTGCTTTTTTCCTTTGATAAGGGATTTCTTGCTTGTATTCTCAAGTATTTACCTAGTGATAAATGTCAGTTTAATAACTTCAACTGGTGTAATTGGGTTGATTTTGGCAAATTCAGTGAGTATCCTGTTGGTTTGTGAGCATTTTAATATTAATATTTTATAATATTAATTTGCTTAGTTTTGGAGTCAAAATGTTGCATTTCCAAGTTGTTGTCATTCTACTGTTGGTGAAGGTTTTATTTTGCCGTTGTATCATTAATGTTGGTGCATTACTCCTAGAGTTAGTGCATATATGTTACTAATATATATCTGACAGCATTGGCAACTTCTTTTGGCTGTTGTAATGGCCGTTGTGTAACTCCTCCATTTGCACGTTAGTGCATTGGTTGCCTTCACCATTACTTCATTCTTTATTCCTCCATTATCATTGTAACCTATGTAACTCCTAAGGCCATTATCTTTACTATTTACTACCCTATTATCTTCCTATTTTTTCCTAGGAAGACTTCTATTACTATAAATAGTGGTGGTCTTCATTTGGTTTGGAACACATAATACACAAGAAAAGATAGAGTGCATAAAAGTTAGTCAAAAAAGAGAGTTCTTATTAGTTGAAGGGAGGTGTTCTTTTTGTGGAGCTTTGGACTCAACTCTTGTCCAGAGTTGTTGAGTTATATATTGTGATAAGGTTGTTGTATCCTGAAGGGGACAAGTCAAGAAGAACTACTGCTGGACCGGTGAAAACATTTGCTGCAGTGGGCTTGAATCTCCTTAAAGAGAGCGAGATATCCGCGCCTCAGCCTGAAGAGATTTATTTCTTCAATTTTATTTTTCAATTGTAATCTTGTATTTTTTGTTATCTTGTAAGTTGTTCACTAACAATCTAATGACATCTTTGAAAGTGTTAGGATTTGTTTATTGCCTGAGTTTTGATGTACCTTCCTTTCTTTTTAACAAAAAATAAAAAGAAAATCTTGATCCTTCTTAGTGCTTCAGATCTTGGTCAGAATTAAGGTCACCTCCTCTAATGTGCGAAAAATAAATTTGGTCTTATTACTCTATGGAGTTATTTTCTTGCAGATTCCGTTAATCATATGTAGGTCATTGGTTCTCATATTTCATCCATTAGCAGTATTTCATTAGTACAAGCTTTCATTGTTAAGAACTATTGTCAAAAGCACTGCCTGTATGTTGAGGAAGTAGCTACATGGAGCATGGTTTTCACCTAAGTTGCGTGGACGCTTCACTTTAGATGCTGCACTCGTGTCATCATATTCTCCAAAAATACACTATTTTGTATTTTTGGAGAACCCGACAAACATCTGTTGACATTTTTGAAGAGTTCGAGCAACATAGGTTTTCACAAGTAGGGGAACGTGTGAGTGGTGAAATGGACTTTAATTGATTCTCCAGACCTAGTTTCATACTTCATAATGCATTGAATTTGAGAATCTAGCTTACCAGTGTAGTTAATACATTGGGATAACTTCTTGAGAACTTTTTGCATTCACTTCTCCGTGGGAATACCCTGCTTCACTGTAGCAGCCTATATCATGTAAGTAGTGGCTTTAAAACTCTATATGCAGGTGATTGTTGATCTAGATCGACGCTATATGCATAGCAATCTTGCCTTGCAAAATAGATTCCCACTTGTTCTTCTCCTTATATGAGTTCTTGGAGTCTCCGTTAGTGTTATCTTTCTGAATCTTCAGCTATAGTCGTGAGACGATCTTTATTAACAAAAATTATACGTTTCAGGGATCTTGCTGACTGAAGAATAAAGTCACTCTAGCGAGATCAATCTACCCCCCACCATCAATGCTCAGACTTATGGGATGCTCTATCTTGAGGTTCGCTTTGACATAGTACCTCTGTGTGCTGGTAAAAGCGTAAGTTTAGCCAAAACATGATTAGCATTTGTCAACAGTGAGATGGCATTCAACTTGTTAATGCATATCATTCATTGTTTTTAACATTTTTATTTTACCAAAATTTAGTTTTAATTTTTCTGCAGGTATAATATCTTATGCAATCTACTCTTCATTTCCCCTTGCTCTTGCACGTGAAAGTAGAAACATTTGTTCAGTTGGAAAACTAACAAAGTGGTAGTAAGAATGCTGCATTGCTACCTGATGGTTTCGTTGCATTAGAAACTTTGCTTCGGTTTCTCTTCCTTTGTATTTTTCGAGATCAAGCTGAGTTTAATGCAGCATTATTAAGGTGGAATCTAAGATGTAACTACTATACAGTAACAGAAATAGTTCTATGTTCAAAATCTGTTCAGAGGCTTTACTATTTATTTATTAGTACCTAAAAATGTTCTGTTCAGTATCATAGGATGCTGCATATGTACGTTTAAGTTCATCCTGTATAGATTTTCATTCTACTCATTATGTCAGTTCTCTTTTATCATTTTGTGGACCGTCTCTAGATACTTTATTTGGTTCCACTTGTAGATAAATCGCGCTCACTTTATGCAACTTCACAGACTGATGATCCTCAACATGGTCAAATAAAACTTAAGTATGATGGAATTCAAGTGATTATAGGGACTCCCATGGGTGTATGTATGTCTAATGTCCCTACAACTTTCTTTTCAAACAACTCTATGAGTGACCTACAATGGCAATGTTTTATGATTATATGCTTTGAAAGGTTGAGCAGATAAAGTAGCCAAAGTGGGGAAGTGAAGGTTGTGATGATTAAGTAGACTTAGCGCTTAGTCCAGTATCCAAAGAATAGGAAAAAGTGAACAAACTTAAATTTTCTAAATATCAATGATTATTAGTTTGAAGTTTTTGCTCGTTAGGTTGGACTTCTTAATGGAATTCATGCAACCTTACTTGAAATTGTAGATATTAGATGAATTCCATGAACACATAATGTGTCTTTTGAAAGATAGCTAGAGGGAACTTGATGCAGTTTTGTAGTCCTAGTCAATAATATGAGTGTTTTTGTTTGACTACTTGATTATTATAGAGATATTCTGGTTGTGTATTTAATCTTTTTTATTTGATGATTGTCATGTTCGGACCAGCTATTGTGCACCTCGATTAATTTCATAGAATATCTACCACCTTCCACCATCAATAGGTATCAGATAATTACGTCCACTAAAGAGAAGATTGTGTATTTAATCTTTCACAAAATACTTGTGAGATATTGTGCTAAGAGCTAATTCACCTTGGTAAGTAGTGTTTTTTTATCCGACTTTTCACTTAAGTCCACCATGGTGAAATTAAGAGTTGTTCAACTTTTAACGGTTTTTACCCAAGTTGACATCTAGTGCTAATACAAGCCCAGAGAAGTCTTTAGTTTTATTGGGTAAAAACATATTTATAGAAAGTGTTTATATCAAGCCAATAAATATAACACATATATCTTGTATGCGTATTTTTTAACACTTGATTAAGTGATACGCATTTTCATTTGGATGTGTTGATTCTTAATGTTAATTGTTTAGTTAGGTGGAAATTAAACTGTATTGGCAGTGAATACACTTTGTTCTCCACGAACTATAGCTACTAAAAGCTTCACTTAATTATAGGTGTTATGTTTAGATCAATTATATTTCTCCACATCTATGAAAATGCTACTCTAGCCTTCTTAGTTGCATGCTATTAGACTTAATCATCCATACTCTAATTCATCTATTTAATATAAGAGGAAAAAAGAGGTAATTTTGAGTAACACAAAGGGCAAATAGAATTTAATCACCTCCCAAAGATGATATATGTGTAATGATTATAAATAGGAAAATAAGAACATAGTGATGCCTTTCCCTTTTCCATTAGCTAAGCATGTCAATTATATTTGGAGTAATTCCCAACAACCTTGTCAATTTAGTTTCCATCCCTTTTTAATTTATACCTACTTTAGAAGGTCCAAATCATTTTCTTGTCTATTAGTTAATAATAATAAAAATAAAACTTTGGAAACTCATGGAGGTGGGATTTTCCACTCCAATATATCTTCACTTTAAAGCAACTTTATTTATGATATAACATGAGTTGTAATTATATTTATGGGACCTTCTTTGAAATCTTTTTTTTGTTCTCATCATTCTCAAAATTTCTTACCGCACTCCCAAATAATTCAAAATGGGTGATTATGAATATACTTGAAGAAGTCACATGCATGCCTTAATTACTTTCTTTATTAATTACCTATCTAATCATCAAAAAGATTTAAACAAAGAACTCAATAGCCTAACTCTATTAATGAAATATCCCAATGTCCAATAATAGTTATCAACTATAAGAAAAAATAAATAATAGGGGTAATATTATTATATTATCCTTTGAATATATTAAATGTAATGATTTGGAAAATGTATTAGATATTGAATAGTAAGGATAAAATAGACACAAAAGGGTTAATTATCTCTTGATTATCTATACTGGACAAGTATTATTGGACAAATATTTTTAGTATAGTGGACAAGTAAAGATGAATAGAGGGACGGGTGAAGAACGAATTTAGTTAGACTAATCTAATCTTTTGCGGAGGTAGTATTAGGTTAGGGAAAATATTTTTTGACTTAAGATAAGGTCTTTCACATGGCAATTTCACTCACCTTCAAAGCCTAATGATTGTGTTCTCCACTAATGGCAAAGGAAAGTCGTTTTATGTGATAAAATTTAAGGGCCTACTCTCTACTTTGTGTGTGTGAGAAAGATGAAAATTAGCCCTAGCATGGCCCAAAGTTGGAGGAAAGTTATGACTGTGAAGTCAAACCACTAGGAGTCACCTTTAGTCATGCTTGGCTATGGTTTCTTTGTTTGGAGTTTACACTGTTGATAGCAGCCATTTTGTGCAGTGAAGTGGCTACCCTTGTGGTCCTTTTGCGCTTGCTAAATAACTAGTACATATAGTTGATTATATGAATTTTTACTGATCATATCGTCCTCATTTATAGTTTATTGTAGTATCGTAGGTGGGGTCGATTTTCAGCCACTTGCCAAATTTCATCATGCAACAGCCATCACCTTATTATGTAAAATGAAATAACAAAGTATTAAAATGCTAGCTCTATATTTTTTATTACTGGAATGATTTTCTTTTAATATGAGTAAAAGATTTTTAGAAAGTATAAGATCTAAAATATAACTTTTTAATAAAAAAAGTGAAGCTTGCTTAAGTGGTTAAGCATCTTCAGTCTTCACCATCGATCCATGGGTTGAGCTTTCGAGTCACGTCAATAAAAAATAAGTGGAAACACTATTAATCCTATTGGGCTGCGGCAAAAAAGAAAAGAAAAAAGAAAACCTTTAGCATGACTTACTAAACAATTACTAAACCATATCCTTTTTACTTCTCATCAATCAATACTTTTCTAACGCTACGAAAAGATTTGACTAATTCTCATCCTCAAAAAATTATACTATAGTTTTTTTAATCTTCTTGATAAAATTTCCGCCTTCTTTGTTCCGAGTGAATGCAAACAAATATCACCTAGCTAATAAAATTTAAATTCTTACCACAATCTACACCTTTCTCAATATGCAAAATGTTGTTTGGATCGTTCACAATTCATTTCCTAGATTTACAGATAATTAAGTACTTCACTACACTCACAAAAAAACTAATTAAGTTAAAAACAAATATAGACTGGCATGGCTAACAATAAATTGGACCACAATGTTACATCTATAGCTAGACCTCCTAACAAGGTACTCTTTGTTTGTTCCCTATATTTGAGTATATGTATGGTTTTGTGAGAAGGAGAAAGTGCAGTATTTTGTCGTTTATTTTATGCTATTATTAAAACTAGTTAGTTGGAACTAAAGGAACTTTTACTTTTTTTTTTTCCTTTTCATCCTATAATAATGTGTTTTAAAAGTTTTTTTTTTTTTTTGTGTTAAAAGGTTAAAGAGTTAATTGTACCTTTTTACATGTTACTTCCCCTCCTTTGCTGTTAATCTCAGTTACAGGCATTTTAATAGTTGTATTGCAAAATTACCTTTTGGAGGTGTGATTATTCCGATAATAAAGTTGACAAATGACAAGTAGCGGGCCATTTAAACAAATTGTGTACAAAAAAAAAAAACTATAAATATGCATGCACTTAGTGAAGACACTTAAAGAAAAAAACTTGAAGTGAATTTCAATTTTAATGTGCGTCAAAGCATTCTATACCATCGGATTGATCACTACTAAAGAAACGTTTAAAATGAAGGACCAAAACCGACAGATGGTTTCAGTTTTTCTCTAAAATTGATGGACTCAAGTCTCAACTATGTTAGTACGAAAGTGATGTGTTGGTTTAAGTAAACCAACGTTTAAAATCAAGGAGCATCCGCCAATTTTATTATTAAAATAGTGATATTAATTTTTTTTAAAAAAAATCGACCGGACTGCGTAGGTTTCGACTTTCGACAATACACGGCATAGATTTGGTTGTTTTTTCATGAGATGTTCATAAAGTAGTAGCTTGTAATTGAACCTGGGTATTTTACTACGACATTGAACAATTCTATCACTAGACCACATCTTTGATAAAATACTTTTGGTGTTTTTAATTTGAAATTTTTACTACTCAACCACAGTTTTCCACTTTAAAAATCGACGAGCCCCTCGGTTTTAGTTTAAAAAAACCTTAGGGACTTGGTCGGTTTTTTTATTTTAAAAAATTATTGTTATTTTTTGATAGTTTCCGCCTATTTTTGCAAAGAAGATAAATGAAGGAACTATCACCAAATAATTATTATGAAACATATCTAAACATTGACTAGATCAAATGTTTGTCTACAAACGCTTTTAGACGTGTTTGACCATTAAGTCTTCGTCCACCTGACATCTATAACAAGTCATATTAATCTTTTATATATAAAATTTCTCAATTGATTTCTTTAAAACTCAAAACTCTCTCCTTTCAAGTCGGAGATAATGACGACATGACTGAGACGAGACCATGGCTAAGAAGGTGGAGATGAAGATGTCAGATGTCTTGGTGGAGAATAAATCAATTTATACTATGACAGTTTTGTCTGTGGTAGAACTTTTAACAAAAGAGAGTGTAGTACACACACCATACAAAATTAGTCGAAATGTGTTTCCCTAACCATTGTGTGATAGTTCGGAAACTCACACTCTCAATAATATCACGTTTGATAGTTAAGTTATTCATGTATAAAATTAATATGATATTTAATTTACAACATAGAAATCTACACATATAATTATACAAGTACAAGTTAGGAGGAATTCATTTATTATTTTATGCATAATCAAAGATGGAATGAACCAATAATCTGCATAAAATTATATTATAGACAATAAACTTTGCGTCCAGAAAATAAAAATCAAGATTGAAAAATATCGCAACAATCATAGTATTTTATTTTAATATATGAGCGTTACAATCTCTATGAATCCAAAGAACCAGCCAAGAACAAGATATGTCGGACTCTTCTTGATAATCAAATATTTCAAGAAGATCCACAAGTCCTTTCATCAAGTCGAAATCATTCTAGTTCGAAAAATATGTCACTAACTACCCCCAAATCACAGAGAAATCTTAAAAGAGAAGAATCAAGGGATAAACATATTTTTACCCACAATGTTGGCTTGCAACAATTTTAAATTAAAATGATAGAAAATAAATTGCAACCACAAATAAAATATGAAGAATCATAATTTTATCGATAAACATTGTGGGTATAAATCTGTTCATTTCCTTGATTTTTCTCTTCTAAGATTTTTTTGCGTAATCTAAGGGTTGTTAGTAACGTATTCCTCAAAATTAGTATGATTTGGACTTGATCTCCATGAAAGGATTTGTAAATTTTTTTTAAGTATTTGATTATCATACATATTTTGATTTCTTTATGAATATCGCATTAAAGAAATATAATACCCTTTATATAGGCATACCACATACACTAAAGTTTATGATAGAGTAATTTACAAAAATCCTAAATAGAATCGAATATATCTGGTAGAGTATTAAACACATCTTTTAGAGTTTCATAAAATTTCAATATGTACAAGTACTTACATAAATTTTCTCATAATAATCTCTCCATTATTAATACTTTCATAATTTTGGACAAATGACCCAATTTACACTACACGGGTATTTTCAAACAAAGTCTTGCTTACACTATAATGGAAATAGGTTTATATTTTTCCCCTCCTTCCCTCCCTCCAAAATTTGAAAAAAAAAATAGTATTTCCCAAGAAGGAAAAAGAGAGATATAGCAGCATCAAATAAAGAAAAATGTTCACTGAATAGAATGTGGTTTGAGCACTTGTAATTTTGTACCCCCATCACTACATCAACATCAGCATGCATTCTTTTAGATACAGAAACTCAAAACTCCTTTGCTGGTAGCCTAGGCCACTGTGCCACCACGCCACACATGCACCTAATTGATATCGGGGCCCTTCTACCATCGGTGACAGAGCTAGGATTTTCAATAAGAAAGTTCAAAATCTGAAGAAATAGACACACAAAGTACTGAAGGGGGTTCGACATCTACTATATACCTATAAAAATTATTTTAATGGCGGAAGGGGATTCCGATGAAACTCTGACTTATAAGATGGCTCCGCCACTGCCTACAACAATGAAACTATTGCCATGATCAAATAGTTACCTTTCACCGAAATTTTTACTGAAGTTATTTTTGAATTTTCTTCCATGTATGATCATTTAAATATTAATAAGATTTTATTTAAGTCATTTATGATTTGATTTTTCTTCTCAATAAGATCATTTCATTGTAGCTTTATGGCGTAGGAAGTAATATTCATAATGCAAACCTCTTTTTCTTATGTGATTTCTTAGTTGACATGTCATGTTAGATCAATTTCTTATTTTTATGTTATGCAGTACAAAATCTATATGTGAATTTTATATACACAATAAAAAATGAAATTGAGCTATTTAATTTTAAGTATATCAACCAAAGATTTCAACAAGGAAAAAAATACTAATGACACTATTATATGAAGTTTAAGGACTAATGTCAAGTAATTATTTACTTTAAAAAATATACTGTCTAATTTTATTTGTAATATGTTTTATTCAAGCATTTGATAATAGATTAATTATTTAATTTGTAGGAATATAAATTCATTCAAATTTTTTACAAAAAAAATTATTTTATATACTTAAATTAATTAATAATTGCACCAAAATTAAAATCACTCTCCTTACGATCGACAATAAGACTTCAATTTTAAATGTTTAAACCTTATATAGACATTATTTCTGTATTTAAAATTAATCTAGGTTTTATTGCATACATGACATGAAATATAAGAAATTAATATGATATGCCATGTTAACTAAGAAATTTATTGAGATAAGAGATGCTTCTTTTTTAGGATATAAAGTTATAGTTGGATGACTTTATAGGGAAAATAATTTAAAAGTGACTTTAATGAAATCTTTTCAATAGTTGAATATCATATAGGAAAGAAAAAGTTAAAATTAACTTTAGTGAATCTTCTCAATACTTGGATGATCATATGTGAAAGTAACTCCATCTCAACCATATCTTTAAAAAATAATATTGCTCATTACTTTCTTCATTTTAATTTATGTGATCATATTTAATCGAATTTTTAAACCAACGCATGAAAATAGTTAAAAGTACATTTGCAATTGAATTATCCTGGTACACATATATAGTATAATACTACTACTATTTAATGAGCACTCTATCTGACCTGTCAATGATGAATGTTTTTTTGGAAGGATTTGTTGTTTAGTCATGCTCAATCTTTCCTTTTACACTACGAATATTATATCCCGTTGTATTTATTTTTTCTCCGTTTCAAATTATTTGTCATACTGTTTAAAAGTTAATTATTTAAAATTAATTATTATGATGTACTTTTCAACTTATTTATGTTGGTAAAACACAAAAATAAATTCCTTGTAAGTACAAAAAAATATGCTTGTAAGACAAAATCAACTTAAAATCATAGTTGATCATTCATAGCTTATAAGTTTTCACTTTATAAACACTTCAAATTTGATCTCTTTTTTTTTTTTTTTTTTGAATTCTTTAAAGTATCGTTTCCAAAATAAAATTCCTAACGTTCTGTTCACTATGTAACAGATATATGTCGTTTCTCCTTTTCTGTAGAAGGATACTTAAAAATTTACAATTTTTTTATAAAAAATGTAAGAGTTTTTTTTTTTTTATTAATATTAGAAGAAGAAAAGTTTATCAATATTCTTTTATCAAATAAATAAATTGTTTATTGTTAATCTTAATACTTTTATTCAAATACGTACTGTAAATAAGTAACTAGTTAATGTATTCTAATTTTAGAGTAAATTTTCAAATGTCATTCAAGATAAGAAAATTAGGAAGCACCGTCATTTTTCGTTATCTTATATCAATAAAATCATTTAATTTCTAATATCATGCTTTAGAAAATTAGGATTGCCGAAATATGAAATAAGATTTCAATGGAATTTCATATTTCCATTTTAAGTTTTATTATTAAAAAAATGCCTACATGACGACTAGTTGGTATATGAAATATAAATTTGAACTAAAAATGCCAACCAAGATTTTCGATGAATTTTAATTCACAAATGCGAACATAATAATTTTTGAGATATACTAACCAATAAATTTATGTGATTTAATTGAGACAAAACAAATAAAATAACTTTTGCTCCATTGATCATTTGAAAAATTTACTCTCTAATTTTATTCAAGCCTTATTATATATCTACATTATTAAACTTGTCAGGATATTTTGTTTAGAAATTCAAACTAAGAGTCTGTTTGACATTACTGTTGGAAGGCCAAAAACACTTATTTTGAGAAAAAAAACATTTATTTTGAAAAATAAAGTGTTTGGCAAATCAATAAAATTGTTTTTATATAGAAGCCAAAGCAGTTTTTCTGCTATTAGGAAAAAGCTAAAAATTTATGCTTCTTAAAAAAAGCTAAAGCAGAAATTATTTTTTACAAGACCAAAATATCTCTTCCATATTTACATATATCCCTTATTAATTAATTAATTAACATATTACATATCTCATAACTTTAGTAAATGTTTCATTTAAGAATTTTATTTTTATATAATAATTTTTTATTATTTTACGTTTGTTATCATTACTTTATATTTGATATTTCAAATTATATTTAAATTATCATATTAATATTATATCAATATTTAATTTTTTTATTTATCAATGTATAATATTGATTGAAAAATTGAATCTCTTCAATAAAAATAAAAGTTTGATTAAATTTTCTATAATAGATATTTAAAATAATTTGTATCTATAAAATAATCTTCATATTAAAAGTATATTGATGCTTGTCCTTTTTTGTGATTTGATACTTAAAAGCACTTTTTAAAAAATATTAGTCTAACACAATTTATTTATCAAAAACACTTTTCAAATGAATTATCCAAACACAATTTGTTTTTTTTAGAAGCACTTTTCTGAAAAGCTATTTTAAAAAAGTGCTTCTAAAAATAAGCAAATTTTAGTAGCAGTGTCAAACAGGCTCTAAGTTTTGTTTCAATTGAACACTCCAACTCCTAAGAAGTAATCAAAATAGACACGTTTGCTTTAAACTTTGAAAGAACTTTTTTGTATGTTTTCATCCATCTATTAGATAATTAAGTTAATTACATAAAATATATCATATTCTTTAATGATAAGCATCAATTTCAAGTAGAAAATACTTGATATTTTACAACTTATTGAGGTGTATGTATATAATCAAAGGAAATGACATTTTATGGGCTAACTTAACTACCTAATAGATGAATAAGAACACATAAAATAAATCCATATTTTTAATCGAAAGTGTCTGATTGAGACACTTTATTAGGAGTTGTTCTGTTCAATTACAACAAAGTTTAGTTCAAGTGTACAAATAGAATATCCTAACAAGTTTAAGAGGGAGATAATATATTATGAGTATTTAGTGCTTACCTATTCCATATTTTTTACTTGTCACAAATTTTTTTTAAAGTCAAACAATATGAATTTTGACGAATATTTTAAGATGTATTTTATCATCAGATTGATATGAAAAAATTACAGATTATGGTACTTTTAATATAGTTTATTAATATTTACAAACTATTCTTCTTAATTTCTCTTTGTGTTATACTTGTATAGTTCTTTTTAATGTTATTTATTATTGTTTCAATTTTACAAACATTTGTAAAGTTACATTATTGTCTTGTCACGTCAAATTGTTGGAGAAGTTATATATTTATTTTATAAGCATTTCTTTGTTGGTTAAATCGCAAATCAAACTGTTAAGCACCAAAATCGATAAACTGAAAAATATAAAAAAAAAATACTCTATTTTATTAGTTTGATTTTTGATTTAGCGTAATTAAAGATAAAAAAAATTAATAAATTAAATAAATAATAAATAAAATCGAACCGAGGCGGGAGAATCAAAACAGGAAAGAGCGGATTGTAGGATGAGCCTCATGAAGCATAGTGGGGACTTGGCAGTCACGCGAGTGACGCGTGATGAGGCACCTACTATTAAGGGAACAACATAACAATTATTTCCAAAAGCAAATATGGGCCTGATGGGTATGAGGGAGACAAACAAATTCCCCGCTTTGTAGGGCCCACTTCATTTTGGCCCACCTCTTCCTCACTAACTTGGTTTCAAACCTTTTTTTTAAAATGGGAAAATTTTCAAAACAACAATATTTTAGCTTTTAATGGGACTCCTTAGTAATAGTTTCACTATTTATTTAAAATGTCAATATTTTAGTTTGTTAAGGGTTGAGTTATGTATTTATTTTATTTTGATTAATTTGAAAGAATACAAATAATTAATAACAGAATAGAGAAAATCATGGAACAGAAAATTTCAAAAAAGATAAAAAAAAATTTAAAATTTAACATCAATTAGGTTTTTGAAAGAGCATATGCTGCCATTTTTCTTTCTAGTGTTTTTTCCCTTTGTTCTTAAGAATTTCAATTTTTTTTTTTTTAAAGCAGTAGTTTGTATATTATATCTTATATGAGTGGAAGTGTTGGAAAATTTCTAATGCCCTCTGTTTTGGATATTTAAATGTTTGAACTTCTTTGAATATGTGTTCATCCGAAATGTATTCGAATACCTAATGATATGTATAACTAATTTAAAATACAAAAATTGTTGGTATTGAT
The DNA here is from genome assembly GCA_035578085.1 of Solanum pinnatisectum. NCBI lineage: Eukaryota > Viridiplantae > Streptophyta > Magnoliopsida > Solanales > Solanaceae > Solanum > Solanum pinnatisectum. The sequence goes on from CM069078.1 coordinate 35,190,000, forward strand.
TTATGATGAATACAACTCTTTGGCATTCTAGTTCAAGTACAAAAATAAAGGCAATTGTGAAGTATATACCAAAATATAAATATAAATTAGTTGTAAATCGAAATGATATTGAAAAATACAATTGTGATGAATACATAATACATAGAATAAGTTGTATTCAAAATAAATTGTATTTATATTTCAATATCCAGTTTTGTTATATTATTATTTCACTTTAAATTTGCAGAAAGTATTTTTTAGCTCAGTTTTTATTTCAAATATGAGGTTGTATTTCAATATCATTTTGTATATCAAACGTAGAATGAATACCAATAATTTTGTATTTCCCTTCTTATGATTCGTCGCAATTTTATATATTATGTTTTCATAAAAATTATATTGCTTTAGCCAAATAAAATACAAAATATGTCTTACTAAGTTTGTATTTCAAATATCAGGTTGTACTTCAGTATGATTTTGTATTTCAAACAAAAAAATGTATACCAATAAATTTCTGATTGATTCCGTCATTGTAGACAATCAGATGTTTTCCCCAAAAACTAAAACCCTAAAAGAAAATTTCGATATTATCAAAATATCTGTCTTAAATATCAAACAAAATAAACATATAAATGAATTTCTAGATTCTACAAAATTTGTAAAATTAAAAGAAAATCACAAAAAAATTGAAAAAAATTGTTTGAAAGAATAAAAATCTGAAATACATAAATATTTGATGAATATCTAAACAAAATCACATAAAAATTGAAAAATTTGACTGAAAATCTATAATATATAGAATCTAGAATATACACCATAATCGGTGATTTTAAACAGCAAATCAAAATAAATCTAACTAAATAATGAAAATTACCTTGCCAATCAAGAAATCTCTTGAATTAATAAAGAGATTTCGTTTAACAATCGAGAAATTTTTTTGAATTAAAATATATATTTTGATAAACAATTTGTAAGCACCTTAAAGACAGAGAATCTAGGAACGTGAAAGGTAGGGGTAGAAATGTGAAAGGCGAAGAAGGAAGGTTAATGGGTATTGATTTAATTTTTTTTTTGTTTTAAACGGTTATTGGTCTAAAATTTGGTCCAATATAGGACTATTTTCATAAGTAAAATTAATTTTAAATAATAAAATCTGAATTATTATTTTCTAAAAATATTGTCATTCTAACATTTTAAATAAATATTTTAAAGTGTTGTTGTTTTAACTAATTATGTTAAATATTATGACATAATTATGTTAGATATTTTGATGTAATTGCTAAAAGATAGAAAATTGGCATATTACTACTATATATGAGAGTCTACAAGCAGGCATGTGTATGACAAGGGTATTATTGGAATTTTCTACTTTTTCCTTCATTAAGCCTTTGTAATCTCTTGCTTTAAAGGTGTACCTTTTCTTTATTAGACCAAAAAACCAACTAACATCTACCTAATGACTCATATGTCCTATAAAAAATTACTACTGTTTTGTTGATCTGTGTGGGCCCAACTCATCGGCTCACTTTTCGATGTCGGCTGCCTCATTCCTTTTTTTCATTTAAACGTTTGTATATCTAGTAGAGTTGTAATAATAATATTTTTCATTACTATTTTTTTTGTATTAAATTTATTTCTCTTATTATTTTTGTTGGTTATAAATTTAAAAATTATATAAATAATACTATAAATTACAATAATTAACAATAATAATATTTAAAAGTTACAGAAAAAAATTGATTGACTCTTGACATTCTATTTAGATGATAAATATATATTATTTGAAATTAACCTGAATATTTAAAAGTTATATAAAAAAAATTCGATTAACTCTTGACATTCTATTGGTACCACATAACATGGGTTGTATGATAAACATATATTATTTGAAATTGACGTAAAAAGTACTATAAATTACAATAATTAATAATTTTAAAAAAATTAAAATACATATTAAAAAATCACTTGACTCCAAAAAATTTATCAGTGCCACATAACTTAGGACATGGGAAGTGGCATGTATTATTTGAAATTTACGTGAAAAGGGTAATATAAATTACAATAAATACATATAAAAAAATCACTTGACTCCAAAAAATTTATCAATGCCAAGTAACTTGAGACATGGAAAGTGATATGTATTATTTGAAATTTACGTTAAAAGGGTAATATAAATTACAATAATTAACAATTTAATATATTTAAAAGACATAAAAATGGCTAATTTTTGAAATCCTATATATGCCACCTAAATTAAAACAAATAGAGTAATATATATTATTTTTAAAAGGGAAAAGGGTCTGATATACCCCTCAACTTTGTCATTTGGAGCTGATAAGCCCCTCGTTATGAAAGTAGCTCATATATATCCTTACCGTTATACAAACGGCTCACATATACCCTTACCATTACAAAATGAGCTCACATATACCCTTAATTTAATGGAAGTGAAAAAATAGTTTTAAATTTATGTTTTTGACTTTTAAATTTAAAAAAAATCATGTAGGGGTATATATGATCCTTCAAGCGAATTTCAAGGTATATTTTAATCTTTTTTATATATAAATTAATTTTGGACGTCTTTGAATATCATTTTTTGAGTTTCTTATTCTTATTTTATTTTTTTCTTTCATTCCTTAGTGTAAAGAGAAAATTTTAAAACTAATTTTTTTGTGGCTATATTATAATTTAAAACTATTTTTTTGACTATATTGTTATTTAGTTTTTGTATTGAAAAAAAATTGGGTCATCTATAATAAAGTTTACAAGAAAATTAGTGAAACATAAATAAATTTGACCATCAAAATAATAACTTTAAATTAGTCGTTGAAACAAAAAAAAAGTCAAAAAAAATTATGTGTGAGGAGGATTAAATATACCCATATGGGATTACATTTTTTTTAAAATTAATAATAATTAAAATATTAAATTAAAATTAATTTTTTCACTTCTGTTAGAGAAATTAAGTAAAAAGTAGTAGAAATTATCATAATTAACAACTTAAAATATTTTTAAAATCATATAAAAATTTCGATAACTTCTCAAGTTCCATGACATCACATAAATTGAGATAAAAAATTAACATATATTGGGCCCCGTGCTGGCACGGGGTCCTGTATCTAGTATAGTGATAGTTCTGTTCCTAATAAAGAAAGACTTATCTACACTTTTTTTTAATCCTATTTTTTATTATTTTTTTCTTTTTTAAAAAAGGGAAAAATGTATATAATAGCAAACTATTAATTGAAATTAAATGCTATAAACATAGTTTGATTTAATTGTATCCCATAGCAAACTGTTCCTATTTTGCCTCTCTCCTGATGAACCTTGCTCGCCACTCTCATTCACTCCCTCGCCTCTCTCGCTTTTTATACAAACGTAAATGTATAAAATACGTTTGTGTTTGTATAAAGCAAGAGAAAATTGTATATATACATATATTTTCGTTCCCCTCTCTCCCCTCTCCTAGATCTCGCTCGCCAATCTCTCTCTCGCCTCTCTCGCTTATACAAACAAAAATGTATAAATTGTGTTTCTGTTTGTATAAAGCGCGAGAAAATTGTATATACACATGCAAATACATATATTTTCGTCCTATACACTTATAATTATACAATACAAATATTTCCCTACCCAGTTCTCTTTTGTCTTTCTCTCTTTCTCGATTTATACAAGCACGGATTATACAATTGATTTTTTGTATATGTATACCGAAACAGAAACAGATTATATACAACTGCTTTCTTTTGTATATGTATAGCGAAATATACATATTTATGTTTGCTATGGAGCGCAATCATGCAAACTATATCTATATCATACAAATATGATTTTTGTGTTTGCTATATGTGAAAAAAAAACCTTTTCCATAATTTCTTTCACTTTTCCGGATATATCACTGTAAACTATCACCCCCAATTATTATTTTTCCTTTTTTCACACCTAAAATTACTCAATGGTATCATCAATTATCTCCATCACTCTATTTTTGAATTTCAAATTTTTTTCTTTCCGATTTATGATTTCAACTTGTTGAAGGGGTAGTTCTTCTTCATATTCTTTTACATCCATTTTTTTCTTTCCACTTTATCAGGTATCAATTTTATTTTTTTTAGTTTTTTTAGTTTTTTCATCTACAGATTTAGTCGAAAAAGATGCACCTTCAACTTCAAAATCAATTGTGAAAAAAATGCCCAAAAAAGGAGAAAAGGTCGAGTTGTTGGTGGCTCCGGTAAGGGATTAGGATCAAGATTCATGGGTGACGCCATAGTCAAATACGAAAATTAATACAGAGCAAAAGAAAAAGTGTAGAAGGATTTATTCATTATTTCTTTATTCATTATTTCTTTTGCTTCTAGTGGATCAGATTGTTAACTTTTTTTCCCCGACTTTCGGTTGTTCATATTTTTCTGATATGTATGGGTTCAGTATTTTAATGTATCAAGTTATTTTATTTCTTAAATTAATGTATAATTCATTCATTTCAATATTATGATACATTACAATTTATCAAGAGTTGTTGATGGCTACGGTAAGAGCTTTGGATCGAGATTCATGGGTGATGTGATAGTTGAAAGTGGAAAAAAGCTACAAGAGTTGATATAGAGCAAAGGTTAGAGTGTTGAAGGAATTCTTCATTATTTTTCTTTGCTTTTAGCAGATCAAATTGTTGATTTATTTTTCTATTGCTTTCAGCAAATCTTTTAATGTATCTAGTTGATTTTAATTTAAGTTAATGTATAATTCGTTCGGTTCACTGTTATGATACATTACAATTTTATCATGTACAATATATCATTTCAAATATTAATTTTGATACATAACCCTAATTAATTGAAATACAAATTAGGATGTATCATATTCATAGTTATGTATTAGATACACGATTATTACAAATTTCGTTATCTTTTACTACTGCTACATACACTCAGCCTTATACAACTAGTAGAAGGCTATGTATCTAGACACTATCAAATATTACTAATGATACATAAACACTAATGTTTTATAACAAAAGTCAATTTGTATCCTATTCATAGTTATTTATATGACACATAACTTTGTTATGTGTATAACATAGTTATGTATCAGATATTGTGATGTATCACATGTTGTTAAGTATTTGCAACATTGTTTTATAAATAAATCAGTGTAAATCATATTCATAGTTTTTTTTTTTTTTATATGATACATAACTATATAAAATTGTTGACTTTTTTTTTAATTTGTTACGATTTGGAAGAGATTTGAAAGAAGAAAAATTGAAATTTGAATTGTTTGGAGTTGTTATTTGGGAGAGATTGACACAAATTTCATTTGCATGATTTGGGGACCTGACATTTAATTTTATATTTAATTTCCATTTTAATCTCAACAAACTAGTTGTATAATGTATCAAATATGATGTATCCAGAAGAATAGGATGTATCCGGATGACAACAATTTTAGGGAATTTTTGTAAATTAAAAAAAAAGTATATAGAATGTAATTTTCTCCTTACACTATGGAATTCTCAAAATTTTTACATAATGTAACATAGCCATAATTTGTGTATTTATGAGATAAAAAAAACATAAATGTCACTAGCTTAAGAGTAAATTAATTTTTTGTATGAGAGTTTTAGGAAAACAATATAGATTCCATTAATTTAGGAATAAATTACTTTTCTTAATACGAGTTTTTAATAGCTGAAGAAGCAATGTCACTCGATCATTATCAAACTAACTACAATCTTTTTCTGTTTGTGAAGATCCCACTAGAGCACCCTATTTCTAACTTTATCACAATTTGGACTTCGAATACTTGTCTCTGATGCGTTCAAATATATGTATCTCAAATATATGAAGTCAAAATTAAGTGCAATTTGTTCCAGATACACTACATACAAGTGGATTCGTATGCATCTCTCTCTCTCTCGCCTCTCTCTCTCTCTATGAATTTAAAAATATACTATCTGGTATCGCATATACATGTATCTAGTGTGGGATACATAGACTATGTCGTCTCTCCCTGTTTCAGTGCATATATAAGATAGTAAAAATATATGTATCTAGGTGTATCTAACTTAAAATATGATATAAAATTATTAATTATTGAAGATAATATGTAATTATTTTAAACTACAGGGAGAATTATTAAATATGATAAAAATATTGTGTAAAATATAGTAACAATTGATTTCATAATGAAACAAAATATCGTCTATTTATAGTATTGTATTTTTATTGTATGACACTTATTTTTCATCAGAAGTTATCTCAATCACTATATATGACTGTGTTTGTACATCTACATTTCAAATTTGAAATAAGAAAATACACAAATTGCTATATTTGCTGCTAAATTCAAATTCTTGTTATGTACTCTTCGTTAAATACTTACAGAGTAACTTTATTGAGATGTTTGTGGTCTTTAAAAATAATTACTACTAAAAATAAAATAAAATAAAAATTATTTTATTTTAAATTTTTAATAATTAAAACAATTTGAAACAAAAAGCATCAATACCCCCATGAAGGAATTAATTAGAAACACTTTACGAGGTTGGACTTAAATTTGAATGTTGTTGGATTTTTCTCTATGTATCAGAAATCCATTGGGTTACCAAGAGTCAATAGACATTTAATTTTTTTCATTTCCCCTATGGTATTTCTACAATAATTCATCTTTTGAGACCATGAATAGCATTTATAACATCAAAAAGATGTAAATCTTTATTAGAGTTGTATTTTGAAATTATACAAGGATTAGTCAAAACCCTAGCTTGGTTCTCTCTCCGTTTACTTTTACTTGTCAATTATTATTTTATTTTTATTTATCACTTTTGACATATAAAAAAAAAAGACAATAATTTTTTTAAAATTTTATCCTTAGCATTAAATACTTATTTTTCCAATAGAAAAAAATGCTTTTGGCCAGAAAAATTTGGCTAGAATGGTAAAATAACATATTTCACACTATGTTATTTTTTCTTTTTGAATTTTTTTACCCTTTTAACTTTAATACTTTTTAATTAAAAATAAAATAAATATCAGTTTCTTTTAAAATAAAAAGGATATTATAGAAATTTTCTGGCCATTTAGCATTACTCAAAAAAAAATAAATCCAAAGACATTATTTAATAGAGGATAATTTAATAAAATATCTAGATTAATAATTATTTTTTTAATGAATGCGTTAAGTCAAACCGTCATAACGATGGAGAAAAGAAAAAGAAAAACAGATTGAAAGAAGACAACGTTTTCAATCATTGTAATTTGTAAGTAATTGATGAATTCATATTATTAAAAATATTTATCTCAAATTATCTTTTCTATCCACTTTTTCGTGCAACTTTTCGCCTATAATGAGAAAAAATTGTTTTTTTTCACGTTTTACTCTTGATTTAATTATTTATTTCTCAAATTATTTTTCAAGATCTTAAAATAAATATTAATTAATACGATTATTATGGTAAAACACTCATATCTATTATTCTTTCTTACCGAATGTGCAAAATTTAAATTGAACAAGAGCAGATGAAGTACTTGTCATTTGTCAATTTACAAAATCAAGATAAAATAAACTAAAACTTTCTCATTTTCCATTAAAATTAATTCTTTTTGAAATTAAGTGTAAACAATATTTGATCACTTATTGCATAAATATTGTAAAATTTCTAAAAAGTTACTTCATTATTAAGGACTTGTTTGACTATGCGATATAAAATCATGATATAAAATTATGTTGATATGAAGTTTTATTCGGACATATAACTTGAATTTTTTATATTATATTTTTCATAAACACAAATTGTGAAAACTATTAAAATCAAATTTCATATATATTTTATAAATTGAACAAGAAAATATATATTGGGTTCGTACGAACAAAGAGTCATATATTTTTTGCGACTCGAAATAATTGTATTCAGTTTGGAACAAATGTAGAGTGACGACAACATTGCTCCTCATAGGCATTTTGCAGTACGGAACCATCAACCATTGTCTCTTTTTTCCCTTTTATTATTCGAACTTTAATTCTTTTCGTTTTTGTTTGTACGCTAAGAAGTGTCAATTGGTGTGCTAGCTAGAAACCGTTTTCTTTGTGAATTATGTTTGTTTGTTTGTTTGTTGGTTACACTTTGTCACATACATAAGACCACACTTAACTTTAATTCCAATGTCATGAAGATCGCATGTTGTCACTTGCTTATTCACCATCAATATGAATAAGACAATTTGTGTCTGTTACAATCTATGACTTTATCACGATTATTCTGCTAAATCAATCATAAATCATCTTTTTGGATATGTATCGCTTTGTCTTTCATGTGAAAATTTTTGGTATGAATTTGAATAAATGCTCTATTACACAATAGCCATTTACCTAGTATGCACAAAGTGCTCACCACAGAATGTTTACTCAAAGGGCAGAGCCCATGAGAAATATTGTAACAACCGCAGGTTATCCTAAAGTTTTAAAAAAAATATTTTAAAAAATCAATAATAATGGTCCTTGCCAGGACCTTGAAGTCGTATGCATGCAATTTAATGAATTTTACAAGTAAATTTCAATAGATTGAAGTTGCACGTAAATTTATCCCTTTTCCTTTAAGTTGACAAGTATACCTTAACAATTGGTGGGCAAAAAGATTATCAAATACTATGAGTAAAGGTAAAGTAGAATGGTAGGTGACAAAAATATACTAATTAAGTTATATGTCATCAAAAGTACAATTAAAGTATACAGATTCTACATTTTGTAGTATGGTAGAGGGAAAACACTTAGAAATGAGAATCATTATGTTTATTGAACCTTTATTCTTTATGAATCTAATACACCTTATAAAACATTAATGATAGTTCCCATCATTTTAAATGTTTACAAAAGTAAACAAAATGTTAATGTAAAATAGCTGGAATTTTAATGCATCCACTTTCTCCTCCCTGATTTTCAAAATAGACGATCCTTCCATGTTTACTTGTCCATGTTTGTTTAATACATCTCTTAAAAACAACAAATAAAGAAGCAGTTTTATTACTCTTTTCGTCTAATGATAGTTGTTCGCTATACTATTTTGAGATGTCCAACATATTTGTCCACTTATAAAATCAATGGATAATTTTATACTTAGTTCTTAATTTCCTCATCATTAATTATATAGTCACTTCCCGATTACATTTTTCAAGACACTGTATTTACTATATTCAAAGGGTGATATAGTAAAATTACCCTTCTATTTATAGTTTATTAAGAAATATGTAAAGTCAATTGTGGACAAGTATTGTTGGACAGGGGGAGTATTATTTTGAGATGTTCAACAATATTTGTCCACTTTAAGAAAACAATGAATAATTTTACACTCAATTCTTAATTTACCCTTATTATTAATTATAATTATTTTTCTATTACAATTTTCAAGACATTGTGTTTATTATATTCAAAGAGTGATATAATAAAATTAACCTTCTATTTATAGTTTTTTAGAAAGTTGGCAAAGCCAATAGTGGACAAGTATTATTGGACAAAGGAAGATGTTACTCTTTCAATATAATAATTCAATATTTTGAAAAATTCATTGAACAATAACTATAATTAATAGGGTACTAGGTGATAAATTATCTCTTATTTTATATCATCCCGTTAATGTTCTTAATAAATTGACTTTTCAGATAGTTGTGGGCATTAAAATTTTATTGGATAAATTCATATTAAATTTTTTAAGTCAACATATTATAGTTATGATTTCAATCCAAAAATTGATATGAACTTATCAATAAATTTCAATATTTACGAGTTAATTAAATAATAGTTATTATTTTATAAAATTATTTTCTTATTTTAAAAAATTAATATAAAAAAGAGATGATTTATGAGATAATAATTACTTTCTTCGTCTCATATTACTTGTCAATTTTCTTCTTCACACAATCCTTAAGAAATTAATAATAAGATGGATATTTTACTAATTTATCTTTTAATTCTTTTTGATAAAATTTATTTATTTTTAAAATTTAAATATTTATACTTTTAAAATAATTATTTTGAAAGGCAAAATAGAATGAAATTAATTAATTCTATTTTAATTAAATTAATAAGTAATTTGTGATAGATATCTATAATAATGTGAACAAATAATATGGAACGAAGAGAGTATTAATTGAGTGATCATACTTCATTTATTTTTACTTGTCATAATTTGATTCACAAGAAATTGCATTAATTTTGACCAATAATAATTTGACTATCTTCAAATATTGGTCAAAATTTATATAATTTGACTTTCGAAAAATGAAACCTACCATTAATAGTGAAAGGAGGGATAATCTTTACAGTATATTTTGTACATTTTCTGTACTTTGAATTTCAACCTTGGTACAATGAAAATTTCTCACTTGAAAGTAACAATATTAAATGATAAAAACAGTCATCTATTAAACTTAACAGATTTAATGAATCCCAATGTACTATCTTTGAAAAGGTCATACTTGTTCACATTGGAGTAATGCATTTTTAATTTAATTTTTTTTTTTTTTGTAGTTTCTCACTTTTCCTCTTTTTTTGTTTTTCCTTCTTTGCTTTGCCTTTAAGAGGAGAGTAATAGATTAAAATCTTATCTAATAGAGTATAAAGTAGTATTAATTCAATAATGGAACATTATAGATTTGTTTGTATATATACTTGTGACCACATGGAAAGATAATTAATTAGTAATCATCATTAATCAAGTTAATATTAGAGGCACCTGATGATTAAATTAACATTTTGAAGGTTTTTTTTTTTCAGTTATATATATATATATATGTGGTCCTTCTAGCATGGCCCAATGTCACAAGGTGCTTTCATCTGCTAGTTCAAAGTGGAAATAAAATTAAAGAAACAAGAATTGCCAATAGGGATAAAAAGGGGGAGCAAATAAGATTAAAGGAATAACGTGGGGAAGTGGGAAAATCGAAATTAAACTTTCTGGGATCCTGCCCTTATAATATTCTGTCAATTCATTACAAAATAAGTGGTATTTTTAATTTAAATGTATATTCATTCTTGGAAAATAAAAAAATATTTTTTTCAATTATTTCTAATAAAATAAAAGCTAATTGATAGTTCTTGATTACAGTAATATCACTTAGAGGGTGTTTGGATTGACTTAAAAGTTGGTTAAACCTACTTTTAAGTCAGTTTTTGAATTATGAAAGTGTTTGACAAATATAAAAATTAACTTAAAATAAGTCAAAAATGAATTAAAATAAGTTAGAAAGTGTCTGACAAGGTCACAAATACTTAAAATAAGTTTAAAATGACTTAAAATAAGTCAAAAATAAAAAATAGGTCTCTTCTTACTTTTTATTTTTTTGACTTAAAAGTTATTTCAGTTTGATTTTTTATTTTTGATTTAAAAATTATTTTTTTAAATCAATCCAAACGGGCTTTTAGAGTTTGTTTGAATTGACTTATTTTAAGTATTTTTAGAATGTTTGGGTAAATTAAAAAGTCCTTATAAGCATTCAATTTTAAGATAAAAAGACAAAAATAACCAAAAGTCACAAGTTAGAAATTTTAACTTATAACTTTGGATTATAAATCAAAAGCAATAAGTCAATCTAAATAGGTTCTTATTTTGAAAGGTGTACTACTCAAATTCAATTTATTTTTGGTTGGCTAAAGATAAAGGTACAAGGAATGATGCAAAAGTGGTGGGGAAAATATATTTAAAAAAAGAAAAGAGGAATGAAATCTAAGAAAGTATTTCTAAGAGAGCAGAAAAAGTATGAAAATACTGAGAAAAAAAGAGAGACAAACAAAGAAATTAAAGCAAAAGAAAAGAGAGCAACACATGATATTTATCATTATCAAGAAATAGTAAGTGATGAAATGTGTGAGTACAAGTATTGGTGTTAGAAGCTGCACCAGAAACTAAATAAGAAGAAGGAATAGTACAAATATTAATCATTCTTTTGTCTCTCTCCTTCACACCAAACTTAACCCACTAAAATCATCATGAAACACCCTCTATTTTTTCCAGCACTCCTAAAAAGCATTTCTTAATAATCTTTCTCTCAAATTTACCTCTCTTTACATACCCCATTTCTGAACCATTTCCACCATAAACAACATCACCATGCAACACTTGTTTCCTTTCTTTCTTACTACAGTTTTCTTCTTCTTAACAAGAATTTCACTTGTTTTCTCCATCACCAATCTTCCTCTACAACTTATATCTCTTTTGACTTTAAAATCTTCTTTGCATGATCACCACAATACCTTCAATGACTGGGATCCCACCCTCGCCTTCGCTAGACCAGGTTCTCACATTTGGTGTTCCTGGTCTGGTATCAAATGTGACAAGAAAACTAACCAAATCACCTCTCTTGATCTGTCGAAGCGCAATCTTTCTGGTACAGTTCCAGAAGATATCAGAAACTTGGTACACCTTCATCACTTGAATTTGAGTGGAAATGCTTTGGAGGGTCCTCTTCAAACAGTCATTTTTGAATTGCCTTTTCTCAAGACCCTTGATATTAGTCACAACTTGTTTAATTCAACTTTTCCCTCTGGTGTATCAAGGCTCAAGTCTCTAACATACCTAAATGCTTATAGTAATGACTTCATAGGGCCTTTGCCTGAAGAAGTTACTCAAATCCCAAATCTTGAGTACCTTAACTTTGGGGGAAACTATTTCAAGGGTGTCATTCCAAAAAGTTATGGTGGCTTAGAAAAACTGAAGTTTTTGCACTTGGCTGGAAATTTATTGAATGGTCCTGTTTTGCCTGAGTTGGGTTTCTTGAAACAGCTTGAACATGTAGAAATTGGTTACCAGAATTTCACTGGAGTTGTCCCTGCTGAATTTTCTTCTTTGTCAAATTTGAACTATCTTGATATCTCATTAGCCAATCTTTCTGGTAATCTCCCTGTTGGGCTAGGCAACTTGACAAACCTTGAAACTCTGCTTCTTTTCAAGAATCATTTGTATGGTACAATTCCATCGACTTTTGCCAGACTGACATCCTTGAAATCGTTGGATTTGTCTGACAACCATCTCTCCGGAACAATCCCCGAAGGGTTTTCAGGATTCAAGGAACTTGCAGTCTTGAATTTGATGAACAATAACTTAACAGGTGAAATCCCACAAGGCATTGGTGAGCTTCCTAATCTTGAATTATTGGCTCTATGGAACAACTCACTCACTGGGATTTTACCACAGAAGTTGGGTTCAAATGCAAAGCTACAAAAACTTGATGTCTCTTCAAATTATCTCTCAGGTCCCATTCCACCAAATCTTTGTCTCAGCAAAAACTTAGTGAAACTCATCCTGTTTTCAAATCAGTTTATTGGTGAGCTTCCTTCTTCCTTAGCAAATTGTACTGCATTATTCAGGTTTAGAATTCAAAACAACAGACTCAACGGGTCAATACCATTAGGTTTCGGTATTTTGCCCAATTTAGCTTACTGGGACTTGAGCAAAAACAATTTCACTGGTCCAATTCCAGAAGATATAGGGAATGCCGCGACATTGGCGTATTTGAACATATCGGAGAATTCATTCAACAGTGAATTACCGGAGAGTATCTGGAGTTCACCATCTCTACAGATTTTTTCAGCTAGTTACAGTGGGCTTGTCGGGAAAATCCCCAATTTCAAAGGATGTAAAGCTTTCTACAGAATCGAACTGGAAGGAAATAATCTCACAGGAAGCATTCCATGGGATATTGAACATTGTGAGAAGCTCATTTGCATGAATTTTCGACGAAATTCATTAACGGGAATCATTCCTTGGGAAATTTCTGCAATTCCTTCCTTAACAGAGGTTGATTTGTCTCACAATTTTCTCACTGGAACAATTCCTTCGAATTTCGCCAATTCCACTACCATAGAAAACTTCAACGTATCCTACAATCAGCTCACTGGTCCAGTTCCTTCTTCAGGCTCTATTTTCTCCAGCCTACATTCCTCTTCCTTCATCGGAAACGAAGGCCTCTGTGGTACTGTCATTCAAAAGCCTTGCGGGACTGACGGACTCGTAGCCGGAGCAGCGGAAATCAAGCCACAGCCAAAAAAAACAGCTGGCGCTATTGTCTGGATCATGGCAGCAGCATTCGGTATTGGTTTATTCGTCCTCATCGCCGGTAGCCGCTGTTTCCACGCGAAATACAGTCAGCGATTTTCAGTAGAGAGAGAAGTTGGGCCATGGAAATTAACCGCATTTCAAAGGTTAAACTTCTCGGCGGATGATGTACTTGAGAGTTTGACAATGACAGATAAGATCCTGGGAATGGGTTCAACAGGGACAGTGTACAAGGCAGAAATGCCAGGCGGAGAGACCATAGCAGTAAAGAAACTATGGGGAAAACAGAAGGAAACGATCAGGAAAAGGCGAGGCGTTTTAGCTGAGGTGGATGTGTTAGGCAATGTGAGGCACAGGAACATCGTGAGGTTGTTCGGATGTTGCAGCAACAATGAGTGCACGATGTTGCTGTACGAGTACATGCCTAATGGTAGCCTGGATGATCTGTTGCATGGTAAGAATAAGGATGCTAATTTGGTGGCTGATTGGCTTACTAGGTACAAAATTGCACTTGGGGTCGCTCATGGAATTTGTTATCTTCATCATGATTGTGATCCCGTCATTGTTCATCGTGATCTTAAGCCTAGTAATATTCTTCTGGATGGTGATCTGGAGGCTAGAGTGGCTGATTTTGGTGTTGCTAAGTTGATTCAGTGTGATGAATCTATGTCTGTGATTGCTGGATCTTATGGCTACATCGCACCTGGTAAGTTAGTACTCCCTCCGTTACAACTTGACATGAAATTTAACAAAGTAACTCATAATATTCAACTCTTTAATTTAATTATTAATTGCAGGAATATTTGTCTGATGGAATTACATGATTGTTTTGGAGTACAAGTTTTTCTTGTGCCGCTTATTGTCATCCAAAAATATTTTGTTCAGATCAGTTTAGTTCGTTCTGTAGGGTGACGAAAAAGGATTCACTTGCGTGCTAAAACGTGGTGTCATGTCAATAGCATGATGCATTTTTTTTAGTGAAAGCATGATATATATATTGTTTTTTTTTTTGGTCCACTATCGTCATTAAATCTTCTTTGCCCACACAATTGTCAAATTCCTCAACTGCTTCATACTAGTGGAATCTTCTTTTAATGATAACCAGATCTTGAAGGCACTAATTCAGTTTTTGAATTTGAGCGCCACAAGATGATATTAATATCTAAACGTTGAAACTTTTATTAGGAAAATATTCTTGTGAAAGATTCTAATATTAGTGTAGTGAAAGAGGCAATATAATTTTATGACAATTGGTGCAAATATTTCTTCTCTTTGTTTTTGTCCATGATGTTGTGGTGCTTAAAGAGGGCATGGCGCACTAGTTGCGCGTGAATAGCTCCATTAGCCTTTAAGCTTTTATTTTACACTTTTTGTTATTCTTTGGACCCACCAAGATTTTGTCTAAGTTACTTATCTGTGATTAACCCTTTGATTTATTAGTATATAATAATATAGTACTAGTACTACATTCCTCGACTTTAATGCTTAAAGTCAACCATTTTTGGGCACTAGTACACAGAGTGTTATGATAACAAATTAAAATGATCTTATCTTTTTTCTTTTTTTATATAGTTATTGTACTAAATATGTTTGTGTGTTTGTTGATACAGAATATGCATACACATTGCAAGTTGATGAGAAGAGTGACATCTATAGCTACGGGGTTGTGTTACTTGAAATTTTATCAGGGAAAAGATCGGTGGAACCAGAATTTGGCGATGGAAATAGCATTGTGGATTGGGTTAAGTCGAAGATCAAGACTAAAAATGGCATAAATGATGTGTTGGATAAAAATGCTGGCGCTTCATGTCTTTCAGTTAGGGAGGAAATGATGTTGTTGCTGAGGGTGGCATTGCTGTGTACTAGTCGTAACCCGGCTGACAGGCCATCGATGAGGGATGTTATATCTATGTTGCAAGAGGCTAAGCCCAAGAGGAAGTTGCCTGGAACTGGTGATAATGCAATTGCTGCTATTCCTTTGGCTCAAAAAGCTAATGTGGAGTGTTGATATTATAGGAGAAGATTTGGGGTTGTTTTGATTTTCCAACTTACTGATGAATTGTGGGGGAAATTGGTATAGGAGAATATTAAATAGTTTTATTTGGACGTTCTTAAATTTTTGCATAGTAGGAAATGTCCCAGTGTTGTCATTCCAACGTTGTGATGAAATGGGTATCTTTTCCAACAAATTAATCTTCGATAGCGTACTTGTTATGTCTGTCTACACATCACTCGTGTGATTTCATTGTTATTGTTGATGTGTCATAGAAGAAACTTAAATAATAAATAATGACACTATTGCTAAGGAGTCCCACTAAAAGCTAAAATATTGATGTTTTGAAAATTTTCCCTAAAATATAAGCAACTCCTCTTATTGGCAAATTGGATAAAATGGACATGAACGGGATTGGATCCTGTCCAATAGGCATCCCCTCCAGTTTGTCCAGTGGGCCTTTAAAATGCTTACACATGTACAGTTAAATGTTGAATGGATTGGATTAATTTTATTAACTAAAACCTTCTAACCATAGTTAATAACCTCTCTCTCCCTTCATCTCTCATGGTTAGACTGCATACACCAAAGAACAAGCAGGTATGGCAGCTCTGATGAGCCCAATTCCAATTGCTGAAGTCTCGAATCTCAATGTTGTTAGATCAATAAATCCTCACTTTTTTTCTTAAAAATAAGAATATAATTGCACATGTAAAACCCAATACCAAATTAAAGATTTGCTAATTTACAAAAACCCTGCACACTTATAATGACTGTTGAAATCATCAAATTGTTCAATATTGAGAAAAATTGGAAACTTAGTCAGCCTATTTGGATTGACCCATTAACTGCTTAGTGAATGGAACAACGGATTTCAAGAATAAAGCACATTGAAAGTGGATTCTTCAGGCGGAGAAGGTGGTTTGATGGTCGACGGCGATGTTAGTCGATTAACTAAAAATTAGATAGAAGACGTGGAAATTGAGAGAAACACATGGTGTTGGAGGAGTGGCCTTGTTCTGCTCGGCTGCAGCAGTCTACTGGTGTTAATTTAAGTCTATGCCACTCAAATTCCTGAAATTTCATAACATAAATGTATCCATTGCTTTTTGTGTTACTTCTTCTCAAGAGATTTGGCAACACCAACAAAATGTGTTTTTGCCTCACAGAGAAAGCATTTACCTTGACACCATGAGAGATGAAGGGAGAAAGAGGTTATTAACTGTCGTTAAAAAGTTTTAGTTAATAAAATTAATCCAGTCCATTTAATATTTAACTGTACATGTGTAAGCATTTTAAAGATCCACTGGACAAACTGGAGGGGATGCCTACTGGACAGGATCCAATCCCGACATGAACTCGTTTGAGTAAATGATATTTTTTTCAATTTTTTTCCCACTATATCTAAAAATCAGCTTTTAGCCGTGAAAACTCGAAATACAATTTAAAATTGTTTTTGAAATTTGGAAAATCAACGTTGTTTTTCACTTTCACTATATATTTCTTTTTTCAATTTTTACCCTATTTTTTTTATTATTATAAAATAACTGTATTTAAATTATCTTTCATATTTTTTTTAAAAAAAAGTACATTCAAACAACCTAATATATTCATAAAAACTATAATCAAACACAACTCGAACTTCAAAAATGTCAAATAAAGTGAAAAAAATATTTGTACCAATATGTAGTAGCTGGTATATGGAGTCTAATAATTTATGATATTATGTGACCGTCAATTTTAAGATATTATTCTTATAGAGCAGATTTAATTATATATATGTTTCAACTTTCAAGTATATTAGTCAAGTAGTGTGATTTTACTAGTTTTTTAAAATTTATTTTACTAGTTTTTAAAAATTTAAGGAATATAAATCATATTTTTAAAAAGTACATTCAAATTCACGTGGAAGGAGAAAAGGCCTAAAATGAGTGTTCACGTCGTCAAGATAGTCACAATTTGGTTTAAAATTGATCCATATGTAAACTGATTCAAATCGACTCATAAACCAAATTTTATTTGATTTTGGTTTTGATTTGTATTTAAATTTTAAAAAATGATAATGTTTGGATACATTTTATTAAAAGCAAATTGAAGAAAAATTAAATCAAAGCGATAAATTATATACACAAATTTTATAATTATATATGTATAATGTATTAACAGTTATAAATAATGTTCATACTTTGTATATTTTTTCATGAAAAATTTAATTATTTCTAATATGCTAATGAACTTTACTCCTTAAGCTCATTTTCAAAATTAAAGTCATGAATCTAAACTCATTTATTTAAAGAAACAATTATACGATTTACCTATATATTTCTTTTGTATTTCTTATAAACTTTATACACTTGATTAAAGTTAATAAATCTTAAGACAATTTCTCCATAATCCAAAAGAATTATAGTCACCGCAATAAAAGGTTAATAACGGATTATAAATTGAAAAGTGATGAAAATTTATTTTCTATTATATGGTTGGGAAAAAATAAACACAAATACCATCGGCTTTTTTACAAAACTGAACAAAAGAATTGAACTAAATCGATAAATGTGAATTATATTTGATTTTAATAATCAAAACAATAATTAAAGTGGTATTTTAATTTTAACCAAACCCCAATCCGAGTCGAACCATGATCACCCCTGCATGCCGTTGACCTCTTGGATAGCTATAAAAGTAAGAAGGGGCGGAGCTACAGAATCATTGAACACAAATAACTTTGGTTGAAATAATGTATCTATAATAAAAATTATTAAATATATATAAATATTGAATTTAAAATCCAATTATTAACCCTTCATTCTAACTCATGCATGCTTGTTTCTATTACATTGTCAAAGGATAACCAATCCAACTAACGACTTGTCCCCGTGGGTACGGAGTCGCCTTTGTTAGGGAGAGCTTTACCCTCCAATGTGGGACTTTTCGGTGTGAATTTAGATTTAGTCGGGCTCCAATGTGGGTATCGGACACCGGATGGGAAACCAAAAACTAACGACTTGTTTCCCCTGACAAGAATTCTTTCTTTATAAGGTCTTTTCAATAGTGTTGGCCTGGACTCTCGAGCTATTAAAACATTTTTAGTTATAACTATATCAAAAATGATTTTTAGCGGCAATTAATTAATGACAATAAGTTAATTGTCGCTAAAAACAACACTCTTTGTAAATGTCCATAAGCCTATAGCGACATTGAATCCAATAACAATTAACTAGTAGGGTAAAAACTTTATCACTCTTTATTAATGTGTATAGTTATTGTCGTTAAAAACTATTTTTATTGCAATGTGTGTTGCATAATCAACTTATCACCAAAAGTTTAAATCAATAATTGATTGATTGAATTTCGATTATTTTTATCAGAACTTCAATGATATGTAAATGAAGTTTAGACAATCACATGTGCATGAACTTGAAGTAAACTGGTTGAAGATCAAATAAAAATAATTATTTAAAGCAGAGGTGTCAAAATTGAGTCCAATTGTAGATAATCCGTCCAACCCGTTCATAAATTTTAAGGGTTGTGCTTAAGATACTTTGAATTGGGTTCAATCTCAACTCATTTAAGTCCTAACCTATTTTATAAGAATCCTCAATTGAGCCTAATTTAATCTCCAATTTCAACCCATTTTAATACTCTTTATTTACATTGATGTAATGTATGTTCTTATACTAAAGGTATGAATTACTGTATATTTTATATATTTTAGGATTTATCTATCAATTTGTAACTTCTTTTTTAAAATTTTCTTTAGTTGAAATTCAAATTGTGGTTATAAAACTTAAGTAACAATATACTATTAAAATTATTTATATTAAGCGGGTCAAATTGGGCGGGTCAAGACCCAACCCAATTTTATTTCAACTCATTTTAATATCTCTAATTTCAACTCAACCCGCCTATTTGACACCCCTACTCTAAAGTTATAACTAAGTAAATAGACTAGCAATTTTTTATGCATTATAAGTGGGGGAACTTTCGCATATAGTCACTCAAAAATAACTTAATTACGCTCCATAACTGTCACGACCCATCCTATCGGCCCATGCGGGCACCCACTCTAACACCTAAGTAGGAGAACCCTCATATCCTAATAGTTAAAACATGTTGAAAATTAACGAAAAACAGAGATAAACAAAATCATAGTGTTTTTTATAAATGAAAAACTTCTTAACGAATTCGGGTTAAGACTTGTAAAGTAATTAACACCCCAAGGATCTAGTTTAAATAGGTACAAGAGCTACTAAGAGTACAACATGACATAATAATGAAAAGACACAGCTCCCACCATGCGGAAGGAAAAAGTAGAAGCTGCTGGAGAATTCTTCGTCTTCATCTAATGGAACATCACCAACCTGCATCCAGGCTATGCCAAAAAAGCATAGCAAGAGTAGTATCAGTACAAAAACCACACGTACTGGTACGTATCATTGGTCAACCCGACGCCCACTGCATAACATAAGAAAACAACTAGCAAGAATATGCAATTAACTACTCGCTTCTCCACCTTTACCATCTTTGAAATACCTCCGAATTACACTAGCACCCTTACTACTAACCACCTTCTCAGTCAACCTACTTACTAGGTTCTTGATCTTAGCCTAACCATCCTAATGCATAGAAGATTCTACGAATACCATTATATGTATTCCAACTAACCACCCATGACAAATACCATTATATGTATTCCAACTAACCACCCACGACATACCCTTACTTTCTCTTCTATGTTACCCTGCCCTTGCCACCTGGCACATTACATCAAACTTTCTAACTACCAACCACGAATTTCTTCCTCCAAGGTGAAATCCACCTAAGTAATTACATCGCGTACACTACCCCCACCTTTCGCTATTACAACACACGGACAACCCTTGCTCTCAATTATTACGACCTTAAACCCTTGGCTTTCCCGATTCATTTAACAACGAGATATGTAACAAGTTCACTCAACATAAAAGAACAATCAGATATAAGTCTTCATAACCATATAACAACTTCGGGGAATTACAATATCATTTATCATTACAAACCACGTTCAATTTCACAATCCTCAAGATACACAATTATGTCCCTCTCATGGAACCCAAACCCAAACTATTAGCATACCGAAACGTGGTACCCGATCCAATATTTATGTCGTAACGTGGCAACCGATCTCATATTTATGCCGAATGTGTCAACCGATCCCATATTTATGTCGGAATGTGGCAACCAATCCAAGTTAGTGTGTCAGAACGCAACACCCGATCCATTAACAAGCCACAATCACAATTACAAGTGCATTCTCATAATCATAAAATTAATTCATGATTCATAGCATTCATCATTCGTCTATCTCATTACAAATAGTGTGACCAATAATGCAACAATGCATACATACATACATACATACATGTATTATAATGAAGCAAGAACAACATATATCACACCATCATGAAAATCCAACCATCATAATGAAGTATTCATCGACATATATCACTTAACAATAATTCAACCAACTTAGCCCTAGTTCAACACCTAAGGCTTCTTCCTATGATTTAATCATCTTTTGTTCGGTGCACGAAGACCTACGCATAAATTCTACCATTGATTTACATTATATTACGCAGTGAGCACAGATTTATAACTACTCAATTACTAAAACCTAGCCTACTTGGGCACTAAGCAGTTGCACGGGGTTTTGGCTTTGATTCTTGTTTTCGGGCTTTGTGACAGTGATCTTGACTGGAAATTCGCGATTCATCGACCTCCTTACGCTAGAAATCTCTCTCTCCTTCTTTCCCAAGCTTAGGGCAGCTTTTTGGGGGGTTTCTAGGGTTGTTTACGTCTTAATTAGGCATTTTAGGAAGAAGGAGAAAATGTGATTTCACGTTATTTACATTCTGTCTCGCCTATCATGCTTTGGCGCCAGCTTACCCCGTCGTGCCGCCGCCGTCTTAGCAGTATCTGTCCCACCCTGGCGGGACAGTGGCCCAGTAATTTCCCGAAGTTCTTGCTTTTCCTAATTAACGACGGTTCGGGTCGTTACAATAACTATAATTTGTTAATTATGATTTGTAGTTACATGTTATAGGGAGGAGAGTGGCGAGCAAGATTGGGAGAGGAAGGAGAGAGGGTAGAGAGTGGAGAGAGGCGAATTGTATATGTATATTTGTCGAATTGTATATGTATATCTGTCAAATATTTATATATATGTAACTAATATATATATGTATTTGTATATCTGGTGAGCGAGATTGGGAGAGGGATGAGAGAGGTGAGTAAGTGAGGGCAGAAAATGGAGAGAGGCAAACTGTATATGTATATATGTCAGATAACTATATATATATATATATATATATATATATATATATATAAAACTGATATACATATGTATTTGTTTATCTGGCGAGAGAGATTGGGAGAGGGAGGAGAGAGGCGAGCGAGATTAGGAGAGAAAGGAGAGAGCCGAGTGAGAAAGGTCAGAGAGTGGATACAGGTAGGGGTGTTCACGGTTTGGATAAAAACCGATTCAAACCGAAAAACTGAACCAAACCAATTTTTATTTGGGTTAGGTGTGGTTTGGTTTTAGATTTTTAAAAACCGATAGTATATGGGTTGGTTATGGTTTTGTTCGAAAAAAACCGAAGAAATAATCGAACCGAACCGACAAATGTATACATATATTTTATTAATATACAGATATAATATATTATTTTTATAAATAATTTCAAAGATCTTATATGTGTTTTTATCAAATCTATTTATAATTTACTTATCAAAGAAAAAATACCTAAGGTGAGAATATTTATTTTATTGGTTTTATGTATATGAGTGTGTCTATGACAATTCTTTATAAGATTGAAAATATCACTTTCTCTTTCTTCTAGACCAAAATAATGAATTTTGAAGCTTTATTCATAGTAAATTCAATGATTGAAAGTTCTGTAATGTCAGTCATTGTAACTATTTTCGTTTTAAATGGATTGTTGTCACTTTTTTCGCGTTTTGAATTAATTGTTTCTTTTATTTTTGTCTATGGTTAACAACCGAATAACCAAACCAAACCGAACCAAAACCGTAATAACCAAACTGATAAATATATACTATACTTGGTTTGGTTTGGTTTTGATAATTTTAAAACTGATTAAGTTGTTTTGGTTTTGGCTTTGACCAATAACCGATCCAAACCGACCCTTGAACACCCCTAGATACAGGCTAATTGTATTGTATATATGTCATATAATTGTATATATATGTGTATAATTTGTATTTGTATATGTATAAAAGAGGACAAGTGACGTAATTAAAGCTAAAATTAAGCTGCGAGCCATAACTAATTCAAATTATAGCTATATTAGCTAATTAACTAGTATATGTTTGTTTTCCCAAGTAATTTTCCCTTATAAGTGTACTTAAATGATGATCTCAAAATTGAGTATGCGTGCATTTTGGCCTCCAATAATTGTCATAAAGTCCCCAAATTTGCAGGCCTAATTTGTGGAGTGGGCTTCAGCCTAGTAAAATGTGAGTAGTCTAAGGTGATTAGTGTTTTGATAACTTAACAAATGCTACAATTAAACTCTCTGCTAATTAGTGTTTTGATAACTAAGTAAAATAGTAACTCACATTCTACAATTTTTATAATTTATGATTTATAATAAACAGTAGAGTTTTCGACCATTACTTAGAAGAGTCTGAAGAGATAGGATTATATCTTAAAGTGGATGTGCGGTATATCAAAGAATTACCTTTCAAAATCTTATTGGAAATATATTATGGGACTCATCAATGATCAAACTAATGCCCTATACTACCTGAAAATAGCAGTATTAAGTGAAAAAAATTACATAATATAGTAATAGTTTTGCGGTTTTTTATAGCGGATACGTACAAATATATATACACTTATTTTGCACACAAATATAATGAGACAAAGATATTGTATCTGCACAGATACACCTATTAAGTGCAAGGGATATAATGTATTATATTTCACAATTGTTATGCGTGTGGATATAATGTATTTACTATTGTTACGCGCATAAATATAATATATTTTGCTATAGAGATACTGTATATGCACGAATATATAATTTATTATGTTCATAAATATAATATAATATATTTTACTTGCACATGAATACAAACTGTTGGCACGTTTCGTAAATATAAAAGCTATAACTATGTTTTGTAAATTTAGAGGCAAAACTATAGCCATATACAAAAATTTCAATATCTGATTTGAACTGAATAAATCCAAACAAATGGGGTCATATTTTCTCTTTCAACAAGGTGCCTTTGATCAGTTTTAGCGCATATATACTATTGAAGAATTAACTAAGTATTAAGTCGACTGAATTGAACAAATAATAGATTAAGATTATATTGTTCATTGAAAATTGAAGAGGGGAGAACGAACCCCACAAATGACTATTTTCGATTTCTATAATATTGTAGGCACTTTAAATATAAGAATCTCATGAATTATTAAATTCATTTTTGTAGAATATTGTGGAGTGGGGGTTAGAGAATGTCTCATTATGTTTGTGCCTTTATCATTGTGATTATGTGTGATGGTACTTTGGTGGTCAGATTTAAAATGAAAAAGACCAATATTACGAAATACATTTGTTGAGAAAATTTGTGCCCCCATCACTAATTTGTGATGGGGAAATTATGATATTGTCATAATTCATAAATACAAGAACTTTACAAAGTCTTTGGAGGAAGGAGATGAAGAAGATTAGAGAGATGGGTTTGAAGATTTAATTTGGTATGAATTTATTTAGTTTAGTGGATCGGATTCGGACAAAAAGAAGAAATCAGGTTATTTTAATTGAAATTGGGTAATATTACTTGATTTAGGATTTCTTATCTAATTGAAGAGTACATATGACAAGTTTGTAGACTGTGAGGTATAAATAATCACATAGTATAATGAAGGTTGAGGGGTATTTTGGACCATTTTCCCTAAAAAAAAGTAATTTAACTTTGTCTATGTATCACATAAAGTCTTTAAGTTTAAAAAAAGACGTTTTATATGGTACATAGATAAAACTGGATAAATTTTTTTGTTACAAAATAAATATTTGGGTGAGAATTATTGTGATTTTTAGGGAAAGTTATACTTGAGAATACTTTCTTTGCATAATTTTTACACCTCTAAAACATGTTCTTTATAGCTATTTGCACCCTATTTTAATTTTTTTCAATAATTTATATCCTAATCTTTTTATTTCCTTGCAAAATAATAAAATTACCCTTTTTTAAATTTGAAATATTATGTAATTACATGACTTAAGATAACTCTGAAAATTCCTACTGTCTGAATCAATTACAATATCCCCCGTTTCCTTCTCTTTCTCTTAACATCGGGATACATTACTCCTCTATCAGATATATTACAACTTTGTTTGTGTACAATATATATAGTACAAAATGTTATTGTTGATACATAACCCCAATTATTTCAAACCTAAATCAATATGAATATGATTTATAGTTATGTATCCAACACATAACTTATGTTAGGACCGAAAATAAGCAGGTGCAATGCGGAAGCTAGCAAAGCAAACCTCGAAAGATCACGAGTAAGAAGACAAATGAGAAACACACCAAAAGACACAAAGATTTAACGTGGTTCGATCAATCGACCTACATCCACATAGGAGATGAGCAATCCACTATAAATATGAGAGTACAAAATATAGAGAGAAACAACCTCAACCAATTCACTCGGAATACAAGGAGGTTCACAAGTTCTCCCCCACAACCAAAACTCTCAAAACCCTAGGACTTTATTGTGAAGGCTAATTAAGTTAGAAGGAACAAACCTATATTTATAGAGTCCTAAAATCTTTCCTACAAGAAAAGGACTAGTCAAAATATTAAAACATTTTCCTATAAGGAAAACTTATTTATGGTAAGAAATCAGGGCCAATAAACCCCAACAAATCTCCCCATTGGCCTGAATTTCTGACAAAATAAATTTGTCCACTTTGTTGGGAAAGGCAAGGCACTAACAAGAATGCCCGACAGAATAACAACGGAATAATACCCAAGTCTAACTTTTCCTTTGAACCAAGAAAAGACAAACCAAATTAAGCAATACGAAGAATGGACAGTAAGTATATCAACCAAACAAAACAACAAGATAAGAATAAGCCAATCACACAAGACACAACGATTTACGTGGAAAACCCTTAAATGTGAAGAGTAAAAAATCACAGGACCAAAAGCTGCACTATAAACACCAAGAGTTACAAAATTGTTCTCCAAAATTGGCCACAAAACAAGCGCCAAACAACGAGCAACAACAAAACAAGATTGCACCAAAACTAGAGAATTAAAGGAGAGACTTCACCCAAAAATGAGCTACTGTTCATACCCCAAAATCAGAAGCTACAGACTTCCAAATCCGATCTTCACCGTTTAATTGCAAGAACCAGATGCTGAGAACTCCCAGTTCAAATTTGAGCATGATCCAATGGTTAACGAAGTGAAAAACTCTGTCTGAAGCAGACTACCTGAGCAGAAAATTTCCAGAAGCAAAAACGGAATTTTTTCTCTTTTTCTCTCAATCTCTAAAACGAATCTCTCTTTATTTTTCTCTCTTGTGATTCTGAAAATAAGACCAAATAAACCTTATATATGCCACATAATATTGGGGTTATGAGCTAATGTGGGCTGGTCCTAATAAGACTTTTATTTATCCACATAGGAAGGGGAAAAAAAGATCCTAAACCCAACAATTTCCCCCTTACAACTATGTGGAAGAGACCGCCATCCCGATGATCATGCAACAATCCTCAAACTTCACTCTTGGAAAAGCTTTAGTCATCATGTCGGAACCATTATCATTGGTATGGATCTTTTTAAGTTCAAGCAACTTAAAATCCAACACATCTCGAATCCAATGATACCTCACATCAATGTGTTTAGACCGACCATGAAATGTAGAATTCTTGCCAAGATGAATAGCACTTTGACTGTCGCAATAAAGCGCATACCTCTCTTGAGCACAACCAAGTTCCACCAAAAATGTCTTCATTCAGATCAACTTTTTGCAAGCTTCAACAGCAGCAATAAGCTTATCCTCTGTAGTAGATAAAGCAACACATTTTTGCAACCTAGATTGCCAAGACACAGCTCCCCCTGCAAAAGTAATCAAGTAGCCTGAAGTAGACTTATGAGTATCAACATCACCAGTCATGTCTGAATCAGTGTAATCACAAAGAATAGTCTTCCCTGTACCAAAACACAAACTCAAACTAGAAGTACCACAAAGATATCTCATAATCCACTTTACAGCATTTCAATGCTCTCTTCTCGGATTAGAAAGAAAATGGCTAACAATACTAACATCATGAGCAATATTTGGTCTTGTACACACTATTGCATACATCAAACTACCAACATCTGAAGCATAAGGAACTTTCTTCATATCTTCCTTCTCACCATCACTGGAAGGACAATGTCTAGTACTCAAT
This sequence comes from Solanum pinnatisectum, assembly GCA_035578085.1. Classification (NCBI taxonomy): domain Eukaryota; kingdom Viridiplantae; phylum Streptophyta; class Magnoliopsida; order Solanales; family Solanaceae; genus Solanum; species Solanum pinnatisectum. The sequence goes on from CM069078.1 coordinate 35,217,496, forward strand.
TTGAAGTGCATAGCTAAAGGTGTATTGACAATCTTATCTTTGTCCATGTTGAATCTACGAAGTACTTTCTGAATATACTTCTCTTGTGACAACCACAACTTCTTGGCATCTCTATCATGGACAATCTGCATGCCAAGAATCTGCCTTGCTAGTCCCAAGTCTTTCATAGCAAAAGACTTATTCAACTCTTGCTTTAACTCTTTAATTCTGCAAGCATTATGACCAACAACAAGCATGTCATCAACATAAAGCAAAACGATAATAAAGTCACCATCAGAGAATTTTTGCACAAAAACACAATGGTCTGAAGAAGTCTTCTTGAAGCCCTGTTGACTCATAAAAAAACCAAATTCCTATACCATTGCCTGGGAGTTTGTTTTAAACCATACAAGCTCTTCTTCAATTTGCAAACATAATTATCTTTTCCCTTGACTGAGCCTTTCGGCTGCTCCATATAAATTTCTTCATCCAAGTCACTATGAAGAAAAGTATTTTTAACATCCATCTGTTCAACCTCTAAATCTCTAAATCCAGACTTACAGTCAAGCCTAGAATAACACAGATGGATGACATCTTCACAACTGGAGAGAATATCTCATCAAAATCAATTCCCTTTTTTCGGCTAAAACCCTTCACAACTAATCTATCCTTGTACCGTGGAACTGGGTTATCATCTTCATGTTTTACCCTAAAAACTCACTTGTTTTTCAAAGCTTTTCGATCTTTAGGTAACATAACCAAATCAAAGGTATGATTATCATGTAGAGACTTCATTTCACCTTTCATAGCATCAAACCACCTTTTTTTTTCTTCACTTTCCATGGCCTCATCAAGACTCTTTGGTTCTCCCCCATCAGTCAAGAGTGCATTCTCAATGGAAGAATAACGAGATGAAGGTATTTTCTCTTTAGTAGATCTTCTGAGAGAACTTTATGGAGCATCAATAATAGTTGATTGCTGACCAACCACATCATCTTGCACTGGAGCATCACCGGCATACTGGTCATTCTGAATATGATCACCATCTTCAATATCAACTTGATTTTCATCATTTTGAAGATTTTCACCTGATGGTATAATCAAAGGCACTGGATCAACATCAACTAGGTTGTCACTACTTTAAGAATCAACTTTCTCAATTTTGTCAAGAGCTTCAATTGTTTGGTCCTCAAAGAACACAACATCACGACTTCTAACAAGTTTCTTCTCAATTGGATCAAAGAAATAATAGCCAAATTCAACTTGACCATAACCAACAAAGATACATTGCCTAATTTTAACATCTAACTTTGACCTCTTATCTTTAGGAACTTGCACAAAAGCTTTACACCCAAAAACTTTAATATGATCATAAGAAACATTCTTACCAGACCAAACTCTGTTAGAGACATCACTATTCAAAGCAACAGTATGAGATAAATTGATAACATATGCAGCAGTATTAAGTGTTTCTGCCCAAAAGGAATATGACAACTTAGCATCTGAAAGCATACATCTAACTCTCTCAACAAGAGTTCATTCATCCTCTCCGCCAAACCATTTAGCTGAGGAGTCTTTGGAGGAGTTTTCTGATGCCGAATACCCTGCTCTCTGCAATATCTATCAAAAGGGCCAATATACTTACCACTATTATTATAATGAATGCATTTCAATTTCATCCCTGTCTGTCTCTCAACCAAGGCCTGAAAACTCTTGAACACATCAAGTACCTGATCCTTGGACTTCAAAGAGAATACCCAGAGTTTGCGAGAATAATCATCAATAAAAGTCACAAAATAAAGTGCACCACCATGAAACTTTACCTTAAAAGGACCACACAAATCAGAATGTACCAACTCTAGTAAATCAAGCTTTCTTGAAGGCGGATGACTCTGAAAAGAAACTCTCTTCTGTTTACCTGCTAAGCAATGAACAAACTTGTTCAACTTTGCTTGTTTCACTCCAGAAAACAAATTCTTCTTAGCCAAATTGTCCATCCCCTTCTCGCTCATATGACTCAGTCTTCTATGCCATAACAATGATTAAGTATTATTCTCCACCAAATTCACTGAACCTCTAAAATTGGAGCCCTGAAAAACATACAAGTTAGACAACTTGTAACCACGGGCCATCGACCCTCTAGTAAGCTTCCACTGGCTAGCACCAAAGGTATTAACATAACCCTCATCATCAAGGTATCCCACATAAATCAAATTTAAGCGAACATCTGGAGCATGTTAGACATTATTGAGAACTAGTTTGGAACCATTATCACTTTTCAAACAAACTATCCCAATACCAAGAACTGTAACCTTATAATTATTACCCATTTTCAACATTCCAAAATTACTTGGAATATAAGAAGAAAATAATTTCTTCCTGGGAGTGACATGAGAAGTAGCACCAGAATCCACAAACCAGCTAGACTCATCGCGAACAAGATTGACGGCATTTCCATCACAAGAAACAAGAAGATCATCATTAGCAACAACAACAACACAATTTTTATTATCACCCTCTTTTTTTTGTTGTCTCATATCTCTCTTGTACTTAAAGCAATATTTCTTGATATGCCTATTCTTGTGGCAATAGTCACATGTAACATTCTTATATTTAGACTTTGACTTACCTCTACTTTTATATCTATCACTCTGACCTCTGAACTTGTTTCTCCCCGTATATTCAGTAACCAAAACATCAGAGTGTAAAGTAGAAGAAATTGAGCCTTGAGATCTTCTTCTCATCTCTTCATTCAAGACACCACTCTTAGCATATTCCATGGTCACAACACTACTGGGAGCAAAATTAGTTAAAGAAACTCGAAGAGTTTCAAAATAATCTGGCAAAGTATTAAGATGCCATAGTCCCTGTATTTCTTCATCGAATTTTACATTCATTCCAGATAGCTGGTCAAAAACACCCTGAAAATCATTAATTTGATCAGAAATAGGAGTGCCCTCTTTATACCTGATATTTGTTGACACCCAATCCCCCCCCCCCACAATATGTATTAATTATCGAGCTTCTTCAATTCCAAACGATTTGAAATAATTAGCTTTTAATAAAACTCGCAATGTTTTTCAAGTCTAAATAATAATAATAAAATAATAATAATAATAATAATAATAATAATAATAATAATTTAGTTTTACTTAAATATTAGTTAATTTAGTTTAGTTAATTAATAGCTCATATGTTTGAGTTATTAGTTTATAATTAAGTTAATCATTTTATTTTGTTAAAACTAAGAAGCTCGTTAATCAATTAGTAATAATTCATCTTATTTGATCTTTAGCCGAATTCACCAATCATCGAAGTGGCTATGTGTTAAAATTCCATTGGTCAAATTTGGTAATACAATGAGCCATTTCGGCTAAAATTGCAATACTTTGGCCAAATCCTAAATACCAAATTGTTTTATAATAAACCCTTTTCCCAAACATTGACCCATTCAACAGCCCACTCTTATTCCCAATTCCAGCCCACTTCCTTTTCCAATAATACAATACAACAACGTACAACAACAAAAACAACGACACCGCATCGTTTCTTCTTCTTTTTTCATGCGCAAACTAGTACGCTGAAGCATCGCTGAAACCCAAATTTCCCAGCGATTCCAGCAGCCTAAAGCGCTTAGTCCAGTGCATTGCAAGCCAGCAGTCCAACGATTCTAGTCCAATCGCGCAGTCCAGCGATTTCAATCTAAGCGTTGTGTCGTCTTCTCCAACTTCCTTCTTTGTTCGTACAAGTATCAGCGAAGATTTCAGCAAAAGCTCTGTTGTAGCCGCGAAATTGTCCTTGCACCTTCGGATTGAGCCGTGTGGCATATCGAGGATGATGGAACCGATCCGAGGCATCCATCCCCCTTTCCTTTTCCGGAATGGGTTGAAAACTCAGAAAAATATGTCTCCCCCAAACGGTGAAAGATTTTTTGGATTTTGAAATTCAAAATCAGCCTTTGTCCTTATTGATTTTTTTTTCCTTTCCCCAAAAAAACGTGAACCCTAAATTCAATGATATAAAACCCCCTTTTCCTCAGTGTAAAAGAAAGGGGTTGGAGATTTTTAGTTGGATTTTTGAGCCGAAATATAGAGAACAACTTAAGCAAAAATAGAAAATACATACTAAATATACTCCAAGAAACCAAAGGAGATAACTAGTTTCAGTGTTTGAGTCCGATATTCTGCTCGAATTTCTTGATCGCTGCTCGAGTCGGAACTTGTGTGGTAGAGGTCGTCACTTCCTTGCTCGTTATCGTCCCAGTTCCCTGCACTCTAAAAGGTAACATACTTTTTGATTCAAGCGTGCTTTGTTCTTATTGTGTTGGTGACTGATTTTTAATTGTATGAGCTTTCTAAATGTTAGTATTCCTGGAGCATTTCAGTTTATTTGTTGATTTTAAAGTGATAGCGTAGCTTCTTTTATTTTATTTTGTCTTGAATGTGACTTGAATATGGGCGTATAGATGTTGGAAGATTGTTTGTTGATTGCTATTTTTTCTTATCGTCTAAGTCAGTCATGATCATTTTCAAAATGCCATATTGGTCTTAGTTCATGTCTATTTGTTATGAATTTGTGTGAATAATTAGTTCTCAATATCGTGTCATCCTTTCTTTGCCTTTAGTTAGATGTGCGAATCAGAATATGTGATGGTGTAAGCTTATTTTCGTATTTCCGTTACTCTTCGTTTTGGTTGTGTTCACTGAAACAAGCCCGAGCCTCCTAGTTATTGGGAGATTTGTTCTTTTAGTCTTCAAAATGGTTTGATATCTATTAGTTTGTTTTATAATTGTGCCTGTTTGATGTTGAGTTTGGGGTCCTGTAGTGAAAATAAAAGGTCAAAAATGATTTGGGTTTAGCTTGTTGCATTTGGAGTTTAAATGGTCATGCACTGCTTCTTTCTATTTTAGTTCAATTAAATATGAATTCCTGTGAAGGCCTAAGTGTATAACTCTTGCTTAGCTAGTTGGAGTCAGAGGCTAAGTCTATGTTTATTCAACTTTCAATCAAATGTTTTATGATTGTTTTGTTGTTATTATCAAAAGATATTTTCTTCCATGATTCATCTCCTTCCTCGAGTTTAATGGGTCTAATTATATAGTCTCGAATACCATTTCGTTCAGACTTTCCTTTCTCTTGGTTTTCAATTTTCAGTAATCGGTTTGCAATTCTCTTTCCTCTTGTCTATTAGATGTATCTTAATCCTAAGTCGGCATGTTATTTTCTTATTTAGAATATGCTATACTTTACTAATATATTTTGTTTCTGCCTCTTCATTAGTTTCCAAGAATGTAAGTGTTTGGATCTTTGAAAATAGCTAGTTAAGATTTGCATCCCTTCAATCATTTATTGTGAAATTGTGGATTTGAAAATTCTATTCAGATTGCTTAAGTGTCTCTTTTCTTAGCTTTCTTGCCCTTGTATAGTTGTGTGCAACACTTAATTTTATTTAGTTCACTGATTGACAGTGCTTCAGTTCACTTAGTTGATGTCATCTTTCTACTTAGTTGACAAGTCTCTTAAAATAAATGGTCCTTGTTGATTTTAATGAGCTGCTATAATTATATATTTTCTTTAGTTATGAATTCTTAACCTTTCTGTCAAGAGGCGTATTAGTCTTCAAAACTATGCTCTCATTCCCTAAAGTAATTTATGTGCTTATCTCCATCTTGTGTTAATTATTTGATTATCGTTTCGTTGGAATTTACCTCTATTCTAACCCTTGGTTATCTCTTTGTTGCATGAAATCTACGCGAGTTCACCATGAACTCCTTCTCCTACCCTTGCATTTTCTCATTGGGCCATGGGGGCCCAACTGCCTTTTCTCTTGAGTCAGCCTGCCTCCGAAATTGAAGAACAAGCCCAAAATGGACTATACACATGCCGATATACACTATGATACACTGGTATACACCGTTGTATACGCAGTGATACATGGGTGAAAATAGGCCTAAAAGGCCTAGATGCAACAGCAGTCCCACAGAGAACTAAAGTGGACAAATTTTAGAATGAAAATAGGCCGAAAAAGAGCCCAAATGATGCAGCCTTAATAGAATTAGGACAGGTGGAAGAGTGGACCTATTAGCCTAATTGCCTGAACATGGGCAAAAGCCCAAATTCTACTCTCTCCTCTATTTTGCATTTCTTATTATATTTGTTTAACTTTAACTTGATTTGTTTTGGTTTAATTTAATTAAATTTCCATAGATAGCCATTTGATTTTTATCAACTTCAAATTAAAATATTTATATTTTATACATAGCTCTATTTTTATTATTAGTCTTGTCACTTAAATTATTCTCCTTTAGTTCATTTCCCCTTAAGATAATTAAAATGACAATAATAATAGTAACAATAAAAAAAATATATATAAATATAACAAAAATGAGTTTTCTTAGTTAATATTTTCTCAAAATTAGTCAAAGTCATTTTAGTCAAATCATCGGTCAACCGCAAGTTAGTGGACATCCCGAGGGCCTAACACCTTCTCGGAATGTACATTGAACTTCGAACCCTTTTTATTTTCAATCGATTTTATTTGTTTAGGTCTTTTGAAAATCTTAAGGTTTTTCTTGATTTTTTACTAAAAAATTAAGTGATGGCTCTGTTCTTTTGGAAATTCGATTTCTCTTGAATCATAAGTTTAATCGATTTTTCAAAACTTAGTCATTTTTTCTTTTGTTTTATTTTTAGAGTAAAACAGTATTCATCAATTATTTTAATAGAAACAACTTATTATTCTCAGTCTTCGAAGCATATAGCGTCTCGAGCTTGTCCCACAAACTTCTGGCATATGTCTCATTCACAATGTGATTTCGAACATTATCTTCAACCAATTGTCTAATATAGCCACAAACCTGCAAGTCTCAAATTTTCATTCCTCATCCGCCATGGACTGGGGTTTATTAGAGGTAAACACAGGTAAATGCATTTTCTTGACAAATAGAAGATCTTTCATCTTGCCTCCCCAATATGATAGTTACTACCATTCAAACAAACCATTTTGCTCATATTTGCCTCTATCATTCAAATTAATAATGAACAATAACCTATGCGCTGACACCACTTTGTTAGGACCGAAAATAAGCAGATGCAATGCGAAAGCTAGCAAAGCAAACCTCGAAAGACTATGAGTAAGAAGACAAACGAGAAACACACCAAAAGACACAAAGATTTAACGTGGTTCGGTCAATCGACCTACGCCCACAAAGGAAATGAGCAATTCACTATAAATATGAGAGTACAAAATATAGAGAGAAACAACCTCAACCAATTCACCCGGAATACAAGGAGGTTCACAAATTCTCCCCCACAACCAAATCTCTCAAAACCCTAGGACTACATTGTGAATGCTAATTAAGTTAGAAGGAATAAACATATATTTATAGAGTCCTAAAACCTTTCCTACAAGAAAAGAACTAGTCAAAATATTAAAACCTTTCCTTAAAAAAAAACCTATTTATGATAAGAAATCAGGGCAAATAAACCCAACAACTTATGCAATGTATCCACGAGTTCTAAAAATAATTTAAAAATTTTCACAATAAAATATAATTAGTGGCCAAATTATTGAGATTTCCGTATTTTATGCTTTCAAATTAGAATAACGATTGAAAGGGTGGGTAGCTCATCCCATCCCATCCCATCCCATTTATAGAAGTGCCATATGTTGGACTTTAGCACATTGGCAAAAGACAGTACGAACAAACTTGTAAATTATAATTTGGAAAAAGTGGCCCATTCTCAAACGGGAAAAATCCCCAAAATTCCTGTAGTGGGCCCCATCTACCCAAATTCAAATTCTTGGATGCCTAGACCCGGTCCCACTCCTTACAAGTCCGTTAGACTCAAATATCGAAATTTTCCTAAGCTACTTAGCACGAAAAAACGAAGGGAGTAGAAAGAGGAGGAAGAAATAGTATTCGTAGACTACATCTCAGCTCACAACAAATTATGCTAAGATTTTGAGTGAAACAACCAGAGCTTTCATGGTGTTTCTTGTTGGCTGCTAAGAAAACAATGGCGTTTTCACCTGAAAAATCAAATTTCAGGTCACCATTTAAAGGGCCACCATCTCCTAGCTGGAATGATTTGTTGCTCAAGAACAAGAAAGCACTCAATCATGTCCTTTTTACTATGCATCTTCAATCCAGGTCCAATAAGCAAACCCCATCTTCATCCCCTTCTCCACAACTTCGCAAATCCCTAGATTTCACTCTTCCGTCACTTGTATCCGATCCAATTTCTCTTCTTTCTGATCAAATACTTCTTTCCATTCTCTCTAAACTCCCTGATTCACAAAGAAATTGTAATTCTCTTGTATCTAAACGCTGGCTCTATCTCCAAGGTCGTCTGGTACGGTCGATTAAGCTTCTTGATTGGGATTTCCTTGTTTCGGGTCGGTTGTTTATTCGGTTCCCCAATCTTATCCATGTTGATTTGGTTAATGGGTCTCTGATTTCACCAGGGAATGCGGGTGTTTTTTGCTCTAACCGGTTGCTTTCTTCTCACGTGGATTGTAATGCTGATGCGAAAGATTGGTTTCTTAAGGAAAGATTTGTGTTGCCTTCTGATGAGATTGATAAGGGATTGAGAATACTAGCAAGTGGGTGTCCTAATTTGCGTAGATTATTGGTGGTAAATGCTAGTGAATTGGGATTGTTGGGGGTAGCTGAGGAATGTCCAACTTTGCAAGTGTTGGAATTGCACAGATGTAATGATCAGGTTCTTCGTGGTATCGCGGCCTGTCAGAACTTGCAGATATTGAGATTGATTGGAAATGTTGATGGGTTTTATAAATCTTCGGTTACTGATATTGGATTGACTATTTTAGCTCAGGGATGTAAGAGGTTGGTGAAGCTGGAGCTGAGTGGTTGTGAAGGGAGCTATGAAGGGATTAAGGCAATAGCACAATGTTGTCAAATGCTCGAAGAGTTGATTCTTCGTGATCATAGGATGGAGGGTGGTTGGTTGTCTGCTCTTTCCTATTGTGAAAATTTGAACACCTTGAGGTTTATGTCTTGTAAGAGTATTGATCATTATGGATGGTTTGATGAAGATGTAGGATCTTGCCCGACGCTTGAAAGATTACATTTCGAGAAATGCCAATTAAGAAATAAGGAGAGTTTGAGAACGTTGTTTCTGCTATGTCAAGAAGTTAGAGAGGTTATTTTCCACAACTGTTGGGGACTGGATAATGAAATGTTCAGTCTATCCACTGGTCTAAGGTATTGGTTATATTATTCTGTTCTCGTTTACTTTGCTTGCTGTTGCTGGAAAATTTCGTGCTGGATTAGCATTTTGTTATGCATTTGACATACATGAACTTATTGTGTTCAGGTTTTATGACCTTGAAATGTAGTTCCTTATTTTTGTTAAAAATTACATTTTAGTGTTGCTGTAACCCCCATCCCCCACCCCTCGGGTATATAGACGACCAAATGAAAGGATAGTTTGCTTGTAATAGTGCATTTTATTTTGGTCATAGTATACCCTTTGATCTTGTCTTCTTGGTAAAAGGATAAGTGTGATAGATTTCCTTAGCTATTTGTGTTGGGGATAGATTGTTTTTTTAAGGCCATTTTGTAGATGCATTTGTAATCATGCACCCTCTTGGTGTTTCAGTTATTAATGTTAAAATAGCCTTACCGTTTCTCGAAGAGTAGACACTTCCATCTTGCATTAGAGAAAACACATAATGTTGATGGCATGACTATTATGTTTCAATTCATTATTGATGCTTGATTTATCTATATCATGTGTGCTCCAGTTTTGAGTTTTATACATTGAACTTGCTTCAGTTCTGACTGGCAATTTGGTATCATATTTTGTTTTGCATTCACTTGGAGCAATAGTAAAGTTGTCTCCGTGTGACCTATAGGTCACCGATTTGAGCCGTGGAAGTAGCCACTAATGCTTGCATTAGGAGGGTAGCCCCTTGCGTGAACAATGGATACTTTGTGCACAAGGCTGCCCTTTTTATGTTAGGAATTTGGGTTTCACAGCTTCATTTTGGTGTTATTTTCTACAGGAGAGTGAAGTCTCTTTGCCTAGAAAGCTGTTCACTGCTCACAACTGAAGGCCTCGAATCTGCACTCCTTTCATGGAAGGAGATCCAGAGCCTCAAGGTGATATCATGTGGCAATATAAAGGATAGTGAAATCAGTCCAGCACTTTCTACCTTGTTCTCCACGCTAAAAGATTTTCAGTGGAGACCAGACACAAAATCTCTTCTTTCAGCTGGTCTTGTGGGAACTGGCATGCGAAAAAGAGGCAGTAAATTATTCAAGAAGACGTGCGACTGGAAGTCACTGCCTGGTGCATAGACTGGCTTCCTTTCCTCATCATGCATTCAGACAATAAATTATTCAAGAAGACATGCGACTGGAAGTCACTGCCTGGTGTATAGACTGGCTTTCTGATCATGCATTCAGACAACTCTACTAGATTTTACCTCCTCATTTATGCATATAAGAACTCTTAACACATGAAAGAGGTCAGTGCGACACTTTGCTCCAATACTGTCAGCAATGAGGCCTTGATGTCATTATCCTGTATTTGTAGTCGCTTAAGTATGTAACGTAGGAACTATAGGATCGAAGATCGGCACTTTCTCAGGGTAGAGATGGAGAAAGAGGCCTAAGTTAATGTATAGAGCTCGATGCTGTAACCTCATGAGCATTCAGCTAAAGCCATCTCGCTGTATCTTTGTCAAGCTTAATGGTATTTCTGTATTGGAACCCCAAAAACTCTTAAAAGGGGTTTTCCTTTCTACAATGTTATAAAGAATTTTGGCACCTTTTGTGCCATGATTACTGCCTTCCACAATTGTGTGAAAGCATATTTGATATGAACCATACCAGCAAGCATGTCATTTGTGGAGGAGACGAGAACCAGAATAATTTTCTACATCAATGGCATCTCGAAATGATTTTTTTTGGGTTTTTAACACCTTCAGTCCTTGGCAACTAGATTTATGGATCGAAAACTTGAAGATAAAAAAGGCTAGTAACCTTCTATTTGAGACTTCTCTTTCAGACCTATTTTGATATAAGATGCAAAAGCAAATGGAACCAACAATCTTGCAACATGTAAGACATAATTTTTCATGCTCATGCATATACATGATCCATTTGGTATTTAAATGGAACTTCTCATCTACTCATACTCCAATTTAGACTATTACAATTGGGGCACTCTCTATGATCAACTTACCTATAATATGTATTTTGGTTCCGCCACGATCAACTCATCCAAAATGTGTTCATGGCATATATCCTCCATAGTTGCAATTGTCGATACACCATATAAGAACTGAAGTAAAGATACAAAAAAGTTGATGAACTTCATTAAATCAGTGATGGTCCTTAAATACAAAAAATTTAGGGATTGATCTCTATTAGTTGTTTTTAACAAGCACATGACACGAGGAGGGATAAGCGAATTGAGTTGCTCGAATTAGTAGTTTCGAAGAAGATTGACGACTTAACTACAATATAAATTAAAAGTTTTGCTGAACTATCATCTGTAAAGCTCGATGATTCTCCATTCAAGTAGCTTTAGCATTAGTATGCATCTCTACACCTTAATTGAGCTATTGATGTGCATGTTACACATTAAGCCATCATTCTCTACTTGCCTGCATATATTGTAAGTTCAGTATCTCATCTTCTCCATAATGAATACCAATTTAAGTAATTTATTTTCACATCCTAGATGTTTAATCTAATAATTATTCTTACTGCACTATGTATATCGAGTTGTACACGTTGAGTGCTCATCTCCCGTGCAGTCAAACATTTTTCTTCACCTCATGTGTGACGCGATATCCCTCACAATATGTAAAATAGTTAGTGCTTATTATACGCAAAAGACGTAATATATAAACATACCTTTTAATTTGGTCTCAACTTACATTTATATTGTTCAACTTATGATGTGCATAAGACACTTAGGCCATCATAAAGTTGAACAAGTAGACACACATCCTATATGACAAATCTCACGTAATTTGATATGTAGGACGCAGGCATCTCATACGATTTGATATGCAGGATGCATGCATCTCACATGATTTATCATTTAGGACATTTAAGTATCTGTACATTCAAAATTAAAAACCATAGATATTAGTTGAGACAAAATTAAAATATATTTGTCGCACCTGCCCAAAAGGTGTAAAGGAGCCTCCTATTTAGTAGGAGTTAGCATGCTAGCCGATGAATCCTTTGTTAGTTTCTTACCTTTCGAAGTATACTTTCGTTAAAATGACACATAACATGAAATATTTCCTATTAATTACATGAAGATTATATTATATAAATATTAGGTGAAACAGAATAAATTATAAAATATGCCCTAAGATATTTCTTAATCGCTAAAGCCAAAAGGAATCCCACCCGACAGACACAGTTCAATAAAGGCGAAGAAAGTTTTATGTGCAAAGCACAAGTTGTTCGTAAAGTTGATTGTCCACATTCTCCGTCGATATTTACCGGCATCATCTTCCCGGCGGGCACAGTGCCCGAGTTATTTATCAGTGAGATATGAAGAAGGATAAGGCGGTTGTAATAGAAAGCCCTAGCACCAATGAAGAAGAAGATTACGAACAAGAAGATGCTGCCGCAACTAATCATTCAGCTCGTCGATTTTCTACCCGAAACGCTTCTTCCAAATACGATTTCGTTAAGGTTTATATTCCTTCCATTGCTGCAATTTTGTCTCAGACTCTTTTTTTCTTCTTTATTTTAGTTTAATTTTGTTCTCTGTTTGCTTGCTTGCTTGCTTGTGTTTTAGGTGAAAGTATGGCTGGGTGACAATGCCGATCACTACTATGTTCTGTCTAGATTTTTGCTCAGCAGAATGCTCACAGTCACTAAGGTTCAGCATCGATACTTCCTTCCTTCGCAGATTATGAATCACATGCAAATTCATAATCAGCAAGTTATCATATCATGAATTGAATCAGATTTTTTTTTTTGACAAAAGTATCAGATTTTATTTTCTATGTTGAAAAAATAAAATTTACTATCAAATTGGAATTATATGGGAGAAAAAAGAAGAAGAAAAGGTATTGGCTTGAGCAGGTTATCAGTTGCCATGTAAAAATACAAACATGTACTCCCTGGTTCACTTTTACTTGTATACCTTGGATTTTGCACGCCCCTTTATAAACAATGATTAATATGAGTATTTTACCACAATATCCATTTTAATTGATGTATAGTCTTTGGGTAAACCACCAAAAAATATTTTTTTCTGTGCTAAAAGTGAACTAGTATAGTGGACAAGTAAAAATGAACAGAACAGAGGGAGTATATCTCTAGGTATCACCTTAAGTTCTGCTGCTTCTCTTAGTCGATGACTAAAGTTGTCGCTTACCAACACTGTTCCTATTAAAATTCTAACATCACAACTCTGTTGTTCCTTGAATTGGGCAATATGTATGGTTATTATGTTGTCATTTGTTACTTTGTTAGGGTCCCAGGTTTCCTTATTTCAAAAGGATGGCCTACTACCAGATCTATAGCTTGTGGTATGAATGTTGAGTTAATGTGCACTGCTTCTAATTTACAGATTCCAAATCACGTGGCTATTAAAATTGCACTTGAGCTTAAGAAGCTTCTTGTTGACAACAGCCTACTCGATGTGTATGACATCAAAATTTGTATCTTATTCTCATTGAGTTTTACTTGACTTGCTCCGTAGTAATTAAACAATTATTTCTTAATGCAGCTCACAATCAGATTTGGAGGCAAACTTGTTCAAGGTACCACATGTCTTATTCTCGGTTATGTTCCGTCTCCAATTCTTTTCAGAGGTTCAGTTATTTTTCCATGAATATTTAACTATCCAAGATACTTTACTGTGAATGTTTTAGCTTATTCCATTGGCTCTACATCTTGACACAAAGATGTTTGTGTTTTATATTGAATTACCTGTGTAGGAGAGTTAAGATGCACAAATTGATAAGCATGTTATGCTGTCAGGAACCAACCCTTTGGTTGAGGGTATTATAGGTCGTTTATCTATTGATTGTCTGAAAAAACAAACACTGCCATAATACATCTGTGCAAACCCTATTGCCTCAATCACAAAAGTTATACATGAAGAGATTTTTCCAAAGAAACATTTAATTTCTGTGATTTCTTTCTCTTAATTCGACAAACATCTCATACTAGTTTCTGTACAAGTTGACCTTGTAGTATGTGACTTGATTTTCCTTTCTGTTAGACGTTGTTCAAAGTTCTGAAAGTAGCTAAATAACACTGAATTGTTTGGATGCCATGCAGCTTATGGAGCGAAGAGGTTTCGGAGAAGAGTATATAAACCGTTATAAAATGATTACGAGGTTGGTGATATTTTTTTGTCAACTTTCCCTTTCTTTTCCTATTGAGGATCATTTTCTTGTATATTCATTTTTGTAGAGGATGGAGCAATGAGGAAGGGAATGATTGAAACGACCTAATTTAGTATTTGATGTTGCTTTCCCTCTGTTTTTTTGGCTATCTTTATGTTCTTAGATTTCACCATATGCGAGTGCCTTTGGTAATTCTTGTTTGTGGTACTGCTTGTGTTGGAAAATCTACCATTGCTACCCAACTTGCACAGAGGCTGAACTTGCCAAATGTCTTGCAGGTTCTTCTTTAATCCCTCTGCATTTTCTGTGTCTGCTTCTATCTATTCCTTTGAGCAAGCGCTCTGTTTATCCTTGCTTGCTTATCAATTATATGCGTTTTTTTTCAGACTGCCATGGTGTATGAATTGCTACGGACATCAACAGAGTATGTAACTGTCAATGCAGATTTAGTTATTTTGGTTACCTGTTACTTCCAGAAAACTGTGTAGTCATGTTGTTCATGCTTAACTAAAGGTTATCTGAGAAGTGTGATATCATGTGGCACTCAAATACTTGTATGCCTTGTAATTTTGTCAGCGCACCTTTGGCATCTTCTCCTGTATGGGCACGTGATTTCAGTTCATCAGATGAGCTAATTACCGAATTCTGCAGAGAATGCAGAATAGTAAGGAAAGGTAATTCTTGTTGTAAACAACTGTTTTGGAGCATGCCAAGGAATTTGATCAGCATCTCAATTTTTTGTAGGTTTGGCTGGTGATTTGAAGAAAGCTATGAAAGATGGAAAACCAATTATAATTGAGGTATTTTTCCTCCATAAACTACATAATGAGTTCATCACTTGTTTTGTCATGCTTAGATGTTATAGACACTTGTGTGACCTCCCTGTCTTTCTTCATAATCCTCTCTTGACATCTTGATTGGAAAAGAAGCATTGCTACTGGTCCTTACAAAAATAATAATAAAAAAATAATAAGAAGAAAGCATTGCCACTGGCAGAAATGAGTTCTCAAGATTAGAAGTCTTAAGTTTTTACATTGAGCCCCACCTCTGTTAGAACTAATTATTTTTTAAAAAGGAATTTTGCGGAGGAAACATGGACTATTTCCAAAGCTCCCAGAGGGTGTGCTTTGTATCTATAAACATATTTATCTCCTAATATATATATGTGTGTATATATATATAATACTTGTACATCCAATCACTTGAGAAAATTATGGATGTATCGGAACTAATTTTCTAGATTAGCATTTTTGGATTTGCCAAAAAAACTAAGTAGTTCTAAACCTCCTTGATGTCTTTATATATGCATCTGATATCGATGTGACTTTTGAGTGTTGTCTTTTGATTCTAAGTCTATCTTGTTCTTGTTCTTTGTATACAAAAAGCTTTATCAAAAATGTCTATCTTATTCTTTGTTACTAACTAGTTTGGACTTTCATTTGCACCATCAAAACGAGGTCTTCTTGTTAGATAACACAGTTTGAGCTCATTTATGTGGTTATGCATCGCCAATAATAGAAAAAGTGGCAATCACTTTGTAACTTATGATCAGGAAGGAAATGATGTGAAAGTGCACAATTACCTTATTTGACATCCAGAAGGAGTGAGAATCTGGGAGAAGGATAAATCTCCACCCAAGTTCTTCTGGTGCATCTACATTTGAGATCAGAAGGAAGGGAGGGAAGAGAGATTGAGGAAGTCCCAGAGAAATCATTGGTGAATCTGCTTTATAGCAGTATCAGAAGAGTTTCTACCTTGGTACACTGTGCAGGCAAAGCATTATCAGCTGCATGTGACAAGAAATCAGTTGGAAGAAATCAAATGTCAAAGTGGGTCAGAAAGAATATTCTGAGGCTTAGTAAACTTTGGGGTTTCTGTTCATAGGTTTAAAAAAGAGGTCATAAGAGTGGTTCTATCTCAAACCAAAAAGGTTAGGAAGAGCTTAAAGAGTTGGAGTTTCCTATAAATTATGGGAACGAAGGAGATTGGAGCAACTATAAAAGGTCAATGCTATGTATCCAAATGAAGATTGAAATTGTTTGCTGAAATGTGAGGGGGTAAATAAAAGGGAAATAGTCCGCATTGAAGATAAAATTTTGACATGTATTATTTCCTCCAAAGCTCCAAGATAAGTAAATGGACAGTAGACTAACAAGGCAACTAGGCAAGTATGAGGCAACTGATGGGTGACTGATGTAAGTACTGGGAGCCCATGGGGCCAAAGTGGGGTTTTAATTGGACAAAAGAGCAAAGTCTGCCAAAGAAAGTATGAAAGATGATCGTTCCATCTTCATTATTCGGTCCATCACTTGATCTGATTATGCACGGGTATTTACACGGGGGAGTATGGACCACATTCCTTTGATGAAAGAAGGGATATGTGGTAGGAATTGGAGGCACTGAGAGGATTGTGCAATAATGGGTGATTAGATCGGATTGTTAGGTTTGAAGTTGAGAAGTCCAATAATACTTGGGTTACATGGTCCATCAAAGATTTATCCAATCTCATCTCAGAGTTGGATCTAACTAATCCTGCACTTTTAGGCAGTAAGTTCACAAGAATAAGAGTTGAAGACAGACCAGCTGCGTTCAGGATAGAAATATTCCTTTTCTACTGAACTAGATGATTTGTTCAGGAAAACAATAGCTTGGGTGAACCCAGTATTGGATGATAAACAAATCTTGCTAGCGTGTGCATTTGGGAATAGAAATGGTTCATTTTTCAAGTTTGAAATGCTTAAATTTTGATTGATGAACACGAGAATTTGTGAAAACCTGCATACTTTCCCATGTCTTACCTATAAAACTCGGTAGGAACTTATTAGCACCAATGTTTTGCTTGCATATACATGGTTGATATTAAAGGAAGTATTTTTAGCACATACCTAAACAATTGTCAACTTGTGAGTTTCAAGATTTCCTTATAGATTCAAACTTCCTGCACCACCAAAGGAAGGAATAAACTTTGCAAGGGATCTACTTAACAACAAAAAAGAATCTAATACTTTCCTGCTCTACTTCCCGATACAATAGGAAGATGATTTTATGGATTTGGTTAAAGATGCTGATATTAAAGGAAGTGTTTTTACCACACACCTTTACAATTATATACTGTGAGTTTCAAGATTTCCTTATAGATCCAAACTTTCCGCACCACCAAAGGAAGGAATAAACTTACAAGGGATCTACTTAACAACAAAGAAGAATCTAATACTTTCCTGCACTACTTCCCGATACAATAGAAAGATGATTTTATGGATTTGGTTAAAGATTGGTGGCATCTTACAATACAAAAAAGCAGAGCTGATTTTGAAATCACCTGAAAGCTGAAGCTTCTCAAAGAGTTACTAAAAGATTTGAGCCAGTCAATTGAAAAATGCCAAGAAATGAGGGAGATGGAAATTGGAGCAAGCTAGAAAGCACTGAAAAAAGAAGCTAAGTCATACAGTCTAACTGATGATGAAACCATATAGAGAATTGACCTTTAAGGTGATAAGGAAAAGTTTAGCAAATGCAGAGGGGGATTGTATCGGGGAGAGGGATAATAGGTAAAAACTTGTTCCTGGCTGCAAAGTGGTGACAAAAAGCAAAGCTTATCTATAAAATGGCTGATGCCAATAATGTCAGCACAAATTATAAGCTCATGATAGAAAGGACAATTGTCGAGGAAGCAGAGAGGATTAAACAGAAAATTGCTGAGGTTCTATCAAGAGTTAAATATGAAAGAGCAGGCAGGAGAGCGATGTGTGAGAAGGAGATTCTTAACGTGTAAATGAAATTGATCATATGGTAGACTTCAGTGGCTCCTTTAGGTAGAGACAATGAAGCTCTTAGCACACTTGAATATAATTTTCTAACACAATACCCCCATTGTGCCTTAAATATAATGAGATTACCTTATTTTTTCTTGAAAAGAAAGATACGCGAAGAGAGTGTGGTGCAGTTCAGGAAGCATTTTATGCGAAAAGAAATAATATGTATTGACACGTGAGCATGCATAGCATAGTCCATTCTAGTATATTCATCATTGTCATGTTGCCTTTCTCAAAAAAAAAAAAAAAAAGAGTATATTCATCCTTGTTGCTGCAGTAGTAATTAGAGGATTCATCACAGTTTTGTATCACATCAACTATTTTATCAATTGGTGGTGAATGTCGAAAATCCTTTTGGCTTTGCATTCAGTTCAAATTTAAAAATAATGCTTGAACATTGAGTGATCCCAGTTGGATGGTATATTAATGGCAGGGGATACACCTAGATCCTAGTATTTACCTAATGGATGAAGAGAATAAATTGCCACCAGCTTCTCCAGCAAACCAAGCAGGGCCAGAATCTCTGAAGGTGGAAGAACAGAATGAATTACAACAGAAAAGCAATTCTAATGTTAGACACAACAGTCAGAGAGACTGCAATATGAATTCAGAACCAGGGAAAACCTGTGAGTTAAACAACCTCACAACTGCTCTGAAATCCTTGGACATTGTTAATGAAATCTCTGAAAATAGGGGTATGTGCGTTTGCATTTCTGCTAGTTTTTCCATCTCCACTAAAAGCTACTCAAGCTGCTTTTTTGGGGGGAGGGTTGTGTGGGTTCTTTCTTTATTTTTTCTCTCCTTTGATGCTTCCTCACTGCCTGTCTGGTAATGCAGGTGAAAAAGTTAAAGATTCAGGGGCAGACCAAAATCCTTCTCATAAAAGAGAAAAATCTGGTGCTCAACCAATAATTGTACCTATAGTTCTACGGATGGCCGAATTTGACCACAAGGTGGTTACCTTAAATGTCTATTTATCCTATATAATCTCCAGTTTTTTTTTCATTATATCTTCTTTCTCTAAAATAGATCAAGATAAAGAGCTGATCCAAATTCTCTAAGCCTTGTCTTCGAGATGGCGAAGTAAAATATAGTTTATCTATATGTACCTGTTTGGAACAGCTATTGGTTTCTTACTAATCTGCGCATTAGTCTGTTTGAAGTCAAGGGATTTAAGTTATTATCTTCCCTTCAATGTACCCAGTTCCACCTTCTATTTTGAGCGACAAATTTTACCTTCTACATCCTTCCTTACTCATGTCCCTAGTACTTCTCCCAACTGTCCTTCCCTCCTTTATTTACTGTAAACTGATGTCTCAATTTACGTTAAACTAGCTTCATGAAATAGCTCAACATTTTTTGTGTTTAATGTTTTTCTTGAGCAGAGGGTTTATCGGACACAACCTCTCTACCTCATATGGTAGGGGTAAGGTTTGTGTACACTCTACCTTCCTTAGACCCCACTTGTGGGATCACACTGGTTTTTTTTTTCCTGTTAAATGGTGAAGTAAAAAATATGCTTTTCATGTTGGTTATCTTATACATTGCATTCACACTAGTCCACCACAGCTACTAAGCAAGATTCCATGGATAGCTTTGAAAGGAAAAGGCAATGGGGCAATGAGGTTGGGATATATGTACTAGCTGATTATAATAATGTAAACTATAAGATTCATGTGATTTATTCATCGACTGAAGTAGTGAAGTGCTCCTCGTTGAACTTCTCAGTTGTTACATTCTTAAAGTTAAATTGTTTGATTTATTATTGGCTGTCAGTCAATAACAGGAAGAGATGGGGTTAATTAGAGAGAACCACTAAAGCAAGATTTATCCATTTTCAGAAGAGCAAAAGAGCAAAATGGAAATAGTCAACCATTTATATATGTGGAGTCTTTTACTTCCTGAGTTTACTACTTCTGCTTCCAATAATTTACGAGAACCTCAATTGTATGCAACAAAAGTGGAATGTTCCATAATATTGTCTTACTCCCTCCCCTCCTCCCCCTCTTTTGCAGTGCAATTTTCATTTGAACATACCAAATCATTTATAGGTTTTATCACTATACAGCATCCTTTATTTTCAAAACTACACATTGATTAAACAAGTCAAAGTCACCTGCAACTGAGCTATGTGTACAAACTACCCAAAAAAATATAATTGTCTCCTTCCTGCTGCCGATACAATATGCAATGAAATTGGGTCCATTATTATCATCCTCAATTATTATCCATTGCCTAAAGCAGGATTGAGGCAGTAAAACTGCTTTCATATTTAGTCCCATGTCCTACCTTCTTGACAATTGTGTCTTTCATGCAGGCATTGCTGGAAGAGTGGGTAGCGACTCGTACATGCAGTGAGAAATATCCTACCCAGGTTCCACAAGTTCTTGAGTTCTCTTATTTATCATTATCTGTACATGAATGTTTAACATAATTATAAGGCCAAACCCATCGGTGGCCCCCTAAAGTTGGCCCTAAGTTGGTTCCACTATGTCATTTTAACACTTTTTGGTGACATGTCAAAGTGAGTGTGATACACTCAACAACGACGCGTGAAAGTCTACATTTAGCCATTTTTTATTTTATTTTCTCTTCTCCATTTCTCAAGACACCACCTCCCACCATTTTTCAAGCTTAAACTCCTTCCATGGAAGTTTGACTTTTTTATTTCAATCCATTAGAAGTTTAGGAACAGACTCATTTTAAGATTTAAATATTGAAAAAGTTTGATAATTTTAATTTTAGATAAAATACGATTTAGTAGAATAGAAGGAGGGAGAGAGAATGAGAATAGTGGCGGTGGTGGATCTCCATTTTTCTGGTGAACAAAGGGGTGGAAATATTTTTCAGATCTGAATAAATAAAGTAACTGGTGATTGAAAATTATATTTAACTCACAAATTATTGTTAAGTAAAGAATTTAAAAAATAAAAAATAAACCAAAAAAAAAAAAAAAAGCAGAGAAATGACCGTCCACTTCCAAATCTTAAAACTTTTTGGGAGATGACGATCAGCAGGGGTGGTGTGGTGGGGGTGGGCTGCTTCTGCATTTTTTTTAATTGGTCAAACCTCTTTCTAAAAAATTATTTGGAAAAAATGCCACAGGTCATTGATTCAATTGGTCATTTTTTATCTTTACTCAAAATTCATTAGTTAATAATTATTTTGAATACGAATGACAAATGTCGTCATATAATTCATTACTTTACATGTCATTCGCAAGTGTAACATACACAGTATATATTTTTGCTGATTGTTAAAAAGTGTCAAAACAACACAATGAAACACTACATAAGGTGTCTAAAATGAACATCACTTAGTTAAGGTATCTAACTGATACTTGGTGCCAACTTTAGGGGGCTACCGATGGGTTTGGCCTAATTATAATTCAAGTGGGTGGCTTTTGATATAGTAGCACATGATCTCTGCAAAGCCTGTGATACATGTTCTTATCAGTAGAAGGTGTGCCTGGGATATTTAGCATCTATTATCCACATATGCTCTTCTTTTATTTTGGTTTAAATTACTAGGAAATTGATTTTTTTGGATTTATCTATGCACATGTGTAGATAGGGCCAGCTGACCTCAACTTTCTGGTACAGTGGTGGAAACCTTTTCCAATAATTAAATGTAGATAATTCAAAAAGAATGTGTAAGAAAGAGGGTGCAATGTCTTGTCAAAAATGATCTGTTTACTACAGCATATAAACTGTTCAAGATCTGTTTCCCTTCTATTTGGAAAGTTGAAAAACCAATTTGAAGATATACTAACCAGAGTCTATGTTTCTCCCTACTTTTCTCCAAAGCATCAGTTCTTCCAGTTATAGCAAAAGAGAATATTAAATATCTTGAGTTTGAAAACAACTTATGCATACGATGTTTAAACTTACCTATGAAGATCACCAATTTAATGATCCTTTCATCTCTTTTTGTATTTTTATATATCCAAGTGAGGTTGTTTTCATACTTAATTGAAGTACCATTTTGTCTTCTAGTCATCAGTTAGGGATGTGACAGTTCCCTTTTCATTATACCCATAACCACCGTCCACCCCCCACCACCACTACGCCCCCCTCCCCCCACCCTCCCCCCACAAAAAAAAGAAAAAGGAAAAGGGATGGCAGTTCAATTTTGTCATTCTTGTCAGTAGCATGGACTTAAGTGCCAGAAGAGAATTAAAGAGAATTGTGATATTTTACGAATCAAAGAAAGTTGGAACACATATCATAAAGCTCATCAATCTACAAGAAATTCAGAAAATTTTCACCCTTTGCTGTCTCTGTATCTGGCTTCAATTCTTTCTATATGTTTATGCGTGTGATATTACTAAGCACACATGATACATAATGTACTTGTATCTGAATATTTTTTATTTTCTTGTCTTGTTTTTTTAGCTGGTAATCCTCTCTTGAATTTCTTTTCAGGACAAAGATAACATGATATCTAACTTGAAGACTATACAGGACTATCTCTGTTCCTTTACCTCGCAGGTATGGTGTTTGCTATCTTTCCCAGCATCAACATAAAATTTGGAAATCCTTCTGCATAGATATAACTGTCTGAGGACCCATAAACAAAAATATCTGAAGAGAAATCAAGACTAATCAACCTACCAGTAAGAGCCTAATCTGCATTAAACCTACTGTAGTATCTAATGAAGCTCAAAAGTCAGAAATTCCTCCAGACTATTTATAAGTCTTCTTGGTATTGGATCCTCTTCTCTTTCGTGTTTTTCTGGTGGTAAGCAAATTCAATGAGCACAACTGTATGATGAAAGCCCTATAATCTGTCTATAAACGAAATAAAAATGGCTTGATAATCAAGCAATGTATTATTATCACCCTTAAAATGCCGTCATTGCAGATTTGATACGTATTCAATTTGAAAATGTTGGATGCATGATGTCCTACATTCTCCTAAATGCAGCTAGTGATGCACGATGCTATTTCAATAGTGTGTTCTTGCAGCTAGCCAGCTTGTATCTGGAGTTTGAATCTAGTGTCCGTTTCTTTCAATTCCATTCTTCATCCAGATGAATGAATAGAGCTAGAGGAAAGATGGGGACCCCAAAATTGAGCATGACGTCCAAGTCAATAGGTTTCAGTTTCGCTATTGGCTGGTCTTTTTGTTTTCTTGTGTGGTAGTGGAAGGTGCTAAAAGGCGGGGGGGGTAGTATATTTTCTTGTGGTGCGAGGGACTTGCTAGGCAGTTCATGTAAATTTGTCAAGTTATGGGAGAGTCAATTCTTTTCTAGAATTCTCGATACTACTTGACTTGCATATATTTGAAGGCATGCACCAAAAAAGGAATTTTAACTTATGGTGAGTTGAAGACACAAGTTACAATAAATAAAAAGCACCCTACAATTGTAGTTGGACATTAGTATGGAAGTTGTCTAATAAGTGATCTTTTACTTAACTTATTATTTTAAAGAAAGAAAAATAATTATTATTCGTATACTTTTTCATGCCTGATCGATTTGATTTGACTTTTACAGACTACATCCCATAATCTTGTGGTTCTAGTTAGATTATTGACTTGTTATAAGTATAATGTTAACGATTTTTATCCTATGGGTGCTGCGTTCTTTATTGACAGGGTTTAACAGTGGTAAACATATCAGCGACGACGTTTCCACAAACATTGGATTGGCTGCACAATCATCTTTTACAGGTAATTTGCCAATGTATTCTTCTTTCCCTGTGGTTAATTTTGTTGATCGTCACTGCTGATTTCTTCTGGGAAAGTTGAAACCTGAGCTGTCTGATGGGTTTGCACGGTTGAAAGAGAGGTTAAGATAAGTGAAAACCATTATTTACTTTTTCTCCTGCTTTCCAGTGTATCGAGCAAGGTACATCACATGTTTCTAGGGGTAACAGTGTGGAGATAGCCAAAGACTAGATTACTGCCAGCCGTATCTCGATGATCAAGGTACTCAGCAGCCTATTAAGTCTGTCTACCGCCTTTGCAGATAATTAAAGCTCTGTTTTGCATGAGCTACGGGTGCTTATCGGGCTGGTTGGATATTTGTATTTAATGGTCCGCTTTATCGGTTATCTGTTTTAAATGTATTAAACTGCTAACTAACTGATAAGATGTCGGTAGGTTTGATATTAGCTTTTAGCAGTTATCAGTCAGTTTATTGGTTAAATTAATGATACCTTCATAAATGAATTTGTATTTTATCCCCTTAATAAATTATAATATCATTACTTTTGACTCATCGGTTACGGTTTGATTCAAAACAAAAGTTGTCTCTGTTACATGGTCTTTTGTGTAATTCATTCAGCCAAGACAATCCTGAATCAAACCAAAAGTTGTCTCTGTTACATGGTCTTTTGTGTAATTCATTCAGTCAAGACAATCCTGCTCTATTGACAAGAGGTTTGAGGTGTTAAGGCCAACGTCATCTTGTACCTTATGTTTCCCAGATGGCTCCCATAATTTACATGTAGCTAGTCCCTGAATTAGAGGAATGTGTAGAATTATTAACACGTTAAATTATAAGATACCCTTCACACAACAGACAATTGAAACGACAAATTGATAGTTGTTTATCATAAATGGTCTAAAACTCCCTCAACTTATATCCGAAATTTCAACTACACACTCCAACTTTACGGGTGTTCTATTACTCACCTGAATTTTATATTTCTCTATTTTATACACACCTAAACATATTAAAAGTAGAATATATACCCCCTTAAAAGCTCACACCCAGATTTATATCAAAAAGTAAATGACACGCGCTTGCCACATAATTTACCTTTTCAAAAATTAAAAAAATATTATTTTTTCCTTTATTCTAATTTTCCTTTTATAATATCCTTCTTCTCTTTCTCTTCTCTTTCCTTTCTTGCTCCATTTTTTCTTTACTTTGACCAAATTATTTTTCAAACTAACAAAGCAAGCTTAAATTTAGAAGTCATTGAGTGAAATTTTCTTCATAAACCTTCTTAACTTCTGAAAATTCATCCTTGGGTTGAATGGAAAATTAGTGATGAACACAAAAAGAGTGATAGTGTTCAATATTTGGAGACTTCAAAATTTGATTTTTCAAAGTGGGTTTTGGATTTCGGTTGAAATTATTGAGAGCTTAGCAGCTTTAAAAATGAACGTGGCGAATCACGATGGAGGTAGATGGCGATTGACGGCGCGAGCGGCGACTTGGTGGTGGAGTTGAGGCCGCCGGTGTTGCTCCGGTGAAGAGAAAACAAAAAGAGAAAAAAAAAGGTAAAAAGAAAAAATAAAACAAAAACAACAAATTATGAAATCTATAAATCGGGTTGTGAGTAATTGTGAGACAAATTATGAAAATGTATTAGAAGATGGGTGAGGAGATGGGCTGCCATAGTGGTTCAACAATGGTGATGGAGATGTATAGGTAGGGAGGGTGTTGAGTGATGAGAGAGAGAGGACGAAAAATGATAAAGGAAAAAGAAATGAAAAAAATAAAAAAAATAAAATTAAAGGTAAAAATTGGAAAATGTATTTAACAAAAAGTTAAAATATTTTTGAAATATTTTTTTGATCAGTTCTCAAATGCCTTTAAGAGAGTGAACACACTCTCTGCGCCATGTCAGCATTTAAGGTGCATTAATTCCGTTTTAAAATAATTTAAGGGGGTAATAGGACACCCCTAAAGTTGGAGTGTGTAGTTAGGATTTTGGGTATAGGTTGAGGGGGGGCGGGCGGTTTAGACCATTTTCTCTTTATTTTATTTTTGCTGAATTTGATAATTTTCGCAAAATGAAGAACATATTCTCTATGATAATTTATATAATCGGTATAGAAGAAAAATAGTCAGAATATCATTTCAATGTTTGACGTCAGTAGATCACGAGAAAACTTTCTTTGGCATCTTATTAATTTATTTATATTTTTCCGACCTATAATCATTTATAGTTATCCTTTTTGTTGAATAAAATATCATAGATCCAGATATGCTTGAACTCAAATGGGATATATATGGCCCTTAACCTTTGGGTTATGGATGGATGGATTAGTGCTAATTAGCAAATTTCCCTATTCACTCAAAGCTTAGTAAGTCAACCACTAGAAAATTAATCAGAAGCTTTTTCTAAGCAATCACGCTACCAGTACTGACCGTATCACTTAATTAGGGCCTACCGTATATCATAAGCTAGTACTCTTTGTTTGTCTTATTTTCTTTTTTAGTTCGTTTGAAAAACTGTTTTTTTTTTTTTTTAAATTTAATGTCTTAATTTCAGCTTTTCATATAACATGGTTAAGATAATAAGATTAAATAATATTTTGGTACATTTTACATATATTTAATTTAAGACCGTAAGATTCAATTTTTTTTTTTTTACTTTCTTAAACTGTGTCGTTAAAACCAGACAAACAAATTAAAATGAATTGAGCATCTACATTTGAGTATTGTATAGGATCTTTTGTGCAACCAGCTAGCAAGTACATTTATGTTGTATCTTTATACAATTTTCCAGAGCGGGCCATAAATTTTACATACAATTAATTTAAGATGGTAAAATTCAACAATCTTCTTTACTTTCTTAGATTTTGTGTCAAGTTAAAACAAAACATCATTGTATTGTGTAGGATCTTTTATGCAACTAGCTAGCAATTTTCAGAGCTGGGCAGATTTAAAGGCTACTTCCAAAAAATATAATTAAATCTCGTCATCCCAAAGTTCCTGGATGGTTCTGTATGGGCTTGTAGTATGATTAGATAGCCATTCTCCCCTCATAATCTTCCTCTCCTCCATTTTATTTATGTCAATTAGATCCCATTCATCTAATTTCAAATGAAGAGCTCCCATATTCTCTTTCATTCTTCGCATATTAAAGCTCTTCACTATCACACTTGATCCTTGACACAATCCCCATCTTAGAGCAACCTAAAAAATTCATCAACATTAGTTATTTTCGTTCTAGTCATCAAAAAAATTGAACAATTTGCTTGTTTGAGAGGCGCGTTTAATTTCTTACTTGCGCTGGAGTTGCATTATGCTTGTGGGCAATGGATTGTATAATTGGATGATCAACCACAGTAGTAGTCCCCCAAGCATTTCCAGGACCACCAAGAGGTGAATATGCACTTACATGAATTCCATATTCCCTACATATTGATCTCAACTTACGTTGCCTCCACATTGGATGCATTTCCACCTATAGTTAACCACAAAAAACACATCATCAGAAAAAAAATTAAATTATTTATTTATTCGTATGTAACAGTCTAGCCCGTTAGTAATATTGTCCCCTCTACCTGATTGACAACAGGAGTGACACAAGCAAAATCTAGAAGGTGTTGTATTTTTGTTGAAGAAAAATTGCTGACGCCTATGGATCTACACAAGCCCATCTCTAAACACCTCTCCATACCAGACCAAGTATTTTCCATGTCTAATTCCTCAAAGTCTTCTTCTGCGGGAATTGGATAATCTACCCATGGCTTCAACGCCACTGGCCAATGCACTAAATACATGTCTATGTATTCCATTCCTAGCCTCCTGTAAATGAAAAGTTCAAAATTAAATTATTTTCAAATATAGAAATGTATCATCCCTCACTAATAACAAAGAAATGAAAAAAAATTAAAAAATGTGTAAGTCAGCGCGCTTACTGTAGAGTTTGTTGAAGAGCAGTAACAGGATCATGATGATCACTTGACCAAAGTTTAGAAGTGACATGAATATCTTCCCTTTCAACCAATCCATCATGAATCGCTCGTCTTAATGCATTTCCCACAGCCAGCTCAGAACCGTATATTTTCGCGGTATCAAAATGTCTGTACCCCATCTATACGTACACATAAAACGTATTAGACTAATTTCATACACAACAAATTGCGATAAAGGGTAATTGCAGATGACTCTATTTGAAAAGTTGATACATAACTTACCTTGATGGCTGTTCTAACGGCTGTCTCAGTTGTTTCCCTATCGTTTTCGCCTGAATAAGTACCCATACCTATAATTGGTAATGTGTCACCATTGTTTAGCATTGTCTGATAATTTCTCATCTCTCTCTTTTTTTCCTCTCACTTTAATTAATTTGTGTTGATGCATGAAATGAATTTAGAGTGGGTTTATATAGTTTGCGTTCCTCACCAAAAAGTCAATAGCTTTCAGATGGGACGGTGCGATACATGATGATAGATTATTAAATACAAATTCGTAATTAATAATCAGCAGATTTTATTTGTCTCAATATCTGGAGGACGGCACAACTGGCACTAATCACTTAATTAAATTGATAAATGTACTAATACAATTTTTTTAATTTGGATTGAAGAGAAAGTGTCAAGCCGCTGACTTGCATCTTGAAAAAAATTAAAAAAATATAGTTGATGACCGCCCATTTAATTTTTTAAAGTAATAAAGTCAAATGGCTCAAAACTGGAAATACAGAGACACCTTTTTTTTGTGTGTGGAGATTTGATTTTGCAGTCTTAAAAAAATTCTTTTTAATTTAATGTCGTTTTTATAAGAAATTTTTATTTATAATAAATTTTCATTTTTATGCATAAAAAATCAAAAAGACATTTTTTAAGTTTTGATTTTATAAATGATCGTAAGAGATTATTTTCTCCTGAGTAGTCGTGCCCAACAGCGAAACAAGAGCAGCTGAACCCAAAGAGCAGACTAAATATTAGTACTATATAAGGTTTGAAAACAAGTTTGACAAATTAATACTAGTTAATAAATAATAAACTTATAATTAAATGTTGAGTAAACAAAAGCTTGAGTTGACTCTAAACATGTCATAGGCCATGAATGACCTTAATCAAATTCCCCCCCAGCCCCACAACCCCAACCCCGCACTCCAGTACTCCCTCTTATCCATTTTAATTATTGTGTGTTCTAAAAATAACTGATCTAAAATAGGTGTTGTATTTTTTTTTCCATCTCATACTATTTGTTCATAACTCTACATTACTATATAAAAAATATGTCTTAAATTACTTGTCAATTTACGAAATCAAAATAAAGATGATTAATTTTTTTTTTTCATTTTACCTGTAAATTAATTCCTTTTTGAAAGTGTAGATATTGTAAAGTCTCAAAAAAGCTCTTTCAAAAACACAATGAAGTGTATTAAAAAAAATTAAGAGTAAATTAGTACATTTATTATTTATGATTTCTTGAGGGATGTGTAAAGGAAAAAGTAGACAAGTAATATGAGATAGAGAGAGTATTCATTCCGTCTCATTAGTTGATCATCATATCAAAAATAGTTGTCTCATATTAGCAATCCACCTTGCTAAATCAAAAAAATAATAATTAATTATTATTACCCTTGCATTTAATTCTTTTTTAAAGTGTTTACATTTGTTTGTAAAATTCGCAAGAAGTTTTTTAAGAGGTGAATTAGTAAAATTATCTTCTTGTTTATAATTTCTTAAGTATGGTGCAAAATGAAAAATCAAAATATACTCTCTTCTAGTCCACTTTATTATCGTTCTTATACTAAAAATAAATGATTTAAATTAAAATAGTTAATTCAGATATGTTTAACCTTTGGGTTATGGAGAGGCTACAATTAATTAATCACTTTTCAATTTGTTTTAAGTCAATGATTAATATAATAATATAATATATATAGTTTCAAAGAAGATAAGTAATATGTATACAGATTTTATTCATATTGTATAAAAATAAAATAAAAATTGTTTTCAACATATTTAGATTTTTAAGACAATTATTGTAAAATTAATTAATGGGACGCTTTCCTTAAGAAATGATGCGACCGATAACGAGTATGGTATTAATTGCATAAGCAGAGGCACACTCAATGCCAATACTAATTTCCTTCAACTTCCAAATCAAATGCGCCTGCCTAATATCAGTGTATTGGACCCCTTTTTATTTATTTATTTATTCTTTTACTCTTTTTTTTTTTTTTTTTATGTGTATTGTTCTTTGAAAACGTATTTGAGAAATAAGTATTAGGGCTTCCAAAGGATTTTTTATGGGAGAAAAATGATTCAAGGTGTATACATGGCATATACGATAAACAAAAAATATACTTGAAAGTTCATTTGATAGATTGCTTGATTGGAAGATATGATCAATGAGTTCAACCTTGACTCTTTATCAGAATCAAGAGATAATCAATATAAGAATAAAGACAGAAATCTATGACCCGAAGTAAAAGAGCTTTTGTTCGATGATAGAGCAAAAGAACAAATAAAATAATTATTGAAACTCTCTTTTTTATTTATTTAATTAAAAATGATTTTACAAAATAAATAAAAAAGTAATATTATATGTTGGTTTATTTTTATTTACATGTTTGGGTGTAAAATAAATATACCAACCTCATGAATTTAAATAAAGTAAATATTGACGTCCCTCTATTAAAACAAACAGTCCAACGACTTTTTAAAATTTAAGCATGACAATTTGGTGTAGCATAGTGCATTGGTTTCCCTAGAAGTACCAGCCATGCCCATCGGTTTTAGTCCTCTTTTTTGGAGACAAATTTTAGGAGTTCGGAATCGAGACGGAAAGAAAATTTGTCAAAATTTTTAAAAGGGCATCAAAATAGATTATTGAACCAAAAGGGCAACTTTCTAACTGTAAATTTGACACCGTTTTAATTAGGACAGCCACCGCAAGGCGCGAAATCCCATGCGCCTTGCGGCGGAATTATTTTTTATTTTTTTTCATTCCAATTATTAAAAAAAAAATATTACTTCATTTTACTATCTTTACAATTTGCTTATATAGTTGACATTTAGGTTTTATTTATCTTAGGATGATACTTTTTCTACTCTAGTGTTGATGAACATCCAGAAATAATTTAAATAAAATAAGAGTTACTCATCAAAATATGTATAATAACAATATATTTAATATAATTTTACAAATAAAATCTGAAAAACCGAATCATAATTGTATGATACAAAATCAAGATCATATCTCTTAATTGAGAGGAAATCTACTTGCTTCTAAAGAGTATAAATATAAAAAAGAGGGGTTAGGAAAGAAAATGCATATTTGGGAGTTAGGAGTCTAAAATCATAGACATGTGATTATGGGATTTTGAGACATTATAGTAACCCCTACTCCCTAACCACATCCACATGACTAGTGAAACGCTGTCAACAGTATCCTCTTCGTAATCCACAGAATCTTGTACGGTAGTGTATTGCCCAGGTACAATTATATTTCACCAGTACCATATCTAGGTAGGAATTTCTAATATTTTGTTAATACATTATCAATTCATTCCAAAGTCAACAATATTGCAACGAAGAGGTGTATATGATTTGATTTGGATCAGTTATTTGTCAAAATTAAAAAATCAAACCAAATATAATACTATATTTATTGGGTTGGTTATTATCGTGTTTGATTCGGTTGGTTCGGTTATAAATCATACACAAAAATAAAAAAAGAGATACATTCAAAAGAAAAATGAAAAAAAATAGTTAGAACGACTAGCATTAGAGAAAAGATCCGTTTGGCCCCAAGAATACTTGGAAAAAACTTGGAAAGTGGTGTTTGGTCATATAACTTGGCAAAAATATTTGTCAAGTTCCCAAATACTAAAAAAAAAACTAGCACATGGGCCAAGTTCTAATATTTGGGAATTTTAAAAAATTCAAAATTACCCCAAACTTTTATATTTTATAAAAAATACCATTATTTATTAATTTCAACTAATATTTGTTACTACCTCTTTCGAAAAAATTTGAGTGATAAAATTGAGAAAAAAGAACAATTTGTGTTTTGTTATTGTTGATTGTTATCAATTATATATAATTATAACTGAATCAATGACAAGTTTGAGTATGCGATTAATGTATTGTCTTGCCTATATTGTTATTTTGTTATTGTTGATTGTTATCAATTATATTATAAGGTTATTTTTTAACGGAACATATTCATTATAAAATAATAATATAAATTTATGGTTATTTTAAATAATTTTTAAAACTTATAGATATAAATTATATTTTTTGAAATAGCCGAATATTTTTGGAAAAACTTGGGGACAAACACATGGTGAAACTTCAGTAAAAACTTTATCCAAATATGATTTGTCAAGAACATTTGAGAACTTAGGGTCAAACACTAGGTTGATCTTCCTTTTTTTTTCAATATTTGTGCTCAGCAGAAGAAGGGATACACTTAGAAAGACATCCTTTCTGTTCTTCTATGAACAACAATAAAAGAAACTAACAAGTACATTAATTCATACTGATCTTATTTTAATTTTGTAGATTTAATAATTAAGCCACAATGCCAATACCAAATGTAGGACTAATTAATTATATCTCATCATCCCAAAGTTCCTCAATGGTCTTGTATGGACTTGTAGTATCATTAATTAGATATTCAGCCCTCATAATCTTTCTTTCTTCCATTTTCTCAATCTCAAATAAATCCCAATCGTCCAATGTTAAATCAAGAGCTCGAATATTCTCCTTCATTCTCCGTGGATTGAAACTCTTTACTATAACACTTGATCCCTGATACAACCCCCATCGTAACGCGACCTAATAAATAAAAATGTCAGTAATTTATTTGAATATATCGCGATGTTATATATATAAAAGATTATACTAATATTGTACCTGAGCTGGAGTTGCGTTATGCTTGTGAGCAATGGATTGTATAATTGGATGATCAACCACAGCAGTAGTTCCCCAAGCATTTCCAGGACCACCAAGAGGTGAATATGCACTTACATGAATTCCATAATCCCCACATATTGATCTTAGCTTTCTTTGTCTCCACATTGGATGCATTTCTACCTGAAAAAAAAAAAAAAAACCAATTTAATATATTATCAATTAGTATTAGTCATAGGCTGATAATAGAAGAAAAATATTAAATAATCCTTAATTGTCAACGCTAATTAAGAAGATATATGTGTGTGTGTTTATTTGGTCATTAGTCACCATATGGTACGTACATATGAATACGTGTTAAATTGATGCATATAACAAGAAGGGGGTCGGCTTTGGTTGACAAAAAAAAAAAAATATGGCCCAATCGAAGTGTCTTACTTTGATTTGAAACTAAGTTTAAAAATTAAAGAGAGATTTTTAAATTTTGTGATCTTAAATTTGTCAGGTAAAATGTTGGAATTTAAAAACTTACTAACTATAGGTAGAAGAACTTTTTTTAAAACGAGACAAAAAGATAAATAAAACGCTTAAACTGAGACAAAACGAAGAAAGTATTTTATAGTGTAAACCAACATGTTCACCTATAATTTCAAAAGTACAGTAAGTTTAGTGTTAGAATATTAAATATTATTAAACTTGTGAAATTTAAATCTAAAATCCATGGTCACAAACATATATTAGATTGCAAAATATATATATGTACCTGATTGACAACAGGAGAGACACAAGCAAAGTCTATGAGTTCTTCAATCTTTCTAGATGAGAAGTTGCTTACTCCAATAGACTTGCACAATCCCATTTCTAAGCACCTCTCCATGCCAGACCAAGTATTTTCCATGTCCAATTCCTCAAAGTCTTCTTCTGCTGGAACTGGATAATCCACCCATGCCTTCAAAGCCACTGGCCAATGCACCAAATACATGTCTATGTATTCCATTCCTAGCCTCCTGTGATTGAAAAGTTTAAAGTTATATTTTCAATAATATAGAAATGTGTCACTCTCCTGACTAATAAAAAAAATTATGTATGTCAGCGCGCGCTTACTGTAGAGTTTGTTGAAGAGCAGAAACAGGATCATGGTGATCACTTGACCAAAGTTTAGAGGTGACATGAATGTCTTCCCTTTCGATCAATCCATCATGAATTGCTCGTCTTAATGCATTTCCCAAAGCCAGCTCCGAACCGTATATTTTTGCCGTATCAAAATGTCTGTACCCCATCTACACGTTCAGATAAAATGTGCCAGTTTAAGTTTTGTGCACTGATGATATTAAAAATATTGACATACTGAAAACAATCACTTAAAAATAACTGCATGTAACTCGTTTCAAAAGTTCATGACTTACCTTGATCGCGGCTCTAATGGCTTTCTCAGTTGTTTCTCTATCGTTTTCGCCTGAATAAGTACCCATACCGATAATTGGTAGGGTTTCACCATTGTTAAGCATTGCCTGATAACTTCTCATCTTAATTAATTTTTTCTTAATGTATTTCTCTCACTTAATTGTGTGTATGTTAATATAAAATGCATGAAACGACTTGACTTAGAGTGGGTTTATATAGTAATTTGATTTCTACTAAAAAGTCAAAATTTCAGTTGACAGTTGATAAATGGACCCTGAGAAATATTTTTATTTAAAATAAAATAAAAAAGACAGAAGGGAAGGAATCATAAAGAAAGAGATTCTTATTATTTTTATCAAATGTAAAGATATGACGGTGCACTCCAAATTTTTTTTTTTTAAAAAAAGAGTCATATACAAGTATATGTTTCTTGCAAATATACTGTCAAAAAATGATTGAGGATCTTTAATACAGATGGAGCAACGCCCTTCAATTGGAAGCTAATTAAGTCAATCATTAAATTAACCAATAAAAAAAAAAAGTCAATCATTATGCATAGTATTTCCATAATCTCAATTTATCTGATATTGTTTGATAAGAAAAATTAAAAGTCTTTTGAAATGACTTATGATATAAAATAAGTGAATCAAGAATCAAAAGACTGCCTTCAATAATCCAAACAATGATCACAATCTGGAAATTAGTTATTCTCTCGTGCAATAGCGTTTTAGAACCCCAAAAACTCAAAAAAAATGAATTAAAGAACATTTATTATGATTACACCTAAGGGTTATTCTCAGCATATTTTCTGTGGGATTCGGTCTCAATTTTGTTGGGTTCTATATTTCAACAACGACCGCTTTATACACCATTAAGAAGTATAATATGGGCGTATATATTTGTGTGGTTATAAATTATTTCATTAAAAATCAAACAGAAATATCTATCAATTATGATAAATCATAAGTTTCAAAAGTCTTTTTTTTAAAAAAAAATTAGTGTCAAGTCAAACTAACTCATATAAAATATAACAGCGGGAGTAGTTAGTATATATACATTTTGTTTCTTTTAATTACCACGTTTGTAGCATTTGGCACATATATGAAGGTGTCATATAGAGTAATTATGTTCCTAATATTTCTCAACAGATTTTGTTTGCCGTCGTATCTGCAGGACGGCCCAACTGGCTCTCAACACTATATTTAATTCCTTACATTAAATGTAACAATTTTAATTTTATTGGCACAAAGAAAAGGTCAAGCCGCTGACTTCCATTTTGAAAGAAATGTAGTTCAAAACCGCCCATTTTACTATTTTTTATATCGTAAAAATGGTGCTATCATTAAGTCAAATGACCCAAAATTGGTAACATTAGCAGACCAGGGGAGGCCCCCCTTTGTTTTCTTGCTCTTTCATACTAGATAAGTAGTCTAATTATTTCTCAACAAGTTTCATTTATTGATATTATTAGATAATATTTTAATAATTTTTTTTTTTTTTTTTTTTATTTTTTTTTTCTTTTCTTTTCTTTTATATATATATATATATTTTTTTTCATATATTATATTTTTTTTTTTTTTTGGATGTTTGGAAAAAATAAAAATTAAAACAAAACAAAAAAAAAAAAAAAAAAAAATTTTTTTTTACTTATTTTATATATATAATATATCTAATAAATTTTTTTTTTAAAAAAAAAACAATTTAATTTTTTTTTTTAAAGAAGAAGTAATGAAAAAAAAAAAAAAATTTTTTTAATAATAAAAAAAAAACAAAAAAAAATTTTTTCTCTTTTTTTTTAAAAAAAATCCACCATGTTTCTCTAAAATCCATGAAGAATCAAAAAAAAAAACTCAAATTATAAATTAATCATGAAAAATTTTAGAGGAGAAATAATAAAGAATGTGTGAAAAAATTAAACTAGTTGGATGAAAAAATTTGATTAATAGGACCACTATCTTGAAAGGAGGAGGGACTTTTTTTTAAAAAAAAAATTAAAATGGTGAAATACACATATTATTACATATAAATGTATACGATATACATAATATATAAATGTGCTCTTTAATTTGACCGTAACTCATATTTATAATATTCAACTTTGGATATACATAAAAGAAAATACTTAATTTTTATAAAGTTAAACAATTAATTCGTGTCTATTATGTTATGTAGAGCACCTGTATTATGTTATGTAGCCACTTAAAGGAGTTCTCTTGAAAATTACATTCTTGAACAAAGTAGAGAACTATTTGTCACAATTACTAAAAATAGTTTATTTAAAATTTTATTAGTTTAGAAATTAAGATAGTATTAATATTTTCTTCCCGTCTTTATCGCGTCTGTCTATAATAAAAATGTAGAAGAGGTAAATGTGGTGTGGAAAAAAATATAACAAGACAAAGAATAAGTAAGGATTAATTACTTAGTCAAATTATTTTTTCAATTAATTTTCTGTAAAAATATGTAAAAGACAAATATGACCGATAAAATGAATGAAGTACAATTTTATGATAATTAATGACAAATCACTTCATATGTGTAAAATGTAGAAATTTTAAGAAGAAACTGAGGTACTTAAATTGAATCTTCCTATTATATGTATTTTCTATTATTTTTTCCCTCCCCACCACCACATGCGGATGCCTGATTCATTATTGACTTAATTATCCTATTTGTCCTATATTAGTTGTTCGTTTACACCTTCTTAAAAAATTCTAAATAAGAAAAATAGTTTTACTAAGATGCCTCTTAAGAAACTATTTTGAAACTTAACAAAGGTTGTTTACACTTTTATTTACCCTAAAACATATACTACATTTGAATGTATATAGAGTCAAGAATATGTGTCCGAATCTAACTTCTTTTTAGTACGTTTGCTAACAGTTTGAATATTCGATTAGTTATTAAGAGAAATAAAATGTTGTAATGAGTAATGAGAGTAAATTCGACGGTCTTTATGTGTTTGCAAGTGAGTCCAATCAAAAGCTCAAACCCTTTCTCTGAGAGTATGAATGTATTAAGCCATGCTCATTCCTATCACCTCCACGTGGTCTAGATAAGTTTTATTCCAATACAACTTTCAAAAAAAAAAAAACAATTAACGGTAAAGGTAAAATAAAAAGAAAATAATTAATTTTATCTTAATTATATATATTAACAAATTATTTTAAATAACTATTTATAGTTATGTGGACAACTAATATAAACAAAGAGACGATAAATAAAAGTCCAAAACATTGTTAGTTAATAGGCAATAGCTATCCATATTCCATTCAGTCCATGTTTGCTAGAGAACGAGCATGATGCTGTGCTGTGTATGCATCAAAAATCAGATATGGTTGCATTCAATGTCATTAACCTTTGGGCTCTTCATGGGTTAGGGATACTTAATTAAATAATACTTCTTAATTAAATAATTAATTGGGTCAAGTCAACCATTAAACAATTAATAATACACACACATTTCTTTCTAACTTCTAAGCATTAAATCAATGGGTCATTATCGGATCAGTTTGGCCAGCAATATCATTGTACAACTATATTACATGTATACGCAATACTCAAGGGCTCCTATGCCTATTAATTTATACACGTGTAAATTGCGAGTTCAGTCGAATTCAATAATTTTGTTTAAATTTTATTTTTATTTTAAAAACTCATTGAATATTTTTAAGAATATGTTTAGACTACTAATTTTAATTCAAAAACACAAAAAAAATCATAAATTTTAATTTCTGACTCTATCATCCCGTAAATACTTAAATAATACTTTCTAAATTTTATGTTGTCCTATTTACCCACTATTCGTCAACCTAATTCCTAACCCCTTAATTAATCTCACCTGACGTCTGACGAATGTTAGAGCCATGCGCTGCCACGTAACTTTTTATTTTTTGGTCAGTGAATTTTGTATAAAATAAAGCGGAACGTAACTTTTCGTGGAACAAACATGTTAAAAAGAATTTTATTTTTAAGAAAGATGAGAGCAATAAATTAAAATACTACTACTACTTATGGTTGAATGGAGTACCAAAGCATGTTGGAAGTTGGGAATGGAGAATCATAATCATCTGATTTTGGATTTTCACACGTTATAATAAATTTACTACTCCATATGTTTTATATTATTTGTCTATATTTTTCTTTTGCATGTTTTAAAAAAATTATAAAAGTATTTTTACTAATTGACTCTTAAATTTTTTCAATGCAATATATTTATGTGTTTTATTTATTAATATCAAGATTAAGAATGAAAGATTTGTTAAATTTTGTTTATAATATTTATACTTTTATAAAGAATTAATTTAAAAGAAAATATAAAAATTTAATTATATCTTGATTTTACTAATTTGACAAATAATTTTAATAATATGAAGGAATAATACGAGACGGATACAGTAACATTAACTTTGTGTGATATTCAAATGAGACTAGTGAGGCTGTCAATTCGTGCAATTTAGGACCAAAAATATGAAACGAGGGCAACTCTAAACCACTGATCAAACAATAGGGGTATTTTTAATCTTTTCCTGTATATTCTTTTTGCATGTAAAAAATATTGAACCTATGGCATACATGTATATTCTCTAGAAGTAGATGTAACATATGACCAAATCATCTTTAACAACCTTTTAGTTTAATCTCTATGTGCAAATTGAACAATTTGACAAATATATTACTCAATAGTAATAGTAATAACCGTGAGTAGCTGCATCGGCCACTCCCTGTTAATGACAAGACGCTGCAAATTATGCCTTCTCCAATTAATTGAATATATTATGCCTCATAATAGTAATTGGATTTGAAACCATAATAGCATTTCATCTTAAAGCAAAGTAGATATACCGGTAAGCTACAACTGACTTTAAATTTCTACAAGCTAATTATGATGCAGATGAACTCCAAGGTGACACAAAGTGTCTGTAATTTGACTACACTAGCAAGTACGCTCTAGTCAAAATGTGAATTAATGGGCTTACTGCACATCTTATGATAAAGCTAAAAAGTAGTCAAATAAACAAAATGCCACCCGGCAAAAATAAATGATACAGAAATAAGCCAAAATTAGTTACAGATGCTACTTAAGCAGAAATGGCACGGTGTTAGGACAAGGTTAAAGCGCAGCTTAGAGAGCTCTCGTACATCATACAAACAAGATAATTAGAATGTATTAGGGATGAGAATTTCTACATATTGGAGGGAAATAAGAATATACACATGCCCCCAAGTATCTGCCAAAAAACAAAAAGTGCAGAAACATTTAAGACAATAGCAAATAGGAGAATTTAGACATCAAAAGGAGAACTTTGAACAGAAACATAACATGCAACTCTGAAGTTACTGCAAACAAAATTACAGTCTTACCATATCGTGAAATCATTTGTTTTTAGCTGTGACTGTTCTCTGCACTGTTGAGACACCATCCACAAATTTTGTCCGGAAGAGAACATTGGCATTGTTAAACATACCCTCTTTCAAGGATACAACAATAAACTGCAGAATCCAAAATAACAGAGATCAAAAAAGGCAGACTAGCTAAAGCTACAGAACAGTTAACATTGTCCATCTGACAACTATTTATGCTGGAGTACTCTTCAATTGTTAGCCACTAGATAATCATGTTATGAGCATTAACAACAACAATTAAGTTTTCTAGAAAAGTATGTCACTGATGTTATTTGTTCCTCTCCATACCAAAAGTATTGTTCAAGAGATAACATAGCATTGTTAAAATTCAATCATGATAAACTAGCGAACCTGAGAATGTGGAAAATGACTCTTGATCATTCTTCCAATGTTCTGTGTATGACTTAAGTCAAGAGCTGCATCAACCTGACAAGCAATAAAGATGCAAATTACTAGCAAACTGTGTGGGAAGGTAAGTAAGAATTGGTCACAAGGTTCAGTAAGCATTTCATATGCACCAATTACCATCAGCAATGTCGGTTTGCATTGGAAATGTACAAACACATAACAGAGCAATAACAGAGAATATAAACAAATTATTCAATACGTTAAGGTGCTTTTTTACAATTCACAAGAAGACAATTTTGAGATGACAAATTATTCAGTAAGGCTAACTATCAATAGATCAATATTTGATTATGCATCTTTAAAATTCAGTACATAAATATACAACAGTTCTTAAAATTTCAAGTGAATAAGACACACAGATGGACTTTGAAGGAAACTTCATTTTACCGCAGCCTATAGCCTTAAATACTACCTCCATCCCTTTATGCCACACCATTTGACAGGCACGAAGGAGGAGATGCTAATTTAACTTTTGTGTAATAACAGTAGTGGTGGAAGACAATTTTTAGGTTATTCATGAAATGTTTGACAGAAACAATGTCAAATTAAATATGTTTTTTTCCTGTAGCAACAACTATGTCTCAATCCCAAACAAGTTAAGGTCTGTCATATGAATCCTCACCATGTCTGAGAGGATGAATTTAAATAATTGGAATCCTTTGAAGTTCGACAGAATAATATTGTTCATAGACCAGTATAAAGTACTTTGGATGTTCCAGAGGAACTATGAATCTCTAGTTTGATGAACATCAAATATTATCTCAGCCTATAGACCACATGGGTGAGAGGCATGTCTTATGAGTCAACCTTGTCTATCTTAGCTTCTTCTGCTCTATGGCTACTTCAATTAAAAGTATACAAGAGGAAAACGAATGAACATCAGATTGGCTCTTTCAGTTGTTTTTTTCAAAAGATGCTTCTATCACAGCATCAAAAGATATTTCTTACACATAAATTCCTTCATTAATTGTATGGTAATAGCGACTGACCACTGCCATAAAACTACATGATGCACTCTGCCAAAATAGTAACTTGCAGTACACACTTTAGGAATCTGGAGCTTATCACTGACATTATTTAGCCTCTTATGAATAATCAATTGTTTAATGATCAAATACTCTTTCTCGATATAATAAATTTCAGAGCATATTACTCTAAGAAATTTTCAATACCTCATCCAGGATATAAAGTGGGGCTGGCTTGAAAAGAAGCAAAGCCAGAATGAGAGAGAGTGCAAGTAGAGATCTCTGCCCACCACTAAGCTCAGATAGTGATTGTTTCCAAACTGATCCAAATGCAACACGAACCTCCAAGCCATCTAAGAAGCTGCCTCCTTCAGGTGGATCCAACTTAGCCATTGTGCCAGGTAACAAAGTAGAAAATATGGATCCAAAATCTCTGAAGAAGTATGAAATATCACAGTGAGATTTTGTAGAATCTGAAGAATAATGTCTATTCTTCTACCATTCAATACAAATATATGTCAAATTAACGGATCTTATGACAGGTTATCATCACAGAGTGCACAAATATGCTACCTGTTAACTTTTTCCCAAGTAACTTTAAGCGTTTCCTTCTTCTTCTCATCAAGCTCTTCAATCACCTTTTTAATTTTTGATTTGTCATTCTGCAACACACAAAATAAGTAAAAAACATAATAGAGGGAAAATATATAGTTACACTATTATACTGACCTCAATAATATTCTTCTTTGACATTAAGTCATTGTACTCATCCTCAGCTTTTTCAAACATCGACATAACCTTCTTATTCACTCTCTTCTCAAGCCTTCAACATAAAATGGGAAGGTATAAGGAGAGGTAAACATAGCAGTGTGATTAGACAAAGTCCACATACTAACTGTTGTTGTTTGGGAAGAAACAGAATGTTCTGCAACATTGCATAAACATTTAAAATAAGCTAGAAGGTTCTCACCCTGACTGATCAGCTTGAAGCTTTTCAAAAGTTTCCCTTGCATCACGAGGATCACGAGATCCAAAATCATAATCAGTACCACTTCTTCCAAACAGTTGCTTCTCAGATGCAATCCAGGCATGTTTTTCTATTAATTTCTCAACTTTCAAGGAACAATCTTTTTGTTCCATCTCCATGCGCTTCACCTTTGACGAGGTTAGGATGAAGAAGTTAGTTTCCCATAAAAGACATCAAGAAGAAGAAGAAGAACAACAAGCAACAAGGATTAACAGTCAGTAAACCTCATTTTCCATTTTCTTCTTCTCAAGATTGGTCTCACTAATTTTATTCTGAAGTCGCTGCTGCTCCTTGAGAATGCTTGAGATTTGAGAATCACATTCCTTGATCTTCAAAAGAGCTGAGTTAAGTTCTGACTGCGCAAGGCCAGCATCATCTTTCAAAGAAGCAACCTGCAAGAGAAAGTCAAGAAAACTCGCAAAGAAAGTTAACAAGAAAAACAAATAAATATTAATGTTCTCCATTTTAGTTTAGCAATAAAAGTAACTCTTCTGTTATGTGTATGCTGTCTGCAAAGATCACCTTTGCCGTTTGGGAGTCCACTTCAGATGCAAGATCATCAATCTGTTTGTTCAGAGAAACTAACTGACTCTCAAGGGATGCATGTTCCTGTTTGACAGCTTCCATCTCCATTATAAGTCTCTCCCTTTCATTGTCATGCCCCTTGAAGAATTAACAATCATATCATTACGGATTAACAGATTCAGAAAATTTTCATTTGCAGCAGACAAACTATGTATGGCAGAAGTGTTAACAATGTGAAATTAAAGTAGTATCAGTCCTAGGAGAGCCTCGTCCACTCGGCTAAATTCCCAAATTGGTAAAATCTTAAATCTTACACTGTCCTTTTCTTCTGTTATTTAGATGAAAACCATTGTGATACTGTAGAAAACAAATCACAATAGGCAAATCAAAAGGCCTTCAGAACTAATAACCTGAAATCAAAGATACATCTAGTGGGAGACACATTCAAGAGATACCACTGGACACTAGGTTACATGAATGATACATATTGTCTCACTGCACTATTTCAACTTAGTATGACATTTCAAGATTTTCAGATATACATTAGCATGCATTATCTTCTTTTCACTTTTCTATTATTTTCTCACTATACAAGCTGGTGAATGGAGCAACACCAGTAACAAGGAGTTATATAGCCAAACCCAACTAGATTGGGTTTGAGGCATGTTGTAAGAAACAGAAGCATGCTCAAGTGCTACAGGAACTTTTATTTCTACAAGTGATAAAAGCTCTTGTAGTCATGAAGTAGCAATAAACTGCCAAACCAAAGATTGATATTGAGAGGTTGGTTACTTGCCTTTGAGGACAATAACTTTCCAATCATTAGCTTTCAAGTATTTTTCTTTATCAGTTATAAGTTCCACGTGCCCATTTGGCCACAAAAATTGTGAAATTAGAAAAAAGTAGTTTTAGTTTTCAAAGTGAAATGGTATTTGGAAATTGGAGTTGTGTTTAGCCATGAATACAAATTGGAGTTGTTTTTTAATTTTTATAAGTGATTTGGAATGAAAACAACTTTTTGGTGTATTTCAAATTTTATTACCAAACGTGATTTCCGGAATCCAACTCTGGGGAAAAAATAAAAATATCCATGGTCAAACAGCCAGTAAGACTACTTAGAGGATAAGGGAAACCAAGAAGTGATGCTATTGTTTTAATATGGACACTCATGAAAGAAATCATTCTAGCAATTTGCTCCCTAGTGCATATCACTTTCACAAGTGATATAATCGCCAAAAACCTACCTTTAGGTCCTTCAGTGAAGACTGCATCTGACGTTTTATAGTCTTAACCTTATTTTCTAGATCTTTCAGTCTGCTCTCCCTATTACCAGCATGGTCATGAATTGACTTTTCAAGACATGACACTTTCGCCAGACAGCTTTCGTAGACAAGTTTTTTCTCTTCAACACCTGATTTTGCTTCTCCAAGCTCCTGCTCAATCTTTTTTACAAGTTCACCAAGCTACAGGCAAAATAACGAATGTTAGGAGATGTTACAAGCATTATTACGAATATCTTTAAAGAGGAAATAGAGAAGACCATACAGGAAGTAACAAAATGCCAAGGAAAAGGAAATACCACTGTCCATCTATTAAAAAATGATACTGAATAGAATAAGGTGGACAACCTTGTGATGCTCATTTTGTTCGGCCCTGCTCTGGGACAAAGACAGATCATAAGATGCAAGTTCTAACTGAGCCTTAAGATCTTTGAATTTTCTTTGAAGGGGAATGAGCTGATTAATCTGAACACCAGAAACAACAAAAGTTAAGTCCACAAGTGAGCCAAAAATAGACCAACTTATCCCAAATAAAAGTTTTAAAAAAAGACTTAGGGTCAGATGATGGAGCTCAAGCTTGTATCCAAAATTCAATTCTGCATTGCCAGACTGATCACTCAAAAGAATCGCTAAACATGATACAATAATTGGAACTTACTTTGTCGTGCACTGTCCAGCTATTCTTAATTAAGGGGATTGAAGAAATAGCTAATGAAAAAAGATGGTCATTGACTTGCAATGAAGCAAGATTATCCGAAGAGAACTTTGAACATTCCTTAGAACTTTCTCTTGTTTGACAATGATTAAACCTTAGAATTAGCAATATATCCATGCATCGAGATTCATTAACCCTAGCACATCTTAGGGTCTCCTTATATGGTCTTGGGCAATCCTTATCTCATGAACTAGCTCATGGAGTTGCATTAGGTCTAAGGTTCATTTCCTCACATGATGCCAAAGAAAAAT
Source organism: Solanum pinnatisectum (assembly GCA_035578085.1). NCBI lineage: Eukaryota > Viridiplantae > Streptophyta > Magnoliopsida > Solanales > Solanaceae > Solanum > Solanum pinnatisectum. The sequence goes on from CM069078.1 coordinate 35,262,192, forward strand.
TCATTCTCTGTCCTTTCTTGGTTTACCCAGTGTGGGCCCTCATATTATGTTGTCCACATTAAACAAGCCAAGTGTGTTGGGAGTGTGTTAAGAGGTCCACATTTGTTGATGAATGAACTGTTATCCTCACTTGATGAACTAGCTTCTGGAGTTGTGTTAGGCCCAAGGTTTATTTTATGTATAGAAACTAATGACCTACATGGCTACTACCCAACAACATATCCTTGAAATTCACCAAAATTGTGATTTATCCTTTTCCCCAGCCCAAAAGTATGCATGACATACCTTGGCATCAATTTCGGAGAGACACTTTTGATGAATAGAAAGTTTTGATTGTGCCTCTGCCAAAGCATGAAGTTGTCTCAATAAATCACCACCACCCCTGGAAAAAGTTATTAGTGCTTTTAAAATTTCACGTGTCATGATTAAATGTGTAGTACTACAGCCCTCAAAACAATAGAGATATTCCAAAAGTTATTTCCACAAAAAAGAATAAAAACCCATATGAAGCAGCAGATGATCAATTACCTTCGACTACCGCCAGTTAAAAGTCCACTAGGCTGAAAAATATCACCTTCAAGTGTCACACTGGGTATTCCAACCTCCCGACTGAAAGCAACCTATAATTCATTTCATAAAATACAGATCAGATAGCAGGGAGTATGAAACAAGAAAGTGGGGAAAAAAAAGTTCCGTGCAACTCATTGCATAAAGCTAGTAAAGTCATTTATAGAGAAAACTACCCAAAATAACCCATATTTGGGCTAAGACTCAAATTAATCCTCATTCTTTAACATGAAGTGCTAACACTCCGCCTTGTTTGTTGAACTGGTGCTCATTAGCTTCTCCCTAACCAACCATCAATTTCTCACCGTTGAGCAGCTCAGATAATGTTCTTTTAATCAAGTAAAAGATTTCATAAATAATATCAAGGCCAAAGTTTTTTTTTAAAAAAAATCCTGCAGCACTCCAGCAATTTGGTGACACATGAGCAGGATGTAACTAGAATATAATTAAGGACTTCAAAAAAAAGAAAGAAATGAAGATTATCATATACACAACTTCAAGAAATTAAATTCAAAGTTCACTTATTTTTTTTCTTGTATTTCTGCATTGAAAAGATCACACTGGGTATGTTGCTATTTCTACGCTGAAAATCATGGATAAAATAAAATGATGGGGAAAGAATAAAAAACTAACAAATCTCCTCTTCTTTGGTTATAATCACATAATTAGTATAATAATTATACTTTTTTAAGCTTTAGATTAGGTGATGATCGCTCTTTTCTTCTCTGTAGTGTGAAGAACAAATCCATAATTCCATCAGATTGCCACTTCTGTTTAAACATTTCCCGGCACTTTATCACCATAAGCCAATATATAATTGACAGAACTAACATTTGACACTTCGCAAACAAGAACTACTAGTACTCCATGTGAAAGAATAGGGACAACTTTGATTCCAACGCCAAATATGAAGGACAAACTTGGGCCTTTTCTCTCATTGTATACAATTGTATAGTGCCCAAAATTTTAATATGCTAGTGCATCATTATCAGCTCACCATCCCTGCTATGCTACCAGGAATAGTTTGACCAAATACATAACTCAACAAATACAATCTGAATAGATAAATACGTTCGGGAGTTGCAAGATATGTTAATAGCGTTTGGATGATTTTTTATGTTTAGATGAAAAATCAGACACTGAGATCTCAGCCTTCGTTCATCTAAATTTATGATGATATTATGTGATACAGTCTACTTCTCTGTAATGTTCCACAACACTAACAGCAGAACCAGAAAATAGGATTCTTATGTAAATGCCAAAGAGTTTAAATAAGGCAAAACCTGTTAAGAATCAAAATTTAGTGTTTTCAACAAAGAGTTGACAAAAACCTTATCCCTACTAACAAAGCCAAACCCACAAGCCTAATCAGCCAACAAGAAAATAGGAAAAGAAAATTAACAACCACAGAACCATTAACTGAAAATAAAAGTATTCCCCGGGCATTAACATTGTGTAAAATAATAATGCACAAGAAATACTCCTAGTACAGGAGTTTTAAAATTATGTCCATATGGTAAGGAGTAATTACCTACCACTTACAAGGTAAGTAATATTTTACTACTAAATACATAGTATTTATGGTGTAAATATTTTCATACTTAAGTGGACACTCGTCAGTAAACCAAAAGCTAATCAAATCTCTACCAAGATTATGGAGGCTTTGCTACTATGTGAAAATTTTAGAGACTTTGATAGCATGTGATAAGAAAACTACAGAAGAGAAAACACTTTCTGACATTTTTTTCCTAACTTAATTAAGTTATAATGTGCAAGAAGAGCTCTTTAAAGGAGTTTTGTATTACATGCAATATGTCAAGCATTATTATCAAAGGAAAAAAAACTCAAAAAATAACTGAGTGTCTACTGAACTTTTATATGCGGTAAGCAACCAAAATGCAAGCTTCAGTGAAAAAGGCAAGGATTAAAGAAATATGTAATTTCACACGTTTATAGATATATGTGGTGTGTTTGTAATTATATTTGTCTGTGATGGGTGATATAAGTTTTAGCTTTTGCTTTTTGTATTTGTCAAACATTTTTAATGCTTTTCTTGAGCCGAGGGTCTATCGAAAACAGCCTCTCTGCCTCTATCAAGGTAGGGGTAAGGTCTGAGTATATCTTACCCTCCTCATACCCCATTTGTGGGATCACACTGGGTATACTGTTGTTGTTGAGTGATATAATTAAAAACAACAATAATATAAACTAAAGGATTCAAAAACTTCATTTTTATTGGAATATGAAGTAAACACCATGTCAATCGAGTTAAAAAATTATACTCCCTCTATTTTAATTTATTTGTCTCACTTTCCTTTTTTAGTTTGTTCCAAAAAGAATGTCTCTTTCCAAACTTGGCAACTCTTTAACTTCAACATCCCATATGACATGTTAAAGACTACAAGATTAAAGACATTTTGGTACATTATACAAATCGTTAGTTTAAGACCACAAGATTAAAAAGTCTTCTTTACTTTCTTAAATCTCATACTCAGTTTGACGAACAAATTGAAACAAAGGGAGTATTAAATTTCTAATATCAAATGTAATAATGTAATTTCAAGTTTCTGATACAAAGTAGTGACTAGCTTTCTTATATTAAACTTCTACTTCCTTATTCTCATCCTTGACACATTCTTCTTGCCAGCTATATTATGTTTTCTTAGTTAAGAAAGAGTCAATGAGCATTGAAGTGTGCATTTGTCATTTAGTCTACACTAAAACGCTAACTTAACGAGAAGAAATATCCAACTTGTGTAGCACGAAGCTACAGAACTAATGTGCACTTCAAGGAGTCCATTGATGAGAAGGGGCTGGGAAAAGCTTGAACCCATTTCCTATGGTAATGAATATGCAACCCTTCACACCATTAATTGCAAGCTGTAATTCTCAACTTCTAACAAGGCAAGTAAATTCAACACACTAAGGGGTCGTTCATAGAGTGTATTAGAAGAAATAATGCATGCATTTGCTTTGCGTATTAATAATACCTTGTTTGATAAACTTTTTCAGCATGTATAACTAATACTCTATTGTGTATTGACGAGTGTTTTATTTCTACATGAAAATCCATGGGATTAGTAATGCAAGGGGATTTAATGCATACATTAGCAAGGTTAAAGACACAATTGCCCCTCAAAAACTTTTTTACATCTTTCCCACCATATTTGTGGAGGGTATCTTTGTAAATAAATACTACTTTTAAAGAAAATTATGCAATGCATGCTATTTTTAATACACCAAACCAAACAATGCATAATTAATGCAAGCATAACTAATACAAGCATTACTAATACACTCTATTTAGCATTATCCTTATACACCGTACCAAACGACCCCTAAATATTCAGTTCCTCTGGTATTCTGAAGAATATGATGAAGTTTCTCCATATTTTCCTGCTTAATTCAATAAATCAAAACATGAATAATATCATTAATTCTCTGAATTTCAAACAGACACAAAGCTTCAGTAGTCTTTCTTTAGTTGAAGAACATAATTTTCTGCCGTCTGGTATCTTAACCAGATTGAAACAAGGACAATGAGAAATGCCATACTAATATAAAGTTATCAATATTATAAATATTACATTTGACATCTTACCTCTCGTGCCGCATCAATAGTTTTGCAAACAAATGTTGAACCAAATACGTACTCCATTGCACTCTGTAATTGACACAACACAAAACAGATGGATCCAAAATTTTCCAAGTCAGAAACCAGAGAAGCCCAATCAATAATGAGATATCACAAAGTTGGTATCATACACAGAAATTTGTGTTATAAATTTACAAACATCAGAAACAAAGAATTACTGGTAGAGTAGGGCCATACTTTGAGTTCTTCATCATATCCAACTAGAGAAATTGCCACTTCAGCGTTGCCCTTCCCAACCTGTAAAATAAACACGTGTGTTCTAATAAAAGCACCAACTGATGGTCATTACATATCATGAAATTGCAGTGACTTACTAGTCTAGCAGCAGCATTTTGATGTCTTGGTGGAACAGGATGAGTTTGAATTTTGTTTAAGGGTATAATAGTCACTCTCTTCCTAAGACAGCCTTTTTGTAGAAGTTGTTTTCCTGTATCTTCTGTGTCTACCACAATATTAAACAACTTCCCTCCAGCAGCTACCTGCAGAAGATTTAATAATATAATGCCACAACCAACATACTTATCAGTAAAACCCTTACAGGATGAGACTATTAGAGAACTAAAGAAAAATATCATAATACATGTAATCCACAAACCTCTAGCGCAGTCATTGCAGAACTATCCTTCACTTTAATGAGTTTCGCGACAACGCCTTTCACCTTTGATCTATTAAAACTCTTCACTGGGTCACTATATGTGAAGTCAATATTGGACAGACGAGAGGAAAGAACACGTATTTCATCTTTTAACTTTTGTATAGCCTCTACTTCAATGGTACGATCCTGATTTAAGAGACAGCATCAACCAACAACAAGAAAAACATAAAGAAATTTAAAAACTGACTTTTGTATGAGTAGCTTAGATTTTGGGGGCATCCAGAGAGAGACGTACACTTTGTAATAAATCCATCTGCTCCTCTTTGTATGAAAGAGATTCCAAAGCTTTTTGAAGCTTTTCCACTTGTTTCTTCCCATTGTTAAGCTCATTTTCCACTGCAGCAGCTTCTTCACGCTTTGATAATAGCTGAGTTTTCTTCCCTTTTAGCTCTTTCTCACAATGGTTTATTTTTGTTTGCAACTGTTTCAGTTCTGTTTCAGCATTTCCAACTTCTACTTTGGCATCGGCTAGTTGTTCTTCAAGGCATTTCTCCTCATTCCCACTACTCTTACCAGCCAACACACCCTACAAGAGAATTAGGATCAGCTGATAGAGATGAGATAGGATTTAATAGGCATTGTGCAGTGATCCCCACAAAAAATAATAAATGCTCACCTGGTACTCCTTTTCATGAGTTTCAAGACTAATAGAAAGCTCCTCAGCTCTTTTCTTGAGGTCTGATGCTCCTTCTTCAGCCTTACTTACAGCAGCAATCTTTTCTTCTGCTGATTGCTTCAATTCTTCGAGAGATTTTTTAATCTGCAATGTCAGTGCATCATTATTAAATCCAAGGGACATAATAACAATGGAGCTTAAGAACAGACAAGTAACAGAAAAATACAGTGAAATCTCTGAGAGGCAAAAAGGGAAATTATAAACAGGCAAGGCTGGGAAGTATGAAGTTCTGACCTTTACACAATTTTTTTTCTCAGTCTTTAGAATGTCCTCTTGATTTTTTAAGACAGATGATTCCTTCACCAGATCACATGACAGAGCATCAACCTTTTCAGTCAAAAGCTTTATCTCCCCACCCATGTTTGCGGCTTTCTCAGCTTGCAATTCTGATGCTCTCTTTTCCATTTCCTGTATCTCTTCCTGCATCTTTCCCACATTACTATCAATTTCAGTAATTTTAGACTTCATACCTTCTAAACCCTGTACGGCATCAGCCATAACTTTTTCAGCTTGAACATACTCATAGGCAATGCAAAACCGTTTAAGTCTGTCCAATTCTGCATTTCCATTCGCCCATTGCATATACTGCATCCTCTCTTTCCTCAACTTCTCCAAAGCAGGAAGAATTTCCTGATCTAAGAGCTTGTCAATCTCATCAACTTTACTTTGTTTCTTTTCAAGAGTTTTGAGGGCAGCTTCTTTCTTTGTCTCGTACATTCTTGTACCAGCAGCTTCTTCAAGCATAGACAAGATTTCAGGAGGTTTCATGTTCAAGACTTTTGTAATGCGCCCTTGCATAATAAGAAAGTGTGGATTGTTTACATTTAGCTGCACAGAGTGAAAAAGATTCTGAACCCGATTTGGCTGTGCAAGGTGCCCGTTGATCAGATATTTGTTCCTTCCACCAACTACAATCTGCAAATATATGATCATTGAATGATTAACACAGTAGCCTTGCAAATACAAGCAGATATTAATAAAGGATGAGTAGAAGAAGAGTTTCAGTCTTTGACTGCATTTTTTATGACAACAGTTATTGATTTCAAATGGATTATTAAAAGAGAAGGGGAAAAGCAAGATCCTTGACTTCTCCTTAACTTCCAATCTAACCAATCAGTTCCAAGTTGGATCTTGCTATCTTCTATTTAACCAGAAGTACTATCTACTGACAGATATAATATACTCCCTCCATCCACGCTTTACTTGTCCACTATACTAAAACTAGATGTCCATTGTACTTGTCGAGATTAGAAAACCAAGAGATAAATTATCACTTAGTTACTAATTTACCCTTACTAATAAGTAATAACTATAGTCATTTCCCAAATCATTGCATTTATTATGTTCAAAGGGTAATATGGTAAAATTATCATTCTATTTACTGTTTCTTAAGGGTGTGTCAAATCAATGTTGGACAACTAAAAATAGATGGAGGGAGCAAAATAGTAAAACTCATTGTAGGATTTTTCACTTATAAGCATGGTTAAGACTGATTAGAAAAAGAGCATAAAAGCTGGTTCACATAACAATGTGTGCAATAGAAGCCCTAATATCCTGTAAACAACCCCAAACCAGTCATCTATTGAGTTGGCTACATTTAAATTATTTGAAAACTCACTAAACAATTGCAAATAATAGAAGGCAGTAGCAATATTCTTTTGGCAACCAAGATACAAGCTCAATTCTTGGCTTGCACCAATTGAAAAACTGTTTATTTCTGATTGATATGTCCAGGGAACTCTTTTCAACAGTTGTACGCAAATTCAGCCACATATACCAACTTAGTGACATTCCAACGGCAAAATTGTAACCACGTCCAAGTTCGTACAGTCTAAAATGACTGCAAATTCAAACATCAAGTTCAACTTCAAAATGAATATTTTCACAACTATGAACCCCATTAGCTAATTATACATATTTTCTCAACCAGAGTAAAAGAAACTGGAAAGCACCTGACGGGTAACAGTGATCTCGGCACAATCTTCATATCCCAAAGGACTTCGACTGCGGTCTGAATTATCAAACACAACGGACACTGTAGCTTTAGTAATTCCAGCTTGGCCTTGCTTGTACACCAACTCCTGCAGATTAGAAGCCCTAACCTGCTGCAAATTCGTAATCCCTAAAACAAAGCAAATTGAGTCCAAAATGTTGGATTTCCCGGACCCATTCAAACCGGTTATTGCATTGAAAAACGGATCGAAACCCGAGACGACTGTTCTTGTTGCATATGACTTGAACCCCTCCAAGCAAATTTCTTTGACATGCATGGTCACTGAGAGCAAGGAGTTCCCAGAGAGAAAATCAAAACCCTAGAAATGAAAACTAAAATAGGGCTTTGGAGATCAAAACCCTACTGTTTTCTGAAGAATGATTAGAGGAAGAAAGAAGCTTTTTGTTTGAACTTTGAAGATACGGATTGATAAATTAGTCCCAATTGAGGGAGCTTTAAGGCGGGAAAACGGATTTTTCAACACCTTTCCTATTTTTGAATTTAAGGGCTCCTATTTGTTGTTAAAGAGTATTTAATTATGTCGGGTCGACTGATTTTGGGCCTGGGGTCGGCTTTTCCAGGCTCATGATCTTCTTCTTAAAGCCCATATCCATTCGGTAATCTAAGTTATGATTTTTTGCCTAGTTTAGCATAAGTGGTCTACATCTTATCTAGTTTGGCATAAGTGGTTATCCTAAAAAGTACAAACAATGCAAATTCCATTAATTTAGAGGTTAATTATCTGTTTTTCGTGATTTTTCGATATTAAAATTCTTACCATAATTTTTTTTAAAAATCAAAACTCTTTCTATTTTTTTCAGCATTAGAAAATTATCATGCTTATTCACAGAATTTCTTCTCCAAAAAATTCAAATTCCTTTTTTTTTTTTTTTATTTTTTTTTTTTTTTTTTAGATATATATATATATAATACACATACACATTATTTTTTTTATATACACATACTCTTAATTAGATATATTAGTATATTTTGTTAGATACATGTACACCTAATCAGATATATATTTCGACCACTATCTCTCATCCTCTCCCCTTTGTCACTCTCTTCTCTCCGACCAAAGACCAACATCACCGCGTTGCTCGTCTCCTCACCACCATGAACCATCATCTCCGATGAAAACTCCACCAAAACAGCAGAAAAACCTTTAGTTCCTTGTTGTTCTTCACCTCACCAACAAACACCCGGTGAGCCATCAAAAATCCAACGATACTCCATCTCCAATAGGTATCAAAGAAATGTCGGTTCTTGATTTGAAGTGAAGTAGTAAATTAGGTTTGACAATTAAATGGGATGTGGCTCTATTTTAGGCTATTTTTAAGGAGTGATGTGCTGTATGTGACTCCAAATCTAGTACATAATTAATAAAGAGTGAGATAATTGATAATTATTTGAAAGTATAAATAAAATTAGTAAATATGATATGAATATATGTCCAATTATGTAGTTTTTCCTGTAAAAATTTAATCATAATTACCACGATGCAATTAATAAAAGGTAAAGATCAGAAAGTAAGAATTGATATTTCAATATACAAGTCTTTGGCCTCTCCTCTTTCGCTTTCTTACATTGAATCATTTCTATATCATATAGTATATCCATATGAATTTGTTTGATTCTTCTAAGTGTTCAAGTTTCCTTCAAAATCAACTTGGATTTTTAAAAAAAGAAAATTCTGAATTTTATACAATTCTTTATCATTACCCACAAATCACAATGAGCTTACCGAATTTGTTACGATGAGGAATCTCTATTCTAATTAATATTAAGTGATTATTTATAATCATTAGTTTTGGGTAATGATAACTGTGAGATCTAAAAAATTCATAAACTTCATTTGCTTTGAAATTATAATTTATTTTACCAATTTGTTTGGAATGGACATGTTATCGATTATAGTTGTTTAAACATGGTTATATATTTTTATGATCATTTTCTCCAAGTCAGCTGTTAAAACTTAAAAAAGGTATCATGCCTGTTTCACAGACGGCATATGCAATACATATCCGGATTGAAGCAAACAGATTTTGAGCGCAAGATTTTTTTTTTACATTACCCGTATATACCTGTTGTAGCAGATAACCTGCCTTATTTTCCAGGTTAGGCATCTATTTTTTTATGACGAATACTTAGGTGATCTAATAATGTAAACTAATAAGTAACACTGTCAATCATATAAAAGTTAAACTGAAACTAGTAACAATCAGAAAAACCATTTGGGTCTCACTTCTAATTCCTCCTCTGTCAACTCCCTGTAGTCGTACCACTGTCCTCCTGCTTTGCCCACAGGCATAGGAGATCGAACAAAAATCTCTACTGGCTTCGGAACATGGACAACAAAAGTTAGCTCTCCAGCTGTAACTTCTGAAACTGGATTAGATATTCCGGCTGATTTGTTAACTGGTGCAACGGAAAACCATCCAAGCCCAGATATAGCCACATCGCAGGTAGGTCTATACCGACAAATTAGCAACAACAGAAAAGGCATGTTAGGCATCCAGATAGTGTCAAAGTTGGTGATATATGAATGTGCTCACCTCTCAATATCTTCATACTTAATTTGTAACTGCCGCTTTGTTTCAAGTCCCATCCAGTCATCTGCCTTTTCTTTTTCCGTCGGAGGTGTCAATAGAACTCCGAGTTCTTTCTGCAACAATGAGAGATGTTTCACGTGCAAAGTACGTATAGAAAAAAGATCTCTATGCATTGTTCTATAATGATCTCTAAAGGGATTTATACATAATTGGCAACTCTACCTACTATGAATGCCCATAATGAAATTATCATGAAGGTGTTGGAACAAAGAAAATAAGAAACCATGAATTCTATTACTTTTCCTTCATTCAACTCTTGCTTCTTTGAAAAAGAAAATAAACACAGAAGAAAACTTTCACACTTTTTTCAGTGATGTATTTGTGAGTGCAGTGCTTTCCCTTTTTTCTTTTTACATTGCCATCCACAACCCAAAAAGGTCGACGGTCAAAGACCACTTAGTATAAAATACAAGAGTTTGGAATTACCTGGTAGAATTCATCTGCTTCTTCAGTAGGCACTACGTGAATTTGCAACGCCTTGGGTCCATAGAATGTCAAACAAGTCTCTGGGAGAACCTGAAGTAATATTAAAGTCCACCAATTGAAAATGACTGATTGGGACTGCTTATATATGCAAAGGAGACAAGTTTTTTTATGAGAAACCTTCAAAACGTCAATTCGAACAAGGCCTCCCCAGAATATTGATAATCCACTCAAGCCACTTGATCTCATTCGGTTAGCTATCTGCGAGTCCAAGTTTTGCCCAGAACTCTGTTACATTGGAAAACCAGGAAAAAGAGAGAAATAGTGAATACACGTCAAGTTTGATGACATCAAGATCTCTTAAAGCAAATGATGGAGAAAGAGCATACTGGAAAAACTTGACCCCGAAGACGACTTTGAGGAGCAAGAGTAGGGAGATCTTCCGCGTGAATAACTGCAGCTTGTCTATGATGAAGATGGACTCCAGGGGTATCATACAATTTCTAAATAATAATAAAGGGCATAGAATCTGTTAAGACCACACACATTGGAAGAGCTATCAATCTATTAAGTATTCATCTTTTAACATTGGAAATTAAACAAAAAAATAAAAATAATAAAGACAAGAAAGTAAAATCAATCAGCAATTGCCAATTAGTGTGTCAGACATTAAGGACAATAGCTATGGTGACTTCGATTAATGTGATAAGCTATTATAAATCTTTTTCATTTTATTCATAAAGGTTTGTCATCAGCATGTGTAGATATGGTTTCCTGGGCTTCATTTGAGACTCAAAAAGAGTTATGAGCTGCTTGACTTTTGGTCGAATGAACTAATCTAGCAGCGTTCCAGTGTCAACTTATTAATTCAAGCATTAGGGGAAAAACATTCTCAACCTCAGATTAAGTTCCACGAGTATAATAGAAGTTAGATAGGATCTCTTCCTTTTTTCAGATTCAAGAACTACACTTTTAACTTTCCCTTGCACCCAGTAATTCAAACACCGTTTTAGATTATCACATAAAGAAGTTGGACGATATTTGCTGCAGTGAGATACACTTACTTCACCACCAAGGAAAGCATCAATTGGGATTGGACCCAGTGTCGTTCCGGGAACAGCTGATTGTATTGGTTTGTATTTCCGTGCAGAGGCTGCAACTGGGTCCTTGTATGACATCGTATCTGATTACACAGTCATAGTAAGATACAAATAGCAGAGACAAAAAGGAGGAGTGGACAAAGCAATGAAAGAGCAGATTTAAAGAACAAGCATGCATTAAAAGAGAAGACTGAAAATTACAATTCCCAGTCGCCATTATATTGCTAACACTTTAGTCCAGGTCAAAGCAAAATTTCACTGGAAAATTGAAGCAACCATCACTTGGTAAAATTACACATTAATAATCTATCAAATAGAAGAAATTGATAAGCTAAACTCATAGAATGTTGTTGGAAGTAATGGAAAAAGTACATCTACATATTAGGTTATGTTAGGTAGGCAGAGTTGTTGATAGGATATTTCTAGTGATTCCACAGAACAAAATTCCAAATTGAGACAAACTCTATGACCAGAGATACTAAGACCTACTCTTGTCTGAAGTGACATAGGGAAAAAAAGAGCACAAAATTACAGAAATTGTAGACAAATGTATGGGTTTATGAATTGCAACTCGGGTACGGCATTTGACCCTCCAAAGAAAAAACACTTAAAGGAACTAAACCCTATGTACAAAATCACCCACCAACAGTGTGATGAATACAGAGGCTCATAAACGACTTACTTAACAGTGCATTGATGAATGCAGATTTTCCCACGTTCGCTGAGCCCTGAAAAGTCAATAGCACTTGACATTTACATAAATTGATTCCAAACAACTAAGAATTAAATTGAAGAATTAACAAAGACACAGCACAACACTCGAAAATGTGAATAATCATCAAACTCCAAGTTTCAGATACTAACCAGAATGTATACATCCCTTCCCTGCAGGAAAATACTAACAGTAGATTAGTAAGCTGTAAAATGGTGTGAACAAAAGGAATTCAAGAGTAAGCCTACAACATGTTTGTTTAAGCAGGAACAAAGTTCCTTGACAAATAAATAAAGATCCTTCCAAATAAAAACAAGAACGTTCACATAAAAGCTGAAAGAACAAACAATTAGGTTTTGATCTCACAAATACTGGACAGACTATATCCAAGTATTGAATAATGATCACACGATATCTAATTTTATGAGAGAACTAACAAGACTTCAATACAAATTACTAGCAAGATGGACTAACTTTTACTTGAAGAGATCAATTTGATTTTATTAGGCGTCTTTATCACTACATATCCAGACACAATCTCGTTCATACTTAAGTTCATCCAGTCTCTGTCTAAAAAGATCCGTCAAACAGAATCATGAGACACATCCATTTATTTATCAGCTGATTTAGTAATGGATGAACTAGCATAAGCAATGAAATGTAGTTCCAGCAAAAATGAGATTTTTCCTTGGAGATGATTAATGAGATTCTGTGAGAATGGACCACAATATACTGATCAGCATCCAAAAAAAGATGCACTGTGAACATCCTATTCACATATAAGGGGCTCATGATGGTAATTTATTGCCTTTTAGTTCAAGTGAAAGTTGGTAAGCATCAAGATAACTTTAAGAAGAAACTGCATGAATATATATATCAAAATTCATATGTTCAAACAATAGACGTACAACACCAAGGCAGTATTACCCAAAATGGACAGGTTTAATCTTACATCTTCATAGACAAGAAACCAACCTTTTTCTCATGAATATGTATATATCAAAATGCATATTTTCAAACAGACAATACCAAGGCAGTTTGCCCAAAATGGACAATTGTAATCTTAGATCTTCATTGAGAAGAAACCGACCTTTTTCTCCTTTTGGATTTCTGACACCACCCCAGAGATTCCAACCAATGACTTTGAACTTGTTAAATGAACGCTCAGAACACTGCAAAAAGGAGCATACTATTTCAAATTTTTATGTGATCTTTTGTTCTCGGGATTAGAAGTCGGATATGATATTTACCTTAACTACAATCACTAACTGAATATTACTAAACAGGAGAGACATAATCAAATTACTACAAAGTGAACATGATCTACAAAAGGATCACACTTAAGCAATACTGCTTGGAGATGGCTAACTGACAATTAGGATCACAAAAGAAGCACACCAACTAATCCAAGCTGAAGCTATAACTTCCATTGCACCGAACGAGTCAAAGATATAAAGGATACATAATACACCTCAAACTTACTTAAGCTTCTTCTTCATTGTGGCCTCCACAACCCAATCACCAACACAATTAAGATCAGTATCTTTTGGAAGAAGATCCACCTTAAGTAAGTGAAATAGAGAGTACAAAATATGTTAATTGGACAAAATATACAACAAGTTAGTACTGCCATTAACTGTATAACTTAGTTGCTATTATTACCTTAGTTATAACCAAAATAATGGGATTTGCACCAGCAAGATCTCGGACACGAGCCAAAAAACTGCCATTGAAGTCTACAATATCAACCTACAGACGGTGATCCATGAAGGTATAAAGAGTGCAGAAAACACAAATAAACAAGGTTTAGTAGTCAATGACATGAACTGAAAAATGAGAACCAACAATCATATTTCTTTGCTTTATCAATATAGTAATCAACACCAGTGCTATCAATCTTAAGACTGAAATACAAGCTTTCACAAGGTAGGATGGCATTTATTCAATCCATTAGATAAGAGGTTAATTTGTCCGATATTGTTGATTGATGAAACCTTTGCTCATGAGTGACTTCATTGCAAAAGGCACACTTGTACTACTTAGGATAAAGAATATATTTTTTCATGGTAACTACACTTCATTTTTAACAGGAAAATGATACTTGAAATTGTTATCATCCATTAATTACTCCTGGTTGCAAGGCTGTTCAGCTTTATCTAAGATTCCTAATGTGCAGATACTAAGCCCCAAGCTGACCCGGAGGTCTACAAATTCAATGCAGGACAAAGCTGTATAACCATTCAAATAGGACAGTGAACATATGAATAAAGCAGTCAAGAACATATTATAAAGTAATATTCCTATAGTGAGAGTCACTGTAGTGTACTATTTGAGTTAGTTCACTCTGATGTACGGGATGAATTAGTCTAAATAGAATATAGAAACTGACTTAGATATTCAAACAATGTATTATTTTAAACTACATTTATACATTCTTCAGTTTAAAAACTCAAATTGGCAAAACTCTGGCAGCACCTCAGATTACCACATCATTAAGAAATTACAAACAAATTGGAGTTATTTTTCGTGGCTTACCAATTTAACAATCAAAGCTTTCTCATGGCGCACATGAGACAACTTTTCTCGAAGCTCTTCTGCTGTAACAAATTGCTTTCCTCCAGAATAACCTCCATTTCCACCTACTGCAGTTATCATGTGCCCATGAGACAATAGGCGACACCGTCCACAAAGAATTTTACGTAGTTGATGATGTTTCTTTTTCTGTCATCCAACCAAAAAATAAAAACGAGCTAAAGCATCAACAGTAAACTTATACAATCCATATCTAGGAAACAACAGTAGCAACTATCTAACAAATTTAGTGAATATCATACTTAACTAACTTAAAATTTTCCGGATAGAATTAGTTCAGTAAAACTCCCAAAATTAAAGAAACCCTATCACAAATACATAGAACGCATTAATTAGAAAGTTTTAATACCAAATCGTATGTCTCCTGGTCAACATAACCCGGAGCATCCACTTCCAATGTGTGTAACGGAGCTCCACAGCCGTAACAGCAAGGAGCCAAGTTGGAAAATTTGAAGATATTATCCTTCTTCTTCTTTTTCTTCTTAGTTGTGGCTAGCACCGATGAAGATGCAGCGACGACCTGTTGGCGTTGAAGATATATGTCACCACGGGTCGGGGCGGCAGCTCCATAGCCCTCGGGTTCGGATTCTGAGATAGTTTGGGGTTCAGTGGATTTGCAGAAGATAAGGGTGGGTTTAGGAGTGTGAAATTTGTAAATGTTGAGGCTAGAAGGGGAGGAATTGGGTATTGGGAATCGGCAAATGGAAGATAAGGAGGATAGAGCTAGGAGTTTAGGCGCCATTGTTAATTGTGAAAGGAAGCTCGAACAAGAAGGATATTATTTTATGTACTGTGACTTTTTTGACTAGTGCTATTTTATAAACAACTGAATAAACATTGTCCATGTTGACCCTATTTTCTTTTTTTAGTCTAATGATAAAGATATGTCTTTCTAAAACTTAATATAATAATTTTATCTAAATTTATGTTTTACTTTTGTCGAGTAAATTTTACTATCACACAATTATGATATACATACAAAAAAATATTTTCTTCTTAAAATTGTATGAACAATCATACTATTTAGATTTTTGCTTGGCATGAGCACATTGCAGGTGTACTTTCAATTAATACTAATAATAATTTAAATTTAACGAGAGATCCCAATTTAGTTGTCAGTCTTTTCAAACATTTTTTTTGAATCTTTTATGATATGTGAATATTAAGAATGATTATAAGCATTTTATTCAAAAATATATTTTGAATGTGTTATCTGTCAACTACATTATTTTAACAAAATGATATACCTTTGTGAAATGTGTAAGAATTGTGGAATTGCAAGTAAAATTATTGATCACATGCTTTTTAGATGTTCAATTGGCTTAATTTAGAAAATTGTGATATAATATTTTAACTAATGCTAAGCAATACCCTAATTCTATAGAACTTATAAAATCACGTATTTTTATCATTTGGCAAATTAGAAAGGCTAAAAATTCAAAAAGTTTTAATGAGAAAATTTCTGAACCTGAAAAAATTATAAACAGGGTTCTTTTTTATTTTCATGATGCATATGAAAACAACTTGCTTCCTATCATTTCTCTTATAGTTATACTTGTTTGTATTAATAGCATAAATATAATCATGGCACAAGGTGGTATTATTTTGTTTGCATATGCTAATTTACACAAGAAGAAGAAGAAAAAAGAAGCAAGCATTGACGTAGTGGCAATGGATAGTTGTAGCAACTTGCTTCAAGTCTTTGGCACCTCAATTCAATATGTCAGAAAGGTCGTCACCGTTAAAGCAATTGCAATTCGTACAACGTTGAAAAATGCTAGAGAGAAGGATTGATCTAAGTGCAAGTCTTATTAGAGATGGAAAATGTGGTCCTAAAGAAGTCTTATTCATTAGTACATAAAGTTGCTTGATTTTATGTTTTTCCGAGATAAATAGTAAGTAATGATATCACATCATTTAATTCTTTGAACCTTTTTAGACATTAATATAACAAGGTTGTTGGTTGTTAAAAATAAAATAAGAATTTAATCAATTCTTTAGCACAAGTAAAAATGATTCAATTTCATATCTTTCATGCTGAATTCACGATTTAGAAATTACAAACGGTAGAGAAAAGTTTGAACACTTGATTAAATATCTGAATTGTGAGTTAAACTCAAAACTACAATCAGACTGCAAATGTGGTCACATGGTGTGTAAATAACATCAGATTTTCATACCAATTTTTCTAGTTGTGTCCATCCCATTTACAGTTTCCGCTCCCATAAACTGGAATTGTGCTAACATGGTCGGGACCTTTTCTGGACCCTGCGCATAGTGGGAACTTTAGTGCACCGGACTGTCTTTTTTTTTCATCATATTAGTTTTATGGTCCCCCCTTTTGAGGAGTTCTAAGTTGATGATAGTTGAGGTTGAGGGCTTTATTTTCACACATCTTTAAATTGACATAAATAAAAAAATAACAAAAAAAAGGAGATTTGAATAACCTTAATTCACAAAAACAACTAACTAGTATATGATTAAGCACTAGTAGTTCTAGAAAAGAGAAGGCAACAACATCCTATTTATAGACTAGCAAGAAGTACTACATACATACATACACATACAACAATAGCAAAGAAAAAAAAAAGCCTGCAGTACTTAAACAGCAACAATTCCACCACCTATTCCCCTCAAAGACTCGGTCACTTGTAAAGGGAAAACCACATTATCATACACAAGTCCTGCTATAGCTGCACCAATGAAAGGTCCAATCCAGTACACTGCTTGATTCCTGAAGCTCCCCTTGACAACAGCAGAGCCAAATGAGTAAGCAGGGTTCATTGATCCCCCAGTAAATGGCCCCGAAGCCATGACGTTTGCTCCCACCATCAGGCCAATTGCCAACGGCCCAATTGCTGCGTGGACGCACCTCCTAGGATCAGCAGCTGCATAAACTGTGTACACTAGACCAAATGTCATCACGCCTTCGAGTACTGCTGCTCCAAAACCAGTCATCTCTTGTGGAATTCCATGTGTTGGAACTTGCTGTAATGAGAGAAAATCAGTGTAGATTTAATTATCAGCAAATTAAAGGAAAATAAGTTCATATTTATGACTCTTTTTGATCATGGGATTCAGTAAATTACAGAACGTTTGTTCTTCCACTAATCCAGTATACACAAACTGGAAATTAGTTTGGCAAATCAGCAACCGAATATTCGACCTAACTCAATGGCAAAAATTCAATTCATCATTGAGAATTGCGCGAGATCATATACGGAGGCGACAACAATATATTTCCTCAACCAATGTACCACATTTAACAGGAAAAAAAAGGATAAAAAGGCAGGGAAATTTCTCGAAATTGAAAGGTACGCAAATCAACTAACCTGATTAGTGAATTTGAGAAGAAGGCAAGCGGTGACAGAACCAATCATTTGAGAAATCCAGTAGAATATCGACATGGGAATACTTATATGGCCTCCTACCGCCATTCCAAACGTGACAGCGGGATTCACGTGTCCTCCAGAGATATTGGCTGATATATACACAGCGACGGACAAAGCAAATGCATTTGCAACTGCAATTGCCACTAGGCTAGATGGATCTGATGTCGCATCAGGCACCATTTTCCCTGTGATGACATTACACAAGTTACACAACACACTTAAAGTAGACTTGAGAGAAAATTGTAGAATTAACTTATACTAAAAGAAGAACTTACTGGTGGACATGGCAGCGCCGGCAGCGGCAAAGACGAAAAAGAAAGTGGAGAGAAACTCAGCGAGATAGGATCTGAGGGCATTGGGAGTGACAGAGTGCTGCAAGCGGGAAGCAAGGGACGCCATTAATTAAAACTAGTGATCTCAGAAGAATTGAATTAATTAAGAGATGTTCAATTTGCTCTAAATCTCAATGAAAACGACCAAATGAAATGTCTTACAAACGGTTTGGGTGGTTTCCAAATGCTTATATAGGAGTTTGAGAGGAGTTACTGGTTGCAACGATTCCATTCAAATATTATTAACCGCCAGTTACAGGTGCCCTCTTTATGCTTCACTGTTGGCCTATTTCATTTTTAACAATGGACCCACAATTTTTCAACTTCAAATTTGATGCTCTTTAATTATTATTTTTTTGTTTTTTGACAAGTAAAAAATAAATGACTGAATATAGCCCTTGACATAGTAAAATAAACAATGTAGTTGATATTTCCGTACTACAATATGACAGAAGTTATGCGTCAAAGGCATAACAAGTTTATGCGGCTTAATACTTCAACTCCTACTTGAAATTATGCCAAGTGAGATAAAAATTTAGTTTCATAAACAAGTTATATCGTCTAGGAATAATTTATACTTATGCTAAATAAACTAGATACTATATAACTAGGGATGGCAATGGGGCGCGGCGAATGCGGGGTGAGGAGGGTTTAAGGCAATGTGGGGCAGGGCGGGTTGAAGTGGGCTTTTTTAAAACCAATGCGGGGCAGTGGGTTGCGGGTATATGTGATTTTATGTGGATTCAAATAATTTTAAGTTTTTACATATTATAATAGTGATAGAACATTATTTATTAAGATAACTTCTATAAATCTACTAAAATATTCAAGATAGTAAATGAAAATGGTTCAATAAAAAATAATATAATTTCTTACATGTTTTTCAATTGACCTCTAAAAAATAAATTTTTAAGTCACTATCCTATTAAATTAATACAATTTAATGAAAAAAAGAATTTCTTTTTATGAATTTTATTTTTAGTATCAAACTTAACTAGAAAAAGAAAATATTAAAAAAACTATGCGGGATGGGGCGGATTGAAAATGAAAAAGTTGTTATGCGGAGCGGGGCGGATTAAAAATTTTGCAGGTTAAGTTCAACCCGCCCCACCCCCACCCTGCACCCCATTGCCATCCCAATAGACAACTTATGTCGGATAACTTAATTTTCAAAGACCTTATGTTGGATGAGGCATAAGTTTAGATAAAAACATTTTCACCCACAATTTTTGAATTAAATAAGCAATGAGGGATTTTTTTTTAAAAAAAGTCATGATATTTGAGGAAAAAAAAATAAAAATCACTCAAAAATAGAGACAACCGGTGCAAAAACTTCAATTTTCACTCGCAAGGGCGGGGAACCAGATGATTTTGACAAATAACCACTTTTATTGCTAAAGGAAAATCAAAGGTAACTGAAATTAATTCACTTTTTAATAAATAAATAAATAATATTTTTAGATGATAATAGGGATAAGGTACAAGTAGCCCTAGATTACGATAAAAATTCTAGAGACACATCTTAACTAAACTAAAGTCTTAGTACCCTCCTGAACTTTTTTTTTTTGTTGTAATTTTATACACTTTTTGGCTTATGTGGCACACTCTGTGAGTCCACGTAGTTGAGGCGCGTGGGAGATCTTTAGATGCCACGTAACTCAAAAATGCATACAAAATATAAAAGAAAATGGAATCAAAAGGAATAATAGGACTTTAATTTAGTTAAATTGTGTTTTTAAGATTTCGATCATAGTCTCGAATTCTTGTGCCTCAGGAAAGTTGGCTAAGTTTTATAAATTACACGTCGGAAAAAGATTGGGCTGTAATTTTCGTAAAATGGGTTATCTTACAAATCGGCCCATTGCACCAAATGAGTCAGTATTCATCGGGTCGGGTCATAACCTATGAATGTCAAACAGGTTCGAAGAGGAGATCGTCACTGTAGAGGTTCAATTTTTATGGTAGCAGAGAAAAATGGCTGCTCAAGAGGAAGTAAAACAACTGGCAGAGTGCTCAGTCTCCAAGTTAGTTTCCTTTACCTTCATCAACATCATCTTTACTTATCCCTTTATTTGTTAAAGTAGACATTCTTGTATCTCGAAATTTTCTGAATCTATAGGCAGAATATTTTTTCGCCTGTTAGGATATTAGGAAAGAAATTTTAGGTTGAAACGTTCTATGCTTCTCCTTTCAAAGAACCAATCAAATTTTTGAGGATGCCAAATTTTGTTTTTCCTTTCCTGGTGAGGATGTCAAATTAACAAAAGGGAAGATGGTTAATAATTTCATCATTTGGATTTCAATCTTTATCATCTCAAAAAATTACTTTTGAATCAAAAGGATAATTAAATCTACAATAATTGAACATTTAATCTGTCACTAAGGGTCCTGGTACGCTGACTAAATTATTTTGGGATTATCCCACCTCGGAGTTGATATAAAATAATCCCAAGTTGGGTTGGATAAGGTAGGATACCCATGATTAAGTGTGGGATAAAATTAGTGCTGCATTTCGTTGACGGTATAAATATCATCTTATCCCGCCTACCAAACGACCCCTTTAGCCAAAATTGCAATACCTTTCAATAAAGTTGAAATGAAGAGGATGAAGTCCAGGACTTTTTTCTCCTTCTTCTTTGAAAGGGGAAATGGGGGAGAGGATTACAAACCCTGGTGAAAGTGCAGGTAGACAATCAACCGAGCTTCTAAGATTCCCAAGTCTAGTACTGAACTACCAGTAGAAACAAAATAATTAGGCAAATTTTTTCAAGTGGCTTAAACCTTAGTGGACAAAATCATCCTGTATGGGAAATGTTGAGGGTGTCCCAAAGGTCAGCGTCTTATTTTCTTACCTTAGAATTAACGGAAGTGGAACCTTGCTTAATTTGGGGATGATATAGTATTACAGAGTCATTGACTTATTCCCTCTTATCTCTTTTCCCTTCTTTTGTCGGTCAAAAAGATTTGATCTATTTCCTTGTTATTGAATTTTTGTCCTCCAACAATAAACAAATATTAACTAGAGTATTTCATGTGAGTCTTCACTTTTTGATATTGTGAACCTTTGAAGTTTAAGCACTTGTTTTAGGCAAACATTTTACTCTTTATAACTGTGTGAGTCAAAGCAGGTCATGTTTGATAGAGCGGAGGTAGTACCAAATATAAATGCTTTTATTCAATAGGAAGATTGGAACAATGTTGAAGGCAAGGGTGAGAATAATGGTGTAAGTATAAATATGTAGTGCCACACCCCTTTCATTGCCTTTCTAGTTTCTGTTAGGGTCATCATGCCTTGTACCGCATATGATAGCAGTATCGTACCGGTAAAATCTGAACAGGAAAGTTATGAGAAACTAGTATGATGGATGATATTTATCCACACCTCGTCTGGTCGAATTTTCATGGCACTGATTATTTGCTTCATCTTCTAAAATTGCTATATGCGTCCTTCTATTTTTATAAATTGTGGACGTCTTTTCTTTTCTATCTGGTGTATGTTCTTTGCAAATAGACTTTCACGAGCTTCTGGTTATCACACTGTATAAAATGAGTCACTTCCATCTTGTCATTTGAAGTATTTCTTCTTTGATGGAATTCAGTGTTTCTATTTCGTCTTGGAGTTTTCAGACAACTTCAAGCTACAACGGTCATGTTCTTCTACCTTTCTCATTTTTAAGTATTCTTTAGCCCTGAACAATAAGAACAACTATCCCGCAATTCTAAACAAGTTGGGGTAGTCTATATGAATCCTCATTGACAATGTTTCTGGTTTAAACTAATCTCATGCCAACATATTTTTGATAACATTTTACAAAAAAGAAATTAAATAAGAAGTATTAGAAGTTCTTTAGCCCAGAACATGTCTAAGATTTTTCAGGCCTTGGGAGCTTGTGTGATGATTTTTTTCTCCTAGGTAAATTTTTTGAAGGAAAAGGGTAACAAATTGGAATATATTTGATCTCCATGAGGATTGCAGCTGTGACGCAATTTCTCATTCGTATAATGCAGATATTATATTGCTGTGTCATGGCATTCCTAAAATCAACAATGGAAAATTCAATGTTCATGAATGTCTTTATGTATCTATTATGCGGACAAGTTGAAATTCGTGCTCCTAATACATGCATCTTTTTTTCTTTTTCTTGAGATGGGTATTAAAGCTTAAACTTGGAGATGGTATTGAAACAGTTATGTTATTGTGGGTTCTAAGACAAATGCTTTTCCTCGACTAGTGCTTTGAGCTTACCTCCTGGCAATCGGGCAATGCATGGGACACCACAAATTCTGAATGTGAATGTTTGTATCTGTTATGAGAAATTGAATTCATGCTATACTTTGTTCTAATGAACTTGGTATAATCATGATTGCCTATATATGGGTCATGTTGCTTGTCTTATTTATTCTAGTCTGATATTTAAATTGCTGCAGTGCGCTGGGGACATGGGTTTTCTCTGTAGCTGGTGCACTGCTTGCGATTCCAGTGGGTATTAAACGGAAATCTTTGGCACCCCTTGTATTTTTTGGCACAACTGGTACGATGCTAGATATAATTATGGGTATCAGTGCTTGTGAAAGGGAGCATGCAGAACGGCAAATGAAGCTTTTGGAAGAAGCACAAGGATCTGCAGCTGTTGATACCTTGGCTGATGCAGGAACTGAACATTGATGACATTCAGGTCGCTCTGGATTTTGTCTTCAACTAATAGCTGAGGGTTCATGACTTCATGTAGCATTTTGAGTACTGTTGGCCTTCAGTTTCCGCTTTACTTGGCTTGTAACTTGGATATTATCATTATCAGAAAAGAAGGCAAATAATGTGTGGGGTGATTGAACTTGTGATGTGGCTTCAGAACCATCTTTTTTCTTCTTCTTAAAAAGCTTTCTATTAGCAACCATGTAGAGAAGTCCAAAATAACTCCATCATGGCCTGATGGTTTTTAACTCTTTCATACCTTGAGTTTGTTTTTACGTTCTTGTACTTATGAAAGAGGTTTACTTAACCTCGCAGTTTATTTCATTTCATTGTGCAGCAAACTATAGTTGGAAACTTGGAATCTGAAGCTCTTTTGAATATGAAAACTCATCAGCCAGCTTTTAGACATATAATTACGTTTTGTTGTTGCTGTAGAAGTAGCTTCTTAAACTAGTTCAAATAATATGAGACCACCCATGTCTTCATTTTTAGGTACAACCCCTTCGTTGCAATTTGTCTTTTTTAGCAATCTTGTCACTGCGAGAAACTTGACCAAGTTCATATCGCGATCAAGACCTTGTTCAAGTTTTAACCGTAGCTCATCTTTTTCAGACCCCAAAACTTTAATGATTTTCTCGTGTTTAGGAAAATTCAAAATTGAAGTTCTGGTACAAACATCTTTAGTTTATGTAAAGGATTGAAATGCTTTTTGAAACAGCATGTTTGGGCATCTTGTGGCCTGGACTGGAGAACGTCCACTCACCCTAAGCCTTTTGCCACAAAATGAATTTCTATGTGCAAGCATATTGCACCCCAATAAATTAGAGTTATCAGCTGTATGAATCCTTACTGAATTTGTCATTTCATTTGAGCCTATCGCAAACTCATATTACTCAACAAATAGTTCTTTTCTTTTTCTATTAGCATATAAGTAGCTGACAGGACTATAATACTTCTAAAGAGAACAGGTGAAGTAACCATACTACATCACAATCACAATGACATTTTTCCTTCACATGATGCGGATCTGGCTTGGGTAAAACATAGCACCTGAATACAGCAGAAACGAACGCACCCAGCTCAACCCAACCTTTCCTCCCCAGGAGAACATTACTCAAAATCAATTTTGTCTATAGAAGAAGCATCCTTTAGACAAAACGAACTATGCAGAAGCATTTATAGGGATATTATTCAAGATGGTATATTCTTCACTCAAGGAGTCCAGAAAAAGAATTCCCAATTATGAGTTTATGAAAAACACATGAATTCTTCTGAGAACATTGATATTTGAAACATTTATAGATAAAAAGAACTCCTATACTTGATTGACATCAGATATAAAGGACGGCAGAGAAACAGAGATCATCTCGTACCTCCCGCATTCGCAATCTCTTGTTGCATTAATAGTAACTTTAAATTTCAAAGGACTGTTATTCTTCTGTTGCAGTAGTAACTTCAACAAAATTAACCAAACCAAATAGAAATTTGGTCTTACATCAAATTTATTTTTTTCTTTCAATTCCTTACCCTCATTGGTGCGTGATGTGTCAGTGACTGAAACACCTTCCCCAGCAACACTATGTTTAAGTACCGTACTTTCAGCCGTGCCCTTCCTTCTGCAGACTAAATTTGAAGCATGATTGGTTCCATCCTTCAGCCTTTGGTAACAAGAAAACACTTCTTCTGCTCTGATGTTTCCAAACAACACTTCAGCTGCCTTGTTTTTAACAAGAAGTGGAACATACATTGAATCATCCCACACATATAGCTGCAAAATTGAAATAGTACATTAAAAAGTCTCCAAATAAACAACGATAAACTAACAAATAATCGGTTAGAGGCACCTTATGGAACTTAAGATAATTTCTGCTCTGAAAGTAAATATCTCACACGCCCATCATTATAGTTGAGTGAACGCAATGTCAATGAGTTTGAAAAATATCTTGATACTAGTGTCAACTAGAGTAGTGAAGTTTTAGTACCAACATGGACATAAAAACTTCAGGTGCCAAATCCCATGGCTTGGAATGAAAAATGCAATATAAGTAGTAATGGTGACGGAGTTTTCTGGAGCTAATTCACAAGAAAAAGAATGTTACCAGTTGAAAGAAAAACTCTTACCATGAAAGGTCGATATATCATGCTCACTGCATGAAGGTGATTGGAGCTTTCCTGACAATAGAGTGATGAGGCATTTTTAATACTGCCTGACCTGTTGAAACCACAATGATCTCGCAGTTACTAAATGTTAATAGACATATTATAGGTATATACATATGGAAAGAGGACTGGTTCAGCTTTTCCTCTTACCTAGATTCATCACTCAAAGGAGTACCACATAGATGGCAGCCAGCAGTAATCAGATCATCAGCCACATTGCAATCTGAGTGTACATATAGCCTCTTGCTAATGAACATGCTTTCAACATCAGATTCAGGAAGATGTCTCCAGGTAATTGGCAGAAATAATTCACCAACAGATGCATATATGGTTGCCTTGCAGGAATCAGGAAGATCAGATAAATATTTAAGAGAGATGCAATCCTGAGATTTCGTCTCTTCATGCACTTTCCAATTAATAGATGCCTGCTTCCATTGCAAATCCGTGAGGCCAGCATTCATTATTATATGTCATAAAGCAAGTCAATTGACAAATACCCTTTTAACTGGAGTCATTTGACAACAGATGTGATGTAAGACACGGGTATGCTCTTATCACTATCACATGGATACCAATCAATCTTGAAATACTATTTTTGAAAATCAGTAATAAGCAATAAAAGCCATAGCTTTCTTCCAACAAATAATGATAGAGTACTTAGACCTTCCTTATTTTGACAAATAACATATCCTCTTTACCAGTAAAAGTTGGTGGTTTTAATTTCAGCACAACTGGGACACATTATCGGATTGCATCTTCTACAGAAATAACCCAGCAAGGTCTTAAATATTAAACTCAAATCCTAATCTTGAACTTTGTAAAAGCTAAAATAAAGAAAATTATCCAAACTGATATTTCCATTATTTCCTAGGTAAAATGGTAAATACAATAATGATTGAGGGTAAAATAGGAGCAACAAATTTAAAAAACTTTTTAATCAAATCATTCTTTTAATAGTCCCAGTAAAGGCATGGAAAGTTTCTACTAGAGGAGTTTTAAGATAATTCTCAAACTCTAGGGGAGATCCATTTAGTTCCAGTAAACTAGAGCGGAGGTCCAAGTATTCACCCAAAGTTAATTCATTAACTAAATCTGCTTGCCAAATTGTTTTGTTTTCTATAGTATCAGAAAACAATTCATTAATTAAATAAGAACGAAAGGCACTTATAAGTTGGTGCAAAACTGTTCCTAGCAGGTGCAACAGTGCACTAGGATATCCAAATCTTAAGAACTATAACTCTTCGGCTTGAGCCAAGTGGGGTGGGGTTTGATCTGATAACGCAGCTTGAAATACATAACCAAGGACAAGATAGTCTACAAATAAATCATTTTGCAGCATAAATACATCTAAATTTCGACTTCATCAACTGTGGAAACTAATTAAGAGAAGAATTGAAACCTCCTACATCTCAGCCATGTGATTGGGCATGGGGAAGTAAGAAATTTGAGAAGGAGAAAAGGGTGCTTGATCAATGGACTCCTAGTCTCTACTCGAGTCTATGTGATTTCAAATTTACAACAGCAGTTCCA
Source organism: Solanum pinnatisectum (assembly GCA_035578085.1). Lineage (NCBI taxonomy): Eukaryota > Viridiplantae > Streptophyta > Magnoliopsida > Solanales > Solanaceae > Solanum > Solanum pinnatisectum. The sequence goes on from CM069078.1 coordinate 35,289,284, forward strand.
AGAGAAAGATGATATATACTTGATGGTTTTTCAATTCAACAGCAGCTCCCTGCTGCAGCAATGTAACAATTTTCTGAAGCTTATCCTTTGATGCCGTACCAATTCGACAGCTGCGCATCAGATCGTCCACACCTGCAAAGACGTTAAGTCAATATCTTAGCCCAGGTCAGGAGCAGACTGGTCTAATTTTAGCCGAACGACAGATATTGAAAAAAAAAAAACACTAAACAAACAGTATATAAACCTGATGAAATCTTTTTGATCCCATTCTCATATTTCGCTTCTTTATGCTTGTGAAGAACTAATGTTGAGACAAAATATAAAGTTTTTAAGTACGTGAAGTCTCATCAGAGCAGAAATTAATTTATTTCAGGCACTCATGACAAGTGAAGCATGGCTAAATCGGTGGTGCTACATGGGAGTCGAAGACTATTTTTTCAAACCTCCCTAGAAGTATAGCACTCCGGTGGTAACCTTACTACAAGAGGAGTCTGATTCGCACTCAACAATTATTTGGTTGAACTATATAAAACTTTAGATTAATCTATTTGGAGAAAGGCTAATGATAAAGCTGCATATAAGTTTTTTCTTTTCATGTTAGTAAGAAAGATAACGTTAGCTAATAGATAAGCTTCCTGTTACTACAGTCTATAGATTGAGGGTGTGATTTCCCAAGATTACTCATTTACGGTTGATGAGAAGTTTGCAAGAGGTTAAAAGTAGCTGATTAGAGAAATAAAATTCTTTATTGAGTATTTTTTATGGCTGAAAGCATGTTTTATTGGTTATGGATTCTTCTTGTTAAATCTCAACCTTTTTTTCCAGAAAACTCCCTTTTCTAGAACTGCTGATTAGACAAGGAGGGATCCATTCTCTGAGTAACTGAACCAACACCTTGAGGTTATGCTATTCTCAGTCTAGTAAGGACTGGGCACTTGTGAGCATTGTTATCATTTTTAACAAGTTTAGCAATTTACATGCATATCACATCAAGGTACTGAAAAAAAGAAAAAGAATAAAGGAAATATTTATTGTAATCAATAGTTAGCATGTTGGTCAACTGCACTCTAATATGCAAGGAACAAAAGTTCATTGGCATATCACATTATAAATGGGTTCCAAAGAGGTTCAACGAAAAAAGGAAAAGTGCACTTCTTTATCATCTGCAAGAAAGAAGGAAAGAGAGGGCAAACAAATACTTTCACACTTCTTTATCATCTGCAAGAAAGAAAGAAAGAGAGGGCAAACAAATACTTTCAATATAAAGTATTATATCATGAAGATAGAAATGGTGTTCAAAATGAAAGATATCGTAGGAGAAACAGGCGTTCGATTTATGTTTGTTTCATCAGTTTGTAACTCAATATACTAGCCTCCTGAAGGTTAATTTAGTGGCATCACCCAATTATTCAGAGAAGATTACACATATTTGGCATCTAAACATGCAGTCTTCTTGGGCTTTTCCCCCTGGAAATCAGTAAATGCTAGGCAGACATCAAGGACTTCTTTTTCAATTCTAGTCACCCTTTACAACAATTGATCTAGTCATGTATTCCTGATACTCCAAAGCTTGATCATATCTACCAAAGATAATGTATCGAAGAACCTTATGAGTTGTAGAGAGAGAGAGAAAGAGAGAAAGAGAGAAGAGAGCACCTTTAGAAGCAATTGACTTGTATGAATGGACTATACATTGCAAAGTTGAGCAATGTACAGTTCTAGCCTCAATTAATCCGCTAACTCTTGTAATCTTAACATCTGAAATTAAAAAGTTCTATGCATTACCTGAAGATTGGAGCAACATCATTATTTGAAAAGTGAAGTTTAGAACACACAAACTCACATATTCAAGAGTTTTTAACAATGCTGATTAATATGTAAACCTGATCAACAATACAAGCATAACAGATTCCATGGACGTGAGACAGAGGGAGGACGAGACAGCTATATGAGATAATGATTTTAGAAGGTCTTTTGAGGCAATGACAGAGCAGTGAGCACTATTACACCACAAACAAATCCTATGCTGCATACTATGTTTGAGAAGCTGTTTACATAAAAATTCAAACTGAAGCTTGTTATTTTCCATGGGCTCTTGGAAAATCAACAAGAAATAGACAAATGGAAAGAGAAGACAACAATGAAGTTCAATAATTTCAAAGTCACCAGTCATATATGCTTTGTCCCAATTTATGTAGCACAATTGGAATTTCGAGGGTAAACCAAGTTTTTCTTTGACTGTAATTGTTTTATATGTCTTCTAAATATTTTAAGTTGTTAATCATTGTGATGTATAGTACTCTTTTTACCTAGTTTACAGATATATAAATTTTTATTTCAAAAAATTTAAAGTTTGTATGTCTGTAATCACGGTCAAAATGTAGAAGTTTGAATCTCGAAATTCAACTCTGCCATATAAATCGGGACAAAGGGGAGTAGTACTAAAGAAAACCTGCCTATTGCCCGTTCACGCTTATAAGATCTTATGATTTAATTTCTGAAATTTAAATCCCATCTGTATTCCTGTTGAGTTATAGAATATGAATGCCACATATGGCATCAGTCATGAGTCACTCACAATTTTAGAATAAACTATATATATATATATTGCGTTGAAATATTTTAAAACTATAACATTTCACAGCCTGTGATAAACGAAAAACAATAACATAACCGTGGATAAATATTTCAATTCCCCAAAAAACTTACTTTGAAGCAAAATGATATCTCCAGCAACCAATGTGGAGGCCAATTGCTTGTTCCATATTGTAACAGGAAAAAATGGACGGGTATCGTCAGCCACCTGTATGTCGGTCCTTATGACCTCTGCTCCACCTTTTCTCCATAGCTTGTACTGCAAAATTATATATATGCTGAACTGAAAGTACCTAATTAAGCCATTAGATACAGAGAGAAAGAGAGAGTACCTGAACTGGGGTGATATTGTGAACAAAAACGAGGAGTTGGACGTACTCGTCGATGTGAGCTGCTGCTTCAGAGAGGTCGATTAGAGGACCATAACATACTATTGCCGCCATTTTCTTTCTTCTCTTCTGCTTTTGCTCATGTTTTCTTACTTCTTCTCTTTTGGGCTTTCCATGACCCGACTTTCATTTTCCCAGCCCGCTACTTGAGAAGGGTTGGGTTACGAACTTACGATCGAGGGTTGTAGGCCCATCGGAAAACTTATAGAAATCCATTAGTTTAGAACCTAATTAATATAGTTCGAAATATTATGATTCTTATTAGATTTTGGTGTGTCCGGCACTTTAGGTACGTCCACACACATGTATCTCGATATAAATGGAGTCAAAATTATGTATAATTTGTTCTATATACATTGTATCAAAGTGGATTCGCATGTAATTACACCAGATACATACAAATGCATATATCTAATGTGCATCTAGTATGATTTATGCGTATTTGGGATACATGACTATCTCCCTCTCTATCTCGTTCGTCTTTCCCCTATTTTATGTATGTTGAGGCAAAAATATGTGTATCTAGGTGTATCTTTCTTAATATATGATAAAAAACTCTTAATTAGTGATAAAATATGTAATTATTTGAAAGTATAGGTGGAATATGTGTGTGTGGTAAAATACGTAATTATTTGAAAGTATAGGTGGAAAATGTGTGTATGTGCGTGCGCGCGCGTTAAAGTGATATAGAACATTTCTGACAAAAAATGGTAGAGTCAGGATGGGCAGGTCCAGGTTGGTTGGAATGTAACCTTAGAGTAGGGTATGTGTGGCGTTTGGCATACAAGGTAGGCTTGGAAAATCTTAGGATGACATAAAGGGTAGGTTTGGAAAAACCTTAGAGTAAAAATAGGGTTAAATGTTTAACGGTAGAATTGGCAGCAAAATGAGGTAGAAAGGCTGGAACTAAGGTCTATGGGTCATGATTATTAGACCTAGGATAGTAAGAGTGTCACAACCCAAACCATTGCTAATCCTCCGATGGGAGAACCATTACTACAACCCAACTAAACAATACTAACCAAAAAACAAACATTTAGAGATGTTGAAACAAGTTCAAATAATCAATTTAAAAGCTAAGTTCCCATAAACTCAGCAAGTTACCAAACACAAACATAAACAAGCGGAGATTCAACCCCTAGAACCTGAAAGTCATTGTACCAAAACTTCTAACTAAATGGTCTAAGATAAAGGGATGCAACCCCAAAACAACTAAATATAAAGTAAGAGTCTGAAAGGTCCAAGTCCGAAGGAAATAGACTAAGATCCTAGATGAATCCATGGTAGCCTGGAAGAGCTGGCTCACCCTTAAACTCGATAAGTCAATGATCCCCTAGCTGAGGTCTCTCAACAGCCGCCTGAAGATACCCCGTACTCAACAAAGAAAGAGCAAGTGCAGTATCAGTACATAAACAATGGTGTATTGGTAGGATCACGCGGTTATTCCAGTAAGTGAAACATACACAAGTAACTGCAACATAGTAACCCACACATATATAGAAAGAATAAAAATTTACCAGTTCATGCCCAATATATCAGTTTCACAATATCAAACTGTTAGTGTGTCGGACGTGACACCCGATCCAATAATGTCTCGAAACGTGACACCCGATCCAATATGTGTCGGAACATGACACCCGATCCAATCATATTTTGGGTCGTGACACCCGATCCAATCAACCACAATCACAAACACAGTCAACACCACAATGAATGATTTACACATTTGTATCGTACAATCAGGTAACAGGTTCATTGTATGCTACTGAATCACAATTAGTCATTTCATGAGATTCATTTTATCTTTTCCTATTCATATACATGCATGAATACAATAGAGTAGTTAGCAGGCATATATAACACAGACGGGAAATCAAACCATCACATACTTCGGAATCAAGCCTGAACACTCTTAAGGAACTTGAGATTTCCTTTCCCGGAGTCTCTCAGCTTGTTCTTGGTATAAAAACAAGTAAATTATGCAAAGGATCAATAATAGAGGCCTAGTTTACCTGGATTATATCCAAATACTAATCCTTGGCCAACCCCATGATCTTAACACCCAACTAGGATTTTTTCCACCATTAAATTTAAGTCAAAACCCTCCCCCAAGGATAAATAACAAGGATTCTAAGTTTTAAGAATCAATTTGAATTAGGGGAGTAATTGACTTACCTTTAGCGCGAGAATCAGTGAAAAACCAAAAGAGAAAGCCCTAGGTCGCCCTTTTTCTCTCCAAGAACTCAGTTTGCAGAAAAATAACATTTTTGGGACATTTCCCATTTTTACTCGCGACTGACCTGCCATGGCGGGCCAAATCCCGCCATAGCGGGAATAATCTCGTTGTGGCGGGTTGCACGGAGAATGAGACTCGGAATTTGTGTTCTAAGTCTCAATTTCACAACACACCCTCGAACCTTGACGTTCTAAAACCACCCTATCATGCTAAGATCAATTATGGGAGTTCTACCCGCTCGAATTCGATTATGTCAAGACGTACAGGCTTCTTATCATCTTGGCTATCCACTCAAATCATTAATTTCATAATCAAATCCCCCATCCATTACTGGATTACCATAGACCTCATGTGACTCGGATTTCGTCCAAGTCTGGCCTAGGCTGGAAATTTTCAAGTTACTACTCAGAAGTTCCAAATTTCTTTCCCATTGGCTTATCCATAATGACGGGAATAGGTCTTTACAAAGAGCGTGTGGCTAAAGGCTGGGTGATTTTCATATTACATGTTTTCTTCCAAGTATTTACATGATGTTATATGGTGAATTTGGGTCGATAAATGATGCCTATCAGTACGTGTTGTTTATATTAATACTCATCTTGCTATGTCACCTGGTATAGTCTGGTTGCAGGATCAACGATGTTTCTTAGGCAAAGACGAAGATGATCTCTGGCTTCTACCTCTCTTTTCTTATGATGGGAGTTGTGTCTTATTATTTTCAACCTTATAATCTCTTAGAAGCTCTTATACATGTTTAGACTAGTTCCTTAGGGCAATGTATTTCTTGACAAAAGTACTATATTTTAACCAAGTTTGAGTATTTCTATATTTACAACAGAGTGTTTAGCTTATATTTTGTTCACTTCCGTATTTCATGCTTCAATTTTTGGGTAAGAATTTTCTAGTCTAGATGTTAGAGTAGACACCTACATGACCTGGTGGATTAAGTCGTGACATAACAATACCAAGAACAGGAACACATCAATTCTTGGACAACAAACTCAAAATTCAAAAATTAATACTCTTTTCCTATGTCTCCACATAGCATAAGAGAACCTAATTATTAGCAAGTGTCAAAATTCGCTTCTATCCCACCGAACTTGATTTTCTTTACAAAATATTTGAACCTGTCTCGCTATGTCCTACACTTGTCCTGCCCCATTGCAATCTCTACCACAAATATGCAATTATAACATTCAAATCATCTACTCATGAATTGCTCAAAAGTTTTGCAGTTAAACATTTACATAAATATCATCCTCTATAACAATATTTTACAATAATAAATCATGTTTAATTACCCTCTCATACACATAACCCATAACTCAAACTTCTTTGAAACTATCCGAAACATCATAATCCAAACTTTTTTGAAAATTTTCTTTTTTGTCAATATGAAAAATATATTTTAAAATTTGCATAATCTAATTTAATTGTCCTTTTTTGCACCTTCAAATTTTAGAGGGTCATTCGCATAAATGCCCCTATTTCGAGATGGTATTTTATTTTTGTCCCTCAAGTTGGTGGTCTTCAATTTTTATCCTTGACGTTAGGTTATGTTTTCATATCATAATATAACACAAGTTATGTTTTACATGGCATTACAAGTTATCCTGCTTATTCCTACAACACTTATGTCGTTAGAGGCATAAATTCAATTAATAACCCATAAGATAAAAGTTCTCTAAACTATGTCGAGTAAATTAAATAATACACAACTTAATTTATACAGAACATATGATGGACAACGCAAAATTTCTCTAAGCTAAGTCTTGCGAAATTATATCATAGATAATAAAACTTTGGTCAACATATTTTCATTGAATAAGTAGCAGAGATAAAAATTAAAGATTAAAAACCACCCAAATATAGTAACAACTTGTGTTATTAGACTCCCAAAATCTTGAGAATAAGAATCTATATATACCAACTAACTTGAAAAATAATCTGAATGTAGAATTATTTTTTCATAAAAATAAAATGATGTCCAAATTCGTTATCAGTCGCAAAGCATGGTACATTCATAACTAGATTCAAAATAAAAACAGCTAATTAGTGGTACTAACAAGAATGTGATACTAAAATTGAATTTTGTGGGTTCAAAATTATTATCTTCTTTGATCGAATCATGTAGATATGTATATAACAATGCTCATGTAAATCCAAACAAATATGCAATATTAAAGTAAATTCACACTAAAATCAATCAATTGTAGAACCTGGCTATTCCGATCAAATCAAAAAAGATTTTGTTGCTCAAACTGATTAAGCATGTCTTCTGTGAAAGACAATTTGTAGACATCTTTACTTAAACTTCTTATATCTTCAAGAATTTCTGGTGTAGTGGTTTCAATTGCAAGTTCGCCTAATCTCTTAGACCGTTCTGTGTTTTGACAATTGGCAGAAGGAACATTTTCCTCCAAACGTCGATAATTTTCTATGTATCCATAGTTATCTCTGAAATTGAACATCACTTGTTGAGCAGCTGCCTTATTTTTGACATTACTAGTTGTCACTGGTTCATTCTTTGATGAAACCACATCAACAAAACTATTTTTTTGTGAACCAATTCGAAGAGGATAGGTCTTAAGAGGGGGATGAGATTTTTTGTAGAACAACAGGTCACCTGTCTTTCTATCCCTAACAACTTCTAAAGGCGCATCCATGATATTTTGTGTATTAAACTAGATCTATTTTGTGCGTCTATATATACTACTAGAATTTGTGTTAGCACAAAAAGGCTAATAATCTATTTTCATTTTAAGTCCAAGCACTAAGATTGTTGGAAAATAAGAATCTAGTCTTGATTCTACTTACTTGGGTAATTCTGAAATATGTTAATAATTATTTGTTTGTTTATATATTCAATTGGGATCATAATGTTTTCTTTTTATATAAACACTCCTAGTTGGAATTTCTCTCATTAAATGATTATTGCCTCAACATTATTACCCAATATTATTGTAATTTCAAAATAGAATTAATACAAAATTTTAGTATTTAAATCTGATACAAGCCCAAATTTTTAATATATATATATATATATATATGATGTGGCACCTCTCTGTGGTCTCCATTCCTATTTATCTTTTTTCTCCTTGTTTTTGGACATTTTTTTATTTTTTCTCCTCATTTTTAATATAATTATTATTTGTATATATATATTTATTTATTTTGTTATTTTATAAGTGGGAGTTAATCAACTCCCCGTCAACATGTTAGCATATGGTCAGATAATTTCTTTTGAGGGTATTTTGGTCCATTTGAGCTTACTCTTGTGCAGTACTTGTTTATTTTTTGTGCCGGAGTACTTTTTCCTGAATCACAATTATCAATAAAATTAATTGTTCCTCTTAAATGTCAAGTTTATCTTATATTTTGAAATATGGGCTCAAAAGGTTAATTTTTGTAAATTTATTAAAATGATGAAGTGCTATTCATCAAAAAATTAATGAACTGTAGTTACCGTGAAATATTTTGATCTCTTGACAACTTAGCCCTTTGCTTATGTGATTACATGGGACATTTTTCCATTTCAATTTTCACCCATCAATGTTTTTTTCTTTTCTATTATTAAAGAAGTATGAGTTAAAAGCATAGGTATCAACATGTCTGCTAGGTATCCTTTTATTTTTTTTGTGTAAGGATATTTTAGTCTTTTCAAATTAATTAATGAAATGTGTCTCATTATCGTAAAAGAAACTGCAAGTTTTCTAGGAACCCCCTCTCCTTCTCTCTTTTATTTTGTGCCACTGCAACAGTTGTCTTCATATTTTTCATTTTCTTGACAAAGTAGCTTAGATGTTCACTGGTGCTCTTCGAAAGGTTTTTGTCCGTTGTTTAGCATGGCATACATGAAAAGAGTAATTGTCATGGCTAAACAAAAATACAAAAGGTAAGACTCAAGATCAATACATAAACTCTGTTCTTTTGAAATTTTATTTTCATCAAAGTATGGAGATTGTGATTGATAAAATTTGCATCTTTTTCATTATATTTCGCAAATCTTTGAGGTTACATTGCATATAACAAGGATACAAGTAGATTATGGTAAGAGATACATCTCTATTTTGGAGTTAATATTTCAAATCAATCACTCAACTTTAACAATTTAGTTAACAAAGTCATTCAACTTTGTTTTATATCAATAAAATCATTTAATTTAAGCATTTCTATGAATAAAATCACCCAACTAAATTTTTCATTACATTTTTATAATTTGAGAAGATGTTCACCTTTTGCATATCATTAATTTCAAGTAACGATCACCGGTCATGAACATGGTGACTATCAAAAAATGTAAGGGTCATTAAATTTTTATTTGTTAATCAATATATTTTATTTGTCAATTGAACTTTAAATATGCAAATAAAAAAAATTAAGTTCCAAACTTCTTAACTATGTATACATTTTCTTATACATATCTCGTGATTCAAATCCTTGGGTATGTTAAGTATGTTTCATTTGGATTAGCATATCATTTTTGTTTGTTCCTTTGTTGTAGTGAAGCAAAGATGTTGCATTTTGCAGTAGTCAAGAGTGGAAGAAAAGAAGAAACTATCTCTATTTTTGTACAATGAAAAATGTTAATGGCTATACAATAGTACTATGCTTCATTTATTAATCTCTCAATAAAATGTAATACGTCCATTACATAGTAATTATCCTCCATACTAATTAAAATAGTTGGTCCAATTTAATTGTCTAATTTATAAAATTAAGAAAATTTTATTATATCTTCCTTTTTTCTATTTTAGTATCAAATAATTATATAAACTAATAATAGTCACTTTAAAATTAGTTTTTATTAATAAATGTTAGTTTAGTAAAAGCCTTTTTTAATTAAAGCTTTTCTAAAGAGGTGTTAAGTCAATAGGGTTTAAGTAATATAAAATGGAATACATGTTTCATTCTTTTGGCATATAAGAGAACCACGATATTGAAAGGCACAAAAGTTGGGCTCGTGCTCTGCACGGGCAACCCCCCTCTAGTATTATTTCTAGACTAGACTCTTATGTTGACATGAAATTTACAAATAGTGATAAAATCTAAAATAAGAGAAATTATTTTTTGGATTTTATTTTAATTTAATGAGAGAAATTGTTTTTTTGGATTCTTATTTTAATTTAATTAGTGTACTAATTTTTTTGAAATTATGAAACCCATTTTAGCTTTATGTATATTTATAACTACTTTGAGTAAAAAAAAACTACTGTTGATGAAGAGAAATATTTTTAAAATCATTTAATGTACCACTATATTAATAATATTTATCAGGTATTTATTTTATACTTAATGAGACAGTTTAAAACGTTTAACTAGTACCACTTAAAATTTTGAATAAATATTGGCCCCATGTATAGTACGAGTTTTTCATAACTAGTATATATATATCAAATAATTTTTGACTTTTATGTGTGTTTATTTTTCATATTTTAAATCTCCTTTTTGGTTACACCACTACGGACTTCTAATTATCATTCATGTCACTGGAGGTTTAAAGTTATCTTAAAACACTTATTTTTTCATAATAATTAATGTAATATCCTCATTCACCTATATATATATATATGGCGTCAAATAAGCATTTTATTTTTTTCAACTTTCTCAAACAAGCTACAATAATTTTAATATAATAGATCAAAGTAATCTGATAAAAGAATAACTTTTATTTTTAGATTGCTTAAACAAGTTTATTTGAGTGAGTGTGTGGAAATAAAATTTAGGAAAAACTACCTAATTGGACATACATGCATACTATATTTACTAATCTAGTATGTACTTTCAAATAATTATATATTATCTCACTACTTTCAATTATATATCAGATTGGAGTTGGATATATTGAGATACATCACTCTTAAAAAAAATAATTTAAAGTAGAGTCCTAATTTATTTCTTCAGTCCAAATCAACTAACTCTCTCCTACTCATTCTCCCCCATGTTCTGACTCCAAGGATTCATGTAACAGCAATCATGGCCGATAAGTTTTAGTTCGTCAATGTAATGATCGACAAAATTCTCCTTAATTTGCTGGTTTGGTAGAGCTTTCGTCAGAGACAGTGATCTTTGGTCGGAGAAAGAGACGAAATGGAGATGAGTCATGGTGACCGGTTTCAATATGTCAATGCCATGGCCGACGGAACACCGGTCTCCGGCTAGAGGGAGAGAGAAGAAGGGGAAAGGAGGAGAGTTGGTAGTCAAAATATGTATCTAATTAAGAGTTTATGTATCCAATAGGTCTACATGCATGTATCTGAGTTAAGATTACTATGTATCCATGGAAAAAGATTTTTGATGCTTTAAAAAAGGGAAGAAATTTGAATTTCTTGAATTTTTTTAGAAGAAATTTGATTTTTTTTTATTTTTTTAAAGAAGAAATTCAAAAATTCAGAGAAGAACGCGTGATTCTCTCATAATTCATAATTGAAGTTTTTTAGTTATATTTCATATTTAGACACACATTATTAAATGCATCTGTTTAACATGTATCTCAGATACATATATCTGAAAATCGAAATATGGTAGAAATTATAATATGAAAACTCATGAGAAGATGGAAAATTAACCTCTAAACTAGTAATGTTTGTGTTGTTTGCCCAATCTAATTAAATATTAAATACTTGAAAAAAGATGTGTAATTACAAAGAGCTAGTAATACTTTAGTGTTGACTCATCTTACAATTTAAGTTCGTTTATATTATTTTGTGATGTTAAGTTTAATGACTAAAATATTGTTCTCTTTTATTATGTAAAGATCTCTAATTTTGTGATGTCATTAGATTGTTTGGTTAATTTCTTTTGAAGTTAATTGAAAGTTCTTTATCAATTTTAATTTTTTATGCACTATTTAAGAAGCAGATATTACATCAAAAATAATCTTTAACGGTAATTAATTAACGATAATAACTTTATTATTGCTAAATATGTATTTTTAGTGTCAATTAACATTCTTTGTAAATGTCTTTAAAACCTATAGTAACATTCGATCTAATGATAATTATCTAATGCCAGTAAAGATTTTAACACTTTTTGTTGATGTGTATTTTTGTTGCCATTAAAAGCTATTTTATTTTAGTGAGAGTTAAAAACCAGTGCAATGTTCAATGAAGTTTTAAACCAAGTATTATAGGACTTAGACTAGAAGACTATGTTACAAAGAAAACATGAGACTTTTTAAAAAAAAAAATTACATATAATAAAGAGCTTGCCTGCGGCGCTTTTAGTGGATTGAACTGACCATTGTATGGCTCGTTTAAATGAAAATATAATCGAAGGAGGGATAAAATAATAATATTTTTTTTATATTGAAATTATTGTATTCCTTTTAGTCAAATAAGTTGGATTTGAAATAGTGTTACTACAATTTAAATTCTCTCTATCAGGAGAGATTAAAGGTAGCACAATTGACTAATTTTATGGTTAATGTTATCAAATAATTTTGATTAAGGATCGATCATCGTACGAAATAAGTAGTAAATTGTTTCAAAATCCTTTTGCTTATAGAAAAAACGATATACTAATATATGTTGAGTATTGTTTATCATTCGAATAACTGCATATATAATTGAGATTGTTTAACCATATATGTAGACCACTCATAATTTGTATCCACCTTAACTAGTTAAACCTATTTAATCCTCTTAACAACAATTAATTCTGATGATAAAAAACAACTAAGAATTGATTCAATATTGAATTGGAGAAAGACACGAGAACTAAATATAATTAAATCCACTTAATTAATACTTATCGAGGATATAACCTAGAATGTTACTAGGTTACGTTGTCAAACTTTATTTAGTTTCTCTCATCAGCAATATTATTAGTAATTCTCCTATTATCATATTCTTCAATTTTACTAAAAATGTGTGCACATCACCCTTCCCAAATCCACTAGTTAAATTACACCATATATATTATTATGATTTTTGAAGTACTTAACACAATTAGCATTATGAATAGTAACGGTTTTCCAAACAAAGAAAAAAGCAAATAAAATAAGCCCAAATTCATACAACATTAGTTAATTAATGACTATGCACACAAACATTAAAAAGATAAGAAATACAAAAAAAAAAAAAATAAATAAATAAATTATAGCAATTGTGGGAGTTGCTACTTGATAGGGACTAAGAGCTTCAAAAACTGGAAACACTCAACAGAGTGAATTAGTTTTGCGATGCTGCTTCTTTGCTTTGGCTTTTTCTCTCTAACAAAACCCACCATATCTTCTTCTGCAAAAATTAATACATCTTCGAGTTCAATATTGCACGAATAACAATCATCGTTATATAGATCGAAACGTCTATAGCCGTTAGAATTACTACATTTTATACATGAACTTCGTGGTGGGATCACCAAATTAAACCTATTATTCGAACTGTTCATGTTGAAGACAATATTGTATAATGATGTTAGCCTAATGTAAAGATTTATGAACGTTTATTTATAATACGTTGATTGTAATTAGAATCCTAGATGGACAAGAAGTTGTTTCCCAGTCCAAACATATTTGGACTTGCGAGAACTTTCTTGAACATTCTTTATTTATAATTGTATGTATTTATTTAGGAGACAAATTATATAAGTTATTCTATCCTATTTCGGGAGGTAAAGTGAAAATAGAAAAAACAAGTTCTATATTCTATATATCTTCCCACCCGGTCAAAACCCCTAAACCCTACACCTTTGACCAGCCCACTCCCCACCCCTCCCATAGTTTTTTTTTATATATATAAATTACATATAAATACTCTTAAAATAATCTCTTTTTGTTAATTATCACAAAAGAAAATAAATAAAAACCCAACTGATTTTCCAAAAAAAACATTTTTCATGAAAAATATTCTCCTTATAAAATAAATAGAATGCAACACTCGATAAGAAAATAAATAGTATCAGAATACGCGAGCTATACAAGATCTTATTAGTAATTAAAATCCATAAAAAAGGGATAGGCCTTATGTTTTCTGAAGCGTTGCACAACTTTTGTGTTTCCTCGGCACGCATGGAACTCAACACCTGCGTAAAATCTCTAAATAGTTCCATTTTGCACGTACTTTTCATTTGGGGATCAAGAGGCTGGGGGCAGTGACAATAATGAGTAAGGAAAAAGAGACGGAACTAAATATATAACAGCATATGAATGTGCTATATATAAAGAACAAAGGAGGAAAATTGATTGGGTGGTACCTATGGCATAATGTAGTTCAATAACTTTAACGTCATGAGCATTTTCAGCAGATAACAACAAACATTATAATAGCCTAGTTTGTGCGTCTAAAAAGCCCATCCACTAACTTCTTCCTGAACACGAAACACCACGTTTCACCAAAAAAATTTATATGCATGATGAACCATATACCCCTTAAAAAAAGACAATTCTTTTTTCCATTTTCATCTGTATAAACATAGCTCCAAATCTGACTTTGCCAGTAGCAGAATACACCTTGTTTCAACTATACCCGATTTACCAAGTTGACAGCAACGATGAACAACCTTCATAGAGCTTGCATCTCGAGGTTAGTTTGATTGACCCCATTTGCAGAGGATGGTCCAGATTCTCGATTGTCGACAGAAGCATTCATCTCCTGAACAGGTGGAGGGTTAACTATTGTCATTTGCATGGCAATGTTATCTGACAGACGACTCTTCATCTCCCGGTGCTCCTGGCATAAGGCACACCAGTGCAGGCAGCAATGCACCATGCAGGGGTCGCAGGGCGAATTCTGCATGTTAAGAAAGTAGCATGTAATGTTAAGCCTGTTACTCTGCACATTTGCAATATTAGCTGTAGATATGAAATCTGTCGCATGGCCTAGCGGCTAGCAGTGAACTCAGGAAGAATTGATGAGGTGCCAGATTTCATTTTCTCACTTGAAACACATTATATCAAATCAATAATATACTTTAAATGCCTTTTTCAGAAAACCACAAGAAATTACAGTTGGTTTTGAGAGTTGAGACAGTAAGTCCAACGCCTATTAAAAAAAAATTGGTCCAGAGCTATCTACAAAAATTATCAAACACCAAATTTTGCTAGGACAGGTTCATTTTTTATTTTGGTGTATATGAATAACTGTCGATCAAATCAGTCAAGGCCAAGAGTTGAGAAATTGAAGCCAATTATGCATAATATTGGATATGATACAGGAAAAATTGACTACCTTGAGATGATACTTCTTCTGCAGTGACTGACGAACCAGACCAGTGTATATGCCACACATCCACCAACTAAATAATAAACCTTCACAGATGAGGAATGACGTCCTTGGATCAATACCATGAAATGCTGCTGTTGCAGCTGCAACAGCAATTCCACCCTCAATGAAAATGGCATGACAAATGCAAGGAGTAGACCAAGGAGTATCATCGTCTCTTAGGCTCTCAACATTATGCCCAAACACGACACATGGGCAGAAAAGTCCTCTCCAGCCTATACAGGTAATCAACAATTAGAGTCAGAAGAAGCATGACACATAACTGACACAAAATGCATGCCTCATAAATCATAATCAAGAATGTGATGTAAATATTTATTCAGAGATGCTAGGGAATGCCAGAAATCAAGCCCAACAAAATAGTAAACGACCACATGACTAGCTTAACAGAAAACATATTTTTTGCAGATTAAAAAGGTATCCATCCACTACTCGAAGATTAATGTCCCTTTACTACAAAGAGTATGCTTATCCAGCTTGTATAGTTTCAAATCTAATTCAGATGAAGTAATCAAAAGATAAACAATTAGCAGCTTTAGCCCTAGAGTTCATCTCTTAAGACCAGTTTAATGTGTACTAAGCAAAAACCAGATTGGTCATCAAGATCAAGGCACACATACTGTATTCATGTGAAACCGCCAGCCACTTACAAGACAGACAGACAAACTAACCACACTTGGTCAGCCATAATTGGATCTGGAGATTTAAGTCTCAGAAAGACCACCTTTGTCTTATTCTTTCCTTAATAATGGCATTGTCTGATTCTGTTTTCACGCTCCTTGATTATTCCACCGGGTACCTGCTACCTCCCATCGGCACAAGTATGAGGTAATAACTCTATCCACCATGAAGAAACGATATCACCTAGTATTTTTTGTTTATGCTAGGTTGGTCATCCATGAAGGCAGGATGCTTTGTGCACTGAGCTGCCTTCTTCGTATTTGAACCTTGTCACCAAGGTTTTGACCCACCACTTGATTGACCACTAGAACACACCCTTGGGTGATTTAAAAAACCACCTTTGTTTTGGTTAAAAATATAAAAACAGGACATGAGAGTGTAATGAAGCTACAGATGATGAATCAAGGCAAACAGCACTAGTTGTTTTTAGATAATGTGAATCCTGAGTTTTTACAGCTTTCTGTAGCAGACAAGTATTAACTGTTGCAGTGTTGCTTACAAAAAGAAATAGCTCCAACTTAAAAATGCACTATAAAACACTTACAAGCGAATAGATGCAAATATATATTGCAGATAAATTGAGTTAAATTGGAAGAACACAAAGATCAACACTTCCAAAGTTATATCACATTATGGCAGTTTCAGAATTCAGATACCATTCATCCATTCATCATCTGTCCCAACACCATTTCAAGCCTCAGGAATAATGCAGCAAGTAGATAATAAACAGCACTGGAGAAGACTGCCAATTGTTTATAGGGCAATGCTAAGTACAAAAAAAGAACTTACAGCTATCTTTGTCTTCTGCACATCCAAAAATCTCAGTTGTCCAAGGCTCATCTGCAGGAGGCTCAAAACTCTCAGGCAGAGGTTGTCCACACTCATGGCACTTCCGACCAGCTAGCTGCCCAATCAAGTGGATGACATGACATTAGCAATAGAAAGCAAGATAAAGGAGGATGAAACAACAGTACAAGTAACACTAACAATTTGATGGAGAAGTTTGTAAAGGGAGCCAATAAAGTCTGCCAGTATTTCACTAAAATCAGCTAACACAGCCAATTTGCAAAAAAATTCACAAAACTACAAAGAAATTTGTCTGAATGCTTTCTTATGCAGAATAGCTGTCTATAGCTTAGCAGCAAGTTTCCTCCTGTCCATGATGCATATTGCACAATATAGTCTGATACAACTTTCCAATAAATGCATCTTATGACCACACATATCCACTATGCAATTTCAATTTACTCCCAAAATGGAAGTTACATTTTAGAAGGGTTTAAATAATTGGATACGGGATGAAATTGAATTACTCGTGACATATCTCTCCTGATGTTAACAAGAGGGGTTCTTAGTTTTGTTTCAACCAGCAAAAATGGATGCTATTCAGTAAAAAAAGCTACTCCTCTCTGCTGCAAATCAAGGAGCTGGGAGATCAACTGGCCTTGGAACATACTATGGAAAGCAAAGGCAGCTTGCTTTGGATGGTTAGCAGCAAAAGAGGGCCCGTTTTACCCAAGTAGCATTATAGAGATGAGCTTACTCACTTTGCACTACATATTTTTTGTGTGGAGGTTCATTGGAAACCAGCAACCATCTCCTCCATTGCAAATTCAATTGGCAGATTTGGTCTTTCCTCTTGAATATTTTTGGAGTTTTTTTAGATGATGCCCCAAGATGTGAGAAGTCTACTATCTTACTGGCACGGAGAAAGGATTGAGAAGGAAAGAAGCAAACTTTGAACACTACCCATTATGAGTCATGTGGACCATTGGTTGGAGAAGGAAGAACAAATAGTATGAGGAAATGACGAGACATTCTTCTTTTGTAAAGTAATAGATATCTACACTCCCTGTATTCATGGTGTAGACACACTATGCTAAACAACACAGCCTTCTTATGGATTTTTGGAAGCTATTATGCTCTAACTATTAAATGTAGACACACTATGCTAGACAACACAGCCTTCTTATGGATTTTTGGAAGCTATGATGCTCTAACTATTAAATGTAGACACACTATGCTAGAAAACACAGCCTTCTTATGGATTTTTGGAAGCTATGATGCTCTAACTATTAAAGATAAACCCAACGCTCCCTTCTGAAGGTTTTAAGTACCTCCTTGGTAGAATTTATTAAAATTGTACCTTACTTCATAAAAATGTTTTACTTAAAGATACAATGACAACTAAGTCAAAATATATAGCAGTGCTACTAAGGCATAAGGCGCAAAAGAGTGAAAAGGTCCTTGGGACTTGAAGTGAAAAAGGAGAAGTAAATAGCACAATTCACAACATTAAAAAGTACCTACCATATATATTAATTAGTTCAGTACTACAATGATCAAGCTGCAATAACATACTCCCTATGTATCAATTTATTGTCCGATTTTGACTTGACATGGATATTAACAAAGGAAAGAAGACTTTTAAAACTTGTGGTCTTAAACTAAAGATATGTACAGTGTAGCAAAATGTCTAATCTTGTGGTCTTAAACATGTCATGTGAAAAGTTGGAATTAAAGAGTCGGCAAAAAAGGGAAGAGACATTTTTTTCAAACAGACTAAAAAGAAAAGTAAGACAAACAAATTGGAATATAGGGGGAAATTAATTAAAAAAATTTCCGAGTAGAGGAAAAAAATACATCTTTTGGTATTCAATATACAATAACACCGATATTAATCGAACCCCGTGACCTATATATCACGGGTTCAAGTTGTGGAAGCAGCCACTAATGCTTGCATTAGGATAGGGTATCTACATCACACCCCTCGGGGTACGGCCCTTTCCCAGACCCTACTAACATGGGATGTTTTGTACACCGGGCTGTCCCTTTTTTTTGTACTAATCCAATACCTAGCTTCAAGAACTGAACGCTTCTCGTCCAGATCACATGGCGTGTTATTATTTGAAGCACATACATTTATGAAGCGATATGTCTTCACATCGCTTCCTCGCTTGAATGACTTCATCGATGAAGCGCTTCAAGCGCCGAAGCAATAGTTTTCTACAAACTAATCTCTAGTTTGAATTATGTTCTGATACAACTGAGGAAATGTAAGTAATAAATAAAGTTATGCTATGGCAACAAATTTTAATGTCGCACTAAGCACGGGACATGTTTGATGGGTTAAAATTTGGAAATCGCTGACGAGAAGTAGAAAGAGAATAGAAGAACATGAAGATAAAGGGTGGCAGCATTGTAATATAAGATAAGAAATTTGGAATATCCTAAATGGTCACCCAAGTATTAAACAGAAAGAGAATAGACGAACAGGAAGAGAAAGGGTGGCAACAATGTAATATTGAAATATCCTAAATGATCACCCAAGTTTTAGAAATATCCAACAAAACTCATTTTTTTGGACAATTAGGGTTGGCAATTGGGTGGGTCAAAATGTCTCAAGACAACAAACAACTCAAGACCCAATCCAACCCAAATATACTTGGGTCAAATGGGTTATAACCCAACCAGCCCAATTTTTCTCAAGTTTTACTAACTGATTTTTAAAGACTTCGTACCTAATAAAATTATTATTTTTCTTTATTATGACTATATGTAACATATCAAATTAAACAAAGAGTTAAATATTTTGACAAAATTTCTCATTAGTCAATTTGGGTAACATATCGACCCACTTTTTAATGGGTTGAAATGGAAGGGCCGAAATGAGTTGGGCTAATTTGGGTGCAGGGGCGTAGCTATAGACTTCCTTCGTTGGAAAATTGCGTTTTATATATATATATATATGTGTGTGTGTGTGTGTGTGTGTGTCAAATTCTACATTTAAAGGATATATATATGTCAAAGTTAGACACCCTTGACAAAAGCACTCTCTTTGGCGTAGTGGTAATAGGTGACCATTTAAATGAAGGAGTTCCGGGTTCAAATCTCAAATAACACAACATTTTTTTGTTTTATTTTGACCACCAATAAAATTTCTAGCTCCGCCACTATTTGGGTGAGTCAATAACCCACCCAAACTTAAACGGATTGGGTAGGTTGGACGGGTTGGGTTTGATTTTGCCACCCCTAAGGACAATAAAGTCACTCAACTATCAATATTTTCCTCAAAAAATGCTAAACAGTTCAAAAGCCTCCTTCTCTTCTAGTTGGCATGACATGTCATTAAAGCCTTTTTAAATAATAAATTTACGTAACTCATAAAACTCATTTAATGAGCTCATATCTTATACCTGATCAACCATGATTCGGTTCAGAATCGGCAAAGGAATCCTAATTATAGTGTTGAAAATCTACTATTAAAAACCGTCTTTAATTAGTAGAGCCAAAGATGGTTTATTCATTTGCTTAGTTTATAAGCATGGCAACTTAACTAAAATGTAAAACAATTATTTTCCTAAAATGCTAGCTAGTTGTTAATAAATTGTGATCCTAATTAAATAAGTATAACTAAACTCTAGCTAGCTGTTAATAAATTGTGATCCTAATTAAATAAGTAAAAAAGTTATAAGGACGAACTTGGGTTTAATTTTTTTAAATGGGTTACAGGGACAGAATCCATTGGAGTTGGGTATTCTTTAATAAATGGGTGAATTTTAAATTTAATACTAATGGCAAATTTAGGACATGCCAAGTCACTATTTTACAGATTCAAAATTTACCCCAAGCTACTTTGGTAGTTTCAGGGAATATTTGAGCCAAAAAAATGTTAGGGGTATTTTCAAATCTAAAGACTAATGGACCATACAGCACCCAAGGGTGTTAGTGGCCAATGACATGGGTGAGACCTCATCAGAGACAAAAAACACTAGGTGATCTCTTCTCATCTGTCCTAACCTTGTTGGATAGAGTTACCTTGTACATGTTGCTAGGTGGGAGGTCAAAGGTATCAAGAGGAATTAGTCGAGGTGTGTGCAAGCTGGTTCGAACACCACGGTCATCCAAAAAAAATATTAACGGACCATATGAGCCATTTTCAATATATCGGGGGTATTTTTTTATCCTTATCCGTAGGAAGTATGATTTGGTTCAATAAATATGATCTTTGGTTGAACTTATAGTGACTTAATAGAAAGTATGATTTGATTCATTTGTCATTTTATAACCGAATCATATTTGATTGGGTATAAAGTATGAATTTGGTTAAAAATGAGTTTGATGAGTCAAATAAGCTCATTACTAAAAATAATGAGGCTTTAATGACATGACATATCAACTAGGAAAGAAGTATATTTTTGAAGTATTTAGTATCTTTTGAGGAAAATAGTCATATTTGAGTGACTTTATTGTCTAAAAGAGACAAAAAGTGATTTTTATAGGATATTTCAAAACTTGAGTGACCATTCAAGGAATTACTCAGGAGATGGAGTGGCACATTTATAACAAAAATTGAAATGTATATTGAGATACTTCTGCCACCTGGAAATTATTACACGAGCTTCCAGCATAAGTTAACTGTTAACCACCCAGCCAGCACATACTGCCAAAATTTTCTTGGAATATTATGTAAATCTAGAGAAGTACAACATGGAAGCTGAAAACTATAACATAACATAAACTAGAACAAAAAACAACCAAGACTCACTAGCAACAAGCCATAAGATATTAACCAAGATGCAAGAGATTTGAAGCAATTTTACGACTTAAATTTGAATTCTATGGCACTACTTCTTGCAATCTGATTTGCACCATCTTTTAATGTTCATTAGCTACTATCAGTTTGGATAGATAAACAAGCTAAGATAAATTATGACACTTACACAGAAGCTCAAAAGCCAAGATTGACCCGTCAATCTTTATGATAATATAAATATTTACGAATTTACACCCCAGGCCCAATTATTCTCATCTTTCAACTCTAGTAGAAGGACTCAAATAATAAATTGGCAAAGATATGAATATGCTAAAGATAAGAAAAATAACCCTGAAGAAAGATTGCAAGAGGCCTTTTCTCACCTTTAACTAAATTTCCTTTCGTACCATTTACCAACAAGGTAAACCATACGAATGGACGGTACCAACATATTCAAGGGCAACATGTATGAATGTATGATCACTGCTTACCACTTTATATTGCATCTAGCCCCTAAAATCACCATTGGCCTTTTTTCAGAATTAAATTACCCCCCCCCCCCCAAGACTTATTACCATGTGTAACATAACAGGTAAATTTATTGAGCTCCCTTGATAACAACCAAATAAGTTCTTCTCAAACTCGGAGTTTTTACAAGATTAACAGGTTAGAAATGTGTTATATCATCATAGCTTGAATGTAAAAATAAGAATTTGTGCTGAACAAAATAAAGGTCATGCTTGACCAATGTACTGTAGGCTTCAGCTTAACTGGAACCTAGATGTTTAATTGGCTACGATCTATCACAATCAGACTACGCGAACATAAAACGCTAAGTTCCTTTACTTATTCCTTGTATAGGTGCATGTGCATTAAACTGACAAGCTGAGGATTAGATAGACTCAAATAGAATTTCCAGTGTAAGGATTATACTGATGCGTTTTGATTGATGGAAACATAATGTACTAAAGAGAGAAGAAAGTGGGAGAATCCAGCTGCCTGTTAATGCTTAAAATCAATTACTCATGGAAGGAATGGACACTTCAGCCTCTTAAATCAAACAAATAAGCTTTCCCCCTACTACTTCTCATTGGAAATTATGTTAAAATGAGAAAAGCATCAATAGTGGAGCAACATATGTACAGAATTCTGTTCCTGTTGATGCCAAAAAATCCTTTCGAAGTAGTAAGTTGGTTTGATCTTTCAAAGCACACAATTTGATACATTGGGAAAATGACACTAACAACACTACCAATTTAAGTGTTTCTAATTAGGTCTTCTAAGTTAGCGGTAAGGTTGCATACGTTCTACCCTCTCCATTTGATACCCTACTTTGTGGGATTGCACTGGGTTTGTTGTTGTTGTTATTAGGTCTTACAATTGAATTTGTAAATACCACAATTAAACAAGAAATGTAGCTCTAATTGAGTTATTAGAGCCTAGAGGTAATTCCAAAACTTTTGGTGCCTATAAATAATTCTAAACCTCCGCAAAGAAATCCTTCATCATCTATAATGAGCCTAATGTTGAACTGCAGATCTGGTCATATCAGATAAAGTTGGATAAAAATACAAGCAAAGTTTGCAGCAAGGACACTTAGTGTGAGCCTATATGCTCCAACCTCAATGCACAGGTTTATCAAATACTTCTGCCTGTGGGTTGCAGCAGACTGTCCGGTGGATCCGTTGAGGTATGTGCAAGCTAGCTAATTAGAAAATAATTACAATCAATGTTCACCAAAGACTCAAAATGCAACCACAGGATCATGTTACCAGATCAATCACCAAACATACCGAGTGTTAGTCACTTCGATCTAACGCAATTTACTACACCGGGCACAGTAGCTAAGTCCGAAATAGATCAAAATTCTACATCAACCGGCAACAGGATTTCGATAAAATACAAACAGATGATAGAAAGAACAAAACCTGAGGGACATCAATAGGCTGATTAAGCTCCCCGGGCTTAATGTCCTCGCGAGGCGCTTGATCTTTCGTCAATTTCACATACTTCGACGCATTTCCTCCTTCCGCCATCTGATCTGCAAATCTATACCACCGCCAACCACAAAAAATAATAATCAAATTTCAGCAATCAAAGTGAAGTCAAAAGAGAATTTATCTTGAAAATGAAGATTCAAATCGTACCTTGTAACAGTCGTAGAGTGAGGCAGATTCTTCGTGCCGTCGAGAGAGTGAGTCAAATGAGGTAAAAGCGTAACTGCTAAGTATTAAGAGAAAAGTCAGTGAAGGCTCGGATTCGGTAGGGGCGGGATTACTTTATCTTGTTGTAGATCTTCCGGCGTTTATTACAACGCGAAAATGGCTACTTCCTCCTTTTGGGGACTTTTCCTATTTTGCTTAGTACGGCAGAAACGCCGACTCTTTTGGGTGTTTATTCATATTTTTAGCCAATTAGTTACTGCCACAGCTTGTACTTTTTATAAGTTGTGTCACACTCTGGAGTTCTTTCTACTTTCTTCGTGCCAATTTATTTGCGATCGAATTTTAAGAAAATATTCATTTATATCGTCCCTTAAAAATTTGACTTAGCTATGTTATTTTTGTTTGAAAAATTTTTTTATTCATATGATTATTTGTTAATTGAAATGACATAAATGAACTAAATTTTTAACGGACGGCATAAATAAACTTTTTCTTAAAAGTTCGGTGACATATTTGAACTTTTTTCTTTTTTAAAAAATGATTTAATTAATGACGTGGACGATCATAATCGACCACGTGTAAAAAACAAATTGCAAAACTATAACTATTTTTAGTTAATAAATAGTAGCATGGATGGACCTTTTTCTCAAACAGATATGGCATAGATAAGCCAAACTTTTAACGAATGACGATGAGTCCTTTCTCAAAGTTCGATGGCATATTTAAGCATTTTCCATTATTTTTATTTGGATTGACTTTTTTAAAATTAGCTTATAAGCTAAAATCAATAAATTAAGATAGGATAAAAAATATAATTATATTATGAATAAAGATTTAATAATCGTATTATAAATAAAGCATTAATAGTCTATAATCTATATATAATAATAAAGCTGAATAGACTTTTTTAAAATTAGCTTATAAGCTAAATCAATAAATTAAGATAGGATAAAAAATATAATTATATTATGAATAAAGATTTAATGATCGTATTATAAATAAAGCATTGATAGTCTATAATCTATAAATAATAATAACTTTACATGGAATATATGAGATGGAGGTGAAATATTCGACATAGATTTTATCTTTCACTCGTGGATCTGGGAGATACGAGTACTAGATTAGAAGAGGTAGATATACCTCATAACCTTGACTTGTTAAATAGGTGGATGATTTCTAAAGTCCCCATAAAAACTATCTATGATTATGGTTGGTTTGATAAACTATCTTCGAAACAATTGATTAAAACAACTGAGCAGTCTCTTGCTTTAAATTCTTCTGAACAGACTATTTGTTTGCTAAACGAACGAGATGTGATTTTTTATAAAAATCAGTATAATTATTTGCATATTGGTATGGTTCAAATTACCTTTAAACCTTTGACTCTTAAAGGGTTGCCTGAGACTTTTTTAGCTGCTCTTCGTAATGCTAGAAATTTAAATTTTTATCAATCTCTTATGGGTTCGATAGAATATACGGTGGCCTATGGTCCAGTTTATTTTAACACTCAGCCTAATTTGCAATTATCTCTTACTGATGCTAATATTCTAGATGTCTTAACATTAAATGTTAAAACTCATGGCTATAATTATGCGCCTGGTTCGGAACTTATTTGTTTATCTTACCAAATTTATTTTAAATTGTTATCTACTCTTAATCCTAAATGTAGATTATATGATACTTCCAATCAAACTATTTTGGTGGAAACCAATTTTGCAAGGTCCAAGGTTACTACTAGAAGACCTATTAAGTGAGAAGAAATAGATTTTCCTACTTCGTGGACTCTAAATTCGGTTATATCCCCAAATCAGTTAATCGATGTTGTTACTAATTCAGACTGTTCTCGTATCTCTCAAAATCCCTATGGAAGGATTTGTATACAGTTTACAGATAATAGCTACACACCTTATAGGCAGTCTTTAACTAATAACAGGTTAATATCTTCTGTGAATCACAATATGAATAGACATTCTTTATCTAGTCGAAGACTTTTGCCTGCAATTCATCATATTTCCTCTATCGATCCAATTTATGGTCCGGCCCGAGATTGTGCGACTTCGTTATATACTATTGGTTCCGATGGAAACTCTGTGGTCGAAAAGGTAATGATTGACCCACGAACAAATATAGTTCAGGTAAATGATGATGCTTCTGATAAGGATATTCTTTCAGTCTCTGAGATGGAGTTTGATTTAAACGATTCTAAATGATTTTACACCAAATAGATTTTAGTCCAGGTTCACTGGCAAGAAAACATATTCAAAAAGAATTTTTTGATGAAAAATGGGATCAATTTAAAACTTGGTTCTTTGATGCTTATAGCAAAAAAGACCTTAATTGTATTTCTCAGGAGTTTTATGAAACTTTTTCTCTTCATAATCAAATTATGTATTTTGTTCCTTGGTTTATAACCACTTATTTACCGTTATATATTAACGTTATTGAAAGAACTTATAAAGATGGGAGTTGTAACCTTTTGAAAGCTATCTATCCTCCTCAGTCGTCGTTTGTTTTACCTAACAATACTGACATTACTTTCTCAATTTTTCAAAAATTCATTGAGGAAGATATTGCTTCAATCAGTATTAATGAAATTAATAAACTTATTACTCAAAATAATTATTTGAGTCTTTATGTTAAAGTGTTGGGTGAGCATATTAGCTCTCTTGACAAAAAACTCGATGATTTAACTATTTTGCTAAAAGATATTAAAGCCGATATGGCTAAAACAAAATTTTCAATTACCACCGATGTTGCTTCTTCTTCTGATAGAAAACCTACGGTTATTTCTACTCATGTTCAAAGACCTTTAGAAATATCCGATTTTAAATCGAGTTCTTTGAAAAATCTAGAAGATCTTCTTGATAAGAAGTTTTTCGATTTAGATATTAAAGAGCTTGTTGATAAAAAGCTTTCCGGTTTAAATTTTGGACCTATGGACTTATCGCAAGATTTTGCTGATAAAATGGAAAATACTGTTGATTTTAAAAATCAAGTCTCTTCAGAGTTTAATAAATTCAGGGGTTATCCCAAGAAAAACAGTGGTTATGTTACCAAACCAAGTATGAATACATATTATTATCCTCGTCCGACTCCACAAGAGTTTTGATTGAGGAGCATGACTGGAATCAAACTAATACGTCTTACAGTAATTCTGAAATTTATGAATGGAATCTCGATGAATTAACAGATCGGCAATTGACTATTTTGGTGCATCGTATGCTGATGTATGCAACTATCTGTAAGAGTGTTAAAAACACAGATAGAACTATCTGTAAAATGATTGTTGCAGGTTTTACAGGACAACTTCGAGGATGGTGGGATAATTACCTCAGCACTGAAGAAAAGGTTTTAGTTGTTAATGCTATAGCCACAGATGAAGGAGTTGATAATCTAGGTATGGCTTTGGTATAAAACAGAGAAGATACTGTTTATACTTTGGTTCTTACAATTTTGGAACATTTTAATGGTAGATTTACCAATCAACATGAGACAGAACTCTTCTCAATGGTCTTAGATGTAGGACCTTGGCACTTTTTAGATGGTATAAAGATACCTATCTTAGTAGGGTTATGGAACTACTCGAAAATAAGCTTGAATATTGGAAAGCTAAGTTCATAAACGGACTTCCTCCTCTTTTTGCTGAGAGAGTTAGAAAAACTCTAAGAGGAAGCCAGGTTAAAATACCTTACGGTTCTTTAAGTTACGTAAAGATAGGAATTTGCACATAAGAAGGTTTGAATTTGTGCAATGAACTAAGAATGGTCAGATAGCTTAAGATGGATAAGCTAAGAGAACGATAGATTTTTGTGAACAATTCGATTTACCCAATCCTACTACTAAGGAAGACAAATATTATAGATCTTCAAAAGATGCAGATTCGCACAGAAAGAAGAGATCTAAACAAAGGCATAAATCGAAAGGAGATCGAGAAGCTAGAAAAAGCTATTGAACGTCTAAAAGATTTACTAAAGATCGATCTGGAAGAGATCTTTCAAAGGTAAAATGCTACAAGTGTAGTAAACTTGGACATATTGCTCCAAATTGCAAGTTAAACAAGTTGGAAACTTTAGAGCTTGACAACGACACATACGAAAAGGTATACGATTTGTTATACACTTCAGGATCTGAAGATGATTATAAATCAGGTTCAGATTCTAACGTAGAATTATTTGATTTCTCTGATTATGATAATAATCATAGTAATGCTTGTGATACTTGTCAGGGTCATGATTGCAATTGCAAAGATGACGAAATTTATAAACTTCAATCACAATTTCAAGATTTTAATATGAATACCATCACCTCTGATAATGTGATTGAACTTTTAAAGGAAATTACTGATAGTAAACTCCGTGAAAAAATTATTAATTTAGCTACTTCAAATGAAACTTTAAATGTAGCCAGTTCTTCAAAATTTCTTGAAAAGAAAAAGAATGATTTAAATGATTTTGAATATGAAGCGCTCTATTATTTAAAAGAAGTAGATGATCGTATTTTAAAGAAAAATAATTTTCTTGAAAAAGATTCTTCTTTTGACGACTTAAAAATTGAGGTTGAAAATTTGAAAAAGGAGATTAAATCTCTTAAACAAAAACAATTGATTTGTGATCATCGTATTACTCAGATTGAGATTAATAATACTGAAGAAGATCGGTTTTCAAAAAATAAAGGAAAGCAAGTTGAAGATGAAACTCTCCAACTTGATAATTTTGATCTTAAACAAGATATGTTTTTGGGAATGATGCAGATTGTTACAGATCATAAATGGTATATTAAATGTACTATCTTGATTGATAATAATTTTTCAATTACTAACATTGCAATGATTGATAGCGGTGCAGATGTTAGCTATATTCAAGAAGGTTTAGTACCAACTAAATACTTTAAAAAAACTACGCATTTGGTGAAATCTGCCTCTGGCCATGCTCTGGATATAGAGTATAAGTTATCCAATGTGAAAATTTGTCAGAATAAACTCTGCATTCCTCACTTCTTCTTTTTGGTTAAGAATCAGTTAAACCCTCCAATTATATTTGAAACTCCTTTTATAAATGCAATTTATCCTTTCACGGGAATCGATGCGAAAGGATTCTCAGCGAATTACAAGGATAATGAGATAATATGTATTCATACTCAATTTGGTAGCATAACCACTATTTTTCTTGGGATAACCCCTGAGTTTATTAAACTCTGAAGAGACTTGATTTTAAAATCAACAGTATTTTCCATTTTATCAGCAAAATCTTGCGATAAGTCCATTGGTCCAAAATTTAAACCGGAGAGATTTTTATCAACAAGCTCTTTAATATCTAAATTGGAAAACTTCTTATCAAGAAGATCTTTTAGATTTTTCAAAGAACTCGATTTAAAATCGGATATTTCTAAAGGTCTTTGCATGTGAGTAGAAACAACCGTAGGTTTTCTAACAGAAGAAGAAGCACAATCGGTGGTAATTGAAAATTTTGTTTTAGCCATATCGGCTTTAATATCTTTTAGCAAAATAGTTAAATCATCGAGTTTTTTGTCAAGAGAGCTAATATGCTCACCCAACACTTCAACGTAAAGACTCAAATAATTGTTTTGAGTAATAAGTTTATTAATTTCATTAATACTGATTGAAGCAATATCTTCCTCAATGAATTTTTGAAAAGCTGAGAAAATAATACCAGTATTGTTAGGTAAAACAAACGACGACTGAGGAGGATAGATAGCTTTCAAAAGATTACAACTCCCATCTTTATAAGTTCTTTCAATAACGTTAATATATAACGGTAAATAAGTGGTTATAAACCAAGGAACAAAATACATAATTTGATTATGAAGAGAACAAGTTTCATAAAACTCTTGAGAAATACAATTAAGGTTTTCTTTGCTATAAGCATCAAAGAACCAAGTTTTAAATCGATCCCATTTTTCATCAAAAAATTCTTTTTGAATATGTTTTCTTGCCAGTGAACCTGGACTAAAATCTATTTGGTGTGAAATTATTAAGAATCGTTTAAATCAAACTCCATCTCGAAGACTGAAGGAATATCCTTATCAGAAGCATCATCATTTACCTGAACTATATTAGTTTGTGGGTCAATCCTTACCTTTTCGACCACAGAGTTTCCATCGGAACCAATAGTATGTAACGAAGTCGCACAATCTCGGGCCGGACCATAAATTGGATCGATAGGGAAAATATGATGAATCGCAAGCAAAAGTCTACGACTAGATAAAGAATGTCTATTCATATTGTGATTCACAGAAGATATTAACCTGTTATTAGTTAAAGACTGCCTATGAGGTGCGTAGCTATTATCTGTAAACTGTATACAAATTCTTCCATCGGGATTTTGAGAGATATGAGAACAGTCTGAATTAGTAACAACATCGGTTAGCTGATTTGGGGATATAACCGAATTTAGAGTCTACAAAGTAGGGAAATCTATTTCTTCTCACTTAATAGGTATTCTAGTAGTGACCTTAGACCTTGGAAAATTGGTTTCCACCAAAATAGTTTGATTGGAAGTATCATATAATCTACATTTAGGATTAAGAGTAGATAACAATTTAAAATAAATTCGGTAAGATAAACAAATAAGTTCCGAACCAGGCGCATAATTATAACCATGAGTTTTAACATTTAATGTTAAGACATCTAGAATATTAGAATCAGTAAGAGATAATTGCAAATTAGGCTGAGTATTAAAATAAACTGGACCATAGGCCACCGTACATTCTATCGAACCCATAAGAGACCGACGGAAATTTAAATTTCTAGCATCACGAAGAGCAGCTAAAAAAGTCTCGGGGAACCCTTTAAGAGTCAAAGGTTTAAAGGCAATTTGAACCATACCAATATGCAAATAATTATACTGATTTTTATAAAAAAATTACATCTCGTTCGTTTAGCATACGAATAGTCTGTTCAGAAGAATTTAAAGCAAGAGACTGCTCAGTTGTTTTAATCAATTGTTTTGAATATAGTTTGTCAAACCAACCATAATTATAGATAGTTTTTATGGGGATTTTAGGAATCATCCACCTGTTTAACAAGTCAAGGTTATGAGGTATATCTACCTCTGGATCTCGCCAATACAGCCCCCTATAGTTTTCGTTACCGAGATATTTTTTTTTTCATTTTTCCCAGGGATATTTTGGGGAATCTGCTTTTAAAGAAAATTACTGATAGTAAACTCCGTGAAAAATTTCTTAATTTAGCTACTTCAAATGAAACTTTAAATATAGCCAGTTCCATAAATTATGATAGGATAAAAAATATAATTATATTATGAATAAAGATTTAATAATCGTATTATAATAAAGCATTGATAGTCTATAATCTATATATAATAATAAAGCTGAATAATAAAAAAAGTGAGATGGTATATCTCATTATTATTTATCTTCTTTTCTTAAAAATTTGAACTTTTCTTTTAATTTTTTGACCAATTTTTTTTAAAAAGTATATTTATTTCCTCATTAATTATTGACATATATTTCATTTATTTCCTCTATCATCTCTATGCCCGTTTATTTTCTGTCATAAAGCCAATAACAATTTCTTTGGAAGCAATAAAGCACCAAACCAAACTAATAAACACAAAAAGACCCCTCTACAAGACTTTTGTTTTTTTAATCAAAATGTGGGTCAAGCCTATTTATTCAAAATGAAAAGGAAATAACAAATTGGATCCAAAAGTGATCCAGGTCCAAAAACATAAAAGACAAACCTAAAAAAGAAACAACGAGCTGAAAACGGAAAGTTCCTCCAGTATCTGTAGCTGAGCCACTCCATCTCCGCCAGGCATGGGTAATTCCGACGAACCTTACTTAAAGACACGCCGATAAAACAGTCATGAACTTGGGCGGTATCCACCTGGGCAGTCAAAATTCTCACGAGTGCCATGGACCCAACCCTATGAAGACTTCTTCAGCTCCTAACCTTCTTCCGACATATCCATTCTAGGACGATCCAGAATCGATGCACTAGCTTGAGGCGATCAATAATGGAGGATGTATCTGACAAAAACCTCAATTTGTGCAGGTTGAGCTCTGTGAGCTGATACCACTGCCTCACATCTAGATTTTATCAGGTAAACTCTTCGTCTTGATCTTAATATTGAGTGTCGACTTACATTTCCAGTAATAGATTTGAATGTTGTTGCTGCTATTTAAGCAAGTTGTTGTGTGAACTAATCATTTGTATTCCTTCATCTTGCATTTCCTACGGTGGTTGTTCATATCTCTGTTTTGGTATATTCTGACTCTGAGATTGGATCGATCAAAAATGAAAGATGTAGCTGAAAAACCCCAATTTGTGCAGGTTGAGCTCTGATGAGATGATACCACTGCCTCAAATATAGTGTTTAGCAGATAACCTCTTCATCTTGATCTTAATTATGAGTGCCAACTTACCTTTTCAATTGTGGATTGAATGTAATCACGTAATAGCTTTGAATGTTGTTGTTGTTATTCAATCATGTTGTTGTTTTACCTAACCATTTGTTCTCCTTCATCTTGCATTTAGTTCATTGATTGTTAAACTCTCCATTTTGGTATTTTCTGATTCTGAGATTCGGCATTCCCTGTTTATCTGTTTGTAATAGTTTCTCGCTTGTGCTGGTAACTCATTGTTAGATAAGAATTGGATCTTTGTTGTTCCTGCAAAACTAAAAACATGGTTATTAAACAATCTGCAACATTATTCCCCTCTCGAAATATATGATTCACCACCACATCTTTATTTTTCAACTTCTTCTTGATGCACCTTATGTCAACTGATATGACCCATGGTATTTCCCACTTTTCCTCAATGACTTTCTTCAAAATAAGAGAGTCTGTCTCCATGATAAGGGGCAGGAGGTTGTGATTAACACAATACTGCAATCCCTCTTTAAAAGCTCCCACCTCTGCTTCTAAAGCACTGCATAGCATCACACTTTCTGTCTCTGCATAGACCAAGTCTTCATTGTTGTTTCTCACGCTAAAGGCTTTTGAACTGAGCTGCAATTGGGTCCTGCAAGAACCATCTGTGTTGCATTTGAAATAACCTTTCGGAGGACATATTCATCTCACCACTTTGCAAGATAATAGGAGTGTAATCTTCTGAGAATTTGACAATTTGGGCCAATGACTAGGGATGTTGGATAGCCAAGGGTATCTGTTTTTGGCCATTAAATAAATATCCTATTGACCTCTCTTATCATAGCACTTCTAGACATATTTCCTCCATGTTTGACTTTGTTCCTCCTTTTCCAAAGCTGCCAGATAATGAATATAGGAACTGATCTAAACAAAGGTTGTAACTTGGGACTTTATTCCTCCCCCCACCATTTATAAATAGTCTGCTTCATCATAAGGAAAGGTCCTTGAATTCCAGCAGCCCCTGAGAATGTTTCCCATAAATATTTAGCATCTAGACATGATACAAATAAGTGGTCAAATGTTTCTGGTGTAGAGTTATTACAACACCCACAATCAAATGTGTCTGTTATTTTGAACCTAACCAGAATCTCTCCAATGGGGATTCTCTGAAACCACATTCTCCAAATCAAGAAAGATACTCTGAAAGGCATGCCCTTTTCCCAGATAAACATGATGTCTTGCTGAACTTCTTTCCTCTGTCTCATTATTTTCCAAGCACTTTTCACTGTGAATGTTCCTTTGCTATTTAGCATCCACCAGTGGTAATCTCTCTCATCAGAGATTTGCCCCATACCCAATACCTTTTTTACCTGCTCACAAACCTCCTCATTGAACAATTCTGTCAGAAAATTTTGATTCCATCCATTATTATCCATTACACAACTTATATCAGCAAATTCATATCTTCTGGGATATGAAATAGGCATAAGGAAATGTAATGCCCCTTATTGAGTCCAATTGTCATGCCAGAGACTGGCATGACCACCTCTAGCTTCCCACCATATCTCCTGATCTATATAATCTCTAGCCTGAAGCATCAACTTCCAAACTTGAGATCCTCCTTTCCATTCTACTGTTTGTGGACCATGCCTCTTACAATATTTACTCCACATGTAGTTTGACCACAAAGTGTTTTTGGTCATGAAGTTCCACCAGAGCTTAGCAAATAAAGCTTTTGAGACATCTATCTGAGACCTAAAACCAAGACCACCTTCCTCCTTAGGCAAACACATATCATTCCAAACAATCCAGTGTTTTCCCCTCCCATCCTCTTTGCAATTCCATAGAAATTTAGAAAACATTCTATGAATATCATTTATGATACATTTTGGAGGGCCAGTCACTGACATGAGGTATATGGGCATGCTCTGCAACACATGGTTAATGAGAACAACCTTACCATCAAAAGATAATAGCTTACCTTTCCATATATGCAACTTACTTTGTATCTTCTTGATCAAATCTCTAAAATCAGATTTCCTTTTCTTGGCATGTCCAATTGGACATCCAAGATACAACAAAGGAAAAGTACCTCTGACAAAACCAATAGTATCTTTCACCATCTCTACTGAGTGATTTGCAGCTTTATTGAACATGTAAAATAAACTCTTATCTTTGTTGATTTTCTGACCGGACTGGTTTTCATAATCCAAAGCATTTAAAGTCATTGTGATCAAATAAATGATTTAAAGTTGTAGATAAAACCTCTGCAGTTAAGAGAAATAAAGCAGGTGATAGTGGATCTCCCTGTTTTACCCCTCTTGTAGAGTGGAAGAAACCATAGAGTACTAGTTATTTGCCACAACTCTCCATATTAAATCAATAACAGCAGCATCAAAACCCATCTGAGCCAATACACTTGCCATGAACCTCCAATTAACCCTGTCATATGCCTTGGCCATATCCAGTTTGATTACGACATTATCTGGTTTCCCCCTTTTTCTAATATCTAAGACAATTTCTTGAGCCCACAACACATTTTCAGCAATATTTCTTCCCTTCACAAAACCAGATTGATTTTGTGAGATCAATCTGGGAAGAAAAACCTCCAACCCATCATGAATGACTCTGGAAATGATTTTATTAATAAAATTACTTAAACTAATAGGCATTAAGTCTGAAAAGTTTGGATAAATTTCCTTTTAGGCAATAAGACCAAATTAGCATGAGTAATTGATTTAGGAAGAGTCTGGCCCTGAAAAAAAGCATGAACAATCCCAACATCTGGACCTACTACCGACCAACACTTCTGGAAAAAATGACCTGTAAAGCCATCAGGTCCACATGCACTATCTCCTTTTAGTTTAAAAACCACTGACTTAATTTTCTCTCCATCAAGTATTTCTTTAATCAAGGCATTCTCCTCACCAGTAATAGATGGCCTTATATGATTGAGTAAACTAAGTTCCTCATTACAATCAGTCCCAGAAAACTGATTCTGAAAATAAGTTACTGCCTCTGCTGCAATTGTCTCCTCCCCTTCAGCCCAAGTGACATCAGATCTTAGCACTCTCTTCAGAGTTAGTCTCTTCCTCCTTCCCTTCACTAAACTATGAAAGAATTTAGTGTTCTTGTCCCCCTCATTATACCATTGAATACTTGCCTTTTGCTTCCAAAACTCTTCTTCATAGTGCAAGTATAACTTGTATTCTGCCTGAGCCTGTTGGAGCACCATACTATTAAGAGCTGTAGGATGTTCTTCAAATAATTGTTCCTTCACTCTAGCAATTTCTTCTCTGATCAACAATTGCTTAAAAATGTCCCCAAACTTATCTTTACTCCACTTGGTTAAGGCTAATTTGGTCTTCTTTAATCTCAGTTTCCACTGCACAAAAACATCTTCTTAGAAAACAGATTCCCAGTTTTGTTTAACCACCTCTAGAAAGTCATCACTCTCTGTCCAAAACTTCAGAAACCTGAAAGGTTTGATGTAGTTTTGATTCAGTCCTCCACAGGTCAATAAAAGAGGGGCATGATCTGAACCTGTTCTAGTTAGATGTTGAAGCTCCAGTTGGCCAAACAAATCTTGTAAGGCCTGATTAGTTACTACCCTATCTAGCCTTTTGAAAATACAGTCCCCATCTGCTCTACCATTCCACCAAGTGAAAGGACTACCAGTGAAATGATATCAACTAACTCACAGGAGTTAATACACAATGCAAAATGTTCATACTCTTGTGGATAAACAGGAAGTCCACCAATTTTCTACTCTTCCTCCATAATAACATTGAAGTCCCCTCCTCCAATCCATGGCAATGATAAATTGTTCCCAATAAAGTACAAATCATCCCATAAACACAATCTTTCCACAGCTGTACATTTTGCATAAACCATAGTGACCAAGAACTGATACCCATTAGCTAAAGTCAACTGTAAGGACAATTGTTGCTCCATGTCTGAAATAACTCCCACACTAATGCCTTCTTTGATAAACACCCAAATCTGCCCATTAGTGTTGTAGTTGGCATATTGCATACCTAACCTTCGTTTATAGTTATGTATATGAGTAGTGTCTTGAAATGGTTCCATCAAAGGCATAAGAAAAAACTTGTGGTGTCTGTTTAACATTTGAACTCTATGAAAAGCATTTTGAGTTCTCACAGACCTTATGTTCCAAAATAAAGCTTTGTGTATCATTTAAGACTGTTCTTCCCCACCCTCTTACCATGTGTTCTTGTTGGCTTTAAATCAACCTCCTTCTTGTTTTTTATCTTTCTCCCTTTATTTGCCTCCTGGGGAGAAATTCCAGCCTTTTTGCATAGTAGTGATTCTAATTGGTCACTGTCCTCTTCCTCAGTATCCTCCACTCCTGAATGCATTCCCTCTGCTATTTGTATAGATCCTTGTGTGGAATTACTTGTCTCCTCCTGTGGTATTTGATGTGATACTATAGAATGCAGTGTTTCAGTAGGGATTGACTTTTTAGGCACTACATGTTCTAACTTATCTACTGATGTAAGAATTATACATTGGAGGTAGTTGATTGATGCACCACTCTTACCATCTTCTATTTGCAATATTGGAGTCCTCCCATGAGGCCACAGCTAGAGGCTCTTGATAACTAGCCTGCAATATGTCTGATTGGTGTTGCTGGTGCCTAATTAGTTCCATGTCATGCTTATCCCCTTCATATTTATTGATACTGTCATTCGCCCTTCCCTTGTCAGCCTTACTAATATCTTCATCTTGGGCAGGTACCAGCCGAACCTTGTTGTTTACAACTTCTTCAGTGGCCACTGCCTGCTCATCTTTATCTACTGTTTTGCACTTGTAATTTTCTGTTGTACTGTTGGTACAATGTTGTATGGCTATCTGGTATTGTTGGTCACCAAAAGCTTGTTTTATCCAATCTTTTGTGGACTCTGTTTGCTTGTTATTAGATGTGTTTGTAATCCCATGAGATTGTTCTGTATCACCCTCCTTCTCTTGTGCTTGATCACGTGTCTCCAACAACTCATATGGAGTTTGCTGTCCCCCTTCATTAACTTCTTGTTCAAGTGCAACAAATGAGTTTCCAGTAGTTGTCCCTTTAACAGGAGTGTAAAGCTTTCTCACTAATGTTAACACCATCTTCCTTTACAAACATTCTATTAGTCGGTTGCCAATATCTCTTAATGATCCTTTTCCTTCTATGTGGATATATTTCCAATTCTTTTTCCTCTTCCTTATTAGTTTGTTCCCCTTGGTTGTTTGCATGTCCTTGTTCTTGACTTTCGTCTCTTGCAACAGATTGATGTAACTCTAGATGGACACTTCTACATTCTTCATAAGCATGGCCTTGAACTTTACAATGCAAGCAATATCTGGGCAGCATGTCATAATGGATCTTGACTCGCTCTATTCTTGATTCTTTAGTGTCTTCATTCACAATTTCCATCTCCACAAACTTGGGAAAATTAGCTAACAAATCAACCTTACCTTTACTCTAGTACAACTTGGCCGTGTTTTGTTTATTGTTGCCATGTCTAAATGTATAGGCTTTCCAACTGCAGTAGCCAAAGAAAATATGGATTCCTTCACAAAAAAGGTTGGCTTGAGATCTGGAAAGGATATCCACGCCATAGCCTGTGTAGTTTCCTCCTCTACTTTAGACTTTGCCTCATAAATGAGGGCTTTCATAGTGTACGAGTATCCATCCTTGGCAAGAAGATAATATATGTTTTTTGCCATTACATTGATAAAATCTTCCTGTTCAAGGCGTATCAGGACATGTCTATTCCTCAGTAGGCCTATCTTGCACTCTCCTTTAATATTGCATTGTCTTGGAATTATTGTTCGTAGTTCCTCTAAGTCATGCCACCCATAGGAAAATTTACCCACCACTGCATATTGTAAATTTTCAATATAGTTCATCCTATGTACTTCCTCCTCCGTCCATTGTATTCTAGGAACTCCATTTGTATACTATACTTGTTTCATTGGGATAGGTACAACCTTCTTGTTGACTACCGTCGTATCTGTTAGATTCTTTAATACACTTGCATACTGCAGTTGTGATTTATTGTTGCTTATACTCTTGTTAGGCAGATTAGGCACAATTGGCAAGCTAGGTGTAACAATGTTTTGCCTGCTACATGAATTCAGGGGTGGAAAGGCATCGTAATGTAACAACTGTGACTGGCCAGCCTCAAGATTAGGCTGACCAGTGGCCGGAATGGCCATGAATGTCGAATTAGGTCAGAAACGTGGGTGGCGCAAGAGCATGAGTGTGGCGGCGACAGAGATTTTTTTTTTCCTACCCCTCATAAATTGAAAGCTGAAATTTTTGCTACTTTCCTCTACAAGACATGTGGCTATAGTGGAGCACAAAAAAACAAAGGCACCCTCAAATTTCAATAAAACAAAGATAGGCATATTGAAACAAGGTTTTTCTAATATAATAGAAAAATATATACTTTCTTCCTTTTTACCTTTATTTAAATGATGAACATGAAAGTAACATACTTGCGGGGATTTTGTACTCAATCATCCTTAAAATCACTTTTGTATCGCATGATAGGAATTAATTTGAACAAAAGAGTTATTTACAACGAATGCAATAGTACTTCAACATAGCATGCTGCACGTTTTATCATTAATATTTTTTTTGCTCTTATATTCATCATTTTAGGGTGAGGAAGCGAAAGAGGAGACGAAGGACAAGGAGTAGGAATATATATTTTATATATAAAGGGAAAATTTTGACGAGACAAAGAAGTAGGGTCTGAAGACAACCCAACTTTTATTTAGATTTTGTATGTATTGAAAAAATATGCTGACTATTTTTATTATTTGACACAGGTGCATTTGTTTATTATCAAGATATTGGGTTGATAAATTAACTTTTTTTAAAAAATCTTGCAGCAAAAAGCGAGGGTCCCTGGAGTCGGATGAAGAATTATGGATGGGGGAGATCTCCACAGAGAAGGAAATCAGGATCATTTTGGTATCTCCACGGCTACTTTAGCTGGAGTTAAAAAAAGGAAAACAATTCTTACAATGAGTTCCAAGCTCAAACATAAGACGAGACGCCTTTATCGAAATTACTTTAATTTCTCCACGGAGCAAATCTCTGCAAAAGAAGAAACAATAAGGAAGAAAGGAAATGTGAGGATACTAGTGGAGGCGAGCTGAGAAAGAAGAATGACGGTATGAAGAGAGAAAAATATTGATGATTCGAAGGAAGGTGGGGTTAGTGACAGCTTTCAGTGGCGACATTGAAAAGGAAAAAGGGGAGCTCAATTTAGAAACTCTAGCTGCTAGAGTGATATTAAAGAAAGAATGGTCGGTTCAATATTTGAATTGTGCTAGATGTTTTTTGTTATCCTTGTGGGCTAGTTGGGCCATTTTTGTATAGAATAAAACCTGTCAAAGCTCAAATATTCAACTAAAAAAAGAAGTAAATTTTGGTCCTCATGATAGCATTTTTAGGGAAGGATTCACTAGAAAGATTGGAATAGTATCTTCACTAGTCGAAAGAAATTAGTCTCCACTGGCATTTTTCGAAGACCGAACAAGAATGACAAAATATCCTTTAATTTTGCATATTTTATTTAGAACCTCTTAAATCAATTAGCAATTTTAATTATTATCTAAACTTGGCTATTTAATAGTCTTTACCCCCAATGTGCTTTCATCTAAAGATATATATATATATATATAAACACACACACACTCATACATACACACAAACCTACACACTCTATCTCCTTCCGTGTAGATTCTTTATTCGTGATTTTTTATTTTTTTTTAAAAAGTCTGCTCACATTTATAAAAACTTTTCTAGAATATCACTTTTTTGGAAAAAATATAATTTAGCTAACACATAAGTATAAATATCTCTTAAACTATGATCAAAATTTCAAAAATACACATTTATTTATGGGGATTTTATTTTCCCTAAACTATTTTAAAGTGTAATAAATATATCTTTTAGTGTTGAGGTGGCATAGAGAGCATGTCCACTCTCTTCAAAGCAAGTGAGAAGTGAAAAATATGAGAAGCATTTGGTCAAAATATTGAACACATATATATACGTATATTTTTTCAGTTAAACATTTTATAATTAGTTTATACACATAATTATTAACATTAAAATTTATATATATTTAATAATTTTTCTTTGTTTTTTTTGTGAAATATTTGCTTTCCTCCTTTTAGCTTTTTATTTTTTCTCTTTCATTACTTTTTTTTTCTTTATCTTTTCACTTTAATTATTTTGAAAAAGTTACGTGTATTTTTTTAAAAAAATAATAATAACAATTTTTTTAAAGTGTCCTTTATTTTAATGTTTTAATTTTAATATAATTATTTTGTATTTAATTTCTTCACTTATTTTAATTTTCCCGCGAAATTAACCTATTTTCAATCCAATTCATTTAGGGGTTGCTTGGTGTGAAGGATAACTTAAAATAATCTTGGGATTAAATTATAGTGCCACTTAATTTGTTGTTTGGTTGGCAAGTCCGTGATAACTTAACCCGGTACTAATAATTAGTACCGGAATAAGTTATCCCTTCCCATGGGTGGTATAGTAATCCCGGGATAAAATGACTAAATGACAAAAATGTCTCTTTAAACACTTTTTTTATACACTACTTTTCACATCCATGAAGAGTATTTTTGTAAACTTATATGTTGCTCTTAAGATTTATTATTTTGAATACAACAAACCAAACACTCAATAAAAAAAAATCTTAGCATAACTTATCCCATCATAACTTGAATTCAAACCAAATGACTTTAGGATTAAAATTGAAATCAGCGCCAAAGAAAAAGCAAAGAAAATAAAATCAATAGAAAAAAAGAGAGAAAACAATGAAAAAAGGTAAAAAAAAAAAAAAATTGTGATTCTGAACATTTTAAATACAATGCAAAAAACAAAAATTACGTGTATTAACTTATTTGAAATAAAAAAGAAAGAAAATAAGAAGAATATTTTAAATATAAAAAAATATTTTTTTAAAAAAATATTTATACACGTGCCGGTGGCGGTGCGTGTTAATGGAGCTAGTTGAATTGATTTGTGGCTACATGTCAACATGTAAGGTGCAAAAGAGATATTTAAATTGTATATAATAGCAAATTATTAATTCAAATTAAATGCTATAAACATAGTTTGATTTAATTGTATCCCATAACAAACTGTTGCTATTTTCGCCTCTCTCCCTGGTGGAATCTCGCTCGCCACTCTCGTGTTGCGCTGCCAGTCTCGCTTGTCTCTCTCGCTTTTATACAAACACAAATGTATAAAATGTGTTTGTGTTTGTATAAAGCTAGAGAAAATTGTATATATACATATATTTTCGTTCCCCTGGCACCCCTCTCCCAGATCTCGCTCACCACTCTCACTCGCATCTCTCACTTTATACAAATACAAATGCATATATTTTCTTTTGTCTTTCTCTCTTTCTCGCTTTATACAAAACATATTATACAACTGATTCTTTTGTATATGTATGCCGAAACAGATTATACAATTGCTTCTTTTGTATATATGTATAGCGAAATAGCCATAGCTTTCATTTCAACTTTCACATATAGCAAACATAAACATCATATTTGTATGCTATAGTTATAGTTTGCATAATTGTGCTCCATAGCAAACATAAATATGTATATTTCGCTATACATATACAAAAGAAAGCAGTTGTATATAATCTGTTTATGTTTCGGTATACATATACAAAAGATCAATTATATAATTTGTGTTTGTATAAAGCGAGAAAGAGAGAAAGACAAAAGAGAACTGGGCAGGGGAAT
Organism: Solanum pinnatisectum; assembly: GCA_035578085.1. Taxonomy (NCBI): domain Eukaryota; kingdom Viridiplantae; phylum Streptophyta; class Magnoliopsida; order Solanales; family Solanaceae; genus Solanum; species Solanum pinnatisectum. Next base: position 35,331,268 of record CM069078.1, read on the forward strand.
ATTTGTATAGTATAATTATAAGTGCATAGGACGAAGATATATATATTTGCATGTGTATATACAATTTTCTCTCGCTTTATACAAACAGAAACGCAATTTATACATTTCTGTTTGTATAAGCGAGAGAGGCGAGGGAGAGACTGGCGAGCGAGATCTGGGAGAGTGGCGAGTGAGATTTTGGAGAGGGGAACGAAAATATATGCATATGTACAATTTTCTCTCGCTTTATACAAACACAAGCGCATTTTATACATTTGCGTTTGTATAAAAAGCGAGAGAGGCGAGGGAGAAAATGAGAGTGGCGAGCGAGATTCACCAGGAAAGAGGCGAAATAGCAACAATTTACTATGGGATACAATTAAATCAAACTATGTTTATAGCATTTAATTTAAATTAATAGTTTTCTATTACATACAATTTTCCCTATAAAAAATTAGGGAGTGATAGAACCCATGTAAAGATGGTATGTGTCATGTAAAGATGAAATGTGTCCATGAGATTTCGGCTATAATTCAAGGAAGACCGAAATTAAGGAGTTATGATCGAAAACTAAGTGCAGAGTTCTTTTAAGCAATTGTTCTCAAAATTTGAAGTTATTTAAAAAAGATTTGACTTATTTCGAATGGAGTTTGTAGTTGAAGTTTGTAGAAAATCAAACACAATTTTTGTATAATAGCATAAAAGTGTGTATAATGTTGTATAAACATTGTTGTCCGAAAGAAAGAGTTAGTGCAGGCATATTAGTATTAGCCATATGTTTTTGTTAAAATCCCTTTTTTATAGTCACATATTTTTCAAAAATTAGTATTTATTTATTTATTTTATTATATTAGCCTTTACTTTTAAAATTTAAAAGATCTAATTGTATAATTATATTTGTGCAATTAAACTTGACATTTGTAATTATGTTATAACAAACGAATAAATCTTGATAATAACCATATTGTGTAATTATCAAGTTACGAAATTACCACCATAACAATTACTCTCATATCTAATTACGAGGTGACTTTTAAATAGACCTTTACCGTATGGTTTATCTTTAGCCAAAGTGGTTATTAGATGTTTTTTTTTCTTTTATCTGGAAATCAGATACAATTTAAGTCCAATGTTCTCAGGTGAAATATTAGGATCTTCCATATTCAATGAATTTTAACAATTTGTATCACTTGCACCTAGCTATACACCAATTAAGAGCATGTTTGACATCGCTGTTGGGAGGCCAAAACTACTTATTTTGAAAAAAAAACACTTTTATTAAAAAATAAGGTGTTTGACAAATCAATAAAAGTGTTTTTAAATGAAAGCATAAACAATTTTTCATTGGGAAGAAACTAAAAAATTTTGCTTCTTAAAAAAAAGCAGAAGCAAAAACAAGAAAGTACTTTTCTCAAGACTAATATATCATTTTCATATGTACATATTTACCAATATATCTCTTATTAATTAATCAACATATTTCATTTAAGAATTTTATTTTTTATTTTTATATAATAAATTTTGTGAGTTTATATATTATTATTTTATATATTATATATTATTTTATGTATTATTTTGTAAAAGTAGAAAAAGGTAACAACAATATTTTCGCAAGATTAGAGAAAAGAAAAAAATAACAATTAAAAATTTTAGCCTCCCAAAAAAGGTATAATATTAATTGAAAATTTAAATATGTTTATTTTTTTTTGGCAATTAAAAACCTTTTTCATTACCAAAATGACGCTATCCAGACTTCAACAGTTGTAGTGGCATAGCAACCATACAATTAGTGGCGGAGCCACATATAGTTGAGGGGTGTCGACCGGCACCCCTTCGTCGGAAAAGTACATTGTATAGCTAGAGTAAAAATATTTTTTTATGTATATATATTACATATTGACACTCCTTGACTTCTAAGCAATTTTACTTCTTTATATTTTGATATCCCTTAGTCGAAGTTCTGGCTCCGCCACTGCGTACAACTAGCAATCTAACTACTATTACATCATTTCTTTAGAAACCAGAGAATTACTATGACTAGAAACTAGGGATAGAAATTAAGCTCGACGATTCTTTTGTCCAGTAAAGGAATCAGGGATCCTCTCTTGTACTATTTTCCTTGTAATCACCTGAGGGAGACTTCTTTTGCTTTGGAATATTCTCTGATACATAGTTGCTGTCAAGCTCATTCTGTATATTGTGTCTCTACTCCCTTTCCCGTTAGCATATGTACATGCCCAACTCAACTCCTTTTGCCATGATAGTACTTGTCTATGTATACCTTGCCATTGCAGAATTTTGGACCATATGTTCTTGGCATAGTCATAACAAAAGAACAAATGGTTTGTGGTCTCATAGGCTCTTTCACATAATGCACATTGTTGCTCACCAAGTACTCCCCATTTCATCAATCTATCTTTGGTATGAAGTCTTCTTAAAGCTGCCAATCTAAATATAAAAATCCATTTGAGCAGTCCTGGATTATTACAAATGATCCTGCTCCATTGAATCTTTGGAAAAGTGCCCCTCATAGCCACATACATCTTCTTGATGGAGTATTGTTTCATGGTAATAAGGTCTGATTCTACAATCCCAGCAGCCTGCATATACTCTCTATATTTCATGATTTTTTGCATCACCCAAGAAGCTTGATTTAGAACATATTAAATTAAATATGTTCATTTTAATTTAATAAAAATAAAAATTTAATTAATTTTTTTGATATAGGTATTTCAAAATATAGTTTATCACTATAAAATAATCTTAATATTAAAAGTACATAAATAGTTGTCATTTTTGTAATTTGACTCTCAAAAGTATTTTTTAAAAAAGATTAGTCAAACACAATTTGCTACTTTTCAAATGAATTAGTCAAACACAAATTGTTTTTTTTCAAAAGCACTTTTCTGAAAATTATTTTTTAAAAAATACTTCTAAAAATAAGTTGTTTTTAGTAGTAATGTCAAAGAGGCTAAATTTCATTTACCAGTCCTCACAAAGTTAAAATATTTTAATGTAGTGAATACTACACATTAGAAACAGTTCTGCTCATTAAAGTTTCATAAACATGTTAGAATATATCTAGACACACTATCAAAAATTATTTTTAGCAACAATTAATTAATGGCAATAGCTTGATTGTTGCTAAATATGTCTTTTTAGAGACAATTAATATTCTTTGTAAATGTCTCTAAAGCCTATAGTCAGGGGCAGAGCTATAGCCACTCAGGGTGTCCAACTGGACACCCTTTGTCGGAAAATTACATTATATATATGTCAAATCCTGCATTTAAAGATATATATTTAAAGTTGGACACCTTTAACAAAAGTTATGCCTTTGACGCAATGGTAATGGGTGTCCATTTGAATCAAGAAGTTTTGTGTTTGAACCTCAAATAGCATAATGTTTTTTTTGTCAAAATACCTCCACTCCCTATAGCGACATTGGATCTAATAACACATAACTAATATCGATAAAGACTCTAACACACTTTGTTAACAATGCATATTTATTTGTTTTTGTCGTGGTAACCCATTTATTCAAGGGGTGTCAAGTGTCAATTGACATACTTTGTTGGAAATTTACACTTTGTGTAGTTAGGTAAACATTTTTTTTGTGTATATATACTATATATCGATTTCTCTCGACTTCTTGAGAGTTAATTTGTTTTTTTTTTTACCTCCGATCCTTTAATAATTTTTTTGACTTTGACCTAATGATAAGTGCAAGAACTATAAAAAGAACAAAGGAAGGAGGACGAAAGCAATCACGAAGCAGTCTAGCGGTGCAGGTGTACGTTCTTATAAGCAGTTCTTCTCAAAATCTGAATAAATCGCCTTTCGTTGTGTAACTGTAAATGAATTTAACTTATAACGAACAATATAAAAGATAAGATCTTTTACATTATAATAGTAGTAACAACATTATTCTCGCCTTTCCCACTCAAGAAGATGCGTAATATAGACCACTCCTCTTAATTATTAATGGTTTAAACGACCTGATAATGTAAAAAATCTTTAGCAATGAATATAAAGTCGTGCAACAAAATTTTCGAATGGAAAATAAAAAATAAAAAAACCTCATCAACTCTTAGTACATAGTAAATTGCAACGTTTCATCATATAATAACCGAAGTTTTGTTACATTCATATGATAACTTTTTTGAAAATTTTGATCATATTTCTGTTCAGGAGGGCCAGTTTCTATACCAACCAGCCCATGCAGAAACTAAACCGCTAATGCCTAAGGTAACTGTATGGTTGCAGAATGGATTTGGTTCAATTTCAGCTAAGGCTATTATAAGGTCAGCAATATTAGCAGCCACACCCATCAATCTCATTATTCTATCCATTCTAATTTTCTTAATTTCCCCTTCTGTTTCTTTAGAATCCTTCTCTTCAATCAATAGCTTCCTTTCTGCTTTTAATCCCCTTGTAATAAGAATAAAATCCGAAATAACGAAAAACACGTATCCAACAGACTCACCAAATGCTGAAATAAAGCTCATCCTTTTCGCATATTTGGCATCGATTACTCCAATTCTCGCCAGCCAAAGGAAATGGTCGAAGAAGAAATAAACCATTTCCCCTGAATTGGCGAGAACTGCTAGCAACCTGAAACCCGGGGAAGTTCCCGGGCTTCTTCGGAGAGCGTTGAATCCCGTGAGGGATCGACCTGTACGGAAGGCTTTTCTGCTGAGGCCAGAGGCCACTTCCCATTGCTTGGCTCTAGTGGCTATGTCAGGGTACGTCGTCTCGACGTGCCAATTTACGAGCTTGGAGACGTACTGGAAAGTTTTGACAAGCTTGTCGATTCCATCTCTCTTTGCTAAGAAAATTACCAGCTTATCCACTGTGTCATTCATTGTAAGATAGAGTTAGGGAAATTGGATGAGTTTTTTTTTTTTGTTTTGTTTTGGTTGCTCTGCTTGGACAGAGAACTAAGTGTGCTATCTTCTTTGATAGAAGAGTAGTTGTTATTGTTACATTTGGGAATATTAAAGGATGGCCACAAATTAAAGTTCTTGGATAAATCCAGGATTTTTTGTTTGGATATTATTTTTTTGCCTTCTAGTAATACTTGGTGCAAACCATAATTATTTTTATTTTGTATATCCTTTGGAAGTCGTAATAAAATAGAAAATGGCGATGTTAGATCAATGGCTTAAAAGACCACAAGCGGAACTATCGCTACCACCAAATGGGTGCTTTGTCCTATCTAAGGAACATAAGAGTTTTGATTACCAATCGAAAGAAACACCAAAATTTCTTCTAACCTTGAACCAGAAAGACAGACAGACACTTATCACGCTCTAGGCGCAGAGGCATATCTAGAGGAGGTGCCGTGTGTTCACGTGAACCCATGCTCCCCTCTAGAAATATCATATATAGTAGTGTTATATTTTTTTAAAAATATTTAAATATAGATATGTGAACCCATGTTCAAAGTATCATATAATAATACGATGATGATTAGGTGCACCTCTCTAAGTGAGGATAAAAATTTAAATCGTATATCTATCTTGTCTTTTTGAGTAACACCACTCCAAGTGGTTATCGGTGACACTTTTGACGTTTCAATTAATTTTTCTTTTGTATTTTTGCCTTTAATCTTTCAAAATTTTCAAGTGTCTTACATTGAAAATTCCTAAAAAATTTAGCACTGTAAATTTTTTATATAATTAAATCAAATGTGTATATTAAAATTTAAAACTAATAGTATTATATATTTTGGATATATAGTTTTTAAAATTTAATGGTTCATATTTAGAACCTAAAAGTCAAATGATCAAATTTATATTTAAGATACATTTCTTCGTAATCGTGCACTCATCTAGCCGAAATTCTAGATACGCCTCTGTCTAGGCGAGACCAACTTTGATGTCATTGTTGACCCAAGCGTACTCATAACATGGCATGAAATATGAGCATACATCTAGACATGGACGAAAACATAATTTTTAAAAGTATTTGAAGAGACAAGCCCTGTAAAAGAAATACTTATCATAAAGATGTGTCATAATATTGAAATCTATGAAAAAGGACACGAAGGCCCAAAACTAGACATAGCTAATTGTAAGTCTATGAAGCCTCTAAACATAATGGAGAAATGTCAATCGGGATAGGCCTCTCAGTATACCTTAAGTAAATAGTCATAAAATACTAGAAAATCTGCAGACTAAGCCTCTAAAAATAGAGAGGGATCATCAATAGCAGAAGATATAGATCCAAGAGAGCAGTCTGTTTTGGTACCTGAGTCTGCATAAGTAAAAAATGTAGTGTTCCCGATAAAAAGGACGAAAGTGCACATAAAATAGTACAATATGTAAAATAGCAGAATGAAACATGAATGTACATATAAACAACTAATAGAGTTATATTCATAACATAGAAGGGCTAAGAGATTCAACTCATTTAGGTTATCTTAGTATTAAGTCTTTCATCATATTCTAATGGGAAAAGGGTCAAAAATGTCCTTCGTTTATACTTTGATTCATTTGTGCCATTAATGGTAGAGAAATGGGCCAAAAATGCCCTTAATGAAATGAAAAAGTAACGAAAGATTCTTAAACAATTTGATTAGTCTTAATTTTTCTACCCTCCTCTCTCTATCTGAACTCAACTCCATTTCCTCACAAGATGATTTCTTCTTCTTTCAAAACCCTAGCCCCCTCTTCTAGATTTCTCAAATATACTTAATACTTAATTGGGTTGGGTGTAACTTTGCAGCACTTATTCAATAAGAAGTTTAGTGTTAATACCGACAAATTTGCCTTATTCACCAACTAAAACTACTTGGAAAGGTAAGGCAACAACTACACTTCATCAGCTACAAAATGAAGGGAAAAAAGAAGAGATTGAAGATGATGACTAGAAAGGGACAAGGAATTCCAGATAATGATGTTAACTTTTAAAGACTAGGAATGGTACTTAATGTTTTGCTTGAATGCACTTGGAATATTACCTTAGAAAATGTTTTGGTGGTTCTTTTTTAAATTCACATTTGTCTTGGTGATAGTTGACCACTAAAATGTGGATGTGAATTTGGTTGGATGGTGTAACTTGTTAGTTGACAGTTGACACTAGAACTTGGTGTTGACGTGCAGTACTGAATCTGCATTTTTTTGGTGTAATGGTTTAAAGTGAATACTTGTTCCTCTATTTAGATTAATGGTTTAATATTTGGTCTTGTTAGTATTTACTTCCTTTTGGAGTGGGTTCAGATAAAGAGAAGGGGTAGAAAAATTAAGACTAATTAAATTGTTTAAGAATCTTTCGTAACTTCGGTTTCATTAAGGGCATTTTGGCCCATTTCTCTTATATTTAGGGCATAAATGAACCAAAGTATAAGTGAAGGGTAATTTTGATCTTTTCACATAGTACAGGGGCAATTTTGATCCTTTTTCCTATTCTAACTTATTGTGAGGGTCTAATAGTATAATTGATATAAATCGTCATGTGAGAGCATAAAGGCAAATCTCAACCTAATTAGCTAAACCATCTCATATCTTGCCGGATATGAGACATACGTACATGTCATGTGAATCCATAATTAGCTCTTATTTGAGGAGTCTCCATAATCAACGGTACAATCCTTAACCTACATCAACACACGTAGTTTCAGACATTTATCGTTTAGACTCATGCCTTCTCGATTTAACATTTAACTCACTTAAGCTCATGTGACCATAGATTATCATGAAGGCTCATGTTCATAAGTTTTAAGAATTATAACTCATAACTTGAGTTCATGTCGCGTCATAAAATTTACAGTTCAAGTATCATAAGTTGCATTCATGGGAAATATATACCATATCATAGTTCATGTATAGTAAAAACAAACATATTGTGATCAGGGGCGGACCCACCTTATATCAAGGGGGTCAGCCGGCACGGCTTCGTTGAATTTTTTTAGTATATATATATATATATCTGGAAAAAAAAGAACTGTAAATATTATAAATGACACTCCTTGAACAAGGAAGCGCCTTGGCTTGTTGGTTCACGCCGCGAACAAAGCTGTCATGTCATAAAAACATACCTGAGTTTGAATCTCAGTAGGTGCATTTTTTGCTTTTAATTTTTGAGCGTTTTTTCAGAGAAAAGGAGAAAAGTTTAAGAAGGATTCCAACCTCCAACCTCCCTATTCCTACTCAAATTAGGCTAAAACAACCCAATTAAACTAGAATACTACATATAACCTACTATAGAAATTTTATTACTTATTCAAATCAGAATTGTATACAATAATAAGTTATAAAGTAAAATCTAAGTTGAAAAGAAACCTTCAAATTTAAGTGTTGTTGCGGTCTGCGTTGATAGTTTGATGCTATTTTTTTCTTTAATTGTAAGTTCTCTTTTCTTTTTATCTCCCATATTTTTAGTTTTCATTGAAATTTCTTGAAATATAAACTTTTATAGATCTAACTTCTTGAAATTGTTTAGAATTATCTAATTTATTTAAATTTGTAATTCAGACCAATTCAATGGAGAGATATTATTCTAAAGTATCTTGCAATCTTTTAAAATCAAGTTCAACACCTCAAAATTCTTTTAACTTAGAAGAAGAAAACGGTAATGAGGAACAAGGTCGACAAAGTGAAAGAGTTGATTTAACTTCCTTAAAATGTGATCCCGGAGAAAGGTTACCAATTCGAAAGTGAGCGTGATGCAGTAAGAAGAATGTATCTTCAAAATGGTCCTTTTCAACCAAAAAATCATCAATTTCCTCAGTCGGATTTTTATGGTGACTTACGTCGCTTTAATGCTGAATGGTTTCGTGAGTATGATTGGTTGGAGTATAGTGTAACAAAAGATGCAGTATTTTGTCTCTATTGTTATTTGTTTCAAGATGAAACAAGGAGGCAATGTATTTTCAACCATAGGGTTTACAAGTTGGAATAAGAAGCGCAGCCTTGATGTGCATATTGGTAAGCCAAACAATGTTCATAATCAATCAAGACGAAATTGTGAAGATTTATTGAGACAAAAGCAATCCATTCAAAATGCATTTGCTAAACAATCTGATCAGCAAAAGTTAGAATATCGTACTCGTTTGGAAGGTGCAATTAATGTGATAAGATATCTTTTGAAGCAAGGATTGTCATTTCAAGGCCATCGTGAAGATGTATCCTCTTCTAATAGAGGTAATTATATTGAGCTCCTTACTTGGTATGCGAAGCTATGTGATAATATTGACAATGCATTTAAAAAAGCTCCAAAGAATAATCAACTAACTTCTCCATGTATTCAAAAAGATATTATCAATGCATGTAAGATTGAAACAATTAAGTGTATAATTGAGGATTTAAATGATGATCACTTTTCCATCTTAGTCGATGAATCTCGTGATATTTCATGTAAGGAGCAAATGGCTATTGTCTTATGATATGTTGATAGAATGGGAAGTGTGATGGAACGATTTCTTGGTATTGTTTCATGTTCGTGATACTACTACTTTGTCTTTAAAGAATCGAATTATTGGTTTACTTGCTCAACATTCTTTAAGTCAATCTTATATACGTGGACAATGTTATGATGGAGCAAGTAATATGCAAGGTGATATAAATGGGCTAAAAAATTGATGCAACAAGAAAGTAAAGGTGCTCATTCTATTCATTATTTTGCTCATCAACTTCAATTAACTCTTGTTACGGTTTCTAGAAGATGTGATGAAGTGCAAGAACTTTTATTATTGGTTTCTGATATACTAAATATGGTAGGAGCTTCTTTCAAGCGTAGAGATGAACTTCGCGAAGCTCAAGCAAAAGAAATTGAAAAGGCATTACATAAAGGTGAACTTGAAACTGGTAAGGGCTTGAATCAAGAATTAGGTTTTGCTAGAGCAGGTGATACTCGATGGAGATCTCATTACAAATATTTTAACAATTTTATCCTCGTGTTTGGTCCTATCATTGATGTACTTGATGTTATTGCTGTTAATGCTAGTTTTGAAGAGAAATGTATGGTAAAAGGATATCTTATAGCATGTTTAACATTTAATGTTGTCTTCATATTGCATTTCATGCGCATTGTTTTAGCAATTACAAATGATCTAAATACTGCTTTTCAAAAGAAAGAGCAAGACATTGCAAATTCCATGTTACTCGTTGGAGTGGCAAAGAATCGATTGCAACAACTACGAGATGAAGGTTGGGATTTACTTATGAATGAGGTATCTAAGTTTTGTATCAAATATGATATTTTGATACCTAAATTTGATGAGTTTTATGTTATCCATGGAAGATCACGTCGTAGAATTGCTGAGTATACTATTTTACATCACTATCGAGTTGAAGTATTTTATAAAACTATTGATTGGCAACGTCAAGAATTCAATAATCGCTTAGATGAGGTGACAACTGATTTGCTTCTGGGAATTGCTTGCTTGAACCCAATTGATTCTTTTTCTAACTTTGAGATGGAAAAGATATTGAGATTGGCTGAGTTATACCCTGATGATTTTGATAAATACTCTATAGTTGACCTTCGCTTTTAGCTTGAAAATTACATTGTTGATGTTAGAGATCATGATAAAAGGTTCTTCAGTCTTAAGGGATTTTCTAATCTTTCCAAGATATTCGTAGACGAAGAAGCACAAAACTTATCCTCTTGTGTTTCGACTAGTTAAATTTGCTTTATCTTTGCCGGTGGCTACTGCTACAGTTGAAAGAGCTTTCTCGGCGATGAAGTTGATTAAGATTGATTTACGAAATCGAATGAATGATGAGTTTTTGAGTGGTTGTTTGGTGCCTTATATAGAGAAAGAAATATTTAGTACTATCCCCAGTGAGACTATTATGAATACATTTCAAAATATGAAAACTCGTCGAGGAGAGTTGTAGTAGTTTACTTGATTTATGTTTTATTAGTACATTTAATTAATTTTTATTAATTTAATATTTTTATATCAATTATTTATTTATTTTTAAATATCGACACCACTTACAAAAAATCATGCGTACGCCACTGATTGTGATATCATAAGATTTACATTTAAGGTGATTGCATAGTTCATAATCATATGAGATCATTAAAAAATTATTGAACTTAGTTTAAAATTGTCAAATGGGCCGGTCCATCAGACTTCGGCCCACTAAGGCTGGCCTGGTAACGGTTCGCGTCGAATCAAGCCCGAACAGGCACCCGGCCCCCTTACTTTGTGCACTGGGCTGGTTCGAATTTTTTTTTGCCTCAGCCCGGTAAGTGGCAGGTAGACGGCCCATCGGTGCACCGACCCGATAAGAATTATTTTTTAAGTATATATATTATATAATTTAAGCATTATATTATATTATATTAAATGGTGTATATATATAATGATAGATAGTGGATGTACACCAAATAGATTTTAGCTCAGGTTCCCTGCCAAGAAAGTACATTCAAAATGAATTTTTAAGTGATAAATGGAATCAATTCAAAACTTGATTTTTTGACACTTATAGTGACGATGACTTGAATAATATTTCTCAAGAATTTTATGAAACTTGTGCTCTTCATAATCAAATTATGTCTTTTGTGCCTTGGTTTATAACCACTTACTTGCCTTTATTCATCAACGTTCTTGAACGATCTTATAAAGATGGAACTGCTAAAATTATTAAAGCTGTGTATCCACCTCAATCATCGTTCGTCTTACCTAATAATATTGGTATTACGTTTATTGCTTTTCAGAAATTTATTGACGAAGATGTTGCAGCAGTCAGCATCAGTGAGATTAATAATTTGATTTCCCAAAACAGTTATTTAGGACTTTATGTTAAAGTTTTAGGTGAACATATTGGTTCCCTAGATAAAAAGTTAGATGAACTAACTGCTTTGATAATTTAGATAAAAAATGATTTAAAAACGTTTGATAAAACTTCTTCTTCTAAAACTAATCCCGAAGCTCTTATTATGACTACTCCTGTGCAAAGACCCACGGAGATTATCGATTTTAAATTTAAATCACTTTATGATTTTGAAGAACTTATTAATAAAAAGTTTTCTGAATTTAATGCAAAACCTATGGATTTGTCTGAAAGTTTTGCTGATGAAATAGAAAACATTTTTTATTTTAAAGAACATGTTTCTTTAGAGTTCAATAAGCTTCAGGGTTATCATAAAAAGAACAGTGGTAATACTAAATTCGCGCATAAACCTAGTATGCAAACTTATTATTATCCTAGGCTGACTCCTTAAGATGTACTTAGAGAGGAACGAGATTGGAATCAGACTAATACGTCTTATAGTGGTTCTGAAATTTATGAATGGAACCTTGATGGCTTGACTGATAGACAACTTACTATTCTTGTGCATAGAATACTTATGTATGCAACTATATGCAAAAATGTTCAAAACTCGGATAGATATATTTGTAAAATGATAATTGCAGGTTTTACTGGCCAACTTCGAGGTTGGTGGGATAATTATATGACCCTTGAACACAGGTTATTGGCAAATCAATATTTTCTTCAGAATTTGATCCGGACTCAGACTCATAATCGGACTCCGAACTTGAAGTATAAAGAAAACTATAAATATTATCATGAATTTCTTCATAAAGTTCTAAAGATTTCAACTTTTCAAGCTTACAATTAGGTGTTATATGTCCAAAATTGCCACACCTATAACATTTAATCTTGGCAAGCTCTCGCTTAGACCTATTTTTGGTAAATCTATTAGACTTATGATAAGATTTTCGCTCATTTCGTTCCTCTTTGGATCTACGTCTATGTCTAGACCTTCGTTTCTTATAATATTATCGGGATTAGAATCTCTATGCTTTTTGGTCGTCTTCTCGCTATTAGCTGAAGTATCAGGTAAACCAAATTGAGTACAAAAATCTCCTAGCTATGATCTTTCCTTAAGCTTATCTAACTTAAGCTGTCTAGATAATTTTAATTCGTTGCACAAGTTTGTCCCTTCTTGAGTGCAAACTCCTATCAACCGATCATAGGTATAATCACCATAAGGAACATCTCCCTGTTCATTTCTAAGGATTTTTTTAACTCTTAGTGCAAATAATGGGGGAAGGCCATCTATAAACTTAGCTTTTCAATGTTCATACTTATTTTCTGGTAATTCCATCACCCTACTCATATAAGTATCTTTATACCACCTGAACTCGCCCAAGGTTCTACAATGTAAACCGTATAACAAGGTACGGACAGTCTCAAACTGATTGGTAAATCTACCATTAAAATGTTCTAGAATGGTTAAAACTAAGGTATAAACGACATCTTCTGTATTCGCAACAAGAGTCATACCTAGGTTATCAACACCTGTAGTACTAGAAACAACATTAATTACCACAACTTTTTGCTCAAGGGTCATATAATTATCCCACCAACCTTGAAGATACCAACAAAACCAGGATCTCAAAAGACGGGCTGTAGTCCGCACGATTATCTTCAATCTAGCTTGTCAACATCCGAATTCAAGGAAGAAATCCGAATCGAAATACATACAAATTTTTATATCGTTTTATGATTGTATGGAAGGACTAAGTCCTTTTACCCAAGCAAAGGGTCTGTCAAGATCTAAATAGGTATTGCTATTAAGCCCATATATCTAGCAGTTCTAATCGGGTATAGGGCGCCCTTTTTCTCAACTCATTATCGGGCTTAGAACCACGGCTGGCTAGACAAAGCCAATAATGTATTGCATTAAATCTGACTATACCATCATCTCGGAACCAAGTCAAGAAACCATATATAAATTTATTTATATATAGATAAAGTTTAGATCTTTCGTGATAGATATAAGAGTGAAGTTAGATATGTGACATAGATATGATTTTTTTTAGCTGGACATAGTCACGGCTCTAGATCGGAGAAATATATAAAAAGTAAAAGAAAGGAAGAATTAAAATACTTTGTTACAAGGGCCAACACCAAGGCCTATAATAATAAATTCAAACTTTATTCACAAAGTCCGGCAAGTATTCCGGCAAACTCACAACTTACAAAAGACGAGAGAGAGAGATGTACAAGAAAGAGTAGAGAGAGTTTTCTAAAACCTACCCCTTTTAGTTACAAAATAACCTTATTTATAGAAAAAGAAAAGCATCTATCTATAGTGATGGGTCCCTATCAATGGGCCCTGCAACAGTATATCTACTGTAGATCTACAATGTATCTACTGTTGATAGTGACCTTTAGCTGTTGGAGATAATCTTCACTCTTTTTCCTTATTTTTTAATTTTCGAAGGCAATCTTTTGCTTTCTTCAGCACATCTTCTGTGATTGGTTCACTCATTTGAGCTTCTTGCACATCGTCACGGATATCATCACTCGTCTTACTCCTCATAGAAGTGTCGAATTTGGCGTAATGAGTGATATTGAGGAGTAGATTCCTTCTGACTTCATCCAGATAATTATTAATCATTTCTTCTTTATTTCCATCTTGATTGGAAATTCTTCTAGCTATATGTTTAATTGAGTTATCTGCTATTATCCCTTTACTTGGAGAAATACCACATTCACGGACCTTTAGGGAAATTAGATCCAGAAGTTCTTGTCCATATAATGACTTGGTTTTGGGATCCCTTTTCATTAATTTATCCCAAAAATTATTATAATAGGTCCGATATAAACAAGGAATCTGTTCGTCGGTAAATCCGACTTTCGGTGTCCATTTATGGATCCACGAGATAGAGAATTCTATAAAGAAATAAATTTGTTCAATCTAGTCCGTATAGAAGATATGATTTGTGTGATATAACATATTAAGGTCTGGGGATACCTTAACCCATTCTTTATATAATTTTGAAAAAGGGTCTGGTAAAATCTTTACCGTTAGCCAGTGGTATGACCACCAGTTTAAGAATCAATTCGGGATCGGTTCGGCAAATATCTTTGAACAAACCTTTATGAACCAAGTATGTTTATGCCGCTCATTATTGTAATAGAGGACTTTGCTGAAAGCATTAATATAGTCCCAATAAGTGAAATTTGTAGGGACCTATTAAGATTGATTTGCCTTTCTTTCATTGAGGAAATACCCAATCTTCAATGGATATAATCTGTTTGATAATCATTTTGGAGAAGTTATAAACATTCTCGCTAGTATTATAACCTGAGAAATGTTGGAATTCAACGCTTCCTGTATTCATTAGAATAGTCTCATAATATGATCGGGTTTTGTATGACTCACCTGGGAAATATAAACCATTCATCAAATAACGTTGAAATATCTTCCCAGGTTCTTCCTTTCTTTGTATCTCAGAGTTTTTCAAAAGAAATATTATTTCTTTCTTTGCTACCTTTTCATAAGACTTGATATCATCAATGTCTTCTTTTGCAATGGATGCAAAGGTATCACCTTTCTTTTGAGACAGCTATTCTTGTAACTGTGCATATAACGGATTATTTTCTGGAATATCGTCCAGATGTATGGAAGAAACTTCTTTTGAAGAGCTCTTTAAGTTAACCAAGTTCATCTCTTCTCTTTGTATAATAGGAGGATTAGATGACGAGGATCCGTATGACGATCCTGACGAGACTGAGGATGATCTTCCTCTTCCTCTGGTATAACCGCATCTTCCTCTGACCTTGGTCACCCAAGGAAAATTCATCCTACAAACAAAACATTTAGTTTTATTCAACGTCATAATAATCACTATAAAAATCAATGAGTTCTTCACAAAAACAAATTTCTGAAATGATGTCTCTCATCATGGCATTTATAATTTTGTATATAATTATTTCTTGTACGTCTCTATTAAGAGGTACAGCCTTTATGATAGTAATCAAAATTTTATCTAATCCCATTAAGACGATAGGTATTCTCTGGATAAGAAATCCGAAAGAGAGTTATCACTCCCCTTTTTATAATGAATATCAAAATCAAAATGAGCTAACTGGGTCTGCCACGTAGCAAACATTAATTTTGAAGCATTATGTTTGAAATCGTTATCAAACATATATTTCATGGATTGAGCATCAGTTTTTATCAAAAACTTTTGATTGTATAAATCATCCTGAAATTTCAATACACATTTAACAATTGTTAGCATTTCATGAGCTACAGTAGAGTATTTTTCTGAGCATCGCTCCATTTTCCTGAATGAAATCTAATTAAATATTCTGTTTTATCGTGAGGATTAATCTGTTTTAAAATCCCACAATAACCAATATTAGATGCATCGGTTTCAACAATTTTTTGTCAAGCCGAGTTAGCAAGAGTTAAGCAAGGTAAGGATTGAACACGAAGTTTGATATTCTTTACCAAAGTGGTATGACTATCAGTCCAAAGCGATTTACGGTCCTTTTTTAATCTGTCAAATAAAGGGGCCAAGTCTCTAGTTAAATTTTTATAAAAGAGAGATATATAATTTAAACTTCCCAAAAATCTTTGTAATTGTGTCCGATCTGTAATAACGTCGGGAAACTTAGAGGCAAAGTCAATTGATAGTTGAATAGGGGTTACCTTCCCCTGACAAATAAGATGTCCGAGAAATCTGACATTAGTTTGAAATAAACTCATTTTTTGTTTAGAAATTACCAAACCATTTTGTATGACAATTTTCTTGAAAATATCTAAATGTTTAATATGCATTTCAAGAGTCTTTGAATAAACCAAAATATCATCAATATAAACAATAATGAAATCTAAATATGGGTTGAAAATATCATTCATTATTTTCTGAAATTCAGAAGGGGCGTTTTTCAAACCAAATGGCATAACATTACACTCATACTGTCCAAATGGGACCTTAAAAGTCATTCTATAAGAATGTTCTTTAAAAATTTGAATTTGCCAATAACCTGATTTTAAATCAAATTTTGAGAATATATTGGCATCGTATAGTCTAGACAAAAGATCTTTTTTATTCGGAATTGGATACCAAATCCATTTTAAATATTTATTCAATGGTTTGTAATTTATTACTAACCTGGGGACACCTCGTTCTTTTTCAGCTGCATTGTTAACATAGAATGCAGTACAAGACCAAGGAGATTTTGAAGGTTTTATCAAACCATTTTGTAATAAATTATCAATTTCTTTTTTGCAGAATTCGACTAATTCGGCGTTCATCTGACAAGGACGAGACTTGGTAGGAATATCATCCTCAGAGAAATTTTTTTCATATGGAAGAGTAACAATATGTTTCTTTTGATTCTAGAAAGCACTAGGTGATCGGCACAAATATCAATAGCCATTTGCTCGGAAATCAATTTAATTTTTTCCTGTACTTTAGTGGATTTCAAAGTATCAAATATATTTATGCTCAATAATTCTAATTGTATGGAATCAACATGCTTTTGTTTTATATCACTTAAAACATTAATATCACGAGAAATAGTATCAGTGATAAAAGTATAACTAATATTCTGGTCTTCATAAGTAGTAGAAAACCCTTTAGCCATTATACTAGTAAATGGAATAAGATCATTTATAAAAGAGGTTCCAAGTATGATTGGAGGGTATAGCTGATTTTTAACCAAGAAAAAGAAATGAGGTATGCAAACTTTATTTTGGCAAATACGCGTATTAGGCAATTTATACTTCATATCTAAAGTATGTCCTGAAGCAGGTTTAACCATGTGAGTTGTCTTCTCAAAGTACTTGGTAGGTACAAGTCCTTCTTGAATGAAACTTACATTAGCGCCTTTATCAATCATAGCAACGTTAGTTATAGAAAAACTATTATTGATTAAAATGGTGCATTTAACATACCATTTATGAACAGTGACAATTTGCATTATTCCTAAAAACATGACTTGTCTAGGATCAATATTAAGAGGTTTTGCAAGAGTATTTTCTTCAGCAATATGTTTCCCCTTGTTATTAACAGTTTCAATATGAGTAATACGATGATCACAAATCATTTGATTTTGTTTAATAGATTTTATCTCATTTTTCAAATTTTCAATTTCATTCTTCAAATCATCAAAAGAAGAATCTCTTGTAGAAACAGTTTGTTTATTAAGCCTGTTATGAACTTCAGATATAAAATAAGGAGCAAAATACTCATATTCAAAATCATTCTTTTTATCACGAAGATTATTGTCTGTAACTTCTTTTAAGAGTTCTATGACATTATCCGAAGTAATAGTGTGAATATTCAAATCTCCAAATTGAGATTGTAAAATTCATCATTTTCGCAAGAAAAAATATCACCGTGACCAAATTTGCAAGTATCACAAGCATGCTGATTATTATCAGGTAATTCAGGCAAATCAATATTTTCTTCAGAACTTGATCCGGACTCAGACTCATAATCGGACTCCGAACCTGAAGTATAAAGGAAATTATAAATCTTATCATGAATTTCTTGATCAAGTTCTAAAGTTTTCAGCTTTTCAAACTTACAATTAGGTGCTATATGTCCAAAATTGTTACACCTATAACATTTAATCTTGGCAAGCTCTCACTTAGACCTATTTTTGGTAAATCTATTAGATTTATGATAAGCTTTTCGCTCATTTCGTTCCTCTTTGGATCTACGTCTATGTCTAGACCTTCGTTTCTTATAATATTCATCGAGATTAGAATCTCTATGCTTTTTGGTTATCTTCTTGCTATTAGCTGAAGTATCAGGTAAATCAAACTGAGTACAAAAATCTCCTAGGGGGGATCTTTCATTAAGCTTGTCTAACTTACGTTGTCTAGATAATTTTAATTCGTTGCACAAGTTTATCCCTTCTTGAGTGCAAACTCCTATCAACCGACCATAGGTATAATCACCATAAGGAATATCTCCCTGCTCATTTCTAAGAATTTTTTCAACTCTTAGTGCAAATAATGGGGGAAAGGCCATCTATAAACTTAGCTTTCCAATGTTCATACTTATTTTCTGGTAATTCCATCACCCTACTCATATAAGTATCTTTATATCACCTGAACTCGCGCAAGGTTCTACAAAGTAAACCGTTTAACAAGGTACGGACAGTCTCAAACTGATTGGTAAATCTACCATTAAAATGTTTTAGAATGGTTAAAACTAAGGTATAAACGACATTTTCTCTATTCGCAACAAGAGTCATACCTAGGTTATCAACACCTGTAGTACTAGAAACAATATTAATTACCACAACTTTTTGTTCAAGGTTCATATAATTATCCCACCAGCCTCGAAGTTGGCCAGTAAAACCTGCAGTTATCATTTTACAAATATTTCTATTCGAGTTTTGAACATTTTTGCATATAATTGCATACATAAGCATTCTATGCACAAGAATAGTAAACTGTCTATCAGTCAAGCCATCAAGGTTCCATTCATAAATTTCAGAACCACTATAAGATGTATTAGTCTGATTTCAATCTCGTTCCTTTATAAGTACATTTTGAGGAGTCGGCCTAGGATAATAATAAGTTTGCATACTAGGTTTATAAGCGAATTTAGTATTACCACTGCTCTTTTTAGGATAACCCTGAAGTTTATTGAACTCTAAAGAGACATGTTCTTTAAAATCAAAAGTGTTTTCTATTTCATCAGCAAAACTTTCAGACAAATCCTTAGGTTTTGCATTAAATTCATAAAACTTTTTATTAAGAAGTTCTTCAAAATGATAAAGCGATTTAAATTTAAAATCGGTAATCTCTGGGGGTCTTTGCATAGGAGTAGTCATAATAAGAGCTTCGGGATTAGTTTTAGAAGAAGAAGTTTTGTCAAACGTTTTTAAATCATTTTTTATCAAATTATCAAAACAGTTAGTTCATCTAACTTTTTATCTAGGGAACCACTATGTTCACCTAAAACTTTAACATAAAGTCCTAAATAATTGTTTTGGGAAATCAAATTATTAATCTCAGTGATGCTGACTGCTGCAACATCTTCTTCAATAAATTTCTGAAAAGCAGTAAACGTAATACTAGTATTATTAGGTAAGACGAATGATGTTTGAGGTGGATACACAACTTTAATAATTTTAGCAGTTCCATCTTTATAAGATCGTTCAAGAACGTTGATGAATAAAGGCAAATAAGTGATTATAAACCAAGGCACAAAAGACATAATTTGATTATGAAGAGCACAAGTTTCATAAAATTCTTAAGAAATATTATTCAAGTCATCGTCACTATAAGTGTCAAAAAACCAAGTTTTGAACTGATTCCATTTATCACTTAAAAATTCATTTTGAATGTGCTTTCTTGCCAGGGAACTTGGGCTAAAATCTATTTGATGTACATCGATCATCAAGTATTATTAATGTCAAAGTCCATTTTAGACTGAGAAGGAATATCTTTATCAGAAATATCAGAAGCAATATCATTTGCATGCACAATATTTAATCGAGGATTTATCTTTATTTTATTAACAATTCTATCACTTTGATCCGCAAATATAACAGATGGTAAAGTATGTAAAGAAGCGACACGATTACGTGCCAGACCATACACGGGATCAATAGGGGACATATGATGCATAGCAGGCAATCTTCTAGCAGTAGAAAAAGAATGTCTACTAAAAGTAATATCATTGAACTGCATACAAATCCTATCATCCGGATTTTGAGTTATATGAGAATACTCAGAATTAGTGACTGCATCCGCCATCTGATTTATAGAAATTACTGATTCTAAAGTCCAAGTAGTCGAAAAATTAATTTCTTCCCATTTTATAGGTCGTCTAGTAGTGACCTTAGATCTAGCAAAATTAGTTTCTACTAAAATTGTTTCAGCAGATGTATCATATAACTTACATCGGGGATTTAACGTAGAAAGCAATTTGAAATAGATTCTATAAGACAGACAAATTAATTCAGAACCAGGTGCATAATTATAACCATGCGTTTTAACATTCAAAGTTAAGGCATCAAGAATATTAACATCAGTTAAAGTTAACTGTAAATTCGGCTGAGTATTAAAATAAACTGGACCATATGCCACAGTAGATTCAATCGAACCCATTAAAGATTGTCTAAAATTCAAATTTCTAGAAAAAATGTCTCCGGTAACCCTTTAAGAGTTAATGGCTTAAAAGCAATTTGTATCATACCAATATGTAAGAAATTATACTGCAATATATACAAGTCAATATCTCGTTTATTTAATAGACCAATAGTCTGTTCTAACGAATTTAACGCCAAAGATTGTTCAGTAGTTTTAATCAATTGTTTATTAGAGATTTTATCAAACCAACCATAATCATAAATGGTTTTTATATTAATTTTTGGAATTGTCCATTTGTTTAACAAATTAAGGTTTTGAGGTATATCTACCTCTTCTAATCTAGTACTTTTCGTACTCATTTCTCCAAGATCCATGAAGAAAAAGATCATATCTATGTCGTATACTTCACATCAATCTCATATTTACCATGAAAATTCCTAGGCTCTGATACCAATGAAACTAGGATCTCAGAAGACGGGTGGTAGTCCGCGCGGTCATCCCTCAGAAGACGGGCGGTAGTTCGCGCGGTCATCTTTAATCTAGCTTGTCAACATCCGAATTCAAGAAAGAAATTCGAATCGAAATTGTACACATTATAAGTATATATAATATAAGTATTCTACTATAATAGATAGTATATAGTGCGTATATTTGGTATACATTATAACTATTTTTAGTTATAATATAAGTATCTATCTATCTATCCCTCTCTCTCTCTATATATATATATATAATGTAACTATTTTATTATTTAGATAGTATATTGTGTGTATTTTTTAGTTATGTTTTAAGTATATATATAAATAATAAAATGTAATAAATCTATAGATAACAATCACTATATTGATAATTGACTCAAACTTTTGACTTAATAATTAATAAACGGTGATGTTAAAAAATGCTGACCAGGCCCAGCCGATGGGCCGAAACCCGAACCTGGCCCATCAGACTAGTAAAAATGCTTAAACGGGCACAAGCCGGTTTTTTCCTCCACAATTTACTGTTCCGCCCAATATCGGCCTGGATCATTATTGAAGTACTAGATCCGGCCCGGTTCGATGTATCCTTCCCGGCCTCGTAAACAAGCTTAAGTCTTAACTTACTTTTTTTTTTTTTTTTTTTAATTTTAACGACCCTTGAGGGGGTCACGGGCTTAGCTACACCCCCAGGCCTTATCATAAATATAAAACAACAAAGTACATAGAGGGGGGCATAAACCTTACCTCCACCTATGGTGGTTCTGAGTTAGTTATCCTACTAAGGTTAACCTACTCATCCCCATATTCTAAAGAAAATCCAAAGAAGACTCCTAAGAGAGGACTCCTCTCTTTACACATCAACTATGAATTTAAACAAGGGAGACTCTCCCCTTACAAGATGAGGAGAATAAAACCTAAGCCTATTCACTATAGCAATGAATACAACTATTTATTGCCAACTGAAAGGGTAGGGGATTCAAAAACTATAGATATTTCTATAGATATCATAGTGAAATATAAAGTCAAGGTGGCTGTTTGATTCTCTTGAGTTTCTTCCTTCTGAAATTGTTCATCCCCATTTTTTCCAAAATGTAACTTCCCTTTCTTCTTTGGAGGAGTTGTTGGTCAGTGTAGAAGTGTTGATTTCTGAATTTATGGCTCCATTTGGAAAGAAAGTCAATGATGCAGTTTGCTTCTCTGTAGATGTATGCAGAAAAAATTCACACCGCTGGTGAGTTTTGGAGATCAGCTACTGCATCAGCTTCCAAGGAGGCTTGTTGGTGGTGTTGATCCATCTTGTAACTAATTCAGAATCTACCTCTAAGACTAGCCTGTTGAAACCATTCTGCAGGCCCCATTGAATCCCATAGATAGCTGCTTGTATTTCTGCCAGGCTATTGGTTCTAGTGCCAAGAGGGACAGTGAATGCATAGACCAAGTTTCCAGAGTCATCTCTAATAATGCCCCCTCCTCCAATTCTGCCCGGATTGGTTAGAGCACTTCCATCAGTGTTCAATTTGTAGGTGTTAGGTGGTGGTTTTTCCCAGGTGACTGGAGTGACTATAATATCATGCCTGCACTCCTCAATTATCTTCATAACATCCTTCCAATTCATGGGCCATTGTATGTAGGGATAGGTTGTTTGAAGAAGATGGTTGGTGTCTTTAAGTATCATGAAATGGACTCTTGAAATACTGGATTTCTTCCCTCCATATTTGGCACTGCATCTATTTTTCCACAGGTTCCAGGAGACCAGTAGAGGAACAACTTGAATAATGAGTTTGTGGACCTCATTTCTAGGATTGAGACTCCACCACTTAAGAAGGTGATTTTTCAGAGTTGTGTATTGGTATTCAACTCCAAACAGACCTGAGAAAAACTTCCAGATTTGAGTGGCAAAATAACCTTCTATAAAAATATGGTTAATGTCATCCCACCCCTGTCTGATACAACAGCTACATTTGGCAGGTTCCATACCAAAGTTGATTATTTTGTCATTGGTAGGTAGTTTGAACCTAATAGCTCTCCACATAAAAAAAGAGATCTTGAAAGGAATGTGCTTGTGCCAAGTGTGAGTGTTGATCTTGAGTTTCTCTTTTTTTTTTTCTACAGATTTCCAAGGCAGAGGAACAGGTGAAATTTCCATCGTCTTTGTGTTTCCAAATGGCCTCATCCTTGACCCCTTCTTGAATTTGGATGTCCACTCTCAGTATCTGATGTACTACCCTATGAGGAACATGTTGTCTTAGCTTGACCTCATTCCATTTGCCTTCAGTCAGGAAGTGGTGCACTTTGGTATTGTTTTGACTAGAGATTCCACTGGTGAGGTTACCAAGAGCCCCAACTCCAAGCCAATCATCCCACCAAAAGGAACAATTGCCAGAATTTATCTTCCATCTGATGTTCTTCTCCATCATGCTTCTATTTTTTAAAGATAGAAATCATTCATTTTTATAATATGATATAATATTATACATCATGTATATATCAATCTTGTTAAAATATTTATTAGTATATCAAAGGTGTTTATACATACTTTTATATTTTTATAGTGTTATACAGAAACTATATATCATTATACAAACTTCTTCATCTATTAAAATAATATATACTCTTTCAATTATATTTTATTTATTCCATTACAATGTACTATAATTTGTTTTTATCTGCTTGATCCCATTTTTCTTTATTTCTTCTGTTTATCTGTAACAATATTATATGCTTGGTCACATTTAATATTGTGTATCTGAATGCAATATAAAATGTGCAGTTTGTGTTCACTTGAAAAGACTCTACTTCTTGCTCTTGCCCGATTTGGAATATGTGGATACTGGATAGTACTATTTGACTTGGGACTCTACGATAAAACATTTTTATATTTCTTAATTAAATTTTAGTAAATCTATTTTTGTTTTCTTCCTATCGAATGTCATATTTGTTGTAAATAATTTTGAAGATTATGTCACTAGCTAACATCAACGATGAATAACAAGTGACATCTAGGATGCCAACTTCTCAAATTGTTAAATTATTGACTTAATTAGATAACAAAATCATATATGGGCTAAAACGGGTAAATATGTTCTCCCATATATTATACGGTATAATTTTTTCTTTATTAAATTCAAGTACAAAGTTCATTTCATTTTGAGGCGTAAATTCATACCACGTATCAAAATAATGTGGCATTTCAGTCGGTAAAGTTCAAGACCAATAAAAGGTAGTGGCGGAATCAAGAATTTCATTAATGGTCTGTTTGGAAAGCCATCCTGGTAATTAGATTTGGTGTAATTGAGTGTAATTAAACTGTTTGACGTGTTTGGTTGGCTAATTACTTGGTCAGCATGTAATTGAGTGTAGTTGGCAGAGGATAATTACACTCTCTTATTCTCAGGGAGGGGCAGTGAATTGCTGGTAATTACCTGATGTAATTATAAGTTGATTACTTTTTAATTTTTTCTTTTTATTTCTATTTTAATTTTTTCATCTTAATTTATTTCTATTATTTTAATTTATTTATTTTTTATCAAGAAGATATTTTTTTGTTTTTTCACTAAAAAAATATTTTTTTTTTATTTTTTATATTTCGTTTCTTTCTCATTTTAACCTTTACTTCATGTGATTCCATGCAATTTTTCTTATTATCTATTTTTATGCCATGTGTATTTTTTTCATTAGCATAATTTTGTTAGTATTCCATTTTTTTAAAATTAAAATAGAATTCATTGTTGAGTAAGGTTATAGACTTATATTTTCTTTTATTTTAAATTATATTTATGTATGTTATGTTGAAATTTGACATAAGAGTATTATGTTAAATTTTTTGTTTTGAATTTAGCACTTATGTTATATTTTCAGTTTCATTTGTTCTAGTAATATTGACTTGGCACTTCACATTGCAAGTCATTTATTTTTTAGTTAGATTTGATAGATTATCTTTTTTTTTGTGAATATTTTAATAATTTGTGATATTTTATTTATAATACTAATCTTTTTGTCAAACATGCATTTCATGAGGTTCATAGAAATCTTGTACATTTAGTTTTTATGATTAATTCAATTGAAATATACTAATTTGAAAAGTATAAATCAATTATTTTTTCATAATATTAGTTAACAACATATGTTTATTAATTAAC
Organism: Solanum pinnatisectum; assembly: GCA_035578085.1. Classification (NCBI taxonomy): domain Eukaryota; kingdom Viridiplantae; phylum Streptophyta; class Magnoliopsida; order Solanales; family Solanaceae; genus Solanum; species Solanum pinnatisectum. The sequence goes on from CM069078.1 coordinate 35,356,685, forward strand.
ATATTTCAAAAGACAATATAATATCTTAAATATTTAATTTAATGTCATTTATAAAGTTTTTTATTTGTCTAATATATATTTTAAATAAGTAACTTTTATTTTTAAAAATTTAATATAATCTTATGATTGCAATTGTACATCCAAACAATACATTTGTAATTACACTGTGACAAACAAACATGTCAGCGTAATTACTAGGCAGTATACTTAAGAAGTGTCAAAATATAAAGAAGTAAATATACAAGAAAGCTAATAAAATAAATTTTTAAAAAGGAAAAAATAGTTGCATCCAAAAAGTACTATTATGATGCTAGCAAGGGTAGAACTCACTACCTTAAGTAAAATTTGCAACCCCTTAATCATTACACTAAATTTAATCAAATTTGATCTATATATAATGAAATTTTTGTACGAAGGGGTGTTGCTTGACACCCCTTGGGTAAAGATAGCTCCGACCCTGATAAGAGGATTCCACGTGTTCAAATGATGTGTCAATTTTAAGTCAAACTAATGACCTATCACAAGCCGCCAAGTGTTCAAAATGAGTTGTCTTATCCAATCACAAGCAACTTGAGCATATAACAGTTATGATAAATTTGACGATACACACGAACTAATCAGCCTAAGAGAAGAAAGTTCGTTCACACTTAAATTGCTCACTCCTTGTAACTATCAATTAAAGATTACATAACTTTCTATGAATTCAACAAACATTGGAGCAAATATCATCATCGACTACATGGTTCTTCAAATGAGTGGTCAATGGAGTTCATCTGGAGATCAATTTGGAATGATGAAACGCTACTCCACATTTCAAGCAATCAAAATATATCTCTACAAAATCTGAATCATTTTATAATTTGATTAGTATATTGAATACAAATCCAATAGAAGTTGCAATAAAATTATACTTAACAAAATTGATCAATAAAGTTACTTTTTATTTTATTTTAATTGCAGTTGCTTTTTAGCATTTATTTGAATTTACATATTACAAGATCTATTTTTGAGATTGACGCTCCAAACAAGAATATTTCCATACCTAGAATTCAAACCCCAACCACATACCCTTTGTTAAGAGATGAAGGGATCCCAATTATCTCACAACCCTAGTTGATATTTGATTTGTCTTTCAGCTGGTGTGCGATATCAACACTGAAGCTCGACAAGTTTAAACTCGCATTGTATGACCCTTTCTAAGGGTGACGCTTCTAGTTAAGAAAATATATGCAGAAGCCGAACTTAAAATCTCTTGATAAAAGATGGAGAAATTTTCAGGTTTAAAACCCTCTGTATGCTTGATCAAATTCATTGCACGAGACTTGTCTAGTATATCTCCCCTATATGATAAATAATAAAGATTATAGAAAACAAATTTCATACGTGAATATCAGAAAATAATCATGTATATCAACTCTAAATTGCTAATTTAAGAGTATATTTTCCCTAAATCTAAAATAGAAGGGGAGTAGTGTAATTTTTCAGTTATAGTTGGAGGAGCAAAGTAGAAAATAATAAAAAGCAAGCAATCCCAATTAGGCCCTCCTCGGAGAAACATTACCTTTGTCCTCTGTCGGCTCCGACTTGTCATCAAACTCTACTCTGAAACCCTAATCTATACTCCCAACATATAAACGGGAAGAATTACATCAAATTGATTTAAAGTCTTTCAATTGATTGCAGTTTGCCCCAAGATTTTGCAGATTTTTCAGCCATGGACGCTCAGAGAGCTTTGTTGGATGAACTGATGGGCTCAGGTATGCTTTGTTCAACCTTAATTGAAGAAATCGGTGTCCCATAGAATGAGTTATTTTTGAATCATTTGTTTAGTTTTAAGCTTAGTTATCTTTGATTTGCTGTATATACAGAAAAGTACCAATTTTGATATGTTATTATTTTTGAATATGTAGCTCGGAATTTAACTGAAGACGAGAGGAGAGGGTTCAAGGAAGTGAAATGGGATGACAAGGAAGTCTGTGCATACTATATGGTTCGATTTTGCCCCCACGATCTGTTCGTGAATACTCGTAGTGATTTGGGTCAGTTCCGAAATCCTAATCCTGTATTTGGTTGATGAAAGGAAAAAAATAATCTTTTGTTGTGTTTGAAAAAAATTGTTTCTTTAATCATGGATATGGTAATCCTGATTGTTTTTTACTTGTTGTTTTATACAGGACCCTGCTCGAAAATTCATGAAGCGAAGTTGAAGGAAAGGTAAGACTGAATCTCCCAGGGGACTGCAAATCTTGTTCATTTTTTTCGTTCAAACTGAGATATATTTCAGGCCTTCATGCATAAGATTAGTTGTTTTCCTTGCAACATGTCTTCCCCCAACCAAATTTTAAAAAGAACATTGATATACTGTTATCTGCCAGTACGACTTCTGAGGTTTCTGCCTCTACTTTTCTACGCGAAGCACATGATGAAATGGTTATTTGTTATATTAACTTAATTGGGTCAAATAAGTTCATCAAGACACAGGAATAAAAAAAAGTTACTCGATGTATCCGATTTTATATGTTACTACCATTATTGTAAGAGTTAAATGGTCTTTTGAGTGACTACTGTTGTTGCGAACATTTTCAAAATATTTTTAATCCTAAAAGTTTGTGCTTTATATTTCTTTTTATGTAGTTTCTACAAATGAAGTTTTATTTTAAATAGAATTAGAGTAATTTATGAATTCACCTTGTCGAAGAAGAAGATTGTTTAACCCTATAGTCAAATCTTCTCGTTGTTTTTAGGATGAAAAGAGTAGTTTTTATTACGAAGTGTCTAAACATGATGGATGAAGAAATAAATGTTGAAAGCTTGAACTTCACTTGGTGGGTACTCCTGGCCAGGGGCGGATCTACATGGAGCATTCCGGCTGCTTGAGCACCCATTGACTCCGACAAAAAAATTCTATATCTATAGAGAAAATATGAAAAAACGGATATAAAAAATAAATAAGCACCCATTAAACAAAGAAAAGTAGTGGCTGCTTTGGTTCTGGCTTTAATGTCAAGGCGTGTAAGTGCCTACTAGTCACGAGTTCGAATCTCTGTTGCAGCATATTTTATGCACCTTTTCTTATTTCAATTTAAAAAAATCCGTTCGTTTTCTCTCCTTTTTATTTTTTGATTTTATGTAGTGTCATTTACCTTTTTAATCTTTTCTATTTTTAAAAACTTTTGGTCTCTTTTTCTGTAGTGTAACTTGTGCTTATAAGTTATTTTTGGTGATGATAAATTAATCATTGTTTTATCATGTACTTTTCATTGATGTGCTCAAGTTGCTATACATTTATACTTTGTGATCACTAGCAATTTTATGTTAAATAAAGTGAGCATCCACGACCTCCAAATCTTGGATCCGCCGCTGCTCCTGGCACCTCCAAACTTTTTAAGAAGGGTTGAGGAAATGGAACAATAGTGGGTGGTTGAGTGCTACTTATCCCTAGTCTCGTGGACACTTTTTCGTAAGAGAGAAAAGAGACTGGGGTCTTTAACCATAGAGATACCACTTGTCTTAATTTACCAAGGTTGTTTACTGCCTAGTCTTGAAATTTTCTCCTAGCTGGAACTTTTTTATTCATGAATTAAGGTATTTCTTGCCTGTTAGGCTAAATCTTCTGGGAAGGCGAAAGTGTTTTTTTTATTTTTATTTTTTTTAAAATGCTTATTTTAGAGAATTGAGGTGCTTGGACAAGCTTTTAGGGAAAAATAAGTGTGTTTGAGTAATAACAGAAGTAGTTTTCCAGGAAGCTGGAAAGAAAGTAGCTTCTCTACAGCAGCATTTTCTGAAAGCTTGGTCAAAGCATAATTTGTTGCTCTAATATTGGCGAAATAATTTTTTTCAAATTGATTAGCCAAAGAGAAACTGCAACTCTCCAAAATTACTTTTTTGAAATGTACTTGTGATTTGTGAAGTACTTCTCAAAATAAGCAGATTTTGGTAGCTTGATCTAACAGACTATTCATTCAAAAGGCATCAAGGAGATGCAAATTACGAAAGATGAAAAGTACAGAATTGTCAGTCCCTTTACTATGTGTCAATCTAATACCAAGGAACTAACGAAGTCCAAAAAATGGTCAATGTAATTAGAGGGGTTATCTTAGTCCAACAAAAAAAGGTTAAGCAAACATCTAGAATGGTCCAGAGTTGAGATTCCATCAAACATATCCGATTCCGTTTAGGCCACAAACACCAAAAAAATAACTGCTGGTATCATCACCCAGAGTTCTTGATGATCTTGTCAACTTCCCATAGGTTCCAGGCTTCCAGCTTGTATATGCTTCTCCAAGTTGGAACTCTTGAACTACAGTTCAGCCAGATGGTTCCAAGATGCTTGGAGCTTGATACTCTTCTCTTTTCTCAGTATGGTTCACATGGCTGGTGAAATACTGTCAATTGGCTGTCTGCCTGAAATTCGTAGAAACTACGTTCCTTTCTTAGATGATTGATTACCAAATTCTGATGCAACATTTAGTGGATATGACTGTTATATGATATTTTGATTCAAAATAAATAATGTGAAGTTATGCTCTGCTACTTCCTTTAAAAGTATTGCTAGTTCTCAGAGCTTAACTTAATGAAGCTGCAAATTATGTACAGACAAACAAGATTTCAATCTTGTGGTAATTAGCATAAGCAGGTTGAACTTCTTGTACATCTAGTTTCAGATTAGTTCTTTTGTGTGGTTACTGGTAAGATCATCATACCATAAGTTTAAAATTTTCATGTTAACAACCATAATCTGTGAGTTATGTTGGAATTATGATACTCGCATTACAGTTGCCGTACTTGAGCTGGAAAGAGTGAAATGGAAGCCTCAAAGCTAGTTTTGTTTGAAGGCAACTGAGAGCAGCAGTTAGAATTCTTCAAGTGTTGAAAAGGTTCCTCATAGAGCTTGAACTTGTCCACGCTCATCAGTTTGCATACCTGAAAAGGTGTTTCAAATTGGTTAAATTACCCATGATAGTACCATGGAAAGGTCAAAGACCAGTGCAAACTGATATAGGATTATATGAGTCCTGTATGACTATATGAGCAGCATCCTTTAGGTTCCAATGTTATTTCTTGTTTGAAAGAGTAGTAATTTCCTTTAGGTTCCAGTGTATTGCCAATCTCAATGACTTGCTTGTTTGTTGCTCTGTATCAAGGACAATCAGCAAATCCAGCATTTTTTATTTTATGCTACAGCTTTGGTATTGATGCAGCTGTGTGTTTTGACTGCCGGCTCATCATGAAGCATGACCTTGACATTTTACTTGACCACAAGCCATTTTGGCAGATTTTGATCACTGGTCTCCTTTATGATGGAAGTACCAGCTTATACCACCTATATTATGATGGAAGTACTGGCTTATACCACCTATATTATCAGTTGGTACTTCATCACAATTTCATCTCTTAGGGGTTGTTTGGTGTGAGGGATAAAAATAAATAGTCTTGGGATAAAAAAATAGTGGAGGGATAAAATTTTGGTGTCTTGTTTGGTTGCCGTGTTTAGGATAACTTATCCCACCATATATACCATAGTGATGGGATAATTTATCCCATATACATGGTGGGATAAGTTATTTCAGGATAGCTAAACCCAGGATAATTATAACTTGTTCCCAACCAAGCGACCCCTTAAATCATTTGCTGGTGTACTAGTCTTCCCTGTTTGTATGGAGATCTTCTAGTGCTGTAGCTTGAGTGATTTTACCTACCCTCTCCAAAAGTTGCTTTATCTCATTTTTTTGTGCATGCAAGATTATTGTGCATTATGATTTCTCATTTGTGCACTACTATTTCATTGTTCTGAAAGTTTTTTGTTTCTTCTTCAGTTTTGAGAAATCTCCAAGACATGATTCTTATGTTCCCAAGTTTGAAGCAGAACTAGCCCATTTTTGTGAGAAATTGGTAGGTTGTTGACTGACGAGTTTCACAGTGCTGTTTCAACATGTTCTCTGAATAAATATACCATATAGTTAATTTGTGGTTTTTATAGGTGATGGACTTGGATAAGAAAGTGAGGCGTGGTCGAGAACGCCTTGCTCAGGAGGTTGAAGTTCCCCCACCTCCTCCAATATCAGCAGAAAAATCTGAGCAGCTTTCTGTCTTGGAGGAGAAGATTAAGAACTTGCTAGAACAAGTGGAGTCTCTTGGTGAAGCTGGGAAAGTTGATGAAGCTGAAGCTCTCATGAGAAAGGTTTGGTTGAGGGGCCTACTATTCATTTTTGTCTTGAATTTTGCAATATCGTGATGGTATAGTCTTCTGACAGTATCTGAACTTCTTGATATTCGTGTAGGTGGAAATGCTTAACGTTGAAAAGACTGCCTTGACTCAGCAATCCCAGCAGAACAGTGCACTAATGATTGCGCCAGAGAAAAAGATGGCTCTGTGCGAGACATGTGGTTCCTTTCTTGTCGCAAATGATGCTGCAGAGAGAACTCAGTCTCACGTCACTGGTAAGCAGCATGTTGGTTATGGAATGGTTCGAGATTTCTTATCCGAGTACAAGGTATTTCTCGCCAAATTTTCCTTTTTATTTCCTTATAAAACCACAGAATGCAACTTTATTTTTCTGCCTTTAGCTACAAATGATATTCTATGCAATGGGCTGTAAATGTTGCTTCCAGGCTGCTAAAGAGAAGGCTAGGGAAGAGGAAAGGTTAGCCAGGGAGAAAGAAGCAGAAGAAAGGAAAAAGCTGAGGGAGAAAGAACATGATAGCAGACGACGAAGAGGCGACTCATCTGACAGGGACAAGCACAAAGATCGAGATCATGACAGGGAACGGGATCACTACCGGGGAAGAGATCGTGACCCTGACAGGTCCCTTGACAGAAATGGCAGAGGAGGGCGTGATTTTGATAGGGGATCAGGTTGGAAACATGGGACTTCCAGAAATGGGAGAAACAGAAGTAGGGAGAGATACCGGGAACGTGTTAGAAGCCGGTCACGGTCTCCTATTAGACATGGTTCCAAGAGGTCCAGGAGTCCAGTTCACAAGTACTAGAGGATTATAAAACGTAGATGTCTGAACTTTGAAATTTGAAGAGGTAGACTTTTTTATAACTCACCAAATTCATGAATGTATGTGTTGGGAGTCCGAAGTGCTATTGTTATCATGTGTGAAAATGTTTTTTTGAGACTATATCATCTCTCTATCTTTAATATAATTAGCGGTAGGTATAACTTCATTGTCGTGACTCTTTAATGATCTATTTTGGTTTAACGTTGTCAGAGATTCTGATCCCCGCTCATCTGGGGTCACCTATTCTCATGAAGTTAAAAAAACAGATTCATTAGTTATGCATGGATAATGCTGCTAGAGGGAGATCGTTGGATGGTTATTCCTTAAGTGAGGTAACAAATTTTATTAATTCCAGATTGCGGAATGAGTTGCTGACCATGGTTGGTTTAGTTCCTTTATCTTTTGGTCATTCAGATGATAAAACAGAATCTTTTTCATTTGGTTATTCAGATGGCTCTAGTGTTAATTGTTATTGCATATTTGGCGTGTGAATGAGCTCATGAATATATGAAAGGCTCCATGTAGTTTGTGTATCATCCGAGCTCTGATAGGTAACCCTCTATTTTGACTTACTTACCGTCCCTCTACCCTCTTGTGTATAGAGCTGTATTCATGCAGGCAGCAATGTGGACATAAGGCAGCTAATGATTCTAATGTGCAATCAACAACCGATCATTCAATAGGTAATAATTGTCATCAACACTAAACACATGCGTATTTGTCCACTTGGGTTAGTACCTGCAGGCTTCATTCATGTATAAGATGGGAATCTTCAGCTCTTACTAAGTTCTAGAAATGTCTGTCGGTGAAATTATGGAAACTGTGTCTAGACTAAGATAGGCTAAGGTCCGTGCTGAGCACAAAACCCAATATGGTGATTATAGCTGTGACCAGACATTGAAGAACATTTTGGGAGCAAAAGTTTAAAAAACTCTACCACCAATGTAATAAAGAATAGATGAGATAATGACTTTTCAGCATCTCCTTGGGAGTCCTTCAACAAGAGTAACGGAGATCAAGCATGAAGTTCAGCGTAGTTCTTTTCTTTTCCCCCCTCATAGAACATGTATTTGCCAAAAAAAACAATTTGTTGTTCTGAGGAGTTTTGGGCTAGAAAGCTTTTTTTTTTTTGGAGGATTTCCGACAACACGGAGTTGGCTTAAATCTTGCAGCGCAATCCTTTTGAAGGTTTTGGAGCGTGAGTTTGCATGATCTAAACAAATAAATTTATATATATATTGATTTTGTTTGAATAATATTTTTATTATTGATTTGTTTGAATAATTTTTCTCTATTGTTAATTTTAGGTAACAGTTTATAAATTTCGATGTTGAATAACAGTCTTTTGCTAAAGCAATTATTACAAGAATTTTGTTAACATAATTTTCTAAGCAATTGATTGACAAATTTTAGATAAAAATAATAAAGTTCCAATAATAGAATTTGATTCAATAATCAATTTTCTTTTTAAAAAAATAATTAACACATAAACTTATTCTTGATTTTTAAAAGGAAAAATTAACCTAGCCATAACTTTAGGCGTTATATACGCAGTTTTTATTTTATTTTTTTATACCTTGTGATTTGTGAAGAAATAGTCACAACATAATATATAAAATATTTTGGCGAATTCTTTTTTTGGGCAAAACTTATTTTTATATTTAGGTTTACCCAACAATTTCAAGAGCTGGTGATCATCCCACTATGTACTGAAGAATTAACTTTACCCTTCGCGAGAATATCTAATAAACCTGTTAAAACAGAAAATCCTTGGAGCGTTACGTGGTTCTTCAATATTTATTCATTGTTGTTTATCATAACATATTTCGTTTGGTTTTTAAAATGCTCTATTAGTTTGTTTCAAACCACCATTGTTTTTCAACAATCAGTACTATATACATTAGGTGTATCAACTCAAATTGCGGTACTTCCTCTGTGCCAAAACACTTAGGGGTCGTTTGATAGGAAGTATTAGGAGAAATAGTCCATATATTATATATGGTATTAACTAGTACTATGTTTGGTAGAATTTTTGGGCTTAAGTATAACTAATCCATGCGTTAGTTATACACCCTCATGGTATTATAGGATGTATTACTAATACCTTCCATTTGGTGGTACTAGTAATACATTGGATTTAATACCATGGAGTTATCTATGTAAAAACAAAAATATCCCTAAAATCATTTTATTTATTTTCATGATTTTATATTTTATATTTGTACTAGTAAATTTATTTAAATAAATTAGCTTATTTTATTATTTAGAGAGAGTTGTTTGTTGATAAATAAATGCAATACATATCAATATAATATTTAAAATGTGAGCTGTTTAACATTTACTAATTGAAAAGACGAATATATCACCACATGACATTTGTGATTTTAATTGAATATATTATTGTTGATTTATATGTGGTTTCTAATTATTTGTATTTTGAACAATTTATAAATTGCATATATATTAAAATTACAACTTGCAATTTTTATGTATGAATGTAGACGATTTATTCGATTTTTATTATTGTTTACCGTCTTTTTGGTTTTAAAGTAGATGGTCTATCTATTCTAAATTAAAAATTAACGTTTTTTAAGTGATTAATTTATTAAGATGACAATTATTTACCCTCAAATAATTCAAGTGAGAAAATAGCAAACATGACAACAAAATTGTTCTTCTCCTAGCTAGTTAGAAGGCCATAGAAAAATAATATTGTCCGATAGTTATCTACCTTGTCCCGATTACATAAAATAGAAAATCTCATAATAATTCAAGGGTATAATTGAAAAGAAGCTTTTTGTAGAGTTCTAATCCAAACACAAGATGAGTTGGGAAGCAATGAACCAAACACTTGACAAAAAATATATCCTGCATTACTAATTCCACTGCTAATTTCTGCATTACTAATCCCTGCGTTATTTATTTTTCTACCAAACGACCCTTGCCGTATTACATTCAAATTCATCCCCATATATCATAAATATTCACCATCGTACTTGTCAACAACTATATTGATGATTAATTTATAGAAATTTCAATAAGCAAAAGTATATCAAGCCATGAGGTATTTAGAAATTTGAAATAAACAGAATTGTAGAATATTCAAACAATCTACAAAGATATAAACTTCATTATTCAATCAATAAAAGATAGACAGTAAATAAATTCGAAATGAAATTTCCTAAAAAAAGTAATTCAAAACTCTCTTTGTGATTTAAACTTCAATGCTTGGTTATGAAAAATAATTTGTTCAAATTCCTCTCATTTTGCTTCCATTTTAGGTTTGAGAAGATCTTGCATGTGATGAATTTGAAATTTTGGACGTGAAATCTTCAAAATCGGAATCATTAGCTTGATTTTTTATAATTATTTTCAAAAAAAATTCTTTGTAAAAGCCCTAGAATTCTTTTCGAAAATAATTGTTTTTTCTTTATAAAATCTCATATGGTTAACCAATATATGGACAATGTAGAGATTCTTGTGAATTAATTTGAGAAATTTACAAATTAAAATAGAGAGATTTTATGAGGAGAGATTAAAAGATGAGAGAAGAGATATTTTAGGAGAAAGGGCAAAAAAATTGAATTTACAAAAAAAATTCTGAATCATTATTTATTACTTTTATTCGCTAAAAAAAATAGCCATTTTATGTCATTTTTTCAAAATTAAGCTAATAAATAATACTACTAATATCTTCTCTTAATTGGTACACCATGCCAAATTTTCTTAGTCCGATTGTCAGGCCTCTACATATTGCCAAGGCCTACAAGAAAACAGTTCCGTTGTGCAAAGGCCTTTTTTGTGGACCTCTTTAAACTCTCCCTGTTAATCTAATGAGTTAAATTTGGGGAAATTTTTACAAATAGTCACTATAATAAACTTAATTATACTAATTCTGAATTATATAAATATGTGAATTCTATAAATTCGAAACCCCAATCCACGTAATTATCATTGAATATTGATCGAGAGTGGTAAATAATTAACTAAAATTATAGCTATAATAACTAATTAATTAGTACTTATATATTTGTTTTAACCATGTAATTTTTCCTTGAATTTCACCATTAAAAAACTTGCTGAATGGAGTAAGTTTTTTCTTTTAGGTTACAAATTTAAGAATTGATTTAAAAGAGTGACCTAAAGAAAGGCATTTGTGCAGAGGGCGCCGGTTTGAATGATTTGCTGCCCCGCAGACGAAAAGAAGACTGAAATTGAAGAGGCTATTAGCTCTCTCTCTACCGTCATATGCTCAAAAATACAATCATAAGGACCTGCCGCCGGTGGTCCTCTCAGTTCATAACAACGCCATTCTCCATTCTAGAATGACCAAGCATAGACTTGGGCTGCACACTCGTTTGTGCTTCCATCTCTCAAGAACAAACAGACCTTTAACTACTTCCCCTTTACCTTCGGAAGCAACATCATGTGTTCACACTTCCCCAGTTAATCACAAGACCTTGTGTTTTTCACTTGCAGAGAATTTAACAGTTCGTGGGTTGTTCGATTCAGCTCAGAAAGTAATTCGGAGAATTATCAAGCGTTCCTCATCAGTCTCTGAAGCTATCTCTGCTGTTGAATTTTCTATTTCTCGTGGAGTTGAGCCTGATGCAACTAGCTATGCTTTTCTCATTCGGCAACTTGTGACATCTGGAGAAACCCTGATGGCCGAGGCTCTCTATGTAGATTGCATTTTGAACAGAGGTATTGAGCCGAGCCATTCTGTATTAAATTCCATGGCGATTTGTTATTGTAATTTGGGTAAATTGGAGGAAGCTAAGTTGCTTTTTGATAAACTTGTGGATATGAAGTTCATGCCTTGTAGTAGCACGTGTAATGAGCTTATTAAGGGATTTTGTGGCCAAGATAGAATCTTGGATGGATTTGATGTTTTTGTTGAAGCTATTAATTCAGAGGTTTTACTGGCATTCAGTTGTTACAATAAGTTAGTGGATGGTTTGTGCTTCCGTGGGTACTTAGACGAAGCACTCTATGTGTTTGACGAAATGTGTGATAGAGGGGTACCACCCACAGTTCATTTGTTTAAAACATTGATTCTTTCGTTGTCTAAGAGAGGCAGAGTTGAGGAAGCGCAATTGTTGAGCATGGATATGGAATCTTATGGTTTTGTTTTGGATAAAGTCATGTACACGATTCTCATCAACGGTTATTCCAAGATCCAGAAAATGAAAACGGCTATGATGTTATTTCTCAGAATGCGTAAGTTGGGCTGTGAACCGGATAAGTATACTTACAACACGCTGATAAATGGGTTTATAAACTTGGGCATGTTCGACAAGGGTTGGATGCTGAATCAGCAGATGGCTGAATTTGGATTAGAACCTGATGCGGTAAGTTACCAAATCATGATTGCCAAGTATTGCAAGGACCATAAAGTTGATTGCGCATTGATGCTATTGGATGACATTAATCAGTGCAATATTCCTCCCAGTGTTCACTCTTATACTGCTTTGATCTCTGCACTTTATAAAGAGAATCGATTAGCTGAAGTAGATGACTTATACAGGAAGGTGTTGTACACTGGATTGGTTCCTGACCATGTTCTGTTTTTTACCTTGATCAACAATCATCCAAGAGGGTCAGAGATTAGTCTAGCATGCACATTTTTGCGGGCTATTGCCAAGAACGGTTGTGGTATTGACCTCTCTTACATCCCTAGCCCTACCAGTCGTAAAGTTACTACAGATATCATGCTTGATATTGATTATATCTTGGAAGAAATTGCGGCAAGAAACTTACCTCTGGCTAGTGTTGCTTTCAATATATACATGATTGCTTTGTGTCTAGGAGGAGAACTTGATTCTGCTCAGCTTTGCATGGATAAGATGTCAAGCCTTTCTCTTCAGCCTTCACTGTCAGCTTATAATTCCATGATCAAGTGCCTTTACCAAAAGGGACTACATGAGGATGCCAAGTTCCTTGTTGAAGTTATGCAAGATCAAGGTCAAGTTCCAAATCAAGCAACATTCTTGATTATGGTAAATGAATACTGTAAACAGGGTGACATACAATCAGCATTAGAAGTTCTGGACCAAATGGAAGAGAGTGGATTGAAGCCTAGTGTTGCTATATATGACTCCGTCATTGGGTGTTTGGGTAGAAAAAAGAGAATAGACGAGGCACTTGGAGTTTTCCGGAGAATGCTCGAGGCTGGAATTTATCCTGATAAAACTTTGTTTGTGACAATGATTAATGCTCTATCAAGCAATGGGCAAGCTATTCAGGCCCATGAGCTCTTCGTTCAAATGTTGGAAGATGGAGTTCAACCAAGCCACTATGCTTATACTGCTCTTATAAATGGGTTAGTTAAGAAAAACATGATAAAAAAGGGTTGTGCATACCTCAATCGAATGATAGAAGAGGGTTTCATGCCAAATACTGTTCTTTATACTTCTCTTATAAAACAATTCTTAAGGAAGAGAGAGTTTGAATTCGCATTTAAGTTGGTTGATTTGATGGAAAGAAGTGAGATTGAGCGAGACTTGGTAACTTATATTACTTTGGTCAGTGGTGTTTCTAGAAATATTAGGTCAGTCGATGGGAAAGGGCTTGTTCCACAGAGACAGTATGAAGAATCTAAGGAAATGTTGTTCCGTCTACTTCATCAGAGTGCTATGTTGCCTAAGGAAAAATGTTTGAAAATCTCTGTTAGCTCTCAGGAACAAATAAAATTTCTTGCACTTCGGCTGATAAATAAAGTGAAGGACTCACCTCTAATGCCAAATTTGTACTTATATAATGGCATAATTTCTGGGTTTTGCTGGGCAGAGAGTATGGAAGATGCATACAAGCACCTTCATACGATGCAAAATGAAGGCATCCAACCAAATCAAGTTACTTTTACTATTCTAATTGATGGGCATTTCCGAAGTGGTGAAATTGATTGTGCTGTTAGTCTTTTCAACAGAATGAATGAACAGGGTTGTCCTCCAGATAACATCGTCTACAACACTTTAATTAGAGGTCTATGCAAGCATGGAAGGCTCATGGATGCTCTATCACTCTCATACACTATGCTTAAAAAAGGATTGGCCCCTTCTAAGGCATCATATGAAAGTCTTCTCAGTTCTCTTTGTGCTAATAATTGGAGAGTTCATGCACTGAAGATATGTCACGATATGCTTGCCAATAAATATGTCCCTTGTGGCCATAATCTTAAATTGTTGATTTGTATACTAGGTGAAGAAAATAAGTGGCACGAAGCTCGTTTTATGTATGATTTACTTCTTAAGAAAAGAAGATTTATGATGAACACAAGCTAGAGGCTGGGTATGATCCCTCTGATATTGTTGGGCTTCCTTCCCTTGTCCGTGTGTATCAACAGAATATGGACTTTTGTATGGAGCTGCACATTGTAGCTTGTGTACACTCAGAATTCCATTTGTAATTTGTAGTAAGCAACCAGCTCTCTGTATTTCTTAACTCCATTTTTTTGCGTACAGTTTCTAGTTAGTATATTATTCTCTAATGACCTATTGACCTGGAGGTTCTCAGGTGTACATAATCCTATTTGTTATTCCTTTTTCAGGAATATGATAAGCGGCTCCTATGTACTGGTCGTGTCTTATTTGTGAAGTGATCGTATGCTATGTGCAGTTGATAACCTTCAGGTAATCCTGGATATATGTGTTCTCCGTTCTCCTGATTATTCATGTTTAGATTTTTGGATAAACTACATAGGCACCCAAATAGGTTAACACAAGTTGGTGGATCAATTCTGCCACTGGGAAGAAGACTAGATACTGAACAAAATGTAAATCCTATAGAGGGTATATTGAATGCTTAATTAATTTGATCTTTTTCTTTTTTGTTTTTCTTTTTGAAAAGAGGAGTCTCCTTGTCTTATTTTCGTCATTTTCAGTTTTGTCACGCTTATTTTTTTCCTGATCCTGAATTGCAGCAAAGCTCTACGAGTTCAGAGGCAACAAAAAAAGAAGTGTCATTCTCAGATAAAAGAGTTGGCATACATTTGTCAGTAAATAAAAAATCCTCTGGATGGTATGTGCTTTACAAACTCATTGTTGGAGGCCACATATTTGACAGAAAGCCAGAGCAGTATCTAGAGGCAAGTGCTGCTTGTGGGAGGTAGATGTCTAAGATCACTTGAATGTTGCTGTGGAAAACATTGAGGATGGTTCACTGACCATTGAGAAAGAAGATTTTTTCTTGGGAGTGTAATAGAATGCTGTTGTTGGCCAAGGTGATGTTATTGCTCACAGAATGTATTATCCGGAATATTTCAGAGGAAATTAAGCCATTAATAGTCTATGGCGACTAAGTGAAAATCAACAGGTCCTGTCAGATTTGTTACTGGACATCTTACTGTATGCACCATCACCTGACAGTGATTATCCAACTTCGATCAAGTATAAGCAAATATCTGAAGAAATAACTGTGTGGACTACTGAATTCAGGTACATTCTGTAATTTTCTCTTCCTTTTTTTTGTTTAATTTAATTGCTATGCTGGCAGATGAGTTATTAGTTATATTAACATGTTAATTTCATGTGTGGTCACTAAACTTTAACCCCTGTATTTGTATAGTTATAAACTATTTTTTAATGTTATGGTGGAACGGCTATAATTTTTGTCACAGACAAAATAAAAATCGTTCCAGATTGAAAAACCTAGTCTTCTTCCCACACCTAGGCATTCTTTTTTTTTTCTTTTCTTATTTCATTTTTGTTTTATGGATTTTATTATTTTCTTAATGATTCCGTTTGTTGGATTGGAAAGTAAGGTCAAATGTGTGTTAGTTTATAACATCAAGAGATTGACTCCAACTATTAACGGAGTGTATTGTCAATTTTTTGTTTAATGGCTCTCAAATTGAGAGTCTTGCCATTAAATAGAGAGTAGACAAATTACATCCCTAAAGATCCGTTATTCCTATCCCTAAATATCAGCTATTTTATCCCTCTAAATCTGCTTTATTATCCCTCCAAATCTGCTATTCTATCACAATATTTATTCTCTTTGATTACTACAACAAATCTCTATGATCACACTTATATACAACACTATATAGTTACGTTAATAATACAATTATTCACTATTAATTCATAATCTATGAGCTGTCCATCATGCTAACATCCCCTCAAATTGATGTTGGTGTATCAAGAAGCATCATTTTTTCTACTAGAAACTGATGTGTCCCTGAGCATCTTTAGTCTTCCATTTACTTAACTTTGTAGGATCAGTTGGAGCAGGATCACCTCCATTTGTATGACCCCATAGTTCTTTTCCATTGACAAATAACTGAAATTGAATTCCCCAGGAAGAATAATTTTTCGGTGAAACAAACACTGAAGGACCAAAAGTGATGTGAATTCATGCTCTTGAATAGCTATGCAAACATCATAATAAAAAAATAGCTATGAAAACTAGAAACAATATGACTCAAGAAAACAACTAGAATGACCAAGACCAAAAGTTTTAGGTGTTAAGGACTGATTGTCGACGAACAGTCAACAAAACCAAGATTTTCATTTATTTTTTTTGGAAGGAACTTGGATTCTATGAAATAAGACAGCCAAGAGAAGGCTCTAATACCATGTCAAATTTCTGCTGAATGCCTCTCAAATTGAGAATCTTGCAATTAAATAGAAAATATACAAATTATATTTCTTAAGATCAACTATTCTATCCCTGTAAATCTGTTATATCATTCCTCCAAATCTGCAATTTTATCACAATATTTATCCTCTTTGATTACTACAACAAATCTCTATGATTACACTTATATACAATACTATATAGTTACATTAATATATACAATTATTCACTATTAATTCATGATCTATGAGCTGTCCATCATGCTAACATGCATATCTAGACCATTTCGCGAAGTTTAGGGGCATTTGACCCTCTACCCTAGTTTGAAAATATATGGTTATGACAAGCTGGAATTTTTATAGCTGGCTCAAGATTCCATATAGACATTAAGGTACATAATGATTTGGAAAGATACATAATGATCCAAAAACCTTGGACTTGTGTCACTTATTTGTCTTGGTTTTCACATTGATAAACAAACTTGTTTGTTGTATGTCAATTTGTCTTTGACCTTCCTTTTTCTTTTTGGGGTGGTGTGCAGAGAATGATCACATTATCTTCTCAGATGCCCACCAGCTGATTAGGCTAAATTCATGAAAATACAAGGTAACCCAATGCCTATCATCTGCGTCAAGTTTTTTATTTTTTTGATGTACTTGTTTCCAAATTTCCTTGTCACTGAATTGCATTTCCTTTTTTATTACTGAGACAAGTGTTTCATCTCTTAGACAAACAGTTCATATAGCAGTGAACTGATCCGAACAAATGCGTTCTGTTGACAGTATTCAGAGGCTTGTATAGAGCTGTGCAAAGAGATGAATCAGAAGGTTGTTGATCTTTGGACTACAATTCAGAAAAGAGAAGATGGTTGGTTGCTTGCTTTACATAAGTTCAGTTAACTGTGAGTTGTGTGTTTGTATCTCTACCAGATTGAGAACATTTGCAATCATCTTATCTGTATCATTTCTTTACCATTGAGCCATGTCATATTTATAGGATACTTTAGCTCAGTGTTAGTTCGTTTTTCACCTTTTTGCTTGTTCTTGTATTATCTTGATGCGACGGTTAATGCTGAATTTGGCCCCTTGTTTTCTATCATTGATCTTTGAAGCTTTCAATGAGCAAAATGATATGTTGTGGATTTTCTGTTTTAAGGGCAGCCATGCTTTTTTGGGTTTAGATGCTATTGCTTCTCTTTTTCTGATGTGTGATCTTCTGCTGTCAAATAGTGCTGCTTTTGATTTTATTTTTATGCTGCTGCTGCTCCTTTTTGGGTATGGTTGCTTATGGTTGTTATTACTTCTCTCGGTGGGACTTCTTTTGTTGCTTTTATGGTTGATTACAGAATTGCTGATGGTTACCAGAAGATGAAGTGAAATGCTACTACTGCTGTCATATGAAGTGAAACTTCCTATTTTGGTGTTTGATTCTTTTGTGAAGAAATCTTTGTTAGTGTAAAAACATATTTAAGCTAAATTTATGTTTCTAATTGGTGTATTAATGTGCATCTATAGCTTAAAAAGTTTCTTTAAGCTACATTTCGTTGATTGGTGTAATTATTCCAAATTATTTTGTATCAGTAAAAATATTCCAATATTTTAATCTATAGTGTACTCCCTCTATCCCAATTTATATGACTGACTTTCCTTTTTAGTCGATCTCAAAAAGAATAACACATTTCTATATTTAATAACAATTTAACTTTAAAATGCCTATTTTATCCTTAATGAAATGATTTATAGCTAGCTACACAAACATCTATGACTTATTTTAGACTGCAGGTTTCGAAAGTCTTTTTTTTACTTTAACTCCTTGCCAAGACAAACTACATCACATAAATTGGACTCCCTGTTTGTTAGAAATTCATATTAATAAGGAGAAATGTGTTTTCAAACTCTATATCAATCAGGATGATCAAATGTCTAAATGGGCAATTAGCGAAGAGAAATTTTACCCTTAAATGTTTGGTCATTGAAAGTTCACACAATTAGTATAAGGAAACAGCCATCAAAAAGTTTATAATGGCTGGAGATACCATTAACATTTACTGAAGCAAAAGCAGGGCTTTTTGCGACCGGTGACAATTACATTTTTTCAGTCTTAATTGATTGATATTGATCAGATCTGGACTTCAAGTGACTGAATGTCCGTTCGTTAAAAGTTTTTTTTTCTTGTAGTTTTATATGTTGTAACAATGAAAGAAAGCTGCTTCCTTTTTGTGTCAATTTGGTGCACCAATTAGGTTCCTGCTAACATAGGTGACTGGGTGTTAATTGTGACCAATGAGTTCTCTACTTTTTGTAAACCAGTTGTATACTAAACTGGATATTGAATCCCTCAACATCAATAAACAACCTTTTGTGGCATTGAGGTTTGAGTTCTCCAAATAACTTAGTTTATAAATTTTTACAGCATCATTTTCCAGCATGATGTGCAGTTTGAGGTATGCATAATCCCATTAAGTTATTTTTGTTGACCTCTGAGAAAGATTAAAGCTGTTTGCTTCCCTCTGGCTTTCCTTGATCACTGTCTTGCTGAAATGGGTTTTAAAGAAAACCTTTTGATGGTGATACTATCAAATTATTCTTTCCGCGTTATGTAGACGAGTTTAAGCACACCAGATTTTCCTCCTCATCTAATTAATTTATGTTAGATTTTCATGATAAGCAGTATCTATGATGTGATATTTTCTGCAGTGTGTGTTTCTCATTTGTATAAAAGATTTCTTGGTTCTGGTCCATGCCTGTTAGTTCACTACCAGCATCCTCTTCTTGTCAAGGGAGTTTCCTAATTACTGCATTCATGTTTCACATCAATGAATGCATCATTGTCATAAACAGGTTCCTGAGAAGTCTTCCCAGAAATTGCAAAATTGTTGTGGTTTTTTTTGTCTGACTATCTTAAGTCCTAAAGTTGAAGAACACAATGGCTCGATTCCTTTCCTCCACCTTTTATTGTAGGAAAAAGTCTTTACTTTCGTGAAAGGCCTAAAAACTATGATTAAAGGATGCTCTCTCACATGGGAAATACGAGGTAAACTCATTGCTGCTTTATGTTCTTTTATTTGTAAAAATAAGCTTAGATAACATGCAATTTTTCCTTGTGCCAAGTGTAAAATCACTCTGGTATAAATAGTGGGATAAGTTATCCCAAACATGACAACCAAACAAGACAACATAATTTTATCTCAGGACTATTTGTTATTCCAAGACTATTTATTCTTATCCCTCACACCAAACGATTCCTAATGGTGATGTATACATGAGGGGGTCATGACTCCCCAAAAAAAAAATTACACTATAAATATAATATCGATTTTTCTCCAAATATAAAAAAATGAATAAATATATATAATCAGAATATAGTCAACGAAGTGAGGGTTCAAGATTTTTGATTTTCTTGAGCTTCAGTGATTGATTTTGAGCAACAACATATTTTTTTTTGTTTTTTTTTTTATTTTTATTTTTAAAATAGACCAAAACGACCTCGCTTTTAAAGTCATAACTAATCAATGGAAAAGTCAACAAATATAAATATCCCTCTTTTTTAAGATTTATATATATTCTCGATTTTTTATTTATGGATAATATTAGCGTGTTAACTATATAATAAGTGTGAGTTTGGAGGATGGAGAAGGTACTTCTGGGATTTACTAAATTTTGAGTGACTAAATTCTCACTTATGACTTTATGCTCTTTCCAGCAGTTCATTGGTTGCTTTGCGGTGGCACCTGTTTTTTCCTTCGCTTCCCCTCAACATTCTTGTCTTTCTTCGACTCTCTTTTTTGTTATTCTGCTTTCTCTCTTCTAATTACCTTATTTGTTGGGTTTCTTTTCTTGTCTTTACCTTATCTATCTTTTTTAGATGAGCTCTGGTTTCTCTGCCTCTCTGGTTGTCTATTTTCTAATCTTTTTTATATCAATGTATCTGTGACTAATTTTGTAATGTATAAAATTCGATTGTATTTTTTCTCTAAGCTACCCGAATGTAAATGTTAGTTCATGTTTTACAACCCTTGGTTTTCTTTCTGAAATTGGGTGTACATTATAGCCCTGCTTTCCTCATGTTCCCTGTATCTTCTTCCTGAGATCTTTCTTTTTTTCTTTGTTTTACTACCCTTCTCTGGACCATGCATGTTCTGATTTGTCCAAAACTCTCGTAGTCAATAGCTTGGCCTTGTCCTTTAGTCGGAGCTTCTATCTTTGTTTCCACTTGCTACAGAAGCTGTTAATCTAAACTCTCCGGTAAAAGGAACACAGGAATCTCATGAAGAGAGATGTGTGTCATTTGTGTTAAGAAAGAGAAATTATTGGGAAGGGTTGAGTAATTCTATAATCCCTTCGACTGAAGACATCAATAGAATTTTGCAATTCATGGAAGATATTACTATGAAAAAATAAGAATGTGTTTTAGTTGTAGTTTGATTACTTCATTAAGCAGAAGAAACAAGGGAAACACAATATTCAAGTTTAACGCAATCTAACATGGATCGTTCTTGTAAGATAATAGATTCTCATGTGACTTTCTTAAACTTTAGCCTTTTATGAATTATAATAATTAAAGTACAGTGGTGAGTTATTTTACATAGTAGTGATCTAATGTTCTTTGGTATATAAGATAGCAAAAAAAAAAAACCCTTGAGGGATGTATTTTATTATGTCGTCAATGTCTTGAGCAGTGACATTGCAGAAGTCATAACATAAAGTAGACAAAGGCAAACAAAGTCATTCAAGCCCTTTGTTTATGTCTAGCGACCTTCTAAATATTTGTTTATTGTTTCAAAATTTTGACCAAGCTGTTGTGCATCTTCTTTCACTTGAGTGCAAGTTTACCATTGATTCCCATGGAATGTTTATGGTGTTTCAGTTTGTCATTATAAAAAACCAAAGCCGTTTGGTTGGGAACAAGTCATCTTGGGATAACTTATCCCATCACTATGATATAAATGGTGGAATAAGTTATCCCAAACATAGCAATCAAACAAGACACCAAATTTTTATCCCAAAACTATTTTTTTATCCTAAGACTATTTATTTTTATCTCTTACCCCAAACGACCCTTTTGTGTTGAGCATGATGCGCTCTTTGGTTCGCATTATCGCCTGATTGATTAGACGAAGTCTGCGGTCAGGGACTTGTTACGTTGCTCAGCGCAATCAGTAATATGAGATGGTCTGTAAAACATCTCATTTGCTTCTCTTTATTAGCCTTTGAATGACTTATTGACTATTCTTCACCAACTATTAAGAACTGCCTTTCCTTTCGAACTGAACTACTACGACTCTTGCTAACTGCATCGGATAGGTTTTTCATGTTTTATCTAATCTAATAAGCATAACTCTGAGTGTTAATCAGTAAAATATAATCTGAAATACTTTCTCCAATTAGTAGGGGTTTGCTATTGTGGTTAGGGGTGTGCAAAAATCAAATCGATAAATCGAATCAAAAAAAATGTTATTGGTTTATTGTTATTGAATTATTGAGTTAATGTTTATTTAATGGTTTTATAAAAAAAAATTATTGGGTTAATGGTTTTATAAAAAAAAAATTATTATGTTATAATCGGTTCGATATTAGTTTTTTTAATATTGAGTTATTGGGTTAACCGATAATTCATTAAGAATATAATAATTTACTATTTTAATTTTTAGTCATACATAAATATCAAACAAAAAACATTAGTATAATCACTATAAGGACCCTACACAATTAACACTACTCAAAACCTAAAGGGTTTGCAACAACGACGACTAGGGTTTGCAACGACGACGACAAGGGTTAGGCGACGGTCCTATAAATTGTGAGTATTTTTTATACTTTTATTACACTATCAGCATTTTTGCATTTAATGAGTAATTTGAGTTCTCTCTTTTTTTAGTGTGGTTTGCTTTTTTTGATGTATGTCTCTATCACGTCAAATTGTTGAACAAGTCATATATTTATTTTGAAAGCATTTTCTTATTGATTAAACCGAAAATCGAACGTTAAAGACCAAAAACTGATAAATCACAAATATCTTATTAGTTTGGTTATTGATTAAGCATATTTAAAACCGAAAACTAATACATCGACCCGATAAAATTTTAAAAAAACCAACCGATCGATACACAACCTAATTGTCTTAACATATGATTCCTACACTTTCATAATGTTATAAACTCCACTGGCTTTTTATGAGAAAACCTCTTGGTGAGTTATTTCCTAATCATATTAGGAAAGAGAAATGCATAATTTTTGGCTTTAAATGCCAAGTTTTGGTCTGTTGACTCTTTGAAATTATCTTTATTTCTCTTGTTATTTGGCTAATTAGCTTAAATTATGAATTTATGATTACTAAAATTAAAATTTTCTGAAGAGTGGCACAGCTGGAGAAGGGTACCTATGTGAATGAGTCAATATAATTCTTTTTAAAATATTGTACAATATTTTATTAAATAATATAATATGAATCATATAATATTTTTTATAAAAAAAAAAATCGTAAAAATATGATGAATCGTAATCCTATTTAATTAGCTCAATAAAGATTATTATGTGACAAATAATACTTCATAAAATGTTATACATGAATATTTAATTATTTAATTATTTAAAAAGGCATTTTTGTCTTTCGAATAGTTTGATCCATGCAATAATTATTGGGTTAAAATTATTTTTTCCTTCAATTTTACTTTGAAAATCGAACTCTTCTCCTTCATCTACCTCTCAAATTTGAATAATGATTTTCTCCTCCCCTTTTCTAATTGACTTTTCTAAAGACTTATTTAACTCATAGAGTATCAGTCTTTTTCTCCTTTTCACTTTTTTTTTTTTTTAAAATCAAGAGTTTTTTTTAATCTATGAAACAATTTTTTATAAAAAAATAAATATTATTTTCAAGACTCAAATAAAAAAATATTGATAGAATATCTGAGATAACTTCTATAATTAAATATATGAGTAATAAAAATGCTCATAAATATCCTTGTTTTTCATCTTTTGGTCTAAAAATACTCAAAATTTATTTATTTTGGTTCCATACTCAAATCAAATGACTCCGTAATGCAATATTATAATGGATTTCATGGAAAAGAAAAATGAATTGTTGAAAATTATGTGATAGTTCATATTTGTATTTTCAAATCGGGACTACTCCCTTCTTTTCTATATGTTGTATTTTTCTTATAGGATTACAAAACAAATTGTAATTTTACTTTTATAAAACTTTCTTTCAAGAAAAATGTTCACTTCTCTTCCTAACAAAAATAATAATAACTAATAACAATAATTGATTTTTTAGAAAATATTAATCAATTTTATCAGAAATATTTATGTCAAATAAAAGAAAGACTTATATAAAATAAGTTTTTGATTTATTTTAAAGTTATAAATATTTAAACTTCATAGTTCAAATAAGGAAATACTTAATAATCTAAATTTTAGTTGATTTTGAATTCTTAAGAATAATTGAATTACAATTTTAGGTGATGTGTATTCTATTTTTAAAGAGTAATAATTGCATCAGGCTAGGCTCACTCTTAAATCTCTTTTAGGGTTATGTTGTTGAAACTCTTAAATCTCTTTTAGGGTTATGTTGTTGAAAGTGGGGAAGGAAACAAAACTAAAGAACTAAATGACATAATATACTTTAGTGGATCACTAGCATCATACAAGTTGAGAATGTATCAAATAAGAAGGTAGTTGGAATCTCATTTGGATAAGCTTTGGATGATAAAATTACAAAAATGTGAATAATATAAAGATGATTGATTTGGTGATTATTGATACAAAGATAAATGGGATGGAGATAAATGATGTGAAAGACGAGGACTATGGATGACTTGTTTCTTTTGAAGCTTATTCTAATTTACAAGATATATGACACTAATATAATTAATTAGACTTAAACTTTTGTCTAATGCTATTTTTGTCAACACATCACTTATTGCTATGATAGTATTGAATGATCATGATAAACATTATTTACAAATGCATTTTTTTTATTTATATTCAAGTCTTAAAATATGAAATAATGAGTAAACTTAATTTGATTCTTTAATTCCTTAATAAGAAAATTCTTCTTCCTAGTTAATACATGTGTTGTACGCGTTAGAAATTAGTAAAACAATTGTTGTTGAAGGGTTCATAGTTTATAATTGTAGTATTCGTACAAATTTGATATGATATATAGCTTCATGTTAGACATTTGACAGTAATAGTTATTATATTAGGTAATGATTTCTTCAAATTAACAAAATGTTTTATCATTTGTTTCAATATATATTTTTCAAATTTGATATGACATATAGCTTCATGTTAGACATTTGATAGTAATAGTTATTATATTAGGTAATGATTTCTTCAAATTAACAAAATGGTAATCATTTGTTTCAATATATTACATTGATTTTTGTTGCCAAAAACTTTGTTGGCATACGAATATTTGACTAGTTTAGTTTAAAATTTTAAAATATTAAGTGAAGTTCTAATGTAGAAAATTCGAAAAAACTTAAATTGGAAAGTATTTTTGCTGCATATCTAATGTTAATGACCAAAGAATTAATAAAGTTTCTTTTTATGACTGTTGTATTTTCGCACATCTTCACTAATTATATTGAATATCTACCAGCTCCCACCAATAACAGGTACCAGAAATAAGAGTTTTTATTAAGTGAAAAGGTTAAAATAATGAAGTTTGTAAATATTAATCGTAACTTTTTTGATACACAATGGTAATTTATGGTAGTTTTAAGAAAGACACGTGCTGAAATACTAAAAATTAATCGTAACTGGGAAATAAAACTAAAAACATACAATTTCGGGGGGAAAAATTGTAACTGCATTTTTATGTGTGTTCGTGGTTGGCCCATGAAAAAAATAAATCAGGCCCGCACGTGGAGGCGTAACAAATGGCATGATAAGCCTTTTCTCAAAATTCGATGGTATATTTGAGTTTTTTTCTTGGATTAAAAAGACTTGCAAATGATGTTTAATGAGTTCCTAGATTACTTTCTTTTACTTATGTATTAAACTTGGAATATAATAACTTAAAGCTTTATATAATCTAAAAGGTTTAAATAGATAGGAATAAATTATCGCTTTATTTTTCTTCAACTCTCTTTGATTTTATTCTTCTACTATCTCTTTTTAAATCTCCATGTCTATTAGGTTTCCTATCTTGTCTTTACCTTGCCTATTTTTTCAGATAAGCTTATGTTACTCCTGATTTCTCTCTGGTTCATCTACTTGCTAAATTATTTGTATCAATGTATCCGTGATTAATTTTGTTATTAAAATTTGTGTAATATTTTTTTGGATTTTTGGGTAACAGACGAAGTTAAATTTGTGCTCATAAATGGGTGAAGTGTCCATTTTAATCTGAGAGGGTCCGTTTTGATTTGTAGAGTTCAAAAAGAGTCCATTTTGGGGGTTGGACTCTAAGTATGATCATATTTTTTCTCAGAGCTATAATCAAGAGAAGAAATGCTAAATTCTCTCTGGTTGTCATTTGTCTTAATAATAGAGAAATTATTGGGAATGGTTGAGTAATACTATAATCCATATGATTTAATCAGGTTACAGGATTGAAGGTATCCACATAATATTGCAATTCAGGTAAGCCTATAGTGACATTGAATCCAATGACAATTAACTAATGTCGATAAAGACTTTAGCAGTATAAAAATTCAATAGGCAAACAAAGTCTTTTTCATATCTAGCGACCTTTCATAGTTTTTTCTTGTTTCCCCTTGCTCTTCACCTTGAATTTATCTACAAGTTCACAAAATTTGACCATGTTGTGCATCTTCAATCACTTGAATGCAAGTTTTAACATTGATTCCCATTTTGTCACATGAGTATTTATGGTGTTTCAGGTTTTCATTATAAAAGCACGATGAGTTTTTTGGATCGCATTATTCCTAATTGATTAGGCAAAGTCCGTCATTATGAGTTAAGTTGTTCCTAACAATTTGGTCGACATGGAAATAAAAGAGCATTTGGGGTCAGCTCATCATGGAAATAAAAGTGGATCAAGAATTTGAAGTTTGTTGTAGGTACATATTTTTTGAAGTTTGTTATAGCTAGGTACATATTTAGTAAATTCTTAATAAATATGTGCAATGTTTGAATCAAAAGTTAATGAATTATGTCGAATCTCTACTTCTCCAGCCATCCCTATTACAACTTGGATTTTCATAAAGGTAAAACAAGTTGTGTGGCCTCTTATGATATTTCATTCATTACTTAGGATTGCTTGATATGGAAAGGATGTAATAAATAATGAGTTGTCTCTTTCCATCCTTTTGTCGTAATTCCACGTTTTCAAAGAAAGTGAATGAAAGTATTTGGATAATTCTAGTTCAAACCACAAGCAGGTTGTTACAATGTCCCCCACTTGATTGCAACAAAGAGCTTTTCATATTGCCCACATATATATATCATTAAAGATTTTAGCAACTTTAGACGCAAAGACATTAACTCAATCATCACTGAATGTTAGCCACTAGATTTCTCTTTTTTCTTGAAGTATATAGACTGGTACTGAAAGGACTACCACTGCTGCTTAGGTTCATTTTCGTGCTGATTTTTACTGGTCTAGGGATTTTGGGATAAGTAAGGAAAACGCTGGCAAAAGCCCAAACTGAAAGCGATTGAAGCATGCTAACGAAGTTTCTACTTCTTATCCTCCATACCTATCAATTATTTCAAACGAGACAAAAAAAGATGTTTAATTATAGATATTCTATCCTAGTTTATATGACTTACTTTTCTTTTTAGTCAATTTAAAAAAGAATGACACGTTTTTATACTTTAAAATATCAATTTTATCCTTAATGAAATAATTTTTAGTCACACAAATACATGTCTCATTTTAGACTACAAATTTCAAAAGTCTTTCTTTTTTTCTTAAATTCTGTGTCAATTCAAACTAACTCATATAAATTGGGACGGAGAGAGTAATAAATTCTCCCGTTCCTTTTTAGTTGTCATAGTTTTTTTTTTTTTTTTCTGAGAGTCAAATGATATGAATTTTGACTAACATTTTAAAATGTATTTTTTCATCATATTAATATGAAAAAAATTGCAATTTATAGTACTTTCCATATAGCTTTTGAATATCTAAAAATTTATTTTAAAAAATATCAAATTAATGTAATCTAATTTAGTTTTGAAAATTTAAAATTTAGAATTTTTGGTCTGTTGACTCTTTGAAATTATCTTTATTTCTCTTGTTATTTGGCTAATTAGCTTAAATTATGAATTTATGATTACTAAAATTAAAAATTTCTGAAGAGTGGCACAGCTGGAGAAGGTACCTATGTGAATGAGTCAATATAATTCTTTTTAAAATATTGTACAATATTTTATTAAATAATATAATATGAATCATATAATATTTTTTATAAAAAAAAAATCGTAAAAATATGATGAATCGTAATCCTATTTAATTAGCTCAATAAAGATTATCATGTGACAAATAATACTTCATAAAATGCTATACATGAATATTTAATTATTTAAAAGGGCATTTTTGTCTTTCAAATAGTTTGATCCATACAATAATTAATGGGTTAAAATTATTTTTATCCTTCAATTTTACTTTGAAAATCGAACTCTTCTCCTTCATCTTCCTCTCAAATTTGAATAATTGATTTTCTCCTCCCCTTTTCTAATTGACTTTTCTAAAGACTTATTTAACTCATAGAGTATCAGTCTTTTTCTCCTTTTCACTTGTTTTTTTTTAAAATCATGATATTTTTTTTAATCTATGAAACAATTTTTTATAAAAAAATAAATATTATTTTCAAGACTAAAATAAAAAAATATTGATAGAATATCTGAGATAACTTCTATAATTAAATGTATGAGTAATAAAAACGCTCATAAATATCCTTGTTTTTCATCTTTTGGTCTAAAAATACTCAAAATTTATTTATTTTGGTTCCATACTCAAATCAAATGACTCCGTAATGCAATATTATAATGGATTTCATGGAAAAGAAAAACGAATTGTTGAAAATTATGTGATAGTTCATCTTTGTATTTTCAAATCGGGACTACTCCCTTCTTTTCTATATGTTGTATTTTTCTTATAGGATTACAAAACAAATTGTAATTTTACTTTTATAAAACTTTCTTTCAAGAAAAATGTTCACTTCTCTTCCTAACAAAAATAATAATAACTAATAACAATAATTGATTTTTTAGAAATTATTAATCAATTTTATCAGAAATATTTATGTCAAATAAAAGAAAGACTTATATAAAATAAGTTTTTGATTTATTTTAAAGTTATAAATATTTAAACTTCATAGTTCAAATAAGGAAATACTTAATAATCTAAATTTTAGTTGATTTTGAATTCTTAAAAATAATTGAATTACAATTTTAGGTGATGTGTATTCTATTTGTAAAGAGTAATAATTGCATCAGACTAGGCTAAATCTTAAATCTCTTTTAGAGTTATGTTGTTGAAAGTGGGGAAGGAAACAAAACTAAAGAACTAAATGACATAATATACTTTAGTGGATCACTAGCATCATACAAGTTGAGAATGTATCAAATAAGAAGGTAGTTGGAATCTCATTTGGATAAGCTTTGGATGATAAAATTACAAAAATGTGAATAATATAAAGATGATTGATTTGGTGATTATTGATACAAAGATAAATGGG
Source organism: Solanum pinnatisectum (assembly GCA_035578085.1). Lineage (NCBI taxonomy): Eukaryota > Viridiplantae > Streptophyta > Magnoliopsida > Solanales > Solanaceae > Solanum > Solanum pinnatisectum. The sequence continues at coordinate 35,385,924 of CM069078.1, forward strand.
ATGGAGATAAATGATGTGAAAGACGAGGACTATGGATGACTTGTTTCTTTTGAAGCTTATTCTAACTTACAAGATATATGACACCAATATAATTAATTAGACTTAAACTTTTGACTAATGCTATTTTTGTCAACACATCACTTATTGCTATGATAGTAATGGATGATCATGATACACTTATTCAATGTGCTACTCTAATTTGTTGAGGTTGGTGTGAGGAGATCCTTGTTCACTTATTCAATGTGCTATCCAATTTGTTGTAACGAGAATCTATGAACTTTGTATTTTAGGTTCATTGATTCTATAGCCACCAATAACCTACCATTGTTATTCAATTGGCCCACTAATTAAAAGTAAAGCACAAGTTGACGAATATGTTGACTAGACAACCATTCACTATTATTTTATTATATTTATGTTTTTCCAGTAGGATGGTAAATAAAATTTGGTCCAAGAGAAAATCCACGTCATCCATCAGATTTGCCACATCATCCACCAAATTTGCCACGTAGGATCAGTGAGGTGGGCCAAGCTGGAGGAAGAATCAGAGAATATACGCAAGGAATTATGCTTTTTGTGGATGCGAATATCCGTTTTCGCATTGGTTCAAATATCTATTTGGCAGTCAATCATGACCCTCAGTTTCTCAATTTTAATTGGTTTAAATGCCGGCTGATTCAATGACAAAAATACCCCGAGTTTTATCGGAATTGCAATGGAGTAAATTACCTATATGTCCTTTTCGTCAATAACATGGACATTTTTGATAAATGACTGCAAACCACATGTTATATAATTAATAGATATGTACCTACAATTGATTGCAATTTTATGGGGTCGATTTGATATACGAACAAAAATGCAGATATAAGTCGTGGCTGTTATCGATTGATATAGATTTGTCATGTTAATTATATTATCAATGGAAATAATTATCTATGGATATGGATCTAGATATTCAAGGTGACTCTAGATTTCAATTTCAAGATAATTTTATCTGTAATTTTTACAATTTTTACTCATAATTTCAAATGCGATTCTTACAAAATATGTAAATACAACCTATAACTTGACGACAATACTCGTTCAAGATAAGATGATGACTACCTGACTTATCGAACGGACGAATACTTAGATCTTTTTCTATTTTATAAACTTTTTTTTTTTAAAATAAAAACTTTTTGATTCTCCAAGAGTTAATTGCATTCAATTTATATAAGATGTGCCACTAGGTCTAAGCAAGATAGAGATTGGAATGCATGGAAATGCCCACATACAAAGAGTTGTCTTGTCCTAAAAGGACAAGAAAGTGCTGTTGAGGCCCATAATGTATTCACATGGAGATTTTGTTACAAGAAAGTTCTCTGACAAAAGGACAAACTGAAACAAATATGAAGTGTGATAATTTATTTCAATTTATTTGGTGTTTTTTTTTTAATTCATTGAAAAAAAAAGAATTAAATTTCTACTTTTTACAGGATATGTTGAAAATCAGAAAATTAAAAATTATTTTAGTACATTTATACTCAATTTTCTTAACTTACTTTTGAATAGCTAGATAATACGAGTAGTACATTTCTACTCAATTTTCTCAACTTACTTTTGAATAAATCAAACGATTGTCTCGTTCCAAATATTGATCTATAAGTTTTAACACGTAGATATTCATTTCAATGTATGTGATATTTGTAAAATTTCAAGAGTTAAAGTTTTAGTAAAACTATAAATTCGGACATGAAATTTTTAAATTTTTAAAAATAAAATTTACATATATATTCGAAAGCTATGTAAAAGATACTATAAATCACAATAATTAATAATTTAAATATTTAATTAATAGACTTTAAAAAAAACAGTCAATAAGAAATTGATTGTGTTGCACCCAAGTGTGTATCATAGTGGTCAATGAAGTGGTTGAAAATCGGGTTAATATCTCAAAAGGTCCCTCAACTTTGAGAATTTATCTAGCAAAGTCATTAAACTTTGTTTTGTATCAATAAAATCACTCAACTTAGCCATTTGTATCAATAAAATCACTCAATTTAGACATTTATATCAATAAAATCACTCAACCACATTTATAATTAAAACAAATTTGATATGACAAGATAATTATTTTCATACTATATTAATGATTGAATAATAAATAAATGAGTCAAAATTCTTCACTTATAGATAGGAGTTGCCTCCATATATTCTTTGCTGCTACTTTCTCCGTCAACGTCTATCATGGTCTCTCTTGGCATGACCATCAATCACTAACCCGTGAACCTTTCTTTCTTATTCAATTTAAACGGAAGATAATATCTTTTACTTTTTGAAAGAAGATCACCTTTTATTTATTTGATGTTTGCTAATATAAAAAGGTAAAGACATAAAAAAATTAAAATGATTTAATGTTTATCATATGAATATAAAAATAATTTTAATTTTACATCTATAATATAATTTTTCACTGAATCCTTTTATGATATCCTGATGACACCCCTACTTATGCAGTTATAAACTAAAAATATGATTTCGATGTTGTAGTAATTATGCAGGTTTAAACCCCTTTACGGTATCTCTGTATAATGTTGTAGTAGTAATTTTAAGTCATTTGCTTATTATTTCAATTATGATGAACATGACAATGTCAATAATTTATTTTGTCATGTTAAATTTATTTTAATGATGAATTTTACTAAGTGATTTTATTGATATAAAGTCTTAAGTTGAGTGATTTTATTGATACAAAATAAAGTTTAATGACTTTATTAGATAAATTATTAAAGTTGAGTGACCTTTTGAGATATTAACTCTTGAAAATCTTGATGTGTGATGTTCAAAACTCAACAGAGACAAAAATACTAGGTGATTCTTATCATCTATCTTAGTCTTGGTAGATAAAGTTACCTAATATATGTTGTGGGAGGTGATGGTATGTATCTCATAAAATTAATCGATGCGCGAAAGCTAATTCGAATACCACAATCATAAAAAAGAATTTATTTAATTCTTTGAAATTCAAAACATATCAACACGTAAATTGAAATGAAAAAGAGTAAACAGATGGGGCAAAGTGAAGTTGATTTTGTACCTAAAATATTGACAATGATTACTATGATGCATCTTAAACAAGTAATTTCATTGATATTTTGTAATAGCACTCATGAATTTTTTTTTCCACCGCTTTTTATGTCACTAATAATACCTACCATGCCGCTAAGTGGTGCAATTATAAAATTAACTAATCGTTTGATTAATTAAACAAATCCACCATTCATGGTAGAGTAAAATATGTCTGTGTGTCTAATATTTTTATTTATAGTAGAACACTAGCCAACAGAAATTCCATGTCATCCACTTTACATGTCGCCAGATTTGCCATGTAAGATCGTGTGGGTCCAGCCAATCAGAAAATATATACAACTGCACGTAAGGAATTATGCTATTTGTGTTATGCGAATATCCGTTTTTCTTGATTTCAATTATAGCCTTGATGTCGGCTGATTCAATGACAAAAATACCCCTGAAATTTGGTCGAATTCACAAAGGACATACTTAGGGTAATTCTATTGGCATGATGATGAAGTTACACAAGTGCCCTTTCCATAATTATGTGCACGTCTCTTTACTTTTTTCAAATTAATAAATTTAAAAATTAAGAAAGGCCAAGTGATTCTTATTGACTTTGAAGCTTTAAACATTACCATTATTCAAACATGAATTCAGTATTCTTAAGTTGAAAAATAGTATTCGAATGTAAAGTTATGTTTGGACATGTATTTCAGTCGGAAAAGGGTTTATGTGAGTGGAAAAAAGTTTCAATTGATTTTTCAAATTAAAAAAAAAAAAATCATCTTCACAAATAATTCTGATGTATCGCAGACAAAAGTTCATCTCCAAATGACTCCTAATTAGTCTGCATTTATGAGGAAATCAACATAAATAAGAGTATAAAGAAAAGAGAACAATCGTGAGGCAACCTTACAAGTGAGAATAATTTCCAAAAAAAAAAAAAAAAAAGGAAGAGTTATTATATAGTAAAAATTTTGAAAACCTAACTTTGAACTGATCTAGACTCTTGAGGCAAACCTACAAGTAGTACAAAATCTAATGAATTTCGCATATGTTTGTAAATGAAAATTCAACTAGAATTTAGGTTTGCAAGAACATTCTTTAGGTTGAACTTACAAAAACCTTAGCTTATTATTAGTAATTTCCATTATGACAAACAGATCACTTGTTGGGTTTTAAAGGTGTGAACATGAAATGAAGGTTTGTGACTCTCCTGAAAGGTTGTGACTATGCCGAAGGGTTTGACCTTTATGAAAAGATTGTGTCCTTTCTAAAGAGTTGTGACCGTTTGAAAGGTTGTGCCTTTTCCAAAGTGTTGTGACCTTTCTGAAAGGTTGTCTTCTTTCCAAAGAATTGTGACCTTTACCCTTTGTTGGCTATAAATAGAGAGGCTTTCTCTCATTTTTCTGTATTGAATTCTTCCCTTCTTTTGCATACATTTCTTACAAAATAAAATCGATCGATCGTGTCTGTGTGTGTGATTCGTTGCTGTCTTTTTGAGTTCGTTGAAATTATTGAAGTTTGAGGTACCGCTACTTCTTTAATGGTTAATCCGTTTTATCTTAGGAGGAATTAATCTGCAACCTCGTGTAATTGAGGAGATTAAATTTCTTAAGGACACACAGTGGATTTTGTGGACTCAGATAGTTCTTTTATTTTTCTTTTCATCTTTTATTATTTCTGCTTTGCTAATCTGAATACAAGAGATAACAAGCTTAAGAAATTTAATATTGATGGTATTTTCTGTGGTAAGGAAATTATTTTTATTTTCTGTGTTCTTTTTGTTGGAAAAAACAAAAAGAAGGAAAAGAGAATTAATTTATCATATGATAAAAGATATTTGGGATGAATTAGTACTACTTTAATATGTTCAAATATATTTTCTGTAGTAAGTTTTCCTTGGATGGGTAAGATTATTTTTATTTTCTTCCTAAGTGCATTGAAGCATTGCGCCCCTTCAGTTTTCTTTTCAATAAGAAAAGTTACTTTGTGCATAAAGGTTTGCAGTTTAAATTTTTATTCTTATATGAGAAGAAGTAAATGAACAGATGTTGTCTCCTAACAATATTTGAACATGAGTTTAGTTTCTCGTTGAAATTCAATGTTTTCCGAGGAAAATTGAAATATGACGGAAACTGGGAAAGAAGGAAAAAATTAGCAAGAAAAGTGACTTGCATGGAATCATTGCTGACAGATAGAATATGATTCAATGAGAGTAAAAATCATTATTATTTTTTCTCTATCCTTTATAAGTTATGAGATTTATCTCATAAATGTTAGGATAGATGGTTATTATGTGATAATCTCAGAATATATCTTTATTATTATTAATATGTATTATGTTTAGAGGAGGGGAAAAAAAACTTTTGTAGTTTTCTACTCCATGTGAAATTTGATTGTGTCTGACTTTTGGAGACTAAAATCTTTTGATTTTTTACTCCGTTGGCTTGAAGAATATAAGAACTTCACGAACAAATGAAATTGTGCATTGATTTGAAAAATATATAAAAATCACCAATTTGTTAAACACTCTGTTTGAATGAATATTCTGACTTGAAGAGTACAAAATCTTTGTCAGGAATATTAAGGCTAAATGATTCGAAAAAGATAAAATCTTCATCGTTAGCTAGAAACTGTGTTGTATTTGAGGTTTCTGGAGATTAAAACCTTTTGGGTTACTACTCTGTCTGAATATGAAATTGATTCGAATAATATAAAAAAAAAAAAACTTCATTAGAATTCAAGGTTCATTCGGTTAATGATTAGAAGAATATAAAACTTCATTGTTAAACTAGAAACGAGTTGTATAAAGATTGAATCTTTATTTTTAGTATTTTAAATACTAAGTGGTCTGTCTAATTGTGACAGAAAGGGGAAAAAGACACTAGTGACATAAAATTAGTGATTTTTGTGGCTGCAATGGGTGTTTATATGGATTAAATCTCCAAAAGAAGGCTTCGTGTTGCCAATGTGTATTTTGATGGTATACAATATGAAAGCATGGAAAAAAATATGTTGAAAATAACTTCAAATACTTGAAAAATATTTTTGAGAACATATTTAAAATGTGGGGGGTTCTTTACTTGTGATAAAGACAAAATTAGACTTACTATCTAATTTAAATTTGAAGGTACAAGATATGAAATTTAATGACATTATTGTATTATGTTAGACCCACAAAATTCTTGGAGTATATTTGATATTGTGGTCGTTGAGTCTCTCTTTACTAGTATATGATATGACTAGTATAAAACCACAAAATTATATTACTCGTTCAAAAAAATTGTATTCTTTGATGAAAAAGTTTCACTTAAAATATTGTGATTTTTCATGAAAAGATATGTCTATTAAAATAATTATTTTTTTTGTATAGACATGAACATTAGTGAAAAGTGATCTGTTATGTTTGTGTTGTAAAACAAACATTTGGGTCATATTGCCCTTATTGGACCGATGAGACTATGGTAATGGGTAATTCTATAACAAATTGAACGTTATGAAAAGGTCATATGGCAAGATGTTGACACTAAAATAATGTCTGTATTTGAGAAAGTTATAAAAAGTAAAGAACAAAATATTTGTGGGAAAAGGTTACCTCACAGAAGGTCTTTTCAAACTTAGTACTTCTATTTGTTCTTACTTGTTTGAATCAAATTGTTTGTGACATAAATGTTTAGGATATGTCAATTACAAAACCTTGCAAAAACTGATCAACTTAGAAGTTTTGCCTAATTTCTAGTGCAATAAATCAAAATGTCAAGTATGTGTTATTGAAAGGAATTTTAATACCTTAAAATTGATTTACACTGACATTTGTGATATGAAGTCAACACCATCTCATGGTGGGAAAAAGTGTTTCATAAATTTTATTGACAATTGCACTAGATATTGTTATGTTTATTTGCTGAATGGTAAGGATGAAGCAATATAAACATATATGAAATATAAAACTGAAGTTGAAAATCAGTTGGATAAAAAGATTGTCATGATTAGAAGTGGTAAATGTGGAGAATATGAATCTTATTTTGCATAAATATATTTGGAAAATGGAATCATCCATCAAATTACTGCACATTCTCACCTCAATCTAATGAAATTGTTGACAAGAAAAAACCGAACTTTGAAGGAAATATTGAATGTCATATTTATAAGTTCAGGTTTACCACAAAATTTGTGCGGGGGGAGGGGTGCTATCATTATAGCAAAAGAGAACAACAAAAGTTTGTCTGTTCAGAAAGAGAAAACATAAAGTTTTGTTTGTTAGTAAAGGGAGTAACAAATAAAAATTAAAAAAAAACTTTTGTTTGTTAAAAAAGGGAGCAAGAAAAAGTTGTGTTTGCTCAGGCTTTGTTGTATCATAGAGAATTGCTTGTCCTCCCTTAAAATATATACAAGCAATAACTCTTGAAAGATAGTGATCTAATAATTTCCAATACAGTTTATTCCATATGAGAAATGAAAATGAAGGAATTATTTCCAAAAGGGTCAAAATAGGACCTAAGACTGTGGATTGTATGTTTATTGGATATGCTACAAATAGTAAAGCATGTCGATTTATGGTTCATAAGTCCGAACTATCGGATATTCAAGTGAAGGGTCTAAACGACCTTGGAAAGAACAAAAGGAGAATGTACTTAATAAAGAGATTTAGAGGCATAGTAAATGTCAATGGACAAATTACTTCCTTCGAGTTTGATTTTGTAACATTTCTTCTTGAAAATGAGTCTCATATATTCTAAAAGTTATGTCCTTTGTGGACTCATTCTCTTTGAAAAAAGACTGTCAATAGTAAGATAGATTCAATCTTGAGCAACCATACTTGAGAGTTGGTTGATCTTCCTCTAGGAAATAAACTTTTGGGTTCAAAGTGGATCTACAAAAGAAAAAGAAAGTTGATGAAACTATTGACAAATACAAAGAAAGACTTGTTGTCATATGCTTTAGACAATAAAAAAGCCTTGTTTGACACATAATAGCCATTGCATCAATTAAGATATTAATTGCGCTAGTTGCGGTATATGCCCTTCAAATTCGTCAAAATGAATGTGAAAACATTTTTTTTTTTAAATGGAAAATTGGAGGAAGAAATTTACATGGAACAACCCAAGAGCTTTGTGGTTTTGGTAAAGAAAAGAAAGTCTGTAAACTTGTTAAGTCACTCTGTGGACTAAAAACAAGCGCCCAAATAATGACATGCGAAGTTTGACCAAACTATGTTGGCAAATGAATTCAAGATTAATGAATGTGATAAATGTTTTACATTAAAGACAGTCCAAATCACAAAGTCATTATTTATTTTTATGTTGATGATATGTTGATCATCAAAAGAGACATTTCTGACATAAATACTACTAAGCATATGCTAGAAAGTAACTTCGATATGAAAGACATTGAAGTTATTGATGTGATTGAAAATGTACTTGACAAGTTCAAGCATTTGGATTTCAATATTGTCAAGACTCCAATAAGTATGAGATTTGTACTTCAAAAGAATGAAGGCAAAAGTGACTCACAATTGGATTGTGCTAGAGTATTGAGAAGTATGATAAATATCATGAAGTGTACGCGATCAGATATAGCATGTGCTATTAGTAAACTGAGTAGATTCACGAGTAATCTCAATCAAACTCATTGGATGACAATGAAAAGAGTTTTGGAGTATTTAGAACATACTTAAAAAACTATTGCTTTGCATTATAACTAATATTCAACAGTATTGGAAGAATATAGTGATGCAAATTGAATCACCAGGTCAAACGAAGTAAAATCTGCGAGTGGATATGTATTTACTCTTGGTGGAGGAGCAGTCTCTTGGAAATCTTCCAAACAGAAATGTATCGCTCTCTCAACTATGAAATATGAGTTTATCACTCTAGATAAGACCGGTGAAGAAGTTGAATGACTCCAAAATTTCTTGAAAGATTGTTGGCCCAAACTTTTTAGCTCCAGTATGCATACACTGTGAGAGTTAATTTGCAATAGTAGGGCATAGAGCATGATGTTTAACGGAAAGTCTCGTCATATATGACGTAGACATAATATCGTTAAAGAACTACTCTCTAGTGGAATTATCATAATTGACTATGTAAAGTCGAATGATAATGTGTCGGATCCACTTATAAAAGGCCTAACTATAGAGGGAGTTGATAGATTATCAAAAGGGAATGGGACTATGGCCGAGGACAATCATTGTGACGGTAACTCTACCTAGAAGACTGGAGATCCCAAGATCAAGGTTCAAGGAGATCAAACAAAGTCATTGATGACGGTTCAACATTGTCAAAATATTTTTTATAGTCCATTCTCATGATAAGGCAATGTTCAGTAACAAGGATAAATGCATTATGACTTTTTAATGGTTTCGAAGTTTGATACAGGGTATATCAAATGGTGTATCTACGAGATAACACATTTAGAAATCACCTATGTAAGTGTGAATTGTAAGCCACTTCAAGGAGAATCCAATAAGGCCAGTTCTCTACGCACTTATAAATCAGGACGTGTTCATGGCTGAAACGAATAAAATAATGAGAACAAAAAAACAGTTCAAAGGTTGATCGTGTAACTTATGTTGTCTAGGTATACACCAAAGCTTGACGGTTCAAGATATCAAATCTACCAATTGACCGATTATATCTGATATATGTTCACTATGGAAAGTTCAAAGGGAAACCCACTTATCCAGATGCAATCAATCCTTACTTACGAATCCCACAGTTTTTCATGCATATGTTTTAACAATAGCCATTCCCTATTCATGTAGGGGATTGTTGGGTTTTAAAAGTGTGAACAGGAAATTAAGGGTTGTGACTCTCCTGAAAGGTTGTGACTATGCCAAAGGGTTTGACCTTTATAAATGGTTGTGTCCTTTCTAAAGAGTTGTGACTGTTTGAAAGGTTGTGCCTTTTCCAAAGTGTTGTGACCTTTCTGAAAGGTTGTCTTCTTTCCAAAGAGACCTTTACCCTTTGTTGGCTATAAATACAGAGACTTTCTCTTATTTTTCTGTATTGAATTCTTCCCTTCTTTTGCATACATTTCTTACAAAACAAAATCGATCGATCGTGTCTGTGTGTGATTCGTTGAAATTATCGAAGTTTGAGATACCGCTACTTCTTTAATGGTTAATTCATTTTATCTTGAGAGGAATTAATCTGCAACATCGAATACTTGAGGGGATTAAATTTCTTAAGGACACTCAATGGGTTCTGTGGACTCGAATAGTTCTTTTATTTTATTTTTTCCATCTTTTATTATTTCTGATTTACTAATTTGAATACAGGAGATAACATCACTTAGCTCAATTATATATACGGATAACTTAAATCATTTGCAACGACGTTAGTAGATATTGTTACAGCAGGTAACTTGCATTATTAATTTTCAAGTAATTAGCTTATTTCACATTTTTATAAAATATCATTTATGAGATATGATAATTTTTAATACCTTCATTGATGGAACTTAAACGCAATAAATAAATGAACAAAATTATTCCATACTTTGTCTTATATTATTCAAGTCAAGAGTTGCGTATGTTGTTAAATAGTACAACCATTCACGCTGTAACTTAATTACATGATGTACAACTACAAATAAATAATTAAGGTGGAATATATAGTTGAAACTTGAAAGCATCAGCTAAAATTTTAATTACGTATACACAGTTCCCAATGCGAACACTAATAGCTAGATGCAAATTAAAGCAAGTATACCTAATACTAGGGATACGCACCAGAATGATAATTTAATTTATTGGTCAATGACTAATTAGGATCAGCTTTCCTAATTAAACAACTTTAAGGGGTGATTTTTTATTTTTTTTTAAATTAAAAAATATTGTTTAGTACTACTCTTTGGGTTAAAGTTTGCAAATACAGTGTTTATCATGTGGCCACTTTAGATATTTCTGTGGCAAAAGTTATTCAAAGTCGTTATATTCATATTTAATTTGTTCATGAACTTTGAAATATATGATCTTATAATAAATATCTTATGACGGAAAAACAAATGTACAATATATGATAATATTGTTCATTCTTTTAAAGAAATAGTGATGGAATTAAGAGCATGAAGATCAACTCATTCAATTTTAGTTTAATTCGAATAATAATTCCTTCATTTAAAATAATTTTATATATTTTGAAAATACATAAGACAGATGTTTCTCACAAAATTATCTAAAGAAAATAATGAAAATATTTTAAGTCATCTGAGTTTTCGTTTAATTTGGATGTTAATTCCTTAATTTGAAAAGAAATTTATATATTTTAAAAATATATTCAGAACGCTGATATAAGCTATAATTCTCTTACAAAAATGTGCGAATACCTAAATTAAAATAGTTTGCACAATATTTCTCTATTCAACAAAATATAACTTTAATCGTGTCATATATATAGAATTGTTGGAAGCAATTAATTAGTATTTTTGTCATTGAATGTCTAAATAGAGTGGAGTAATATGTACAGTCAGTTTAAATAACTTTTATACTATTAGATCATTTTTATCTATCTTAATAAATAGCATAAAATTTTAATAAAAATTGTTAAATCGATTACTGATGAGAATCGTAAAGTGAGAAAACGTGTAAAATGTTTAGAGGTCATATTCTTATAAAAACTTAAAAGCCTACTTTGGTTTGTTTTTCTGTATCATGTTAAACGTTATGTTTTTTTATTTTCAATATTTTGTTTTTTAACAAGATTAAAATATGAAGGGAAAAGAAAAAAAAACAATGAAAGCAGTTTAAAATTTTACTAATGCGCCATATTTGTCAAAGAGATAAGCTACTTTGCTCTTTTTTTATTTCATTTTATCCCTATTTAATTTGATACGTCATTTAATAAGTACTAATTAATAAAATAATAATATTTCTTTTTGAATATAATTAATTTATTAATTTTAAAAATAGCTATAATTAATAATAAAAATAAATCAAAAACTTAAATAATATATTTTTCTAATTTTAAAAACTAAATAAGTAGAAATAATAAACAAGAACATAATTATTAGAATTAATTAGGACGATAAAAGGAATTCCATTTAATTAGAACAAATAAATCACTCTGCTTAGCAAAATCTGACTCTTCATATTCTAATTTCAATATATTGCTTCTTACCGCTTTCTTTTCCAAGTCAAATTAATGCACTCATACATACTAGTACCATTTCCGAGGTATAGTAATATACTAGTGAACTTAGTCACGCTTTTGTGATCATAAATAGCTTGTTAAACTCATCAAATAATTAATTTTTAAAATAATTGAGTACTAAAAATATTCTAGAGATTCTTTGTAGTGTTTAATCAAAATATATCAAATTTTAAGACTTAATTAAGTTTATTATTAGTACTTAAATTTTATACCTTTTGTAATTTTAAATCACTTAAGAATTTTGATCTTATGAAAAAAATTTGCCTAAAATTATTCTCCTTATTTTAATAAGAAAAGTAAGTTTAACTTAATAAGTTGAACTCTTTATGCATATGTTTGTCTATACATAATTTTTTCTTTCATTTATTTTGAAATATACATAAGCTTAATGTAAATATATTTAATAATTTTTTTTACGGAAAGATGGTATTTTTTTTAATATCTGTTTTTTGTTCCTTTAAACAAATATTTAAATTTTTATGATATCAATTATATATATATTATTCTTTTCTTTAGTAATGAATTGATTTTTTTTCATCTTTCTCTAATTTTAGCTTATGAAATATTTATAAATCACCTTCTATCTTGACTAATTTTTACTACAATTATAATATACTACCTATTATTATTTATATAAAAATGAGTAGATTGAAAAATACATAGTCTCAATTTCACAAAGAATATAAAATAATCAAATAAATTAAACTCAAACTATTTATAAGTTTTAACTAAAAATACTCCTTTATATTTATCTATATTTTAGTTAATATTTCTAAATTATTCTAAAAAATAAACATAAACAAAAATTGTGGAAATTCCTAATTCTCAAAATTGATGTCATTATTCACAATTTTTACATAAGAACACAAGAATTAAATTCACTTTTGTGAAGAAAAAAAAAACATATACAATGTTGAAACAATAAAAAAAAATCTTGAAGGATAATGAACAAAACGATTCAAGCCTTTACAATTAAAAATAATTTACCCGAAATTTTAAAAATATTATTTAGAGTAAGAATAAATTAAAATTAAATAAATAAATAAAAGAATCTTTGTTGGAGTACCAAAGAAAATTAGAATAAATTAAAATTAAACAAATAAATAAAAGAATCTTTGTAGGAATACCAAAGAAAATTATCCTAGCCTCTAATATTTAATTTGCACACACGGTCAACATTCGCTACACCATTGAAGGTTAATGGACAAAATAGTAACGTAGGGATTCCTTTTCCTATTGGGTTCATCAAACTTAAACTTAAATCCCCAAATATTGTCATATGTTCATCTTATCTTCCACTATAAACAATAAAGATTATTTTAAAAAAAATATGCATAGAATAATAAGTACGGTAACTTCACCAATAATGAGGAAAAAAGCAACAAAATAAAAAAATAAAATAAAAAAGAATACTATAAATAAGAGACATCAAACAAACTAAAATGAGAAGAGTAACATAAGTTAAATATTGTACTCATCAAGATTGAATTTGAATTTCCAAAATTGTCATATACTCATCTTATCTTCCACACAATAAACAATAGAAATAGAAGTTAGTCACAAATAATATATATATATATATATATATATATATATATTATAAAATTTGACATAATCAAAGTGATGTACTTTGGTAACATAAATTAAATATTGTACTCGTCAAGATTGAATTTGAATTCTCAAAATTATCATATGCTCAATCATCTTATCTTCCACATCGTAAACAATAGAAGTTAATCACAAATAATCTATATATTATAAAATTAGACATAACCAAGTGATGTACTTTAGTATAAATATAATGAAGAAAGAAAAAAATGAAGAAATTATTGCATTGGTGAAGTTGACATGCTCTAGTATTTATCGTAATCAATAAACTTTTAACTTATTGAATAATATAAATTAAAAGAGTAATGTAGTAATCAATAACATTGTAACTTATATTGGTAATTAGTGTCTTAATTGTAATTTAGTAATACTTTTAAGAAGGAATAGAGAAAGATTTTAGGAAAAAGTGATTAATAGTGTTAAAATGGTGAGTAAAATAAATAAAATTATCTTTAATTTCTACAACATATTTAGGCAAGAAAATAAGGAAAAAGACACAAAATCTAGTGAGAAAAAAAGAGAGGATGAGTTGGAAACGTAAAAAGGAGTAATTGTAAGAAATTAAGCAAAGAGAAGACATGGTGACCTTTGCAATTCTTCAATAATATTTATAATAATTAACAATTAATGTAATAGCTTATTATAGACAATAAAGTAATATGGTCATTAAAAAATTAATGCAACTTCATAAATAAGATGGAATATGGTTAATTTTTTAATTGAAAAATAAGATAAAATAGAAAAAAAAGTATAAAAAAAAGGTAAAAAAAAGATAAATAGCAGGTATTAGAGAAGTGTCACATCACCTTGTCTACATTTGACTTTATATTATATATAGATATAGATTATTTTAAGAAAATATTTGAAGACATAAATTGAAGATTACTTTTTACTAGCAGTGGTTTGATTATTCTCAATTTGTTCTATTAGAAAATATAAAATAATTAATAACTTCATTAGATGAATGGTGAATATGAAAAAAAACTCCAATAATTTTCTTAAATATTGAATAATTCATTTATTTTGAATTATGGATTTTTTTTAAACAATTCACTTAATCTGTACTAGAGAGATAGCGTTAAAGTATAGTGTACATGTCATGTAAAAATATAATTAAAAGTGTCCTATTTCAACCAATATAAAGCAAATTATTAAAAAAATACTTGCTTGCTTCCAGCTTGTTAACTCTTACCAATATCTAGTCATCTAGAAAAAATTATAACGAAAATTGTAGGAAATAAATCAAAAGTAAATATTGTTAATAGTTTAGGATTTATTATTTTTTATATTTATGTAATTATGTTTAATTATAATTTGTTAGATAAGGGGATTTTCTAATCGCAATTTAATTTGCTTTGTTAATATTAAAAATAGGAGTGTCTTATTACATATTTTTCAATATAAAGAGATAAAAGAGTTTTAGAATTATTAAATAAATATAAAAAATAACAAATTTTAAACAACTTAAAATTCCAACTCCAAATTTAAATTATTATTCTTCCGATTCTTTGAAATATTCAACATAGTAAATGGTGGTCACAATCATATAATTTTGTGGGTCTGTTAAAGAAAGAAAGAAAGGAAGGAAGGAGGCAGCTGTGCTTGTCAATTAGGAAAGGGGCAAAAAAGTAATTGGAAAATCATCAGTCTCCTAAGCAAGGGACAAAACTGTCAATTCACACCTATCAAGAATCACAAGCTAAAAAAAGGTTGCGGGGTTAATATTGTCCTTTTGAAATTCAACTGTGTTGTTCTCCTCCGCTTTAAATGCTGCAATCTTCAGTTCATCAGCTCTCAGCTTTGCTCAGCCTATTTTTATCAATTCCTCAAAACGCAACCTTACTATATTTGAAAATACATATATTTTTCTTTCTTTTATCATACATTCAAATCAGGGAGATTTTTCTGTTTCCAAACAGACGCAGCAACATTCTTCTCCCAATTCACAAATTACAAGGTTAGCTTCGATTTTATCGACGTTCTTTTTATTTCGATTACTGTTTTGTTTTCATATGGTTAGCAAATTATCATCTTTTGATCCTTTTGCGTGAGTTTGAGGTCGGATTATTCGTTTATAGGAATATTTTCTAATTTGCGTGAGTTCTGAAGTTGGATTATTCGTTTATGGGAATATTTTCTAAAAAATTGTTGTTCTTAATTTTTTTCACGAATCCTTTTTTAGTAATTTTAGGAAGAAAAGAGAAATATGCTCTTCTTTAATTGATTTGGTTGGTGGCGTGTTGTTGTTCTTTTGCAGAATTACACACTTTTGCCAAATTAAACAATAATTAGTTTTTCGTCCTTGTTGTTCCTTGTAGGTCAGCTTTGAGTAATTGAATATCAAATAATAATAGGAATTTTATGTAGCTTCTTATGTAATCCAATTAAATTCTAAATTAGTGAATGAGCGAATTTTACAGGTTTTCTTTGAGATCGTTGGTGGGTTCTGTTAAATTTTGGTTAAACCCCACACTAATTAAACCTGAGATAATCGAATCCCGTTTTCTCAAGTTTATGATTTTGTAGACAACTGAATCACATCAAATCTTTTGTTAAGTATTTTAGTTTAGATATAAAAGAGGGATTATTTTGTGCAGTGAGTTTCTCAATTTATAGGTATGCAGTTATTGATGTTAAATTTTCCGTCTTGTTTATCTTGTTACAGGTAGTTTTCTTGATCTGTAAAAGAGGATAAGTTTTTTTTATCTTCCTCTTATATCAGTTTCTTTGGGTAGCAATTGATGAGATCTCTACCGGAGCCAATTATGGAAGAAACTTACAGCAAGCCCCCTGGAATTAGGGTGATGGAGAGGGCAAAGAAGTCTAACCTCTCTTTCAAGACATATCAAGGCATTGTGTTAATTGTAACATTTTTAGCTTATACAAGTTACCATGCTACTAGAAAAACTACAAGCATTGTGAAAAGTGCTTTGGATCCCCAGTCTCCTGATGTTGGTTTAAAGTTTCCGTGGCAAAGGCGTAATACAACTTATGAGCAAAATCAAGGTTCAAAACTTTCTTGGATGCTTAAAGATGGTTGGGTACCATTTAACGGACCTGATGGTACAGCGATGCTTGGTGAACTTGATGTGTCTTTCCTTTTTGTATATGCCATGGGAATGTATTTCTCCGGGCACGTTGGTGATAGGATGGATCTGAGAATATTTTTGACAATTGGAATGGTGGGGACTGGTGTATTCACTGCCCTTTTTGGAGTTGGATATTGGGCAAATGTACACATCTTTTATTACTATCTAATTGTCCAAATGATGGCTGGATTGTTCCAATCCACAGGATGGCCCTCAGTGGTTGCAGTAGTGGGGAATTGGTTTGGGAAAAAGAAAAGAGGACTTATAATGGGTATTTGGAATGCTCACACCTCGATCGGTAATATTACGGGTTCTTTGGTAGCTTCATTATTGTTGAAGTATGGATGGGGTTGGTCAATGGTTGTTCCTGGTACCCTTATTGCTGTCGTTGGTGTGGTAGTATTCCTTTTCTTGCCGGTTAATCCTGAATCTGTGGGAGCTAATAAAGATGAAGATGAAGTGTTTTCTCCTAGAAAAGAAGGCGATGAAGTAACAGAGCCTTTCTTGAGATCAGATAGAGAAGAGGAATCAGCCGTGGGTTTTATTGAAGCATGGAAGATTCCAGGGGTGGCGCCGTTTGCGTTTTGCCTTTTCTTCGCAAAGTTGGTAGCATACACATTTTTGTATTGGCTGCCTTTCTACATTAGCCACACAGGTATGCTGAATTGCAGTGTTTTATATCAGTATTTTATCACACCATATTAGTTGAAAGTTTCTCTGAACTCTTTGTTACCTGTTGATATTTTTGCAGCTATAGAAGGAAGGTATTTATCCAATGAGGAGGCTGGAAACTTGTCGACATTGTTTGATGTTGGAGGTGTAGTAGGTGGAATCCTAGCAGGTTACATATCTGACCGCTTAGATGCCAGAGCTATAACTGCTGCCAGCTTCATGTACTGTGCTATCCCAGTTCTCTACTTCTATCGGAGCTATGGACACGTCTCCATGACCATAAACATCATCCTCATGTTGATCACTGGAGTATTCGTGAATGGTCCTTATGCATTGATCACAACTGCTGTTTCGGCTGACCTGGGAACACATAGCTCTTTGAAAGGCAATTCACGAGCACTTGCAACTGTCACTGCTATTATTGATGGAACTGGCTCAATTGGAGCTGCCATTGGACCACTTCTAACCGGTTACATTTCAACTCGTAGCTGGAGTGGTGTATTTACAATGCTGATGGGATCAGCTTTTATAGCTGGTTTGTTTCTAACCAGGCTTGTTGTAGCTGAAGTGGGTGAAAAGATTCAACAATTAGGGCCCCAAGGATCATCACCTAGATCAAGGTCCCCTGACCTTCTAGTGTGAAAATAATAATTGTGGTATTCTTGTATTGCTTTTTGTGAATGCATTTCGAAGCCTCGATTCGAATGTTAGCCTAGGATCATAGAGATATATAGAGTTGGAGATGCATTTCTTGACAAGAAATGAAAGGGTTTCTAGTATCCTTGTGTACAGTGTGGGAGTGAGTTTAAAAGGGGGATCACTCCCAATATCATGAAATAGCATTTCCACATGTACATTCTTGTGTGCTAGAAAAGGATCAAATACATCATTTTAGTATAGTGGAAACCTGGGTTATTGGGCGTTTTGTACATCATCTTTTTTTTTTTCGATTGAACTTGATTGAATAAAGGCAGTGAAATCCTCTCAAAAGTTTCACATAGTGAATTTACTTAAATTTTTAAAAATTGAAGAACAATTATTGAAAGTTGTATCCATAAAAAATAATGGCTATGGTAAGACATCAATTCAATCGAATTTATCATCTTTCGCATCTATTTCTGATTGAATAGCTGACAAAGTTGTGCTGCAATTTTCTTAATGAGCGAGAAAGCTTCGTCGAGTAATGGAAATTATTGAAGCTTACATCCTGTTCCAAAAGAAGGAAAAAAATAATCTTTCTTAAAAAAAAATCGTATATTCTTAAACAATAATATAGGACATTTAATTAGTTCTCACAAATTGAGGTCGAGTAGAGAAAGAAAGACCAAACTCTTTAGGTCAGACGTCATCAGAAGTATGTGATTTTGCCTTTCCCATCAAATGTTGTAACCCTGTACCTATATGTGGTGGTGAGACGAGGTGTATCGAAACACATCTAGTTTGTATAGCCATTTATTTAATAGTGTAACCTTGATATGGTGGCCTTCTAAGTATAGTGCTGTTTCTGCACAAATTTTTATGTTTCGAAATTTTGACATCACTTCACATTGATATTATAGACAATGAAAAGATGAGTTTGGAGAGATGCAATCTAAAAGATATTTTTTTCGATGCAATTCCAAAGGTCTTTTCTTATATTCCATTCACACCAATGTGCACCTAATGATAAAAACAATGCTTTCTTTTTTAAAAAAATAAAATAACTTGCTTCATATCAACCACAAATTTATAATTACAGACCTAATACTAGAAGAATAGTGGTGAGGTGGGGAGTAAAAAATCTTAATCAAATTAGGCAATAAAATATGCTATCATCACCTATTTAACTAAGCGCCATTGATTGAGGAATATAGACTATAGTGGATATCTACTCGAATTAGATTCATTATAGAGATCACCACAATATTTAAATTTGTAGCCAATTATATATATAGTTAATGAGCAATAATTAAGAAAGTTTATACCTTCTAGCTTACTTGAGCAACATAATACGATAATTGCATTTTTCTAATCATGGACCACTCTGATCTTGCTTATTTTATTAGAATTTGGACGATTGTTTGTTCATAATTTCAAATGAGGGGGACCACTCTTTCTTCTATTATTTTCTTTTGGTAGGTTCAATCAACGGGTGTTGGGCTAGAAGTTCCGACTATGAATTCAGCCGAACTTAGTAACTTTTGCTCAAATATTGTACTCGTATTAAGAAATTTATTAAAGATGTACAAATATTAAGTTTAGAATCCAGTTATTAATATTTTAACTCGTCGTTATAAAATTAATAATTTATAAGATTAATATTAATATGTCATAGTCTTATGTAAATTATAATGACAAGCAAAGAATAGGACCTTTGATAGTAGCTTAAAGGACGGAGGTACGTGTTTACAGTTACAACCAAGTTTCAAGTTGTTATTAATGTAAACCAACCATATTTCTCGTGCAAAAATTGTCTCTTCAAAGTAGAAACAGCCAGTTGAACTCCTACTAGTATGATAGTTACATCTCCATCACATTATCAAACAACATAATTTGTTCGGGGTGATAAAATTAGCTCGTAAAATTATGATCCGGTCAATCCAGCCCCAAACGATTCTATACACAATTGTTGTATGTCTTATTATTTTATTTTATGTTTGAGGCCAACAAAAGAAGGTCCCTTGGATATATTGAAAAATAAAAATATTTTTAGTAATAAAAACTAGAGAAAGTTATATTGACAAACGTTTGAAATGGGTCCAAATGAAACATAATGGGCACAAAAGATTCATATCAGCGACGTAATTGCATACGTCTTTAAGTTGTACTTCATCCATCCCCTTTATGTTGTGTTGTTGTATTTAACTGGACATAGAATTTAAAAATAAGTTTTTTTAATTAAAATTGCAGGTATATCATTTTTCTAAAGCTAAAATTAAAAAATTAAAGTTTATTTCTAAATAAAGAAGTACTATAGAAAAAAAACCATGCCGTACAACAATTTATAAATAATCACTTTTCAGCGTTGTAATTGAAAAATAAGTATAGCATTGAAGTTTCAAGTTCTACTAATGAAACTCCAAAATATCATCCTTCAATTTTACTTGTTAAAGCAAAATTCTAGGAAAATGACTATTTTTAAGACGAGTAGAAAAATGAAGTGGACGATATTTTTACTATAAATTAGAGTGGGTTGGTGGCAGATGCGGATTCAGAATTTAGAGTTTCTGGGTGTCAAGTAGGCACATTGATTAGATCACTAAATCAACCTTAGGCTTTGATTCCGCGCAAAGTCCACGAAACATAATTTTTAAATTTTTTTTACTAATATTATAAGTATAGATTATTCATTTATAATTGTTCTCGATGAGTTTACATATTTTGACAACGATCAATGAGAACATCATTACTTACATTTGTAAATACATAACACACTATGTAACAAACTAATCAATCGATCGAATATTAATCACCAATCCTGTTTCATACTACATTTTATATCTATTTCATAGAAGAGAATGATATTTCCACAATTACGATAGTTACAGGTAAAATATTTGCTTAATCAATTTCGAAAAGATTAAAACATCAAAATATTTTTTAATTTTATTATGAAAAAAGGATTTTACAATTCTCTTAATAAAAAATAAAAACGAAGTTACTATGATATTATTTAAAAAGTACTTGAAGTTATTCTATTTAAATTATAAAACGAGATTAAGAAAAATATTACTTCCAACTTTGTTTTTGAGTTAAAAGAATTTTAAAAGAAAAGAAACAAGAAAGGAGTTCTTTAAAAATAATAATTTTATTAGAGAAATAAAAAGTTTTTATGTTTATTAGGAAAGAAATGTATTTTTAATATAATAAAGTAATAACAGAGACATTTTTGGGATCAAATTATTAATAGTGGAGATATGTTTTAAACAAATTATTAATAGTAGGGACATTTTAAAACCAAATTATTAACGGAGAATATTTTACTCAATATGACATAGTTTAAAGTTAACTTTAACACTTCTCCATCAAGCAAATAACTAATATAAAATTATATAAAAAAAAGACAAAGATTAATAAATTAAATTAGTCAAAAATAATTACTAATTAAAACTAAGCCAACTAGAATTAGCAAGAACAAAGAAAAGGATCTGGCTCCTCTCCATTTTTCTTCTCTCCATTTTCTCCAAGTTTCTACTTAGATGTATAACACTTGTATTACTTAAATATCAATGGTGCATATTTTTAAGTAATCAAATATCTTAATCATGATTAAAAGGATATATATTACCATTTAAATCTATCTAATTATTGCTATAAAAAAACCATCTCACAATTTTTTCGCACCATAGTTCAAATCATTTTCGTTATCTATAGTTTTTCCATTCACAAAAGAAAAATGTTTCTTAATGGACTAAATTTCTGTCAATTTAAAATAAACATTTAAATAAGCTATTTTATGAAGAAAAAATATTGTAAAATCATAAAATAGAATTTTTAGCATTCAGATATTAAATAATAGGTATTGAAAATTACTTTGCCATAAAATATCAAAGGAAACTAAAAGTTAGACAAACTTTTCCAAAAAATAGATAGAATTTATTTTAAAAAACAAAATGTCTATAGATTTGATCGTGACTCAAGTTGTTAAATTATAGAAGAACTCTTTTTATATCAAAAGCTTAATGCTATTTAATTGAAGTAAATCCATTTTTTTTTCACAATATTTTGGAAAATGAATATTTTCTTAGTAAGGTTGGGAATCTTAAATATCTTTTTAATCATGGTTAATTAGTATACTTCTTTGATTAAGAAAATTAATTAATCCCCACCTTTAATATTTAAGTAACATAGGTGTCATACATCTAAGTAGGAACTTGGGGAAAATGGAGAGAAGAGAAATGGAGAGGAAAAATAAAATCATTAAAACCATGCATTGTTGAAGTTAAATTCGCTATCTATTTTAGGCTGCAAATTAATTTTTTTAAAACAAAACAGAACTACCTAGATTCGATCCCACATCTGGTAGGAGGGAGGTTCTCCTTTGACCAGTGGCACCCTAGCACCTTTAGGTTCTGTGGGTGCCATTTGTTTATTTATACAAATATTACATATATACACCTATATATACATCATGTTCGATCGAAGCTTGTGGGTGGTGTGACACCCTCACCGAGCTTAGTAGACCTGCCCCTGGTCGGTGGGGGTAATTGTTTTGTTGATGATGTTAAATTGATGCTAGAAATGAAGGAAGTTCGAAGTTTTGACTGAACAAACATGACTTTCCACATTGGATTATGAAACAAATCTGATTTCCAATATAAATACTGATATATAGTATTATTGCGGAAAATAAATTACAACGTAAAATATACACAATAACTAACTGATAGCCAAAGCTTCAACATAATTTGTATAACAATTCTTTCTAATCCCTAGACCTTTTTAACAATAGCTAATTAGGTCTAGATCCCAAATAAAATTCTCAAATATTTTACTCGGTTCAATAATATCAACTGAGTCAATCTTATTTACCACGTCTAGCCCCTATATCCTTAGGGGTCATTTGGTAGAGAAAATAATGCATGCATTAATTATACGTATTAGTAATTCCTTGTTTGGTGCATTTTTTCATGCATGCATTACTAATGCTTGCATTAGTTATACACTCTATTGTGTATTGAGGAGTGTATTACTAATACCATGGATTTCTAGGTATTAGTAATGCAAATAATTTAATACATGCATTAATATGGTTAAAGATCCAATTACCCATTAAAGTACTTTTACATCTCTTCCACCATAATTGTGAAGGATACTTTTGTAAATAAATATTTTTATACAATGCATACTATTTTTAATACACCAAATCAAACAATGCATAACTAATACAAGTATAACTAATACATGCATTACTAATGTACTCTATTGGGTATTATTTTTATACACTCTACCAAACGACTTATAGAGTTATATTGGTTCACAACAGATTATCGGCCCAATCCAGTGAAGGGAGCAGTTTATTCGCAGCCCAATGTACGAGTCAGGCCTGATTGAACTAATATCGGATCACCAACATGCAGAAGGTTAATGATTTTGAGATTAGTCTTTTTAAAATTAGGGCCTATCTGACGAGAAGTGCCAAATGGGCTTCTTACGTAACCATACAGACAATAAAATTGAGATACTCAGGTGTATAGACCATTTGATAAAAAAAAAATAACCATTTTTAATGTAAATTGTGTCGAGTAAATTATACATCAAAAAATTTGAAATATAGAGAAGATTTCATTCTTTTTAATTTGAGACTTTGTATATGTTATTTTAAGTTGATCGAGATTGAATAGTCAAAGTATATTTTATGTATAATCAGTGTATACTTCATGTATAGTTAAGTTATATTCAACTTTTTGATTGTATCATAATGTGTAGTTAATGTATAGCTCATGCATATGTAAGTTATATTGCATAGTCAGTGTATACTTTTTAAAACTTTGGGTAAGTTATAACTTATATTGTATGGTCAGTGTATATTTTCTAAGACTTTGTGTAAGTTATATTATATAGTTAGCGTATACTTTTATGACTTTTAGCTATTTTTTTTTATGTAAATAAAACATGTCTATATTTATTATAAACTAATTACTTTATTGTATATATTTGGAACTATCTCAATAAAATTTTGGGCAATTAATTATGTAAAATGTCAACCCATAAAATTTACTTACCATGTTTTTAGTACAATTTTGTAAAATTAAGCCAAAAAAAGAGAGTAAGTAACCACACGAGACATAGCACCACGATAACAGTCTTAACAAGTCTATTTAAGTTCATCCAACGACTATCATGCATCTAGCATAATCTTAGAACGGAAAATTTAGTTCCACATAGACATTTAGGAATTTTTTATAACAAAACAACTAAAGAAAACTATAAAGATAATAAATATGGAGAAGAAAAAAAAAATATTTCTCCGGTCTCCATGCCACGACACATAACCCAATATCCTATATTCCATTTTCATAATATAGGAAAAACCAATTTAAACTTAATATCAAAATGGATTCATAAGCTTATGAGTAACACATTTGGCCATTCAGGTAATACTCCCTCCGTTTCTTATGTCGTTTTTATTAAAAATAGATGTTCTTTAATATTTGTTATTTCATAAATTTAATGTATAAATGACACTATTTTATTTTATTTTATCCTTGAGAGTAATTAGTCTTGAAACTTGAAAGTATGCATTTGATCAACATAGAACAATTAAGTAATTAGTTCATGTTTATTAACTATATAAAAACTAAAATCACTCAACTAATAATTATAACATAAATGCAGAAAGTTATTAAATTTATTTTTCTCACCATAAAATTACTCAACTTTCACTTAATTTTTTAAAATATTACACTCACCTCCTTTTTAGATGATAATAAAAATTCTTCGCTGTTCCAAAATATCCTCTTGAATTTATTTTTTGGAGTCATAAACTATTCAGGCCTTTCTAAAATTAAACACTATTTGAATGGAGTATTTTTTTCAGTTTTGTATTGAGTTTCAAATTTTTTTAAAAAAACACTTCTGATCTATAGCCATCTGTGTCCAGCTAAGTAGGTGCTCTTGGTCACAAGGCCAGAAAATCAACATTTTTGATTAATACTATTCTATATATAACCCTTAATATGGTGGAAGCTTGGACTAGTTCTAAGTCAATTCCTTTTATTCATATATACTTGAATAAAATATTCTGGATAACATATAGTGCAGCCTGCAGGGGAGCTTTTATTTTCATCTTCTTGTTTGAACATGGAGAATCATGGTTAATAAAATATTTTGAATGAACTAAATGCATGCAAATGCACTTTGGAAAGTGTACATGATATAAAAAATGAAAAGGCCAATCGAAAATGGTGAAGAAGTAATCCAATAGTAATTTACGATGTTCGTACTGTTTAAAAATGTTATAGGATGCATATTAAAATCATTAAAGATATGATAATATACTTAGAGAGTCTGAACAATATAGATAATAACAATTTACATGAATTAATAAAGTAAGAATATGGGATAATAACAATATTATTGAAGAGTCCGAATAATATAGATAGGAACAACTTACACGGATGGAGTAGGAGGTGTATGGAATTAAATACACAATTTGAATTGAAATGGTAAAAGGGCCAGCTGGTTGGTCCACAGATTTATTCCCCATGCATGTAAGATGTAATTAGATCCAAACTGTAATACGCTTTAAGTTTACTTACTCTTAGATGTTTAATCGAGTATAACACTGTGATTATTATAGAAAAATTACATAACTTAATTATAATAAACTAACATAATTTAGTGTAAACATTCTTAAGTCGAAGATCTATAAAAAATAATCCTTCTATCTTGTAAAATAGAAATAAGATTTGCAGATATACAATCTACTTCTGTGTGATTTATAGTAGATATTATGTTGTAATTTAGTGTAAACATATAATATGAGTGAATTTTTTAAATATTTTTTGGGGTTTGACTTATTCTTTTCCATTTTTATTTGAAGGAGCGTAGAATAGGATATACTAGGCCTACGCGTACGCTTATTTACTTTGGTACACTTGAATACCACAATCTATAAATTAAAGTTGAACTAATTCCAATGAAAATGATAAGAGGGAGAGTTGGAAATAGCAGTAAATTGGCTGTCACTTAGCTTTGCTACCATCACTTTTTTTCCTGTCGCCAGCTCAAATATTCATTTTTTTTTCTTCTGCTTTCTGTTTTACTTTGAACCTTCCTCCTTATTTCCTTAAGCCTACCCCCCACACGCTTGGGCTGCTAAAGTGGGCTGGTATAAACCCTTATTAAACCCCATCTACCTATCCAATTCTAATTCATCCAACAAATCTTAAAATGGCTTCTTCTTCTAAGTTAGTACTTGTAATGTGTTTTATGATTAGTGCTTTTGGCATTGCAATTGGGAACACGTTAGATCAAGAATTTGAGATAACATGGGGTGATGGCAGAGCAAAGATACTCAACAATGGGGACCTATTAACTCTCTCACTTGACAAAATCTCTGGCTCTGGTTTTCAATCCAAGAATGAATATCTCTTTGGTAAAATTGACATGCAGCTCAAACTTGTCCCCGGAAACTCTGCTGGCACTGTCACTGCTTACTATGTAATTTCCTTAATTTCTTTTTTCTGAATCATTTTTGAGCTATACATGTTTATTAAGTTGAAATGAAATTGAACTCTTTTATTTTGGGAATTTATTGCAGTTGTCATCACAAGGACCAACACATGATGAGATAGATTTTGAATTCTTGGGAAATCTAAGTGGTGATCCTTATACTCTCCATACTAATGTATTTAGCCAAGGCTAAGGAAACAGAGAGCAACAATTTCATCTCTGGTTTGACCCTACTGCTGATTTCCACACTTATTCCATCACTTGGAATCCACAACGCATCATGTAAGTAATTAAAGATTCGAACTTTCGTCAAATTTAAGACATTTTTTTTGGGATAAATCTTGATTTGGGGTTCTTTTATTTTTTTGGTTGAACAGATTCTATGTGGATGGAACGCCGATTAGAGAATACAAGAACAGTGAATCGATGGGAGTTTCATATCCGAAGAACCAAGCAATGAGGATATACTCGAGTCTTTGGAATGCAGATGATTGGGCTACAAGAGGAGGACTTGTCAAGACTGATTGGAGCCAAGCACCCTTTAGTGCTTCTTACCGAAACTTCAGTGCTAATGCTTGTATTCCCAGTTCTTCATCTTCTTGCAGTTCCAATACTACAACTTCAACAAGCAATTCATGGTTGAATGAAGAGTTAGATAACACAAGTCAAGAGAGGCTCAAATGGGTGCAGAAGAATTACATGGTTTATAATTACTGCATTGATTCTAAACGATTTCCACAAGGATTTCCAGCAGATTGTGTTCAGAACAGCTAAGCATTTACAGTGAAAAATAGTGTATTTTTTTATTTACTGTACTGATTCTTTTAGTGTTCTGCATCAACCAGAAGATGCATTAATTATTGAGGATTAGAAACATCTTATTATTGTATTGACAATGAAATAGATATATTCTTTTATAGCTTAGTGTTTTGGATATGAAAAATTATGCTACTACGGCTCTTTTGCTAAGTACAAAAGAGGTGAATTGGCATCATTTTTAAAATTCCTATCTAAATTGAATGAGAAGGCGGGAGAAAAGTCAAATTATTTATACTTAATTATGTAATAATATTTGTGTAATCAAATAATCCATTTGTAATTACCCTATAATGATTATGACAAATAAACAAATTGTTATAATTACTAAATTATATACTCTCTCCGTCCCATTTTATGTGAGGTTGTTTGACTTGACACAGGGTTTAAGAAAGAAAGGAAGACTTTTAAAGCTTGTGGTTCAAAATGAATGATATAAATTTGTGTGACGGTAAATTATTTCATTAAGGGCAAAATAGACATTTTATAGTTAAATTGATAGTACTTAATCTATAAATGTGTCATTCTTTTTTAGACTAACTAAAAAAAAAAGTAAATCACATAAATTAGGATAGAGGGAGTAATTATATAAACATCGAATGAATTAAATGCACTTTGGAAAGTGTACATGATAAACAATGAAATGCCCAATCGAAAATGGTAAGAAACTGACCCAATCTAATTTCCTCCGTCACAAAATATTGTATCATTTATATGCCTTAATCAACAAATATAATATATTTAGTATAATATAAAATAATTCACTCTTAATTTTAAATAGAGATATGACACAAGTATTCCTAGACTATGACCGAAATTTCGGAGAGACACATAAACTTAACTAGGATCCTATCACTCCGAACTCATTTTTTTGTATTTTTGTGCACCTTTTTATGCTGACGTGACACCTTCAACCACCCAAGTTGACTGTATTTGTACACATGCGTCTGCCATGTTTGTAAATGTTTTCTAAAAATTTTTAATTTGTTTTTTTTAAAAATATTTTTATTTTCTTTATCATATATTTAAATTAATTTAATACATATTTTCTTACCTTGTTTTTTTTTTAAACTTCATTCATTGTTTTTTTTTTCCTTTTATTTACTCTTTTTATTTTCTTTGTCTTCTTTTTTTTATTTGATTTCAAACATCTTGTATTTAAGATAAGTTAATTTCGAAGGAATAGCAAAATAAGTGAAGAAATCAAATTAAACATTCAAAAAATTAAAACGTTAAAATTAAAGGATACTTTTTATTTTATTTTTAAAAAATAAGTATAATTTTTTAAAAATAATTAAAAGTGAAAAGATAAGAAATTAATGAAAGAAAAAATATAAAAAGTTTAAAGTGACAAACAAAATAAAATAAATAGTTTACAAAGAAAGAAATGTAAATAATTAAATATATATAAGTTTTAATATCAATAAATAAGTGTACTAACTAATTATAAAGTTACCATTTAAAAAATTACATGTGTTTAATTTTGTTCACTCATCAATTGCCTTATAATGTATTTATTTCATTTTAAATTAGTTTAGAAGGTAATGGGATCCTTGTTAAATTTATGCGTGTCTTTGAGATTTCAGTCAAAGAAAAAAAAAGTAATTTTCTAAGGATACTTGAAGCTTATCATTTTTAAATACTTCGATTTCTTTTTAAATCCATCAAGTGATACCATTTCTAATATTCTGGACACCATTTAGTGCACGAAACTTGTATTTTCTTCTTGGTATTTGAGCCTGGAGAATCATGGTTAATAAATATTAAATGAACGAAAATCAAATGCACTTTGGAAAGTGTACACGATAAAGAAATGAAATTAAAAAGGCCAATCGAGGAGCAAAAGTTACACGAATGTAGTAGAACTGTGGGATTATATGCACACCTTGAATTGAAATTTGTAAACAATCAGCTGGTTGGTCCACAGATAATATAGCCACGCTATATAATCCCCTGCTAGACAAATAATTTAAGGGGTAACTAAACCCAACTAGTAGAAATAATACAATGTAGGTACACTTGAATAAACAAAGGGAAACAATACACAAGTTGAAGTAGTTCCAATGATCAACAAGAGTCGTAGTGGAGTGGTAAATACTTCTTCATTCTTAATTATAAGTTTTAGATTCGAGTCTCCGGGGTATAGAGTTGCCTTTGTTAGAGAACCTATTCGATTTGAGATTTTCCAATGAGAATTTAGATTTAATCGGACTCCAGTTCCAATGAAAATGATAGTGTGAGGGTTGGAAAGACTCACCATATATGTATGGGCTGTCACTTAGCTTTGATGCCATCATATTTAATCCTGTTTCCAGCTCAAATCTTTTTTTCCTGCTTGCGGTTTTACTTTGAACCTTCCTCTTTATTTCCTTAAGCCTAACCCCACACGCTCTAGCTACTTCTTTGTTGCTGACCTGGGGTGGTATAAACCCTTATAAAACCTCACTTACCTATCCAATTCTAATTCATCCAACAAATTAAAGTTTGAAATCTTTAGAACTAAACATGCCTTCTTCTTCTTCTAAGTTAATCATCAAAACTCATAGTAATGGTGAGTGTTCAATCAAACAGAAATAAGCAAGCCATGGATGGCAATCGAAAGAGAAAGAGAGAAACTATGAGAGAATGTATTTTGAGATAATGAAAACTGCAACCGTTTCATTGATCACTGAGGCATTATATACAACCGTTTCAAAAGCGACGGACAGCGTCGCAAAAAAGCGATGGACAACGTCGCTTTTGTTTTTTTTTAAAATTTATTTTTTTTGACAAATGAGACGCCTTTCGTCGGTTTTCTTAATTTTTAATTTTTTTAGAATCTTGAAAAGCGACGGACTAAAAGATCCCGTCCATCGCTTTTCTGGATTTTTCAAAAAATAAAATCCAGAAAAGCGACGGATTAAAAAGGACCCTGTCTGTCGCTTTTCTGGGTTTTTTTCAAAAATAAAATCCAGAAAAGTGACGGACAAAACCACCCTGTCTGTCGCTTTTTCTGCAAAACTTTTGAAGCAATTCAATTCAATTCAACCCAATCAATCCCAAAACATTATAAAGAAGCTACACAAAATATAAAACAACAAACTTAAATTAACATTCAAAAATATTTAAATCACAATTTATAGACTTATAAAGACTTTCAAAATTCGTTTCAAGATTATAAGTAATTCAAACTTCAAATTAAGTTCAAAGTTTTAATTAAGTTCAAATTATGTTCAAGCTTAATTAAATAGTTCATACAGACTATATTTTATCAACATTTCTAAAATTCAACCTAATAATTAGTTCATAAATTCTATAAATCAAGATTCCTAAAGTTCACAATCAAAAGTTTAAAATCCTACAATAATTCAAGATTCCTAAAGTTCACAATCAAAAGTTTAAAATCCTACAATAATTCAAGATTCCTAAAGTTCACAACTTAAAGTTCTAAAATCCCACAATAATTCAAGGTTTCTAAAGTCCACAACCTAAAGTTCTAAAATCCTACAACAATTTAAGATTTCTAAAGTTCACAACCTAAAGTTTAAAATCCTACAATAATTCAAGATTTCTAAAGTTCACAACTTAAAGTCCTAAAATCCCACAATAATTCAAGATTTCTAAAGTTCACAACCTAAAGTTCAAAAATCCTAAAATAATTCAAGATTTCTAAAGTTCTAAAATCCTACAAAAATTCAAGTTCTCTAAAGTTCACAACTTAAAGTTCTAAAATCCTACAAAAATTCAAGTTTTCTAAAATTCATAATTTAAAGTTCTAATATTCTACAATAATTCAAGATTTCTAACGTTTCACACCCTAAAGTTCTAAAATCTTATAAAAATTCAAATTCTCTAAAATTCACAACTTAAAGTTCTAAAATCCTACAATAATTCAAGATTTCTAACGCTCACAATCTTATAAAGTTCTAAAATCCTACAAAAATTCAAGTTCTCTAAAGTTCATAACTTAGAGTTCTAAAATCCCACAATAATTCAAGATTTCTAAAGTTCACAGCCTAAAGTTTTAAAATCCTATAATAATTCAAGATTTCCAAAGTTCACAACCTAATTAACGTTCTATAAAATCCTACAAAAATTTAAGTTCATATCTAATTTCTAGAATTTCTAAGTTCAAGAATAAAATTCAAGTAACCCAATTTTCAACAACAATATAATATTTAAGCACAAACACAATGACAAATTGAAAAATTCAACTAATCTCTAACTTCTAACTTCTAATACTTAATTTACAATCATATTTAAAAATCCTCAATTTAAAAGAAAACTAACCCTAAAATAAAAAATCTTCAATTCTCTCCCTAACTAACAATAATCAGATGTACAAATTAACAATTGAATAACACAATTCTTCAAACTAAACAAATATACAAACTAAGAAATCAAATATAATTACTAGAATTGAAAAAAAAAAACTAAAATTAAACCCTAAATTTAAGTTCTCAAAAGTTCACAACTTAAAGTTCTAAAATCCTACAATAATTCAAGATTTCTAAAGTTCACAACCTAAGTTCTAAAATCCTACAATCATTCAAGATTTCTAATGTTCACAACCTAAAGTTCTAAAATCCTACAAAAATTCAAGTTCATCTCTAATTTCTAGAATTAATTCTATATAAACTTCAAATTCAAGAATTTCTAAGTTCAAGAATTCAAGTAACCTAATTTCAACTTTCATATAATATCCAATATTTTTCTAATTTTAAAGTAATCTAACTTTCATGTACAATCTAATATTTTTCTAACTTCAACTTTCAAACTTACTAAATTCAAGAACTTCTAAGTTGAAAATTCAACTAATCTAATTTCGAATTTCATATACTAATATTTTTCTAACTTCAAAGTAATCTAACTTTCATATACAATTCAATGTTTTTCTAACTTCAACCGTCAAACATACAAAATTCAAGAATTTCAAAGTTGGAAATGCAACTAATCTAACTTCTAACTTTATAACTTCTAACTTCTAACTTCTAACTTTATAACTTCTAACTTCTAACTTCTAACTTTATAACTTCTAACTTTCTACTCTATATTTATTTGTTCTTTTTTTTTTTAATACAAAACAATCATCAAAAAAAAAAAAAAACCAATAGAAGAAAAAACTAAAATAAAAATCCTCAATCTCTCTAACTAAACAAAAAATCAATATACAAGTAGCAATTGACTAAACAAATTTCAAAACTAAAAACAATATACTAATTTATAACAAATTAAATATTACTAGAATTGACAAAAGACTAAAATTAAATCCTAACCTTAACAAGCTAAGGAAAAGAGGCAGTGAGGATGACGGGTGGCGGCGCTGATGGGACTAATGCTCAAGGAGAGAAGGGCGACGGCGACGCAACAACTTAGTTTTAGAGAGAAGGGAGAGAAGAGAGAAGAGAGAAGAGAGAAGAGAGAAGAGAGAAGAGAGAGAAAGAGAGATGGAAAAATGGGGGGAAAACCCGTTTTTGGTTCAACATAATTTAAAAAAAGCGATGGACAGCGTCTCTTTGTCCGTCGCTTTTTAAAAAATATTTGACCAAAATTTTGACAAAAAAGCGACGGACTAATACATGCTATCCGTTGCTTTTTAAAAATATTTGACTAGATATTTTGACTAAAAAGCGACGGACTAAGAGATGCCGTTCGTTGCTTTTTTAAAAAACTAATTAATAAAATAAAGTAAATTAAAAACGACGGACATCGTGGTTATTGTTTAATTTTTAAATAATTATTTTTAATAAAAAGCAACGGACGGCGTCTCTATACATATTAAGTAAATAATTATTAATTATATATATAGCGCAAAAATCCGCAAAAAAAAGTGACAGACTAAGAGATGCCGTCCGTCGCTTTTTGTAAAATAATTTTAAAAATAATTATTTTTATTAAAAAGCGACGAACAGTGTGACAACTGGCGTCGCTTTTTTGGAGCGACGCTGTCCGTCGCTTTTCTTCGGTCGTTTTTAGCAGTTTTTTAGTAGTGCGACTAACTAACTAACTACTGACTAATCTAGATAATTAAGTTTAGCTTTAATTCTCAATACCCCTCCTCAAGTTGGTGGTGAGGATCTCACAGCCAACTTGTTTAGAACTGCAACATGTTTGATACCAGTGAGGGACTTAGTGAGGATATCTGCTAGTTGTTCAGTAGTGGTCATGTGGTGAATAGAAATGAGCCCTCATGCAGCTTATAACGCGCAAAATGACAATCAACTTCAATGTGCTTAGTTCTCTCATGGAAGACAGGGTTGTGAGCTATATGTATAGCAGTATGACTGTCACAGTATACAACAATTGGAGAAGAATGAGGTATGGTCAATTCAGCAATTAACCTGTGCAGTTAAACCAATTCACCTACCATTTTCCTAAGTGATTTGTATTTTGCCTCTGCAGATGACAAGGATATTGTTTCTTGCTTCTTAAACTTCCAACTGATAGGGCTACCAAGTAAGACCAAATATCCACTTACAGATTTCCTGGAATCTGGGCATGTGGCCCAGTCTGAATCACAGTATGCCTTCATAGTACAATCAGGATAATTTGACAAGTAAATTCCCAGGGTAGGATCATGTTTTAAGTATCTAAGCAAGTGAAAAGTTGCTTGTAAGTGGGGAGTTCTGGGATCCTGCATGAACTGACTCAGTTGTTGGACACTAAAGGCTATGTCCAATCTAGTGTTAGTTTGGAAATTCAACTTGCCTACAAGTTTCCTGTAGTAAATGGGATCAGAAAGTGGAGTTCCCTCATTGGCACTGATTTTAATATTAGGATCAAGAGGAGATGATAATGAAGTGTAATTAAGACAGTCATAGTCCTTTAGTAAGTCCACTACAAACTTCCTCTGTGAAATGAGTACCCCTCATGTTGTATCAAGAATCTCCATTCCCAAAAAATAATGTAGTCTGCCAAGGTCTTTGATCTTGAAGGTCTTGTTTAGGAAGGTCTTTAACTGTGTGATTTCATCTGTGTCTGTGCTTGTCAAGACTATGTCATCAACATAAACTGCCACAAAGACTTCGTAAAACAATGAGTAATCATGGTGTGAATGTGTATAGCCTCTAAGGGATAATGCTTCAGTCAACTTAGCATACACTGTCTGCTGGCTTGTTTAAGACCATATAGAGACTTGTTAAGCTTGCATACCAGGTCTGGTTCACTCACATTAAGACCTTGTGGCACTGTCATATATACTTTTTCATGGTGATCACCATGTAAAAATGCATTATTGATATCAAGTTGGAACATTTCCCAACCCTTTTTCACAACACATGCCACCAAGGTTCTCACAGTGGCCATTTTAACAACAGGTGAATATGTTTATGTGTAATCTATCCCAGCATGTTGAGTGTAGCCCTTAACCACTAGTCTAGCCTTGAACCTCTCTATGCTACCATCAGCTTGGTGCTTCACTTTGTAAACCCATTTACATCCAATAACTTGCTTATCTGTAGGTAGTTTGACCAAATCCCAAGTTCTATTGGCATGTAATGCATCAAACTCTTGTTGCATGGCCTTTTGCCAGGCAGGACTTAGAGCTGCTTCTTTATAAGAACATGATTCACTGTCACAACAAATGCTTTCAACCAAGACTTGACTGTTAGAAGCAATGACATCAGGAGTTATGTAATGGTGTTTATTGAACAGTGCATTAAGGGACAAGTTATTTTGGGCATTACTGGGAATGGTAGTAGTGGAAATGGAGCTGGTAGGAGTCTTTAGAGTGGGGAGAGACAGAACATAATCTTTTAAATGATAAAGTGTCTTAATTTCCCTATGAGATCTTCTCTATGGTATTGTTGGAGCTGGTACTTCAGTGTGTGTATGTGGTGATGAGTGTGTGGACTGAGGACTAAGTGACAAATCAGTATGATCATCAATTACATCCAAGTGATTGTTTAACAATGTATCACAAGGTTCAGTATAATCACAGGAACAAGATTTAAAAATGGAAGGAAAAGTGCATTTTTCTGAAGATAAAGTAAATGGAAAAACATTCTCATGAAATACCACATCTCTAGAAAAAGACTCATCACCTTGTAACCTTTAGTTTCAGAGGGATATCCTACAAAGATATGGGGTGTGGTTCTTGGTTCTAGCTTGTCCCTATGGACTTTAGGCATGGTGGGGTAGCAAAGACATCCAAAGGATTTTAATTGGTTGTATTTTGATTTTTCTTTGTACATTACTTCATAAGGACACTTGTTCTTGAGAAAGGTGGAATGAAGCTTGTTTATAAGGTACGTGGCTGTAAAAATACATTTACTCCAGTACCTTACAGGTAATTTAGATTGAAAAAGGAGAGCTCTGGCTGTTTCTAGCAAGTATTTATGCTTTCTTTCTACTATGTTGTTCTGTTGTGGTGTATAAGGGCAACTTTTCTGATGTGTGATGCCTTTGGCTTGAAGGAATTTGTG
Organism: Solanum pinnatisectum; assembly: GCA_035578085.1. NCBI lineage: Eukaryota > Viridiplantae > Streptophyta > Magnoliopsida > Solanales > Solanaceae > Solanum > Solanum pinnatisectum. The sequence continues at coordinate 35,421,879 of CM069078.1, forward strand.
TGTTTCGGTGTTATTGAACTCCAGTCCATTGTCAGACCTGATGCATTTTATGGTTGTTTTGAACTGATTTTCTATCATGTTTATGATGGTTTGAAGAACTTGTAAGGCATTACTTTTGGTACTCAGCAAATATGTCCAGGTAGCCTTACTCTAATCATATACAAGGGTGATGAAATATTTGTAATTATTGTATGTAGTTACATGGTAAGGCCCCCATAGATCAATGTGTAGAAGGTCAAAAATTGCCTTAGAATAAGTGGTGTTGTGGGTGAATGTCAACCTGACCTGCCTTACCATAGGGCATATGGGACACATAAAGGGTTGCTTGGGGGAAAACTTGACTGGAATAGTAGGTATATTTCTCATCTTCACAGAGGGCATATGGCCAAGTCTATTATGCCACAGTAAGTCTACATTATTTTTAGGAGATTCAAGAGATGCATCATTATTCGACACATTTGTATTATTGAAAGTAGAAGAGCAAACAGAGATATGGGGAAGTTTCCTAGTGTGTTCAACATAAGAATAAGGATTCATGAATACATTGCATGTTCTAACAGATGATTCATTACAAACTGAAACTGGGAAAGAAAGACATTTATGAGACAGACAACTACACACAAAGGTATTGGCATCAACGGTATCCTTCAAACATCTGCCACACATGTAGTAAATGACATCCTTGCTACTATCAATTGCCTGAGGCCCCTTCAGTGAATGGGCCTGTAATAGACAGGTTGTATTAGTGAATAAGACCATACACTTCATTGAAGAAACCAAAGATTGAACTGAAATGAGATTATACTTGAAAGAGGGAACATGTAATACTTTGTTTAAGACTATTTTAGATGTAATATGTGCATCACCATAATCTGTCACTTTGACCTTGTATCCATTAGGGAGTGAGACAAGTATAGGGTTAAGGTAATGTTTGGATATTTGTTAGGGAGGATTTATTAAAGGTCATATGGTTTGAAGCTCCTGAGTCAATGATCCATAAATCAATACTTGATCTAAAACATTTGCATGAAGCAATACCAAAATCAATAGAAGAAGTGCACACTACCGTACCTGCAGCATTAGCCTTGGAATCCTCTCCTGAGCCATTAATCTGGAACTGCTGCAGCAAATTCATAATCTGACCATATTGTTCCTGTATGATGACAGCATTTGAGTTACTACTCCCTTGTGAGCATTCTTCACCATGTGATGTATCAGGTATTGTGCCATGTGCATTGCCACAATCCTCCTTCCTTGGAAATTCTAATTACTGTCCTACCTGAAATGTTGTCCATTGTTATGATTGTTTGTTCTATAATTAATAATGTTATTCCCTGGTGGATATCCATGTAGCTTATAACATTTCTCCTTAGTATGGCCCTGTTTCTTACAAAACTCACAGATTATGACACTCCTATTATTGTTGTTGCCTGAGTAAGGACCATTACCTCCATAATTGTTGTTGTTTCCTGAGTCATTGTTATTCGAAAAATTTGTTCTGTAGGTTCTACCACCTCTACTAGTATTCACACTCAAGGAGGTTGACTCTATAGGGATACGACTAGCAGGTTTAAATTCTCTTTGTTTCTCCTCCTGAATCAACAAGGAAAAAACTTGTGCAGTAGAGGGAAGAGGATTCATCATGAGTATGTTACCTCTGATCACAGTGTAGACTTCATTCAGTCCCATGATAAATTGTATCAATCGTCTATCCTGTTCAAATTTGTGCATACTATCCTTGGCACCACAAGTGCATATGCAAGTGTGTAGACTCTTTGCATTCAAGGTACTCAATTCCTCCTATAACTTCTTCATCCTTGTGTAATAGACAGTGATGTCTAGAACACCTTGTGTTAAGTCATCAATTTCCTTCTGAATTTGATACAATTTTGCACCATTGGTCTGGTCATATCTGTCTTCTAGTTCCTTCCAAAGTTCAGTAGAATTGTTAACATATTCAATAGTATTTGCGATTTCTTTGGTTAGGGAATTCAATATCCACGATGTTACCATCATCACACCTTTGCCATTGGCGAGATTGGGGAGAGTTTTCAGTTGGCTTCACATAGCTCCCATCAATGAAAACTGACTTATTTTTCACAAACAAAGCTCGTAAAACACCTCTTCTCCAGGATCTGTATCCAACTCTATCAAATTGAGGTGGAACAAGTGACATTCCTGGATTATTTGAAGGATGAACTTAGAAACACTGCTTGTGTCAATCCCAGTAGTAGCTGCTACCTCTGTCATGATGAAAAAGATGAAAAACGAAACTAGATTGAATCTGAAAATAGAAACTAGATCTAAAAGATTGAAGAAGAGATGAATTGAAACAGATGTGGCTCTGATACCATATCAAAACTCATAGTAATGGTGAGTGTTCAATCAAACAAAAACAAGCAAGCCATGGATGACAATCGAAAGAGAAAGAGAGAAACTGTGAAAGAATGTATTTTGAGAGAATGAAAATTGCAACCGTTTCATTGTTCACTGAGGCATTATATACATGTGACTAAGAACCTTCTAGAAGAATCAAATACACAAGTAATCTTCTAACTAACTAACTGACATATTAAGAAACTACTATATCATGACCAACTAACTAACTAACTACTGACTAATCTAGATAATTAAGTTTAGCTTTAATTCTCAATATTAATACTTTTGATGTGTTTTATGATCAGTGCTTTTGGCATTGCAATTGCAGCCAAGTTCGATCAAGAATTCGACATCACATGGGGTGATGGCAGAGCAAAAATACTCAACAATGGCGACCTCCTTACTCTCTCACTTGACAAAATCTCTGGCTCTGGTTTTCAATCCAATAATGAATATCTCTTTGGTAAAATTGACATGCAGCTCAAACTGTCCCTGGAAATTCTGCGGGCACCGTCACTGCCTACTATGTAATTCCCTTATTTTCTTTTTCTTAAATGATTTTTGAGTTTATTTAGTTGAAATGTAATTGAACTTCTTTTTTGAAAATTTATTGCAGTTGTCATCACATGGACCAACACATGATGAGATAGATTTTGAATTCTTGGGAAATCTAAGTGGTGATCCTTATACTCTCCATACTAATGTATTTAGCCAAGGCAAAGGAAACAGAGAGCAGCAATTTCATCTTTGGTTTGACCCTACTGCTGATTTCCACACATATTCAATCTCTTGGAATCCACTACGCATCATGTAAGTAATTAAAGATTCGATCTTTCTTAAAAAATATGTGACTTTTTCTACGGACAATCTATTCCCTACAAGCTTTCATTTTTAGATCAGATGACAGAGAAGACAAAACAATATTGTTAGTTTGAGTCGATTGTTCGTCATCTTCATCAGTAAGCATATCATCACGTTTATGTTCATTGAATATTTCATCACTGTTTTCATTTTCACGCAAAAAAAATTAAATAATATATACGGCACAAGCAACTACTATTTTAACTTGCATTCCTGAATCATAGTTGTTCATGTCTTGTAGTATTCTGAATCTACTTTTCCACACACCAAATGTTCTTTCAATTACATTACGCAAAAAGGCATGTCTATAGATAACTCTTTGTCATGCTTAGACTCTCTTTCACTTTCCTTGTAGTCCTACAAATGATATCGTAGAGATGTTTACTATGGTTGATGAGCATGTTGTTTAACAGAATTATTTATTGGTAGTAATAGATAGATATGGTAGATAGATATTATGGAGTTTTTTTTATAAAATATAAAAGTTTGGGGTGATTTTTGAATTTTTTAAAATTCTCAAGTACTATAACTTGACCCAAAAACTAGTTTTTTCTAGTATTTAGGAACTTGAGATTCTTGACAAATATATTTGCCAAGTTATGTAACCAAACACCACTGGCAAAGTTTTTTTCCAGAGTTTTTCAAGTTTTATTTAGGGCCAAACAGGCCATATATCTCTTGTTATATTTTCGGTTCAAAATATACCACCTTATGTTATACTTTTGGTCCAAATATTTTATTATACTTTGATTCAAATTTATTCTTGATCTTAACAAAACAAATATGTTTCAAGCTTATAATCAAATAACTTGCTCTGAATTTTAAACATTTTGATTTCTTTTTAAATCCATTAGGTGATACCATTTCTAATATTCTGGATACCATATAGTGCAGGGGAACTTTTGCCTATTTTCTGATATTTTTGTTGTTTGAACATGGATGATCATGATTAGTAAAATATTGATCAATGAACAAAATGCAAATGCACAATGGAAAGTGTACACGTTAATATAAATGAAATTAAAAAGGCCAACCGAGGAACAAAAAATTACCCGAATGTATTAGGAGTACAGCGGGATTAGAATTGAAATTTGTAAAAGGTCAGCTGGTTGATCCACAGATAATATTGCCACGGGATATAACCTCTTGCTACTCAAATACCTTAAGGCGGTACTGTAGGTACACTTGAATAAACAAAGGGAACAATACATAAGTTTAACAGTTCCAATAATAACGAGAGTTGTGGTAGAATAGTATGTACTTCTTCATTAAGTTTCAAATTCAAGTCTCACCTTTGTTAGATTTAGGTGGGACTTCCCAATGTGAATTCAGATTTAGTGATTTTTCAATATAAATATCAAACACCAAATTAAAAACAAAAAAAAAAATAGTTCCAATGAAAATGATAGTGCGAGTCTTGGTAAGACTGACCATATATGGGCTGTCACTTAGCTTTGATGCCATCATTTTTTATTCTGTTTCCAGCTCAATCTCTTTTTCCGTTTTACTTTGAACCTTCCTCTTTATTTCCTTAAGCCTATCCCCACACGCTCTACCTACTTCTTTATTGCTGAGGTGGGATGTGGTATAAACCCTTATAAAACCTCACCTAGCTATCCAATTCTGATTCATCCAACAAACTTTAAAATCTTAAGAATTAAACATGGCTTCTTCTTCTTCTTCTTCTAAGTTAGTGTTTTTGATGTGTTTTATGATTAGTGCTTTTGGCATTGCAATTGCAGCCAAGTTCGATCAAGAATTTGATATCACATGGGGTGATGGCAGAGCAAAAATACTCAACAATGGGGACCTTCTAACTCTCTCACTTGACAAAATCTCTGGCTCTGGTTTTCAATCCAAGAATGAATATCTCTTTGGTAAAATTGACATGCAGCTCAAACTTGTCCCCGGAAATTCTGCTGGCACTGTCACTGCTTACTATGTAATTAATTAACCCCTTCCCTTAATTTCTTTTTCTGAATCATTTTTGAGCTATACATGTTTATTAAGTTGAAATGAAATTAAACTCATTTATTTTGGGAACTTATTGCAGTTGTCATCACAAGGACCAACACATGATGAGATAGATTTTGAATTCTTGGGAAATCTAAGTGGTGATCCTTATACTCTCCATACTAATGTATTTAGCCAAGGCAAAGGAAACAGAGAGCAGCAATTCCATCTCTGGTTTGACCCTACTGCTGATTTCCACACTTATTCCATCACTTGGAATCCACAACGCATCATGTAAGTAGTTAAAGATTCGAACTTTGTTCAATTCTAACACATTCTTTTGGGATAAATCTTGATTTGGCGTTCTCTTATTTATTGATTGAACAGATTTTATGTGGATGGAACGCCGATTAGAGAATACAAGAATAGTGAATCAATGGGAGTTTCATATCCTAAGAACCAACCAATGAGGATATATTCCAGTCTTTGGAATGCAGATGATTGGGCTACAAGAGGAGGACTTGTCAAGACTGATTGGAGCCAAGCACCCTTTAGTGCTTCTTACAGAAACTTCAATGCCAATGCTTGTATTCCCAGTTCTCCATCTTCTTGCAGTTCCAATTCTGCAACATCAACAAGGAGTTCATGGTTGAATGAAGAGTTAGATAACACAAGCCAAGAGAGGCTCAAATGGGTGCACAAGAATTATATGGTCTATAATTACTGCACTGATTCTAAACGATTTCCACAAGGATTTCCAGCAGATTGTCTTCAGAATAGCTGAGCATTTATAGTGAAAATTTTTGTATTCTTTTACTTATGTTCTATAAAATTATTGTATTGATTCTTTCATTGTTTTGCACCAACCAGTAGAAGATGAGGATTAGAAACATCTTAGTTTTGTACTAAAATTTTATATAAACAATGAAATACATATATTCCTTTATACTTTGTGTGTTTGGATATGAAAAAATTATGCTAATACAGTTCTTTTGCCAAGTACAATAGAATGAGAGGTGAATTGGCATCATTTCAAATTCCTATCTTAATTGAGTTGAAGGTGGGTGAATAGTCTAAATATTTATGCCTGATTATATAATTATGTTTGTGCAATCAAATAGAGTAATACGTTTATAGTAACACTATGATTACATTACGATTTACGGCAAATAGGCAAATCGTTATAATTACTATACTATATAATTACTAGGTTATATAATTATACAAAACATTGAATGAATTAAATGCACTTTGGAAAGTGTACATGATAGATAAATAAAAAGCTCAATCGAAAATGGTGAGAATCAATAATTACCATATATCGTAATCTCATAAGTTGAATTTGTAGTAAGAGTGTAATCTCATAAGTTGAATTTGTAGTAAGAGTGGCAAGGGGATCGAGCTTTACCATTTCGAACCTATCCGGTGGATCTGATTTTGTTAGTACCGGTATAGGATCGGATATTGGGGTCTGGGGATACCGGAACAGGTCCCATAATTTTTTCGATTGACCAAAACTATCATCATATCATATCATATATTATACTAAAAGTGGGAAGCCACAAAAGTAAAAGTTGAAATACTATTTTATCCCTATCTTAATTCAAAATGTTATAAAATATCTAAGCAATTAAATATTAAATAATAATTATATCATATTATAGTAAATAGTAAAAATGAAAAGGTGTTTTAAAACGCATTTTAAGAATGTCTCTCCATTCTCCAACATAACTTTTTTATCTTTCTACAGAATTCTAAGCAAACTTTTGGCTTATAAATATCATGTGGTAAAATTATTATTGGCAAGGAAAAAATCTTTTTGGCTAGAAAAGTTGGTCAGAATTTGGCTAGAATTTGGTCAGAATGATATTTTATGTATGTTATTTTACCTTTTTAAATATTTTCACCCTTTTAACTTTAATACCTTTTAACTAAAAAATGGAAAAAAAATCTATCTATTTTAAAATAAAAAAATATTATAGTTTTTTAAATTTTCTAGCCAAATTTTTTGGCCATTTAGCCCTATTGACAAATACATAAGCTAATTCGCCTTTCATAGCTCAGAAGAAAAAAGAAACTGATTTCATCAATTACAGAAAATGCTTAAGCATGGAGATCGCAGATTAAGGTAGAAGGTTGTAGTGGAGTGTTCTCTTGCTTTCCGAAGGGTTTAGACTTAGTGGTGTCTGTCGTAGTAGTACTCTTATTCTTGTACTGTCTTTCTTTTGCTTTCTACCACCAATTATTTTTATGGTATTTCGGTTATTGCACTTTTTTGTTGTTGTAAATGGTCAGCTGGTTGGTCCACAGATAATATTGCCACGGGATATAACCTCTTGCTACTCAAATACCTTAAGGCGGTACTGTAGGTACACTTGAATAAACAAAGGGAACAATACATAAGTTTAACAGTTCCAATAATAACGAGAGTTAGTGGTAGAATAGTATATACTTCTTCATTAAATTTCAAATTCAAGTCTCACCTTTGTTATATTTAGGTGGGACTTCTCAATGCGAATTCAGATTTAGTGAGGTTTCAATATAAATATCAAACACCAAATTAAAAACAAAAAAAAATAGTTCCAATGAAAATGATAGTGCGAGTCTTGGAAAGACTGACCATATATGGGCTGTCACTTAGCTTTGATGCCATCATTTTTTATCCTGTTTCCAGCTCAATCTCCTTTTCCGTTTTACTTTGAACCTTCTTCTTTATTTCCTAAAGCCTATCCCCACACGCTCTACCTACTTCTTTATTGCTGAGGTGGGATGTGGTATAAACCCTTATAAAACCTCACCTAGCTATCCAATTCTGATTCATCCAACAAACTTTAAATCTTAAGAATTAAACATGGCTTCTTCTTCTTCTTCTTCTGAGTTAGTGTTTTTGATGTGTTTTATGATTAGTGCTTTTGGCATTGCAATTGCAGCCAAGTTCGATCAAGAATTTGATATCACATGGGGTGATGGCAGAGCAAAAATACTCAACAATGGGGACCTTCTAACTCTCTCACTTGACAAAATCTCTGGCTCTGGTTTTCAATCCAAGAATGAATATCTCTTTGGTAAAATTGACATGCAGCTCAAACTTGTCCCCGGAAATTCTGCTGGCACTGTCACTGCTTACTATGTAATTAATTAACCCCTTCCCTTAATTTCTTTTTCTGAATCATTTTTGAGCTATACATGTTTATTAAGTTGAAATGAAATTAAACTCATTTATTTTGGGAACTTATTGCAGTTGTCATCACAAGGACCAACACATGATGAGATAGATTTTGAATTCTTGGGAAATCCAAGTGGTGATCCTTATACTCTCCATACTAATGTATTTAGCCAAGGCAAAGGAAACAGAGAGCAGCAATTCCATCTCTGGTTTGACCCTACTGCTGATTTCCACACTTATTCCATCACTTGGAATCCACAACGCATCATGTAAGTAGTTAAAGATTCGAACTTTGTTCAATTCTAACACATTCTTTTGGGATAAATCTTGATTTGGCGTTCTCTTATTTATTGATTGAACAGATTTTATGTGGATGGAACGCCGATTAGAGAATACAAGAATAGTGAATCAATGGGAGTTTCATATCCTAAGAACCAACCAATGAGGATATATTCCAGTCTTTGGAATGCAGATGATTGGGCTACAAGAGGAGGACTTGTCAAGACTGATTGGAGCCAAGCACCCTTTAGTGCTTCTTACAGAAACTTCAATGCCAATGCTTGTATTCCCAGTTCTCCATCTTCTTGCAGTTCCAATTCTGCAACATCAACAAGGAGTTCATGGTTGAATGAAGAGTTAGATAACACAAGCCAAGAGAGGCTCAAATGGGTGCACAAGAATTATATGGTCTATAATTACTGCACTGATTCTAAACGATTTCCACAAGGATTTCCAGCAGATTGTCTTCAGAATAACTGAGCATTTATAGTGAAAATTTTTGTATTCTTTTACTTATGTTCTATAAAATTATTGTATTGATTCTTTCATTGTTTTGCACCAACCAGTAGAAGATGAGGATTAGAAACATCTTAGTTTTGTACTAAAATTTTATATAAACAATGAAATACATATATTCCTTTATACTTTGTGTGTTTGGATATGAAAAAATTATGCTAATACAGTTCTTTTGCCAAGTACAATAGAATGAGAGGTGAATTGGCATCATTTCAAATTCCTATCTTAATTGAGTTGAAGGTGGGTGAATAGTCTAAATATTTATGCCTGATTATATAATTATGTTTGTGCAATCAAATAGAGTAATACGTTTATAGTTACACTATGATTACATTACGATTTACGGCAAATCGTTATAATTACTATACTATATAATTACTAGGTTATATAATAATACAAAACATTGAATGAATTAAATGCACTTTGGAAAGTGTACATGATAGATAAATGAAAAGCTCAATCGAAAATGGTGAGAATCAATAATTATCATATATCGTAATCTCATAAGTTGAATTTGTAGTAAGAGTGGCAAGGGGATCGAGCTTTACCATTTCGAACCTATCCGGTGGATCTGATTTTGTTAGTACCGGTATAGGATCGGATATTGGGGATACCGGAACAAGTCCCATAATTTTTTCGATTGACCAAAACTATCATCATATCATATCATATATTATACTAAAAGTGGGAAGCCATAAAAGTAAAAGTTGAAATACTATTTTATTCCTATCTTAATTCAAAATGTTATAAAATATTTAAGCAATTAAATATTAAATAATAATTATATCATATTATATTAAATACTAAAAATGAAAAGGTGTTTTAAAATGCATTTTAAGAATGTCTCTCCATTCTCCAACATAACTTTTATCTTTCTACAGAATTCTAGGCAAACTTTTGGCTTATAAATATCATGTGGTAAAATTATTATTGGCAAGGAAAAAATCTTTTTGGCCAGAAAATTTGCCAGAATTTGGCTAGAATTTGGTCAGAATGATATTTTATGTATGTTATTTTACCTTTTTAAATATTTTCACCCTTTTAACTTTAATACCTTTTAACTAAAAAATGGAAAAAAAAATCTGTCTATTTTAAAATAAAAAAATATTATAGTTTTTTAAATTTTCTAGCCAAATTCTGGCCATTTAGCTCTTCCCTATTGACAAATACATAATCTAATTCGCCTTTCATAGCTCAGAAGAAAAAAGAAACTGATTTCATCAATTACAGAAAATGCTTAAGCATGGAGATCGCAGATTAAGGTAGAAGGTTGTAGTGGAGTGTTCTCTTGCTTTCCGAAGGGTTTAGACTTAGTGGCGTCTGTCGTAGTAGTACTCTTATTCTTGTACTGTCTTTCTTTTGCTTTCTACCACCAATTGTTTTTATGGTATTTCGGTTATTGCACTTTTTTGTTGTAGTTGTTGTTGTTATTGTTTTCATAATAGTTGTTATATTATATTATATTATATTATATTATATTGTATTATATTATATTATATTATATTATATTATATTATATTATATTTTCTTCACTGTCATTTTTCTTTTTCATATTTACTCTGATTTGCTATATTATATATGTATATGTTATGGTGTGTGAAGCAATGAATATGATGTCAAGCACCGCTGGTAAATTTTGTCTCTACTTTTGTCAATAAGTATTATCTTATTGTGGAGAAAAACATGATGCATACTTCGTTATACATAATTTGCAAATTATAGGATTTGTCAGTGCAATTACTTCCCTCTCATGGTCTGTGCCTTTTGTTTTCCCTCTTTAAACTTGTAGCCTCCGAATTCCGAATATGAATAACTTATTGATTCTATATTTATTTTCTATCTATAATCTATATGAATAAAGTCTTGCAAATGATGTGTGTGTTTTATTTTTGTTTTATTTTTTGTGTCGTTTTTCTCTATTAGACTTCACCAATCTAATTTTTATGAATTTTTTTTTATCATTATCATAAGTATGTATTGTTATTTGGTTCAAATTAGTCATGTGACTGTACCTCGTCATTTAAATTAGATCTCTATTTCGGTACAACGAGAAGGGGTTTACTATGGTCAGTGCAGTGACGGATCACCTGTCGGTCTGTGATCAAAGAAAACTATACCTAAAGAATGGGATACAGATTGACTGATTGACTGTGGTCAGGTCAGAGCCCTCTATTGTCTGTTGGAGGAAATTGATTGGACTTTATACCGCACCTTACTTAGTCTTCCGCTGGAACTGAATTCTCTAAACCTTAAATAGAAGTATCCCTCGGGGGAAGATTGAAAACCGAGACCGAGATATAGAGAGGGCTGTCCATTTGTTTTGTTGTCTCGAAGAGACAAAACTTAAACTCTTTGGAATTAGACAAAGGCAGGGTTTAAACAAAGTTAAAAAATTATCGATAATAGCTTTAACGATATTGATTTATCGATGGTAGCTCCAAAGGAATTGATTTTAAACATTACACTGTGCCCCTCATTTGGTGTTTCTTGACGCACATTAAAAAATATTACTCACTTCACATGATTTGCATAAAATTTGAATTGTTCTAACGAATCTATAAAAATCCACATGGAACACACATGCAATGCACGTGTCCAGAGACTAGTATATATTAAAAGTGGGAAGCTCTGATCTATAAAATTGAATTACGATTTTGCCCCTAATTTAAATTAAATATTAAATAAATTTTAGTTATATTTTGAATTGTAAATTATTCATTAGTAAGATAATTGAAAAGCCATTATTTAAATTATTTAATGAATTAGTCAAAAAAGAATGTAAAGTAATGTGTGTGCTTTTTCATTGGCATTAGAATTATGTAATTCAACTTATTGGCACTAATTAAGAATTAGGGTTCTTAATGTATACTTTTCCTTGTTATAATGATGAGGAACTTAAACATTTTTTTAATGACAATTACTTACATTTAATAGCAACAATCATAAAGTGAAAAATAAATATATGTTTGAAACCGTGTACGAGAAAAGAGTAAGAGATACATGTATTGTAGGGATTATGAGAGGAGAGCAAGACTCATGTTTTGTTGATACAGTTATATAAGGAGACCATGTAGTGTTGCAACTTGAGGGTGTCACGAAGATTAAAGCATGATTACATCAAGATGATATAAGATTTCTCAAGACTACACTAAGGTGGGTTCTCTTAATTCCAGGTAAAAAATTAATAATTTCTTCAATGAGTTGCTTCTTTAATTGTGTAGCATAGAAAATTTGTTGCTTCTTGTAATTCCTTATAATGCAATGAATATATTTGTGTAAATTTTCTCTTAAACTTTTCTCAAGTGATAGAGCTATCAGTTAAAGTGTATTTTCTATTCTCTATTTTGTGATAGAAACTTAAAAGTAAAAATTAAAGATCAATGTGCAACACACTGTAACAGTCCAGCCTACTAGTGATATTGTCCGCTCTAAGCCTAGACCTGCACAGCTTTAAAGCACGTCACTAGTGGGTAAGACCTGCTGACTTATATACCCAAGTACCCAACATCACTCCTGTGTTTTACCTACATACCCAGCATCTCTCCTGTGTTTTGTCGATGTGGGACTTCCTGTCTTAAGTTGGGGCGTTACATACACCCCCTCTATGGACTCAATGTCCTCGTTGAGGTTTGCCCCACCGAATGAGTTCTACCTAGACTCAGCATTGAGGTTTTCCCCGCCTAATCAGGATTTGACTAAACTCAGTTGAACTCTGGCCCATATCGACAAGATTAACACAGGAGTTGCTCTGATATCATTTGTAACGGCCAGCCCACTAAATATTGTCTATTATGGGCCTAGGCCCGCACGACTATAAAATGTGTCACTAGTTGATAAGACTTGCTTACTTATATACCCAATAGCTCTCCTGTGTTTTGTTGATATGCGACTCCTTGTCATAAGCTGGGGCTATACACTCACGTTCCCAGAAACTCGTGTAAAAAATATAGTATATACACACACTTCTAAATTTTCTAATTTCAAAGAAATAACTTAATTAAATTAGAAGGAAAAATATGAAAAATATATGTACACCACACAACTTTGAATTTTATTTATTTATTATGACAAGGGAACCAAACTTAAACTTCGATCACGTGCAATGACAAACAAATCACGTTTATGTTCATTGAATATTTCATTATTGTTTTGATTTTCACGCAAAAAAAATATGTAATACGGCACAAACAACTACTACTTTTACTTGCATGCCTAAATCATAGTTGTTCATGTTTTGTCGTAGTATTCTGAATCTACTTTTCCACGCACCAAATGTTCTTTCAATTACATTACGCAAAGAGGCATGACTATAGTTAACTAACTCTTTGTCATGCTTAGGCTCTCTTTCACTTTCCTTGTAGTCCTGCAAATGATATCACATTCCTTTGTTACTTAATAGATAGAGATGTTTAATATGGTTGGTGAGCATGTTGTTTAATAGATAGAGGAGTAATCTTGTTATGTATTGGTAGTAATAGATAGATATGGTAGATACAAAATAATGAATTTTTTTTTATAAAATATAAAAGTTTGGGATGATTTTTTGAATTTTTTAAAATTCTCAAGTACTATAACTTGACCCAAAAACTAGTTTTTACTAGTATTTGGGAACTTGGGATTCTTGACGAATATATTTGCCAAGTTATGTAGCAAAACACCACAGGCCAAGTTTTTTCAAAATTTTTTCCAAGTTTTCCCATGTTTTATTTGGGGCCAAACCAAACAGGTCCTATATCTCTTGTTATATTTTTGGTCTTAATATACCACCTTCTGTTATACTTTTGGTCCAAATATTTCATTATACTTTGACCCAAATTTATTCTTGATCTTAACAAAACAAATATGTTTCAAGCTTATTAGTTTTGTCTCAAAAAAACGGCTGACCTAGGTTTCCTTCCTAGCCAGCAGCTGCGCAACTCTCATGGCTTCTATGACCACTGGACGACCTCCTTTCGAGGTTGTCCAGCCCACCCCCAAACCACAACATACACCACCATTTTCAATTTCAATACTATAAATTCTAAACAATATGCCCTAATTAACTAACATACAATCGCAAAATCAATTGAAATAATTCATGGAGAACCTACTATCACATTTTCAATGGAGGAAAGGCAAGACTTTATGATTGAAGAGGGATTACATCAAGCAGTGGTGTTTAAATTATCCCATGGTGTGCTAGATTTGAAGGTGTTAAGGTCAATTTTACCGAAACATCTTGGTACCAAGGACAATTGTTTAATTGGCTTACTTGCTCCAAGACAAATTTTGTTGAGATATAATCAGTATGAAGATTACGTACTAGCTTTATCTCGCTCAGTTAATTATCTTCTCTACAATGAAGAGGAGCACCAATGTAGGATTTTTCCATGGTCCATTGGATATAATCCTAAGGAGGAAACGACGTTAGCTGTGGTTTGGATTTCTTTACCGAACTTATCTCCAGATTTGTTTGCAAAGAAGTCTCTGTTGTCTATAGCGTCGGCAGTTGGGAAACCAATAACTATAGATAAAGCTACTCAAATCAAGTCAAGACCTAGCACAACTAGGGTCAAGGTTATACTTGATCTAATGGAAAAGCTTCCAAATCGTATAAGATTGCAAGTTGTGGATGGAAAATCTGGTAAGTTAATCGAGGTTTTTCAGGAGATTGTATATGATAATCTACCTTTGTATTGCAATTATTGTAAGCACTAAGGTCATGATAAAGATAGTTGTCGTTGATATCGAAAAGAAATCAAAATAACAAAAAAATTGATGATACCATTGAAGTTGCTTAAAAAGGTACTATCGACAGTGAAAAGTATCAAGGTGATGCGAGAGAAATACTAAATGAAAAAAGAAAGGTTGTAGATGTCGATCAAAGTAAAACTACTTCTTTAGATAGACCATTGGTTGCTGTCACTTCTGAGCAAAATCGCGCACACTCAATGGATGTTGTTACAAGTAATAATATTGGTGTTCAAACAACTACCGAAAATAAAGGGGGAACGCCAAGAGTTGGGGTTGATGCGCCGCAAATTGGTTCAGGCAAAAAAATAATGGATTTAGGACACAAACAAATAGATACATCTGATATTGAAGATGCTGAAAATTCTGGGCAGCATGTTTTGCAAGTTGAAACCAAGAATGCAACTAAAAATTGGACACTGGTTGCACACAAAAATTCAACTAGTAATCAGAGCCTTTCCCCGACTAGTCAAAATAATTCTCCATGTAGTGAAAAGGGTGCGATTGAAAATTTTCATGACAGTGAGAAGAGGCAAGATATTAGTAATGCCTCAAGAGACCTATTATGTTCGAATAGCTTTGATGCTTTATTGAAGACTATTGGAAAGCAAGTAAAGTTAACAGAGAATGACAATGATTTAATCCAAGAAAAACAGGTCTCACCACCTACTTTGAATAGCAAATTAAGTCCAAAAGCTCCCGTATTTGTGCCTAAATGTGTGATTGCAAAGAAGAATGAGTCAAGGGGCTTAGTGTCAAATACAATTGATTTGGGCGACGATTCTCTTGATGAAGATGAGGAAGATATGCTTGACATATGCGTTGATAGAGTGGCTAGGGAAGGAGATATATCACCTAGGCAACAAAGAAGTGGAAGCAACGAAAGCAAAAAGAAAACATATGGAAGGCAACATAGTTGGGACGGTAAAATGACTGAGTAGTTTATTCCAAGGCACCTACCGATGCGACAGGCAAAGCAAAACCATTTGACAGTATCAATAGGTTCAACAAGATCCAATAAATCCATAAAGTAAGTATAAATTATCAAGTGTTGTTGGATAGGTTTGAAGAAGAAGACGAGAAAAAAATACTTCAAGTTACTTTTGATGGACAATCAATCTTTTTTAATTCATGCAGTGTAATAGAAAGTTCAACTTTCTTTTGATTGGCATATTTTTACATTATTTAAGCATCCTCATTTGTAATATCATCATGGAGTGTATTACAAACTCTGTGGTGATTAGAAAATACTTAGTGGTAAATTTGCGGGGAAAAAAAAATGTTTCAAGCTTAGAATCAAATAACTTGCTCTGAATTTTAATAACTTGATTTCTTTTTAAATCCATTAGGTGATACCATTTCTAATATTCTGGATACCATATAGTGCAGGGGAACTTTTGCCTATTTTCAAATATTTTTGTTGTTTGAACATGGATGATCATGGTTAGTAAAATATTGATCAATGAACAAAATGCAAATGCACAATGGAAAGTGTACACGTTAAATAAATGAAATTAAAAAGGCCAATCGAGGAGCAAAAAATTACCCGAATGTATTAGGAGTACAGCCGGATTAGATGCATATCTTGAATTGAAATTTGTAAAAGGTCAGCTGGTTGGTCCACAGATAATATTGCCACGGGATATAACCTCTTGCTACTCAAATACCTTAAGGCGGTACTGTAGGTACACTTGAATAAACAAAGGGAACAATACACAAGTTTAACTAGTTCCAATAATAACGAGCTAAAGTTACGGTGGAATGGTAAATATTTATTTATTAAATTTCAAATTCGAGTCTCACCTTTGTTACAGAGCCTTTATCCTCCAATGTGAGATTTTTCAATGCAAATTCAGATTTAGTGAGGCTTTGATATAAATATCAAACACCAAATTAAAAAAAACTAAAAAAAAAACTAGTTCCAATGAAAATGATAGTGCGAGTCTTGGAAAGACTGACCATATATGGGCTGTCACTTAGCTTTGATGGCATAATTTTTTTTCCTGTTTCCAGCTCAATCTTTTTTTCTTGCTTTCTGTTTTACTTTGAACCTTCCTCTTTATTTCCTCAAGCCTATCCCCACACGCTCTACCTACTTCTTTGTTGGTGAGGTGGGGACCAATAAACCCTTATAAAACCCTATCTAGCTTTCCAATTCTAATTCATCCAACAAACTTTGAAATCTTAAGAATTAAACATGGCTTCTTCTAAGTTAGTACTTGTAATGTGTTTCATGATCAATGCTTTTGGCATTGCGATTGGGGCCAAATTCGACCAAGAATTCGACATAACATGGGGTGATGGCAGAGCAAAGATACTCAACAATGGGGACCTCTTAACTCTCTCACTTGACAAAATCTCTGGCTCTGGTTTTCAATCCAAGAATGAATATCTCTTTGGTAAAATCGACATGCAGCTCAAACTTGTCCCCGGAAACTCTGCTGGCACTGTCACTGCTTACTATGTAATTCCCTTATTTTCTTTTCTTATATAATTTTTGATCTACATTTTTATTATTGAGTAGAAATCAAATTGAACCTATTTTTTGTTTTGGAATTTTATGCAGTTATCATCACAAGGACCAACACATGATGAGATAGATTTTGAGTTCTTGGGAAATCTAAGTGGTGATCCTTATACTCTCCACACTAATGTATTTGGCCAAGGAAAAGGAAATAGAGAGCAGCAATTTCATCTCTGGTTTGATCCTACTGCTGATTTCCACACCTATTCCATCACTTGGAATCCACAACGCATCATGTAAGTAGTTAAATATTCAATCTTTCTTCAAATCTAACACATTCTTTTGTAATAAATCTTGATTTGGGGTTCTCTTATTTTTTGGTTGAACAGATTCTATGTGGACGGAACACCTATTAGAGAATACAAGAATAGTGAATCAATGGGAGTTTCATATCCGAAGAACCAACCAATGAGAATTTACTCAAGTCTTTGGAATGCGGATGATTGGGCTACAAGAGGAGGACTTGTCAAGACTGATTGGAGCCAAGCACCCTTTAGTGCTTCTTACAGAAACTTCAATGCCAATGCTTGTATTACCAGTTCTCTGTCTTCTTGCAATTCCAATACTACAACATCAACTAGCAGTTCATGGTTGAATGAAGAGTTAGATAACACAAGCCAAGAGAGGCTCAAATGGGTGCAGAAGAATTACATGGTCTATAATTACTGCACTGATTCTAAACGATTTCCACAAGGATTTCCAGCTGACTGTCTTCAGAATAGCTGAGTATTTACAGTGAAAAATATTGTATTACTTTATGATCTCTAAAACTATTGTATTGATTCTTTTATCGAAGATTAATAAATATCTTAGTTTTCTACCAAATTCGTATATATAATGGAGATGGATATATTCATTTATACTTTGTGTTTTGGATATGAAAAACAATGGCCGCACAAGAGAAAGAAGTTGAATTTGCATAGAGTCGAATGCCGATGTATTTAAATTGGTATTAGTTGAAAACAAGAAGGTTCTGCACTTTGTAGCACCAATCAGAATCATCTAATAGCTGGACTGAAGTGATATTTTGGATATATATAATTTTATTCAACATCATATTTCAAGACGTGTATGAAAAGTTTTTTTTGTATGAATTTGCTTTAATATGCTTTTTGTTCTAGCATTATAAAATACATTGTTTCTATTAGGGGTGTACATGACCGGGTTTGTTCGGATTTTTCAAATATCAAACCAAATTATTTGTGTAAAAAACATTTAAATTTATAAACCAAACCAAACTAATAAAATTTGGATTTTTTCGGGTTTTTCAAATACCAAACCAAATCATTGTGTCGAATTTTTAAATTTATAAATCAAACCAAACTAATAAACCTCGGATTTTTCAGATTTTTGGATTTTTTCGGTAAAGTTTGCATACAAACATATAATTAACTTGTTCTTCAAATATTTCTTTAGTCCAGCCAAAATACAATTATCTAAGGTGTTTCTTAAGAAAATAACACAAAATATGAGATGAGTAGTGATGACACTAAAATATTCAATAAAAAATAATAATGAAATCATCATATAAAATAAATATTGCAAAGTCATAATAAAAATGATCATAATTTAAAAGTACTAAATCATGCTAAAATAAGTTTAGTAAGTTATATTTAAGGAAAATTAAAATTAGATTATGTAATTTAATTGTCTAAACCAATGTAAAACTAAAAGAACAAATATTCAATATTATTGTCATTCTTAGTGTTGAATTGATTTTCTTTTTGCATTAGTATTAATTTGATTTTGATTTAAGTTTTATTATAATTATCAACATCTATGAACTATAATCTTTATTGGACCATTCCGAATTCTAAGTTTTAAACTTGAAATAATATATTAAAAGATAAAAACTATCAAATAGTATAAGAAATATTTTAAAATTATATCAAAGTAAATATTTTTATGTATAAAATAAAATTTTAAAATTACATATATAATGTCGGGTTGGTTTGGTCTCGGATTGTTTTTTTTTAGTTAAAACCAAACCAACCCAAATATAGTCGGATTTTTTTTCCAATACCAAACCAAGTCAAACCAAACCACTAGTCGGTTTTTTTTTTTCGATTTGACTCGATTTACGGTTTGATTCGATTTTCGGTGTGATTTTATACAGCCCTAGTTTCTATTTAGAGCTAGTTCACTTGAAAATAGTTTGGAAAACTTTTTGCCTTGCTCAACAAAAATTTTGTAGGAATTAATTTTTGCAACACAAATAATGTAGTATTTTCTTCAAAATTTGCCTGTGTGTTTAGAAAATGGAGTTATACTTTTTGGGACATATGCTCTTTATCCTTTTTAGAGAACTTTTTTGGATCTGTATACTACCTGTGAAATATTATGATACAAACATATACATAATTATGTTGCAAAAAAATTATTTGTTATTTTGATGACAACCATTTAACTTGTTACGCTTTTTATGACACAATTTTATATGATATCATAATATAAAATATAAATTTATTCCCCGAAATAAATTATTTATTATTTCAATATTAAGAATATTTGCGACTACTTACTTTTTACTTAAACAGTTGAGGAGCACCCCAAAATAAGAATATCCAGTGAATGACCTTTTTTTGAGTCCCATTTAAATTGAGGCTCATAGGTCCAACCCAAGTTAGCTTAGTTTGTTGACCCTTGAGGCTGGGCCTGGGTTGGCTTCGTGGACCAACATAGTTTAAATCAAATTCAATACTTAAAAAAGGGAATATTTTGCAAATAGCCATTATGATAAATTTAATTATGCTTCATAACTATAGTTTGCATATTTATGGGTTATAGCTATAGTTAAAGCAGTCTTGTTTATATAATTCGCGGATACATTTATATAATTGAACTACTTTTTGTATAAACTCGAAATAACGAATTTATACAAACACAAACATCTGAACTTTAAACAGTTATACAAATTATAGTATACAAAATTACATTATACAAAAGTTAACAAATTATATTATACAAATTTTGAATTATACAAACTCGAAACCCCAGGCCTGAATGTTGACCGCGAGTGATAGTTAACTAAAACTATTACTATGATGACTAATTAACTAGAATATATTTGCCTAACCATGTAATTTCCCCCAAAAAATTAACTTTAAAAAGCTTACACTTAACTGTTGACAGATATTCCAGTTTAGGTTTTTTTTTTTCGTTGTTTTGGTGTCATCAATTTAATGAAGTTTCAAACCAATACTTCCTTCCAAAATATTACTTATATGATTAGGGGATTACGTTTTAAAAAAATCTTAAAAATAGAAAAAACTATTAAAAAAAAATGAAGGGCTAGTTAGCCTCCGGTACTTTTATGATTGGGTTAGACAGACCCTATTAGAGTCATTTCAAATGAAGGATTAATCCGTCCTAATTCATCAAATCAAATTCTTTGACTTTTTTTTTTATCTAGTTCTCATCTGATGTTCGAAATTCACATTGAAGCTCCGAATAAATCCGAATTGCGTACTACAAGACTCATTTGGAGGTACTGACGCTCCCAATGCAGCATGATTTTCTCTATATTCAGGACTCAACTTCAAAACCTCTAATTAAAGATGAAACAATCCCACCACTGCATCACAACTCATGTTGGTAAATTCCTTGACTTATGAGACTTGAGTTGAGTTGGACCGGTGTCTCTACTTTTTGTGTATTTCTCCTCCATTATAAAATAGTTGCTACAACTTTTAGGCATATCTTCTGATGAACCAACACTTTGAAAAGACTAATATCAATCATGATGCCCCTTTTGTTTTCATCTTCATCTTATCTCTCCTTCTTCTTACTTTTGGTCATCATCATCATTTACTTTCCCAGCCATCCATCTATTGCTCGCAAGTCACTACCTAACAAGGTACAATTCAACTTATAATTACAATTTGAAACTAGCTAGCTATGTCTTATTTATTTATTTATTTATTTCTTTATATATAAACATTATTTACTTGCAAAATTATGCACATGCAGCAGGCTGTATTAGAGGAGCTTTATTTTAGCTATGATTCGTCTCGTCTAGAAAACATGAGTCCTAAAGGTATCGCCAAAAGATCAATCCAAGACTTCCACAGAGAAAATAATTATGATACTAAAGTCACGTTTTCAGGTGCGCTCTCTTATTCTTCATTCATTTCGTTTCATATGATATGATACTATTCGAAAGATATTCATTTCTAATCAAACTGCATCACATAAATTAAATGGAGCTTAACACACCTGATAAATAAAAATATATATTTGAGAGCTGACGACAATTCATTTAGTGTGTTAAGCTTACACGTTTTGAATCAATGCTTTCAATCATAGTTTATAATTTCCTACTAGAATATGAAGTTCTGAAATTTTCTAATTTTTTTTTTTTTTTTTTATTTTTTTTTTTTTCTTCTTGTTCTGGAATAGAATAATATATGAAAAGAATAATGCTTTCTCATTTCACTTGTTTGTTTGTATATTTTATATTATGATTATGCATATGTATTGATTGGATTAGATATGCATGCAGTAGGTGGTGAAGCTCTGATTTGTCTTTATCTTATCAGCCCACGCAGTACGTACGTTAGGCAGCAAAAACAAAAAAAAAGGTAATTAAATTCAAGAAAGTGTCTTTAATATAAGAAAGACATAATACATAAACATACTTAATATATAAATATGTTTTTTTTTTTTTTAACTTTTCATTGATTTCATCATCTGATCTCTTCACTTCAACTCGAATTTTTTTTTTTTGATCTAGTAATAAATAAAATAGGTATTGATGATGTGGAAACAACCCTATTTTGGATACTTTGGATCATGGGTACTTTTGTTATTGATTTTTTGATTAGATGTGATTTTGTATATGATTGTTATAATATTATGTTGTGCTTTAATTGTGTCCCCTATAATGAAAATACTAAACTAAAAAAAGTGTAAAAAAAAGAAAGGAAGGGGGAAGGAAGGATTTCGAGGTCAAATTTTAATTTTAACATTGAAAACATTATGATATATTTACAATCATCAAAATTTAACAACTAATTATTACGATGAATAAGGGCACCTAAAACGATTAAAGTCTATCGTCTAAAAAAGTCTAAGTTTAAGGTCTACTAAACATTCAAGGTCACTAAACATGGTTCTCTTAGTGAGATTCGATTAGGTATAAAGAAGGAAAGGTAAGAAATTCTTTAGAATCCGTTAAAAGAGGTTTCCGATCAAACTTAGGTTAATAATTTAAAATAAAAATGAAAAAAAAACATAAAAAAAACAAAAGTACAAAAACAAAAAAACATTAAAATAAAAAAATTCTTTTTTATTTTTTGAATTTTTTTTTTTTTTTCTTTTTTTAAAACAACTAATTAAAAATTAAAATTGTAAAAACATTATTTGGTACAAAATTGTTAAATAAAAAAATATGTCCGAAATATGTCCGTACATGAATAATATGCAAAAAACAAAAAAATAACTTTGAAATCGAAAAACACTAACACACACTTTCTGAACTTTTTTTCTTTTTAATTTTTTAAAAAACGAAAAAAAAACAAAAAAACAAATCATTTGTTTTTTTTATTTTAAAAAAATTTTATTTAAAAAAAAAAATAATAATATGATAAAAAATAATATTTTATTTTTTTTTGTTTTAAGGACTTAAAAAAAACTTAAAACATTTATTTGTAAAAAAATAATAAAAAAAATGAAAAAAAGCATTTTCAAACAAACAAAAAAAAAAAAAAAAAAGACATTTGACATTTGACAACATTCTTTCTTTTTTTTTTTTTTTTTTGACATTAAAGATTAAAAAAAAAAAAAAAAAAAAAAAAAAATAAAAAAAAAAAAAAACTCAAATGAAATCACACATGAAATTCACATCACAAATTCTCACATAAAAAAGAAAGACAGAAAGATGATGAAAACTATAAAAAAACACTTACCAGATTTTTTCTGCTGGATGAGTTGAGGGAGAGAGAGGCACAAAAAATGAGAGCTGCCGTTTTTTTAAATAATGGGGGCAGAGATTATACAGCGGTGAAGAGAGTTCTTCAAAGAGACTTTTTTTCAAAAAGCGTCATTTCAAAAAAAAGAAGTAAAGGGGATTAGTAAGACAATTCAATGTTATTCTATATCAAATAAACTAGATATGAAATCGGATTAAATAACACAACAAATGTAATATACAAAAGACAAGATGTGTAAATGCAAAACGAGAAAATTTTCGCACCATCTTAAAAATAGTTTGATCTTTAATTAACACCATATTAATATACTAGAGTCATAATGCTACATAATTAATACAAGAAGACACATCACTTAAATTCTTTACAAATATATATATAAATATATCTCTTAATCATCTCCAGGCATAAGTGAATCAAAAATATATTTTAACATCACTTTTAGTATAGTTGTGCTAAGCAGAAATCAGTCTTGATATATAACACATTTTAATATAGTAACTAGGAAAACAGAGAGGATGAGGAGGTGAATATCACCTGCTATAGGGCAGTGAATGGGGCTGCTGCGATCAAATGTCTATATTCGAACAATAATGAACTCGAACAAGCTTGAAAATTAGGTTTCGGTCGAGATCGAAAGAAGGATGCAAAGGCAATATTTTAGAGCAGAAAATAGTAGTTAAGCAGCACTATGGTGTAACGGAAAAAGCTTCTTAAAAAATGAACGCCAAAGCTGCTATGGAGGCTGAAAGTCTCCCCCTTGCTAAAGATATAAGGATGTATTTATAGGTAGATTTTCTAGGGTTAACAACTTGAGCAGGAAATACATTTGAACTAGGCCAAAATGATCTTTCAAATTCGAACTTGAAACAGACATCACGCGATACCTTGGAGACTATGAAAACATGCTGAGAAAAGTAATTGAACTGGAGAACTTTGAGAAGAAGAGAAAAATGAATGATCTAATTACTTTTTTTCATCACTTACACTATATATATAGGCTTATACAATCGTCTAGTAGCTTCTAGAATCTTCTAACTAACTCAGCCTCATCACAATAACAACTTTCTAACTGACTCAATGTAACAGTAACTTCAACAGTCAACTAACTCAATGAACAGTAAAAACGAAACTGTTATTTATTTTCAATCATTATTTCAACACTCCCCCTCAAGCTGTGGGGTGAAGAATGTTAAGCACACCAAGCTTGCTTAACAGATGTAGATGTTGATCCTGACCCAAGCCCTTAGTCAATATATCTGCCACCTGATGTTGAGTAGGAACATAGTTGGGCTCCACTACACCAGCTTTCACTTTGTCTCTTATAAAATGTCAATTGATCTCTATGTGTTTAGTCCGCTCATGAAATATAGGATTGACTGCTAACTGAATAGCAGATTTACTATCACTTAAAACTGTGACTAGCTTATGAATGGAAACATTTAGCTCTGCAAACAATCCTTCTAACCAAGTGATCTCTGCTACAGCTTAGGCCATACTCCTATATTCTGCCTCAGCTGAACTTCTAGATACAGTATGTTATTTTTTTGATTTCCAGGAAACCAATGACTCTCCAAATGTCACCACATACCCTGTTACAGACCTCCTTGTGTTGGGACATGCAGCCCAGTCTGAGTCACACCAACATACAAATTCTGTAGTAGTTTGAGCCTTCAGCCAAATACCTTCCCCCAAAGTACCCTTTAAATATTTGATCATCCTGTTTGCAGCTTCTAGGTGAGATTTTTTGGTTGTTACATGAACTGGCTTAATGACTGTACAACATAACTAATATCAGGTCTAGTTATTGTTGCATATAGTAATTTCCCAACCAACCTCTGATAGCCAATAATGTCGTGTAAGACAGCATCTCCAATGACTCCATTAGCTTTGTCAAACTCTACTGAGGTCAGTTTAGAGTTAGATTCCAAAGGTGTACATGATGGCTTTGCTCCTGTAAGACCTGTTTCAAAAATAAGCTCAAGAATATATTTTCTCTGATTCAATATAACTCCTTGTGCAGACCTTAGCACTTAAATTGCTAAGAAATATTTGAGTTCCCCCAAATCCTTGAGTTTAAATTGCTGATGCAACACTTCCTTTGCTTCTGTGATCATAGACTCATTGTTTCAAGTAATAAGGAGATCATCAACATATACCAAGACTATAACCATTCCCTCATTCCTCTTCCAAGTAAACAAAGAATAGTCATAAGTACTCTGCATGAATCCTGCCTTTAATAATGCTATAGTAAGTTTGATGTTCCATTGTCTAGAGGCTTGTTTAAGTCCATACAATGACTTAAGTAATCTACAAATCATGTGTTGGCCTTCCTGCCTAAAACCCTGTGGCATTTCCATATGGTGGAAGCAACCCTATTTTGGATACTTGGGATATGGGTATGATCTAGGGTTCATAGAATTGTTAGAATTTGGGTAATTAGTGATTGTTTATTGATTCCTGTATTATATTGATTGTTTGTAGACCAAGAACAAGCTGAACGAATCCGGAAAGGGAAGGATCAAGTTTCTTAGTGCTTCAAGCTTGTTTCGAGGTAGGTGATAGTTGTGATTCTATGATTGTGTGATGTATGTTTGTTCATGCTTCATTATGATACATGTATATATATGAATGTTGCATTATTTATCACACTTGTTGTAATTGAGATAGATGAATGATGGTTACCATGAAATCATGACTTAAATATATGATCTTGAGAATGTACTTGTGATTGTGATTGTGGTGTGTTGAAAGGATCGGTTGCCACGTTTCGGCATAACTAATTGGGATCAGTTGCCACGTTCTGGCATAATTATGGGATCGGTTGTGCAACGACTGGGTTCCGTTGTTATAGAGAAGCCAATGGGGGAAAATTTGGGGCTGAAAAACTTTTTTGTAGTATTTGGATTTTCCCAACCTAGTCCAGATTTGGACAAAATCGGAGTCTTTAAGATGTAGGGAAATCTGGTAACAATCGAGTGATTTATTTATAATTCTGGTTACATGAGTGGTTAGATAACTCGTTAAGGAATCGAATGATTTTACAAAATTGAATTCGGGCAAGTAGAACTCCCGAAATTGATCTTAGCGTGAAGGGTATTTTCTGAGCGTCGTTGGTTAGAGGTGTGTTGTGAAATAGGGATTTTGGAATTCTTTAAATAACTCACTGTTTCGTGCAAGCAGCTCTGGCGGTGCTTTTTGTCCCTCTGGCGGGGCCGTTGCAACGGGGTGAGGAACACTGTGGCGGGTTCGACGCGACTTAAAGTCGTAAATTAAACGACCTTATTTTGCACTTTTCAATTTTCAGAGCTAAGGAACGAACCCAGGTGACTTCTAATAGTTTTCCACCATTCTTAAGGCTAAAGGTAAGCTTTTCACTCCCTGAATCCATTTTTTGATCTGTAGAATGTAATAGAATGGGTAATTATCGATGGGGGAGAGTTTTGATCTAGACTCTAATGGTGGAAATAACTCTATTTTGGATACTTGGGATTATGAGTTTGATCTAGTGTTCATAGAATTGTTAGCAATTCGGGTAATTAGTGATTGTTTGTTGATTTTCGTGTTATTATGATTGCTTGTAGACCAAGAACAAGCGAAACAAATTCGAAAAGGGAAGGATCGAGTTTCTTAGGGTTTCAAAGCTTATTTCGAGGTAGGTGATGATTGTGATTCTATGATTATGTGATGTATGTTTGTTCTTGCTTCATTGTGATACTTGTATGTATGCGAATATTACATTATTGATCACACTTGTTGTAAATGAGATAGATGAATGATGAATGCCATGAATCATGACTTATTTGTATGAACTTGAGAAGATACTTGTGATTGTAATTGTGGTGTGTTGAATGGATCGGTTGCCACATTTTGGCATAACTAATTGGGATTGGTTGCCATGTTCCGGCATAATTATGGGATCACTTGCCATGTTTCGATATAAACATTGGATCGAATTTCGCGTTTTGGTATGCTAGTTGTTTGTGTTTGGGTTCCATGAGAGGACCAATGACTTGTCATAATTGCATATATTGTTGAGCATGTGATAATCGATATTGTATATGTTCGATATTTTGCATGTTTATAATGTTGTATTGACTTGCTTATGTTACACTTAGTGGGATAGCCGCGTGATCCTACCAGTACACTGTGGTTGTGCACTGATACTGCACTTGCTCTTATTTTTGTTGAGTATAGGGCATCTTCAAGCGGCTATTGACAGACATCGTTTAGAAGATCAATGGTCATTCGAATTCAAGGGTGAGCCAATTCTTCCGGGCTGCCATGAGTTCTCTTTCGTTTATGTCCACCATTTCAGACTAGATTTTTCTAGTTAGTTGATTAGTTTGGGGTTGCATCCCTTCTTGTTTAGACTTGTTGAACTTTAGATGTTTTTGTACATTGACTTTCAGGTTGTAGGTTATTTCTTCCGCATTGTTTAGTTCGTTGTTATACTTTTGTTGGAGTTTATAGGTACTCCTATTTCTTTCCTTAGTATTTAATTTGTTCTCGTATCCTTAAATGTCTTAGTTTTGGTTTACTTTCTTGGTTTGGGTTGTAGTAGTGGTTCTCCCACTGGAGAGGTAGTGTGGGTGTCGATCACGACGGTCTGGGTCGTGACAAAATTGGTATCATAGCCTAGGTTCATTGATCTCGATGTACCAAAATGATTCTAGTAGAGTCTCGTGGAACGGTACGGGAACGCCTTTACTTTTATTCGAGAGGCTATAGGACTTTAGGAAATCTCTCTGTTTTCTCTTGTCTCCTTTCGTGCTGTGACTTGATTCCAATTCGTATCTGACGATTCAAATTGGTATCTAACTTCCTTCACTTTTCTGTCCGTAGATGGTTATTAGTAGATACAATGGCGTCAGACCCGTATCTCCCGTCAACGCTCCAGCTGAGGAATCTGCAGCGAGAGGTCGCGGTCGAGGTAGGGATTAAGGAAGAGCTAAGGGTAGAGGCCGTGGAAGAGTAGCGCCTGCTAGGAATGGAGCTCCTATTGAGAATGATCCCGTGAATGAGAACCCTCCTGTGCATCATAAAGAGATTGAAGAAGAGAATGTTGATATTGAGAATGTTGAGGATGTGGGACAAGACAAAGAAGTACAGGCTGAGACTACGATGTTCCCCCCATAAGCCCAGTGTTAGCTCGACAACATGTCATTCTTGAAAGGGTTGGTTGGTCCTGGATTGCTTCCTTTTGCTCTAGCAACTCGAGCTCTTACCTATCATCCTGTTACTATCATTCGTCATTTGTTGGATTCTGTTATAACTGGTAATGAACATGAAATGTTGACTAAGTTTTTGAAGCTAAAGCCTCCTGTGTTTCTTGGTTCTGAGAGTGAGGATGCGTACGAGTTCATCTTAGATTGCTATGAGAGGCTTCATAAATTGGGAATTGTCCATTAGCATGGGGTTGAGTTTGTCTCTTTTCAACTTCAATGTGAGGCTAAGCAGTGGTGGAGAGCGTATATGAAATGCAGATCTTCTACTTTACCTCCACTTACTTGGACCCAATTTCATGCTCTGCTTTTAGAAAAGTATATGCTTAGGGCTTTGAGAGATCATAAGAAAGATGAATTTATGGCTTTGGAACAAGGCGGTATGTCTGTGGCCGCTTATAAGGCTAAGTTCCATACTTTGTCCAGATATGCTACTCAATTGGTGACTACCGAGAAGGAGATGATCCGGTTATTTATTAGGGGACTAAATTCCAAGTTGCAAGCATTATCTGTTCATATGAATTCTACAGGGAAGAGCTTTAATGAGGTAACATACTATGTTAAGAAAGTGGAGGGGGTTAGGCGAGACGGTCAAGCTAAGGCATGGGCAAAAAGGGCCAAGAACTTGGGTAACTTTCAAGGTTCTTATTCCAAGGGGTCCAAAAGGCCAACGCTCGTAGCTAAGCCAATTCAATCTGCTATACCCACGTGTATATGAGGAGAGATTGCGCCCACCCACGTGTGTTAGATTCCGTGCAATAGCAATCTAGAGTAGTGGTACCTGCGGGGAATCGTAATAATAATAGAGGACGTCCACAAGGTGGCGAGGAGGTAATCAACGAGGCCGTGGAGGTAGAGGAAATGGTAATGCAGGCCGGGGTAACGCGTAACCAGACGGGGAATATAGGGCTCAATGTTATGTATTTTTGGGGAAGAATGAGGCAGAGGCGTCTGACGCAGTGATCACATGTACTAATCCTGTCTGTGACCAAATGGATAATGTGTTATTTGATCCGGGTTCTACTTATTCTTATGTATCCGTGAGATTTGCCTCAAGGTTTGATATGATTTATGATATATTTGATGCCTCATCTATATTTCTACCCAAGTTGGAGAGTCAGTCATAGTCACCCATGTCTATCGCGCTTGTCCTATTTTGTTTATTGGTTTCCAAATATGGGTTGATTTGGTAATTTTGGATATGACTAATGATTTTGATATAATCTTAGGCATGACTTGGTTGTCCCCCTATTATGTTATGCTTAATTCTAATACTAAGTTTGTAACTCTAGAAATTTTGAGAAGGGAAAATTATAGTGGGAATGAGTGTACATGCCTAAGCAAGCTAAGATCATATCTTTCATTCGGACTAGGAAATTGATAGGGCAGGGTTGTTTGGCTTATTTGGCTCAAATTATGAATGTTGAGATTGAGGCTCCATCCATTGAGTCTATTCATGTGGTGTCAGAATTTAGAAAAGTGTTTCCTAATGACTTTCCTGGTATGCCTCTAGATAGATATATCGACTTCTGCATTGATTTAGAACCTGGTACACGTCCCATTTCTATCCCTCCATATCGCATGACTCTGGCAGAATTAAAAGAGCTTAAGGCTCAAATCCAAGAGCTTCTTGATAAGGGATTTATTTATCCTAGTGCTTCCCCATGGGGTGCTATAGTTTTGTTTGTTAATAAAAAGGATGGTAGTATGAGAATGTGTATAGATTACCGACAATTGAATAGGGTCACTATTTGAAATAAGTATCTTTTGCCTCGAATAGATGATCTTTTTGATCAATTGCAATGGGCGTCAGTTTTCTCTAAGATTGATCTAAGGTCTGGCTACCATCAATTGAAAATTAGGCCTGAGGATGTGCCCAAGATGACATTTAGAACTCGCTATGGGCACTATGAGTTTTTAGTTATGTCTTTTGGTTTGACCAATGCGCTTGCAACTTTGATGAGTTTGATGAATGGGGTGTTCAAACCATTCCTTAATTCATTTGTTATAGTTTTTATTGATGATTTTTGGTCTATTCGAAAAGTGAAAAAGAGCATGCCGACCATCTTCGTATTGTTTTGAGTGTTCTTGGGAAACAAAGGTTGTATGCTAAATTTTCTAAGTGTTAATTTTGGTTGACTTCGGTTGCATTTTTGGGGCATGTAGTTACAAAAGAAGGGGTAATGATAGATCATCAAAAGATTGAGGCGGTTAAGAATTGGGTTCGGCCTAGCTCTGTGACGGAATTAGGAGTTTTGTGGGGCTTGCTAGCTACTATCGTCGATTTGTGAAGAACTTTGCTTTTATTGCACACACTTGACTAATTTAACCAAAAATGAGGTATCATTTGAATGGACTGAAAAATGAGAGGAGAGCTTTCAAAAGCTCAAGACTCTCTTGACCACCGCACCCATCCTAGCATTACCGGTGGAAGGTAAAGATTTTATTGTTTAATGTGATGCTTCACATTCTGGTTTGGGTGCTGTGTTGATGCAATATAAGAGTGTTATAGCTTATGCCTAGCGTCAATTGAAGGTGCATAAGAGAAATTACCTAACACATGATTTGGAGTTGGCAGCGATAGTGTTTGCTCTTAATATTTGGTGACATTACCTTTTGGTGTTAAGTGTGAGATATTTACTGATCATCGCAGTTTGTAACATGTGTTCACTCAAAAGGATCTGAATTTAATACAGTGAAGGCGGAAGGAGTTACTTAAAGATTTTGATGTCACCATTCAATACTATTCGGGTAAGGCGAATGTAGTGGTAGACGCTTTGAGTGGGAAAGCGGTGAGTATGGGTAGTTTAGCTTGCTTAAGTATAACTAAGTGACATTTGGTTAAGGAAATTTAGACCTTAGAGTCTAAGTTCATGCAGTTGGGCATCTCAGAAAGAGGTGGGGTGTTAGCTAGCATTGAAGTGAGGGCCATATTTATGGATGAGATCAAAGCCAAACAATTTGAAGATGAGACTTTGGAGGAGCTTAGGAAGAAGATTGCGCTTTATAAGGCACAAGAGACCACTCTTGATGCGGAAGGTGTGCTCAATTTTAAAGGGAGAATATGTGTTCCTAGAGTAGATAACTTGATTGAGAAATTGTTGGCAGAGTCTCATAGTTCGCGATATTCTATTTATCTGGGTGTGACCAAGATGTATCGAGATTTGAAGCGAATTTATTGGTGGCAGGGCATGAAGAATGATATAGCGGAGTTTTTAGTGAAGTGTCAAAATTGTCAACAAGTGAAGTATGAACATCAAAGGCATGCAGGTTTGCTTCAAAGATGCCAATTTCGAAATGGAAGTGGGAAAAAATAGTCATAGATTTTGTGGTTGGTCTTCCCAAGACTTTGGGGAAGTGTGATTCTATTTGGGTAGTGGTTGATAGATTGACTAAGTCAGCCCATTTTACTCCGGTAAGAATAGATTATAATACTGAACAATTGGCTAAGGTTTATGTGATAGAGATAGTGAGGTTGCATGGGGTGCCCCTCTCTATCATCTCAGACCGTGCTACTCAATTCACATCCAAGTTTTAGAGGAAATTACATGATGAACTATGCACACAACTCACTTTTAGTACAGCCTTCCATCCACAGAAAGACGGGCAGTCAAAGAGGACTGTTCAAGTGTTAGAAAACATGTTGAGGGCATGCGTGCTTGATTTTGGAGGGCATTAGGATAAATTCATACCTTTGTGTAAGTTCTCCTATAATAATAGTTATCACTCCAGCATTGATATGGCACCATTTGAGACATTATATGGGAGGGGATGTAGATCACCCATAGGATGGTTTGAGGCTGGAGATGTGAAACATTTAGGGGTTGATTTAGTGAAGGATGCTCAAGATAAGGTGAGGAGTATTCAAGCTAAGATTTTAGCAGCCCAGAGTAGACAAAAGAAGTATGCGGATCATAAGGTAAGAGACATGGCGTACAAACCGGTGAGAATGTTCTTCTTAAGATATCACCCATGAAAGGAGTGATGAGATTTGGTAAGAAGGGCAAACTAAGTCCGCGATACATTGGTCCCTTTGAGGTTCGTGAATGTGTAGGGCCGGTAGCGTATAGATTGGCATTGCCTCCTAATCTATCGGGTGTTCACCCGATATTTCATGTGTCTATGTTGAAGAGATATCATGGTGACGGAGATTATATCATTAAATAGGACTCAATTGTGTTGACAAAGACCTCCAATATGAGGAGGAATCGATTGCAATTCTTGATCGTGATGTACGCAAGTTGAGGACCAAAGAGATTAAGTCCTTGAAGGTTCAATGGAAGCATGGTCCAATTGAGGAAGCTACTTGGAAAATCGAGAGGGACATGCGAGACAAGTATCCCCAATTGTTTGTCGATTCAGGTACTACTTCATTCCTTCTTTAGCCTGTTTTTTCTAAGTTGTCACTTGGGGACGAGTGATGGGTAAATTGGTATCTATTGTAATGACCGAGTTCTGTCATTATTTAGAAGCCAACGGGGGTAAATTTGGGGCCGAAAAACTTTTTCATAGTATTTGGATTTTCCTAACCTAGTCCAGATTTGGACGAAATTTGAGTCTTTAAGGTGTAGGGAAATTTGGTAACAATCGGGTGATTTATTTATAATTATAGTTACATGAGTGGTTAGATAACACGTTAAAAAATCCATACGACTTTACAGAATTGAATTCGGGCAAGTAGTACTCTCGAAATCGATCTTAGCGTGAAGGGTATTTTCTAAGCGTCGTGGGTTAGAGGTGTGTTGTGAAATAGGGATTTTGGAATTCTTTAAATAGCTCACTGTTTCGTGCAAGCCGCTATGGTGATGTTTTTTGTCACTCTGGGGGGGCCGCTGCAGCGGGGTGAGGGCCACTATGGCGGGTTTGACGCGACTTAAAGTCATAAATAAACCCCTAAATGACCTTATTTTGCACTTTTCAATTTTTAGAGCTAAAGAACGAATCCTAGGCGACTCCTAATAGTTTTGCACCATTCTTGAGGCTAAAGGTAAGTTTTTCACTCCCTGAATTCGTTTTTCGATCCGTAAAATGTAATAGAATGGGTAATTATTGATGGGGAATGGTTTTGATCTAGATTCTATGATGTAAACAACCCTATTTTGGATACTTGGGATCATAGGTTTGATCTAAGGTTTCATAGAATTGTTAGCAATTCGGGTAATTAATGATTGTTTATTGATTCCTGTGTTATTATGACTGTTTGTAGACCAAGAACAAGCTGAACGAATCAGGAAAGGGAAGGATGAAGTTTCTTAGGGTTTCAAAGTTTGTTTCGAGGTAGTTGATGGTTGTGATTCTATGATTGTGTGATGTATGTTTGTTCTTGCTTCATTATGATACTTGCATGTATGCGAATGTTGTATTATTGATCACACTTGTTGTAAATGAGATAGATGAATGATGAATGACATGAATCATGACTTATTTGTATAACTTGAGAAGATACTTATGATTGTGATTGTGGTGTGTTGAATGGATCAGTTGTCACATTCCGGCATAACTAATTGAGAACGATTGCCTCATTCCGGCATAATTATGGGATCGGTTGCCACGTTTCGACATAAACCTTGGATCGGATACCGCGTTCCGGTATGCTAACTGTTTGGGTTTGGGTTCCATGAGATGACCAATGACTTGTCATAATGTGTATCTTGAGAAATGTGAAAGTGTTCGTTATCCATAAATGTTGATAATATTGTATATGTTCGATATATGCATGTGTCTATAATGTTGTATTGACTTACTTGTGTTACACTTAGTGGGATAGCCGCGTGATCCTACCAGTACACTGTGGTTGTGTACTGATACTGCACTTGCTCTTATTTTTGTTGAGTACAGGGCATCTTCAAGCGTCTACTGACAGAGCTCGCTTAGGAGATCAGTGATCGTCGTTTTGAATTCAAGGGTGAGCCAGTTCTCCCGGGCTGCCATGGGTTCTCTTTCGTTTATGTCCACCATTTCGGGCTTAGACTTTTCTAGTTAGTTATTAGTTCATTAGTTGGGGTTGTATCCCTTCTTGTTTGAACTTTAGATGTTTTGGTACATTGACTTTCAGGTTCTAGGTTATTTCTTCTGCATTTGTTTAGTTGTAGACTTTTGTTGGAGTTTATGGGAACTTCCTATTCCTTTCCTTAGTATTTAGCTTGTTTCGTATCCTTAAATGCTTTAGTTTTTGGTTTAGTTGCTTGGTTTGAGTTATAGTAGTGGTTCTCCCACCGAAGGGTTAGTGTGGGTGCCAATCACGACGGTCTAGGTTGTGACAGTCCCTAATTACTTGTCCACTTTTGAATTGTCACACTTATTAAAAAAACAATGATTGACATAGTGAGTTTACCATTTTACCCTTGTTAATTATAAAGTGGATGAATTACAAACTTAAGATTTTCAATAATATATTGTTATAGTTCGAAAGAATTACAATTTGATCATATATATGCATAAAAATGATCATATAGACTCGTTTGTGTTGACAAT
Organism: Solanum pinnatisectum; assembly: GCA_035578085.1. Lineage (NCBI taxonomy): Eukaryota > Viridiplantae > Streptophyta > Magnoliopsida > Solanales > Solanaceae > Solanum > Solanum pinnatisectum. The sequence goes on from CM069078.1 coordinate 35,456,913, forward strand.
CATCAAATTAATAATAGTTTCTATATATTTAAATTTTACTTTGATTCATACAATTTATATGAACATTGAGTTTCATTGTTGTTAGTAATTAAATCATGACTTTTAGTATACTGAAAAGGTAGAGGATAGTATAATACTACGTATTGTTTTAATTTACTGAAAAATTATATCATGATATGTATAGTTTAAAGTCAAAGGAAAATCTGATTTTATTTTTTTCCACAAAGTTAGAGGAAAATAGATTTTTTTTCACCCTAACAATTAGCAAACTTTACATTAACGATAGCAACAACATACAATTTGGGATGGTAATTAAAGCATTTTTATTGAGAGATGAAAATAGAAATTTGATTGTACAAAGAAAAGATAAAATTTGAAAGAAAATCGAAACAATTATAACAACATCGTAGATCCTAGTCTCAAATTTATCACGTCTACATGGAGGATTTTCCTTAGCCAAAGTCACACGGCCAGGCGCCAACATACATGTAATCGAAAGTACATGCATGTTCTTCAGGATACCTATGAACACTACAAAACATTCCTTTACATCGACAGCTAAATCCTATTAATCCCACTTTCTTCTTGCAAGTCATGCATCTTTGCTTAGTCAATTTTTTTTGTATCTACTTGATTCCATAGACAAAACAAAAAGAAAATAAAGGTATTTTACAATAAATAAAAATAAAAAAATATATATAAATATATAAATATATAAATATATATATATATATATATATATATATATATATATATATATGTTATATTACAAGAAAAATTGAGAGTATACTAATTGTTAAATTCTATAACAAAGTCTATGTTTTCAAGATCAATATCAGCTGATGGATATCCCTTTCAGCATTCTATATTATGATCACCATCGTCTTCTTTGTCCATAATAGCAAGTACTTCATCTCCAACATCGTCTTCCTCTACAATAATGTCCTCTTCTAATTGCAAAGATGAATCAATAAGTTCTCCAACGTCATTCATATTCTCATCGCTAGTAGATTTTTCCTTCTTCTTTATCTTACATATTACATAACCCCTGTTCTTAATTTCTCTAGTACCCAAATAACCATCATATAAAGAGTATTCCGTCATTAGCCACTCGCCATTAGCATTCTTGTTATCACTTTCGCCGTAGGTGTACTTCAAACTTTTCACGAAACCCATAAGTCTACATTTGTTGTCAAACACCTCTTTTTCCGTTCCTTGTGGCTTCCACGTACCCTTCCCCACAGTTCGGACAACTCTTTTCCATTTTGATTTTTTTCTTTTGGGGCGTTATGAACCTTCAAAATCCTGTCAGGGTTCGTTCTCTGCGTAAAGATTAACCACCTCCATACATTGATTCTGATTGGAAAGTGGTTCATCTCGCGTAAATCCTACCAAGTAATTCATGAGTTCAATATTTTTCGGAAAAAATATATAACCCAACCGACCTATTTTAGCTCGAGCCATTATTTTAGAGATTGATGAATTAACGAAACAATAATATGAATAGAGCTATATATTCCTATTTAAAAGTAGAAACTAAATTAAACCAGAACTAGCAACCACTCTAACAAATCTTAATTAAACATAACTAAGTGTGTACCATAGTTTATAGACAGAAAATTTGGCATTCGTAATGAATATCAAATTAGGAGTTACCTAATTTTGATTGACTAACTTTTTTTTAGCGGTTGTTTCCTACTTTTCCAACACGGATTTTAATAGGAAACATATTAAATTTTTATCATAAGTTTATATATGGAATCTTTAAGTGTTTTGAATTATAAAGTTGTCATATTTGGAAATTATCTAAAAATAAATTAAGACCACTTCTTTTTATACGTAATTTTCAAATATGACAATTTTATATTTCAAAAAACGCTTAAAGATTCCATATCTTAACTTATTATAAAAATTTAGCATAATTCCTATTAAAATCCGTGTTGGAAATGGAAATATCAATATTCCCCAAAACTGAAACCAAATCAAAAAAGGAAAGGGCAAACAACCGCTAAAAAAAAGGTTAGCCAATCAAAATTAGGTAACTCCTAATTTGATATTCATTATGAATACCAAATTTTCTCCCTATATATTATCACCACCAAAAGGCAAAAGCAACACTCATCAATTAAGAGCTAGTATAATTTTCTCTTCTAATAAGAAATAATCAAAATATTAGTACAACAAAGTGATAATAAATCAAATTAAAGGAGGATGACTTCTTGTGGCAAAGTAGAAAATACAATTTTATGTGCAAGGGGTTGTGGTTTTTATGGAACCTCAAGCAACCACAACCTTTGTTCTCAATGTTACAAAGCTTTTCTTAAAGAAGAAGAAGACAAGAATATCGCGGTTTTATCTGAAAAGATATCATCTCTTACTTTTCATGAAGGTACAACGACTGAGAATGTTGATTCGACAATGAAGATTAAGCAAAGATGCATGACTTGCAAGAAGAAAGTAGGATTAATAGGGTTTAGCTGTCGATGTAAAGGAATGTTTTGTAGTGTTCATAAGTATCCTGAAGAACATGCATGTACTTTCGATTACAAGTCTGCTGGTCGTGTGACTCTGGCTAAGAAAAATCCTCCATGTAGACATGATAAACTTGAGAATAGGATCTAAGGACTTTGTTGTAATTGTTTCAATTTGCTTTCAAATTTTATTTTATCTTTATAAAAATTTCAATTTGCATCTCTTAATAAAAATGCTTTAATTACCATCCCAAATTGTTATGTTATTGCTATCGTTGATGTAAATTTGGCTAATTTTTTTAAGGGTGAGAAATTATAAAATAAGATTCTCCTTCGACTTTAAATTATATTTTATGGTATACTTTTTCAGTAAAACACTATGTAGAACTAGCCATTAGAATATCCTCTACTTTTTCAATATTCTAAAAGTTATAATTAATGTTCAATATGTAAATTGTATGAATCGAAGTAAAATTTAAAGATATAGAAACTAATGCTATTAAGTTGCTATTAAGATGCATAATATTTAGGTTGAAAATTAATACCCAAAAGATTTGCTTCTTCAAGTTTAAGAAGATTGTATCAAAAAAAGGATAATTTTTTTTCTTTCATGATTTACTTCTAGCATTAACTAAAAGTATCAAATTATTACTTTAGTTCATTAATACCAGTGGCGGACCTACCAATCCAAGGGTCAAGCAACACCCCTTCGTCGGAAAATTATGTTGTATATAATGATTAAATTTTAGTTTAATAAATATAAATACATAGACACTTCTTGAAACAAGTTGAAAGTCAAGTTTATTGGTTAGAGGTTTGCAAACACTCCATGAGGTCATGTGTTCAAGTGCCTATTTATAATTTTTTTTATTATAACCATTGACATCCCTTAATGAAAATCCTGCGTCCACTAATTAATACTATACATTAATTAATATGACTTTTACAATAAAATATGCACTTCATTTCTTTATTAAATCTTAAACAATGTACAAAGTTCATTATGAAAGAAATAAAAATGAAAAGTAACTTACAAGTTACGATTCTCAGCTTGTCATGCTCCCTATAAATTTTTATTTGCCACAATATTTGCCTCAATTCATAGTGAGTGAGTTTACATGAGTTCGTGATGTATAGAGATAGAGATTCTAGTTTGTGTTGTCTACGTCGAACGTAATACTAAAAATTTAAGAAATAAGATTGGTAAAATGCTATAATCATTATTGTATAATTAAGAGTAACACAATAATTTTAATATGATCTTATTGGATTATCAGTTTAACTATTAACCAAAATCATAAAATTGATAATCGAATCAATAACCTAATAAATTTGATTACAAAATCATTTAAAATTCGTTAATCAATACTAATAAACTAATAATATTTTTTTCGATTCAATTTATCGATTAAATCAATTTTTAGTACTCCCCACAAAAGGAAGACCGCCAGAAACCAAATCAACAAGGACATAAAGATCTATTTCCCTTAATTAACTTTGCACGGTTAATTTAGAAACCAATTCTACTATTTTTCAAATTTTAAGAGTCAAATAACAAAATTTAGACAACAAATTTTCAATAGGCCTTCAAATATTTCAATATGACAATTTTATAATTCAAAACACTTAAAAATTATATTCCATACATAAAGTTATGATAAAAATTTAATATGTTTCCTATTAAAATCCGTGTTGGAAAAGGAAATATTAATATTCCCCAAAACTCAAACCAAATCAAAAAAGAAAAGGGCAAACAACCGCTCAAAAAAAAAGTTAGCCAATCAAAATAAGGTAACTCCTAATTTGATATTCATTATGAACACCAAATTTTCTTCCTATAAATTATGGTATATACTTATTTATGTTTAATTAAGATTTGTTAGAGTAGTTCCTAGTTCTAGTTTAATTTGGTCCCTACATTAAAAATAAGGAGAAAAACTAACAAATGCCCAAAAAAAGGTAAAAAAGATAAATAGGAATGAAGGTCATAAATAGATGTCACATCACCTTGTCTACATTTATTTTTATTATATATATAGATATACAAATTAAAGAATCAAATAAATGGAAGAATAGTAATTGTCATTTTCTTTTTTATATAATAAGAAAATACCCATAAGGCAAAAAAAAAATAAAATGATGAGACTTTTAGTTTTTCAAATTATGGGAATTGAGTGGAGTAGTAAATTTTTAGACATTCAATTTTTTACATTAAAGAATAAAATAAATGGAGGAGTAGTAATTGTTATTTTTCTTTTTTATATCATATAAAATATAAAAAAATATTTGGCATGTGAAGAGTCTGATGTACATAAATGTTCCTTCATTAATATAATATTTATTTATAATAAATTAAATAATACTTTCATACTAAATTAAATATTTTAAATATGAAAAAGGGCCAATAAAGGAGAAAAAAGAAAAATGGGAATGGAGATCAGAGAAAGGTGCCACATCACCTTCTCTGTGTTTCTCCTTTATTTATATATATATATATATATACATACATATTATTTACAAATAAATACTTAAGTAAACAAATTAAGGGTAAATATGTAATTTTATTATTTTAATCCATGTATAACTAATACCCTCATAACTTATTCCACCTTCTATGAGTATTAGCTATGTATAATTACAAAAATACAACCAAACACCACATAAAATCAATACATGAATAACTTTTATACAATATTTGGAGACACACCAATCAAACATTGTATAAAATTTAGGTAGAATGACCTGATAGACCCTTATACTTGACTCTATTTGTAAGTTGGACTCTTATACTTACGATTTTGTCAATTAAACCCTTAAACTCATTGAAACACAATATTTTAAACTCTTTCCTCATCCTATGTGTGAGTGTGATACACTTATTTACACGTAGGATTCCATGTCATTTTTAATGACACATAAGAAATTAAATATCAGACAAATAAAATAAAAATAAAAAACATACCCTGGAAGTTTTATTATTCTCTCCATTTTTGCTCTCAAATTGAGCACAAATTCATGTTAAATTTGGTGGAATTCTTACCTATCTTGAATTTTACACTATTGATTCACAAACACAAACCCAGCCCCAACAAATCCCTATACAATTTTAAATTTATTTCATAAATTCACAAAACTCATTTGTTATTCTTGAAGCTTCATCAAGCTTATCAATGAAGTTTTTTCATTTTTCAATACCTATGTTTTACTCGAAAATATAAATAGAAGAAAAATGACTAGTTTCGAAAAATCGACTATACTTATTATTTGAAGAGAAGTCGATTTTCCAAAAAGAAATAGAGTCGCCACTTAATTTTTTAGTAAAAATCAAGAAAAAACTTAAAATTTTCAGAAGACTCAAACAGATAAAATCAATTGAAAAAAAAGGGGTTCGGAGTTCAATGTACATTCCGAGAAAGTGTTAGGCCCTCGGAATATCCGCTAACTTGCAGTTGACCGACAATTTGACTACAAAATGACTTTGACTAATTTTTTTTGAAATTTTAACTAAGTAAAAGTACTCATTTATTTTTATTTATTTACTTATTACTATTATTTTTCTAATTAGTTATTTTTTTTAAGGGGAAATAAACTAAAGGGGATCATTCCAAAGGGACAAGACTAATGATAAAATAGAGCTAAGTAATAAATAAAATATATATAAGAAAAAAATAAATATTTTAACTTTTGAATATAAAGAGAAACGACTATCTTTGGGAAATTAATTAAGTTAAACCAAAAGTGTTAGTCAATAACAAATAAAGAGCAAAGGGAGGAAATATCAAATTTGGGCCTTTGGCCCAAATTCAAAACCTACCCTAAAGTCTAAAAAAAATTCCCAAAATCAAGGGTTTTGACCCATTTTTATCCCTGTATCACAATGTATACACAAGTGTATCACAGTGTATATTAGCTCATTTTTCCTGCATTAGGCTTTCATTTGCCCTGTATTTCAGCTTCTGCTCTTGGAATGATGAAATCAACTCGAGTAGGATGAGTGCTGGGTTTCAACCCAATGGAATGCAAAGGGGGAGTCTTGATAGACTCAAACGAGGGGTTCATGCAAGAAAAGATGAAAGAAAGAATTATAATCACATCAACACTTAGAGATACTAAACAGAGAAGAATAAAATAATTTCTCAGAGAGAACAAAACTTCAACGGCCTCACCAAATCTATTTGAGGAGGTTACAATGATATTATAAATAAAGAGCTTAAACCAAGTTTGAATGGGCACTAGGAGAGTCTCAAAATCATTTAAGAGGATTTAGGAAAGAAAACTAGTAACATACGTGATGCTAGAAGACCGAGAATGAAAATTTATAAATTTTTTTTTAAATATTTTAAATAAAGAGCTTAAACCAAGTTTGAATGGGCACTAGGAGAGTCTCAAAATCATTTAAGAGGATTTAGGAAAGAAAACTAGTAAGATACATGATGATAGAAGACCGAGAATGAAAATTTATAATTTTTTTTTAATATTTTAAAAATAAAATAAAGAGAGGAAGGAGATAGCTTAATCAATTAAAGCAAACCAGTAGATGTAAGTTTTCCACAAAATTGCAATTTGACAACTTATGAGAATAAGAAGATGCATAGTTCAAGTAAAGTGCAGGTACGAGCAGTCTTAATAGCCTCAACAAGTTGAAACTAATTATAATGGCAAGATCGATCTAAATTTCCAAGATTAAACTAGCAAGACAACATCTTGGAGATGAAACCAATGCAAAGAGGTGAGAGCAAGAATCATATCTAAAACAAGAAAAGCAAAGTTTAAACCTATCTCTGCACCGCATTCTGGACAAAACCATAGTGATGTAAATGATCATATAAGCATGAACACAATCCGAGCTATTTTTAGCTAGTAACAAAACATGAAACCATAATAGAAGACCAACTCAAATCAATAAAATTTTATTTGCGCAAATAAACTAATGATTAGAAAGAGATCGATAATCTTAACTACAAGCAGGGAAAATATCAAACTTAGACATTAACAAGATTAAAGCCAACTTGAACAGATGGACAAATCAGTGAACAAATATGATCTACATAGATCGTGAATTTAGGTGAGACTATCGACAACAAGTTCCAACAAAACAAACAAAAAATGCTCTAGATTGATATTTCAACCGTATGAAAGCCTTCAAACTATTTTAAAACAAAAGCCAAAGAAATAACTGGATACATAAGAGGGGAATAAAGAAGAACTGAATAGCTAGAAGATTACCTTTTTTGGAGCAGGAACTGGGACGAGAACGAGCCGACCACAAGCTTTCACAACCACAGAGAAACTCCAATGAACTCCGAGGAACTATAAACAGAAACAAGAGAGAATAAAACTCAGATTTGAGCCTCTCAAACTCAATCTGCAAAATACTATTTAGCTTAGATTTCCACTCTCTTTATTATGGTTTCCTCGGTATTCTTTGTATCTTTTTTCGTACCTCTCCCCTTATACGTAAATTGTATCTACTCTAATTTCTCACTGTATTTTTCCAACTTTTTGCCCATATATTTTCCCAACTTTTTTTCCCCCATATATTTTCCCAATTTTTTTTTTCCCCCAACCCTTAACAAAGAAGAAGAGAGGGTTTACATAGGAGGAATTAGGACACGATTTTGGGGGGAATTCGGGAGAAAACTTCCATTCAAAATTCGAATTCCTTTTTGGATAAGGCTGCCAGCCAGCTCGAATTCGTACCATTCTCAACGGGATGAGGATGGTATCCGTCCGATTTTTGGGCAAGGACGAACGGGCGAGGAGATGGGGACACGTTGGATGACTCTCCAAAGTTCTTGTACAAGATGGACATGCATGAGTGAGAATGAGCTGCTGGGTCGAGTCCGCTGGAGCAGCATTTCTGGGTTTCGCGTCTGGTCACACGAGGAAGAAGGAAAAAAAAAAAGAAGATGCGGGGTTGTTTTGGTGTTGCATACTGCTGTATGTATTGTATTGTTGTTGTATGTTGTAATGTTATATTGGGTGGGTCCTTTTGTTTAATTGGTGTTGGGCTGGGAAAGGTTTAAAGGAATTAAGAGTGGACTTGGAATTGGAATGGGTTGCTGAAGTTATTGTTATATTTGGACAAGGCTGAGGTGTTCAATTATAGGCTGCTGGAATTGGCCCAAATAACAAAAAGGGTTAGATCTTTTAAGAAGTAGCCATATTGAATTTAATTTAGATGAATTAATATTAATTGATTTACGAGCTTCTTAATCTTAACGAAATAAAATAATTAACTTAATTATGAACTAAATAATTTAAAATATAAACTATTATATAACCAAACTAATTAACCAAATATTTAACAAAATCTTTTTTGAGACGATTTTTGAATATTCATAACCTATGCTAATTATATACAAAATTGTCTAAAACATATATATATATATATATATATATATATATATATATATATATATATTATTTAAAATTATAAAAGGTGACAAAACTATTTAAAATAACTTGAAAAATATTTTGAATTTTATAGAGTCAATTATCGTTTGGAATTTAAGAAGCTCGATGATTAATATATATTATGGATGGTCAAAATTGGGTGTCAACAACCCACTATCATCAAAGAATATGCACGAAATCGAGATTTTAAAAGAACAAATATGACAAAACGAAAAGAACTAGGAGGAAATTGATTTGCAGCAAAAAGAATGAATTTTGAGAAAAAATTTAGGGTTGGGACAATGTGCGGGGGTGTTAAAAAGAAAAAGAAGAAGGGAAATGGTGGGTGAAACCAAAGAAAGAAGGAAAGAAGTTGAATGGGTTTAAGAAATTTGGTTTGGGGTGGGGGAGCAGCAATAGGCTGCTTTGAAGAAGATGACACCCCCCCCCCCCCTTTTATGGGGTGTTTTCATTTATTTATTTATTTTTTAAATTTTAATGTTTTTTTATATAAATTTTATACATACTTGCTTTAAAACGCGTGGAATCACGTATCGTTCCAAGTCAGTAATATTAATGCCACATGTGTTCAGTCAATGGTCAGAGGTGTTTAATATATTGTGTTTCATCAAGTTCAAGGGTCTAGTTGACAAAGTCGTAAGTACAAGGGTCCAAAATACAAACAGAGTCAAGTACAAGGGGTCTCCCAGACCATTCCGCCTAAAATTTATACATGAATAATTTTCATTCTATTTACAAACCAAACATGGTATAAAATTAATACATGAATAACTTGGTTATTCATATATTAATTTTGCCCTTATCCAGTAACCAAACGGTCCCTAATCACACTAAAATATACTTAGTAAAAAAAAGTGCCCAAGTCAACTCGTTTTAAAAAAAAGTTGATATTCAGTTATTGTTCCCGGCCCGAGTATTATTTTGCTTGTACTATCGCTTGCCTGTCTAATCTATTTTTTGTCTAACTCAATATTTCAATGTCACATAAGTTTTATTTGGTCGATGGTTAGAGGGGATTAAAATTCTTATTTTACTTGACTTTAAGTGTTCAATTGACAAAGTCATATATAAAAGAACCTAACTAACAATTCGAGCAAAGTGTAAGAGTCTTGTAGGTCATTCCGCCAATAAAAAATAAACAAAAATGTCTTCCTTTGATTTTTGGTCTGACAATATAACTCATGCTAGTAGCATATATAGATTATGTCCCTATCTCATTAATGGATGCGATCCCCAGGCTACGTGCACAAATATGTACTTTTGGGATCACCATTTAGCTTGTGCCTTTGTAATTTTTATCCACATTTACCTGCTTTGAGAATAAATTCAGACGTACGCAATTAAAATTGAAAGTTCGTCTCTGATTTTAGTCCTGACGAATTGAAGTTGAATATTGATGAATGTAGCAAAAAGAATTCAAAATTTTTAGAGATGACAAAGGCCACCTGACTATAGCATATGCACAAATATTCAAAAGCTTCTCTAATGATATAACAAAGAGCAGCTTTCATATATAGCAAATATAAAAGTCATATTTGTATGTTATAGCTATAGTTTGCATAATTGCGCTCCATAATAAATTTTATGTTTGCTATGGAGTTTTTGATTTGTATAATTCGCTACAAACATCCAATTTTATACAAATTGTTCAGTTTTGTATAAATTCATTTATAAATTGTAATTTGTATAATAAGATTTGTATTTGTATAATTATAAGTGTATAGGACAAAAATATATGTATTTGTATATATACTTTTCTCTTGCTTTATACAAACACAAACACATTTTATATCGAAATGTATAAAATTGCTAATTGTATACCGAATCAGATGACAAAAAAAGTTGTTGCGAATTGCAATTAAAATAAACTATGGCTATATCATTTAATTTGAACTAATAGTTTGCTATTTCATACAATTTTTCCTATAACAAAATCCGAAAAAGAATTAGGCCCGCATATGAGGGAGCGTATTGAGAATACAATGAAAAAATAAAACTGTACTCTCTAACGGTTTAAGCTTTTAGATGAGATGATATTAGAGTAGATAGAGGTCTTGAGATCAACTCTCACCATCACCCTTATCAAAACAAATTTTCACGTAATAGCCTATTAACAAAGATTTTGTTAGAAATAACAAGGGGCGCTTGATTATGACATATAGAGAATACTTTGGAGATTGCTCTAATAATATAGCAAAATCTAGGATCCGGCTTCTCTCCATTTCTCCTCTCCATATTTCCCAAGTTCTAGCCTGGATTGGAGACACATATCATAGTTTAAAATTAATGGTTGAGATCTAATTGATTAAAGCAAAGTCCTAACCATAGTTATTTACTTTCATATATTTGCTTCTTAAATATTTTTGCAATCCAACAATTCTAGATTTACATTATATTTTTCCTAAATGTATTTAAAAGAATTTCTTAATTACTTGAGTAATTTTTTTCGGATTTTTTACTTTTTTTTTTCCCTAACGTTTGCCATTTCTCAAATAATATTTGCCAAATTAAAAATTGTGAGCTGACCTTTTTTTTTTTTTTTTTTTTTAAATTTTAGGAGTAAAATAAATGTTGTCACTCAACTTTAAATTCTTTCTTACTCTCTAAATGGAGTCCATATTGCTCTATAGACATTGTAGCTCTTGATACTCTATTAGAATAATAAAAACGTTTAACTGTATTATAATTTTTTTCAAAAAAGTAAAAATATTTAGTAAAAGTTTTAAATATGTATGTAGGGCAGTAAAAAAGTTTTTAATATGTTTAGGGAAAATATAATGAATTGCAAAAATATTTAAGAAGTAAATATATGAAAGTAAATAACTATGGTTAAAACTCTACTTTAATCAATTAGATCTCAACCATTAATTCTAAGCTATGACATGTGTCTCCAATCTAAGCTAGAAATTGGAGAAAATGGAGAGAAGAGAAATGGAGAGGAGCCGGATCCCAAACTGTAAGGCCATCCTCGTAGGAATTCATTGGTGATATACCAATGATTATTATTATTATTATTATTATTATTATTATTATTATTATTATTATTATTATTATTATTATTATTATTATTATTATTATTATTATTATAATGTTGATGTTAAATTTGATTCACTCATCATTATTGATATCATAAATGATCAAACAATGTTAACTGGTAGATCGTGAATATTAATTCTTGTAAGGAAAATCACTATTTAAAAAAATTAAAGCAACTTTATATTTCAGTATTGCTATAGGGATGTCAATAGCTTGGAAGATTATCTGCCAAATTTGGGAGAAAACAAGAAGCATAACTTATTCTTCACACAAAATTGAACTCCCACTTTCAGAATGCTTAGAAGGATATATATATATATATATATATATATATATACATACATATATATATATACACACACACACACACACACACACACACACACATATATATATATATATATATATATATATATAATTTGAAATTTATGATGGTCAATGATCTCAAATTGAAAAAAGAAAAAAGAAAAAAATGAGAACATAAAAGGTTTGTATGATTTTTTGTTAGAAATTATTAAGTTACGTACCAAAAATCAACACCTCATATATCCTAAAGGTCTCTAGGTAATGATACATTAACTTATACTAGTGTTAGTTATCTATCTCTCTCTTTGTTAATATGGATGCATTTTGGATTCAACTCTATGGCTTAGTATGAAAGAAAATAAATATATTCACGAAAAAATATTTTTTTACAAAAATAAGTGAATTTCTTACTTATTTTTTAATATTTATAAAAAAGTAAAAAATTATTATTCCAAAAGTATTGATACATTATCTAGCAAAACATTATGCAAGTGGGTAAAAATGGAGAGTGGGGTTTCAGGGGTGGCGGTCTGGCGAAAGGTGGGATGGTCAAAGAGTGAGGATTGGATGGGTTAGGTAGGTGGAGATCAGGAGACAATAAACTTGAAACATCACTTATACAACTTATTTTCTCTAATTCTATTATGAAAATTATTTTTCTCATTTTTAAAAAGCTTATTTAATCAAACATAAAAATATATTTTATTCCGTACCAAGCACACCCTCGTATTTAAAGGTACCGGAGTATTTTGTATAACGATGAGTTTTTCATCCTTCATGTAACTCAAGGTGAATAAGACAAAAAATCAATTTATCGGCAATATTTTTTCTTTGCTCTAATCAATACATACATTAGCAGCGTACTAGACTAACCCCAACATTATGGTAGCTTAAAAACGGAAGTCCACTTTAGTGATTATTTTTTTTAATCCGCTAGGCGAAGTACCTAGGGCTAGTTTTTTTATTAACAAATAAAAATAGGAACCTTCAAAGAGAAGAGTTCAAGCAAGGGAGGCTAGACCTTACCTTAGTGATCCTATTGCGATAATAAACCTCTACTACTTAACAACCATGAAGAAAATGAAAGTTAGAAAACTAGGTATTCTATTATCATAATAAAGTTTATAGTATTCTCTATAATGATATTACAAATGAAGATACTTAAGTAATGCATGAATATAAAAGTCAAGAATAAGATTGAGTGATCAGCCTCAAACTTCAATTTATATATGTATGAACTAAAAAATATAGTTTGCGCGTCTAAAGTAACCTGAAGTATTTTCTTCTTGTCTTCTTCTTCAAATATGTCATACACACACTTGATAGTTGATCAATTCTTACATTTATTGGATCTTGTTAAAGTTGTTGACATTGTCATATGATTTTGCTTTACTAGTCGCATTGGCAAGTGCCTTGAAACAAATTCATCAGTCACCTTATCATCCCAACTATGTTGTCTTCCATGTGTCTTCTTTTTTATTTTGTTGCTTCCACTTCTTTATTGCCTAGATGAGAGATCCCCTTCCTTGGCCACCTTATCAAAGCATATGTCTAATATCTCTTCCTCATCATCCCCAACGAACATGTTATTTCCCAAGTCAGTATCATAAGCGATTTAAGATTTTTATTAAGAGAGTTAAAAAATAAAATTAAAACATAGTGTTTACGGTTTAGAGTTTAAATGTGGAACCTCAAAATGATAAGGTTTGAATCCCTAAACCACTACATCAATATATATCTAATCTTGTAAAGTATGTATTTAAAGGATTATATATATATACATATATTTCTTAGAGCAAAAATTTAAACTCATTTAATCAACGTCACTTAAAGTTTATTAAAAAGAAGGGCAAACTACATAAATCTCTTTAGTTTAGATCCTAATTACTAGGATTCACGATAGTTTGGAATATTACTTTCGATCTATATCATATTTCAGCTTTTGGATACATGTATCATTACTCGCCAAATACATGTATCCGTCAACTTTAAAAATTGAGATATACTATTTATTAGTTTGAATTAAAGTGGCGTAACTTATTTCCTTAATTAAAGGAATAATTTATGAATAATTAAGAATTTAAACGGATTTACAACATCATTTCCATATCAATTTTAACAATATTTTCCTAAAATAACGAAATCATAAAATCATAATAATTCTCTAATTGTTTACTTCATCTTCTTTGCAACATCTTTATAAGATTAATGATCTTAGATTTACGATTAGTGATTTTGTTGGCACGTATCTTAATGTTGTTATCATGTATCTCAGAAACATATATAATGTATATCTTCTTAATAGCAATAAAATTAGATGTAAGATTAATGATGCTTTTATCATGTATCTTAGTCTTATAGTGTGTAACTCAAACAAATAATGTAGATCGATATTGTTTCACGTGATGTGTATCTCGAAAAAATAATGTGCATCTATATTGTTGCACGTGATGTGTATCTTGAATAAATAATATGTATCGCTATTAATGTTGCACTTGATGTGTACTGGGTGTGATGTTGTATCTGTTCTGTTAAGTAAAACTTGTCGTAATTCTTCCATTTTGATTAAGTCGTTTCTATACTTAGATCTATTCTCGACTTGAAGGTTGGAGGATGAAAAGAGACCCTGCAATGACAAATTCCTGAATGAAAAACAAATAAATAAAAGGTGTTTGATTTGGTATATTATTGCTAATGTGTTGTACCTTTAACAAGAATTATCCGATTTTGTGAATGGTCAGAGGCTCTGTGCCATTAAAGTAGTTTGAGAAACAACAAAATCAAACAGTGTAAAAACTAATTTGATATTTTTTTTTATATTTAACCTTACACCTTTAACAAAAATCATCCGATTTTGTGAATGATCAGCCATTAAAATGGTTTGAGAAAATACAAAATAAAACAATGTAAAACCTAATTTGTAAAACTTTTAAAAATTGAACTTTACAACAATATTAACTCTATTGAAGGGATGAAAACCAAGATACAGTAGAATAATGAAACAATAATAGCAAACTTCTATATATAATGTTGATTGTTAGATTCAGTTTTGAAATTTAAATATGTAAACATGTACTGAGAGGATGAAGGAAGAGAGAAAGATGGTGGAGATGGATGAAGGACGTGGGGTGGGGATGAAAGATTCAGCCGTGTAATGGGATTGAGAGAAGGAAACCCTGATGTGAGAGAAATAACTTGAATAGTTAATGTATCATTAATTAAGAAGTTTAAATTTTAAGATAATTATTCAATATCATATTTCAGCGATTTGTATATCTGATTAAATCTTTTAAAATATATGATATAAATATTAAAAGCTGTAATATATGTAATTATTTTAAACTAAAGATACAATAAGTATATATGATAGTAATGTATGTCTAGTTATGTTGAATTTCCATGGTTTGGCCCATGAAAAAAGAATCAGGTCCACATAAGAGGGGCGTGTTAAGAATACAATTAAAAAATACAAGTGTGTTCTCTCTAACCACTTAGACTTTTAGATGAGATGATCACATTCTAATTACTACTACTTAATGCTTAACTCATTAACATTTTCAACATCTTATGACTCATGCATTATCAATTAATCAACAACAAACAATAATTGACTTTGCATATGTTGTGAAAAAGTTAAAGTTGATTTTTTGGAATATGATAGATTGTTCTAGTAATGTTTCTAGAATAGTGTAGGATAATATCTAGGATAATTATCTTAAAAAATATCTAGAAGATAAAGTTCACTAGAATTTTCTTTGTAGAAGTATCTAGAAGAATTTCTAGAACCATCCATGAACAAGTATAAATATGGGTGGTCTTGTACATTTGTAAGTAACCCAAGCATTCTAAGAACAACCCAATTCAAGAGTCTTCTTCCATAATCAAGTTCTCCCTTCTAGCTTCCTCTTCTTTAGTTGAATCTTCCGATCTTAGTTAACGATCTTGGGCTAGCAGAAGGTTTCCCGATTATACTTTTCTTCTGCTATTCTCTACATGGTATCATAGTCATAGTTGTAAATTGGCTTGTGGGTGTTATTTCAAGATCAGGTTATAGGTAGATTCAACAGGTTTGTCTACATGGATTTTAGCGGCCGTGTTAATGGACTGGGGATGGAGTTGTTGAATCAGTCCAATTACAAGGTATGGAAAATATGTATGAAATCATACCTTGTGGGAGAGGATTTGTGGGATGTTGTTAATGGGAATGACACAAATCCTCCTGCTAACGGATCGGAAAATAGTAGCATATACAAGAAGTGGAAGCAGATTAATGCGACGACAGAGTTCATTTTGAAGAGGACAATATCCTCCAATTTATTTGATCATATTATAAGGTGCAAATCAGCTCATGAAATATGGAGGACCCTCGATCAACTGTTCAACAAGAAGAATGAAGCTCGGCTGCAGATATTGGAGAATGAATTGGCTAACACCACTCAAGGTAACCTTTCTATTGCCGAGTATTTTTTGAAGATTAAGAACTTATGTTCAGAGATATCTTTATTAAATTCGGAAGAAGCTATTTCTAAAGCACGAATGAGAAGAATTGTCATTCGTGGTTTGAAACCTGAATATATTCCATTTGTGACGTCAATTCAAGGATGGGCTCAACAGCCATCCTTGGAGGAATTTGAAAATTTGTTGTCGTCACAGGAATTACTAGCCAAGCAGTTGGCTAGTGTATTTGTCAAAGAAGGAGAAGAAAATGCTCTTGTAGCCAACAAGAGGAACTTTAAAGGAAAAACAAGAGATGTGTCACACTCTCGATCCTCAGGTGGTTCACGCTCACCTGGAGAGAAGGAAGAGTCTTCTAACTATTATGGTAAGAAGCCTCTCAAATGCTATCGTTGTGGTGAAGTAGGGCACATAAAAAGATATTGCCGAGCCAAGGAGAGCAATATGGCTCAAAAAGTTGTTGTTGAAGAAGAAGAAGAGTGGGGAAATTGTTTAGTAGCTGAGGCTCGAGCAATAAATGCCATGATTTCCATCAATATTGAAAGAGACTAGATCGAGGATATAGAATATAATATAGTCGATCACGTGGAGAAGCAAGAAACTGATGTTGTCGGCATGAAGCAAGAAATTTTTGAGGATGCTCCCATTGTTGATACGGTAGCTGCTATTGAAGAAATCAAAGAAGAAGATCCTGAAAAAGAAATATCTAAAACTACATGTGTTAGTGGCGACCTTGACACAGAAAGCATTAGGGGAGATGTATTAGAAGCGGAAGTATATTGTCAATCATTTGAAACATCAAGATCAACTAATGACTTAGAGCAAATTCTAAAAGCAGATGGAGAAAGTAGAGATCAAATAGAGAAAGAAGCTGATATTGAAGTCTCAAAGACAGACGATATGATTTTCGAAAGCTCTGAGGTTGCCAACAAATCTATCGACGAGATGATAAGAGAATATGGAAGTGGATCCTATGTTGGTGTTGACACTTCATAGGAAAGTGATGTCAAAAAGTTAAGAGGAGGGGGAGTTCAGAAATTCAGCAAGGAGATAATTTACATGGACCATTCGATAACGGAAAATCTTTATCATTTGAAGAAGCAAGAGGAGTCTAGAAGAAAATATTGAGATTTTCACCAAGATGTAGCTCAAAGCTTCGTTTGAGTTCTTCTGTGACAAGTGTGGGATAGTTTTCAAAAAATCACTTTAAGGGGGAGTGTGAAAAAGTTAAAGTTGATTTTTTGGAATATGATAGAATGTTCTAGTAATGTTTCTAGAATAGTGTAGGATAATATCTAGGATAATTATCTTAAAAAATATCTAAAAGATAAAGTTCACTAGAATTTTCTTTGTAGAAGTATTTAGAAGAATTTCTAGAGCCATCCATGAACAAGTATAAATATGGGTGGTCTTGTACATTTGTAAGCAACCCAAGCATTCTAAGAACAACCCAATTCAAGAGTCTTCTTTCATAATCAAGTTCTCCCTTTTAGCTTCCTCTTCTTTAGTTGAATCTTCCGATCTTAGTTAATGATCTTGGACTAGCAGAAGGTTTCCCGATTATACTTTTCTTCTGTTATTCTCTACATATGCTACTAAAGCTAGTATTTAATTTGAAGTAATTATATCTATCGTACATTTACTGTTAAGTGCAACAGTTGGCCTTGTTATAATTTTCTATAAATACCCATCGTCAGAAGTTAGTAACACATCATCTTAAGAATTATAAACTCCTTAATTAATTCATATTCTCTACATTTCAATATGGCTTCCAAAACAACCTACCTTTTCCTATCACTGAATCTCCTCTTTTTTGCTCTTGTAACTGGACAACAAACGTGCCCAACTTTGCAACTTGGGGTATGTGCTGGTTTACTTAACTTGGTGAATGTAACAGTCGGGTCTCCACCAACTATGCCATGCTGCAGTTTGGTCCAGGGACTGGTGGACCTACAGACCGCGGTTTGCTTGTGCACAGCCATAAGAGCAAATGTTCTGGGAATAATTAATCTGAATGCGACAGTCCCTATTAAAGTCATTTTCAGCGCCTGTGGAAGGACCCTTCCTGCTGACTTCACTTGTTAAACTACCCTCTTAATAAATAAATAATAAATAAATAAATGTCTCGTCGTGCTTATTAATTAGTATCAATTAATGGTGCACATATGATCCTTTTTATTAGTTGAAATAAGTGATCTTTGTATAGGCAAGTTCATCATCTTCTTATGGTACCATGGCTGTCTGACAGACTCCCATCATCTTCTTATGTTACTGAAATATCGAATCAATAAATAAAAGTGGTGTTTATTACCTATCTATATATGCTTTTCGTAAAATTAAATTGATACATGTTATGTACTCTCTTTTTTACTTTCATGTCAAACCATACATATTTTCTGTGTTCTAATAAGTGAACTTTGCATATGCATGTTCATTAGTTCTGTTGTCATCAATTGCTTAGTATTTATGACAATCTTATTCATCAAAATTTTTTATAAAACTCTGTAGTTAATAGTGTATTTTTGTCACTAAAAAGGCTATTATTGTCCATAAAATTAACTTGTCACAAAATTTTTATTTAATTAATGACGATATCAATTGTCTCTAAGGTTACATCTGTTTTGTAGTCAAACAAAAATAGTTTCGTAATTGAAGGCAATCTTTTATATACGAAAGGATATTTTGTCCCCAATTGTATAAATTATTGATGATTTTGCTTTTACAAAATTGATTTATAATTTTGTAATTAAAACCTATCATGTAGTCACCAAAAATATTGGGGTTGCTGACACAACAAAATTGTCACTAAACTTTATCGTGATTAGTGAGAATGACATTTATGATAAAATATAAATTTAATTTGTAGTTAAAAATTAATTATCTTATCGTAGAGAAAATTGTAAGACAAATATTTTGTGACAAATGTAGTTAATTTATAACAAGGATGCGATATTTATCTTGAAAATACAACATAATTTAACCACTATGTTATTCTCCTATCTTGCGAACTTCGCCTGTTTTGAGCGACAAAATTTATTTGTTATGTTATTCCCAATTTTATAGTGTTGTTGATGAAATTGCCTTAACACACCTCTCTTTGCTGATTGGATCTCTAATATCATTTTTATCATAGACTTCTTCATTTCACATGAACTTTCTTGATTTCAATAGAATCTGCATATAACACCCCAAAAATTTATAAGTTAAGATCCAAACCATTCTTGAATTGCGTGTAAGGTCATACTGAGTGATTCTTAATTATTCTTAGATGCTAATGTCAATTTTTTAGTGTGGGATTGATTTTGGATATCAATTATATAAATTACTAAAGATCCTGTACCCATGTTGGCATACATGGTTTATGAGAAATGTGAGTTGTTTGAAGTCATCCCCATATCGGTGCTCAATACTACTCCCAATAATATACTCGATGGCGGATCCAGGATTTTTGATTTATGGGTGCTCACTTCTTTTAATATAAATTTTTCACATAGTATAGGTGCATAGTTATTTAAATGCGATGTTTAAAACATTAATGAGAAAAAATAAGATTAATACTGCCATTACGAAGAAAAAAAAACTTTCAGTTTTTGAGGAAACAAAATTAGCTTAAAGGATTTTTTAGCCAAAATTTCTCAAGGAAAAATTAAAAAAAGTGATTGAATATGACTTTTTAATTTTATCATGTCACGAGAAATTTATAAAACGTAAATGAAATTATGATTAAATTAAGTATAAAAAAAGTAAAAAAAACAAAATGAAGGAAAAAAAAAGTAAAACACGTAAGAGTTTATATTGGGAGAGAAAGAGGAAATTTAAAACGTGTAAATAATTGTTCAAAGCGAGAATTGAACCATTGACCTCTCATAAAATCAAAGCCTTTATAGGCACTAAAAGAGCAATGCAGCCACCAAGAGATTCGCTCAGTGGGTGCTGAACGTTATATATTTAGAAGAAATTACTGTATATATAAACAGTTTTACGTCGAGGTTAATGGGTGCTTGACCACCCGGACAGCTGCATGTGGGTCCGCCCCTATATATACACATGCTCAATGTTTAACAACACTCTTCCATACTGCTTAAACATTACATTGATGGCATACTCGATTGTCATCTAATCATGTTTTAGAAATTTTTTTTCTCAAAACTCATTTTTACTTCCTCAAAAACTCAGTTTAAAATTCAAGTATTGGCTTTAAAAAGCTTCTCAAGATTTATAACTCAATTCATAGGGTTCATGGAGAATTATGGACATGAACGACTCAACTCAGGGGTCTTAATAGCAATATGAAAACTCAGTACTCAGAACTCAACACAAGGACTCAAGGACTCGGAACTCAGAACTCAACGATACTACTCCTCTCAAGAATACTTCATGCGGAATTATGGGCATGAACGACTCAACTAAAAATCTCAATAACAATGTAAACTCATAAATACAACTATTCTCATTCTCATACTCTTTTACTCAAGACTTATTTCAAGTCTTTGGTGATTTCAAAAGAATTCTCAAAAATTTGACTCAAAGGACCCTCTTGAACGTTCCTCTTAATCTCTCTTTAATTTGAAATGTAATTTAAGAGATATGATTAGGATATGTGAGATCGTTCAATGATTAAATAAGACTTAAAGAGTTAATATCAAGGAAGGAACGAAGACACGATTCAAATGAACACATACGAAATGAAGAATGGAGAACAAAAAGGGCAGACGACTCTGGCGTATCGATGGCGTGTTGTGCCAGCCCTGAAAGTACTGGGAGTACTTTGGGGCGCACTATTGGTGCATTGCCCTAGCCCTCCTGGCACTATGGGGCACGCATTGCCGCAGCCCGGACCCAGAAATGCGATGAATTTTCTTGTTAAATTTTGGGTCCTAATTCGTCTAAAATCGATTGGTTTCTTCCAATCTCTCTTTGATTCATAAACCCAACATAAAATTATCATGATCTCACTCAAAATCTATCAAGAAACATCACTCATTCGCAAGACGCTCACTTCAAGAACTCAAAACCTCTATTGATAAAGAATGAGGCTAAAACTCAAGAACAATTCAAGAATCTTCACATAAACTATTTCATGAATGAATTAATGGAAGAGCTACATGATTGAAATGAGGACGAACAAGTCCATAACTATGAGAAACCTCACATACCTGGAAAGAACCATGTTCTTGGCGAAAATCAACGAATCTTAAAGAACATTTGAAAACCTTGCTTTTCTCCTCTTGAAACCTCGCTCTAAAAACCCTAAGGGTTTTGAACGTGAATGGGTATTTTAGAATCTGATTAGACCCTTTATTGGATCAAGAAAAATGTGTTAAGACAAGTGGGGATACGGAAAAGACCAAAATACCCTTTCCTAAAATGGATGGAAAGCCTTAAATAGAGAGGCTCTTCACTCAAACATGCATATATTTTTACTCAAGGTTTAGAATTTAGAAAACTTGACGGTGTTGGAAAGAGGACTCAAAGGCCTTCGATTTGATAGCTAATGGGCCACTTAATTCTTTATGTGCTAAAAGATATTATCGTTTGAAGTTAACCCAAGAAAAATCTCATAGTGAAACTCAATTGGAAGGAAGTTTTCAACTCGACTTTATGCTAGGGAATTTTAGTGACCTTTATATCTAAGAAAATTTAGAATCACTCGGTACAAATCTTATTCACCATAAAGAATGACTCGAGTCTTAACTTAGAAATTTTATGAATGTTACATGCTCGTCAGTTTATGAGTGAGATCTCCTTGCTTCCGAAGGCCTACAGTTTTATGAGTTGTTAGTAGTAGTTCTCTTGAGGAGGCATGAGTCTAATCCCGACACTCATCTTTGTACAATAGTGGCTTTATTGATCGACAGACTTGAGGTGTCTCTCAGTAGTTACTTTCTTTTGAGTTGTTTTACAAACTATAAGCAATAATATTGGGTATTTTCCAGACTTTATGAGTTGAGTATTTGAATTTAACGGATTATATTCTGTTTTAAGCCTATTATTGCTTGAGTTAGTTTTTCGCTTGTAGTCAACCAGGATGAGGGTTCACTTGGGGACCATCAATAGTTCTCGAGTGTCGGTCACGTCTAGGGTGTAGGATCGGATCATGACACTGCATCTTAAAAAAGAAAAATAATTCAATATACCATCTAAAATGCAAAAGATGGTAGAGTGTATATATTAGTAGTTTCTACCTTACAACTAAATTTTATTGTTAGAAGTTTAACGTAAATGGAAATCGTGGACTCTTAATTAAGGCCCATTTGATTGAGAACACGTTATCTCATGATTAATTATTCGCGATTAGTTATTTGAAACTTGTTATTTCAAAATTATGTGTTATCAGATGACAAAAAAAATTTACCTAGTCAAGGAACTTATTGGGTTAGTGTGCATTCAAAATTGGCAAAAGGGTCTAGTGTGTAATACCCCGTAACTAGAAAGAACTATAAAGAAGTTAGAAAGTGGAAATAGTCATTTTTGAAAAGAATATAAAAATCTGGAAGATTTGTGAAGTATGTAAAGTTGGATTTTTGGTCAACTTCAAACGACCATAACTCCTAGCTCAGGATGAGTTAAGTGTGTTTCAAGATATCGTAGGAAAGATCTTGGAATAATCTTTCCAACGCCGCCGAGTTTGCACGATTCCGAGTTCGTATGAGTGAGATATGTCCATTGAAAATTGGGTTGTTCAAAATAAGGAAAGACCGATCCGGATTTTGGAAGGGTAGTTTGGTCTTTTCCATACCCAACTTAATTAATTCATTTTTGGTAATATTTTTAAGGTCAAAACTTATAGGATTCAGTTTATGCTTCTGAAAAATAGAGTTAGGATTTTTGGAGAAAGAACACAAGAGGAGAAGGAAAGAGAAAAGAGCCAAGATCATCGTTCGTAAGGATTTAGCTTGTGGATTTTGTCAAGGGGTGATCCCTACGAGGTATGTGAGATCACATAGCATTGGTTTAGTTCACCCATGCTTCAAACATCATTCAATTCAGCAAGTTATATTAATTTGAAAGTAAATCCTATGAGTTCTTGATGAAATTCATTTGAAATCTTGTGGGTTCCTGTTGTTGAAGTTTCTTGAGATTGATTCACGTATTTAGGTGTGAATTCGAGTTGAATCTTTCATATATTGGGGGTAGTCGATTCTAAGCGTTTGGGGAAGGAACCATTTGAGTTTAGATGGTTTAGAGTTAAAAATCGAGCAAGAAAAATGGTCAAACACCTGGGGAAAGGGGTGGGGCGCCACACCAGCCACCGCGCCCCAAAGATTTCTCTGAGGTTTCACCCTTGGCCAGTGCACCCCAGGTCAGGCTCTGAAGTTTTCCCTCTTGCACCCGACGCCTCTCAGAGCGCCAGAGATGCTAGTTCTTCCCATTTCTTCCCCAACTTTCCGTACTACTTCCTTAACAATGTACCTATGTTTTCTAGTTGATTCCAACACTCTTAGGTACATCTAAATATCATGAAATCATCCATAAACATGAGATTATGAACTTGAATCCATAATTCAATTCAAGGAAAGTTAAGAGTCAAGTCTAGAAGTTAAGAATCAAGTCAAGAGAAGTTTATAAAGTTTTCAAAAGTCTTTCACAAATGTTTTAACTTTGTTTTAAGACTTAAGTTACGAGTTAAGAATAGATTAAAGAGTCGAGTTCATTTCTCCAAAAGCTATAAGGGAACAGTTCCTAAGAGTTTAAAATGTTTTCACATTTGAACAAGAAAGGGAAACACCGATTTCCAAGAGAGCTTTTAAGCTAAAGTTTTGAGTAATTATCTCAAACCTAAGAAAGAAGTTTTGATTTAAAACATATGAGCTAAGTATATTTTGGGAGTAGTATTGAGCACTGATATGGGATGCAGTTCATACTAACTCAAGTCTCCATAAACCATGTAGCCATCATGGGTAGTAAAGGATCATACTTTTTAGATGACTCCTTATGTGCTTTTTAGCATAGACTAGTGGATCCACTTAGTTAAGGCATTCTATATGACGGCAAAATATATGACAATTCTGGCAGCGTGGACAAGACGTTGTATCACCACTTAGGCTCATAGTGGTAGTTGTCGGTTAAGGAAACTCTCACAAAAAGTATATTACTTTATTATACGAGTATAGTTGAGTTTGTTATTGCATTTCTTAAACAAACTAAGTTGCTTTATACTATTTTAAAAGCTTTCTATATATTGCGTGTGTTTTATTGCTCTATATAGAGTTAAGTTGTTCATGAGTTGAGTAAAGCCAAGGTAAATGCTCCTTTCATATTCTTTTCAAGCCTATGTTATGTTTAGCATTCCAACTCGCATACTCGTACATTCAATGTACTGATGCCAGTTAGCCTGCATCATCTTATGATGCAGACACATGTAACTAGGATTAGCATCCAACGCCTTATTGATCATGTTAAACACTCAGAGTCAGTTGGTGAGCCTCCTTGTTTTCCGGAGGGCTCCTTCTTACATTGCTTTCTAGGTTTCAGTTGTTAGGATGATCGGGGGTCCTATACCGACATCCCTCTTTGTCTTTACATTATTCTTTCATATGTTAAGACTTGAGTTGCCATTTTGGCCAAATTGAATGTTTGACCTTTAAACATTCTAAGTATTTTATTAAATAGTTGAGTAGAGATGCATTGAATCCTTGTATTTATGCTTTTAAGTCTTTCGTTGAGTAAGTAAGCCAGACCAAGGGTTCGATTGAGACCAGAAATGGTTCTCGAGTGCCAGCCACGTCCGGAGTGTAGGCTTGGGGCGTGACATAGTGGACTCTTGCACTTGTATGAATATGTATTGTGAATCCTTCTACTAATTATCCATTTTTCAATTGAACCTTTAAACTCATCAAAACACAATATTTTAAACACATTTTTTACTACTCAACTGTGTGTATCAAAAACGCCTGACACATAATTTTTAAAATAATTATAAAATGACCCGTATGATTATAAAATGACACACGTATATGTAGTCACTCTATGTCATTTTTCCTTTTATTATATTTGATTAATGTAGCTACACCTTTCTTTTCCATTTTAATTTCTTTTTGCCATAGTTGTCTCCATCCCCACAATCTCACTTTATCCCTTTTTCTCATCTTCCTTATCTTTTCCTTTTTCCTACCTCTTCCACTCTTTCCACTGAAGTAAAAAATATTGGCACGAGTTTTGATTGTTCAAAATCTCTTCGGAGTGTGGAGTTGATTTTGAATTTTGTTGGATTAGGGTTTTGGAGGTGACTGGTGATGCTAAGGAAATGTAGGGGTTTGTTGGGTGATTTGATTGTTTCTAGTTGTTCCCAATCTTGCCGGAGCTCGGAGATGGCGGCATTGGGAAGGTGGAGGCTTATTGGCGGAGTTGGTTTGGGATTTTTGTTGTTGTTATTGGTTCTCGCTTATAGATGCTGGTTGAAGCTTGTCGGAGATGGTGAGAATGAAGGCGGTTTGGTCGGAGAAGGTGAGGAGGATGAGAGAAAGACAGTAAATTTGCGTTTGGTTTGGAACTAAAACAGGGGTCATTTGAGTGGTGGATGACTGAAACAAGAGGTCAATGTGAGTTTTTTTGGTTGTTTTTTTTTTTTATTTTCAACTTATCTAGGTAGGTTTTCAAATTTATTTTTGAATTTATTTGTTGTTTAGTATGGATTTGATCTTCTATTTGTGTCTTTGTTTGGTTTTGGGTTTCAATTGATTACATGACTAATTTCTAAAAATTTTCTTTGTTTTGTGCTAAATGTTAGTGTAAGATGTTTTGGTAGTAGTGTTGCCTAACTTGGTGTGTTTCATAATAAAGAGAGCAGTATAATGACAATAAATAATAGAGAAGAAATTTGGGGGTAAAAGATTAAAAAAAAGGCCAAGAAAACCTCAAATTTTGTTCAACAATGGTGTTAGATCCAAATAGGAAGATGATGGCTTAATAAAGCCCTAATGTCATTGTTAGACCCTTTTCCAAGGGTTTGACACTCCAAATAGGTGTGTATCACACACTCTTTGCTATTAGCTGCCACATAGGGTGCCAAGTCAAAAATAGTGTTTAAAATATTGTGTTTCAATAGGTTCAGGAGTTCAAATGACAAAGGGGCAAGTAAAATGGTTCACAATACAAACACATACAAGTACAAGGGTCCATTAGACACTTTTTCCTTCAAAATTAAAGTGACTTTACATGAAAATTTTAAGGGTTCTATTTTCAGACCCTTTTCCCTTCAAAATTAAAGTGACTTTACATGAAAATTTTAAGGGTTCTATTTTCAGAAAAATATACAGCTTTCAGTTGTTATGCATATCGATCTTGGGCTTGAAAGATAAGTCCATAAGTATACATTTTAAAAACAAGTATGATTTATGTTCTTGAAAAGTACATCAGTAAAGAAATGGCTCCATTCTTTGTAAAGGGTGAATTGAGTAAACTTGATATTTATTATTTTGGGAGTAGTATCGAGCACCGAATTGGGTTAGAGTTTTTTATAACTCAAAAGTCCCATAAAACAACGTAGCCAACGTAAGATAGGATAACATTGATTTGTGGTGAGACTCCTCATCTGCCTCTGAGAAGGCCTATTAGATGTATCCATAGTTACAGTATCATCTCATACCCTGGCAAAGTATAGGATGACCTTTGCAACGTGGGCGAAATGTTGTATCATTGCTAGGCTCATGGTAATGGTTGTCAGTTATAGAAACTCCCCACAAGTAAAGTATATTATTTTCATATTACTTTTATTGCGTATCTTATTGTAAAGCTTAAATAGTTTACACTTCAAAATACTTGATTAAATTCAAATCGTGCATTGCAAGACCCATTTGGAAGGTGACACTCCTAACATAATTTTCACCATACCCCGTGTGTATTTCTCTTCCATTATAAATTTGTTTCTACAACTTTTAGGCATATATTCTCATGAACCAACCCTTTAAAAGAGACTAATATCAATCATGATGCCCCTTTTGTTTTCATATCCATCTTATCTCTCCTTCTTCTTACTTTTTGTCATCATCGATCATCATTTACTTTCCAAGCCATCCATCTATTGCTCACAAGTCACTACCTAACAAGGTACAATTCAACTTATAATTACGATTTGAAACTAGCTATGTCTTATTTATTTATTTTATGGAATGAAAATTATTTATTGAGTAAATTTTAGGTTTAGCAAACATAAAAATCATATTTGTATGTTATAGCTATAGTATATATAATTGCGCTCCATAGCAAACTATGGCTATTAATTTGTATATTTCGGTATACATATACTAATATACATATATTTTGGTATTTGTATATTTCGGTATACAAACAACAAATTGAATTCGGTATTTGTATATTTTGGTATACAAACAACAAATTGAATTTGTATAAAACAAACTAAAAAATAACAATAAATTGAATTCGGTATTTGTATATTTCGGTATACAAACAACAGATTGAATTTGTATAAACAAACTAAAAATTAGTAATAGTATACCGAATGGGTAATTGTATACTGAATGAGTAATATATACAAGCAATTATATACCGAATGGGTAATATATACAAACAACAAATTGAATTTGTATAAACAAACTAAAAATCTGTATTTGTATACCGAATGGGTTTGTATACCGAATGGGTCCTGTCAGATGGCAAAAACATGAAATGTGTGTTGCGAATTACAAATAAAAGAAACTATGACTATATCATTTAATTTGAATTAATTGTTTGCTATTTCATACAGTTTTTTCTTATTTATTTGCAAAATTAGGCACATGCAGTAGGGTGTATTAGAGGAGATTTATTTTAGCACTGATTTTGTATGGTGCAAGATGGTCAACAACTCGTGAAATACACATGGCTTCCAAGAGTGAAAATAACAAGAATTTATATGGAGACATTATAGAGATGGATTACGACCCACCACACTGTAAACAACCCAAGGAAGTGTAGTCTCTAAATTTAATCATGTACCCAGGGATGGACCTCCTAGTATCAAGGCTGGATCTCCAATCAACACCATAAAATGCTTGTAAAGAACCAGAAGGTTTAGCAGATACTGTTTGATATACTTGACAACTCTAATAGCAGCATCTATATGGGATCTCTTTGGTGCATTCGTGAATTGACTTAAATTTGAAAAACATAGTACAAGTCAGGTCTAGTAATGGTCAGGTAATCAATCTCCTGACCAACCTTTGATATTCACCAATATCTGGTAATAAAGGATCAGAGGTAACTCCTACATATTTGTCAGTTGTCAAAGACCACAATAGTTATTTTTCCATTCATCTCAACAGGTGATGCAATAGGTTTAGATCCTCCTAACCCAAGTCTGCAATGATCTCCAGTGAATATTTCTTCTGGTGCATGAGAATTCCTTCAGTGTTTCTGGGAAATTCTATCCCTAGGAAGTATCTTAATGGTCCCAAGTCTTTGATTTTGAAGTTGTCCTTCAAAACTTGCTTGGTGTTATTGATTAGTCTGAAGTTACTACCAGTAACCAACAAATCATCAACATAAATCAGGACAATCACAATTCCTTCATCTGACTTCTTGATCAACAAAGAATAATCCAAGTGACTTCGCTAAAATCAAGCAACCAATCGTGTCCGAGGTAATTCACATTTTATTGCCTTGAAGCTTGCTTAAGTCTACAATAACTTAAGGATCTTGAATATAGGATGAACCCCGGCATGTGTATGAGTGAAACCTTGAGGCATCTGCATATACACTTCCTTGACTAAATCACTTTGCAAAAAAAAAACATTATGGGCATTTATATCCCACCCCTTAGTTGCATCTAGAGTGAGCATTGTCCTTACTGTGACTATTTTAAAAACTGGAGAAAATGTCTCTTGGTAATCTAAGCTTTCCTGCTGACTATAACCTTTGGCTACTAGATTGACTTTAAACCTTTCAACTTCACCAGTTGCCTTGTATTTAATTTTGTACACCTACTTGCAACCTATAGCCTTTTTACCAACAAGTAAATATATTGTCTCCCAAGTTATATTGTCTTCCAATGCTTGTACTTATTCCTCCATGGTTGCCACCCATCTCTTGTCCTTGGAAGCTTGGTGATAAAATTTGGGCTCAGTGTCTGCTGAAAGGTTAGCAATACAATATTGATAGGAATGAGATAAACTATTATAATCAATACTATCTGCAAGGGTATAAGTAATGAGACTTTGGTCTATACTTATATGTAGTTACAAAATCCTTTTGCCAAGGTGGAGGTCTGAAAGTTCTAGTGGAGTGTCTTCTTTCTAAAATGGAGCTCATAGTAAGTTCCTCAACAATTGGCTGGGGACTTGCATTTGGTTGGTCCTGCAGATGGTGATCCTTAAGATCATGATCAAAAGAGTGTCCACTAGTGTCAGTAAGGTCATCCATATAGTCAAGGCCATTAGTTCTGACTGTCAAAACTGAAACCCGAGACTCATCAGGTGATACAATATCCTGCATATCATCAGTAGTATGAATCTGAAAAGGAAAAATGAATTCATCAAAATCAGCATCCCTATTGATAAAAAAAGACACTATTTTATAGATTGTAGATTTTGTGTCCTTTTTGTATGGTGCCATAACCTATAAGGAATGATCTGATAGTTCTAGGACCAAACATATCAGTTCTCAACAACTTGGTCGTATGACAAAAACATCCAATGATTCTCATCTAAGACAAATCTAATTGTCTTCTAAACATCATTACAAAAAAAAGACTTGTTATTCAGCATAATGGATGAAATTCTGTTAATAATATAGACTGCAAATAAGACACACTCTCCCCAAAACTTGATTGGAATGTGGCCTTGAAATTTGATAGCTCTTGTTGTCTCCATTATATGTGTGTGTTTTCTTTCCTCTACACCAACCATTTTGTTGAGGTGTATGTGGACAAAAACTCTGGTGTATAATACATTGAGATTTAAACAACTTACTTACTTGGGCATTAAAAAAATCCCCACCATTGTCTGATCTAATAGTATTAACTTGAACAATGTATCGAGCCTGAACCATAGAAAGAAATTGTTTCAATATAGTAGAAACATCAGGCATAAGATGCATGAGATATATCCAAGTCCATCTAGAGTAGTAATCAACCAAAGTAAGAAAGAACTTCATTTTATTATGAGTTGTAACTATGTAGGGTCCCCATACATCCATGTGAGCTAAATCAAAACATTGTGAGCTCCTAGTATTACTAGTAGGAAAGGGTAATCGGACTTGTCTGGGTAATGGACAAATACTACAACATTGCAATAGAAAATTCTTTTTATTAGCAAATATATCTATATTTTTTATAACACTTGTAGGTATATGACCTAGCCTCTTATGCCAAACTTCACTTTCAGCAGAGTCTTTTATTGCTGCAAAACTCCTATGTTGTCCATTGTCTATCACCAATCTCCTTCACTCTTCTAGTGAAAAGATCCCGAAGAAGAACAAAATCAAGATTAAAAAATAGCACATCAATTCAATTGCCTAGTTAGTTTAGCCACTGAAAGAAGGCTAAAATTAAATTCTGGCACACACAAAACATTCTTAACTACATCACCTCCATGAAGTTGAGAACAACCTGAGTGTGTGACTTTAGTTGAATCACCCTTTGAAAGTTAAACCTGTCCTGAACTCTTCACTGTTGATCCATGATTTAGTAAACTTTTAGTTCTCACAATATGATCAGTTGCTCCACTCTCAACAATCCAATTAAATCTAGAGGTTAAGGGATGAACTGTGAATATACTGCAAAAATACGTGTTGTATGGGCATTTCTATTGGTAGGTGTTATATTTCCTTCATGTATTAATGGCTTGTTCATCATATGTAGAACTTGATGGTATTGATTAGGTGTAAATTGTAGAACTAAACTACTTCCAAAACCTGAATTAATGTCATATTGTTGTAGCATCTGATGTGACCTACCACCTAAATTGTTGCATCTGTGATATAGGTGGAGATAAACCACTATCATAAGTTGAACCACCTGAATTATAGAATTAAGAACTACAGCCAGTTGTCATAATGTTTGCTAGTCGCTTCCCCTATAATTGGTAGGATTGCATATATGGCATTTAAATGCCCATTTTTGTGATAATGAGCGCAATATTAATTCAGTTTGTTGCAATCAGATTGACTGTGGCCCTTCATCTCACAGTGATCACAGTAAAAATATCCACCCCTATATGGTTTATGAAATTTCACATTAACCTGACCTCGAGGACCTTGGCTTCCAAAACTATTCCTGTCACACTTCGAAGCTACCCACTGGAAGTAACACGGGACCTAAGATCACGAGTGACCCAAGCTAATCCTGCTGGCATAAACATGAGCATACGACAGATAACTGAGCAATACAATTGTGCGGAAGCTAAATCATAAGAATAATCTGAAATGATGGGGAATACCCATATACTATCTGAATAAATAAAAACTGAGAGTTTAAACAACAATTGAATAGTCAAACTCTAACTCTATAGTAGAATCTAACTATGTCTGAAATAAAGCCTCTATTGACTAGAAATGTTGGTACATGCCCCAACTAGATCTAGCAAATCTAAAACTAAAGCTAAAAGCGATAAAATAATCATGTCACTAGTCCTCGAAGAATGAGGACTCACCACTGATGTTGCTGAACTGAAGATCGAGGACCGATCTATGCGTCAGTACTTGAAAGGTACTAAGCATGCAGGATAGAGTAAAGCTGAATAATAACATAACTGAAAACAAACATAAATCTGAACAATGACATGAGATAAGCATGATACAACTGAGAATACTGAACATGAAATACTGAATGCAATGACCAAGTTAATAACATGATCAATGCAATAGAATCTGACCGAACTGTAAAAGAGCTACTAATAACCGACATAAAACCACATAAGCTAAATGTGGAGTCCGATGTATATGCCCCATCGAGAGGACCCAATATACCCTGCCACAAGTATAAAGGCATGCTGGTGTGATCACTAAAATGATGCCCACAGAGGGGACTTACAACCTACAACGCACGTAGTTTTGGGACTTGAGGGTGACTGACCCTAGTCCACTCGATATTAAGTTTCCCATATGATTAAGTAATTAACACTTTATGACTGAAATACTGTAATATTGGATACGTCAAAACTGACATGCAAATTGAGATTGCAACATTTATATACTGATAATAATGCATTCAAAATCTGAGGCATGTTTATATACATAACTGAATTTATTGACCTAGCATGTGTAATTCATGAACTAAATGAACTACATAGCTAGGGTTCTGAGTTTATGAATTAATCTTGGCAAAACAATACTATAATGATATAATATAATCTAGATCATTCAAACAACTGAAAACCCAACATTTCTAACATTCAAGAAATCCCAAGTCTAGATAATAATAAGGGAATCAAGAATCTGATTGAAAACTAGGACCTAATGGGTGAAAGGAACCCACTAGTGCAATTCCATATACCTGGTGATGAAATTCACGGAGAAATTTTTTGATTTTAGAGTTGGAACTGATAGAACATTGCTGCGTTCTTGAACTAGGGTTTGGTTGCCCCTTTCTCTCTCTACTCTCTAAGTTTTTAAGTTTTGATGAGTGATTTGACTTAGGTAAGTTCAAGTTATGTTTCTAGGCTAAAACTAACCAAAACTATATAGTTTAGGTTTAAATGACATAGTTTAGGGGTCCAATGCATAAGGAAAAGACCAAAAGACCCCTGATTTAATTGTTGTCGGGATCACCGATGGACCATCGATCGACTGACGATCTGTGCTGGTCAACCATCATTCGCGACTGTAGGCTGGTTCTTGGGGGTCTGATCCACGGATGCGGACCACGGTCCATTGTCTAACCTACGGTCCGGCTGTGGGTCGGCCCTTAGACTGAATTTTAGGACAGTTTCTGGGGAGGGCTGCAGTGACCATCCACAGACCAATAACACAGAGCATGAGTCACCCTACGGTCCGTAGGTGGTGCCCGTCGGTAGCACCTATAGCTTTTTAAATCTGTAATTGGGTCTGTTTTCGAATATGGGGTGTTACATTATCTCCCCCTTGGAAACATTCATCCTTGAATGATGACTAAACTAGCTGGAGATGGAGGGAAAGAGCTGCAACCCTACCACTAAACACTGCAAACTAATTTCTTACTGAACTAAGTTCCAAGAACATGCAAATACGCTGAAAATGCAAGTACAAACTGAAGGAACATGATACTAAGACTGAAGCTATGCATGAATGATTGAAGAACTGAAGAGGAACTATTACCTCAAGCTGGAATGGAATCGGAAGGAAAGAGGTGAGGATACTTAGCCTTGCCTGCTTCTACTTCCCAAGTAGCTCCATCTACGAACTGACTCCTCCACAAAACCTTGACTGAAGCGACTTCTTTGTTTCTCAACCTTCGAACCTAAAGATCAAGAATTTCAACTGGTACCTCTTTGTAAGTGAGACTATCCTTCACAGCCACACTTTTTAAGGGTACAATAGATACAGGATCACGCACACATTTCTTCAACAATGAAATGTGAAAAACTGGATACATTGTTGCTAGTTTTGTTGGCAACTCTAATTCATAAGCCACTTTACCAAACATTTTCAAGATCTTGTAAAGGCCTACATATCTAGGACTAAGCTTCCCTTTCTTGCCAAATCTCATCACCCCTTTCATAGGCAACACTTTCAGTAAAACCCAATCATCAACTTGGAACTCTAGTTCCCTTCTCCTTATATCTGAATAACTATTTATGGCGACTCTGGGCTGTCTTAAGTTTATCTCTAATGAGTTGTACTTTCTCCATAGCATCATGAACTGAATCTGGTCCTATCAAGGTTTGATTCACCCACTTCAAACCAACCAACTGGAGATCTACATCTACGCCCATACAACGCCTCATAAGGGGTCATCTAAATGCTGGAATGGTAACTATTATTGTGGGTAAACTTTATAAGAGGAAGGTGATCATCCCAACTTCCCTTGAAATCGATCACACAAGCTCTCAACATGTCCTCTAAGGTCTGAATGGTATGCTCTGCCTAACCATCCGTCTGCGGATGAAATGTCGTGCTAAGGTTAACCTGAGGACCAAGACCTTTCTAAAAAACACTTTCAAAAATAAGAGGTAAACTAAGGATCTCTATCTGAGATGATAGACAAAGGAACCTCATGCAACCTAACTATCTTATTAATGTAAAGCTTGGCGTAGTAACTCTATCAACTATCACCCAAATAGAGTCATGCTGTCTACGAGTATGAGGTAAACCTATGATGAGGTCCATGTTGATCACTTCCCACCTCCAAGTAGGAATGTCAATCTCTTGAGTCATACCTCTTGGTTTTTGATGTTCAACCTTGAGTTGCTAGCAATTGGGGTACTTAGCCACAAAATCTGCTATATCTCTTTTCATTTCATTCCACCAAAAGACTTCTAGCAGATCATGGTACATCTTAGTGGTGCTTGGCTGATTAGAATATCTGGAGTTATGGGCTTCTGCCAGAATCTGCTGTTTCAACTCGCCCACCTCAGGACACATAATCGACCCTTATAATGGAGCACATCATCTCCCCCTTGGGAGAAACCTCAACTCTCTATTGATGGACTGCACCCTTAAGCTGAAGCAATATCGGATCACTATCTTGCTTTTCCTTAACCTCCACTACCAATGAAGATTCTGACCCATTCTGAACTATTACACCACCATCTCATATGCTCATAAGACAAACTCCTAATCGAGAAAGTCTATGAACAACTTTTTCTAGTTCCTTTATTTCTTCCTCAACATGTGCTACACTACCCATAGATAGTCTACTAAGAGCATGTGCTACTACATTAGCCTTACCAGGATAGTAATGCACACTTATATCATAATTCTTGAGAAATTTAAGCAATCTCCTCCGGTGAAGATTCAACTCTTTCTGGGTGAACACATACTGAAAGCTCTTGTGGTCTATGAACACATCTATATGAACACCATATAATTAATGTCTCCAAATCTTAAGTGCAAATACAACTGCTGCAAGCTGGATGTCATGAGTTGGATAGTTCTTCTTATGCATCTTAAGTTGCCTAGAAGCATAAGTTATATGCTTACCTCGCTGCATCAACATATAACCTAGGCAGACTCTGGAAGCATCATAATATATAACATAAATGCTTGACCCTTCTGGTAGAGTCAAAACAGGAGTTGTAGTCAACCTAGTTTTCAATTCTGCAAAGCTTTCCTCACAATCATCTGACCACCGAAACTTGACTGTCTTTTGAGTCAACTTAGTCAATGGAGAGGCTATGGATGAAAACCCTTTCATGAACCTTCTGTAATAACCCGCTAGACCCAAGAAACTTCTGATATCTGTAGAAGAGGTAGGTCTGGGCCATTGTTTCACTGCTTTTATTTTCTGAGAATCCACTCGGATCCCTTCACTAGACACAATATACCCAAGGAAAGCGACAAATTACAACCACAACTCACATTTGCTAAACAAAGCGAATAACTGGCAATCTTTGAGAGTTTGCAAACAATCCTCAAATGATTTGCATGTTCTTCCTTATTCCTAGAGTAAATGAGGATATCATCAATAAAGACGATAATGAACAAGTCTAAATACTGCTTGAACATTTTGTTCATCAAATCCATGAAAGCTGCAGGAGCATTGGTTAGTCCAAATGACATAACTGCAAATTCATAATGACCATACCGAGTTCTGAAGGCTGTCTTTGGAATGTCACTATCTCTGACTTTGAGCTGATGATAACTTGATCTGAGGTCTATCTTTGAGAAATGACTAGCACCCTGAAGTTGGTCAAACAAGTCGTCAATCTTAGTGATGGGATACTTATTCTTGATTGTGACCTTGTTCAACTGCCTATGGTTAATGTAGATTCTGAGAGAACCATCTTTCTTCTTCATAAACAGTACTGGCGCACCCTATGGCGAATACTAGGTCCGATGAAGCCTTTTTCAAGAAGATCTTTCAACTGCCTTTTTAATTCCTTAAGCTCAGTTGGAGCTATTATGTTAGGAGGAATAGAGATATGCTGGGTATCTGGAAGGAGATCAATTCCAAAGTTGATTTCCCTTTTGAAAGGAACTCCGGGAAGATCTTCTGGAAACACTTATGGGAACTTATTGACTATGCGAACTGACTCAAGAGTTGGGGTTTCAGAGCTTGAATTAGATGATAGAGATACCCCTTAGAAATCATCTTTCTGTCCTTAAGATAAGAAATGAATCAACCCATAGGCTCTAGAATACTACCTTTCCATTCTAAGATTGGTTTGTCTGGAAACTGAAAACGAACAATCCTAGTTTTACAATCGACTGAGGCATAACAGAAATGTAAACAATCCATGCCTAGAATGATATCGAAGTCTACCATTTCTAGCTCTGTAAGATCTGCTGAGGTGACTTTCTGGAAGACTGTGACAGAGCAATTTTTGTATACTTTTCTAGCTATAATTGGGTCACCGACTGGAGTAGAGACTGAGAAGGGTTCTAAGAGAGTTTCTTGACTAACACTGAATTTGACTGCTATATAAGGAGTTACAAAAGACAAAGTAACCTCTGGATCTAACAATGCATAAACATTAAGGTCAAAGACTCGTAACGTATCAGTGACTATATCAGGAGAATATTTCTGATCCTGGCGAGCCTGGAGAGCATACAACTTGTTTTGGCGCTGACCGCCACCTGTACCAGCTGAGTTACCTTAATGAGTCGAGAGACCTGCTGGTGCTGTTGAAGTTGTGAACTAAGCTCTACCATTGTTACCTCTTTGACCCTGTTTAGAAAGACAATCTTTCAACCTGTGACCAGACTGACCACACCCAAAGCATCCTTTCTTTCCTGCAAGAAACTCGCCCGGATGGTTCTTACCACACTTCGAACAAGTTGGGTAGGTTCTGGTGCCTAAAACACTACCTTGAGCCTCAGAGCCTGACGCCCTACCTTTCTGATCATTATGGAACTTGGAGGATGGAACACTGGCTGATAAAGGTGCTGGATTTGAAGATTTCTGCTAATACTGCGAGCGATTTCCACCACCCGATTTCTGTTGAAAATAGTCATAGTCTTTCTTATTCTACTTGGCTGTTCCCTAAGATTATCACCCTCAACCTGCTGAGCATGAGTCATGAGCCTAGAGATGTTTATATCTCTAAGTAACATAACATTCCTACACTCTGTATTCACTAAATCGGATACCCCATATATAAATTTATTCATTTGAGCTTGGGAGTTAGCAACCATGTGAGGTGCATACCTGGAGAGTTGGGTAAACTTGAGTCCATACTCTTGGACTGTCATAGAACCCTACCTCAAATTCATAAACTCTTGAGCTTTTGCCTCTCTCAACTCTCTAGGGAAGAACCTATCCAGAAAGGTCTTGTTGAAGCATTCCCAAGTGATAGGAGTGACATCTGTACCCCTATTTACTTACCATTGAGTATACCAGATATGAGCCTTATCCTTAAACTAGTAAGATGCCAACTCAACCCAATCATTTTTAGTTACCTATATTATTCGAAAGATCTTCTTGACCTAATCAATTAACCTTTGGGGATCTTTACCAATCTATGATCCTAAGAACTCAAGCAGATTTATCCTAACAAAGTCACGAACTCTAGCTGTAGCTGACCCAACACTAGCATTTGC
This sequence comes from Solanum pinnatisectum, assembly GCA_035578085.1. Classification (NCBI taxonomy): domain Eukaryota; kingdom Viridiplantae; phylum Streptophyta; class Magnoliopsida; order Solanales; family Solanaceae; genus Solanum; species Solanum pinnatisectum. Next base: position 35,495,210 of record CM069078.1, read on the forward strand.
TGGAACTAGAGTCTGCTGATTGTTCTGATTGGTCACACTCTGAGCCAACAACTGAATAACATTTTGAAATTCAACATTCAAAGCTTTCTGATCTGGGACTGGAGGAGCTGCGTTAGCATTATGTACATTCGAACCCCTTCCATAAGCTCTACGAGGAGGCATGATCAGAAACGCAAATCGATGAGTTAGAGCGAGGAATTAGATCATACCTTACATATGATAAGAGTAATGAAAAGATTGAAGTTTTTCCTTAAACAATTTGCAGCCTCCTTCTCATTAGATATGGTGCACTTCACACCCAAGAAAAAGACTCTACTTAATGCGGCTTTTCAGACATCCTAGGACTCTTAAACCTAGTGCTCTGATATCAAGTTTGTCACGCCCCAAAACTACCCCTGGACGCAACACGGGACCTAAGATTACGAGTGACCCTAAGCTAACCCTGCTGGCACAAAAATGAGCATAATAAATATAAAATGAGCAATAAAACTGTGCGGAAGCTGAATCATAAGAATAATCTGAAATGATGGGGAATACCAATATACTATCTGAATAAATGAAAACTGAGAGTTTGAACAACAACTAAATAGTCAAACTCTGACTCTATAGTTAAATCTAACTATGTTTGAAATAAAGCCTTTACTGAGTAGAAATGCTGGGACATGCCCCATCTAGATCTAGCAAATCTGAAACAATAGCTAAAAGCGATAAAATAATCATGTCACTAGTCCTCGAAGAATGAGGACTCACCATTGATGTTGCTAAACTAAAGATCGGGAACCAATTTATGCGTGATCTGTCTGTTGAGAACCTGAACCTACATTATGAGAAGATGTAGCACAGAGTATGCGTCAGTACTTGAAAGGTACTGAGCATGCATGATAGAGTAAAGCTGAATAATAACATAACTAAAAACAAACATAAATCTGAACAATGACATGAGATAAGCATGATACAATTAAGAATACTGAACATGAAATACTGAATTCAATAACCAAGTTTATAACATACTGGGACTAATTTTTGAACTATACTAATAGCATGATCAGTGCAATAGAAACTGATCGAACTGTAAAAGAGCTACTAATAACTGACATAAAACCATACGAGCTATATGTGGAGTTCAATGTATACGCCCCATCGAGAGGACTCAATATATCCTGCCACAGGTATAGAGGCATGTTGGCGTGATCACTAAAATGATGCCCACAGAGGGAATATACAACTTACGAGGCACGTAGTTTTGGGACTTGAGGGTGACTGACCCTAGTCCACTCGGTATTAAGCTTCCCATATGATTAAGTAATTAACACTTTATGACTGAAATATTGTAATACTGGATACGTCAAAACTGACATGCAAACTTAGAATGCAACATTTATATACTGATAATAATGCATTCAAAATCTGAGGCATATTTATATATATATAACTGAATTTACTGACCTATCATGTGTAATTTATGAACTAAAGAAACTACATAGCTAGGGTTCTGAGGTTATGCATGAATCTGGGCAAAACAATACTATAACAATATAATATGATCTAGATTATTTTAACAGCTGAAAACCCAACAATTCTAACATTCAAGAAACCCTAAGTCTAGATAATAATAAGGGAATCAAGAATCTGATTGGAAACTAGGGACCTAATGGGTGAAAGGAACCCACTAGTGAATTCCCACATACTTCGTGATGAAATTCACGGAGAAATCTTTTGATTTCGGGGCTGGAACTGATGAAACCTTGCTGCATTTTTGAACTAGGGTTTGGTCGCCTCTTTTTTCTCTCTACGCTCTAAGTTTCTAAGTTTTGATGAATGATTTGACTTAGGTAAGTTCTAGTTATGTTTCTAGGCTAAAACTAACCAAAACTACATAGTTTAGGGGTTAAACGACGTAGTTTAGGGGTCCAACGCATAAGGAAAAGACCAAAAGACCCTTGACTTAATTACTGTCGGGATCACCGATGAACGGGACCAATAGACCATCGATCGACTGACGGTCCGTGCTGGTCAATCGTCATTCACGACTGGAGGCTGGTTCTTGGGGGTCTGATCCACGGACGGGAATCACAGTCCGTGGTCTGACCTACGGTCTGTGGGTCCAGCCGTGGGTCAACCCTTAGATTGAATTTTGGGACAGTTTCTAGAGAGGGCTACAATGACCATCCACGGACCACCAACATGGACCGTGGGTCACCCTACGGTCCGTAGGTGGTGCCCGTCGGTGGCACCTGTAGCTTCTGAAATCTGCAATCGGGTCTGTTTTCAGATACGGGGTGTTACAATTTCCTCTATATCTGCTAGTAAACAATGCAGTAGGATCTATCTATCCCCCTATGGTATAGTGCTTTCCACTTAATTGACATTGACTTTCATATCAAATTATCATATCATAGCATTGATTAACAATACGTGGTGTATTCATCATAAGGATCTGACTTCTAGCATGGCTATAATTGTCATTTAGGTCCATCAAAAATTGTAGAACAATTGAGTCAAATTCATCCTAGAGATCCTTCAACTTCAAATAATAAATTGAGATAGAGGAAGTACCTTGAGTATGTGTAACAATCGATTTTTTTAAGTGGAAGATTCTAGATATATTCACCTTATCAAAACATTCTTTCAAATCACTCCAGACCAATGTTGCATTAGAACGAAATAGAATTTCACTCATCAATTCCTTGATCACATTGCTTATAAGCCATTAAAGCACCGTTGCATTATATCGATCCCATTGTTTCTTCTTAGAATCGATGGCGTAATTTTCACACATGACACTACCATCAATAAATCCCAATTTGTTCTTTGTTAACAAGGTCAACTCCATCGCCTTGCTCCACAAAGTGTATTTTTCCATTCCTGTGAGTTGAATTTCAATTTGAACTGCACCTGGCACATCAGAAGATTATAGATATAGAGATGATTATGGTTGTTTTTGCCTGTCATTGACACCTCCTCGGATATGCAAATTCCCTGATCAAAACAAGATAAGAATTCTTCAGAAATTGCATTCCTGCTCTGATACCATAATAAACTATCAATCGAATAAGTAAACCTAATTACTTTGAGAGAATGGAAGAAAAATGTTGATACATGAATATAATGATCTTATTCATATCTATCATAGTGAATAAATCAGATCTAGTTTACAATGCTCAAGTATATATATACACAACTACATTGGCGGGAACTAACTAACAGTGCTAATGAACCAATGGGAAGATGATATCTAGTTGACTTACTCAGCACAGTAATAACTAACTTATCAACTTCACTAATCAATCAACTTTTAGCAACGATCCGAGCCTACACCCTGGACGTGGCCAGCACTCGAGAACCATTGCTGGTCCCCAAGCAAACCCTCTTCCTGGCTGACTACAAGTGGAAGACTACCCAAGCATACAAAGGTTAAAACTGAATGAAATTCATTAAACTCAAATTAAAAGCTTTAACTCAAATTATTTACTCTGAATATAAATAGAATATTCAACTCGCCAGAAATAGGCAACTCAAGTCTTTAAAATATTTAACAAAATAAATGAAATAGACTTTTCAAACTCTACTGTCTATCTATGAAGCCTCTACTATTACAGAAGGATATCAGGACAAGTCCCACGACATCTCAAAACTAATAACTGTAAGATAAAGATGAAGACCTCCGAAATGTAAGAAGACTCACCCAAAGCTGACGGGAATACCCCATGACCTCAATGAAACATCTGCTAATGATCCTGAATACCTGTATCTGCATCATGAAATGATGTAGGTCAAATGACTCAGTACCCGAAATGTACGAGCATGTAAGGGGAATTCTAAAGCGTAAACATAAGCTTGAACTAATGGAAAAGAAACATACTTACCTCTTCTCAACTCACTCAACTCAACTCAACTCAACTCAAGAATAAGATACTCAACTCAAAGATATGATACTCAACTCAAGATACTCAAGGATAAAGCAACAGTAAATGATGTAATATATATGAAAAGTTGTAAAAATGTAGAAAGCAACTAAATGTATTGAAAAATACAATATACTTAGTGTGCATAAAAAAATACAATATAACTCTGTAGGAGTTTCTCTAACCAGCAATCATAACTATGAGCTATGTGATGATACAATGTCTCGCCTACACTGCCAGAACTGTCATATACCTTGCTGGGGTATAGAATATCTCAACTAAGTGAATCCACTAGTCTATGCTAAAATGGAATTAGGAATCATTTAAAAAGTATGACCCTTTTTACCCACGTTGGCTACATGGTTTATGGGGGTTGTGAGTTGTCTGAACTCTCTCCCATATCGATACTCAATACTACTCCCAAAATACAATTAGCTCATATGTGTAAAAATATAACTCTTTTTGTGTTTTGAGATTATTACTCAAAAACCATTCTCTTAAAAGAGATGGTACTCAAACTGCTCAAAATTCTTTTGGAAATCTCAGTTTACTCTCATCTTAAATGTGAAAACATTTACTCTGGAATACTTAGTTCCTATATATCATTTTAAAGAAAATGAACTCAACTAGACTCTTCCTCAAACTCATATGCTTAAGTCTTAAAACAAGTTTTTAAACAATTTGTAAAAAGACTTCTTAAAATAGGGTTCATGCTGAATTATGGACGTAAACAACTTAATTCAAGGTTTTCAATAACCATGCATAAAACTTGATACTTGGAACTCAAGGAGTCAATGATACTACTCATCTCAAGAATGCTTGACTCGGAGGGTTCATGTGGGATTATGGGCATGAACTACTCAACTCAAGGACTCGATGATACTTCTCATCTCAAGACTGCTCAACTCATAGGGTTCATGTGGGATTAAGGGCATGAGCTACTCAACTCAAGGACATTCATGGGTAACATGTAGTATCCCCATGATTAGGAATATAATTTCAAAAGGATTAGGAACTCAGTACTTAAAACTTAGAACTTGAAGATACTACTCCTCTCAAAGATGCTCAGTTTACGAAGTTCATGCGGAATTTATGGGCATGAACGACTCAACTCGAGGACTACATAACAATATGGGACTCATGTATAGGACTTTTCTCATTCTCATACTTACTTCCTCAAAATTTAGTTCAAATTGGTAGTTGATCTCAAAGGATTCACAATTGAACTCAGATACTTTCTTGAACTCTACTCTTAACTCTCTCTTGAATTTGAATTATAAATTCAAGAGTTATGATTCATGATATGAAGGATCTCGTGATGATAATGTAGACTCATGAATACATTCTCCTCATTCTTATACTCACTTGAAGTCTTGAAACAAGTTATTTGAATTTGTAGAAGACTTCTAACAAATACTCAAAGGGACTTTCTCAAAATGTTTGGTAGAACTCTCCAGATTTAACATTTAACTCTACCTTGAATTTCAATTATGAATTCAAGGTTATGATTCATGTTATGAATGATTTATAGATATTTAAAATTAGTTTAGAGTAGTTAGAATCATAAGGGGTGAAGATACACTTCAAAGGAACTCAAACGGGACAACCGACAGAAAACGAGTGGGGGAAGGCGACCCTGGCGCAGGGGGCCAGCCCCTAAAGTTTAGAACCTCATTTGTGGTGCACTGCTGGGGCGCACTGCCCCAGCCCTTCTCCATAACTCTTCGACGAATTTTCTTCTTCGATTTTTGGCTCTAATTAGCCTAGAATCGAATGGTTTTTTTCCCAACTAACTTAGATTTGAATACTCAACATAAGTACAGAAAAATCTACTCAAAAACAACCCTCAAATTCAAAGGAGTTATATCAATAACTCAACAAACACATCCTAACTCAAGAACGAAAGTAAAACTTCAAGAACACTCATCAAAAACTTAAATCTTTCAATCTTTATGGACAAATACAAATTTTTGAATCATGATTGGCATTTGGGTGAACGAATCCAACACTATAGAAACTTACATACCTCTTAGGGATCAAAATCATGGCGAAAATCTGTAACGAAACTCAAGAATCTCGACGAACGCTTTGCACCTTTTCTCTTTTCTCTTCTTTGACTCTCTTCTAAAACCTTAAGTGTATTGGGAATGAATGAAACTGATTCTAATCTGTTTAGACCCCTAAATTATTACTAAAAATGAAATAAATCTAATAGGGTAAGGAAAAGACTGAAATACCACTCATATTTTGGGGTAACTTTTCTTAACTGGAGAGCCTGACTTCAAAAGGGCATATCTCACTCATAAGAGCTCGAAAATTAGCAAACTCAGTGGCGTTCGAAAGATAATTCAAAGACCTTTCATTTGATATCTTATGGGCCACCTAACTCATCATCCTGTACTGAAAGTTATGGTCGTTTGAAGTTGACCCAAAACTTAAAGGAACCTAGGAATGACTTGAATGAATTCTCTTTAATTCTTTTTGGAACTCAAGGTACTATATCTAGTGACCTTAACACTTAAGAAATTTTATATTCCTCGATAAAATCCTACACACAATGAAGGATGGTTCGAATCTTGGCTCAAAAAATCTCCGGGGTATTACAATATATACATACCTACATACATATATATATATATATATATATATATATATATATATATTTTTATATATATAATTTTTTACAGGTGGGCAGCATATATTTTTATCAAAAAAATTATAGAAAAGTAAAAGAGTCAGAAATTTTATGAAAGATGTCAAAAATGAACAATTGCATAGGTTTTTTTTTTTTTTTTTTTTTACTAAAGGGTGCATTAAAATTTTGTAAATCAAACAATGTAACACTAATAATTAACTTTTTTAGTTGATAAATGAACCAAAATTTTTAAAATCAAACTACATAATATTTTAGCTTTAATGTTCATATTAAATTTAAATGAAAGGACAAAAATAAAGGAAAAAGAGAAAATTTAGCTTAGAATGAATTACTTGCTTAAAACTTTCACCAACCTTTGATGACGATAACAGTAACAACGAGACATGACAAATAGAGAGTAGAATCAAATGAGTTTTTTTAAAAAGAAATTATTATATGAAACTTTTTCACTTATAATAGCTTTATAGAAAGTAAAATAAAATAAAATTTGCTTATTAAATTTAAATTAAATAACTACTTAATTCAAAAAAGAAAGAAAAATGTCAAAAGTCTAACCGATTAAATATCCAATTGGCTAATAACCTTATATTTTTTTGCTTAAATATTTATGTTGTAAGTTTTAAAATAACAGATTTAATAATTATAATTTAGATATTAATTTCAAACTCTTTTAAAAATTGTAAAAAAAAAAACGAGTGGGTTGTAGGCATCTAGAACCACTGAGTTACACCACACTTTGTAGTTTCAAGGGTGTTCAAAATGTCTTATTTAATTATTTAAAGTATCATTTTACTTATATATACAATGTAATTTTTCGACGAAGTGTGTCTACTTGGACACTCTTACTACAGTGTAGCTTTACCCCTGGACAAGGTCCCTTTTGTCCTTTGCTTTTCGAGAAATTTCTTTAATAAATTTTTCAGAAAAGTGTTGACGTTGTCCATCACATTTTTTAATTCAAATATTGTGACGCCGTTTGTCGCTTTTGTTGAATTTATTTTTTTTTAAATGGGAAAAAGGATCTTGTCCGTTGTTCCAAAGAGACACCGTCCATCGCAAATGAAAAATTGAAGAGGCCGTTTGCAACGAAAGTGATTGCATTGCTTTCACATTGTTTTTTATATGTTTAAAAAATAACGTACTCTATCGCTTTTGACCGTCTCTTTTTTATTAAAAAAAAAGTTCTACCTATTCTTCTTTTTATGTCAAACTATTGATGACAAAAACGGCTGACCTAGGGTTTCCTTCCTAGCCAACAACTGCGCAGCTCTCATGGCTGCTATGACCATTGGGCGACCTCCTTTCGAGGCTGCCCAGCCCGCCCCACCACCCCAAACCACCACATATACCACCCTTTTCAATTCCAATACTATAAATCCTAAATAATATGCCTTAATTAACTAAACAACAATCGCAAAATCAATCGAAATAATTCATGGAGAACCTATTATCACGTTTTCAATGGAGGAAAGGCAAGACTTTATGATTGAAGAGAGATTGCATCAAGTGGTGTTTAAATTATCCCGTGGTGCGCCAAATTTGAAGGTATTAAGGTTAATTTTACCGAAACATCTTGGTACCAAGGTTAATTGTTTAATTGGCTTACTTGCTCCAAGACAAATTTTGTTGAGATTTGATCAATATGAAGATTATGTACTAGCTTTATCTCGCTCAATTAATTATCTTCTCTACAATGGAGAGGAGCACCAATGTAGGGTTTTTTCATGGTCCATTGGATATAATCCTAAGGAGGAAATGACGTTAGCTGTGGTTTGGATTTCTTTACTGAACTTATCTCCAGATTTGTTTGCAAAGAAGTCTCGGTTGTCTATAGCATCAACAGTTGGGAAACCAATAGCTATAGATAAAGCTATTCAAATCCAGTCAAGACCTAGCATAACTAGAGTCAAGATTATACTTGATCTAATGGAAAAGCTTCCAAATAGTATAAGATTGCGGTTTGTGGATGGAAAATCTGGTAAGTTGATCGAGGTTTTTCAGGAAATTGTATATGATAATCTACCTTCATATTGCAATTATTGTAAGCACCAAAGTCATGATGAAGATAGTTGTCGTTTGATATCGAAAAGAAATCAAAATAAAAAATAAATTGATGATACCATTGAAGTTGCTTCAAAATGTACGATCGATAGTGAAAAGTATCACGGTGATGCGAGAGAAATACTAAATGAAAAAAAGAAAGGTTGTAGATGTCGATCAAAGTAAAGCTACTTCTTTAGATCGACAATTGGTTGTTGTCACATCTGAGCAAAATCATGCACACTCAATGGATGTTGTTACAAGTAATATTGATGTTCAAACAACTACCAAAAACAAAGGGGGAACACCAAGAGTTGGGGTTGATGCGTTGCGAGTTGGTTCAGGCCAAAACATAATGGATTTAGCACACAAACTAATGGATACGTCTAATGTTGAAGATGCTGAAAATTCTAGGCAGCATGTTTTGCAAATTGAAACCAAGAATGCAACTAAAAATTGGACACTGGGTGCACACAAAAATTCAACTATTAATCGGAGTCTTTCCCCGACTAATCAAAATAATTCTCCATGTAGTGAAAAGGTTGCGACTGGTAACAGTCAAAAGAGGCAAGATATTAGTAATGCCTCAAGAGACCTATTATGTTCGAATAGCTTTGTTGCTTTATCGAAGACTACTAGAAAGCAAGTAAAGTTTACAGAGAAGGACATTGATTTGATCCAAGAAAAGCAGGGTCTCACCACCTACTTTGAATAGAAAATTAAGTCCAGAAGCTCACATATTTGTGACTAAATGTGTGATTGCAAAGAAGAATGAGTCAAGGGCCTTAGTGTCAAATACAATTGATTTGGGCGAGGATTCTCTTGATGAAGATAAGGAAGACAATATGCTTGATTTGGGCGAGGATTCTCTTGATGAAGATAAGGAAGATATGCTGGACATATGCTTTGATAGAGTGGCTAGGGAAGGAGATATATCACCTAGGCAACAAAGTAGTGGAAGCAACAAAAGCAAAAAGAAGACACATGGAAGGCAACATAGTTGAGACAGTAAAATGACTGAGGAGCTTGTTCTAAGGCACCTACCGATGCGACAGGCAAAGTAGAACCATTTGACAGTATCAATAGGTTCAACAATATCCAATAAATCCATAAATAAAGTATGAATTATCAAGTGTTGTTGGATAGGTTTGAAGAAGAAGACAAGAGAAAAATACTTCAAGTTACTTTTGATGAGCAATCAATCTTTTTTAATTCATGCATTTGTAATAGAAAGTTTGAGGCTGATAACTCAACTTTCTTCTTGACTGGCATATTTTTACATTATTTAAGCATCCTCATTTGTAATATCATCATGGAGTGTATTACAAACTCTGTGGTGATCAGAAAATACTTAGTCCTCTCTAACTCTTATTTTCTTCATGCTTGTTAGGTAGAAGACGTTAGGTACTTCATTAGGATTAGTAAGGTAAGGCCTAGCCCCCCTTGCTTGCACTTATCCCTATTGATATTTTTATGTTTAATAAAAGGTCACTAGACTCTGTCTAGTGGTAAATTTGCGGGAAAAAAACCATCTCTTTTTAGAAATTTTTGGGTAATGGTTAGGGTTTGTTGTCGGTATTGTGAGTAGAGAGTTTTTTTTTTTTTTAAATTCTATCTATTATAACATTGTCATTCATTATACCGATACACTCTTTATAAAAATTTTCTTTAATAGTCATACTCAAATGTTCTCCAATAATATTTTGTAAGAAATATATGAGATATAAAAATAAAATATTAACATATTTATGTTAATCATCATTAATGTCATGCACATAGTATATTTAAATATAATTATTTAGAAGAAAAAAAAATATTTATTAGTTATGATCATAACTTTACGAGAAAAGGCTATTGTTGTTTGCCTTCATACATTTACACTCTTCTATTTGTTTTTTTTGTTGTTGGTTAAATTAGTTAATGAATACATTCCTTATTCTTGGTACCTCAAATCATTAAACTAGTATATCGCGTTCTTTTATTTGTAACGAGCTAAATGATATATATACATGGAATAATACATAAATACCTACTTAAATTATGACTGAATTCGTAATGACACATCTTAACTTAACCGGTGATCGCTGAAATTCCACTCATAGTTTAGAGGGATACTTATGCGAAAGGGAATTTTGTTAAATCTCAAAAAATGAAAATGTGATGTAAACTTGTAACAGAAGGATAATAACTTTTCTGCAATGCTACTTATAAATTTCTGTTTTCAGCAAAGGGAATAAAAAACATTCGATTCATTGAATTGAAACATTTGTAAAGTAAACACGTCCAAAAACATAAAGACTTAAGACTGTTGTGTGTTGACCACATAACAGAACTATGTAAACTGAATTGATGAAGCTGCATTTATATATATGCAAAGCTCACTTATTCTGAACTGAACGAGAGGTCGACGTCCAAAATTCCACAAAGACAAAGGAAAATTAATTGATAAATGCCGCGCTATTGGCAAGCATATATGATCACACTAACAAGATGAGAAATTTGATAAAAGCTAAATAGATATCAATCATGAGCTGATCAACAAGTGAATCCAGTAGGAGGATTCCTTCCACAGTTGTTGAGTACGAGGCTTAGAGAGAGTGGTATAGTCAAATTAATTCCCAGAACATTTGCCCTTATGGCTGTGCACAAGCAAACCGCGGCCTCTAGGTCTACGGATGGCAATGGGGCGGGCGGATGCGGGGGGTTGCGGGTTTATGTGATTTCATGTGGGTTCAAACTTAATTTTAACTCCTTACATGTCATAAGAGTCATAGACATTATTTATTAAAATAATTTCTTTAAAACTACAATATAGTCAAGATAGTAAATGAAAATGGTTTAATAACAAATAATACAATTTCTTACATGTTTTCAATTGACCTCTAAAAAATAAAATTCTAAGTCACTATCCTATTAAATTAATACAACTTAATGAAAAAATGAATTTTTTTTTTATGAATTTTATTTTGATTATCAAACTTAACTAGAAAAAGAAAGTATTAAAGTTATGCGGGGCGGGGTGGGACTATATTTTCTCTTCTTAGTTCATTCAATCAACACTACAAAAAATAATTTAAAACAAACTTTGATTCATATATTATTATATGTACTCCAATTTATTTAAATAATACTCAAAGTCGATTGTCTCAAAAATATTTGAACGTTCTTTCAAAAAATAAATCTTAGATCGGTAAAACTTGTTTTAAAAAATAAAAAATATAAAGAAAAAGAGAAGCTGAACAAGCATTAATCTTTAAATGTAAAAATATAATAATCAAATTTTAAAGAAAATAGTATTTCTAAATATGAAGTGTAATTTTGTTGTGCACGCTTAGTGGAGAGAAGTTAATCTCAATATTAATTACTTGAGACCTTAATATAAACTCTCACACATTGTCATTACTTGCTTTCGCAACGGTTCCATTCTATAGTTGAGTATGAAAAAAGAAAAAAAACAATATTATTGGTTCGATCGGATTGTGGTCTCTACTGTTTCTTTTTTTCTTCTTTTAACATGGAATATCATTTTTATAAATGATCAAAGCTTTGAAATATAAGTAGGAGCCTTAGAATCACGGGATGTGGTTATTGCATTATATAACCTAATTGTGTTAATTAGTCATGATGTGAAGTATATATATTAGTTTAGTTGTCATATCAACACAAACGATATCTACACCCTTACGGGTCGTTTGGTAGCGGTATAAAACAAGTCTTAGCTTATTCATGCATTAGAGTCTATAACTTAACAGCGCTTGATAGATGGATAAGAATTATTCATGAATATAATTAATATGATGTTTGGTAGGTGAATAAGAAAAAAATTATCCATGTATATAATTAATACAACGTTCAATAGATATATATATATAAATTATTCATGTATAAAATTAATCTGACGTTTGATTGACAATTTGGAAATTGTGAGGACCTTAATATAAACTCTCACCCATTGTCATTATTTGCTTTTCATAACGGTTCCCTTCTATAGTTGAGTATTAAAAAAGAAAAAAAGTAATTTGTAGGTTCGATCGGGCTGTGGTCTCTACTCTTTTCTCTTCTTCTTTCAAACATGGAATATCATTTTTATAATTATGTAGACGTCGAAATTTTGTAGGACTCTACCATACGAGTTTTATTTCAGTTAGAGTTCTTGGAAGCTACTTTTTACCTTAAATCCTAGCTTATGCCCACACAAAGAGGTATTATATTGCCTTGAAAAGACATTTCAAATATTTCGCAAATTCACAAAATATTCACAAAAATCAATGGAGATCAAATAAATCTCAAGAAAGTCCAAATCGTCCTAGTTCGAGAAATACATCATTAACGATCATTCAAAGAGAAATCTTAAGAGAGAAGTATCAAGCTAATAAACAAATTTGTACCTATAATGTTTATCAATAAAATGATGTTTCTTCATATTTTATTTGTGATTGCAATTTATTCGGTGACTTTAAGATTTGTTGCAAACAGTTCAAAGCTTTGAAATATAAGCAGGGGCCTTAATTAGAATCACGGGATGTGGTTGTTGCATTAATTAACCTAATTACGTTAATTACTCCTGCAGGTCATGATGTGAAGTATGTTAGTTTAGTTGTCATATCAAAATAAACGATATCTACCTGCAGAGCCCATAGGCGGAGCCATGATTAGGAGTTTGGAGGTTCTAAATTTTAAAACAAAAGAGAAAGGAGTTCGAAACCACAACAAATGTGTGTAAAGCATTTTCAGCACTCAACCTTACCATTGACTGTCAATTAATTTTGTTAGGAGTTCACAAGTTAATATACATATATATTTATTAAATTTTTTAATACAAATACAAACTTAACGGAAAAGCTAGTGTGTTCGTCTGAACCTACGAACCCCAACCTAGCTCCGTCTGCCTCTGTCTACATCCTAATTGTCTTTTTTTTATTATTGTCTTTTGCCTGAGGGTTTGAACTTTGAACTTTTAGATATTCTTAAGTCATAGAATATATGTGCGTGTGAAACCTTTTTTCTCGCTGAGACTAACGATGGAGATGAATTTTTGTTAATTAGTGGAAAATTAGGAAAAGGGCATTGCTTAAAATATATCATGCTGCAGATTCCAGTTAAGTCACGGGCATAACTATAGTAGAAGGTTCCATTTGCTAGCTAGCAATACTAGAGCTGTAAACAAAAAAATGATTTCCATCTGTGAGAAACTTTTTTATTTCAACAGCACGCAGCATAAGAAAGTGTTTTACAACTTTTGTATGTTCTAGGTCAAATATTTTGGAAAACATAAATAAAACAAATTTTATAAAAATGAGGAAAACGATTTTCTAATGAAAATAGGAAAAAGAGTTACATTAGTTATTTATCGAAATAATAGTACAGTCAAATTTGTATGAGGTCAAGAATCTGCCTCTTAGATTAACATATTAGATTTTTATTATTAGCAGTTAAATATTGCAGTATTAATAAGTAAAAAACGATGTAAAAGTGATCAATAAAGTAGAATAGAAAGTGAGCCATATGAAGCTTAATGCAGATGAGCACTGAATCTGGATCCAACGTTGCTAGCTTTATCTTCGAGAACGATTCAATGTGTGAATTGAGAATGAATATATTACACAAGTGTGTGAAACCTACTATTTATAGATTATAATGATAAAGTATCAACCAATAAAAAAGCTCCATTCGAGCCCTAAAGTACTAAGAATAATGGAGGCTGTCCATGGGCAAATGTCGTTAGTACATGGCGCCAGCCGATGTTCCTCTTGTCGTATTCAGGCTATTTGCACAAAATTATTTGGCGTACTTATCCATTTTGCGGCTACATCGTGTGGAACTTCATTTTTGGCATATTGGTATACTTTTGTGGCTAGTTTAGTCGCCACAATCTGTATTTTGTGGCGATCTCTTATATTGCCACAAATAACACTCTGCTTAAGTTGTAACAACTTCAAGGCCGCCACTAAAACATGCAATTGTGACCTACTCACTTCACTTCAATGTAAATATTGTGGTCTAACCTTAGAAGATCCTAAACTATCATTTTGTAATGATTGAGTACACTCAAACTACAGAAGCTAAGGTACGTACAGAGTTAAGGCACAAGGTGGAGTTGCACGTTTTTTACTTTTGACCAAAAAAAAGAAAAACTTAAGAGTAGTCGAACGAAACCCAAAATATAAATATTCTTTTTATTATATTATGAAATAGAAAAGACAGTCCATATATATAATAGTAGTAAACCTTTTGAGTACAAATGTAAAATGATCAACTGGTTCACGAATCTTGCTTAATAAGTTGATGTTGCAAATTCGCTTATTTACAACAATATAACTATCATAAGACAAGGAAATTCATGATAATGATAAGAGACATATAAGAAAGAGCAGAATGCTTAGCAAGTGAAGCCACTATTATTCATTCCACAGTTGTTGAGAATGAGGCTAAGAGTGAGTGGCACATTCAGATTTATGCCCAGTATGTTTGCTCTTATGGCTGTGCACAAACAAGCTGCCACCTCTAGATTTGCCAGTCCCTGTATCAAACTGCAGCATGGCAAAGTTGGTGGAGACCCCACTACTACATTCACCAAATTAAGTATATTAGCACACACACCAAGTTTCAAAGCATCTCTTGGACACCTTACTTGTCCACCTCCACCTCCACCTCCACCTCCACCCCCACCTCCACCCCCACCTCCACCTCCACCTCCACCCCCACTTCCACCTCCACCTCCACTGCCTGAACCGCCACCTCCACTTCCACCTCCACTGCCCGAACCACCACCTCCACTTCCACCTCCACTGCCCGAACCACCACCTCCACTGCCCGAACCTCCACCTCCACTGCCTGAACCGCCACCGCCACTGCCCGAACCGCCACCTCCACTGCCACCGCTACCAGGGGGATGATAAGGACAGAAGGCACAATCAGTATTTGTTGCAGTGACTATGGCAAAGAAAAGGAGATTGAAGGAGAGGAAAAGGGTAACCAATGAGGCTTTAGTTTTAGAAGCCATGTTATTGTAAGGAAGCAAAAGCACACAAATCGTTGCAAAGATGAATGAACAAATGTAATGGTATGCAGGGTATTTATACTGCTACAAGGAATATAATACTCTTTCTACCCTATATTACACTATTCACTTTTTTAATCAGTTCTAAAAACAATACTCCCTAAATTATGATATTTTTAATTTTTCAAGAGTTAAATAGTTTAAGTTTGATTGAGAATTTGCTCATGAAATCTTCAATTTTTTAAAAATGAAATTTATATATATTGTAAACTATGTAAAAATTACTAAAACTCACAATAATTAAAAATTCAAAATATTTAAAAGATATATGAAAAATTTATGCAAAAAAAAGAAGCTAAATTAATTTCTAATTAGAGTAAAATGACATTCTTGTTGATACAGACTAAAAAGGAAATAGTGACATATAAAATGAGATGGAGGGTGTAACAATTTGAACTTTGAAAGGTTTATTTTACTCTTAATGAAATAGTTTACAATTATACAAATATTTATAATTTAATTTAGATTACAAATTTTAAAAGTCTTTCTTTTTTTTCTCAAAAAGTTTATATTAAATTAAATTTTCCATTTGAAACAAAGTTTATATTTAATTAAATTTTCTCATATAAATTGAAACAGAAAAAATATACGACTTTGTTGGTGAACAATAAAAGTTGCCCTTGAGAAAAAATGTTTTATCATGGAAGGGAATTATTAGATCAACACTTTTTATGGATTACATCTTCATAGCTATAGTGATGCCCGTGACATGGAATCTGTTAGGCTATGGTAGCTCCTTTTCTACTTTTCACTACTTCACAAATTATCCTCCATATTAGGACAACTTCCATGTCTACCTATTTAATGGTAACCCACATTCCTCCTTGGTACATATTTTAACCATAGGTGAATGACTTTAAATAATGGAAGAAAAAGGACAAAAAATGCACTTGGACTATTGTAAAATGTCTAAACATATCTTTGGATTCGTCCACCTATTTTGCTAAGAATATCTATCTAGTTATACTTTTTGCTCATATATGTCCTTAGACTGAATTTTAAAAAACAAAATATATATATACGATATTTTATTATTGATCCAATTAAATTATTTTGACTTACCAATCAAACACTAATCTGCTCGAAAAATATAAAATGTCTACCAAAAATGGTCAAAAATCGATTATTTAAATTATTATTTTTTATCGAATTGATCTCTTGAAGTCATTTTTTCTAATGCCAAAAAATTTGCAAAAAATCTCTGCATATCGGTTTTTCTTTATTAAAAATTTGTTAAACACCAACATGTAAAGGTCATTTATAAATCCATTGTATAGTGGATTGTCCATTTGGTTTATTCATGAACTACCAAATTCATGTATGTATATTCCCTAGGAAATATGAACCCCTTTCTGGATAGCAAGATGGATAACAATGTATCTTCTAGTTTGGGCGTTGAATTTGGTGACCTTTGGAGTGATATCTCAACCTATAAATTATATTTTGCATATATCTTGTTCATATATGTACATTTTAAGGACTTGGGGTGAGTCTTAAAGCACTTCGGACTATGATGTTAATTAATGATTGAGGGTAACACGATGAATTCAAGTTTCATCGCACCAAGAGGGTAAGACATCAATTTGAGTTTTGATGCACCATAATGATAAGGTATTGGGTTCGAGTCTCATAGAATTATGGCCTAACGTGCCTTGTATGGATAAGACATTGAGTTTGAGTTTCAATGCACCATAGTGATGATAAAATGATGACTAAGGCAAAAATAATATATTTTAATGAAAAGTCTTGAAATCCATCTCATTGAATTTGCTTCATTCCTTGAAAAGAATGTGATAGTAATGTATGATAACTTTAAAACCCGTCAGTTGATTTGCTCCATTCTATCATATGAATGTGGTAGTAGTGAATAATAAGTCTGAAAGACATTAAATGATTGAATGTATGAATAAGGACGTGGAGGGACATAATTATAATAATCATCATTGTGGTAATTATAAAAGGAAGAATGATATGAGTTCTTCAAATAGTCCTTCAGACTGTGAAAATAATTTTATCATCAAAATGCACTACTAAAAAACTGCCAAAAAGGCAACGGACTGCATCGCTTTTTTTGCCAAAAGCGACGTAGTCAATCTCGCTGCTTTTCCAAAAGCGATGGACTGCGTCGCCTATTATTTTTTTTATTATTTTTTAAATAATACGACGCCGTTCGTCGCTTTTTTATTTTTTTATTTTTTTTAATTTACAAAAAGCTCGTCGATTTTCTTAATTTTTAATTTTTTTAGAATCTTGAAAAGCGACGGACTAAGAGACGTTGTCCGTCGCTTTTCTTTCAATTTAATTTTTAAAAATCCAAAAAAGAGACGGACTAAAGGACCCTGTTCGTCGCTTTTCTAGTATCTTTTAAAAAATAAAACCCAGGAAAGTGGTGGACTAAAGGACGATGTCCGTCGCTTTTCTGGGTTTTTAAAAAAATAAAACCCAGAAAAGAGACAGACAAAACTACCCTGTCCGTCGCTTTTTTTGCAAATTTTTTGACTACCCACCTGCCAAAGTAATTCAATTCAATTCAGCCCCAATCAAACACAAAACATTATAAAGAAGCTACACAAAATATAAAACAACAAACTTAAATTACCATTCAAAAATATCTAAATCACAATTTAAAGCCTTATAAAGTCTTTCAAAATTCGTTTAAAATTTTCAAAAAGTTCATAATAATAAGAGACCTATATTAGGGAGTGCGATCTACAAAATCATCCTCCTCCTCACTGTCGTCGTCGATGTCCTCGGCAGGAGAAGATGTAGTAGGTTGACGAGTGAGGCTCAACACTTGTTCTTTGATTTGCTGAATGGTCGCACTTATGCTTTGTGTTCAGCTACTCTTCTTTGCTCAGAATTTGCCAGTGCCGATGTAAGTTGTGCTATTTGAGTTGACATAGTAGCAATCTGAACACCGTCAAGTGTCTCGGGTTGACGTGACGATCCAATACCTTGTAAGCCTGACTAGTGTCGTCTTACATCGTTTCGAGAGCCTCGACCATAGACTCTACCCTTGTGTGTCCCCCCTACCACTTTTTCTGTCCAAATTTGGGTGGACAGTTCAGGTGTCATTTGGACCGAACTATCTAAATTCTCATTCATGTAGTAATTAAACTCTCTCTGCATATTAAATATAAAAATTGGCATCAATATATATACATACCATAAATATATTCACTATTCATATATATTATTCATATTAAATAACTTACAAAAGTTCGTTCAGCCCTTTCTTCCACCCACACATCCGGATCCGACTAATTGTCTTTCTTCTTCCCATGAGTTCTCTTGAAAATCTACGTTCAAGGGGAGTGCACCCCAGTTCTTTTCCTATAAATAAATACTGAAATTTATAACGATATATACACTACTAAAAAACTGTCAAAAAAAGACGGAAAAAAGCGACGGACTGCGTCGCTTTTTGGGGTCAAAATCGACAGAAAAGCGACGCAGTCACTTCCATACGTCTCTTTTTGTCTTTTTTTTTTTGAATTTTTTTCATAAAAGCGATGGACTCTGTCTCTTTATTTTCATTTCATTTTTTTTTATTTCTAAAATGCGACGCTGTCCGTCGCTTTTCTGGAAATTTTATTTTTGAAAATCCCAGAAAAGCGACGGATAGAACCACGCTGTCCGTCGCTTTTCTGGGATTTTAAAAAAAATAAAACCCAGAAAAGCGACGGACAAAACCACGCTGTCCGTCGCTTTTCTGGGATTTTTAAAAAATAAGATCCAAAAAAGCGACAAAAAAAACCATGCTGTCTGTCACTTTTTCTACAATATTTTTGCCATTGGCGATTCTGCACATACACCTGCAAATACAATTCAATTCTACATTATTCAGCCCAATCAAACACACAATTATAAATAATCTAAACAAAACATAAAATAATATTCAAAAGTATCTAAATCATAAATTAAAGAATTATAAAGTCTTTCAAAATTCATTTCAAAAAGTTCATAAATGTCCAGAGATCTAAACTAGGGAGTGAGATCTACATAATCATCCTCATCACTCTCGTCGTCGGTGTCATCGGGAGCCGAAGTAGTAGGTCGACGAGCGAGGTTCATCACTTGTTCTTTGATTTGCTGAACGGTCTCATTCATGCTTTCTTGTTCAGCTACTCTTCTCCACTCCGACTCTGCTAGTGCCGCTGTAAGTTTAGCTATTTGATCCGACATAGCAGCAATTTGAACACCGTCAAGTGCCTCGGCTTGACGTGACGATCCAATACCTTCTAAGCCTGACTGGAGTCATCTAACATCATTTCAATAAAATTTCTAACACCATCAATAAACGCAGGTTTCAAACCAGCACCAGTTTCATAATGCATATTATACATCCACAAACGATGATCCATCTACAAAAATATAGATATTCAATTATATTATAAATAATTATTTATTTTAACTTATTTAAACAATATAACAACTTTAACTAGTTTAGTTATGACTTAATACAACAACTAAATCCACCAACTAAACCACATTATTTATTTTAACTTAGTTAAATAACTTCACAACTTTTTAACTTGAACTAGTTTAGTTTTGACTTAATTCCAACGACTAAATCCATCAACAAAACCACATTATTTATTTTAACTTATTTAAACAACTTAACAACTTTAACTAGTTTAGTTTTGACTTAATACAACGACTAAATCCACCAACTAAACCACATTATTTATTTTAACTTTTTCAAACAACTTAATAACTTTTTATCTTGAACTAGTTTAGTTTTGAGTTAATTACAACGACTAAATCCATAAACAAAACCACATTCTTTATTATAACTTATTTAAACAACTTAATAACTTTAACTAGTTTAGTTTTGACTTAATACAACAACTAAATCCACCAACTTAACCACATTATTTATTTTAACTTATTTAAACAACATAAATTTAACTAGTTTAGTTTTAACTTAATACAACAACTAAATCCACCAACTAAGCCACATTATTTATTTTAACTTATTTAAACAATATAACAACTTTAACTAGTTTAGTTTTGACTTAATACAACAACTAAATCCACCAACTAAACCACATTATTTATTTTAACTTATTTAAACAACTTGATAACTTTTTAACTTGAACTAGTTTAGTTT
Source organism: Solanum pinnatisectum (assembly GCA_035578085.1). Taxonomy (NCBI): domain Eukaryota; kingdom Viridiplantae; phylum Streptophyta; class Magnoliopsida; order Solanales; family Solanaceae; genus Solanum; species Solanum pinnatisectum. Next base: position 35,515,984 of record CM069078.1, read on the forward strand.
TGACTTAATTCCAACGACTAAATCCATAAACAAAACCACATTATTTATTTTAACTTATTTAAACAACTTAATAACTTTTTAACTTGAATTAGTTTAGTTTTGACTTAATTCCAACGACTAAATCCATCAACAAAACCACATTATTTATTTTAACTTATTTAAACAACTTAACAACTTTAACTAGTTTAGTTTTGAGTTAATACAACGACTAAATCCACCAACTAAACCACATTATTTATTTTAACTTATTTAAACAACTTAATAACTTTTTAACTTGAACTAGTTTAGTTTTGACTTAATTCCACCGACTAAATCCATAAACAAAACCACATTGTTTATTTTAACTTATTTAAACAACTTAATAACTTTTTAACTTGAACTAGTTTAGTTTTGACTTAATTCCAACGACTAAATCCATCAACAAAACCACATTATTTATTTTAACTTATTTAAACAACTTAACAACTTTAACTAGTTTAGTTTCGACTTAATACAACGACTAAATCCACCAACTAAACCACATTATTTATTTTAACTTATTTAAACCACTTAACAACTTTTTAACTTGAACTAGTTTAGTTTTGACTTAATTCCAATAACTAAATTCATCAACGAAACCACATTATTTATTTTAACTTATTTAAATAACTTAAAAACTTTTTAACTTGAACTAGTTTAGTGTTGGTACTTATGCTTAACAAACACATTATTCCTAAATTTAAAGCTAAGTATCAACACTAGATGGACACAAATCGATCTTGCAAGAAAATCAATTTTGTCATCAATAGGATCAACTAGTGTTGGTACTTATGTTTAACAAACACATTATTCCTAAATTAAAGCTAAGTGTCAACACTAGATGGACACAAATCGATCTTGCAAGAAAATCAATTTAGTCATCAATAGGATCAACTAGTGTTGGTACTTATGCTCAACAAACACATTATTCCAAAATTAAAGCTTAATATCAACACTAGATGGACACAAATCGATCTTGCAAGAAAATCAATTTTGTCATCAACAGGATCAACTAGTGTTGGTACTTATGCTTAACAAATATATTATTCATAAAATTAAAGCTAAGCATTAATACTAGATTGACACAAACACATTATTGAAAACAATTGTACTTGAAATTTAGAAATTTAGAAGCACCAACCTTATCTCCAACTTTGATGAAAGAAGCAATATAGTCTTGTATCAACTTTTTTAGATGTTGAGCTTCCTCGGTTTCCTAGCACGAAAAGTTCTTAAATTAGTTAAATATAGGCTTCAAATCCAAGAATATTAGTTATATATATATATATATATATATATATATATATATATATATATATATATATATATATATTCAAGTTTTAATAAGTTCAAGTTTCAATTCAAGTTCATATCTAATTTCTAAACTTAATTAGTTATATATTCAAGCTAATTAGTTCCAACTTCAAGTTCTAATTTCAAGTTCATATTCCTAATTAAGTTCAATTTATAGTAAATTCAAACTATTAATTAGCCTAAAATATCAAATATAATTCAAACTATTAGTCCTAAATTCCAAATTCAAACTAGTCTTAAAATCACAAATTGGAAGTACTCCTAGAATTCAAAAACCAAACTATAGTGCTAAAATCCCAAATTCAAACTATTAGTAGTCCTAAAATCTCAATAATAATTCAAACTAGTCCTAAATTCAAAATTCAAACTAGTCTTAAAATCACAAATTCAAACTAGTCCTAAAATCTCAATAATAATTCAAACTAGTCCTAAATTCAAAATTCAAACTAGTCTTAAAATCACAAATTCAAACTAGTCCTAAAATCCCAAAATCTAACTAGTGTTAAAATCCTAAATTCAAACTAGCTAGCTATTTCTAATCCCAAATTCAAACTATTAGTCCTAAAATCTCAATAATAATTCAAACTAACTCAAATAATACCCAACTCCAAACAACTCCCCAAATATAATTCAAACTATTAGTCCTAAATTCCAAATTCAAACTAGTCTTAAAATTGCAAATTGGAAGTACTCCTAGAATTCAAAAACCAAACTATAGTGCTAAAATCCCAAATTCAAACTATTAGTAGTCCTAAAATCTCAATAATAATTCAAACTAGTCCTAAATTCAAAATTCAAACTAGTCTTAAAATCACAAATTCAAACTTAGTCCTAAAATCCCAAAATCTAACTAGTGCTAAAATCCTAAATTCAAACTAGCTAGCTATTCCTAATCCCAAATTCAAACTATTAGTCCTAAAATCTTAATAATAATTCAAACTAACTCAAATAATATCCAAATTCAAACAACTCCTTAAATACCCTAATTCAATCTAATTTTACAATTCCAAAATCAAATTAATTAACTCAAGAAATACCAAATTTCAAACAAATCCTAAGATACGCTAATTCAAACTAACCCTAACATTAAAATTTTCAATTCACAATCAACAAACACAAACTAACAATCAAATAATCCCTAATTCAAACTAACAATCAAAAACCCTAAATCATTCACTTACTAATTAACTAACAATCAATAAAAAACTAATTCAATACACTAATTAACAAATTCAACACTCCAATTGAAAGAAATTAAAAATAATATTATGAAACCCTAACCTTGAATTAAAGGAGAAGGGCAGTGGGTCGGGATGGAGGCGTCGCCGGTCGAGATGGAGGTGCCGATGTAACCTCTTGCTGTTGGCCGGTGCAATGCTTCCCACTGGCGCGCCGGCGTGACCTCTTCATCTGGCCGTGCGATTGCTGCTCTTGCACCGGCGTGACATCTTGTTCTTTGGTTGGTGCATCGCCCGCCGCTCTTGGCGAGCCGCCATCTGCTGCAGAGATGGTGGCGTGGCGCCGGTCGGGGAAGGGTGGGGATGGGGCGCCGATGAGATGAGAGGAGTGAGAGAGGAGTGAGACTTGTCACTTTAGATCTAGGGTTTTAATTTTAATAAATTTGATTTATTTAGGTTGATTTAATTAATTAAATTTACATATATATAATTTAACTACACATCATCAACAAAAGTTTAATTTAATAAATTTAATTTATTCATCAAGTTAATTTTATACTTTAATTTAATAAATTTAATATATATATATATATATATATATATATATATATATATATATATATATATATATATATATATATATATATATTAATTTAACTACATATCAACAGAAGTTTAATTTAATAAATTTAATTTATCGATCAAATTAATTTTATAAATTAAAATTCCATATATATATATATATATATATATATATATATATATATATATATATATATAATTTAACTACACATTAATGTAAGTTTAATTTAATAAATTTAATTTGTCGATCAAGTTAATTTTATAAATTTAAATTATATAATTTCTAATTATATAAATTTAATTTTATTGATCAACAAAAGTTTATCAATATCAAATTTAATATATAAATCTGCTTGAATTGATCATACGTATTTCTTTAATTGATAATGTATTTCATATCTGAACCACTAGTATAAGACTTGATTTGTTAAACTATTCGAGGAGTATATAATTAATCAACGTATTTCATACTCCGACGAAGTATCCTTTACATGTCATCATAATTAGGAGGTGATCACTACACTTGACATCCATTCAAGATCGAACGTATATAATAATACTATCTTGCATTTCATACTCGAATGAATTATATGTCAGCTCTTCACCTCTACATCATGAGATGAGATATTAAGTTCATGATTAGATGACGGACTGATAAAATTTGTACATTACTCTAGAAATATAAGTATATATAATTTTTTCCTAATTCATATCAACGTAGTTTCATACTCTAAATATGGATTATAAATATTTTTTTATTTATTCCACGAATTCTAACTTTTTATTTATAAAAGTATACAAAATTGTTATACTTTTTGAACAATTAATTGTAGGTGTAAATGAAATTTTAGTATTATGCACAATAGCAAAATTATGATTAATAGGAATATTTTAAACAAACCGACCTCCGGATGTCGTTTTTATTAAAAGAAATTAGATTTAATAAAAAATACCGACCTCATGAGGTCGGTATCACATTAAATTTTAACATAAATAAAAAGCAATCATGTTAATTAAATAATATTGACATCGGACGGTCGGTATTTTATATTAAATTATTTTTTAACTTATATAAAATAGTCATTCGGAGGACGATTTATTTAAAGTTAATTGAAAATATTAATTTATTACATAGTGTTTAATTTGACCGACATCCGGAAGTCGGTATTATAATTTTTTTGTTTTTTATTTTACACAAAACCGTCCTTAGGAAGACGATTTAAATAAAAATAAATAAAAATATTTCTCAAAGCGACGGACAGAGTCTCTATGTCCGTCGCTTTTTTTGAAAAAAAGTTTGACCAACATTTTGACCAAAAAGCGACGGACAAAGAGACATTGTCCGTCGCTTTTTAAAAATATTTGACTAGATATTTTGACCAAGAAGTAACGGACATAAAGTTGTCCGTCGCTAATTTAAAAAATAATTAAACAATTAAAATTAATAAAAAGCAAAGGACGGGTTGGCTTTTTTTAAATTAATAAATATTATTTTTAATAAAAAGAGACGGATTGCATCTCTATTGATATAAAATAATTAATTATTTATTATATATATTGTTGGTGCAAAACTCAGCGAAAAAAAGCGACGGACTGAGCGATGCAGTCCCTCGCTTTTAAAAAAAAAACAAAAAAAATAAATTAAAAAGCGACGGACTCAGCGATGCAGTCCGTCGCTTTTAAAAAAAAATTTTAAAAAATTTTTAAAATTTTAAAAAGTGACGGACTCTGCGACGCAGTCCGTCGCTTTTAAAAAAAAATTAAAAAAATTTAATTAAAAAGCGACAGACGGCATCGCTTAGTCTGTCGCTTTTGGGAGCGATGCCGTCCGTCGCTTTTACTTCTGTCGTTTTTTTGCAGTTTTTTAGTAGTGATATGAATCAACTAATTATTTATTAAAAATTTGAATTTAACTTACCATCTCTCTTGTAATTGTTCCAACGGTCTTTGCACCTCCGATCTGCAACGAGCCATCCTTAAGACTGCCTCTATCATTTTTGGCTTGTTCGGACATTGCCTTGAACTTATCTGTGTTCCAATATTGGTGCAATTCATCAAAAACATGAGGCAACATCCAACCCAGACATTGATCAGTTTCCCGGACTTTCTTTAGCCAACTAGACAGTCTTGTGGATGCCCTCCTCTCAAATGTGGTTGCAATGACCATATTGTACCTCGGCTCCCAAGTACACACAATCTGAAAAAAAATTGAATAGTGTTAGATCGATAGTAAAAAAAAAAGAGTAAAGTATACTAAAATTATTAAAATTAACTAAGAAATATATACCTTAAATTCATTTTTCTTGAATTTAAATATTATGGGGATGTGGGAGAAACCAAAGGTGAATGAATGGAAACTAAACACTGATGGGAGCTTCAACTCGAGGGGTATTGTTAGAAAAAGAAATGGACACATGGTGTTGCAACCCCAGTGCATTTCCATACTAATAACTACTCAGAAGTGAAAACAGCCTTACATTGAGTCCAGTGGTGCACATCCAGAAATCCACATAAGTTCATCCTCGAATTAGACTCTCTTCTGGTGGTGAACATGATTTTGGGAAAATGCAAGATCCCATGGAAGGTGCAAAGAGATATTGCTATAATACAACAGATGATACAACAGAACAACATTCAAATTTAACACTATTTTAGAGAGGGAAATGAAGTTGTGGACTTCTTATCCAAGCATGCACACAATCTTAACATTGAAGAAAGTAAGTTGTCAACTGAAGTTAGAGGTGCCATCAGAATAAAGAAACAGAATGCAAATCTGTATTCAGAATTAGACCCTAAAAACACTTAGAATGGCATTTCGAATCATTCACTTAGAATGGCATTTCGAACCATCTCAATTCTTTCTTGATACCTGTAAGACCCCGTAATTAGAGAGAACTAGAAAGAAGTTTAAAATCAGAAATAGTCATTTTTTGGAAAGAATTTAAAAATCTGGAAATTTGTTAAGTGTGTCAAAGTTGAGCTTTTGGTCAACTTCAAACGACCATAACTTCTAGCTCAATATGATTTAGGTGTGTTTCCAGATATCGTAGGAAAGATCTTGGAATAATCTTTTCAACGCCGCTGAGTTTGCGCGATTCCGAGTTCGTATGAGTGAGTTATACCCATTGGAAGTTGGGCTGTTCAGATGAGGAATTGTCCAACCCGGATTTTTTTTAAAGGGTGTTTTGGTCTTTTCCGTACCCTATTATTTTAATTCGTTTTAGTGGATTAATTAAGGATCAAAACTGAATTGGTTCAGTTTATGCAAATTGGAAAATGGAGTTAGGGTTTTGAAGAGAAAATAAGAAGAGAAAAGAAGAGGAGAAAGGAGAAGAGAAGGAGAAATAAGGAAATCGTCAAGTTCTTGAAGCTAAGATCGTGGATTTCATCAAGGGGTGATCCCTACGAGGCATGTGAGGCTTTCATAACATTGGGTTTGTTCACCCACGTGCCAAACATGATTAATTCAGCATGAATTCGTCCTAAAAGTTGAAAGTTTGAATGTTCTTTAATGTACTTTCGTTCTTGAATTTGGGATGAGATTGAGGAGTTCTTGAGAGTTTAAGATCGGTTATTAGAGTTGTTTTGAGTTAGATTCTTGTGTATATGTTGTGGGTACCTGAATCTAAAGAGATATGGAGAAACATAATCGAATCTAGGCGAATTGGGGCTGGAAAACTAAGAAGAAAATCAGTCGGGAAAATCTGGGCAATGGCTCCACGTCGCAGACCTGCTCCCCAGATTTGGGACAAATCATTCCACGCCGCGGAGCGGTCACGGACCGTTCTGCCTCAAAAAGTATTTTCGCGACCAAAATTTAAATACATCTCCGCGTCGCGGACCAGCTTTCAGTAGTGAATTCTTGATATTTTCTCATGTTTAGTTATCTAAAAACACTCATAAACATCATGAGATCTTTCATATCACAAATCTCAATTCTTGAATCCATAATTCAATTCAAGGATCAATTAAGAGTCAAGTCAAGATCAGTTAAAAAGCAAGTCAAGAGAAGTTCATAGAGAGTCTTCCAAAAGTCTTTAACAAATTATTTAACTTTGTTTTAAGACTTGAGTTTTGAGTTCAGTAAAGAGTAAAGTTGAAGTTCATTTCTTCAAAAGTGTATGGGGACTATATATTCCCAAAGAGTTTTAAATGTTTTCACATTTAAATAAGAACGGAAACTGAGATTTCCAAAGAGCCTTTGAGCTAGTTTCAGAAAAGAGTAAATGCTTTCGCAATTAAGCAAGAAGGGAAACTGAGATTTTCAAGATATCCTTTGAGCTAACCTTTTGAGCAATTATCTTAAATCACAGAAAGAAGTATGTTTTTAAACATAAGAGCTAGTATCATATTTTGGGAGTAGTATTGAGCACCAATATGGGGGAGAGTTCAGACAACTCACAGCCCCCATAAACCATGTAGCCGCCATGGGAAGAAAAGGGTCACACTTTTTGGATGATTCCTTTAGTGTTTTTTAGCATAGACTAGTGGATACACTTAGTAGTTCAGGTTTTATACCCCTGGCAAGGTATAGGATGGCCCTGGCAGCATGAGGCAAAATGTTGTATCATAACAATAGCTCTTACCTGATGGTTGTCGCTCAGAGAAACTCCCACAGTAGTATTTTGTATTTTTATATACATCAGAAATATTTATATTTTCATATACAAACAGAGTTCATATTGTATCTTTTCATACATACAGAGTTATTAATGTATTTTTAAATACACTGAGTTGAAAACCATGTTTTAAAGTTTTTCTTTATGATGCATTTATTTACACTGTTGTATATCGAAATCAGTTCAGTTGAGTTCACTTGAGTTGAGGCAGGTAAGTTCTTTAGTTCCTTTCAAGCTTATGTCTTGTTTTAGATTTCCCTTCGCATACTCGTACATTCAATGTACTGATGTCATTTGACCTGCATCTTATTATGATGCAGACACAGATAACCAGGATCGGCATCCAGTGCACCGTTAATCTAGTTGAGCATTTCAGAGTCTTGTGGTGAGCCTCTTTGCTTTCTGGATGATCCCTTTTATTGCTTTCAGTATTATTATCAATTCATTAGGATGTCGCGGGGCTTGTCCAGACATCCATTTCAGTTGTTTTAGAGGTTTCATAGACAGTCAGTCAGATGTTAGTTCATTCGTCATTATCTTTTTATTAGCTTATTTTCAGACTTGAGTTGCCATTTTTGGCCAGTGAATGTTAGCTTAATACATTCTAAGCGTTTATTGAGCAGTTCAGTTTATTTTAAAAGTATTTTTTTCTTCATGAGTTAAGTCTTCCGCTGAGTAAGTAAGCTAGGCCAAGGGTTCGCGTGGGGCCAGCAATGGTTCTCGAGTGTCGGCCACGTCCAGGGTATAGGCTCGGGGCGTGACAAACCTAGTATCAGAGGACAGAGTTCAAGAGTCCTAGGGAGTCTATGAAGCCGTGTCTTTAGACTCCTAGTTATCGGTGTAAAGCGAGCCACATCTATAATTAGGAGGCTGCAACACTTAGGAAAAAATTCTCACTTCTTTCACACTCATTTCGTGCGTTAGATTTTGATCTCTAAAAAGTTTTTTTCTAATTCATACTTGCACGTGTTTTTAGATAATCATGCCTTCACAAAAAGCTGTAAAAGGTCGTCCTGCTAGTAGGAATGTTGAGGAGCAAGGGGTACTTAATGCACCTGAAGTGCAACCCGAATGAGAGGTTACCAATGCTGAGTTCTGTGAGGCTATCCGGATGTTGAGCCAAGTTGTGACCAACCAAGCTGGGCAGCAAAGAGGAGCTAGACAGCAAGTGGCTAACACTTCGAGGATCCACGAATTCTTGAGGATGAACCCTCCAAGTTTCACTGGTTCAAGCACTACTGAGGATCCATAGAACTTTATCGAGGAGCTGCAAAAGGTATTTGATGTCATGCACGTTGTTGGTACTAAAAGGGTGGAACTAACTACATACCAAATGAAGGGTGTCGCTAGGATTTGATTCGATCAGTGGAAGAAGAACCGAGATGAAGATGCACCACTTGCGAGTTGGGCTTGTTTTGAGGAGGCCTTCTTCGGGCTTTTTTCCCTCGAGAACTGAAAGAGGCTAAAGCTTCACACTTAAGAAGGATTATTTGAGCGTTCATAAGTATGGGTTGAAGTTCACCCAATTATCCCGTTATGCTCTGGAGATGGTGGCGGATATGAGTAGTAGAATGAGATTGTTTGTCACTGGGTTGTCTTGTCTGTCGAGTAAGGAAGGTGGGCTGCAATGCTAACAGGTGACATGGATATATCAAGGTTGATGGTCTATGTGCATCAGGTTGAGGAAGAGAAGCTAAGGGATAGGGAAGAATTTAAGAACAAGAGAGCTAAGACAGGGAATGAGTCCGGGCAGCAGAAGAGTAATGAAAACCGTTCATCCTTCCAACAGAAACAAAAGAGACCTGCTCCATCATCTGCTAGTGCACCTGCACCTAAGAACAAAAGTGAGTACAATAGTCAGAATTTCAGAGCCAAGCCTGCTTATACCTAGGGTAGTATGGCATAAGGGGGTAGTAAGCCTCCTGCCTACGCTAAGTGTGGTAGGAACCACTCATGTGCCTATCGTGAGAGCTCCACTAGATGTTTCAAGTGTGGCCAAAATGGGCATTTCATGCTAGAGTGTCCAAAGAACATGCAGGATAATGGTAATGGGGGAAATAGAGTCTAGTCTTCATTGGTTGCTCCACCAAACAATGTTGCACCTAGAGGAGCTACATCCGGTACTGGTGGAGGAGCAAACCACCTTTATGCTATCACCAGTCGCATAGAGCAAGAGGATTCGCCAGATGTTGTTACTGGTATGATCCAAGTCTTTGACTTTACTGTTTATGTTTTGCTAGACCCAGGAGTGAGTTTATCCTTTGTAACTCCTTATGTTGCGATGAATTTTGAAGTTATTCCTGAGTAACTTAGTAAACCACTCAATATTTCTACACCTGTTGGTGAGTCTATTCTAGAAGAGAGAGTATCGTGATTGTCCCATTTTTGTCAATCACAAGAGTACCATGGCTGATTTAATCGAGTTAGACATGGTAGATTTTGATGTCATTCTTGGTATGGACTGGCTTCATGCCTGTTATGCCTCAGTTGATTGTAGAACTTGAGTTGTCAAGTTTCAGTTTCCAAATGAGCCAGTCTTAGAATGGAAAATCAGTTCAGCAGTGCCTAACGTTTTATTTAGTACCTTAAGGCAAGGAAGTTAGTTTCTAAGGGGTGTGTCTATCACTTAGTCTGAGTTAATGACTCTAGTGTTGAGATACCTCATATTCAGTCAGTTTCAGTAGTAAGAGAGTTTCCAGAAGTCTTTCTAGATGATATTCCCTGAGTCCCTCCTTAAAGAGAGATAGACTTTGGTATAGACGTTCTCCTAGATACTCATCCTATAGCTATTTTGTCATACAAAATAGCACTAGCAGAGTTAAAAGAGCTTAAAGAATAGTTGAAAGATCTCACTGAAAAGGGCTTTATTCGACCAAATGTCTCACCTTGGGGCGCTTCGATCTTATTTGTGAGGAAGAAGGATGGTTCCCTTAGTAGGATGTGTATATATTACCGTCAGTTGAACAACGTTACCATCAAGAACAAGTATCCTCTTTCGAGAATTGATAATCTTTTCGATCAGCTTCAGGGTGTTTCATGTTTCTCTAAGATAGATCTTAGATCTGGCTACCATCAGTTAAGGGTAAGGGAATGTGACATTCCAAAGACAGCGTTCAGGACCCGTTATGGTCATTATGAGTTTCTGGTCATGTCGTTCGATTTGACTAATACACCTGCAGCGTTCATGGACCTTGTGAATAGAGTTTTTAGACCTTATTTAGATATGTTTGTTATCGTCTTCATTGATGACATAATAATCTATTCAAAGAATAAAAAAGATCATGCTAGTTATCTCAGAATAGTTCTCTAGACTTTAAAAGATAGAGAGTTGTATGCCAAGTTCTCTAAGTGTGAGTTCTGGCTTGAGTCTGTGGCATTCTTAGGCCACATTGTGTCAGGAGAGGGAATTAAAGTTGATACTCAGAAAATTGAGGCAGTGCAGAATTGGGCTAGACCCACATCTCCAACTAATATCAGGAGTTTATTGGGTTTGGCTAGCTATTATATAAGGTTCATAGATGGGTTATCATCTATTTCATCCCCTTTTACCAAGTTAACTCAGAAAACAGTGAAGTTTCAATGGTCTAAAGCTTGTGAGAAAAGCTTTCAGGAATTGAAAAAGAGGTTGACTACTGCCCCAGTTTTGACCTTACCAGAAGGTACACAAGGCTTTATTGTCTATTATGATGCGTCTAGAGTTGGTTTGGGTTGCGTGTTAATGCAGAATGGCAAAGTTATAGCTTATGCCTCCAGACAGTTGAAAGTTCATAAGAAGAACTACCCCATCCATGACTTGGAGTTGGCCGTCGTATTTGCTTTGAAGATATGGCGTCATTATTTATATGGTGTTCATGTTGATGTATTCACTTATCACAAGAGTTTTCAGCATATGTTCCCTCAGAAAGAGCTTAATCTCAGACAAAAGAGGTGGTTAGAATTACTCAAAGATTATGACATGAGTATTCTTTACCACCCAGGTAAGGCTAATGTTGTTGTTGATACTTTAAGCAGGTTGTCTGTGGGTAGTACCGCCCATGTTGAGGAAGAAAATAGAGAGTTAGCGAAAGATATACATAGACTTGCACGCTTAGGAGTTCGACTAATGGATTCCACAAAAGGAGGAGTAGTGGTGATGAATGGGGTTGAATCATCATTAGTATCAGAAGTAAAAGAGAAGCAAGACCAAGATCCCATTTTGCTTGAATTGAAGGCAAATGTTCATAAGCAAAAAGTAATGGCTTTTGAATAAAGGGGAGATGGTGTATTCAGGTATCAAGGTAGATTGTGTGTATCATGGGTGGATGAACTCCAAGAGAGGATCGAAGCTCATAGCTCCAGATATTCCATTCATCCGGGTTCCACAAAGATGTATCGCGACTTGAGAGACGTCTATTGGTGGAGTAGTATGAAGAAGGGCATTGCAGAATTTGTTGTTAAGTGCCCAAATTACCAACAAGTTAAAATAGAGCACTAAAGGCCCGGTGGTATGACTCAGAATATAGAACTTCTGGAATGGAAGTGGCAGATGATTAATATGGATTTCATCATAGGTTTACCAAGGTCTCGCAGCAGCATGATTTTATTTGGGAGATTATGGATCGAATAACCAAACCAGCCCACTTTTTGCCGGTAAAGACTACCCATACAGCAAAAGATTATGCCAGGTTATATATTCAGGAAGTGGTAAGACTTCATAGAGTCCCTGTTTCGATTATATCATATAGGGGTGCACAATTTACTGCACAGTTTTGGAAGTCATTCCTGAAAGGCTTGGGTTCCAATGTAAACTTGAGTACTGTTTTTCATCCTCAGACAGATGGTCAAGCAGAGCACATTATTCAGACCTTAAAGGATATGTTGAGGACTTGCGTGATTGATTTCAAAGGTAATTCGAATGATCACGTACCTCTTATTGAATTTGCTTACAACAATAGTTACCACTCCAGCATCCAAATGGCTCCTTATAAAGCTCTTTATGAGAGAAGATGCAGATCTCATATTGGATGGTTCGAAGTTGGTAAAGGAGGATTGATAGGACCAGATTTAGTTCATCAAGCTATGGAGAAGGTGAAAGTGATTCAAGAGAGGTTGAAAATGGCACAGAGTCGTCAGAAATCCTACATTGATGTTAGGAGAAGGGAGTTAGAGTTTAAAGTGGATGATTGGGTGTACTTGAGGTTTCACCCATGAAAGGTGTTATGAGATTTGGTAAGAAGGGGAAACTTAGTCCCCGGTATATTAGCCCTTATAGAATATCGAAAAGGGTAGGTAATGTAGCTTATGAGTTGGAGCTACCACAAGAGTTAGCAGTGGTTTATCCGGTATTTCACGTCTCTATGTTGAAGAAGTGCATGGGCGATCCTTTATTGATCATACCAGCTGAATATATTGGGATCAAGGATAGCTTATCTTATGAGTAGATTCCTGTTTAGATTCTAGATCGCCAAGCTCGCAAGTTGAGGACCAAGGAAGTAGCATCAGTCAAAGTCCTTCAGAGGAACCAATTTGTTGAGGAAGCTACTTGGGAAGCTGAGGAGAATATGAAGAAGAGATATCCACATCTCTTAGAATCCGGAGAAGTTCCAAATTAAGGTGTTAATCCTTTTCTTGGCTTTTATTTATAAGATTAACATGTTGTAATTGCATTACTTGTTGGGTGTGTGAGGTGTTTGTTAATGTTACACCCTTAGTCTACTAAGAATAAGCTCATTCGAGGACGAATGTTCCCAAGGGGGAGATATTGTAATACCCCGTAACTAGAGAGAACTAAAAAGAAGTTTAAAATCGGAAATAGTCATTTTTGGAAATAATTTAAAAATCTGGAAATTTGTTAAGTGTGTTAAAGTTGAGTTTTTGGTCAACTTCAAATGACCATAACTTCTAGCTCAGGATGATTTAGGTGTGTTTCCATATGTCTTAGGAAATCTCTTGGAATAATCTTTCCAACGCAGCCAAGTTTGCGTGATTCTGAGTTCGTATGAGTGACTTATTCCCATTGAAAGTTAGGCTGTTCAGATGAGGAATTGTCCAACCCAGATATTTTTTAAAGGGTGTTTTGGTCTTTTCCATACTCTATTATTTTAATTTGTTTTAGTGGATTAATTAAGGATCAAAATTGAATTGGTTCAGTTTGTGCAAATTGGAAAATGGAGTTAGGATTTTGAAGAGAAAAGAAGAAGAGAAAAGAAGAGGAGAAAGGAGAAGAGAAGGAGAAACAAGGAAATCGTCAAGTTCTTGAAGCTAAGATCGTGGATTTCATTAAGGGGTAATCCCTACGAGGTATGTGAGGCTTTTATAACATTGGGTTTGTTCACCCACGTGCCAAACATGATTAATTCAGCATGAATTCGTCTTAAAAGTTGAAAGTTTGAATGTTCTTTAATGTACTTTCGTTCTTGAATTTAGGATGAGATTGAGGAGTTCTTGAGGGTTTAAGATCGATTATTAGAGTTGTTTTGAGTTAGATTCTTGTGTATATGTTGTGGGTACCTAAATCTAAAGAGATATGGAGAAAAAGAATTGAATCTAAGTGAATTAGGGCTGGAAAACGAAGAAGAAAGTTAGTCGGGCAAATCTGGGCACTGGCTCCGCGTCTGGACTTGCTCCCCAGATTTGGGAAAAATCATTCCACATTGCGGAGTGGTCACGGACCGTTCTGCCTCAAAAGGTATTTTCGTGACCAAAATTTAAATACATCTCGGTGTCGCGGACCAGCTTTCAGATAGTGAATTCTTGATATTTTCTCATGTTTAGCTATCTAAAAACACTTCTAAACATCATGAGATCTTTCATATCACAAATCTCAATCCTTGAATTTATAATTCAATTCAAGGATCAATTAAGTGTCAAGTCAAGATCAGTTAAGAGTCAAATCAAGAGAAGTTCATAGAGTCTTCCAAAAGTCTTTTACAAATGATTTAACTTTTTTTTAAGACTTAAGTTTTGAGTTCAGTAAAGAGTAAAGTTAAAGTTTATTTCTTCAAAAGTATATGTGGACTATATATTCCCAATGAGTTTTAAATGTTTTCACATTTAAATAAGAACAGAAACTGAAATTTCCAAAGAGCCTTTGTGCTAGTTTCAGAAAAGAGTAAATGCTTTCGCAATTAAGCAAGAAAGGAAACTGAGATTTCCAAGATAGCCTTTGAGCTAAGTTTTTGAGCAATTATCTCAAATCACAGAAAGAAGTATGTTTTTAAACATAAGAGCTAATATCATATTTTGGGAGTAGTATTGAGCACCGATATGGGGGAGAGTTCAGACAACTCACAGCCTCCATAAACTATGTAGCCACTATGAGAAGAAAAGGATCATACTTTTTAGATGATTTCTTTAGTGCTTTTTAGCATAGACTATTGGATCCACTTAGTAGTTCAGGTTCTATACCCCAGACAAGGTATAGGACGGCCCTGGCAGCGTGAGGCAAAGCGTTGTATCATAACAATAGCTCTTACGTGATGGTTGTAGGTTAGAGAAACTCCCAGATCAGTATTTTGTATTTGTATATACATTAGAAATATTTGTATTTTCATCTACAAACAGAGTTCATATTGTATCTTTTCATACATACAAAGTTATTAATGTATTTCTAAATACACTGTTGAAAACCATGTTTTAAAGCTTTTCTTTATATTGCATTTATTTACACTGTTGTATATTGAAATCAGTTCAGTTCAGTTGAGGCAGGTAAGTTCTTTAGTTCCTTTCAAGCTTATGTCTTGTTTTGGATTTCCCCTCGCATACTCGTACATTCAATGTACTGATGTCATTTGGCCTGCATCTTATTATGATGCAAACACAAATAACCAGGATCGACATCCAGTACACCGTTGATCCAGTTGAGCATTTCAGAGTCTTGTGGTGAGCCTCCTTGCTTTTCGGAGGATCCCTTTTATTGTTTTCAGTATTATTATCAGTTCATTAGGATGTCGCGGGGCTTGTCCCGACATCCATCTCAATTGTTTTAGAGACTTCATAAACAGTCAGTCAGATGTTAGTTCATTCATCATAATCTTGTTATTGGCTTATGTTCATACTTGAGTTGCCACTTTTGGTCAGTGAATGTTATCTTCATACATTCTAGGTGTTCATTGAGCAGTTCAGTTTATTTTAAAAGTATTTTTTTTCTTCATGAGTTAAGTCTTACGCTGAGTAAGTAAGCCAGGCCAAGGGTTCGCTTGGGGGCCAGCAATTGTTCTCCAATGCCAGCCACGTCCAGGGTGTAGGCTCAGGGCGTGACAATACCTTAGGCTAAACTTCCATTAGGATAGTTTGTAGCCTCTTTTGCATTAGCTTGGTGTATGTTGTATACTCACCAAGTAGAAGGAATTCTCATGGAGGTTTTTGGCACGATGTCCCCCACCAATTCTGTAACTAATTCGTGGTTAATTTACAAGGTAGAGGATAATGCCCCTTTTTTGGGGAAAAAAATTGTATACTCTTAATAGCTCTAGTGCATGTTTAGACTAGTTCCTTGGAGGTGTTTTTCAATCTATTGTAAAGAGGGAGGTTTTACTAAAGTTGTGATGTTCATGAGCTTTTTGTAGTAAATCATTTATTTTTCGCATTTTTTAATCCAAATTGAATGGTAAGGATTCTCTTATCTAAGTGTCAGAGTAGATGCTCATACGACCTGGTGGGTTGGGTCATGGCTTTTTAATTATAATGTTAATAAAGTTTATTGATTTTTTTTAGGAAAATAAATTGCATAGTATGATAATAGTATATTTTAAGAAATTGTAACTTTTTTATTGTTTAAAAGTTAAAATGTTAGAGTTGATGTGCATCTCAAAATTACTTTTATATAATTGAATTATTCATGTATTTGTAAAATCACCTTAGACAGTTTTGCCATGAGTTTCTTTAATTATATTTTAATTCATTTAAATTATGTTATGTATTATTTATTTATTTATTTAGTTTTGTATTATTATATTGTTTTCATATATTATATATTGAAAAATTAAAGAATCATGAGGTGTACGCCCCATAACTCGGGAATTACGCTTTATCTTGTGCTATAAGCAAAATGTGTCATATATATATATACTAGAAAAGGTAGCCCGGGCCCAACATGAGCATACTGTAGTGTATAATTTTATTATTTGTCGTAGATTTGTGATGCAAATATATACAACGATGACAAGATCAAAATATTACTATGATTTTCCTGTGCAAAAAGTTTATCTATCTATTAGTTAATCCAATTGATTTAATCAACAAATTTTTTAGGCTGCTACTCATTCTTGTATCCTGGCAATAACTATAAACCAGAAAGTTCTTCTGCATCCAAGCATAGTCAATCTTTTGCTTACTTGATAGGTGTAAAGCATTCTATCGATCCGACCAGTGTTGTGTGGTGGATGAAATACAAGCAGGCTTCAGATTTGCATTCCGTTATTCATGAGATATGTGTTGTTGTACATCCTTGTGGGTATGTTTAAGATGGATGAGATTGTTCAGAAAGACATACAAGTCCAGTTTAGATATTGAGACCACCAAGATCACTAACTGATATCAGGCAACAATGCAAGTCCATTATTTTGCAATTTCAATGCATCATCAATAGCCTCTTTTATAGCTCCACTGCTATCACTTGTCCCTCTTGGATCTGCACCATACCCTATTGGATATATAACCCCTCCTTCACTCTAAAACCAACCAAAACAAAAAAAAATGTCAAGGAAAGAAATTTATAAAATTCCAACAAAAAAAACATGTCAAGGTGAGAAATCGGACACTCATCAGTAAAAGTGAAAGTTTAGATAGTCAAAACAACTGAGCAGTATTATTTTGAGTACCTTTTTGGCATTGGAGGTGGGAATAGAAGGTTGTGGAGAAGGTGGAGGCGCTGATGAATAGATGAATGATGAAGAATAATGGAAATGTTTGTCTTCAAGTCCTTTTTGAAATTCATAAAGCTTCAACTCTCTAAGAGAACCATTTGCCTCTTTTACAATCAAATAACCAAGTAGAAAAATCAAGAGCTAAACAAGAAAATGGCTTCATCATTTTTTGAAAGAATTAAATGTAGAAATGCAGTGTTGCATGTAAAAGCTAGAGAGTGACAGCAATGGAAGGAGAATTCCAATTTTTTAAAGAAGAAATTCTGAGTTAATAGAGAGTGACACTTCAGGGATTTTGCAAGTGTACTTGCTTCGTTATTTGTATGTAGGATTTTAAGTGATTTTTTTTATTCAGTACTCTATGGAAGTCCATTAATTCAAATTTATGTCGTGTGATGCTCCATTTAGTGGTTAAAGATTTTTATTGATATCTCGAAGAATTTATCAATTCCTATAAAAAAAAATCATGAAACCTGTAAAGATATAATATTTGGGCATAACTCAATCGGTAAGTTTAGTTCAATAAAAGGATTGTTCAAGTACGTATAAGTAAATCATTGGTCCATTCGCTAATGAGGTCCGTTTATCCACTCTAACATATAATCAAGATTTAGAACCGAAACACCCAATAAATTTTAAAAAAATAAAATTTAATAAACACAAGAAAAGAGGCTAAACTGTGACAACCCATCCATTAGTATAGTTCGGTTATACAAGGTCAGTGAGTGAATCATTAAATTTTAGGGATTTTGAAGAAGCAGTAGTGATACATAAGTTCAAGAATGAAGAAAACTCGAAAAATGAATACAGACATCAGAAAGCAAAACATACCCATCTGAGAAGTAGATCAGAGAACAGAACATGCCCATCTGAGAAGTAGATCGAAGGTTTTTAAAAAGGTAGATGGAAGTTGAATCAAGTAGAATGTTTTGGTTCTCTCTCTCTCTATATATATATATATGCAGACAGTTTTTAGGAAGACGACACAAAGTTCAGTAGTCGTCAAGAAACTGTTGGAAACAAAGGAATTACAAAAGAATTTCAAGGTACAGTTGAGGAATCCAAATCTAAGCTGTAAAGCGACATAGAACGCTTACCTGTGATAGAACGCAGTTGCTAACTCCCCGAAACTGCAAACGGAAGAGGATAAAAGGAGAGAACATAGCCGGCAAACAGAGGTGTGTGGCGGTAAGGGAGCGATAAGGTTGATGTGCTGAAAAATTAAGTAGGTGAGCATTGAAATGTCCAAAATACCCCTCGAATTCAATGTATTTTTAGGGAAGCACACGTTTGATGGAGAGGCGTGTGCTATTCCCTCTTCTTATATTGTAATACTAGAGAGGTGCCTGTGCAAGGCACGGGCTTATGTCCGACACGATTTTTTCTATTATTAGCACTTTAAAAGAAAGATAAAAGGAAAAATTAATATTGAAACATGAAAGAGGAAGCATCACAACCAAATTGATTTAAAGTTAACAACACAATAAAACCTCATAGAGTTCTCTTGGATTGAGGAACAAGTTTCTGAAAAAGATCTTTAGAATATTATAAAATATCTATTCAGTGATCATTTGTTTGCAATAATCTTTAACTTTCAAGAACCTTTCGAACCACTGGAGAACATTTTTTTTTTGTCCAAACTTTGGGAGGTTCCTTCAAAGTCACTGAGGTGCATCAATCTAAAAAAGAAATTCATCAAATTAAAGTCGATAGGGAGGATTATCACCTATATCCTAAGAAAAAATTTTCTAAATTTGTTTAAAACATGTAGTTAACATACTACTCATCCTCAACTAAAATAAAAGCAGTTACTCATAAGTTTGTGTATTACAAATGAAAAGCAGAGCTTTCTGTCTTCTTTTTAGGATATGACTTCAAAGGTAAACCATCATGCTTATTATGAGAACATCAATTTTTGAGGGCTGAACAAATTGAATCCCTTGAATTCAAGGTAAGATTTTCTGTGACATTAAAAAAGAACGTACAAATTTAAAGAAAGGAAAGGTAAGGTACTTCTGATGTTTATTCGAACCATAGCAGCTAAAGTTGAAGGTATGTCTTGCATATACCCTCTTTATAAAGAAGTGGAAAAGGCAAGATCATTAAGCTTGAAGCTTGAACTTTCCGATATTTCACGAGAGGTTATCACTGCTAAGAAAGAACTTACTGGGATTTATACTATAATCTCATGAAAGGTCTCCTGATTTAAAAAACATATGATTTGATTGATGGATGAATGCATTGTAGGATTTGACTTCCTCTTGAAGAACATGGTTGCGTTTCAAAAATGTGAAATAGACACTATAAGGGATGAGTTTGAATTGATTTAGTTGTCTCATCTTCCAGGATAAGTTCACTGCAAGAAAAACCAGAGATATTTATCAAAGGTCCTACGTCCTCAAGGTATGAATTTTCGGAACAAATGAATTATGCTTCATTGACTTTCTTTAGGATATTTCTATGAGCTGATTATTATGAAGGATATTTTGATTGGACTTGTGAAACACCTAATTAATACAACTAACAGGGAGCTAGAGTGTCTAATATTATTCCCTGTTGATATGACAATAAGGGGTCGTTTGGTGTGAAGGATTGGGACAAATAATCCCGGGATAAATATTTAGTGGCACTTTATTTAGTGTTTGGTTGGGTTATTTGGGATAACTTATCCTGGGATTAATAAATAGTACCAGGATAAGTTATCCCTCCAAAAAGATGGTATAGTAATCCCATCACAATTTGTGATGGGATAAATTTATTAAATGACAAAACTACCCTTCAAACCCTTTATGATAAGTTTCACAAACACCGCTTATGGTGTTAGCTTCCAATTTTCTTCTCTTCTTCATTGTAGTAAGAAGAATCACTCTTTGATTTGGGTACACTCAACTTTTCATTTTCCATTGAAGCCATAGATGGGTGATTGAAGAACTTCTTTACCAATAACCTTCAACTTTCAAGTTTCTAACAAGGTAAATTTTTTTTATTTTTTAGAATTTGTTTCTCTTTTCTTTCTTTGTCATCATTAATAATTCTCTGATCTATTGCATAATAATTTGGATACACTCATCTTTTCTACTTAATGGAAGAAATCAAAAAAAAAAAAAATCTAGAATGTTATGTTTTAGGGCTTTTGTAAATTTTAAATCAAAAAAAAAAAAATCTAGAATGTTATGTTTTAGGGCTTTTGTAAATTTTGAAAAAAGTTTGTTCTTTATATGTGCTTGAAATATTTGTAAACAATTTCAAGTTGTCCTCATTTTAAAGTTGCCCTGTTGATTCTTTTTAATTTTTTTATTTTTTTTTGTGTATTAACTCTTTTCATTTTTTAATGAACAAATAGGGTTTCTCATGGATCATCAACTACAGTCCGATATTGAATGTTTTATCATACTTGAGGAGATATTGTGCCAACAATTTCTTGTTATGTTTATTTTTCTTTTCATGGTTATTCATGGTATTTCTATAAAAAGAAATAGGCATGTGATTAGGTACCTTATGAGTAGTCGAGTTCCTAAAATTATATCTCATTTAAATTGTATTATACAAGACAGTGACACATCATGTATTGATAAGTTAAGGATGGATCGAAATTCTTTTCACACTTTAGTTCTCTTAACTAAGGAAGTTGGAGGTTTGACTGATAGCAAATATATGTCAAGTAGTGAAAAGTTAGCAATGTTTTTAAATATTTTGGCTCATCATGAGAAGAATAGATCCATTAAGGTTGATTATATTAGATCGGAGCGTAAGTCAAGCTTTCAATGAATGCTTGAAAGTTATTCTAAAACTAGCTCCATCATATTTGTTAACCTGCTTGAAGATGAGCTTGACGATCGATGGAGATGGTTTAAGGTATATGTACTTTCAATTAGGTATCTATTAATTTATGTAAAAGTAAAATAAATATAATTTTACGAAGAAATTTTTGTTGTTTGAGATAGTGTTATAATTTTTTTATAGGGATGTCTAGGTGCATTGGATGATACTTACATTCAGATTAGAGTTCCATCTAAGGACAAACCAAGATACAGGACAAGAAAAGGAGAAATAGCAACTAATGTACTAGGAGTTTGTGATAAAAATCTTAATTTTACTTATGTATTACAAGGATCGATAGTCGTTTATTACGAAATGCTATAACTCGAACGAATGGTTTGAAAATTCCCGAGGGTAATTCTATACATATGCTCACATTAAAATTATATCACAAAAAAAATGTTGTATAAAAGCAACTAATTTCTTATTTATATTATAGGTAATTATTATTTGTGCGACGGAGGATATACAAATGGAAATGGTTTTCTTTCACCTTACCGAGGATATAGATATTAGTTAAGGGATTGGCAAGGTGAAAATCCACCACCCCAATGTCGAGAAGAGCTTTTCAATATGAAGCATGCTAGAGCTCGTAATGCTATTGAAAGGACATTTGGTCTCTTGAAAGGACGTGGGGAATTCTAAGCCCTTCTTGGTACTCGGTTAAGATACATAATAGGATTATTAGTGCTTGTTGTTTGATACACAACTTTATTCGTAGAGAGATGGAAGTGGATCCCTTAGAGATCGATGTGGAAGAACAAGTAGAATATCAACAAGATAACATTGATGTTGTTGAATCATCTCAGGATGAGTTGGCTCAATCAATGTGGAATGCTCACTTAAACAATTGATCTTTCCATTATGTTGTGCTTGTTATATGTTTTATGCTACATTTGAATTATTCTTCCCTTTAGTTTTTGATATTCTTGTAAGATGCATCGACTTTTAGCTTTTTATGATATAAGAAACAATTACTTACATTAATTTATAATGTGTTTAATTTATTTCTTTTTTGTGTTGTATTTGTATGTTTTTAATTTATTGTTTTTGTACATTGAAGTGTATGAATTTTTTTTATGATGCTAACTAATGATTTGGAGATACTTTCGCTTTTTATGATGGTAACTAATACTAACAATGATTGTTTCACAAAATTATTCAGACAAATGGAAATTCAGAAATCTTCAATGCAACCACCAAAAAGATCAAGACGAAGACGATCAACACCGCAACTCGAAGGACATGGACTTACGGAAGAAAGTACTCTTATAAATGGTTTGAAAGAGTTATGTGTTAATGGTTGGAGAGCTGATAATGGAACTTTTAGGCCAGGATATCTGATGGAGTTGGAACACTATTTGCGTGAACATCATCCTGAAAGTGGCTTGAAAGGCGAACCACATGTCAATTCTAAATTAAAATTTTGGAAGAGAAGTTATGCAAGCTTAAGTTTACTAAAAGGTAGGAGTGGTTTGGGATTTCAATATAGTGATGGAACTATAATTATTGATGATCCAAAAGAATGGGATAAATTTTTAAAGGTAATTAATATTTTGCTATTAGAATATTATTACTTCATATAGATATTTATTCAGTCTTCATAATTTATAATTAATACATATAAAATTGTCATCTTTATTTTATTGTTTGTCTAGGATGAACCTGGTGCAAGCAACATGAATACTAAAAATGGCCACCGCTTATGGATTGGGAGGAAATTTTTGGAAAAGATAGGAGAACATGTAGAAGGGCCTTTGGATGCTGAGGATATCTTAAAGAGTCGAACATCGTGACTTTCTACCGATATGAGTTTAGGATTTCTTATCAATGTTGATGACGATGAATATGAAGATGAATCTAGTCATGGACCTAATGCACCTGAAAATGACATAATTTTACTCAAACAATCAAAATGAATATCTTGGAGGATCTCTCGTGAACATACCGACCATCAAAAGCAAGGTAAATATGCTAAAACATCTTCTTCTAGTGTCAATGAAAAGGAAAAAGGCAAGAAAAGAAAGAGGGTTGTGGAAGATGTTAATGAAACATTTCTCAAGAGTATGACGGAAGTTATGAAAAGTTTTACTGAAAGGCAAGATAAAAGAATTGGTTCCTTGATAGACAAGATTGGAAATCGTGACCACTCTGATATGCGTGGTCAAATTTATTCCATCATTGAATCTCCTACATTTGATTTGTACACCATAGAGCAACGTATCAAAGCTAAAAAGGTTATCTGTGAAGATGTCAAAAATATGGAAATCTTTTACGTATGGGTGAGCTTGAGCGCCAAACAATGATGTTCATGGTCGTCAATGATAAACTTTGAAGTATGATAAGCTTGTGTATATAAATGGTGGCACTAGTGTGATAGTTTTTGCTCAACTAAAAGTTTCAAATCAAAACTTTGATTGGAGTGCCATTT
This sequence comes from Solanum pinnatisectum, assembly GCA_035578085.1. Taxonomy (NCBI): domain Eukaryota; kingdom Viridiplantae; phylum Streptophyta; class Magnoliopsida; order Solanales; family Solanaceae; genus Solanum; species Solanum pinnatisectum. The sequence continues at coordinate 35,539,790 of CM069078.1, forward strand.
TTTGATCCTCTAGTTATGTTCACACTCTTTTGTGTATGACTAATGTAGGTCATGAGGATGCTAGAATCTTTTGTATATCTAAAATCTATTAAATAGATTAACTCTCATGTAAAAGTTAAGTTTGTTGTAAGTTTGTTACTAGTTATCAATTTTTGTGCAGTTGCTTATGTTGCTTCCCTATAGTTTTTGTCTCATTTTTTCTACTATGGTAGACCAATTTTTGGTCTTATTTTTTCTGTTGCTTTGATGCAGAGCTTTTGTTTCAGTTTTGACAGGTGTTTTGGTGAATATTTACTGAAATTTTACTCTTGTTTTAGCTGTTGTTTTAGTTGTAGTGTTGGTTGGTTTGTTGTATCCTGCTGGTGCCTCTGTTTAATACTGGAAAATGTTTACTGCTGGTGCCTCTGTTTACTGCTGGTGCCTCTGTTTAACAACATACAGCAGCATACACGCATCATAACTTATCCCAGCATAACTTATCCCATCATAACTTGTATTCAAACCAAACGACCCGGTGTTTTGGATGCTATCAATAAGTGGAAGAATCTAAGAACCTAATCCAAGTTTAACTTGGTTTTCATTTGCGCGTCAGCCTCCTTTGTGTTTCTCCTATTTCTAAAGTTCTTTCCATGTGTGCAATTATTGTAATATTTTCATTTTGATTTCTTGTTCCTTGATCTATGTGATTAGCTGTAATTCCATTTCCTCAAGGAATCCTTCATGCACTTGGAATTTGCTTTGTTCCTGATCAACAGTTTCAGTAGTATCCTGTGAAGGACCTAATTCCTTTGCTTCTTGCAGTGTACTTCTGTAGTCAGATCTTGCAATAGACAGTAAGGAATTGGTTCTTCAGTAGTTCTTTGCCATAAACACAATAGACATGTTAAGGAATTGGTTCTTCAGTAGTTCTTTGTCATAAACAATATCTACCATTATTGAGACATGTTTAACATCCAGTTCTTGCATCATGTTTGTTATATTTGTTAATCATCAAAACTCCATATGTGGCATAGTTAAGGACTCATAGCTCATAGCTCAACATGACTGACCTTCAATTATCACCATAAAGTTTTTGAATTAGTCTACCTCCTATCCTATAGCCCTCTCCATGAATTGAAGCTTCAGTACTATCGTAATAGTAAATTATTTGAACTGAATATTATGGCCCTCTGGTACATGAGATAATAACTTTGGTGCATACATGATTTCTTCTCAACTTGTATTTGTAAAATGATAATGCATCGCTTCCCACTTTTAGTTCCGTTTTTTCTTTTGAAGTGTAACCTTGATATTGCAGGCAAATTTGACTTGGGAACATATTATATTGTTCTACAAGAGAGTGTTAATTGTTGTGAATGTAGTTACATCAGTTATTGCAGCTATATAGTTACATCAGTTACCACAGCTAACATTAATTCCATTGAAGTGAAAGATTTTTGGACTTCTCAATAATAAAAGTGGATTACCTGCAATCGTGTTCAGTTAGTAATCACTAAACCCATACATGCGCCTTTTGATGCATATGGTTCAAAAAAATTGTGAATCAATGTATAGATTCCAGTGCTCGTTCTTTTTTTCTAGAAAGGTTCTTTCTTACTTCTAACGAAAGGGTTTTTCTTCGATTTTTCAATAAAGACGAGTTTTTACTCCTTCTATATATTTTTGATTTTCCATTATAAAATTAGGCTATTCAATGAACTCAAATAAAACGAGGTATTTTCATTGTGTTATCATCAGTGAAAAAGTTATTTTAAAAAAAAGTTAGTGAAGTATCAATTATCTTGGGAATATCTGTGTTGGATTTATTTGTCCAGAATTTGATTTTCAGGCAAATAGTGAGCATCCTATTGCAAAAGCAGTTGTGGACCATGCCAAAAAGTTATGCCTGAAGCACGGTGCTGAAAATGAATTTCACCCTGAGATAAAGAACTTTGAAGTGCACACTGGAGCTGGTGTAAGCGGAAAAGTTGGAGAACGGAAAATCCTAGTCGGAAATAGGAGGCTTATGCATGCTTTCAACGTCCCAGTAAGCAGTGAAGTTGATAACTACATTTCAGAGCATGAACATCTTGCTCGGACTTGTGTCTTGGTTGCTGTGGATGAGAAAATAGCTGGGGCTTTTGCTGTGACTGATCCTGTAAAGCCAGACGCTGCACGCGTTGTTTCTTTTCTCCACTCAATGGACATCACAAGTGTCATGGTGACTGGTGATAACTGGGCAGCAGCAAGAGCAATAGCAAGTGAAATGGGAATTCAAACAGTGTTTGCTGAAACAGATCCGCTGGGAAAAGCTGATAAGATTTTCTATGTTGGATGGATTGAGTAGTTAAATTTGGTTTTAACTAAAACTCTACCAAAGAAATATACAAAAAGTTAAATAAGAGGGTATTTTTGTAATCAAACCACTTACTTTTAGAAAGTATGTAATAGTTATTATTTTTAGTACAACAAATCAAACAATCAATAAGAAATAATGCCAGGATAATTAATCCCAGTATAACTAATCCCAGCATAACTTATCCCAGCATAACTTATCCCATCATAACTTGTATTCAAACCAAACGACCCGTAAGAGTAATAGGAGTTGAAATATCTTATTGGTTGGGTCATCAATGTGGGCCACAAAGCATAGTATGTTAGTAAAAATCTGTTTGGATCGACTTAAAAGTTAGTCCAACATACTTTCAAGTTATTTTTAACTTTTGAAAGTGTTTGGTAAGGTTAAAATAACTTTAAAAAGTTAGAAATCAAAAGTAGGTCTCCCCTTGCTTTTTATTTTTTGACCTTAAAGTCATTTGATTTTTTATCTTTGGACCTAAAAGCACCTTTTTTTAAAAGTGAATTCAAACGGGTCCTAAATCATTTATTGTTAATGATGGATTTCTATAGAGCTGCATGATATGTGCTCAGGGAAAAGAGATTAATCCACAGAAACTGAACTCGGCAAAGCCAAGAACAATATTATCTTATAGCATATCGATTATCTAGAAAACACGAATGGGTGATGCTCCTTTGAAGAGGAAATACATGGTGGTCTGATTTTACCAATAAAGAGTCATGAACTATGTATTTCTTTTTCATGATATAATTAGGAGATAGCTTACCTAAAACATTTTGCTTTGCAAGCCAATGGAGCCCATAGTTATGACCTATGAGCCAATCCTAGGAATATATGGTGAGCATAAGACCATAAAAACAACCCCTGCACATTGAATAAAAGTATTCATGATTTCAGTATACTACTTAATACTTTGATTTATATCATCAGCTAACCGAAGATAATAAAAGAAAACGTTCAATGAGTAGTTCGGGAAGAATAATCCAAGGAGCTATTCATAGGCTAACCAAGATGATCAAATGAATTATACGTACATGTATTACAATTTTAAAATTTTGCATATTATATTCCTCCCTTTTTAATTGTGTACCACCTCTCCAGTTATTATTTGAGATTAGCGAGGTAGGAATTGTCAGACCTTATCAAGTTATGTTAGGATGCAATGCAAACGCCTCAGTAATCTGTGTGAAGCAGCTATAAGCTAAGTTGCGCTTCACTTTCATTGCCGCACCGATGTCGAATTCTCCAAAAGTACACTATTTTTGGAGACTTCTACACGCACTCACTGACATTTTTGAAGAGTCCAAACAACATAGGCTATAAGCTAGCTCTAATAACCAGAGTCTGGAGGCACCCAAAGACAACATAAACAAGTGAATGTGTTATCTGTTATTTAACAAATAGGTAGACAAAGAAATGAAGCAATTAGTTAAGAGTAAATTATTCACTAAATTTAAATTGTGTAGAAGGTGAAATACATTTTTCACTGGAGAAGGGAAGTATTGGATCCTCAGTTGGATAGATCACATTAACGTTAGGTTGCAAACTGAAATCTCCATTTCTGTTAAACCTGAAATAAAGTTTGTGAACCTCTTTACTCCAAATGAAATGAGTAGGGCATATCATCAAACAACTTGGATGCATAGTCTATTTCAATGATTGTAAGTCAAGGCATATCATCAAACAGCGCATAGTCCATTTCAATAATTAATAGTAATAGTAATAATAATAATAATAATAATAATAATAATAATAATCAGATTTTGACTTTTTCTCAAAACCACATATCATCCATCCCCTCTCTTATTCTATTCTTGTTCATCTCTTCAGGTTGAATCTATACCTACAGTCAGTGGCTAATTTAGAGCCAAAAAATAGGGCACCTACACCCATGGTCTCTTCGTAAAATTGGATATTATATATATATATATATTTTAAGATTTTGTATAATATTATATTCTGTCATCCGTACTACAAGAAGTCTAAATGGTCCACATGGTTAAATGTTGAGTTGTTGACCTTGATTAAGGATCAATTCTCACTTCAAATAAATTTTACACCCATGTTCGAAAAATCCTAGATTCGCTTCTGTCTACAGTTACTTTATCCAAAAAAAATTAGCAAAAATCAAGAAGCCCAACCTTTCGACAATAATTTTGATACCTCAATTTATGTAGTGAATTTTTTAATTTTGAACTAATTAGTTGTTAGAAAAAGACAATTACAAATAAGGCACAATTCTGTGAAGACATTATTAAAAATAATGAAAAAGTAACACCCAGATTGAAAGAAAGAAGGAAAATATCACATCTTGGTTGCTAGCAGGGTATAGTGCAAAAACTGAGGAAAAATTATAGAAATGTGAATCAGCTCGTACCTGAAAGAGCACAACGATAAAGAGCAACAGAGAAACGACAAAACAGGAGAAGCAACAAAAACCCAAAAAATTAATGAAGTGGAAATAGGAAACACAGGAAATAAATGAGGCATAGAAAGGAGGTGTACCTTTTTGTTTGTAGGACCGAGTGAAACTTCGTCTCCGAATTTAGGGCACAAAATGGATCTCTGTTGTTTTATATGGAAGTGAAAGATGCAAGCATGGATCACTCTCCATCGATGTGAGAACACGCGGCAAAAACACGAAAAAGAAAGGGAGAAGGTAAAATTACTGATTTACCCTTGCGTGTCCGAAGAAACTGTCTCTTATTTAGAATGAGCTAAAAGGGAGAGGCCGTGCATCGCACGGGCCCAACATGACTAATTTGATTGATTAATTTTATTCAACTTTGATGAAATTTGTAAATAAAAGAGTTGCAATTTTTCTATTGTTTGAATCGTAGCAACGTATACAAATTAATTAGAGGTATCCCAAGTATCCTTACTATAAGTTATAAGTTGAGAAAGTAAACAGATCTTCAAAAATAAATGCCCTTTGTAGTTCACTGATCAAGAACTTTTGAGATTAAAATAACTAAATTCTCGACTTTAAACACCAAAATATATAATTACATATTTGAGAAACCTTGTATTGTAACATAAAGTAAAAGTTCAAAAAACACACAAAGTTGAACACTTGAGACTCAAACAGACGTGAAGTGTTTTACACAAATAATTGTGAATAGCTTATGTCTAGCAGGTGAACAATTTCTTCAACTAATGAACTAAGCCTATGAACTAACGCATTCCGTTCAACCTTTCCAACAATTTAAAACCTATCAGCTGCCTCGTAATTCTCAAGAAGACTCTTAAGACTCAACTTTCATAATTAGCAATTCAATCTCTTTATGCATTCTCTGCAATGATCATGTTCAACATAAATACATAATCCACATGTTTCAACAAAGATAAATGATTTGAACCACCTCCAACTTATAGGCCATGTTCATGAAGTCCTCATTCCCTTTTCTCTTCTTCCCTTGTCTCCTAATTCAAAAATGAAAAGCAAATGGAGGGAGTTACAATGTCACTCTTATCCACAAATATAAAGGATAGATATTCCTAAAACAAAAGGAAAATAACATCTAAAACATCTAATCTAGTTTAATCCTCTTCTGCTACTACAGAAGAATCCAGCCAAAATCAATTAGAAGCCAGAGAGTAGAAATAGCAGCAATGTATAGTGACAATCCATGTGATTATCTACTCTAGTTGTGTGAGGTTAAGGAGGAGAGAAAACCAAGAAACTCAAGTTGACAATTATAACCTGATAAATCAAGTGACTAAGATATGGAAGAAACCATTATCTTCTCATATCTCCTGAGAAGCTTTCAAGACTACAAATTAAATATAGAATCGGAAAAAGAGAACACTTGTAGGACGAAAAGAACAATGGTTAAGTTACAATATGATCCGTCATATACATAGGCATTTACCTTGAGAAAAGGTCAAGGTGAAAGTACATTGTCAATCTGTGCAGGAAATCATAAAATAGAATCGTCATAAGCTACAAAAAAAATTATATATATACATTCTCTGATCTATTCTGAAATACAACACATGAACACACTTTATGAAGCTACATCGCTTTACCTGTAAATCTAAAACATTAAAGTGACTAAGATCTTTCATAACCAGCATAATGATCCACCTTAGTTCTTAATGGTTGATCCATCACTTCAAAATAATTTGTATGCGAGATCAAGTTATTCATATCAATAAGCTCACAACATAAAAAAATTTATCATCCCAAGTATTAAATCTGTCAGGACATGATAGATAGCACCGTTTGTTAGCACCAAATAAATTGTTTCTCTTGTCTCAATATAGGTACACCTTTAATTTAGTGAAGTTAACTTTTGGTAAATTACTTTCTTTGTCTGTCACTTGTCGTTTCTTATCGGCTGATTGTCATTTGTAAATAGGTAAGATAAAGACCGACTATGAGATTCAAGTAACGAAGTGAAAAAGATGCTAGAAGTGAAGAGTGGATGACGGTTTGATCACCATCACTATTCGTAGAGGTTGAGGATTGATAAAAACAGAAAACTTGTAAAAATTAGAATAATTAAAATATCATCTAGATGATAAAAAATTGACAAGCTATACCAAATAAATATGCATGGTTTTCGACCTAAAAAAAATAAAAATATGCATGGTACAATTCTTGATTTATGAGTTTCATTGTACAATTCTTGATCGGCAAGTTGTATTACTCTTGAAAATTAATATCCAATGGTAACCTTTTTTTTTCATTTATTCGAAAAAGGGTGCGAGATCTTTCAATAAGAGATTCAATAAATTCATTTTTTTCTCGTTTTTTGAAATTCGTGCAATCCTCTTCTCTTGTTGGCTTTAGAGTTTTACACTACTCTTTGTTCATCTTTGGGTAAATATAACCTATAAGAGTTTTATCATTTGTTCAAATGTCTATTTTTAAACTGTAACTTGACTTCAACAAAATTTAAATGTCAATTTATGTCGAGCACATATCATACCAAATGAAAGCTTAGATTAATCATATATTACTAAAGAAATCTGCCGCAATTGTCTAAGAAGAACATTCAAGATTTAATTTTTCGTAAGATTCATGTTCTTAAGAAAACATCTTAATAGAAAAATGGCTTAGGAAAGTATTTCATTACCTCCTTTTGTAGTAATGCCAAGAAATGCTTGAAAACTTAAAGCTCTGGTGGTATATCTTTTCTCTAACTGAAAAGAGCATACACTAACTATAAACAATCAGTTGAATATGATAAAACAAAAGTCTATCAAGTTGCTTACTCTATGGAGAGAGTCTATTAGTTGAAATACCCAATTAATTTTAATTTTAGACAAAACGTCTTCCAAGATATGTGTAGTTCATCGAAAATCTCTTTTGACTTCACTAAAGAAATTTATTTGGACAACTACTGAGGCAAATGAAAGCAAGACATCTTGACGCTCTGACTACCGGACATGTGAGGCTACAACATATGCAACAAATCAAAATATGTTCAAAACAGAGAGAACAAAAAGCAAATCTATCTACAATGCTAAAAGAAAATGCAAATCAAACGGCAGGAAAGTAGAGCTCAAAGTTGCACCCAATTTTAGATTTAAAAAAATCTTCACATAGAGGAATACACTAAGAAAGATCATAAAGAGGATGCTCTATGCAAGACAAATTTGACCATATAGTGGATTGCAGATTAAATTTAGCCCTTTTAAATATAACAAAATATATGAGGGAAATTGTTTGCAGGCATGCACGTAAAATCACATACTTTAAGTAGAAATTACCAACAAATAAGTGCAATATTTGAGGGATAACGTACTAATTAGATAGGGATACTACAACTATTCACACCACATCATTGCAATTGATGCTGGGATCTTGAATGCTTCTAGAGTGGCTAAAACTCTTATCTCAAATCAGCCGTAAGAAATTTAACAAAATGATCAAGAAAGATGGAAGTGCAAGTAACGAAGAGGAAAGTAAAATTGCAGAGAAAATCAACCTGAGAAATGTCAGTCAAAGCAGCAAAAAAGGAAAGTAAAATTGTAGAGATAGCTAATACGATACACGTGGATCGACGTACAACATGTGTTTATAGGAAAAGACCATAAAGACTCATTCAATTTGTCGAAATCAACTCGTAACCATGGCTAAACCTCCATTAACGCAATAGAGAGAAAACAGAGAAGAAGAGAGAAATCAGATAGGAAGAGAGAATAAAGAGAATCAACCAACTGACTTTCACTATGAGGAGAAAAATGTATTTATACAGAAGGGAATCAAAAATCTAACTAACTATTGATGAGCTGTCAACTTATAACTAACTATTCTAACTAATCAATTGAATGAACTAACTAACTAACTAATTAGACTAGTAACATAATTAGCTAAATCATAACACCTCAACTTGTTTAAAGTGTTTGATTCAACGTCTTAGTTAGAATATCTACTAGTTGATTATCAGAGCTTATGTGATGCAAGCAAATTACAAAGTGACAATCTACTTCGAGTAATCACGAGCCAAACTAATTCTCCCGCAACTTTCGAGGATAAAGATATGATCTCTTGTTTCTTGGATTTAATGGACTATTACCCAATAACACAATATAGCCACGAGTCACAATAAGCCTTGACATTTGTGAGTGATCTTTGGACATAAAATTCCTGTGGGATGCCGCTGAGATACCTCTAGATGAAATAAGTGTGGCTCTCTAGGATCTCTAAGATGTTGTACACTATATGATATGTCCATCCTAGTATTGGTCAAGAAATTCAACTTTCCAATAAGCTTTCTGTAGAAAAGTGGTTCTGTGAGAGGAGTCCCTTCCTTTGCTTGAAGTTTGAATGCAGGATCAAGTGGAGATGAGCAACTGCTCATGTTTTCAATCCTGTAATCTTTCAACATGTCAAGAACAAACTTCCTTTGTGAGATGATAAGTCCATCATCTTTATAAAGTACCTCCATTCCAAGGAAATAGTGTAGCTTGCCTAAATCCTTAATTTTGAATTTGTCATGAAGGAATGTCTTGAGTTCCTTGATTTCAGAAATATTTGTGCCAGTTAAGATCACATCATCTACATAAACAGCAACAAAAATGGTAGAGACCTCAGACTTCTTATAGAACAAGGAATAGTCATTCAAGGAATGTGTGTACCCTTTTGAATATAAAGGCCATATAAAGACTTGTTTAATCTACATACCATCCCTGGCTTGTGCACTTCTAAGCCTGGGGGAACCTCCATATATACCTCTTCATGTAAATCTCCATGAAGAAAGGCATTGTTCACATCAAGTTGGAATATATCTAATAAAGCCTGAAAAAGTCTTTGTATAATCAATTCCAGCTTCTTGAGTATAACCTTTCACTACAAGTATTGCTTTAAATCTCTCAATAGTTACATTAGCTTTATGCTTCACTTTATAAACACATCTACATCCTATGGCCTTCTTGACACTAGGTAGACTAACAAGATAACAAGTATGATTTGTGTGTAATAAGATTAATGTTCATCATCATCGACATTCCTCATTTGTCCCCACTTCAAATGCCAAGATCTCAGATGGTATATGTTGGTGTTTTGAGAAGAAATATGTGAGTTGGTTTGTTATATTGTTCTATGTGATCTAGTTGGTATTTTGGAAATTATAAGTTAGAATGAGAGGGATGATAAACTGGCTGTATTATTAGGTGATTTGTGGATTGGATTGTGACTTGCACCAACTACATTATTTTCTATATGTTGTACAGATTGTAAGGCAATGTCATCATGCAAAGTTTCTATGAAAGGAACAGAATGTAAGACTGAAGGAAAATTAGATGCATCAGGTAAAATAGCAAAAGAAAAAATAGTTTCTTTAAAGACTACATCCCTGGAGATGTGTATTACTAAGAACCTTGTAACCTTTAGCCTATGAAGATAGTCCTTGCTTGGAATTTGTCCCTATGGGTTTTTGGAAAAGTAGGATAGCATAAACAACCAAAAGATCTCATGTGTGAGTATGTTGGTTTGGTGTCGTATAACAATTCATATGGGGACTTACCCTTTACATGGGAAGTAGGAAGTCTATTAATGATGTAGGTGGCACATAACACACACTCACCCCAATACTTAAGAGGTAACTTGGATTGGAAATAACAAATACTTGTGTTTTCTTTCTACCACCCCATTTTGTTGGGGTGTATAAGGACAGGTTCTTTCATATATAATTCCTTTTCTCTCAAGGAAGGTTAACGTTTCTGCATTCACAAACTCAAGTCCATTATCAGTTCTTATGGTCTGAACACAAGTATTAAATTGGTTCTCAATCATGGATAAGAAACTTTTGATAACCGCCAAGGTGTTACTCTTACATGTCAATAATTGGGTCCATGTGCATCTACTATAGTCATCAACTATAGTGATAAAGTACCTATGTTTATCATGTGTTATCATGTGGTAAGGACCCCATAAATCTATGTGTAACAATTGAAATATTTTGGTAGAAATGTGGGTACTATGATGAAAGGGCAATCTTTCCTGTCTTGCCATTGGACATATGTTGCAAAGGAAGTGTTGTCTTGCAAAAAAGCTGTCAGGTATAGACTTAATTTCCTTCATTTTTACAAAAGGTACATGTCCAAGTCTATTATGCCACAACACATTCACATCATTGCAGGTATGAGTCATAAAAGAAGCAAAATCAGGAGTATTATTGAGTGAAGAACAAACAGAAGGGTGTGTATTGTGTTTACATGAGTGAATAGGAAAAGATACAACTTTAGAATTGAAAACATCTTGTCTTGACAAGTAATTACATTTAGAACACAAAAAATAAAGCCCATCCTTTGCATCACCAATCAAAGAACTTTTAGGCATGGTTTTCGATAGGCAATTATTGGAAACTTAATTTTACTTAAATGAAGTCACATACATCATTTCATGTAAAACTATGTTTTGTTAATGTATCGCATTACAAATTTTCATAACTTTCACCTTATAACCATTTGGTAATGAAATTAACGTAATGTTTGTTAGAAATGTTAGGTCAAAGGTCATATGGTGAGAACATCTGCAAGACAATTTTCCAAAAACAATTGAGTACATGCTATCATACGCAAAAAAAAACACTACCATTGTCCATGTGCTTAGTAATATCCTTACATATTGTTCTTTAGTTAGCGATGAATCCTCTCTTGTGAACATCAGCCATAAGGCCTTTATTTTGGTTGAAATGATAATTGTTCATGGATTGTTGTTGGATACCATGTAGTTTGTAGCATTTTTCCTTGTGTCTTGCAATAATCACATATCAGTAGTTAGTTTTGAAATTAGCATTTGTGTTCCCTGTAGGAGAATGATTTGGTCTTGGTGTCCTGGAAGAACCTGCTCCTCCTGAACCATTTGTATTGAAAGCAATAGACTCCAGGCTTTTCTTCCCGAGATTCCATGAACATTTGAGCACTGGTTTAATTTCTCTGAGAAAAGGTTTGTGCTAGGGAAGGTAATGGATTCATCATGAGGATATTCTCATTCAAACTCATAAGAATCCACTTTGAACATATTATCCTTAATTGAGTTTTGATGTAAGCGTACTCAATTCTTCTTTATCCTAGTGTAATATGAAGTAATATCCAAAGTTCCTTGTGATAATTCATTGATTTCACACTGAACTTGATATAGCTTTGCACCATTAGTTTGATCATATCGATCTTCCAATTCTTTCCACAATTCACATGAATCAAAAACATACTCTACACTTTCTGCAATTTCTTTAGTCAGAGAATTAAGAATCCAGGAAGTAACCATATCATCACACCTTTCGGTGTTCTGGATCGTTCTTACAATCACCATTAATGAAACTTTGTTCTTAATCGACAAAACTCTAAGAACACTCGATCTATAACCTACTCCATCAAAAGGAAGATCATTTCGCCAACACCATTGTTGCTTACAGAATACTCAGTCGAAGAAGAACTACTCTCAATCACCATAGTAAACTTAGATCAACGAATTACACAAAGTACGATTTAACCCAATGATGAAACACAACAAAAAAATTGAAACGAACAGATCTAGAACTCAATCTAGTTAATCAGTTCTGAGATGTATATCATAGAACGATGCAAAATCATAATGAGATCGAAAAGAAGCACAAGTGAATCGAGATACCTCGTGGCTTTGATGCCATGTCGAAATCAACTCGTAACCATGGCTAAACCTCCATTAACGCAATAGAGAGAAAACAGAGAAGAAGAGAGAAATCAGATAGGAAGAGAGAATAAAGAGAATCAACCAACTGACTTTCACTATGAGGAGAAAAATATATTTATACAGAAGGGAATAAAAAATCTAACTAACTATTGATGAGCTGTCAACTTATAACTAACTATTCTAACTAATCAATTGAATGAACTAACTAACTAATTAGACTAATAACATAATTAGCTAAATCATAACACAATTAACAATGAAATAGAGCCCACTTGTACAGTACAAATTACATGGCACTTCGTACAACCAACAGTGCAGTGTTCAATTTGGACAGCTGTCGGTACTATTTTTTAGTGGTGTGTTCGTCCCAATAACTGCCCTTTCTAAATATTGGTAATATACACTTCCTCAAGACGTGGGGACGTTAATAAAGAATTGAACAGAGGTTCAAACATTTTATTGTTTACTATTCCCTTCGTTTAAAACAAATGACCTCCTTTTTTTAGTCTGTTTCAAAAAGAATAATCTTTTTTCATTTTTGGTAATATTTTACTTTCAGCTTTCCACGTGGCATGTTTAAGGCCACAAAATTAAAGAATAATTTTGTAAATTTGACATAACTTTAATTTAGAACCACAAGATTCAAAAGTCTTTTTTATTTACTTAAACTCCGTGTCAAGTCAAACCATGTCATTCTTTGTGAAACAGAGAAAGTATTTAACAGAGGGAAATAAATTGAACAAAGGTTCAGACATTTTATTGTTTACTATTTAACAGAGGGAAATAATCCTAAGCAGGTGGGTGAACGTTAATATGCCTCCTTAAAATCATTTATATGCTTATGAGGGCTAAATATTTTTCTTATGGACTTCATTTATATTTTAAATATTTTTTAAAAAAAATTGTTTACGCAAATTAAATTTGGTAGGCCTCTTAAATTAGTAAGTTAAAATAAATATCTTATCATAAATATATGTGTCTAAATAATTATCGATAAACTTAATATTGGTGGTAGTTCTCTCTTTCTCTTAATATGAATCCATTTTGGATGCAACTCTTCGGCTAAGTAGATTGTATCCTATTTTTGATTTATTTTTTTAAAATTTTTTGTCTAAAAATGAGTGTTTAAAAGTACTTTATAATTTTTTCAAACACCTTCAAAACTAAAAACTATTTAAAAATCAAAAGCACCTAAGATTAGTTAATCAAAACTGAACTTATTCCCATTATAAAGGTGTGGGAGTTCATATACTATCACAGTGCCAAAGCAGGTCAACATGTTTGCTTTGGCACTTAAAAGATAGTTTGATAATTTTTTGTGGTTTTTTCGTTTTAGTTTGTTTGTTTTATTATTCTTAGTCTTTTATACATTTGAATATTGTGTAAAAAATATTATAAATTACGATAATTAATAAATTAAAATATTTTGAAAACAAAAAAAATAATTGACGTTTAAAATTTTATCGATGTCTGTCACGACCCAGACCGCCATGATTGACACCACATTAACCCTTCGGTGGGAGAACCATTACTACACCCCGACTAAACATTTTTAAGGAACTAAATTATTTAAAGATACGGAAGCAGGTTTAAATGACGAACTAAAGATGGAGTTCCCATAAACTCCGAATGTTTAAACAAAACAACTAACATAATCATCGCGGAAGTTCAACCCCTAGAACTGAAAGGCATTGTACCAAAACTCTATTAATCAACAAGTATAAGAAAATGGGGGGTACAACCCCAAAAAATAAACATATGAATAAGTCTTAGTCTGAAAAGAATGGACTAAACAAATAGAGGATCCATGGCAGCCTAAAAGAACTAGCTCACCCTCAAATCCGGTCTTCAATGATCCCCTAGCTGAGGTTTATCGGTAGCCGCCTAAAGATGTCATGTACTCAACAAAGAACAAGCAAGTGCAGTATCAGTACACAAACCACAGTATACTGGTAGGATCATACGACTACTCCCGTAAGTGGAACATAAGCAAGTAATTACAACACAGTAAACACACATATACAAAATGCATAATTCAGTTATCATTTAGGAGCAACATACAATTTTCTAATATCAATGGCAGATAGATATAAACGTAATAATCACAAGTGGTCCTCTCATGAAACTCACACCCAAACTGTTAGTGTGTTGGAACGTAACACCCAATCCACTATGTATGTGTCGGAACATGACACCGGATTCAATTAGCACAACCACAGTCACAATTACACCCGTAATGAACGGTGATCATAACCATACAATCAAGTATAAGTTCATGGCATGTAATTGTTCCCACATAATCATTTCATTAGATTGATTCACATTTCGTATTCACATACATACATGCATATAATGAAGCAATTAACAAGCATATATCACACAATAGGAAATCGAACCATCATCTACCTTGAAACCAAGCGTGAATACTCTTAAGACACTTGAGTCTTCCCTTTCCGAAGTCTTTCAGCTTGTTCTTGGTTTATAAACAAGTAATTAATGCAAGGATCAATAAACAAGGCCTAATTTACCCGGATTATATCAAAATATCAATCCAAGGCCAAACCCATGATCCTAATGTTCAGCTATGGTTTTTCTCCATCATTAACTTCAGCCAAAACTATTTCCCAACGATAATTACTCAAGATTCTAAGTTCTAAGAATCAAAATACGGATTAGGGGAGTAATTGTCTTACCTTTAACACTAGAAATTGTGGAAATCTGTCAAAAACTGCCTTGAATCGTCCTTAGCTTTTAAGAACGAAGTTTGCAGAAAATAACGAAATTGGGGTTTCTTTTGGACTTAAGTCGCGACTGGCTCGCCACGGCAGACCCAATCCCCATAGAGGCCCCGCCCTGGCGGCTTTCACGGAGATAGAAGCTCAAAATTTGAGTTCTAAGCTCCCATTTCACAACACACCTTGAAACCTAAACTTTCTAAAACTACCCTTTTACGTCAAGATGAGTTTCGGGAGTTCTACTCACTCGAATTTGATTTTGTAAAGCCGTACAGGCTCCTTAACATCTTGGTTATCCACCCATGTGATAAAATTCATAATTAAATCCCCCATCCATTACTATATTTCCCTAGACCTCACCTGGCTCAGATTTAGTCCAAGTCTGGCCTAGGCTAGAAGTTTCCAAGTTACTACTCAGAAGTTTTCTAGCCCAAATTCCTTCCTCATTGGATTTTTCATAACGAAGGAAACAGGTCATTTGTAATGACCTATTCCCATCATTATAGAAAAGCCAATGGGGAAAGAATTTAGGTTAGAAAAAGAGACGACCCAGGCGACTTCTTGACAGTTTTCCATGACTTTTGGTGCTAAAGGTAAGGATTTTACTCCCCTAATCCATTTTTCGATCTGTAGAACTCAAACTCTTGGTTAAATATTATTGGGGAAGGGTTTTAGACTGAAATTAATTGTGAGAAAAAGCCCTAGCTGCACCTTGGGATCATGGGTTTAGTCATGGGTTATTGGGTTTGTTATAATTCAAATAATTAGACCTTTGATGATTGATCCTTGCGTATATTAATTATTTGTAGACCTAGAACAAGCGGAAAGAATCCGGAAAGGGAAGATTCAAGTGCCTTAAGGGATTCAAGCTTGTTTTCGAGGTAGGTGATGGTTTGATTTCATGTTTTGCGTGATGTACGTTGATAATTGCTTCATTGTAATGCATGTATGTATGTGAATGAAGTCTTGTTGATCAATCCTAGTGAATTGCGCATGAATGAACAAATGTATGCCATGATTCAACACTTGATTATATTATTATGAGTATATACATATGAGTGTGATTGTGGTTGTGTTGAATGGATCGGGTAACACATTCCAACACACTAAATTGGAATCGGCTGCCATGTTTCAGCGCACATATGAGATCGGATGTCACGTCTGGCACACTAATTAGGATCGGGTACCACGTTCTGTTACAATAACAGTTTGGGTATGCGTTTCATGAGAGGACCATTGAATTGTCATATTTACTTGTTATTAAGGACGTGTACTTGTGCATTGCTCTTGAAATGAGAACTGTGTATATATTATATACCTGTATGTGTTTACCTTGTTGTGATTCAGATATATGTTGTGCTTACTAGGATAGCCGCATGATCCTACCAGTATACTGTGGTTGTGTACTGATACTGCACTTGCTTGTTCTTTGTTGGGTACAAGGCATCTTCAGGCGGCTACGGATAGACCTCAGCTAGGAGAGTAGTGATTGAGATCAGAATTCAATTAGGGTGAACCAGCTCTTTCAAGCTTCCATGAGTTCTCCTTTTACTTAGTCCATTTTCTTCGGACTTAGATTAGTAGCTTAGATATTCGTTTGTTAGTTTCGGGGTTGTACCCCTTGTTCTTAGACTTGCCATTAGTAGAGTTTTGGTATATTGACTTTCAGGTTCTAGGCAATGTTTTCCGTAAATGTTTTGTTAGACGTTCGGAGTTTATGGGAACTTCAATTTATTTTTGCATTTAAACTTGCTTCCGTATCTTTAAATGCGTAGTATTTTGATTAAGTTGGATAGTTGGATTGTAGTAATGTTTCTCCCACCGGAGAGTTAGTGTGGGTGTCAATCACGACGGTCTGGATCGTGAGATCGTTGCAATGCCACATCAGTTTATTTTTCTTTACACTATTCAATACGTACATTAGGACCAGACTAGGCTAACCCCACTATTGGTGGTTTTAATAAATAAAAAATGAAGTCAACTTTTGTTTATATTGATGGATTCAAGATTTTTACTGAAGAGGTTTGAAAAATTAAAATATAATATTTGAAATTTAAACATAAAATCTCAAGATAAAATTTGAACCCCTAGGCCACTCAATCAACCTCTAATGTTGTATTTAGGGGATTCAAAAAATCTATATGTATATATAAATAAAAATAAGACAAATATTCAATCCATCGGCTATTTTTTTTCTTTGCTCTAATCAATACATACATTAGGAACATACTAGCTTAACCCCACTATTGGTGGTTTTAATTAAAAAAAAAAAAAAAGGGAAGTCAACTTTCGTTTATAGTGATGGATTCAAGATTTTTATTTAAAAGGTTCGAAAAATTAAAATATAGTGTTTGAAATTTAAACAGAAAACTTCAAGATAAAATTTGAACCCCCGTAAATCACTAACTAAACCTCTAATTTCGTATTTAGGTGATTCAAATTGGCTGTGTGACTTTCTAAGTGAAATATCAATACTTGAGTGATTTTGTAGTTAAAATATTTATAGTTAAGTGACTTTGAGGTTATAAAATAAACTTGAATAACTCTCTGATAGAATTTCGAGAGTCGATCAAAATTTTTATATGTTTTTGAAAAAATTGAAAATATAATTAAATAATAAAATAAAATTTTTGAGATTACAATTAAATAATAAATACTAGACAAACCGGAGGGAGGGGGCATTCTGTTGAGAATACAATAAAATAATAAAAGTATGTTCTCTAATTGCTTTTAGATGAGGCTAGTTTACAGTATGTGCGTGTGTCACGTCCCTATCATTAGTTTCAATATTTTAAATATTTGAAATCCTTAATATGGTTGTAATCGTACACATCTTTTAATTTTTCATCCGGTATTCAAAATCCACATGTGACAGACCCCATTTGAGGATAGCGTTCTCCACCAGTTTTTTTTTTTTTTCATACATAGCCTACACAATTCTAAGTAAATGGAACAATAATGAATGACCCTAAACATACATTTAATTTAAATTTAAGAGTATATTTTATGAAAAACTATTATAGTTCCATTGATTTTATTCTGAATCAAAATGATCATATTTTGTTTAAATATGCATATCCGAAAAACTATATTTCACTAAATATTTTTGGGATAATTTATTTCTAAAGTACTTATTAAATAACTTATTTGTGTTGATTTATTTCTAAAGTACTTATTAAATAAGTCATGTGTTTTAATAATATGCATTAATATAAAAAAATATTATAAAGAAGGACAAATATGTCAAGTCACAATTGATTTATATTTATTTTAAATAAGCTTAAAGAAAGGCTAAAAAAATTAAAATGTAACGATCGGGTTCCGTTGTTATAGAAAGCCAACGGGGAAAATTTTGGGTCAGAAAACTTTTTTGTAGTATTTGGATTTTCCCAACCTAGTCTAGATTTGGATGAAATCGGAGTCTTTAAAGTGTAGGGAAATCTAGTAACGATCAGGGGAGTTAATTATGATTTTGATTACATGAGTAGTTAGATAACTCGTTAAGAAATCCGTATGACTTTACAGAATTGAATTCGGGCGAGTAGAACTCCCAGAATCAAACTTAGCGTGAAGGGTATTTTCTGAACGTTGTTGGTTAGAGGCGTGTTGTGAAATGGGGGTCTTGGATTTATTAAAATAGCTCACTGGTTCGTGCAAGCCGCCTTGGTGGGGGGTTTTTGCTGCTCTAGCGGGTTTGACGCGACTTAAAGTCGTAAATAAACCCCTAAACGACCTCATTCTGCACTTTTCAATTTTTAGAGCTAAAGAACGAACCCCAGACGACTCCTAATAGTTTTCCACCATTCTTGAGGCTAAAGATAAGAGTTTTACTCCCCGAATCCGTTTTTCGATCCGTAGAACGTAACAGAATGTGTAATTATCGATGGGGGAAGGGTTTTGAATTGGAAACCATGGTGGAAAAAGCCGTAGTTTGGATACTTGGGATCATGGATATGATCTAGGGTTGTTAGAATTGTTAGTAATCCAGGTAATTAGTGATTGTTTATTGATTCCCGTGTTATTATGATTGTTTGTAGACCAAGAATAGGTGGAAAAAATCTGGAAAGGGAAGGATCAAGTTTCTTAGGGTTTCAAGTGTTTTACTCGAAAAATAAAATAAAAATAGACTTCTTTCGAAAAATCAACTTAACTTACGATTTGAAGAGAAATCGATTTTCCAAATAAAGTCGCCACTTGATTTTTTTAAAGAAATTAAGAAAACTTATAAATTTTCAAAAGATTTAAACAGATTAAAATCAATTGAAAATCCAAAGGGGTTCGGGGTTCAATTTACTTTCCAAGAAGGTGGTAGGCCCTCGGAATGTCCACTAACTTGCGGTTGACCAACAATTTGACTAAAACATTTGACAAACTTAGAAAAGTATTAACTAAGTAAATAAAACTTCATTTTTTCTTTCATTTTTTGAAAGGAAATAAACTAAAGGAATTTTAAGGAAAATAACTCTTTTATTTCAAAATAAATGATAAATAAAAATAAAAATATTTCAATTTGAACATAAAAAGAAGAAATGACTTTCTTTTGAAAATTTAATTAAATAAAACTAAATCAAGTAAAAGGTTAGTTAATACAAACAATAAATAAAGGGAAAATTTTCAAAACAACAATATTTTAGCTTTTAATGGGACTCCTTAGCAATAGTTTTACTATTTATTTAAAATGTCAATATTTTAGTTTGTTAAGGGCTGAGTTATGTATTTATTTTATTTTTATTAATTTGAAAGAATACAAATAATTAATAACAGAATAAAGAAAATCATGGAACAGAAAATTTCAAAAAAGGTAAAAAAAAATTAAAATTTAACATCAATTACGTTTTTGAAAGAGCATATGTTGCCATTTTTCTTTTTATCGTTTTTTTCCTTTGTTCTTAAGAATTTCAATTATTATTTTTTGAAAACAGTAGTTTGTATTTTATATCGAGTGGAAGTGTTGGAAAATTTCTAATGCCCTCTATTTTGGATATTTAAATGTTTGAACTTCTTTGAATAGGTGTTCATCCGAAATGTATTCGAATACCTAATTTAAAATAAAAAAAAATTGTTGGTATTGATTTGTGATGAATACAACTCTTTGACATTCTAGTTCAAGTACAAAAATAAAGGTAGTTGTGAAGTGTATACCAAAATATAAATACAAATTAGTTGTAAATCAAAATGATATTGAAAAATACAGTTGCGATGAATACATAATACATATAATAAGTTGTATTCAAAATAAATTGTATTTATATTTCAATATCCAGATTTGTTATATTATTATTTCACTTTAAATTTGGAGAAAGTATTTTCTGAGTAAGTTTTTATTTCAAATATGAGGTTGTATTTCAATATCATTTTGTATATCAAACGCAGAATGAATACCAATACTTTTATATTCCCCTTCTTGTGATGTATTCGTCGCAATTTTATATATTATGTATTCATAAAAATGATATTGCTTTAGCCAAATAAAACACAAAATATGTCTTACTAAGTTTGTATTTCAAATATCAAGTTGAATTTCAGTATGATTTTGTATTTCAAACGAAAAAATGAATACCAATATTTTTTTGATTGATTCCGTCATTGTAGACAATCAGATGCTTTCCCCAAAATATAAAACCCTAAAAGAAAATTTTGATATTATCAAAATATATGTATTAAATATCAAACAAAATAAACATATAAATGAATTTCTAGATTCTACAAAATTTGAAAAATTAAAAGAAAATCACAAAAAAATTTGAAAAAAATTGTCAAAAGAATAAAAATATGAAATACATAAATATTTGATGAATATCTAAACAAAATCACATAAAAATAAAAAAAATTGACTGGAAATTTGTAATATATAGAATCCGGAATATACACCATAATCGGTGATTTTAAACAGCAAATCAAATTAAATCTAACTAAATAATGGAAATTACCTTGCCAATAGAGAAATCTCTTGAATTAATAAAGAGTTTTTGTTTAACAATCGAGAAAATTTCTTGAATTAAAATATATATTTTGATGAACAATTTGTGAGCACCTTGAAGAAAAAGAATCTGAAAACGTGAAAGGTGAAGAAGGAAGGTTAATGGGTATTGCTTTATTTTTTTTTTTTTTTTGTTTTAAACGGTTATTGGTTTATGATTTGGTCTAATATAGGACTGTTTTCATAAATAAAATTAATTTTAAATAATAAAATCTGAATACATATTATTTTCTAAAAATATTGCCATTCTGACATTTTAAATAAATATTTTAAAGTATTATTATTTTGATTAATTATGTTAAGTATTATTACTTAATTGCTAATATTTCCATAAATAAATAAGAGTAAGGAAGAAATATTGAATTTGGGTCTTTTGACCAAATTTCAAATCTGATGGGTTGTTGGCCCAAAACCTATCCCAAGCTAACAAAAGAGCTGCAAATGGATGAGCTTTGGCCCCTTTTAACTCAAATTGTCTGTTGGAAATTTTTTAGGATTTTGAGCCCATTTTCGTCCTTAAGAAATTGTATACACTGAGTGTATACCAGTGTATACAACATCTAGCTTGGGCCTGAATCTCTGTATTCATTATTGTATATCCACCTTTACACCTGTGCGCCTGTATATTGCGTATTACAACCTATATTTCCAATAGTCTAGCTTGTATATAAATATTTTAATCGCGTATACCAGTGTATACCTGTCCTATCTTCTAAATTAAAGCTTGCTAGTAACAAATGAGTTTCAGCCCATTTTTTTTCTAAAAGACTGCTTGGACCTGCTGGCAACAAAAGAATTTGGGATTTAGCCCATTTTCCTACCTAAAGTTCTATGTATACACATAATGTATATTGCTGTATATACACTGTATACGCGATGAAAATATCGATATACATGCCAGATTATTGGAAATGTAGGTTGAAATACACAAAACACAGGTGTACAGGTCTAAAGGTGGATGTACAAGAGTGAATGCAGGGATTCAGACCCAAGATACATGTTGTATACACTGGTATACACTTAGTGTATACAATTTCTTGAGGCCAAAAATGGGCTCAAAAGCCTCAAAAAATTTCCAACAAACAATTTGAGTTAAAAGGGGCCAAAGCCACAGCCCTTTTGTTAGCTTAGGACAGGTTTTGGGCCAACAGCCCATCAGATTTGAAATTTGGGCAAAGGGCTCAAATTCAATATTTCTTCCAAACTCTTATTTATTTATTGTTTGTATTAACTAACTTTTTACTTGATTTAGTTTTATTTAATTAAATTCCCAAAATAAAGTCATTTCTTCTTTTTATGTTCAAATTGAAATATTTTTATTTTTATTTATCATTTATTTTGAAATATAAGAGTTATTTTCCTTAAAATTCCTTTAGTTTATTTCCTTTCAAAAAATGAAAGAAAAAATAAAGTTTTCTTTACTTAGTTAATACTTTTCAAGTTAGTCAAATGTTTTAGTCAAATCATTGGTCAACCGCAAGTTAGCGGACATTCCGAGGGCCTAACACCTTCTCGGAATGTAAATTGAACCTTGAACCCATTTGGATTTTCAATTGATTTTAATCTGTTTAAATCTTTTGAAAATTTATAAGTTTTCTTAATTTCTTTAAAAAATTAAGTGACGACTCTATTTGGAAAATCGATTTATCTTCAAATCATAAGTTAAGTTGATTTTTCGAAAGAAGTCCATTTGACTTGATTAATTTCTAACCGCAATGTTTTGACTATTTGACTACTTATTATTAACTGTCGAATTGTCTCTATGCTTTACTTGTTAAATTGCTATAAATTGTCATTGCATTCATGACATTTTCTTATATGTATGTATAGTATATTAAAGAACGGTTTTGCGAAACCGCATCCAAACTTTTTTATACTCAACCCCTTTCCTGAATGATCGGCAATTTATTGGTTCATCATGCGTCCAATGGTTGTCGTGAGTTCCAGCCTAAGTTGTCCTCTTGGGTTCTCGGTCTTTCAAAAGCCACTCTTAGTCAACTAGCGTAGAGCGAAACCAAATCCTGAATTTAATGCATTTTGAACTAGGTTGACCCAACACCCAAGGCGTGTTGTGCCCATTAGAGGCCCACCTTATGTTTATTTGGCTCATAGGTCAATAAAAGACAATCATACTTGTGTGTTTAAATTTAAATGATGTATACGTCATTTGGCAAAATATTATCTCTCGGGGTGGGGAGTTTAAGAGTTTATTCGAATCGAAAAAGGAGCAAGTTATCATTGCAAACAAAAGCGTGGACATCTGGAGATGACAAGAAGCTCAAGAACGAAGGACCTTCCATGGAAGCTTAGTTTAGGATTCTACCCCTGCCGGGACTGATTATTTTGTATCCCATTTCCCCTATTATGTATCCTCATTCAATTTAATCGTAAAACTTGTATAAATTTGGGTTTTGGGGCAATGGAATGTTTAAAATGACGTTATACATTCTTCAAATCATTAGGCCTACCCTTGACATAAAAGGGTCACATATCTGTTTAGAACACGCAATATTTATTTATGTGTTATAACTACTTGTCTGAATATATTGCTTTATTTGAAGATATTCTAGCTCACTCCTCTTCTAATTGTTTTTAGAACCGCTAAGCACAAATATCAAGTCACTGTCAAAAGTGTGTCCAAATACTCGTCGAGTCTGTAGTTTCCCGACAAAATTAGAACTTCATTTTTCAAATGTTACTCTCTTATCAGAAAAGATTCGCTGTCTCAAATCGAATGAGATTCAAGCTAGTCGAACTACATAGAACATGAATTCTCCTTCGTGAGATATGTAGGCAGCCTTTCAAGGCTCAGTCCCAATTTTTGAGAAATTTTATCTTCCCCAACTCTTGCAAGGAGAATAGAGTTTCATATCAATCAAAAATTGGAAATATGACAATGAAAGATACAATCGACTTTGTCTCGAGTCAAGTTGACATTTCTTATTCACTAAGCTCAAAATCAAATAGACAAATTCCTGTCTATTTAGTTATTTCTCTAAATACGTGGGCTAGTTTATCTTCAAGTAAAGCAGCTCTTACGTGTTTGTGGTCGTATGTGTAATATTTTGTATTATTTATCATCTACATAGACTAACACGTTTATCTTTTAAGTTATTTTTATTTGTCAGGTACTTAGAATTGATATGTGTTGATAAGCTGGCTGGTCATCCTTATTTCACAAGATCTAAGGCCTTCAAAGATTCCTTCCCCGATCAAAGTTCGCAAAAAGAAAAGGTAGTAATGGATGATAACAATGACGAGATTGGCCTGACTGATGTTGTTGTGGCTCAGCCCGCCGCCGCTGATCAAAATGAATTAATTACGCAGTTAATGCAACAGATCATCGGAATGAGGGACGAAATGCAAAGAGGACAAGATTTGTCTAATCCAATTTTCGCTTTCAACCCTCTAGGAGATGGAAGACCTCCACTCCACTTTCCTCCTGCAAGCGCGGAACATGTTCATAACCCGCCGTCTAACCCCTCTCAAAATCCCCCAATCATCGACCTAACCGCCCCAAATCCCCATTATGCATCCGTCTCTTACCATGTGCCGCTTCTTCCTCAAGGTACCAACCCGCAGACCTTCCCTCCTCATCGAAATGCCAACCGCAAACTTTCCCTCCCCCTCAAAATCAAATTGTTAACAATCCACAAACCTTCCCCCATCACTAAAATCAGCATACCAACCCCCAGACTTACCCCCAAAATTACCAAGCCATTCAAAATACCCAGAATCCCTCCATTGCTTTGCCATTGCCTCAGAAGACTACTTTTCAAATTCCAATTCCAAATGAACCCTATGCCAACTATTCCGAGCTTGATCACTATGAGAAACATAAGATAGAGTAGTGGTCAAAGGAAGATGCAACCAAGCTTAATATGAAAGAGGAGATTAGTAAAGCCATGAAGGAGCTATACTATATTCTCGAAGTCGATGGGTTTAGTTATGAGGATCTGTGCATCCATCCGAATCTGGACCTCCTAGAAGGGTTTAAAGTGCCAAATTTGACACTTTCGGAGGATCAGGGAATCCATTGGTGCACGTGAGAGCCTACGTGATCAACTCGTAGAAGTTGGCAAGAATGAAGCCTTGTTAATGCGGCTCTTTAGCCGAAGTTTAAGTGGAGAAGCGTTGAAATGGTTTACCTCTCATGAGATAAAGCAATGGTCTAGCTAGAATGCACTAGCTAAGGATTTTGTCGAACGGTTCGCCTACAATGTGGAGATCGTTCCTGATCACTATTCTTTGGAGAGAATTAAGCGGAAATCCACTGAAAGCTATCGTGAATATGCGTATAGGTGGAGGAAAGAGACCCCTGGGTTTGACCCTCCATATTTGTGAAGGAGATCGTTAAAGTGTTCATACGCATTCAAAATCCAGAGTATTATGATAGGATAATGTTACTCATTTGAGCAAAATTTGTGGAGATAGTCAAGGTAGGTGAGGCTATCGAAGATGGGATTAAAACTGAAAAGATTTCTCGCGTTGCCGCCCCAACTGAATCTTCAGGATTGTTGAAAAAGAAGAGAGTTGATGTGTCTTCTATTTCCTGCGCATCTGATGGAAAATGACACTTTAAAAAATCCTCACCTTACAAAGGTTATTCTCGAGCTCCACAAAATTCATATCCAGTTTGTTATACCCAATCAGGTTACCAAACTCCACCACTGAGTTACCAAATTCCACCTCTTGTTTACCAAACTCCACTTCCACATTACCAAAATATCCATCCATATTACTAGGCTCATCAATTAACTGTTCAAATGTCCAATCAAGTTACCAAACTCTACCCCCACACTACCAAAACACCATTCCTGACTATTGAGATCCGCAATACCCAAATTTCCAAACGCCAACACCAAATCATCAAAATCCTCCAAACTACCATCAAGTGCCTCCACATCCACAAAATAATTACAATCCTCCTCACCCAAATATTGAGAAGAAACCTTCTAGAGTCTTTACTCCTTTAGTTGAGAGCTGAACACAACTTTTTGAGAGATTGAAATCAGCTGGCCTGATACAGACAATTGATCCAAAAAATATCAATGTCAACTCTAAGCTTTATAGACCCGATCTTCATTGTGCTTACTATTCAAGATGTTCTGGGCATATTACTGAGGATTGTATTAACTTGAAGCATAAAATTCGATACTTGATAAATCAAAAGGTCGTCACTCTTCAGACTGCCACTCCTAATGTTAATAGCAATCCTATGCCGAATCATGGAGGGGTGACTATTAATATGGTTGAAGTCGAAAAAGATTTAAATGTGGAGAAAGTTATAATCTCAGCCAACCTTGAAAATCTTGAGAAAGTTGTAGCCTCTCCAATCAAAAGAGAGAAATCTGAATTTGTGATCATCGCACCTCAGCAAGCTTTTGCTTTAGTGCCGAAAAAGGGTCAGAACAAGCAGAAGATTGATCAAGCTTTTCCAAAATCATTGTCTCACTTATATCAGTCTTTTCCTATGAAAAATGGTATTGGGAAAGGAATAAAAAATTGGTTCAAAGAAGGTGAAATTGTGCTCGAAGAGATGATCGAGACACTAGGCATACTAGACAGTGAGTCAAAAGAGCAAATGCCTAATTGGACATCCACTTTGCTCTTGATTCTTCACTTGTCTTGGTATACATA
Organism: Solanum pinnatisectum; assembly: GCA_035578085.1. NCBI lineage: Eukaryota > Viridiplantae > Streptophyta > Magnoliopsida > Solanales > Solanaceae > Solanum > Solanum pinnatisectum. The sequence continues at coordinate 35,566,609 of CM069078.1, forward strand.
AACAATTTTCTATGTTATTTCTAAAATTGGTGGTGTTCCGATTGAGAATTGAGACCCATCTTTTATTGTATTTTTGCCTCACTATGTTTTAATCTCCCTCCTCATATTTTGAAAAAAAGGCAAAATGACTTATCATCATGGCCAACACTTTTATTTTCTTATTTCAAATAAAAACCTCATTTATTGCAAAAATTTATTTTACTTGCTTTATATTTGCTATCTAATAGTATCTCTCTATGATTTTAGTGAAAATATTTTCAAATCTGTTAATATCATGTCATGTCACAAGTTGAATGAACAAAATGGAGCATATACTGACGGATTTGAAGACGACAGTGAGAAGATCATGGTACCCAAACACCTAGTTGAGGAATTCAGACAGTTCGAAAGTCACAAAGAGCCGAATTCGTAAGAGATCAGAATAGTGAATCAAGAAAATGATGAATGCATCAAAGAAATCAAAATTGATGCCTATATGACAAAAGCGCAAGAAAGAGAACTCATTTGTCTGATGACATCACATAGTTGAGCATGAACACTGGATCTCACAAGTTATTGATCTACTTAAATGCTGTTAAAAGATAACATGTTTGACGATTCGATTTCTATCTTTTCCTTATAACCGCCTTTATTTACTTGTAATCGTTTATGCTTAGAATTTATCCCTTTTTAATGAATTACGCCTGACCTGAATTCTCAAGAATGAGATACGTAGGCGGCCTATGTCGGCTTGGGTCACCCCTTCATCCCTTTTAATGTGTTTTATTTTTTATCGGAACTACGTTCAACCTGAATTCTCAAGAATGAGATACGTAGGTGGCCTGTGTCAGGCTCAGTTGTTTCCTTAGTTAAATTTTCCTATTTCTGTTGATCCTCAAGAGGAGAACTATGTTTGACCTGATTCCTGCTTCAATGGGATACGTAGGCGCCACAACGGCTCGGTCATATCTCTCATAAGATTTATATTTTTCTTTACAATAGAAATTGGGACAGAATTTTTGAGAGGGACTAAAAAATTCTCAATAAGAGGATCTCTCCAACAAGTCAAGACTGAAGTTACGTTGAGAATTGCAACTGAGACAGAATATTTGAGAGGATCTCAAAAATTCTATGATTTGCTCACCAACAATTCAAGATACGCCAAGAAAGTTAACTGAGACAATTTTTTTTGAGGATGACCTCAAAAATTTCAATAAGGTTCATTGGCAGTTTAGAGCAACTTTGAATACTTCTGAGCAAGTAGTCAGATAGACCTTGAGGCATCAACTTCAAAGACGTTCACTAAGTTTGACATGATTGATACTTGGCAGTGATATTTTCCAAATATTACTATTTGAAAATCTATTTTCTTTAAAAATTCTCTTTCCTTTTTCAATTTTTTTTGCATAAAAATATTTTGTCTTATCTATCAAGAGGCGGGAGATAGGGGAAATCAACCGAAGATAGCCAGACAAGGAGCAGACGGCCAAATGATTCGACACAGATCAGTTCACTTTAAACTAATAATTTTTCTGTGGATGTAGGTCTATAAGTTTGCCTCAAGGACATCATATGCCTCCGTTCAATGAATATAAAGAAGTCAAAAGGGCGAGAAGCTCCCCAAAATTGACAATTTTTCTATGAATTCAGGAAAAGTTTTATGCTTCTTATGACAAAGAATTGAGAATATAAGTAGCATTATTTCATTCAAATTTTTTTCAAGGCGAGGTCCATAATGAACATACAACTGTGTTCAGAGATGGAACAAATGAAAACCCTAAGGAAAGATATTTTACTGTTTTCCATCAACTAAAGATACTTAGAGGACGTCATCTGCATCATATTATTAGACATGATAATATTACTACCCGGAGAGTCATTTATCATATTGTCGAATGAGATGATACCATTGCTCTGAGGGTTATTTTTATTTGTATTGTCGTTTGAGGTGATACCGCCACCTAGAAGATACCCAGAAGATCACCTATGTTGCTCGGTGAAGCATTATCTTCGTTCTGTACCAGGGAGGCATCATAAGAGAAAAGAGTCATGCATCACAAGAGAAAGGAGGCATCATCAGAGAAATGTTTCATGCATCGCAAGAGAAAGGAGGCATGCACCGCAAGAGAAGGAGTCATGCATCGCAGGAGAAAGGAGTCATGTATCACAGGAGAAAGGAGTCATACATCGCACGAGAAAGGAGTCATGCATCGCAAGAGAAAGGAGTCATGCATCGCAAGAGAAAAGAGTCAAGCATCGCAAGAGAAAAGAGTCAAGCATCGCAAGAGAAAAGAGTCATGGATTGCAAGAGAAATGAGTCATGCATCACAAGAGAAAGGAGTCGTGCATCGCAAGAGAAAGATTCACCTATCACAAGAAGATCAACATCGACTGCATCATTTTCTTTGCAAAAACGACATCAAGAGAACCATCAATAACGACTTTAAGAGAACAATCAACATATTACATTAGCCTATTTTATTACTTTGACATCAAAGAAAGAGTACATTGAAGATTATATTGCAAATATGATACACAAGCTATATTTGCTTTATGTCAAGTACGATGAAGTTGACGTCAAATGTTCAAGGAGAGCAATTAAGTGTCAATACGGTAAAAGACACTATCTCCCCATTTGAGCTACATTCTTTATGCTAATGAGTTTTATCCTAGTCTTTGTCGAGAGCATCCGAAAGGATGAATTTTCCAAAACAAACCACAGGTGCGGACGACATAAAAAAGGATGCAGCACAACGTGAAACTTTTTCTTAGCAGCGAACTGAGACATGGTCCAAAGAGGAGTATCAAACTCTTAGGACACGAGCTAAGGAGCGACTTTCACCACAATCAAACCAAACACCTATCAGAAGGCATGTAGCTTTTTCTTTAGGTTTATCGATTTCGGTTTCATATTTGAAAACTTTTCACCCTCACCAAAGGTAACTTTCTAATCTGAGTGACAATACACAAGAGCTTTGGAAATTATGTTCGTGTAAGTTCTTAATTATGGGTGTGAAGGGGCCCACATTCATGGCTAAGAGGTTGCAAGCCTCTTTTTCATACTCGACTTATTTGTCACTCCTCCAGAACAAAGATTATCTGACATAAAAGATTTCTTTTTCAATCGATCGAGTCAAACTACAAAGAGCCTGATTCCTAATGTTTAAGGATATGTAGACGGGCTAAATGTTGAAAACTTGGCTATATTCTGACATTCGCTCTCAAATCTTATTCTCGAGCATTCCGGTCTCTTTATAATCCAAGATTGGGATGACTTTTGAATTCTTTCGAAATCGTGCGTCAAATCAAGCATATCGAACTACAAGTAGCTTGAATTCTCATATAGCCTGAGATATGTAGCAAACTCATTTCCGAGTTTCGACCATAATTCCTAAATTTCGTACCAAAAACCCTTTTTCTGAATGATGAATATGTGGTCAGTCAAAATTGGATTGGTCAATTTCATTTGCCTCGAATTTCTTTCATCAATCCAAGTCAAATGAGGGACAGTTATTGACACCCAATTTTGATCCTCCACAATATAAAATCATTGAGCTTCTTAAATTCCAAACAATTTGAAATAATTAGTATTTTTTAAAGTTCAAAATATTTTTCAAGTTAGTTTTAATTAATTTCATCATTTTTATATTTTTTTTAAGTAATATATATGTTTTATATAATTTTGTATGTAATTAGTATATTTTATAAATATTTAGAAAATCATCTCAAAAAGATTTTAATTTTAGTAAGTATTTTATTAAATTAGTTTAGTTTAAATTATGATTATAATTTTGAATCATTAGTTTACAATTAAGTTGATTATTTTATTTCGTTAAGATTAAGAAGCTTGTTAATCATTTAATATTAATTCGTCTTATTTAGATTTTAGCCGAATTTGATAATTTAACTCATTTGGCTATTTCTTAAACTATAAGATCTAACCCATCTTTTAACCTCACCTTAAATCCATTTGGTGACCAATTTTGGGCCTTTCTCTTAAATCAAATCCCAGCAGCCCATTCTCTTTTCCTCCAGCCCACCAAATAACATACAACAATTCAACCGACAACAACAGCAAACAATACCCGATCCCACCCTGTACTCTTCATTCTTCTTTTTCTAGAACGCGACCAAGAAATCGCGACCCAAACCCAGAAGCTCCAATCGCGTAACCAGCAGCCCAACGAGAAGTCTGCAAACCAGTCCAGTCCATCGCGAGGCCCAGCTCGCTGCGTCGTCCTCGCCACCTCTCTCTCCTTCATTCACTTGTACTCGATTTTTTCAGGTGTCGTAATCTCCTTTCAATTCCGTCCTGCTCTCAAGATCATGCGGGTGCAATTTTCTTACCGTTTGAATTAGTACGAATTCCAGCTCCTCAGCCTTATCCCTTCAAGAGCAACTAGAATTTCGAATTAAAAAATGGAATCCTGATTTCCCCCCAAATCTGCCCCAGTTCTTCTCCTATATATACTCCACCGTTTGCATGTTCAAGAGAGATTTTTTGGATGCTAATTCACTATCTAAAAACAAAGGGAATTTTCATAAAAAAAAAAAAGAAATAGACTTAGAGATAAAAAATCTCCAGAAATAGCTACAGAAAACATACATTAAGAGCTCGGAAGCTTAGTGATTTTCTCATTCGAATTCGTCGGAGCTTGTCGAAATTCGGTGAAACTCCGTTTGTGGTGAAGTCACTATTTTCAGCTTGTCGACTTAGCTCGCTGCTCTCAAAAAGGTAACATTCTCTCCAAATCTTGATTTATACATAGCCTGTTTATGGATTTAGTTTAGTTGTATTTCTTTTCTTTTGTAGTGATGTATTTAATTTGCTTTTAGTGTTAAATTCTTTTCAAGAAAAATTTCATCATCTTAGACTCTTACGAATTCCGCTGGGTTGATTCTTTTACGGATGAATGTTTTTCCCCCGTCGGTTTGTTTCTTTATTGTGTAAATCGCATATAGGATGGGTTGTTTAGTTTCAAATCCAGTTTTCGTTGCTATTTTAGCCTGATCAAAAGGTTGCTAATACTGTTCTTGATTTATTATTCGTTGTTTGGGTATCTGCATAGGTGTCTGTTAAAGATTTTGGTTTAAAATTGTTTCGAATTCATAATTATGTCGACTCTCTTGATGTTATTTTCCATTTGTTGTTCTGTTTGATGCTTTAAAATAATGTTAATTGTGCTTTTGCTGGTCTTAACAATTGAGCAACTGTAATGAGACATAACTTATAATCTAAAGTGTCAATGAATTATACAGTAGCCTATTTAACTTTTTGTGGTTATAATTTGAATTATTGTGATTGTGTTTTTTAAAGCATGTTTAAAAATCTGTTCACTTCTAGTTTGGGGAGAAATTTTCTTTTATACATGTTTATCATTATGTATTATTCCTAATACATCTTGCACCCAACAAATTCTAATAAGTAATAGCTTTGGATAAAATTTGTTCACTCTCGTGTCTTATTCATGCTCATTTATAGAATTATTGTTTTGGATTTTAAAGCTTCAGACTCACTTGCTTTTCTTTCTCTTTTTCTAAAATCGGTTAGCTACTGTTTTTCCAAAACTCCATTATAATGTTAGTGTTCAAGTGATGTTGGTTTGATTCATTTGAATGTGTTAGGCAGTGAGTGTTGATGCTTTATTCTATATGTTTTCTTGTATGTGGATTGTTAATATCGTCATGATTTCCACATTTTTGGGATAAAGATGCCTTTATCTTTTGTTTGTGAGCCAACTACAAGTTGAAATATTTCTATAAATTATCATATTTTGTCCAGCATATGCATTGAATTATATCTTCTTGTAACTTTATTTATAGAAGGCATTTAAGGGAGTACATTAATCCTTTTCCTTTACTTTGTTTACATGTGACTTTGGCTGATTCTATTTGACTCTAATCCTTACTTATCATTGAGTTGGATCATTTTTGAGTCAGCCGAATCTTGTTCGAGTCGCTGGAAGCTGAAATAGCAGTCTCAGAAAGCCTGAAGATGGGCTGCATATAGTGTATATACAACAGTATACATAGAACTTTAGGTACGAAAATGGGCTAAAGTCCAAATTCTTTTATTACAAAAATGGGCTGAAACCCATTTGTTACTAGCAAGCTTTAATTTAGAAGATCTGACAGGGATCAAGATATACTGCAGTATACACTGGTATACGCGATGAAAATATTGATATACAGGCTAGATTATCAGAAATACAGGTTGAAATACACAAAACACAGGCGTACATGTCTAAAGGTGGATATACAAGAATGAATGCAGGGATTCAGGCCTAAGATACATGTTGTATACACTGGTATACACTCAGTGTATATAGTTTCTTAAGGCCGAAAATGGGATCAAAAGCCTCAAAAAATTTCCAGCAGACAATTTGAGTTAAAAGGGGCCAAGGCCCATCCATTTGCAGCTCTTTTGTTAGCTTGGGGACAGGTTTTGGGCCAACAGGCCATCAAATTTGAAATTTGGGCAAAAGGCCCAAATTCAATATTTCTTCCTTACTCTTATTTATTTATTGTTTGTATTAACTAACCTTTTACTTGATTATGTTTTATTTAATTAAATTCACAAAAGAAAGTCATTTCTTTTTATGTTCAAATTGAAATATTTTTATTTTTATTTATCATTTATTTTGAAATATAAGAGTTATTTTCCTTAAAATTCCTTTAGTTTATTTCCTTTCAAAAAATGAAAGAAAAAAAAATGAAGTTTTCTTTACTTAAGTTAATACTTTTCAAGTTAGTCAAATGTTTTAGTCAAATCGTTGGTCAACTGCAAGTTAGTGGACATTCCGAGGGCCTAACACCTTCTCGAAATGTAAATTGAACCCTGAGCCCCTTTGGATTTTAAATTGATTTTAATCTGTTTAAATCTTTTGAAAATTTATAAGTTTTTTTAATTTCTTTGAAAAATTAAGTGGCGACTCTTTTTGGAAAATCGATTTCTTTTTAAATCATAAGTTAAGTCGAATTTTCGAAAGAAGTCCATTTTTATTTTATTTTTCGAGTAAAACAGAAATGGCGACTCTGCAGGGGGTTTCATTAAGTTCTAACCATAAGGATTTGACTATTTGACTACTTGTTATTAATTGTTGAATTGTTTATATGCTTTACATGTTAAATTGCTATAAATTGTCATTGCATTCATGACATTTTCTGTTGTATGTATAGCATATTAAGAATGTTTTCTGCATAATTGTAGCTGGACTTTTTATACTCAACACTTTTTAGGAATGATCGGCAATTTATTGGTTTATTATGCGTCCAATGGTTGTCATGAGTTCCAGCCTAAGTTGTCCACTTGGGTTCCCGGTCTTTCAAAAGCCACTCTTAGTCAACTAGCGTAGAGCGAAACCAAATCCGAAATTTAGTGCATTTGAACTATGTTGACCCAACACCCAAGGCGTGTTAGGTCCATTAGAAGCCCACCTTGTGTCTATTTGGCCCATTGGTCATTAAAAAGACAATCATACTTGTATATTTAAATTTGAAGGATGTATGTGTTGTTTAACAAACCATTGTCACTTGAGGTTGGGAATTTAATTGTTTTTTCGAGTCAAAGAAGGATCAAATTATCATTGCATCTGAAGATGTTGGCATTCGGAGATGGCAAGAAGCTCAAGAACGAAGGTTCTTTCATCGAAGCTTAGTTTAGGATTGTACCCCTGTGCGGGACTGATTATTTTGTATCCCTTTTCCCCTATTATGTAATCCCCATTCAGTTTGTTCGTAAAACATGTATAAATTTAGGTTTTGGGGCAATGAAATGTTTCAAATGACGTTATACATTCTTCAAATCATTAGGCCTACCCTTGGCACAAAAGGGTCACATATCTATTTTGAACGCGCAATAACTGTTTATGTGTTATAACTACTTGTGTGATTATTTTGCTTTATTTGGAGATGTTCTAGCCTACTCTTTTTGGAAGCTTTCTAGAAACCCCTAAGCACAAATTTCGAGTCACTGCCAAAAGTGCGTCCCAATACTCTTCGAGTCTTTAGTTTTTCAACAAAATTGGTTTCATTTTTCAATTATTACTCTTATATCAGAAAAAGATTAATTGTATTAAATTGAAAGAAATTCAAGTTGGTCGAACTACGTAGGACCTGAATTTTCTTTCGTGAGATACGTAGGCAGCCTTTCAAGGCTCGGTCCCCATTTTTGAGAAATTCTATCTTTTCTAACTCTTGCAAGGAGAATAGAGTTTCATATAAATCAAAAATCGGAAATATGAGAATGAAAGATGCAATCAATTTTGGCTCGACTCAAGTTGACGTTTCTGATCACTAAGCTCAAAATCAAATAGACAAATTCATGTCTATTTAGTCATTTCTCTAAATTTGTGGGCTTGTTTATCTTCGAATGAAGCAACTCTTGTCTGTTTGTACATCTGTGTAATATCTTGTATTATTTATCACCTATAAACACTAACACGTTTACCTTTTGAGTTATTTTTCTTTTCCAAGTACTCAAAACTGATTTGTGTTGAGAAATTGGTTGAACATTCAAAGTTCTCAAAAATTCCTTCCCCAATTGAAATTTGTTGAAAGGAAAAATAAAATGACCTAGAATAGTGAGAATACTGGCCTGACTGAAGTTGCTATAGTTTAGCCCCATGCCGTTGAAGAAAATGAGTTAATTGCACAACTGATGCAACAGATTGCTGAATTGAGAGTGAACCTCCAGAAAAAGTAAGATTTGTTAATTCCGACTGGCGATGTCAACATTCTAGGTGATGAAAGGCTTCCACTCTATTTTTCTCCTTTGAATTCAAACTCGGAACATGTCCAGAATAACCCACCCTCCAACCCTGCTCAAAATTCCTCAACTATCAACTTAACTACCCCAAATCTTCATCAGACCAACACTTCATACCAAGCACCACCTCCTCTTCAAAGCCTGAATCCCAACCCTCAAGTTTTCCCTCCCCTTCAAAACAAAAACGCAAATAACTCTCAAATATTTCCTCCATTTCAAAGCTTAAATGTCAACAATCTTCAAACATCCCCTTTCATGTACCAGACCCCTGCTCAAGGCACTCAAAATCCATTCAACGCTCAACCCTTACCTCCAAAAGTCACTTTTGATACCCCAATCCAAACCAAACCATAACCTCACTATACTGCCTATTTTGAACTTGACCATTACGAAGAGAAAGAGAAGGAGTGGAGGACCAAAGAGGAAATGACTAAGCAGATCATGAAGGAAGAGATTGCGAAAGTGATAAAAGAACTTGATTACTTTTCAGAAGTTGTGGAGCTGAACACCTTCTAGATGGGTTTAAAGTGCCAAAGTTCGTCACTTTTAATGGAACTAGAAATCCTCTAGCACACCTTAAAGCTTATTATGATCAACTCGTGGGAGTTGGAAAAAATAAAGTATTGTTGATGCGCCTCTTCAGTCGAAGTCTAAATGAAGAAGCTGTAGAGTGGTTTACATCGCAAAAATTAAAATAATGGACGAGTTGGAATGCACTCACAAAAGATTTCAATGAAAGATTTGGACATAACATAGAAGCTGCCCCTGATCACTACTATTTGGAGAAAATCAAACAGAAGTCCACAGAAAACTATCGAAGTACGCGAGAAAAGAGGTTGGAAGAGTTCAACCTCCTATGTCTGAACGTGAAATCACTGAAATGTTTATTCGAAATCAAAAGCCTGAGTACTATGAAAGAATGTTGTGCATGATGGGACAAAAATTTATTGAGATAGTCAAGGTAGGAGAAGCTTTGGAAGATGGTTTCAAGACTGGAAAGGTCACAAACCTTGCTGCATTGCGATCTAATGACAAAGCTATCAAAATTGGTGATATGAATATGTCAAAAGGAAAAGAAGAAGAGGTATTTGTTGTCATGGCTACCCGTATGCAGTCGGTCCAATAAAGAAAATATCAAAACCGCTATCTGAATCTGAAAAGATTCTATAGTCCAAATTTTAGGAAGTCTCCTAAAATACTTACACCACTAAGGACAACTTAAAGTCAACTTTATGAAAGGTTGAAAGCAATGGGTATGCTCAATCCTATAGAAGGAAGACCAGCCAATCCTTTGGGAAAATTTTACAGGGCTGACCATAGATGTGCTTATCATTCAGGAGCTGTTAGACACGACCTAAAACACAAGATTCAAAACATGATCACAAAAATTTGATCAATATTGAGAAAACTACCTCAAGGGATAACATATTGGATGCTTAAGAGTAAGTGCAAGCCATTTCTGAACAGAGTCGTTTGAAGTTATTCATCATCAAAGGTTGAAAAGAAGTATGCTTTGCCAAAATTTTACATACGAAGTTATTGTTATCTTTCTTTTGAAAATTCATATTTAATCTCTTTCTTCTCATTTTATCGCACATTCCTTGTAATGACCTACGTCTGACCTGAATTCTCAAGAATGAGATGCGTAGGCAGCCTATGTCGGCCTCGGTCACCCGTTCATCCCTTTTCAACATTTCCCTATTGTATATGAACTACATTCGACCTGAATTCTCAAGAATGAGATACTTAGGTGGACTATGTCGGCCTCGGTTGGTTCCTTGTTTACTTTTTCCTATTTTTGTTAATCCTTAAGAGGGTGAACTACGTTTGACCTGATTCCTGCCTCAATGGAATACGTAGGCACCACAACGGCTCGGTCATATTTCTCGTAAGATTTCTATTTCTTTTATAATGGAAACTGGGACAGAATTTTTTGAGAGGATCTCAAAAATTCATCTGAAGATAGACTTATTCAACAAGTCAAGACTGAAGATCAAAATGCATCTGGGTAGGTTTTTTGAGTGGATCTCAAAATTCCACATGATGACATTTTCTAGAGAATCAAGTTGGAAATCATGTTGAAAGGTGCAACTGGGACAGAATTTGTGAGATCATCTCAAAAATTTCATTTGTTAAAATACTTATACTTACTATTATTGGGGCAAACTGGGACTGAATTTTAAGGAGGGACATGGAAATTCTAGAATGAGCAACCTCAGAATTTACAAAACAAGTTACAAGAGTTTTTCTGTATTTTGGACTGGGACAGAATTTTTGAGGAGGGTCCTTAAAAATTCCATCAAGACTATCTTACAAAGGACGGACGAGCGTGTAAGCCAACTGCATGAAGGAGCTTGAAGACAAGACCAACACAAATCAGTTTTTCAAACTAAGAATTTTTCTTTGGATGCAGGAGCATCGAAGTCACAAAAATGGCAATGTAAAGCTGTCAAGTGTGAAAAAAGGTGTCATTTGCACCCATCCTGGCCTCATCGACAGAACTTAGAGAACTTACCATCTCATTTATCTTCATTTCTTTATATTGCCTCAAGTGATTAATAAAGAGTTTCCTTTTATTTTGTAGGAATATTGAAGACAAAATGCTAATAGATTCTTTCAAAGCTTTAAGAAACAACGAGTCGGAGGATCGCTAGTGACGAGTCATGATCAAAGTCACAATTAGGCTTACTACAGCCTGATCTTGATAAGCCGAATGACTTAATCTAGAGATTTATTTTTAATTTTATTCTTTACTTCATCATTGATACTAATGTTTGGTGTCAAGCTTTCCAGGTGATAGTATCGGTAAAGTCAGGATCATCCGTGAAATCGACATCAAATCTGAAGATATCAAAAGTGACACTATCGTAGAAGTGTTGCAAGGGAAAATCACAAAGTCCATCACATCAGAAAAGATGTTGGAGATTGGAATATCCTCGTGACATTTGAAGTTTTCTAATCGTTACAAGTTTTTGATAACGATTGAAGATGTCAGCAACAAACTCAATTTTTGTTGAGTTTGTCAAGAAAGACGGGATTGACTTTAATCTTCGTGTGAAAGAATTAAGTCATTCACCTCGATAATTCTGTCTTTTGAAGAGAGAATCGTAGTCGTGACGTGCATATATGTCTATATAGTTTTTTCTAGTATGATTCTCACGTAACAATTTATATATACGTGTTTCTTGACAATGTCAGAGTCAAGATTTCAAAAGTTGTTGGGTATCCACCCCATAAGTGGATTATGTGTTTTGATTGGCTGATCAAAGACTTTAGTATATTGTTTTGTTGGGCGATCCACCCCATAAGTGGTTCGTATATTAGTTTGTCTATTTCAGGTTCCTATTTTAAAATATGTTCGACTATTATTGATCCATCCACCTCGTTACAGTTGGAATATTATCGAGTCATCCACCTCATTACGGTTTGAATATTATCGAGCCTCCACCTCAATACAGTTGGAATATTATCGATCCATCCACCTCGTTACAGTTGGAATATTATCGAGCCTCCATCTCGTTACAGTTGGAATATTATCGAGTCATCCACCTCGTTACAATTTGAATATTATCGAGTCATCCACCTCGTTACAATTGGACTACTATCGAGCCTCTACCTTATTACAGTTGAAATATTATCAAGTCATCTACCTCGTTACAATTGGAATATTATCGAGCCTCTACCTTATTACAGTTGAAATATTATCGAGCATCCATCTCGTTACAGTTGAAATATTATCGAGCATCCACCTCGTTACAGTTGGATAATCATTAAGCCAACTACCTCGTTGCAGAGATCACCGGTGTTTGCCATGCAGAAAACAAGCAATGACAGCTCCAAATCCTCAGCAAATCATGAGTTGTAATGGACATACTATGTTCGAAAGCGGTATCCATTATCTTTTACTCTCAATACTTCTTTATTTTCTCATCTAGTTGAAAAAAAGATGTTTATGCTTATCAATTAAAATATACTCATTTGTTATATGAATGATCTTTGTGTTTTTAATCAAGCCGCTAGCTAAAGCGGCACTATGTCAACTAATTATTTACTTTGAGCGTGCAGACATATACTGAAATACTTATATGACATCTTTCAAAGCAAGAGTGATTTCAAAACACCAAGACAATGGTGTATCCACAGAAATGTGCAAGAACATAGCCCAAAAAGTGTCGTAAGAGATGCTACCACTTTTTTCAATTACAGTTTCTACTGACAAGTTTATTTCAGTCTTAATCGAGAGCATCCAAGAGGATGAATTCTCAAATCAAACCACAGGTGCGGACGACATCAATAAGGATGCAGCACAACATGGAACTTTTTCTTAGCAGCGAACTAGGACATAGTCCGAATAGGAGTATCAAACTCTTAAGACGCGAGTTGAGATGCGACTTCCACCACAATCAAACCACACCATATCAGAAGGCATGTGGGTTTTTCTGTAGGTTTCTCAGTTTTAGTTTCATATCCGAAAAATTTTGGTCTCCACCGAAAGCAGCTTTCCATCCGAGTGACAATGCACCAAGAGCTTTGGATATTATGTCCGTGTAAGTTTTTAATTATGGGTATGAATCGCGCCACATTCATGGCTAAAAGGTTGCATGCCTCTTTTTCATACTCAACTTATTTGTCACTCATCCATAACCAAAGGTTATCTTAGCATATCAGATTTCCTTTTCAACCAATTGAGTTGCACTACAAGCAGCCTAATTCCTAAGGTTTAAGGATATGTAGGCGGGATCAATGTTGAAAACTCAGTTGTACTTAGATATTCTCTCTTAAATATTATTCCCGAGCATTCTAATTTCTACCAATTCGTTATTGAAATGACTTTTGAATTCTTTCAAAATCGTGCATCAAATCAAGCGTATAAAACTACAAGTGGCCAGAATTCTCATATAGCCTAAGATATGTAGGAAACCCATATCCAAGGTTCGGCCATAATTCTTAAAGTCCATACCAAAATCTCTTTTCCGAAAGGATGAAGATGTGATCGGTCAAAATTGGATTCGTCAATTTCATTTGCCTTGAATTTCTTTCATCAATCCAAGTCAAACGAGGGACAATTGTTGACACCCAATTTTGACCCTCCACGATAGGAATTAATAATTAAGCTTCATCAATTTCAAACAATTTAAAAGAATTAGTTTTTATAAAATTCGTAATATTTTCAAGTTATTTTTGTGTAATTTTGTCACTTTTGGAATTTTTAAATAATAAATATATTTTTTGTATAATTTTGTATATGGTCGGTATATATTACAAATATTCAAAAATCGCCCCAAAAATATTTTGTTTTTAATTAAATATTTGGTTAATTAGTTTAATTATTCAATAGTTTGTATTTTCGAGTTATTAGTTTATATTAGAGTCAATTATTTTAATTTTGTTAAAATTAAGAAGCTTGTTAATTATTTTTTAATAATTCATCCTATATAAGATTTTAGCCAAAGTCGCAATTTAAATTCAATTTGGCTATACTTTTATTTACGAATTTAGCCATTTTCTTTCACATCCTTTTAAAAAACCAATGTTGGGCCCTCTTCTCTCAAAACAAAAAACAAGTGACCCATTATTAGCCCATCCTATTTCCTCCTAAAAATTACCACGCCCAAATTCAATTCCAACAATACCTTGCAACCATACAACAACGTACAGCAATAGACCGACCCCCCTGCGTCTTTCTCTCTTTTTTTCGTGTGAACCAGACGCGAAGGAACCCAGGAACGAAGCGAGCAAAAATCCAGTGCGTCCGAGTCCAGCGAGCAGTGTGTGTCATCCTCTCTCTCTCCCTTATCCGCTTGTACTCGATTTTTCCATGTGTCGTAATCTTCTTTCGATTTCGTCCTGCTCTCAAGATCAAGCGGCTATGATTTTCTTATCGTTTGAATTAGTACGAATTCCAGTTCTTTAGCCTTATCCCTTCAACGAGCAATTCAAATTTCGAATTCAAAAATGGAATCCCAAATTCCCTCCAAATCTACCCTAGTTTTTCTCCTATATATACTCCACCGTCTACACTGTTCATGGGGGATTTTTGACACACTAATTGACTACTCTAAAAACAGAGGGAACTTAATCAAAAGAAAGAGGATTCATCCTCTAGAACAAAATTTTCTAGTTTCTTTTACTCGAGTTTGAATCCTTTAGAGCTTTTCGAAATTGGGTGAAGCTCCGCTTGTGGTGGTGGTATCGTCTTCGGAGTCTCGAGTCCTGAATTCACTGCTCAAGAAAAGGTAATATTCTCGTTTCTACTTCTCCCTCTCTCTTTTCAGATGATGTGTGTTCTGTTTCTATCACTATTTGAGTAGCATTTTTTTTTCTAGATTTCAAGTGTTGATTAGTGACTTGTTACACCTCTTCATATTGTTTGTTGTATTCACTACTTGAATTTAGTGTGTGGATTATTTGGAAATCACGCTTGGTAAAAGTGCATCACTTTTGGATTTCATTGAGATATGAAAATTTTAATAGCCTAGAAATTAACTTCTTGAAAATTTATAAGTTTTCTTAACTTCTTGGCATCTCATATCATCATCATATTTGCGGTGAAAGATATGAGATGCCAAGAAGTTAATTTCTTGGCTATTAAAATTTTCATATCTCAATGAAATCCAAAAGTGATGCACCTTTTTCAAGCATGATTTCCAAATAATCCATACACTAAACTCAAGCAGTAAATACAACAAACAATATGAAGAGGCATAACAAGTCACTAATCAACACTTGAAATCTAGAAAAAAAAAAATGCTACTTGAATAGTGACAGAAATAGAACACACATCATCTGAAAAGAGAGAGGGAGAAGTAGGAACAAGAATATTACATTTTCTTGAGTAGCGAATTCGGGACTCGAGACTTCGAAGACGATTCCACCACCACAAGCGGAGCTTCACCCAATTCTGAAAAGCTCCAAAGGATTCAAACTCGAGTAAAAGAAACTAGAAAATTTTGTTCTAGAGGATGAATCCTCTTTCTTTTGATTAAATTCCCTCTGTTTTTAGAGTAGTCAAGTAGTGTGTCAGAAATCCCCCTTGAACAGTGCAAACGGTGGAGTATATATAGGAGAAGAACTAGGGCAGATTTGGGGGGGTATTCGGGATTCCATTTTTGAATTCGAAATTCGAATTGCTCTTTGAAGGGATAAGGCTGAGGAGCTGGAATTCGTCTTTATTCAAATGGTAAGAAAATCACACCCTTTTGATCTTGAGAGCATAACGAAATCGAAAGGAGATTATGACACCTAGAAAAATCGATACAAGTGGATAAGGGAGAGAGAGAGATGACACACACTGCCTGTTGGATTCGGACGCACTAGATTTCTGCTCGCTTCGTTCCTGGGTTCCTTCGCGTCTGGTTCACACGGAGAAGAAGAGAAAGACGTAAGGGGGTCGGGTTTGTTGCTGTACATTGTTGTATGGTTGCTGGGTATTGTTGGAATTGAATTTGGGTTGGGAAATGAGTGGGCTGGGTAATTTTTAGAAGGAAATATGATGGGCTAATAATGGGTCACTTGTTTTTGCTGAATTGAGAGAAGAAGGCCCAACATTGGTTTTTTAAAAGGGTGTGAAAGAAAATGGCTAATTTCATAAATAAAAGTATAGCCAAATTGAATTTAAATTGTGACTTCGGCTAAAATCTTAAATAGGATGAATTATTAAAAATTAATTAACGAGCTTCTTAATTTTAACAAAATTAAAATAATTGACTCAAATATAAACTAATAACTCGAAAATATAAACTATTGAATAATTAAACTAATTAACCAAATATTTAATTAAAAACAAAATATTTTTGAGACGATTTTTGAATATTTGTAATATATACCGACTATATACAAAATTATATAAAAAATATATTTATTATTTAAAAATTCCAAAAGTGACAAAATTACATAAAAATAACTTGAAAATATTACAAATTTTATAAAAACTAATTCGTTTAAATTATTTGAAATTGAAGAAGCTTGACGATTAATTCCTATCGTGGAGGATCAAAATTGGGTGTCAACATCAAGCTTGTTTCGAGGTAGGTGATGGCTGTGATTCTATGAATGTATGATGTATGTTTGTTCTTGCTTCATTATGATACTTGCATGTATGCGAATGTGGCGTTGTTGATCATACTTGTTGTAAATGAGATAGATGAATGATGAATGCCATGAATCATGACTTATTTGTATGAACTTGAGAAGATACTTGTGATTATGATTGTGGTGTGTTGAATGGATTGGTTGCCACGTTCCGGCATAACTAATTGGGATCGATTGCCACGTTCCGGCATAATTATGGGATCGATTCACGTTCCGGCACAACATTGGATTGGGTACCACGTTCTGATATGCTAACTGTTTGGGTTTAGGTTCCATGAGAGAACTAATGACTTGTCATAATTGTGTATATTGTTGAGCATGTGATAGTCGATATTGTATATGTTCGGTATTTTGCATGTTTATAATGTCGTATTGACTTGCTTATGTTACACTTAGTGGGATAGCCGCATGATCCTACCAGTACACTGTGGTTGTGTACTGATACTGCACTTGCTCTTATTTTTGTTGAGTATAGGGCATCTTCAAGCGGCTACTGACAGACCTCTCTTAGAAGATCAGTGATCGTCGTTTTGAATTCAAGGGTGAGCCAGTTCTTCCAGGCTGTCAAGGGTTCTCTGTCGTCTATGTCCACCACTTTCGGACTTAGACATTTCTATTAGTTATTAATACATTAGTCTGGGTTGCATCCCTTCTTGTTTAGACTTGTTGAACTTTAGATGTTTTGGTACATTGACTTTCAGGTTCTAGGTTATTTCTTCCACATTATTTAGTTCGTTGTTAGACTTTTGTTGGATTTTATGGTAACTCCCTATTTCTTTCCTTAGTATTTAACTTGTTTCCGTAACTTAAATGCTTTAGTTGCTTGGTTTGGGTTGTAAGTAGTGGTTCTCCCACCAGAGGGTTAGTGTGGGTGTCAGTCACGACGGTCTGGGTCGTGACAAAGTTGGTATCAAAACCTAGGTTTGTTGATCTCGATATACCAAAACGAGTCTAGTAGAGTCTCGCGGAATGATACGAGGACACCTTTACTTTTCTTCGAAAGGCTATAGGACTTTAGGAAATCTCTCTGTTTTCTCTTGTCTCCTTTCGTGCTATGACTTGATTCCAATTGGTATATGGCGATTCAAATTGGTATCTAACCTCCTTCACTCTTCTGTCCATAGATGGTTAATACTAGATACTACGGCGTCAGGCCCATAGCTCCCGTCAATGCTCCAGCTGAGGAATCTGCAGCGAGAGGTCGCGGTCGAGGCAGGGGTAGATGAAGAGCTAGGGGTAGAGGCCGTGGAAGAGTAGCGCATGCTGGGAATGGAGCTCCTATTGAAAATGCTCCTATGAATGAGCAGGGGCGGCTCTAAGGCTTGGCCAGTGAGGCCATTGCCTTAGGCCTCAAAAAATTGAAGGCCCCAAATTTGTTTAAATTATATTATTATCAATTTTGTGGCTATGATGTGTGGATCTCATTTGTTGCATATTGGTTTATTTTTTGCGGCGATTTTAGTTGCTACAATGTGTATATTTTGTGGCAATCTCATATAGTGCCACAAATAACATTCAATTTCGAAAGTACTTATAACAACTTCAAGGTCGCCACTAAAACATGTAGTTATGACTTAGTCACCTCACTTCAATGTAAATTTTTTGTGGTCTAATAATGTTTGTAGATCCTAAACTATTATTTTGTAATGATTGAGTAAGCTCAAACTACATAAGGTACGTACAGAGTTAAAGGCACACGTTTTTTACTTTTTGACCAAAAAATGAAAAACGTAAAGAGTAGTCGAACGAAACCCAAAATATAAATATTCTTTTTCTTATATTATGAAATAGAAAAGACAGTCCATATATAATAGTATTAAACCACAAATGTAAAATAATCAACTGGTTCACGAATCTGCTTAATAAGTTGATGTTGCAAATTCGCTTATTAACAACAATATAACTATCATAAGACAAGGAAATTCATGATAATGATAAGAGACATATAAGAAAGAGCAGAATGCTTAGCAAGTGAAGCCACTATTATTCATTCCACAGTTGTTGAGAATGAGGCTAAGAGTGAGTGGCACATTCAGATTTATGCCCAGTATGTTTGCTCTTATGGCTGTGCACAAACAAGCTGCCACCTCTAGATTTGCCAGTCCCTGTATCAAACTGCAGCATGGCAAAGTTGGTGGAGACCCCACTACTACATTCACCAAATTAAGTATATTAGCACACACACCAAGTTTCAAAGCATCTCTTGGACACCTTACTTGTCCACCTCCACCTCCACCTCCACCCCCACCTCCACCTCCACCTCCACCTCCACCCCCTGAACCGCCACCTCCACTGCCACCGCTACCAGGAGGATGATAAGGACAGAAGGCACAATCAGTATTAGTTGCAGTGACTATGGCAAAGAAAAGGAGATTGAAGGAGAGGAAAAGGGTAACCAATGAGGCTTTAGTTTTAGAAGCCATGTTATTGTAAGGAAGCTAAAGCACACAAATCGTTGCAAAGATGAATGAACAAATGTAATGGCATGCAGGGTATTTATACTGCTACAAGGAATATAATACTCTTTCTATCCTAAATTACACTATTCACTTTTTTTAATCAGTTCTAAAACAATACTCCCTAAATTATGATATTTTTTATTTTTCGAGAGTTAAATAGTTTAAGTTTGATTGAGAATTTGCTCATGAAATCTTCAATCTTTTAAAAATGAAATTTATATATTGTAAACTATGTAAAAATTACTATAAGTCACAATAATTAAAAATTCAAAATATTTAAAAGATATATGAAAAATTTATGAAAAAAAAAAGTTAAATTAATTGTTAATTAGAGTAAGATGTCATTCTTGTTGATACATACTAAAAAGGAAATAGTGGCGTATAAAATGAAATGGAGGGTGTAACAATTTGAACTTTGAAAGGTTTATTTTACTCTTAATGAAATAATTTATAATTATACAAATATTTATAATTTAATTTAGATTACAAATTTTAAAAGTCTTTCTTTTTTTTTTTCTCAAAAGTTTATATTAAATTAAATTTTCCATTAAAATTGAAACAAAGTTTATATTTAATTAAATTTTCTCATATATGCTAGCTCCATGGCTGTTGCTAAATATTAAATTGTTTTTTAGGGTGTGTTTGGTATTAAGGAAAACATTTTCCGAAAAATGTTTTTCAATTTTCTCATGTTTGGTTGGGTCAAAATGTTTTGAAAAATGTTTTCCGAATCAACTCATTTTCCTCAAATTTAAGGAAAATGACTTCCCTTCAAAACTTAAGGAAAATATTTTCCAAAGATCTCTTCCAACTTCAAATTACAATTATTATTATTTGTTGAAAAAATCAATTTATTTTGTCCCTATGCTCAAACCACCACCCCCCCAACCACCCCCATAAAAAAAAAATTAAAGCTTATTTTTTAAAAATATTTTTAACTTCAATTATTTTACCCCACCCTCACCCTACCCCAGCCCCCTACCACCACCCCCAACAAAATAAATATTAAAAGTTGTTTTTAAAAGATATTTCTAATTTCAATTTTTTATTTTTTTACCCCAGCCCCCCACCCACCCCTACCACCCCAAAAAAAAATTAAGTTTGTTTTTAAAAAATATTTTCAACTTCAAATTTTTATTTTTTCACCCCTACCCTCGATTTCCCCCCACCCACCCCGAAAAATATTTTAATTTTGTTTTTAAAAAATATTTTCAATTTCAAAAATTATTTTCTACTCTAATAAAAATAAAAGATATTTCTCAAAAATATTTTTCATTCATAAACTAAACACTAAAAATCTTTTTCGGAAAATATTTTCTACTCACCAACCAAATATGAGAAAATAAGTCAAAAATCTACTTGTTTTCTAGGAAAACATTTTCCTTCATACCAAACACACCCTTAGTCTCCACTAGTATTTAATTAGAAATTCCCGTGATCAAAGTCATCTCTACAGAATGTACTTACATTTAAAAAAAAAAAAATTTAATGCCATCAACCCAGACTTTCACCTAAAACTATATCCCCTATGCGTTTATCTGAGAACTCAAATTTTGAACTGTATGAACATAATAACTGTATGTCTACAAACTTCATCTAGATACTGTACTCCAATTATAAATTACTTCATCTTAATTTATTTTCAAATGGAAAAACATGTAAATTGGAACAAAACAAGCTAATCTTTTGTCTCAAAATTATTAAATGGATACGGCAAATTAAATCAACTAATTTTTTTTTTTTATCGAAATTTATTTATATGTCTTTTATTTTAAATTATTACTCCCTATGATCCTTTTTAGATGTTATGTTGCACATTTTGAGAGTTAACTTGACTAATTTTCAAAGCTAAATTTGATTATATTAACACGGAAAGTACTATAAATTACAACTTTTTTCATATCAATATGATGAAAAAATACATATTAAAATGTTAGTCAACATTCATAGGATTTGACTCTTAAAAAGGAAATTATGACAACTAAAAAAGAACGGAGACAGTAATTATTGTAATTTATACTAAGAAAACATTATGTAGTTTTCAAACTTTATTTCAAAAATATTTAAGTTTTTATTTTTGAATTTACTGTCAAAGTTCAAAAGTTTGAATCTCAAAATTTTAACTGTCACATAAATTGAGACAAAGAGAATATGAATCACTTGAGAGTTGAGACCTTAATATAAACTCTCACCCATTGTCATTACTTGCTTTCGCAGCGGTTCTATTCTATAGTTGAGTATGCAAAAACAAAAAAACAATATTATAGGTTCGATCGGATTGTGGTCTCTACTGTTTTTTTTTCTCTTCTTTTAACATGCATGGAATATCATTTTTATAATTGTTCATAGCTTTGAAATGTAAGTAGGAGCCTTAGAATCACGGGATGTGGTTGTTGCATTATATAACCTAATTACGTTAATTAGTCATGATGTGAAGTATATATATTAGTTTAGTTGTCATATCAACACAAACGATATCTACACCCTTAGAGGTCGTTTGGTAGCGGTATAAAACAAGTTTTAGCTAATTCATGTATTAGAGTATATATAACTTAAACGATGTTTGATAGATGGAAAAGAGTTATTCATGTTTATAATTAATACGACGTTTGATAGGTGGATAAGAAAAAAGTTACTCATGTATATAATTAATACAATATTTGGTAGGTGGATACGAAAAAAATTATTCATTTATAAAATTAATTCGACGTTTGATTGACAATTTTGAAATTGTTTGGACCTAAATATAAACTCTCACCCATTGTCATTTTTGCTTTCATAACGGTTCCCTTCTATAGTTGAGTATTAAAAAAGAAAAAAAAATTGCAGGTTCGATCGGGTTGTGGTCTCTACTGTTTTTTTCTTCTTCTTTCAAACATGGATATTTCATTATTATAATCACGTAGATATCAAAATTTTGTAGGACTCTACCATACGAGTTTTATTTCAATTAGGGTTCTTGGAAGCTACTTTTTACCTTAAATCCTAGCTTATGCCTAAGAGGTATTGTATTCCCTTGAAAAGACATTTTAAATATTTCACAAATTCATTAAATATTCACAAAAATCAATGGAGATCTAAAAAATCTCAAGTAAGTCCAAATCGTCCTAGTTCAAGAAATACATTATTGACGATCCTCAAATCACATAAAAATCTTAAGTGAGAGGAATCAAGCTAATAAACAAATTTATACCTATAATATTTATCAATAAAATTATATTTCTTCATATTTTATTTGTAATTACAATTTATTCTGTCACTCTAGATTTGTTGCAAACAGTTCACAGCTTTGAAATATAAGCAGGAGCCCTAATTAGAATCACGGGATGTGAATGTTGCATTAATTAATCTAATTACGTTAATTACTCCTGCAAGTCATGATGTGAAGTATATTAGTTTAGTTGTCATATCAAAACAAACGATATCTACATTTAGAGGCGGAGCCAAAATTACGAGTTTAGAGGTTCTAAATTTTAAAACAAAAGAGAAAGGTGTTCGAACCCACAACAAATGTGTGAAAAGCATTTTCACCACTCTCCTTACCTGTAAATCAATTTTGTTAGGGAGTTGACAAGTTAATATACATATATATTTATTTAATTTTTTTTAATACAAATAAAAATTTTACACGAAAGCTAGTGGGTTCGTCCGAACCCACGAACCCCACCTAACTCCACCTCTGTCTACATCCTAATTGTCTTCTTTTATTATTGTTTTTTGCTTGAGGGTTTGAACTTTGAACTTTTAGATATTCTTAAGTCATACAGTATATGTGCGTCTGAAACCTTTTTTCTCGTTTTGACTAAAAGCATTCTTAAACTATACCCTCAACTTAAACTACATGCTTAAATTATTTTTCTCAACAAAAGACATCCTCTAAGTATTTAAAACTTAACTTCTATCTCTCTATTATAATTTGTCAAAAAATTAGCGAATTCCACACAAAACATATGCAATTCATACTATTTTCATAAAAAAAATAATCTATAATTTTATTTCTTGTTGGAAAAAGCTTCCAAATTTTTTCGAGATCCTTGTTTGCTGGTAAAAAAAACAATGTTAGGACGGTGTAAGTCTACGAGGAGACATGATCTACTCTTCTTCTTTACCAACTGAATGGAGTTGGAGCTTAATTTTACACCAACTTCACCTTGCAAAGTCAAAATGTCGTTAGGTCAATAATTTTTTGGGGCAAACTAATAGTTGAGGTAATCAAAATTCAGCTAATTTTCATCTCTAGTCTCTGGTTTCGTTTTCCATTATTAGAAGTAAAAGTCTTCGATCAACACCATTTTTTGTAGATTCAATGAGAAGAAAATATTTCAACAGATTTTGATATCAAATCAATTGAAAAGTAAATAAAAACAAAATTGCTAACTAAAAGGAAGACAATGCAAAACGTTGTTGCTAAGAAAATTCACAATATTTTATTTTAGATGTATGTAGAATGAACAAAATTGATTTATTGAGGGTGATTTAGGGAGTTTTGTTCAAAGTAGTGTGAACTGTACATGTTTTTGTGAAGAATTAGTTAATTTTTGATGAATTATAACAAAAGGATGAAAGTTTCAAATTTTAAATAATTGAGGATGTTTTCTGTTAAGAAAATTAATTTGATGATGTAATTTAAGTTGGGGATATAGATTAAAGATGTTTTTGGCGAAAAACTCTGCTGAGACTAACGATGGAGGTTAATTTTGTTAATTAGTGGAAAATTAGGAAAAGGGCATTGCTTAAAATATATCATGCAGATTCCAGTTAAGTCACGGGCATTACTATAGTAGAAGGTTCCATTTGCTAGCTAGCAATATTAGAGCTGTAAACAATAAAAATGATTTCCATCAGTGAGATACTTTTATTTCAACAGCACGCAGCATAAGAAAGTGTTTTATATGTTCAGTAGGTCAAATATTTTGAAAAAACATAAATAAAATAAATTTTATAAAAATGAGGAAAACGATTTTTTTAATGAAATTAGGAAAAATAAGTTACACAGCTAGTTATTTACCAAAATAATGGTACGTAAATTTTATAAAAATGAGGAAAAGAATCATTCTAATTAAATTAGGAAAAACAAGTTACACTAGTTATTTACAGAAACAATGGTACAGTAAAATTTGTATGAGGTCAAGAATCTGTACCTTAGTTTAACTCATTAGATTTTGATTATTAGCAGTTAAAATATTACAGCATTAATAAGTAAAACACGATGTAAAAGTGATCAATAAAGTAAAATAGAAAGTGAGTCATATGAAGCTTAATGCAGATGAGCACTGAATCCGGATCCAATGTTGCTAGCTTTATCTCCGAGATCGATTCAATAAAATAAATGTTAAAGAACAAAAACTTCGTGAATAATAAAAACTCAAGGCACAAGAATGTAAAAGTGTAGCTATTGTACTTCTTGGGATAGGGATGAATATATGATACAAGTGTGTGAAACCTGCTATTTATAGATTCTAATGATAAATTATGAACCAATAAAAAAGCTTCATTCGAGCCCTAAAGTACTAAGAATAACGGAGGCTGTCCATGGGAAAATGTCGTTAGTACATGGCGCCAGCCAATGTTCCTCTGTCGTATTCAGGCTATTTGCACGAAAATATTTGGAGTACGTATCAATTTTGTGGCTATGATGTGTGGATCTCATTTGTTGCATATTGGTTTACTTTTTGCGGCGATTTTAGTCGCTACAATGTGTATATTTTGTGGCAATCTCATATAGTGCCACAAATAACATTCAATTTCGAAAGTACTTATAACAACTTCAAGGTCGCCACTAAAACATGTAGTTATGACTTAGTCACCTCACTTCAATGTAAATTTTTTGTGGTCTAATAATGTTTGTAGATCCTAAACTATTATTTTGTAATGATTGAGTAAGCTCAAACTACATAAGGTACGTACAGAGTTAAAGGCACACGTTTTTTACTTTTTGACCAAAAAATGAAAAACGTAAAGAGTAGTCGAACGAAACCCAAAATATAAATATTCTTTTTCTTATATTATGAAATAGAAAAGACAGTCCATATATAATAGTATTAAACCACAAATGTAAAATAATCAACTGGTTCACGAATCTGCTTAATAAGTTGATGTTGCAAATTCGCTTATTAACAACAATATAACTATCATAAGACAAGGAAATTCATGATAATGATAAGAGACATATAAGAAAGAGCAGAATGCTTAGCAAGTGAAGCCACTATTATTCATTCCACAGTTGTTGAGAATGAGGCTAAGAGTGAGTGGCACATTCAGATTTAAGCCCAGTATGTTTGCTCTTATGGCTGTGCACAAACAAGCTGCCACCTCTAGATTTGCCAGTCCCTGTATCAAACTGCAGCATGGCAAAGTTGGTGGAGACCCCACTACTACATTCACCAAATTAAGTATATTAGCACACACACCAAGTTTCAAAGCATCTCTTGGACACCTTACTTGTCCACCTCCACCTCCACCTCCACCTCCACCTCCACCTCCACCCCCACCTCCACCTCCACCTCCACCCCCACCTCCACCTCCACCTCCACCCCCACCTCCTCCCCCTGAACCTCCACCTCCTCCCCCTGAACCGCCACCTCCACTGCCCGAACCACCACCTCCACTGCCCGAACCTCCACCTCCACTGCCTGAACCGCCACTGCCCGAACCGCCACCTCCACTGCCACCGCTACCAGGAGGATGATGAGGACAGAAGGCACAATCAGTATTAGTTGCAGTGACTATGGCAAAGAAAAGGAGATTGAAGGAGAGGAAAAGGGTAACCAATGAGGCTTTAGTTTTAGAAGCCATGTTATTGTAAGGACGCTAAAGCACACAAATCGTTGCAAAGATGAATGAACAAATGTAATGGCATGCAGGGTATTTATAGTGCTACAAGGAATATAATACTCTTTCTATCCTAAATTACACTATTCACTTTTTTTAATCAGTTCTAAAAACAATATTCCCTAAATTATGATATTTTTTATTTTTCGACAGTTAAATAGTTTAAGTTTGATTGAGAATTTGCTAATGAAATCTTCAATTTTTTAAAAATGAAATTTATATATTGTAAACTATGTAAAAATTACTATAAGTCACAATAATTAAAAATTCAAAATATTTAAAAGATATATGAAAAATTTATGGAAAAAAAAAGAAGTTAAATTAATTTCTAATTAGAGTAAGATGACATTCTTGTTGATACATACTAAAAAGGAAATAGTGATGTATAAAATGAGATGGAGGGTGTAACAATTTGAACTTTGAAATGTTTACTTTACTCTTAATGAAATGATTTATAATTATACAAATATTTATAATTTAATTTAGATTACAAATTTTAAAAATCTTTCTTTTTTTTCAAAGTTTATATTAAATTAAATTTTCCAATATAAATTGAAACAAAGTTTATATTAAATTAAATTTTCTCATATAAATTGAAACATTAAGAATATACGACTTTGTAGGTGAACAATAAAAGTTGCTCTCGTAAAAAGAGTTTTATCATGGAAGGGAATTATTAGATCAACACTTTTTATGGATTACAGCTTCATAGCTATAGTAATGCCCGTGACATGGAATCTGTTAGGCTATGGTAGCTCCTTTTCTACTTTTCACTACTTCACAAATTATCCTCCATATTAGGACAACTTTCATGTCTACCTATTTAATGGTAACCCACATTCCTCATATTAGTACATATTTTTACCATAGGTGAATGACTTTAAATAATGGAAGAAAAAGGACAAAAAATGCACTTGGACTATTGTAAAATGTCTAAACATATCTTTGGATTCGTCCACCTATTTTGCTAAGAATATCTATCTAGTTGTCACGAACTGAGCCTACACCCTGAACGTGGCCGGCACTCGAGAACCATTTCTGGTCCCCAAGCGAACCCTCATCCTGGCTAACTACAAGCGAAAGAGTAACTCAAGCATACAAAGCTAAAAACTGAATAAAAATTCATGAAACTCAATTACAAAGCTTTAACTCAAATGAAAAACTCTGAATAAAAATAAATTATTCAACTCGCCATAAAATAGACAACTTAAGTCTTTAAAACATTTAACAAAATAAATGAACAGACTTCTGAAACTCTATTGTCTATCTATGAAGCCTCTAACTAACAAAGATAGAAGTCGGGACAAGACCCACGACATCCTGACAAAACTGAAAAGTAAATGAAATCCTCCGGAAACAAGGAGGCTCACCACAGCTATCTCAAACTCCATGTGATATCAACGAAGCTCCTGTTGATAATCCTGAATACATGTATCTGCATCATGAAACGATGCAGGCCAAATGGCTCTGTACATGGAATGTACGAGCATGTAAGGGGAATTCTAAAGCATAGCATAAGCTTGAACTTGATAAAAAGGAAACATACTTACCTCTTCTCAACTCAACTCAACTCAAAGAAACATAGTTCAACTAAACTCAAGGAATACTCAAGGATACTCAAAACTACTCAAACAACTCAGAAGTACTTAAGGGTAAGATACTCAACTCAGAAATAAGGTTCTCAACTTAGTGAAATGAGGCTCAACTCAACAATAAGGTACTCGACTCAATGAAACACAGTTCAACTCAAGATACTCAAGAACAAAGTAACAATAAAAAAATGCAATATATGGAAAGCTTTTAAAACAGTAGATAGGAACTCAATGTATTGAAGAATACAATAACAACTCAATTTGTATATAATAAAGTAACATAATTCTATGGAAGTTTCTCTAACTGACAATCATCACTATGAGCTATGTGATGATACATCGTCTCGCCCACGCTGCCAGAACTGTCCTATAACTTGTCGGGATATAGAACACCTCAACTAAGTAGATTCACTAGTCTATGCTAAAAAACATTAAGGAATCATCTAAAAAGTATGACCCTTTTTATCCACGTTGGCTACATGGTTTATGGAGACTTGAGTTATTTGAACTCGTCCCTATATTGGTGCTCAATACTACTCCCAAAAATATACTCAGCTCATATGTTTAAAAACATGACTCTTTCTGTGGTTTGAGACTATTACTTAAAAACTTGCTTAAAAGCTCTCTTGGAAATTGGTGTTTCTTCTCTTGTTTAAATTTGAAAACATTTTACTCTTGGTAAATATAAATATAACAATCACAAGTGGTTCACTCATGGAACCCACATCCAAGCGGTTAGTGTGTCGGAACGTGACACCCAATCCAATATACATGTGTCGAAACGTGACACCCGATCCAATATACATGTGTCGAAACGTGGCACCCGATCCAATATATGTGTCGGAACGTGACATCCGATCCAATATATGTGTCAAAACGTGATACCCGATCCAGTCAGCACAACCACAGTCACAATCACACTCATAATGAACAGTGCTCGTAATCATACAATTAAGTAATAGGTTCATGACATGTAATTGTTCCCACATAATCATTTCATTAGATTGATTCACATTTCCTATTCGCATACACGCATGCATACAATGAAGCAATTAACAAACATATATCACAAAACAGGAAATCAAACCATCACCTACCTCGAAACCAAACCTGAATACTCCTAAGACACTTGAGCTTTCCCTTTCCGAAGTCCTTCAGCTTGTTCTTGGTCTATAAACAAGTAATTAACGCAAGGATCAATAAACAAGGCTTAATTTACCCATATTATATCAAAATATAAACCCAAGGCCAAACCCATTATCCTAATGTTCAGCGAGGGCTTTTCCACCATTAACTTCAGGCCAAAACCCTTCCCCAACGATAATTACTCAAGATTCTAAGTTTTAAGAATCAAAATACGGATTAGGGGAGTAATTTCCTTACCTTTAGCACTAGAAGTCGTGGAAATCTGTCAAGAAATTGCCCTGGGTCGTCCCTTAGCTCTTAAGAATGAAGTTTTGCAAAAAATAGCGAAATTGGGGCTTTTCCCCGACTTAAGTCGCGACTGGCCCGCCACGGTGAATCCCATGCTGCCACAGTGGCCCCGCCCTAGAGGATTAATCTCGCCCTAACAGCTTGCACGGAGACATAAGCTCAAAATTTGAGTTCCAGACTCTCATTTAACAACACACATTCAAACCTAGACGTTCTAAAACTACCCTTTGATCACGCCAAAATCAGTTTTGGGAGTTCTACTAGCCCGTATTCGATTTTGTAAAGCCGTAAAAACTTCTTAACGTCTTTGTTATACAATCAGGTGATCAAATTCATAATTACACCCTCCCATTTATTACCAGATTGCCCTAGACCTCACATGACTCAGATTTCATCCAAGTCTAGCCTAGGATAGAAATTTCCAAGTTACTACTCAAAAGTTTTCTGGCCCAATTTCCCTCCCCATTGACTTTTCTATAACGATGGAAATAAGTTGTTACAGTAGATACCAATTTACCCATCATTCATCCCCGAGTGACAAACTAGGAGAAATGGGCTCAAGCAAGAGCAGAGTAGTACCTAAATCGTCGAATAACTGTAGGTACTTGTCTCGCATGTCCTTTTCGATTTCCTAGGTAGCTTTCTCAACAGACCGATGCTTCCATTGAACTTTTACAGACTCTATCTCATTGGTTCTCAGCTTCCGAACATCACGATCAAGAATTGCAACCAGTTCTTCCTCATACTGAAGGTCTTTGTCTAACAAAAATGAGTCCCACTTTATGATGTAATCTCCGTCCCCATGATACTTCTTCAATATGGACACATGGAACACTGGATGGACTCCAGATAGGCTAGGCGGTAAAGCCAACCTATAAGCCACTGACCCTACACAATCAAGAATCTCAAATGATCCGATGTATCAAGGACTAAGCTTGCCCTTCTTGCCAAATCTCATCACCCTATTTATGGGTGACACTTTTAGAAGAACTTGCTCACCAGTCTGAAATGTCATGTCCCTTACCTTACGGTCTGCAACCTTTTTCTATCCACTCTGAGCTGCTAGAAGATTGGTTTGGATGCTTCTTACCTTATTATGAGCATTCTTTACCAAATCAACCCCCAAAGGTTTCACATTTCTAGCGTCAAACCACCTTACGGGTGATTTATATCTCCTCTCATAAAGTGCCTCGAACGGTGCCCTGTCAATGATGGAGTGGTAACTGTTATTATAGGAGAACTCACACAAAGGTAGGAACTTATCCCAATGCCCTCCAAAGTCATTCACACATGCCCTTAACATGTCCTCTAACACTTGAATAATTCTCTCTGACTGTCTGTCCGTCTCTGGATGGAAAGTTGTGCTAAAAGTGAGTTGAGTGCCCAACTCCTCATGCAATTTTTCCCGAAACATAGATGTGAACTGCATACCACGGTCCGAGATGATAGAAAGGGGTACCCCATGCAGCCTCACTATCTATTTCACATAAACCTTAGTCAACTACTGAGCATTATAATCTACTCTAGCTGGAATGAAGTGGGCTGACTTAGTCAGTTGGTCAACCACCACCCAAATGGAGTCAAACTTTCCCAAGGTCTTGGGAAGACCAACCACAAAATCCATAGCTATCATTTCCCACTTCCACTCCAGAATTGGCATTTACTAAAGCGAACCTGCTAGCCTTTCGTGCTCATACTTTACTTGCTGACAATTTTATCACTTAGCCATAAACTCAGCTATGTTTTTCTTCATGCCAGGACACCAATAAAGTCGTTTCAAATCTCGGTACATCCTGGTCACACCCGGATGAATGGAATACTGTGAACCATGAGATTCTGTCAACATCTTCTGAATCAAGTCATCCACTCAGGGAACACAAATTTTTCCCTTAAAACTGAGCACACCTCCCGCATCAAAAACCACATCTTGTGCCTTACCAGACACTGTCTTCTTTCTGAGCTCATTCAAACTCGCGTCCTCAAACTACTTGGCCTTGATCTCCTCAATGAATGTGGGCCTAACCTCAATACTGGCTAACACCCCACCTTTCTCTGAGATGTCCAACGGCATGAGCTTTGACTCCAAGGTTTGAATCTCCTTGTCCAAGGGTCGCTTGGACACACCCAAGAAAGCTAGACTACCTATACTCACCGTCTTCTAGCTTAGTACGTCTGCCACCACATTAGCTCTACCCGAATAATACTGGATGGTAACATCATAATCCTTGAGTAACTCCATCCACCTTCTATCTCAAATTCAGGTCCTTTTAAATGAATACATGTTGTAGACTACGATGGTCAGTAAACACCTCACACTTGACACCATAAAGGTAATGCCGTCATATCTTGAGGGCAAACACTACCGCTACCAATTCCAAGTCATGCCTCAAGTAGTTTCTCTCATGCAATTTCAGCTGCCGCAATGCATAAGCTATACCATTCTTATGTTACATCAACACAGCATCCAAACCCGAATGTGAAGCATCACAATAAACAATGAAATCTTTACCTTCCACCAGCTGTGCTAGAATAGGTGTTGTGGTCAGAAGAGTCTTGAGCTTTTGGAAGCTCTCCTCACACTTACCGGTCCCCTTGAAAGGCACCTCTTTTTTGGTCAGCCTTGTTAAATGCATGGCGATAGAAGTAATTTTTTTCACAAATCGCCGAAAATAGCTGGTGAGCCCCACAAAACTCCTAACTTCCATCACAAAGCTAGGCCAGACCTAGTTCCTGACTACTTCGATCTTTTGGGGATATACCATTACCCCTTTCTTTGAAACCACATGCCCTAAAAAGGCAACTGAAGCCAACTAGAACTCACCAGCATGTTCTTCCTTACTCTTCGAATACACTAAGAAGATCAGCATGTTCTTCCTTACTTTTGTTTTCCAAGGACACCCAAAACAATACGAAGATGATCAGCATGTTCTTCCTTACTCTTCGAATACACTAAGATGTCATCAATAAAGACGATAATAAAAAAATCCAGGAATGGTTTGAACACACCATTCATCAAACTCATGAAGGCTACAAGCGCATTTGCCTACCCAAACGACATCACTAAGAACTCATAGTGCCCATAGCGGGTCCTGAATGTCGTTTTGAGTACATCCTCAGGCCTAATTTTTAAATGATGATAACCAGACCTTAGGTCAATTTTAGAGAACACTGATGCACCCTGCAACTGGTCAAAAAGACCATTTATTCGAGGCAATGAATTAATACTTATTACGAATGGTGACCCTATTCAACTGTCGATAGTCTATGCACATCCTAATACTTCCATCCTTCTTCTTAACAAACAAGACAGGAGCACCCCACGGGAAAGCACTAGGACGGATGAAACCTTTATTAAGAAGCTCCTAGATTGGAGCCTTAAGCTATCTCAATTCTGTCAGAGTCATGCGATAAGGAGGAATGGAGATGGGATGAGTGCCCGATTCTAAGTCAATGCAGAAATTTATATCCCTATCCGGAGGCATACCAAGCAAATCGGTAGGAAACACTTCCTTTGAACTCAGACACTACAGGAATAGACTCAATAGTGAGAGACTCAGCAGAATATATGCCAAATATGCCAAACACCCCTGCCCCACCAGTTTCCTAGCCAAACGAAAAATATGACCTTAGTTGGCTTAGGCTTGTACACCCCTTCTCACTCAAACTTTTCCCTACACAGGATCTCTAGAGTCACAGACTTAGTATTACAATTAAGCACAACATAATAGGGGGGACAACAAAGGCATGCCTAATAATATATCAAAGTCAGTCATATCCAGAATAACCAAATCAGCCCAAGTCTAAAAGTCATAAACAGGACAAAACAAGTATGATAAACATGGGTGACTATGACAGACTCTCCAACTGGGGTAGAAACATGGATGAGGGCATAAAGTACATCACAAACCGTATTAAATCCCAAGGCAAACTGAACTGGCACATATGAATAAGTAGAACCCAAATCAAACAAAACAGTAGCCATTTAATTACAGATAAGAATAGTACCTATGATCACTACATCAGATGCCTTAGCCTCAGTCTTGCCTGGAAAGGCATATAAATGAGTCATGTCATCCTAACGGGCGATCTCCTTGCCTGGCTGAACTGCTCCTCTACCTACATTACCATTTCCCCGGCCCTCATGGCCTTGTTGATTTCATCCTCGCCCACCTTGTGGACGTCCTCTGCCATTACTACTGCTGCCCGCTGGTACCACTCACTACTAAAAAACGACGGATAGAAAAGTGACGCACGGTGTCACTCCAAAAAGTGACGCCATTTGCCACACTGTCTGTCGCTTTTTAATAAAAATAATTATTTTTAAAATTATTTTTCAAAAAGTGACGGACGGCATCTCTTAGTCCGTCACTTTTTTTTGCGGATTTTTGCGCCATATATATATATATATATAATAATTAATTGATTAATTATTCTTTTAAAGGAGCGTTGGACAACATCTCTAAGTCTGTCGCTTTTTGGTCAACATGACTGGTCAAACATTTAAGAAAAGCGACAGACAGCGTCTCTTAGTCTTTCGCTTTTTTGGTCGAAATTTTGGTCAAATATTTTTAAAAAAGCGACAGACAAAGAGACGTTGTCCGTCACTTTTCTTAAAATATCTTTGACCCAAATCGAGATTTTCTTATTTTCTTCTCTCTCTCTCTCTCTCTTCTCTCTTCTTCTCTTTTCACTCTTATTCTCTCCCTTCTCTCTATCGATCTCCCTCCACTGGCCGCCGCCTCCACCACCGCCGTCGCTGCCCTTGCCAGTCGTCGTCCGTCACTATAACATCTCGCAATTTGAAATAACTAGGAAGAAGCTAATAATTGGAAATAGTCATTTTTGAAAGAATGAAAATCTGAAAAATTGTTTAAGTTAGGAAAAGTTGAGTTTTGGTCAACTTCAAATGGCCATAACTCCTAGCTCAGGATGAGTTAGGTGTACTTCTAGATATGGTTGGAAAGCTCTTAGAATGATATTTCCAAGGCAGCCAAGTTTGCGTGATTCTGAGTTCATATGAGTAAGTTATGCCCTTTGGAAGTTGGACTGTTGGATTAAGAAAAGTATAATCCAAATTTTGGAAGGTAATTTAGTCTTTTCCTTACCTAATTATTATAATTTGTTTTTAGGAGTTTAATTGGGGTAAAGTAAGATTTTAGTCAATTTTAGAAAAGTTAATTTTACTCTAGGGCATGGAGAAGAAGAGAAAAGAGGAGAAAGGAGAAGAACGTCCAAGATTTGTCGATTTCGTCAAGGGTAGCTTGTGGATTTCATCGGGGGTGATCCCTAAAAGGTATGTGAGATTACATAGAGTTGGGTTAGTTCACCTACGCGCCAACCATGATTCAATTCAGCGAATTTAAGTCTTTGAAAGTTTAGAAATTGAGTTCTTGATGAACACTATTGAAGGTTTCGTTTGAATTCTTATGGGTTGTGTTGTTGAAGTTTCTTGCGCTTTGATTCATGTTTTTCTAGTGTAATTTCAGTTTGAATCTATCTTATATTGAGAGTATAAATGATCCTCAGTGTTTGGGGAAAGAACCATTGAAGTTTAGAAGGTTTAGAGTTGAAAAACGGAGAAAGAAAGTCGTCAAACACCTGGGGAAGGGGGTGGGGTGTCGCGCCAGCCAGTGCACCCCAAAAGGGGCTCTGAAGTTTACCCCTTGGGGAGACGCGCTAGCCAGTGCGCCCCTGCTTGTCCTCTGAACTTTAAGGGTTGGCGCCTCGAGCCTCTTAGAGCGCCATGGACGCCAGTTCTCCCCATTCGTTCCCTAGCTTTTAGTACTTGTTTCTTAGCAATGTATCTATATTTTCTAGTTGATTCCAACACCCTAAGGTACATATAAATATCATGAAATCATGAACCTTGAATCCATAATCCAATTCAAGGAAAGTTAAGAGTCAAGTCAAGAGAAGTTCTTAGAACTTTCCAAATGTTTTAATGTTGTTTTAAGACTTAAAGTTCAAGTTAAGTAAGTTTGAAGTTCATTTCTTCAAAAGTATATGGGGACTATGTATTCCCAAAATGGTTAAACAAGAAAGGAAACTTTGATTTTCCAAAGAGCCTTAGGGCTAGTTTTCAGAAAAGAGTAATAGTTTTATAAATGAAGCAAGAAGGGAAACTAAGATTTCCAAGATAGCTTTTGAGCTAAGTTTTTGAGCACTAATCTCAAATCACAGAAGAATTATGTTTTCAAACATAAGAGCTAGTATATTTTGGGAGTAGTATTGAGCACCGACTTGGGGGTGAGCATGAGTTCAGATAACTCGCATCTCCATAAAATCATATAGCCACCATGGGTAGAAAAGGGTCATACTTCTTAGATGAACCCTTTTCATAATAGACTAGTGGATCCACTTAGTAGTTCAGGTCATATACCTCTGGCCGGGTATAGGATGCACTGGCAGCATGAGGTAGATCGTTGTATCATCACTATAGCTCTTATGTGATGGTTGTCGGTTAGAGAAACTCCCACAGAAGTTATTATATTTTTATATACATCAGTTTATTGTATTTTTACATATATTTCAAAGTTATGTTGTATACTTGTATATACACAGAGTTAACATCATGTTTTTAAACAACTTTTATTTATATTACACTTATTTTAAACTGCTTTATATTGAAATGAGTTCAGTTAAGTATTCATGAGTTGAGAAGAGCCAAGGTAAGTGTTTCTTTCATATTCCCTTTCAAGCCTATGTTGCTTTAGCATTCCAACTCGCATACTCGTACATTCAATGTACTGATGCCAGTTGGCCTGCTTCATCTTATGATGCAGACACAGGTAACTAGGATCATCATTCCAACGCACCGTTGATCCAGTGAGAAGTTCAGAGTTGGTCGGTGAGCCTCCTTACATTTCGGAGGATCTATTTTCATTGCTTTCTAGTTAGTTCATTAGGATGTTATGGGGTTTGTCCCAACATCCATCTCAGTTGTTTTAGAGGCTTCATAGACAGTCAGATGTTAGTCATTTGAGTCTTTTCATTATCATTTCTTATTGTTAAGACTTGGGTTGCCACTTTTGGCTAAGTTGAATATTTAACCTTTAAACATTCTCAGTTATTTTATTATTCAGTTCAGTTTAGTGTTATTGATTATTATAAGTATGAATATTGTCTTCCGCTGAGTTAAGTAAGTCAGGTCAAGGGTTCGCTTGGAGCCAAAAATGGTCTTCGAGTGCCAGTCCCGCCCAGGGTGTAGGCTCGAGGCGTGACAGTCACCTCCCGTCGCTGCCTCTCCTCTTTGTTAAGGTTGGTGTTTAATTTTAGGTTTTTTTTTCAATTCTAGTGATTATAGTTGATTGTTAGTTAGTATATTATTGTTTTAGTTTGTTGGGTTGTGTTATTGTTAATTTGATTTGATTATTGTTAGTTAGGTAGAGAATTGGAGATTTTTTATTTTAGGGTTTTCTTTTAAATTGGGTATTTTTAAATTGGGTATTGTAATTAGTGAATGAATTAGGGTTTTTTGATTTTAGGACTAGTTTGAACTTGAGAATATGTAATTTGATTGTGAATTGAGATTTTTTTCAATTTGATTGATATATTGTTAGTTAGTAAAGTGTTACTTTGAAGTTAGAAATTAGTAATTGAAGTGTATATGATGAATGTTTGAATGTCATGACTATATAGTGATGAATGTTTGAATGTCATGAATATATATTGATCAATGAGTTTTTTTTTTTTTAAATTAGAACTTGAATATATAACTAATTGTTGGATTAGAAGTTTATATATAACTAGATATGAACTTGAATTTAGAACTTGAAGTTGAACTTGAACTTAGAACTTGAATATAACTAATTAATTCTTGGATTAGAAGTTTGTATATAACTAATTTTAGAAATTGGATATGAATTATTGAATTTAATTAAAACATGAATTTTTGTAGGATTTTAGAACTTTAATTAGGTTGTGAACTTTAGAATTTTGAATTATTGTAGGATTTTAGAACTTTAGGTTGTGAACTTTAGAAATCTTGAATTATTGTAGGATTTTAGAACTTAAAGTTGTGAACTTTAGAGAACTTGAATTTTTGTAGAATTTTAGAACTTTATAAGGTTGTGAACGTTAGAAATCTTGAATTATTGTAGGATTTTAGAACTTTAAGTTGTTAACTTTAGAAAACTTGAATTTTTGTAGGATTTTAGAACTTTAGGTTGTGAAATGTTAGAAATATTGAATTATTGTAGAATATTAGAACTTTAAGTTGTGAATTTTAGAGAACTTGAATTTTTGTGGGATTTTAGAACTTTAAGTTGTGAACTTTAGAGAACTTGAATTTTTGTAGGATTTTAGAACTTTAGGTTGTGAACTTTAGAAATCTTGAATTATTGTAGGATTTTAGAACTTAAAGTTGTGAACTTTAGAGAACTTGAATTTTTGTAGGATTTTAGACTTTATAAGGTTGTGAGTGTTAGAAATATTGAATTATTGTAGGATTTTAGAACTTTAAGTTGTAAACTTTAGAGAACTTGAATTTTTGTAGGATTTTAGAACTTTAGGTTGTGAACTTTAGAGAACTTGAATTTTTGTAGGAACTTTAGGTTATGAAACGTTAAAAATCTTGAATAATTGTAGAATTTTAAAACTTTCAGTTATGAATTTTAGAGAACTTGAATCTTTGTAGGATTTTAAAACTTTAAGGTGTGAATTTTAGAAAACTTCAATTTTTGTAGGATTTTAGAACTTTAAGTTGTGAACTTTAGAGAACTTGAATTATTGTAGGATTTTAGAACTTTAGGTTGTGAACTTTAGAAATCTTTAATTATTGTAGGACTTTAGAACTTACATTTGTGAACTTTAGAGAACTTGAATTTTTGTAAGATTTTAGAACTTTATAAGGTTGTGAGCGTAGAAATATTGAATTATTGTAGGATTTTAGAACTTTAAGTTGTGAACTTTAGAAAACTTGAATTTTTGTAGGAACTTTAGGTTGTGAAACGTTAGAAGTCTTGAACTATTGTAGAATTTTAGACCTTTAAGTTGTGAATTTTAGAGAACTTGAATTTTTGTAGGATTTTAAAGCTTTAGGTTGTGAACTTTAGAAATCTTGAATTATTGTAGGATTTTAGAACTTTAGGTTGTGAACTTTAGAAATCTTGAATTATTGTGGAATTTTAGAACTTTAAGTTGTGAACTTTAAAATTCTTCAATTATTGTAGGATTTTAAACTTTAGGTTGTGAACTTTAGAATTCTTAATTTATAAAATTTATGAACTAATTATTAGGTTGAACTTTAGAAATCTTGATAAAATATAGTCTTTATAAACTATTTGTAATTTTGAAACAAATTTTGAAAGACTTTATAAGTCTTTAAATTGTGATTTAAATATTTTTGAATGTTAATTTAAGTTTGTTGTTATATATTTTGTATAACTTCTTTATAATGTTTTGTGTTTGATTGGGGCTGAATTGAATTGCTTTTGCAGGTGGGTAGGCCAGTTTCTGCTGTAAAAAAATTTGCAGAAAAAGCGACGGACAGGGACCTTTAGTCCGTCGCTTTTTTTAATTTTATTTTTTTTAAAACCCAGAAAAGCGACGGACAGGGTCTTTTAGTTCGTCGCTTTTTTGGGTTTTTCAAAATTTTATTTCCAAAAAAGCGACGGATGGTGTCTCATTGTCCATCACTTTTCAAGATTCTACAAAAATTAAAAATTAATTAAAGCGACGGACTTCGTCTCTTTTTTAAAATTAAAAAAATAAAAAATAAAAAAAGCGACGGACGGCGTCGCATTCTTCAAAAAAAAAAATTTTAAATAATGAAAAGCGACACAGTCCGTCGCTTTTGGAAAAGCGTCAAGCCAAAAAGCGACGAGATTGACTGCGTCGCTTTTGGCCAAAAAAATGACTCAGTCAGTCACTTTTTTCGTCTCTTTTTGGCAGTTTTTTAGTAGTGACTGCTCTGGTCTACTGCTGCACTGGGTCAGACATGCGCGAATAAGGACAATCTCTTCTCATATGTCCAGGTTCTCCATAATTGTAACAACAACGGTCAAAAAATGGCCTATTGCTAGACACAAGTGTGGATCCCTGACTATCCTGAATAAGATTCTGCTCTGGAGTTCCCAAGTAACCAATGTAAAAGTGGGCATGGCTGACTAAATTGGCCGGGCTGCAAGTGTCGGCCTACCTGAACCTTTGGAGTAGGAACCATGAAAGTTACTTGTGCTCTTGGGCTTCTTAGCCAAAGCCTTGACCTGCCCATCACGTTGAACTCTTTCCACTTTTTTCACAAAGTATGTCACCTCATTAAAACTTTTACCTGCAAAGGTCATGTGAACAGACAATACCTGTAATTCGGGGTTCAATCCCTTAACGAATAAACAAATCCTCTCCTCATCTGTAGTCACCAACTATGTAGCGTATCTAGACAAGGCATGGAACTTAGCCTCATACGTAGCTACGGTCATACCACCCTTCTCCAAGGCCATGAACTCATCCTTCTTGCGATCCCTTAAAGTCCGGGGCAAATACTTCTCCAGGAACAGAGCATGTAACTTGCATCCAAGTAAGTGGGGGAAAGACTGACGATCTACATTCCACATAGGCCCTCCACCACTTCTTAGCCTCACCTTGAAGCTGGAAGTTCACAAACTCTACTCCATGATGATGTACAATGCCTAGCTTGTGAAGCCTCTCATAGCAATCCAGAATGAACTCTTAAGTATCCTCACTCAGAACCATGGAACACATGGGCTTCAGCTTAAAAAACTTAGTCAATATCTCATGCTCAGAACCAGTCATTACAAGACCCAATAGGGGACGGAAGAAGGCATCAGTGCCTAATGCTCCATCCACCTTGGGAACAGTAGCAGCAATGGTGCGATTGACTGGAGGTTGAGCAGTTTGCACTGGGAAGGACTCCAAGGCCGACCAACCCCTTCAAAAAGTCATAATTTGTTGAGCTAATACTGGATCTAAGGGAGGAATGTCGGTATTCTCAACTTATGCATCCTCCTCTGGTCCAATATCCTCCTTGTCTTTGATCTCCACATTCTCTTCTACCTCTTCTTGGGGAGTAGGAGGGGCCTCTTCCCTGGGAACATTCTCAGCTGGGGCTCCATCCTGGCGGGTGCCACTCTTCCTCGGCCTCTGCCCCTTCCTCTTCCTCTACCCCTGCCTCGACCACGGCCTCTTGCTGCTGGTTCCTCAGCTAGCTCATTGATGGGGGCTACGGGCTTGACGTCGTTGTATCGCGTATTAACCATCTGCGGACAGAAGATCATGACAATGGCATGGTATCAATTTAATTTTACGAAAAGCATAAACATCACTTTTATTTATTGATTTGATATTTCAATAACATAAGATCATAAACATGTTTACACACGACACGACAGAAGTGATGAACTTGCATATGGAAAGTTCAATTATTTTTTCAACTAAAATGGATGATACGTGCACCATTTCATTCATACTAATTAATAAGCACGATATTGAGAAATTTATTTATTAATTAACGCTTGTGCCACCCATTGGCAAGCATAATCTGGCAACTAGGGGAACTTTAACAATTGAAGTTAGTACCGGGCCTTCCACAGGCATTGAGAATGACTTCGGTAGCGACTGCCGGGCTCACATTAATTATTACTTCAAATTAAATATACTAGATTAGTAGCACATGCAACGTAGTCAATTATTGTCTGCTGTTGATTAATTGGTAATGCATAAATGTTGTGAGTAAATAATGTTTGGCACCCTATCATATGGGTAAAACGATAAGCTCAATATATCAATCATTATTTTTTTATAAAAGTGTGTCAGGTCAAAATTTGACAAGTAAATAAGGACAGAGGGAATACTAGTTAGCTATGATTGGACTCGGCTCACCTTCAATGTGTTGAAGTGTGTGACCATTGGTCTCATTTAAAAAACTTGACATGTTAGAGAGCTTATTTTTATTATTTAATTGTATTCTCAATAGGTCACACTTACGTGCGGGTTTGATTTTCTTTTCATGGACCAAACACGTGGAAATTCTTGTTGATATGGATAGCGGTGGCCGGTCAGATTCGATCTTATGACTTCTGTCTGCTATAATACCATGTTGAAGTGTATGACCATCTATATATACTATACTAAAAGTACAGAAAAAAGACTTAAAATACCCTTAAACTATTGGAAATGGTACAAAACTATCTTTCATCCACCTATTGGCTCTCAAATACCCCTATCATCCACCTATTGACTCTCAAATACCCCCGTCATCCACATTTGAGTCCAATATTGACCACTTTTATATGAATTATCATTTAAATATTTTATTAAAATACGTGACGGCCATCTATTGATTATAATTTAATTACTTAAATTAGTTTACAAACCCACTCATAACTTTTTGCCCTTCAATAAATGACTTCATTTTAGATAAAATTCTATTTTCATCATTTTCCTCAAAAATAGTCTTTTAATTATTATTCTAATATTTGAAATTTTGAAATTAATTGAAGTTATAACTATTAAATTTTTACTTATTTGTAATAACTGCAGCATGACAAAGTTGGTGGAGACCCGATATGATCAATAGTAGGGCAGTTGAAAATTAAGCATTATTACACATGATAAATGATATTTAAATGATACTCCAGTAAACAATAAAAATATCTAAGCAGGTTACCTATGGCTTCTTCAAAAGTAGAGTTTATAATATATAGTATGGATTTAATTAATAAACGAAGAGCATGGAGAGGTAATAAAGACTGGTTTTATTTATTGATTTGATGTATTATAGGAAGAAGAGAAACAGGTTGAGAAACTAATTGCATATGCAAAGTTCACTAATTTAAATTATTAAAAAAGGTTCGTACGTGCATAATTTCATAAGCACGACGTGACATTTATGTATTTATTAACCCATTGGCAATTAAGCATAATGAGGCTAAGTAGAGGGTAGTTTAACAAGTGAAGCCAGTAGGAGGATTCTTTCCACAACTGTTTAGTATGAGGCTTAGTGAGAGTGGTACATTCAAATTAATTCCCAGCACATTTGCTCTTATGGCTGTGCACAAGCAAACCGCGGCCTCTAGGTCCGTCAGTCCCTGGATCAAACTGCAGCCATAGTTGGTGGAGACCCGACTACTACATTCACCAAATTAAGTATATTTTGCACACACACCAAGTTTCAAAGTATCTATTGAGCACGTTTGTTGTCCTCCGCAATTTCCAGTATCATTGGTTCCACTTACAAGAGCAAACAAGACGAGATTCAGTGATAGGAAAAGGGTAACTGAAGAGTGACTTGTTTTGGAAGCCATATGAATTAATTAAGGAGTTTATAATTCTTAAGATGATGTGCTACCAACCATCTAACCATGGGTATTTATACTACTGTTGCACTTGAAACAATTTTAGATATTATTACTTCAACTTAAATATTAGATTAGTAGCATATATAAACTTAGTCAATTATTGTCTGCTCATGTTGATTATTTGGTAATGCATGAATAGTTACATGTTGAAAATGTTAAGCAAGCATTAAGTAGTACTACTGTAGTAGTAATTAGTATTAGCCACCACCAAAGGAAATGGATCTTGGGTTTGAGCTCTGAGTATGGAAAAATTCTTGATACAGAGCACTTCCCTCTTAATAGGGTTCTACGTGGTGTGAATCCAGAAGAGACAAACTCTTCTACGGATAACGGACACGGATTAAGAAACAAAAAAAAATTAGTACTAGCCGCCGCTATTGGACTCGGCTCACCTCCAATGTGCCCCTAATTTAATTATACTACCATTAATTTTAATTTATATTATATGTATTCAATTTAAATAAGAATTTAAGGAAAATAGAGAGGAGTTCCATCCACTGGTTTGTATGCATTCATGCTCTATAATATAGCCTTTGGGTTGACTTTGGTCAACATTTTGGGGATGATTTTAGGCCTAGGTGAGGTCTTGGTTGATTTTTGAGAGGTTCCGAGCTTGATTTTTCCTTTTTAGGCATTGTGTTAGTTTCTTGTGGATGTCATGGTTGTTGGGTCAAGAAGACCTCAGTTTTGTATTTCGACAGTTCCATTGAGTCTGGAACATTGAGTATAATGGATTTATTTAAATGGTTTGTGTGTTCGGGTCTCCAAGCGAATCCTGATAGTCCTTTCGATGTTTTGAGTGTTGGCTGATTTTCGAATGTCTGTGATCAGGTACACCTCGAGATTACGAGGGATGGATCGCTTTGGCGAGGCTCGCATTAGCAAGGTTCTGATCGCTTTTGCGAAGGGTCATTTCATGTTAACCTTCACTTTCTCAACCTTCGCATTCGCGAAGGATGGGTTCGTGATCGCGATGGTCTTGACTTTCGTGAGTTTCATTTTTGCGAACCCAAAGTCACTTTGCGACATCAGATGGGGGTTTTGACCTGTCATTTTTGGGATTTAAGCCTCATTTTCCATTTTTAAGCTTGGTAAATCCTTGGAGGCAATTTTTGAAGAGATTTCTTGTGCTAAATCATTTGGATAAGCTTTTGTGATCTTAAAACTTCATTTTCCTTTGATTATTTATGGATTTTAACATCAAAACTTGGGATTTTGATTGGCAAATGGCAAGGTTTTTCAAGAACTCAAGTTCTAGACTAAAATGGAGATTGTGGACTTATTTTATGTTCTTTTTCAAAATGGTTTTCACCAATGGGTTCTAATTGCCTGGGGTAATGATTTCAAGTAAAGAATTTTGGATTCAAACTTTATTTTCAGAATAGGGTTTTTGTTGATTGACCCATTTTTCAAGTATATGAGTTGGGTATTGTTGTTTCTAGAAATTTATTATAAATATTTGATTGATATAGATTGTGTGGCTTTGGACTTTGGTCGGAAGGGGAAGACTCCAGTCTTGGAGTGACTAGTTGGTTGAATTAAGGAAAGTGATCTTCCAAACCTTATAATCTAGTAGAATTCCTGTATTTCCTTAATTGTGTGTGTTGGTTGTGTTAGGAACCACAATAAGCAGGTGTAATGCGGAAGATAGAAAAGCAAACCTCGAAAGACCACAAGTAAGAAGACAAACGAGAAATATACCAAAAGACATAGAGATTTAATGTGGTTCAATCAATTGACCTACGTCCACAAAGAAGATGAGCAATCCACTATATAAACATGAGAGTACAAAATATGGAGAGAAATAACCTTAACCAATTCACTCGTAATACATGGGAGGTTCACACAAGTGATAACGTATCAAGCTTGTGTCCCACAAATTCTCCCCCTAACCAAAACTCTCAAAGCCCCTAGGACTACTTTGTGAATGCTGATTAAGTTAGAAGGAACAAGTCTCTAATTATAGAGTCCTAAACCTTTTTCCTACAAGAAAAAGACTAGCCAATGTTAAATCTTTTCCTAAAAGGAAAACCTATTTATGGGAAG
Source organism: Solanum pinnatisectum (assembly GCA_035578085.1). NCBI lineage: Eukaryota > Viridiplantae > Streptophyta > Magnoliopsida > Solanales > Solanaceae > Solanum > Solanum pinnatisectum. The sequence goes on from CM069078.1 coordinate 35,611,124, forward strand.
AAACTCAGGGCAAATAATACCCAACAAATCTCCCCCTTGGCCTGAATTTCTGACAAAATAAATTTGTCCACCTTCTTCACATAATCTTCAACAGTTTGCTTCTTCTCTCCATAATCTCCTCCATAAAATCTATGTCTCAACACAAATAACCTCTCTGAAACAATTTCTCCAACAAAAATCTTCATTATTGTCAAAAAGGTTGCGGCTAGAAATACACCCGCCAAGATGAACACCCATCTCTAACGTGGCTCCATCACTGAATCATGGATCTGATACCACTTGTTAGGAACCACAATAAGCAGGTGTAATACGAAACCTAGAAAAGCAAACCTCGAAAGACCACAAGTAAGAAGACAACCGAGAAATATACCAAAAGACGCAAAGCTTTAACGTGGTTCAGTCAATCGACCTACGTCCACAAAGAAGATGATCAATCCACTATATAAACATGAGAGTACAAAATATAGATATAAATACCTCAACCAATTCACTCGAAATAAATGGGAGGTTAACACAAGTGATAACGTATCAAGTTTGTGTCCCACAAATTCTCCCCCTAACAAAAACTCTCAAAGCCCTTAGGACTACATTGTGAATATTGATTAAGTTAGAAGGAACATGTCTCTATTTATAGAGTCCTAAACCTTTTCCTACAAGAAAAGAACTAGCCAATGCCAAATAATTTCCTAAAAGGAAAACCTATTTATGGTAAGAAACTCAGGGAAAATAATACCCAACAGGATGTAATGAAAATGAGGTGAAGGGTTAATTGTTCCACTTGACAAATCTTAATGAATAAAGACAGGTTTAAATGAAAAGGCTAGGCGTTATAAATTGCCTTGTTGTGGTCTCTATTTGATTAATTAATGTAATGCTTGAAAGCATGAACGTGGACTTGAATTGTTGTCTCCTTCTTATGTTGTGAACTTGCTTATGTACATTGATTGTTGTACACTATGAAAAGACATATGATATAAAGTTGATGAGAAATGGTTTTGGCTAGTGACATGATATAAAGCCGATGGAAAATGATTACGGCTAGTGATATGATATAAAGTCGATGGAAAATGGTTCTACCTAGTGACATGATATAAAGCCAAAGGATAATGATTCTGGTTGGTGATGTGATATAAATTCAATGGGAAATGGTTCTGGCTAGTGATACAATATAAAGTCGATGGAAAATGGTTCCGACTAGTGATATGATATAAAGTCGATGGAAAATTATTCCGGCAAAGGTTTGATTATTGTGATTTGATGCATTTTAATGTTTATGTTTGACTTACTTGTTAATTGTGATTGATACACTTGTTACGTGTGATTGATCTACTTCACATTGAGATTGACTACTTGATACATATTGGTTGTTGAATTGTGACTATTGGATTGTGATTATTGAGCCTTGTGAGCTATGTATTGTAGAATTGTTAGGTAGGTCTGATTTCTGTGCAGGTTTTAGTTTGAGGAGGTTCGGTTGGGATGAAAGAAGTATTCATCTTCTAGCTAGGTTGTTTTTCTAATTAGATTGCTTGATGGGTACCGTATTGTTGGTACTCACTCCTTGCTTCTACACTTGTATAGGTTCTAAGCCCTGTATCGTGTGATTGCTCTTTCTTTCCCATCTCTGAGGCTTGTCGAAGGACTATTGAGAGGTAGTTGTTTTTCATCCCGGTGGTCTCTCTAGTTCTTCTTTTTATTTTTTGTTTTATTTGAGAAACAAAGACTTGAGACTAGTATTTATTTCTTATTTTTGCACTTTATGTATTAGTGTCTTGTACACATGACAACCAGGTTTTGGGGTGCTAATAGAATGAATAAGTTTTCTATTTTTATCTTGTTCTTGCTTTATCTTTCCGCATTTCTTTAGTTTTCGTTGGGTTGAGGTTGACTTGCCTTGATGGGAATAAACAAGGGTCATCATGCCCATTTTTGGATCGTGACAATATTACCCGAAAATTCAAAGGGCAAAGAAAATTTATTGTACAAAAACTACGTGCTCTTTTTGTTGATATGGAAAAGACAATAGAAATAATCAAAAAAATCAGTATTTAACCATAATAATTCCAAATTTCAGTTGATTTTGTGTTCTAAATTTGAAAAACACCTTATAACTTGTTTTCGAACTAACTTTTAAAATAGTAGCAGTATATTCAAATATGAAATACATATATTATTCCACATATATAAGTACAATATAACCAAACACAACTCCAATTTCATAGATATAATAAAATAAAAAATATTTAGAATAAATTAGAGCCTTAAAATGAAAAAAAATGAAGCATAATTAATACTTTTTTTTCTTATTTTGCAGTAATAATTAATGAGATATTATTACATTTTATAATTAAGTATAAATTGTACTTACAATTTTAATCAATTATAAATATAAAATTAATGTTATTAAACTCCTGCATAACTTGAAGCAGGGCCGACAGAAACCTAAAGCAAGTAAAACACTTGCTTTAGGCCCCAAGACATTTAATGCCCAAATTCGCCAAATATTAGGAGTAATATATATATATATATATATATATATATATATTATCATGACTCGAGTTTATACTCCAATCGGAACACAATACTTGGAAACATGAGTTGCCTCAAGCTAATCCTTGGCATACATATCAAGGAATAACGTGAAGAACTAATCGGAGCAAAAATACATAACTGAATAATAGAATTAGAAAGAAATCTATGAAACCACATTTCTCTTGTATGAAATGAGCCTTTACTAGTTTGATTGAAAACAAAAGTCTGTCGAGACATAGCCTCCAGCTACCTCAAAACCAAAGACAACATGAAGAAAAGTCTAATAACCTAAATTAATAGAGTCCCCAAATGAGGAGGACTCACCAAAGGCTAACTGAATATGTTGCAACCTTACTAGCCACGAGTCTAGGTACGAATGAAATCTACATCATAAAAGAATGTAGCGCAAAGAAAAGTATATGTCACCACATACGCATATAAAGTATAAGGATGAAATAATGGAATAAGGTTCTAAAAAGTAGAGTGATAATCGTAACAAAGGGACTAAAAATAAGCAATTGAAACTCATGCATAAATATTTGTATTAAGACCTTCTTTCAAAAGCATATGCATAAAGCTGAGTTTAAATAAGTAGCCTTGCGTAATCATAATGTAAAATAGCATACTTAATATACCTCATATGAAGTTAAGGGGATATCGTAAAAGATACATAAACTGGGGAGTTTCTTATAATCGACATACACCATGTGAGCTCATGATGTCCAAAAGCTAACCCAGTTGGAAGGGCTGCCCTATACCTTGCCAAAGTATAGAACCGTATCATATCATATCTATATCAATCCACTAATTTGAGCCTCTCAAGACAAGAAGGCCAACCGACAAAGCGGTGAAACATAATCCTATGTTGCGCATAGTTATAGGACTTGGGTTGTCTTCTCGGTACTAAATAGTCCTCCCAAAACAACACATATTCATATCATGCTCATAGGTATGAAAACCACTTATTATCTTGAATCATATATGAAGCTCAACTCATGAGTAATGTATTAAAAATAACTTGTATATAGTTTGTAATTCATATCATGCTCCTAGGTATGAAAACTACAAACCATCTTGAATCATATATGAGGCTAAGCAAAAATCATATTTTAAAATAACATGTATTTAAGTTGTAATTCATATCATTCTTATTTTCATGCTTAAAAGCCATAAGGATTTGAATGTCATGCCCCGAGGCTACCCCCTTGAAGTAAACACGGGGCCTAGGATCACAAGTGACCCCAAGCTAACCCTGTACTAGCATATCATAAGCATGCTAAAACAACTGAATAAAAGATACTATGTGAAAGCTTAAAACAATAGTTAACTGAATGTGGGGAATACCCAAATACTAGTCTGAATATATATAAAACTACTAAGAGTTTAGTGATAATGAACAATCACTCAGAAACTAAAGCTGAATCTAATACTATGTCTGAAAAAGCCTCTACTGACTGGAGTTGTTGGGACATGCCCTAGCTAACTCTAGCAAAACTGAAAATTGAAATAAAAGTTGAATATGGGAAACATGTCTATTGTCCTCGAAGTATGAGGACTCACCACTGAAGTTGCTGAATGCGGACCGATAAATGATCTAAGCGTGATCTGGATGCTGAGTACATGAACCGACATCATGAAAGGATGTAGCGCAGAGTATGCATCAATACTTGGAATGTTCTTAGCATGCGGGATATGGATAATAACTGAACAAGCATATAAGTTGAACAAAACATATCTAAGCAATGAGATAATCTGAATTATAACAATAATACTGAAATATATTGAAAAGAACTGAACTAAATGCAATGACCAAGTACTGATTTTTAACATAACATGTTGAGACTAAATACTGTAGTATAACTGAAAACCTGATCAAATGCACTAGAGTCTGACTATGGGAGCTACTATTAACCGACATAAAACCACGTGAGCTAACTATAGAGTCCGATGTATACGCCCCATCGAGAGGACCCAATATACCTTGCCAGGGGTATAAAGGCATGACCAGTGTGATCACTAAATATGATGCCAATAGAGGGGACTTATAAACATATGGGGGCACGTAGTTTTGGGACTATGAGGGTATGCTGAACCCTAGTCCACTCGGTGCTAAGCCTACTCCCAACTGAAAATATGTATGACACAACATAACTGAAATACTGGATTAGCTCAATATTCTGACATGCTAATTGAGAATGCAACATTTATGTACTGACAATGAAACATTCGAAATCTGAGGCATGTTTATATGTTTAACTGACCTAGCAAGTGTAATTCATGAACTAAGAGAATCTACACAACTAGGGTTTTGAGTTTCATACAAAGGACTAAGCAACGATTTCACGCAAATATAATAATCTGATTAAGAACACTATAACAGCTAAATTACAACTAATATCTAAGGTTTTAGAAACCCTACGTCTAAGCAAGATAAAGCGAATCAAAAATCTAACTAAATTCTAGGGACCTAGTGGATGAAAGGAATCCACTAGTGAAATACCATATACATGGTGACGAAATCTACAGAGAAATTGATTTTGGGGCTGGAACTTGAAGAAAAACTTATGCATGTGTTTGAGGGGTTTGGTATACTCTTTTCTCCTTTTTTGCTCTAATTTTGATGAATCTTAGTGAATGAATCGATTAGGGTAGGTTCTAATTAGAATACTAGGCTTAAACTGAGTAAAACAACGTAGTTTAGGTGTAAAACGATGTAGTTTAAATGCCTAAAACATAGGGGAAAAGACCAAAATGACCCTGACTTAAAATTTGATGAAGGCAAACCACGGACCATATGACGGTCCGTCAAAGGGACCACGGCCCGTCAAATGTGCGTGGTCTGCTGGCCACTGACTACTGGTTCTGGGGGTCTTTTCACGAGCCCTCCCACGGACCGTGTTGAGGACCACGGACCGTGAAGGTCACCGTGGTCCTTCACTTGGGTTGGGTTTGTTGGCTCAGGACTACGGACCCTCCCACGGCCTGTCATCAAGACCACGGCTTGTGATGGGCTTCGTGGTCTGAGGCCTAAGCTTGGGTTGGTTCTGCCTGACCTCCACGAGTCTTCCACGGCTCGTGTGGTAGTCCACGACCCGTGAAGGGTCCCATGGTCCACCACTTCTGGGTGGGTGCTGAACCACGGGCAGGTCGACGGACCGTGGTTCCTTTCATGGTCCGTGAACCCTGTCATGGTTCACCAAATTCTGGTGTTTTCTGTTGCAGGGTCCAAGTCTGATTTATGAGGTGTTACATTGAATGACCATAAAAATAATGCTAAATTGGTATCATAAGGTTTCAAAACCAAAGTGAAAGAATGAAAACGTAGTTTATTGATGAAAGATCATAATTTCATAAAAATCCTGGATGTCATAAAAACTCTAGCTTTACTTCTAACAATCTTGTGAAATTCTTAAGAATCAAAATACTTTAGACATGAGAGTCAATGGATACTCTCATTGATGCCTTACATACATGAGAAGATGAGACTTAGAAGGAAAAACTCATTTTGGTACCCTAGAACCTTATAGCTTGAACTTGAAAAGTCCTTCTATATATGATTTTATTGGAGATGAAGTGTGGACAAGAAATATTGGATTGAAAACCTTAGGATTCTTGAAGAGAATCTTGAACTTAGAGCCTTTAGATCTTGCGAAATTGGAGAAATCACTTTCTTGGAGTTCTTGATTTTTAGAAGAAGGGAAATTAGGGGTTTTGAGAGTTGATATATGTATAATGATGTTATTAGGTTATAAGATGGACTTAGGGAAGTTAATTGAGGGTAAAAATTCAAGAGTATCCTTCTAGGAACGTAAAAAGACCATAAAAATCAAATAAAATAATTTTTTAATGAATCCCAACAGCCAAATTAGCGATCTGGAGGTTCCCTTGCTGGAATATTTGGTGGATCGCCAAATGAGGCTTTATATCGCTAAAATATTCATAGATTGAAGGTTTTTAGAACATTTCGGTAAGGTAATTCAGCGATTCGCCAAACCATTTGGCGAGTCACCAAATGGACAGGTGTCTTCGCCAAATTTCTCAGTCCAGACATGTTCCAGTAAAACAACCACAACTTTTTACTCCAAACTCTGCTTGATGCAAACTTGGTGGCGTTGAAAATAAGACTCATAGACCTTAATTTGATAGGTTATTGAGTACCTAAATCTTTATATTCTAGGAGATATAGTCATTTAAAGTGGAACTTAATATGAACTCATGCGAAAACTTAGTCAATAAGAATGCTTTGAACTTGACTTGGGTGTTTGAGATACCTCAAGACCCTAAAACACATCTTATACACTTACCATACTTAGTAAAGGATCTTAATAGATGTATACAACTTAGAAATCATTGGTTTTGGTCCTATAAGCATACGGAAGATGGTATGAATCTTTGCTTAGAAGTTGATCATCCAGCATTGCACTGGTGACTTATTTTGTAAAGAAAAACAAACATTGATAGATATTGAGAAATGGAGCCTTGTTAATTAAAGAAAGTACCCTAGGACAAAAGTCCAAAGCCAAATGGATAAAACTTGGACATACAACAGTAAATAGTTCACAATTGTGACCAAAAAGAGAACGAGCATGCTTGAACTCACTTCACTCTGTGACATAGGACTTAATACATCAAGGAGGAAGTGATACAATTTTTAAGGCCCTAATTATACGATGAATATAGATAAAATATTATCTAATAACTGAATATATAATAAATTGAACACCCTTAGACACAACAAAGATTGGTAGTCTGGTAGTAAGCGTGTGAATTTATAACTTTAAGGTATGATGTTTGATCCTCAATAGCTGCGTTTTCATAAACACAATATTTTAAGAGTCCGGAACCAAAAGTGCAACAAAATTTTTCGAAAATTTCAAAAGGGCAACTAAATTATTTATCAAACCAAAAGGGCAACTAATTTTAACAGCGTTTAAATCAGTGTTTCCGCCACAAGGCGCAGAAACCCATGCGCCTTACAAGTCTATGGCAGCTTTTAGCCTTGTAAGGCTATGACAACTTTTAGCCTTACAAGGCGCAGGCCCATCTGTGTTTTGCAGGCTGTTTTTTTTCTTTAAAAAAAATTGTTTTCTTGAGCTGCTGCTATTACTTTAATTCTACATGCTAACACTAATTCTTTAACATTTTTTTTTTTTTATGAAGTAACACTAATTCTTTAACATTCTAACACCCCTTCAAACTCAAACTATAAAATGAATTTGAGTACGTCTTTTCAAGTGGACAGCATCCAAAGAAACTAAGAGATCTATTCAAAACTGTAGAATTAATAGAAAAAACTTATGTAGTAATTTTTAGTTTATGCTTTTTATATATATACTTTTTAATTATTTTTTAAAAAAAATATTTATTTAGTAATTTTAATATAGTATTTATTAAATTATTTTTATTCACTTTATCTAATAATTTTTTACTACTAATTATTTAATCAATATAGAGCATAAAGAAATATTGAATCATAATCTCACTCAAATTACGAAAATCTACACAATATACCAAATCCTCGGCCATAACCACACGTTCAAATTTTCCTACGTGTGGTTTGTTCGTGCAATTTTTGATGTATTATAGTATTTTTTTTTTTAAAATATAGTATTTATTAAATTATTAGTAATAAAATACTTCAATTAGTAGTAAAAAATTATTAGATAAAGTGAATAAAAATAATTTAATAAATACTATATTAAAATTACTAAATAAATAAAATAATTAAAAAAAATAATTAAAAAGTATATATATAAAAGGCATAAACTAAAAATTACTACATAAGTTTTTTCTATTAATTCTACAGTTTTGAATAGAACTCTTAGTTTCTTGGGATGCTGTCCACTTGAAAAGACGTACTCAAATTCGTTTTCTAGTTTGAGTTTGAAGGGGAGTGTTAGAACGTTAAAGAATTAGTGTTACTTCATCAAAAAAAAAAAAAAGTTAAAGAATTAATGTTAGCATGTAGAATTAAAGTAATAGCAGCAGCTCAAGAAAATGATTATTTAAAAAAAAAAAAAAACAGCATGCAAGACGCAGGTGGGCTTGCGCCTTGTAAGGCAAAAAGCTGTCATAGCCTTACAAGGCTAAAAGTTGTCATAGCCTTGTAAGGTGCATGGGTTTCTGAGCCTTGCGGCGGAAATCTTGATTTAAACGCCGTTAAAATTAGTTGTTCTTTTGGTTTGATAAATAATTTAATTGCCCTTTTGAAATTTTCAAAATTTTGTTGCCCTTTTGGTTCCCTAAAAAAAAAAAACAGAAATAGCCGCCCCATATCTTCTATTCTTGTTCATGTTTTAGCCTTAAATTTTGATTAACCTAACAATTAACCTTAAAGTTTGATTAACTTAATAATTAAGATTTTATCTTTATATTTTTCGATCTATATTATGTGAATTATTAGATATAACACACTTTCAAGAAATTATTTATAAAGATAAAACCAAATATTTCTATCCACTATAATACTTTTGATTATTTCTAAATTATTCGTTTAGAAAATGTAAAATAGTTAAGAATCTTATTAAAAGAAAAGGTAAATATGGGAAAAAATTTCAATAATTTTTTTGAACTTTGAAACGTTCAGTTATTTTGAATCATGAAAAAAAGTCTCAACAATTCACTTAATATGAACTAGAGGAATTATTTTTGTTGACTTTTCTCCATTAGTTTTGATTTATACTTGATAGTTTTATAATTTTAAGTTTTTGTATGATTTAGTTATTAAGTGATATGTAATTTAATTTTTAGTGTTTATTTTTCCGGAACCATTATGAGGAATCACACGGGAAGTAAATATTAAATGATCCTTAGTTATAGGGGGGGTTTCATAATAACCGTTTTTTAATTAACCGTCGCGACCATGATGAATATTTTTACAAGTAGAAACTAAAGAAAAAGCTACAAACAATTAAGAAATGACGAAAAGATATGGAATACTGCGGAAGAAACTTGAAAAACTGGAATCGGATCTCCATTTGCTGTTCACATTCCCACCGGACTCCGCGACACACGAGATTCTCTCTCACGCCATTGAACAGCAACTTGAATTTTTAAATCATCTGTTGGCTGCAGAAATAACTTCGTCCCCGTCCAAGCCGCGACACTTGTACCACATCGGTCGCAGACTCAACGAACTGGAAACCGTCTTTGATCTTCACTCGCAGCAACAATTAGATGGAAATAATATGAATGATCATGACGCTGCTTCGGTCTGTTCTTGTAGCGAGTCGTGTATTAATGATGATGGAGAGGCGGCTGTAGAGCGCGATTTTGGTGATTCTACGGTTAATTATGATGTTCCGGAGGATTCACCTGTTGTCGATATTAAAGATGTGGAGAATATTGAGGAAGTTGATGCAGAGGAAGAAGGTAATATTATAAATGGGAGGTATTTTAGAGTATTGGGGTTTGGGGTGATGATGGGAGCAGTTTGCGTGGGATTTGTTATGCTGAGATTTTATGATTGTTTTCTTGTAATTCAGCCTTCAGGTTTTCTTGTTCCTACTTAATTATCACCTTCCTATGTTGACAGTTGTATGCTTTAGAATCAGGAACTTTTTTATTAAATTTAATTACTGATGTATCTGCTACAATTACTTCTAATGATGTACTATTTATTTTGAATTTGAATGTTCATATATAGCACATCTAATGTGTCGTACTGATGCACAAATATATATAACAGTAGCATTGTTTTAACAAAACAAAACAAAAAAGATGCTAATTCATTAGGTTGGATTTCACATTTCTTTCCTTTTCTTCTGGCTAATTTAATTTAGTCTCATGAGGTCTTGAATATAGTGATGTACAAGGTGTACTTTCGAGATCTAAATGTAATTTCTACTGCGTTTACGTTTCTACTTGTTTACGAGTGAGATGTTTGACAGTGTATAAACTTAGAATTGATGTTTTACTGAACCAATTCCAACGTTTTTTTTTTTTGGTTAAACTACCCTGCGAGATGGGCTAAATCTGACCTCGGAATACAACACTTGATTCGGAAACCACTTCACTCGATGAGCCAGAAAATATGATTTATTGTAGAGGAGGATCTTATTCTAACTAAACTATGGCTGAGAATATTTTTAACTTATACAGCATTTGGTATTGAGGTAGAGGTAGCACCTGAAATTGCTCTGGCATTTGGTATTGAGGGAATTTGTCTAGTAGGGGATAATTTTGTACCTTCACCATCTTTTAATGGAAAGAGTGATTCTAATTTCCTCCATACATCTGATCCTTAATTTTTCTACTTTGACAGTTAGCTGTACGATTATATCCCTAGGATGTGTTACAAGCATAAATTATCTTGCTATCAGCAACAAGAGTAGCAAGGTTAGGATCACATATAAATATAATAGGCGAAATAAATTTTATTCCCTAAAAGTTTGTTCGGTTGGTGTTAAAGATGAAGGTTCAAGTAGATAGTTAGGTTCACAAAGTTAGTTAGACATTTAATTAATTAGAATTGACCTTATAGTCGGGTAAGTTTGTTACACATTACCAGATGATTAGATGTGGTTAGCAAGTAGTTAGTGACTAGTCGAATTGTATATATAGGAGCTCTTTCATTCTGTAGTTACAGTTTTTCAATATACAATACAAAATTTCCCAACTCTCTCTTCCTAAATTCAATATGATATCAGAGCTTTTGGATCAATAATTGTTTTATTCATTGCAATCGATTCTGAAAACCTCCATTGAAGAAGCACAGAGCTTTGATAGCTAACAATGCCTTCTGCAATTGAAGAAGTAGTTGTTGCAGTTGCTACAACCAAGGGCGAATTTAAGTTAAAAAAATGGGTCACCTGAACTCGTGGTCATCCGACAAAATTCGATATAACTACTTGTATAATTTGTAAAATATATCAAATAGCAATTGAATGAACCCATGATCACAAATAATTGGATGGCTCACTGGTTAGAGTGTTTGTTTTCCATTGTGAGGTTGAGAGATCGATTCCCAATTACTACATTCCTTTCTTGCAGTTAGCCTTTTTTTGAAAAAAATCATTAAAAACTGCAACATTGATTTTTACTTCTATTCTTATTTTTACAAAAAAAATAAAAAATAATAATAATAATCTAAAAGTAGGTTCCATTGCATGCATTTTATTTAACAAAGAACGTGAAGTAGCGCTCAAACTTTCCAGCTGAAAAACCCCATTTCTTCCTTCTTTTTCGTTCTTTCAACTAAAATCACCATTCTTAGTAAGCAAACTAGCAAAATCAATTATAATAATTTAGATCTTATCTTACGTGCAATGATTAACGATGGTTCAAACACATAAGTGGTTTGAGACAAAATCAAACCGAAGCCTTACACTTTTAAGAAAAATTAATATTCTTTTTAGGGCAAAGGGATAGATATACCTCAGAACTATCGTAAATGGTATGCAGATACCCTTCGTCATACTTTTGGGACATTAGTGTCTCTGCCGTCCAAAAACTAGAGCATATATACCCTTTATGCTATCGGATATACACATGTCATAATCTTATCTGTCGATCCAATATTTAATATATCGAATCGACGGATAAGACTGTGCCACGTGTCCCTATTTAGTCTTCTATTAGAGTGAAGGGCATATATGCTTTAGTTTTTTTACGGCAGGGGCACCAATGTCCAAAAATATGAAGGAAGGTATCTAAATACCATTTACGATAATTCGAGGATATATTTGTCCTTTTTCCCTTCTTTTTATAAAGTCTACTTTATAAATTTCTTGAGATGCAAAATTGTATATTTTTTATAATTGGATTCTTTTAATAATTATTTTTCAATCAATAATTCATATAACCAATGCATTTAATCTTTCTTGCGACGTAGTACTCTAGGTATATCAAATTTCTTCTTATAACTTTTTCTCTTAATAATTTTTTTTTTGCAAATGATATTTAATATTTTTCTTATGAAAAAGTTATATCTATTATTGCTAAGATAATTGAGGTCCATCAAATTTGGAAGCCTAAAGTAGTTGACTTTTTTTTAAAGGGGCAAAGCCATCCCTGACAATGATGCACCCATCTTCTTGAAATCCTAGATTTGCCTCTGGCTACAACAAAGACACTTGAAGTAATTGAATCAAAGAGGAATCACCCTCCTTATCACCATCCATCTGACACTCCAGGTTGTGCTTTAACTACGGTTCAACTCACTAGAGTAGAGAATTATGTTCGTTATGGAGTAGATCAATGTTAATCACTCTTAGGGAAAAAAGCAAGATAAGTTTTGTACTCAGAACATGCAGAAAGGAAGATTATGCACCGGAATTGGAGGAACAATGGGAGAAATGCAGTGCATTTGTGCTCGCCATTATTTTTCGAAGTTGTGATTGCTTTGGAATGAATTTGATGCTCTTGTACCCCCGCTACCATGTAATTGTGATAGATCTAGAATTTATATAGATCATGTACAATATCTGCGATCGTCTGCCTTTCTAATGGGATTAAGTGAGACGTATAGACATGCACATAGTCAGATCTTAATGTTGAGTCTATTGCCAAGTGTAAGCAAATCATATGCAATGATAATTTCAGATGAGAGTCAGAGAATTACCTCGAACATGCGTATTGGAGGTGATATAGTGGATAGTACATCACTGTTTGTAGGAAGATGAGGCCATAATCGAACTGATGGTGATAGGCATAAATCATCCATGAACATTGGTAGAGGACACTACAATGCTAAGAATAAGGTGAATTGGAATTTGTTTTGTGATAACTAGCTATAAGATGCATGGCCACACTCAAAAGATATGTTTCAAACTGGTTGTATATCCATAAGACTGGAAGTTCAAAAAGAAACCAGCAAGGCAACATGTTGAGCATAACTTCACAAACTCGACTAGAGGTGTAAATGTAACTAGAGGAAGAGGCATTGTAAATAATGTACAGGTTGCTAGAGGAGATGAGACTATTGATGTGTTTGGACCAGTTGAGACGGGACAAAGTATGCACATAATCCTTATGACCTCAATTAAATTCGCACCAACCTGCAACTACTTGTTGCACAACCAAACTTCACTTCAATGCAATATCAGAAAATAGTAAAGCTTCTGAATGAATAGGAAAAGGCTGCTAAGATGGTCAACATGGCACGTTATTCCTATGCTAAAAAATTTCAGCATCCACTAGAGGGAAGGATTCTATGGCTACCATGAATACTAGGATTAACACACTAAAAGGGGAGAATAAATGGATAATTGACTTCGAGCAACATGCCACATGACTTCTCATCTTGTTATATTAGATAACATCAATATTTGACAAGAACATAGGTAAGAAACTATATCTTCCTAATGGGCAAACTACTTTAGTTACTCATTCAAGAAGTTGTGAGATACCAACAAGAAAGGTATTAGAGAATGTTTTAGTGGTTCCTGATTTCAAATATGACTTAGTGGTTCAGCTGACTAGACAACTGAAGTGTTCTGTTCATTTCTATCCTAATTTTTCTGTTTTTCATGACCTTTTCAATGGAGAGGTGAAGGGGATTGGTAAGGAGGTAGATGGGTTGTACTACTTTCCCAGTAAATTCTCTTCTTCAAACACAACTGCTAATGATGAAAAGGTGGTTTTAATGACAAAGACATGTGATTCACAATGCATAGTATGCCATAATCAAATGGGGCATCCCTCTATTAGAATTTTGAGACAATCGTCCCTAGATAATAAAGAGTCAGATGTGAAGTTGTGTGAAAATTGTCCAGTGTGCCCTTTGGCTGTTGTGCCGTAACTTTCCTATCTGTAGAAAAATCACTTTTTTGAAATGTTCTAAGTATAAAACAATTTAAGAAAAATACTTAGAAAAGAGTCGCCACTTAATTTTTTAAGGAAATCAAGAAAACTTATAATTTTCAAAGATTTAAACAGAAAAAATCATTTGAAAATACCAAAGAGGGTTCGGGGTTCAATTTACACTTCGAGAAGGGTTTAGGCATTCGAAGTGTCCGCTAACACGCGGTTGACCTGCGACTTGACTAAAACATTTTTAGACTAATTGTTTAGAAAATAATAAAATAACAATTCACAATAGTCTATTAACTTTAAGAAAATAAATGACACATTTTATTTTTATTTTTTTTTTAAAGAAAAGGGACCTAAATATGAAACAATTGAATTAAATTGCATGTGAATAACATTTTAATAAAACTAGATTAATTAGAATTCATGTAATTCATTTTTGAAACAATACGTTAAACCAATTTAATAAATTAAACATGAAAATCCATTTTAATTAATTAGCTAACCCTTTTTAAGAAAATGACTAAGTGGGCATATGTATATATTTGTATATACATATATATATATATATATATATATTTGATTGAAAAGGTTTTGACTGGCATTTTTTAGAGTTTATTTGAGGAAATACTTTAACTTAAAAGAAACAATATTTGCTTGATGGACACAAAAGAAATGTGCTAAAAATAAATCAACACAAAGAAATAAACTCATCTTTGGGGAATCTAATTAAGTTAGTTAATAATTCTAAAGTTAGAGTTAAACAACAACAATAAATAACCACAATTAAATAATTAAAAGAGTAAGGAAGAAATCGAATTTTAGGCCTCCTTTTGGGCCAATTTCGCTGGAAATTTTTGGACGTTTGCCCAATCCCATTTTTGTATACACTGGCTGTATATCAGTGTATATCGGATGTATACAGCCCGTTTTTCTACTTTCCGAGACCTTTTCCAGCTTTTTGAGGACTTGTATTCTGCCTCAGCTCTGCATTTTTATGTTTTTGACCTATATATCGATGTATACTGCTGTATACAACCCATTTTTCGACTTTCCGGGACCTGTAATTTTAGTTTCCAGCTTTTGTTTGCAGCTTTCAACCTATCCTCCGACTTCTCTATGAACGGACTGACCAGAGATGAGAACTGGGTTTTGAACCAACTCGAGATGCAAGGAAAGGAAATAGGAGTTTATGTTGAACTCCGAGCAAATTTCACATGTAACAAAAGGAGCGAGGAAATGCACATTAAGATTTAAACTAATAACAGTGCAATAAAATGAAATTACACAACTTATGATAAGATGAATTATTGCAATGATCTTTAATAAGCATAAAGGGACCATGATGGACTAACAGGGAAAAATAACAAGGACTTACTAGATCCAATTAAGAGCATAACATAAAGATACGTTAAATTAGTCAAAGCCACTAAGTTAGTCTAGAAACAAACAGATGACACGATCCTTCACACGAGCAAAGATCAGACAATTGAGGACAAAATGGCAAACAATATTAATGTATTACCTACCCACAAACCTCACTCAAAAAAAAAACATATTAGAGTTAATGTCATAAATAAACTTAAACAAACATTATTACAATGGACGCGATGCATATTCGGAAATAAGTAAATAATAAGAATATGAGTTAAGTTAGCAATTTTTCTAATCAAACAATGGAAGCTATAACTAAGGGACTTGACAAGGACGTTAAATGAAAGCATGATCATGATATCAGACAACATTCAAAATAGCATTTATGATCATCAGACAGACCTATATGATGGCTAAATCAAAGGAAACGTGAAAAGATTATGCTAAAAAAAACACTGTTGACTTAAACCAATATGAAAATGGATTCACACGATACTATAACGTACTTCAGATTATAAAGAAGCATATCAACATGAGAGTGAGTACCAAAAAAAAAGAAAAGCAACTACAATATTGAATAAAATTTCCAAATTTTGATTAACGAATAAGAACCAAAACAGATCAAACTATACTCAAAGGAATAATCAGATTCTCAGCCCTTATTTCGATAGTGAAACGTTTCCAATATGTAAGAGGCAAGACACATATTAGGAAAGGACTAATTACGAGCATATTATCCAAGTTAAAGAAAGATTAAGGTGAATTACAAACACGACATCAAAAGCTAAAAACAAACAGCCAGCTTCCAAGTTATGCCAAAAGAGATAAGATTCTACAAGTTTAGGCTAACACATATGAGAATTCAAAACGAAGAGTAGGCAGCCGATGGCACATGCAAACCGTGAAGGAAACAAAAAACCAAATAGCGAGCGAATTCCAAGTTGAAACTAGATGAACACCGAGTCATTTCTAGTGATAACGAAGCAGTGGCTCAGCTGACTATAGAGACATAAAATCGAGCTACCAAATGTAACGATCAACATATAATATCGAAGTAGACATTCACAAATGTTGGACTCACTTTTACTGTCCAAAAACTCATAGGAAAACAAGATTAAAGCAAGTAAACAAAAGAACCAAATACCCTTACTAAGAGACCCTGTATCAAATGTTGAATACACACAACATGCTACATTGAAACATAATACAAGAGGAGGTGAGGTTACCTTTTTCGGAGCAGCGAGACTAAGACAACGAGAACGAGCGATTCCACTACTCTCCTCGAATACTAACGACAATCTAAGAAAATTCAAGCGGCGATCTTCTCGGAACTTAGGATTAGAGAGTTGTTTTAAATTTCTTAACTATCCGACTAATTGTTCAATGGAAATTCGAACTTCCAAAAATCTCCCCCTTACGGTGACTAACACGGAACTATTTATAGAAGGGGAATTGGTTCGGAATTGGGGAAAAGGGTAGAATAGGAATTCAAATTCGATCTTGATTTGAAATCTTTTCCCCAAGGGATGGGAAATCTGTCCGTTTGCACAAGATTTCAACGGAAATCCCATGAAATCCGGACGAAAAGAATGAAGTTGGGCGGTTGTGGCAGGCAGGTCATTTTGGAGTCGTTGTTGACGCGATTTCCGCTGGGTTTCGTGAAGAAAACGGGAATCGGGATGGGCAGTGGGGTCGGGTTTCTACTGGACTGCCCGATTTGGTGGGATTTTCTCACGCTCTTGATGGGATCTTCTCTGGATTTTGATGGAGAAGAAAGAAAGATGCAGGGGTCGTCTGGAATGTTGTTGTATGTGCGTGTATTATTGTATTGGTGGGCCGATTCTTTAGGAATTAGGAAATGGGCTGCCGGTTTGGGTGGAGAGAATGGGTTGGGTCGGTTGTCACCGTAGGGGGCTGGGTATTTGGCTTGTTGTAGCATTGCGCTGTTGGGAATTGGTTGGAATCTGGAATTGGGCCATTGGAAATTGGCCCAAAAGGAAAAGGATTTAGATCTTTTGAGAGTTAAATGAATTAATATTAATTAATTAACGAGCTTCTTAATCTTAACGAGACATAATAATTACTTTTTATTATAAAATAATTAATTTAGTTACAAACTAATTAACTCAAAATTGTAACTACAACTTAAAGTAATAAAACATTTGGCTAGAATGTGAAATCTTTGTGATGATTTCCAATATTGATAAAATAACGTGATTGTAAAAATATACATATTTATTATTTAAAATTATTTAAATTATTAAAAACGATAAAATTATTCTAAAAATAACTTGAAAGTATTTTCAATTTCATAAAATTCATTAATTCAAAATTACGACCCTTACTACTAATAACGTATTTAAAATATAAAATCTTTTCGGGATGATTTTTGAATACTCATAAAATCCATTAATTATATACATAACTAAACCAAACATACATATTATTAAAAAGTGACAAAGCTATTTAAAATAACTTGCAAACTATGTTTATTTTATTTTATTTTTGGAATTTTTATAAAACTAATTATTTTAAATCGTTAGAAATCGAAGAAGCTTGATGATTAATTTATATTGTGGAGGGCCAAAATTGGGTGTCAACATTGGCAAAACAAACAAGGCTTCCATTTCTTGTGAGTATGTCTAGGACAGGTCATACTCACAAGTGATATTTTTTATCTTATTCACCTTGATGTATGGGAACCATATAAATTTGCTAAACATAATGGTTTTAGATTTTTCTAACCATTGTGGGTGACAATTCAAGAATGACTTGGTTGTTTCTAATGAAATTCAAAAGTGATGTATTTGGTGTTTTGAAATATTTCTTTTTATTGGTTAAAAATCAGTTTGATAAACAAGTAAGAAGAAGTAGATCCGACAATGGAACTGAGTTTTTTAATGGAGAGTTCAGTTCATTGTTCTCCTCTTTGGGAATAATACATGAGAGCAGTTTTCCTCACACTCCTCAACAACATGGGGTGGCAGAGAGGAAACATAGACATATACTTCAGGTTGCAAGAGATTTTAGGTTTTAGGGATCCATTCCTATTAGATTTTGGGGAGAATGTGTAACAACAATTGTAAGTACTACCAAGGACAGTCACCTTATCAAGCCTTTCATAAGGTTAAACGGCCCCTTGATCATTTGAGAACTATGGGTTGTTTATGCTATGCCACCAAGATTGTGAAGGTTGATAAAGTTTCTTCTAGGGCAAATGCATGTGTCATGATGGGATATTCACCAAGTCAAAAAGGGTACCAATTATATAATCTGAGTCTAAAAAAAACTTATAGTGAACAGGGATATTGTCTTCAAGAAACATATATTTCTTTTCAGCAAAATGAAAGATAAACATTTGCTTGTTTTTGTTTAGCAGACAGATACAATTGCATATGAAGAGCTTTAGGAAAAGGTTATTACTGATGGTGAAGTTCCCACAAATAATCACTAAATCATCAAGAAATTGTGAATGACCTGATATTGGACCAAGATGTTGAGAGTGATTCCTTAGTAAATCCGAATGTTGTAAATAATGATGATATTGCTATAGGTCTAGTTGTTATTAATGATTTCCTTGGTGAGTCAAGATATTGTGCATGATATCAGTCCTATAACCTCCTCAAGAATATCTTATCCACATGTTTGGATGAAAGAATATGTGACTAATATGACAGCCTCTATACACCCTCATTCCTTAGCTATGTATCCTACTATCCGTTATCTCCCACATACCAAGCCTATTTAAGTGGAATGTTTGTTGAATCAGAACCAAGGAGTTATGAGGAAGCAATCAAAGACCCCAGATGGGTAGAAGGCATGAAGCAGGAAATTAGTGCATTGGAAGACAATGGTACGTAGAGAGTAATGAAGCAGAATGCCATAGGATGTAAATAGGTTTTTAAGATCAAGTATAAGGCAAATGGTGAAGTTGATAGATTTAAGGCGAGGTTTGTGGCAAAAGGTTATAGCCAAACTGAAGGAGTTGATTATCAAGAGACTTTCTCACCAGTAGTAAAAATGGTGATTGTTAGAACCGTTATTGTTGTTGCAGCAGCTGGGAACTGGATGATTTATCAAATGGATTTTTTTTAGTGCATATATGCTATAGTTTTTGGACGGCAGGAACACCAATGTCCTAAAAATATAACGGAGGGTATGTGCATACTATTTACGATAGTTCAGAGTATATTTGTCCTTTTTCCCTAAAATAAAAGGCCCGTAAAAGGGATGATGTGTGGCCGATGGCAAATTGATAATAGGATGGTTGGGAATAAAAGTTCACTCATATACATACTCTAATAGCCAATTAGAATTTTAAAAAAAAACATATAATAATTCTAATGAATTAGACTAGATATAGGAGATTGCTCCAACGTGACATAAATCATCACCAACTAATAACTCCAATCACGACTTGTTCTAACATTTCGCTTTCATTACACGAAGAATATTCCTATTTGATATGCATATGTTATATCTAATTAATTGTAACCATCGCATCACTTTGGATGGGCTTAAGATAGATCACAATGTCAGATTGGGCCGACCATCATACCTCTACTACCATGCCAGATGACAGGAGAAAATTAATTTCGCTCATCTCCAATTCATAATTGAAATAAGACAAAACTTCAAATGTTATACCACGTGCAAGATCTTATTGAAAATAAGATCCCATTTTGAAAATTAGGAGGATTCACATGGGCAATGACTAATGCAAAACAAATCGATTAGGATTGTGGTAGAGCATTAAGTAATCTTTTTTTTTAGTTGTAAATCTTGGGTTCAAGTCTTTTTTTGATATAAAATTATCTTGGTAGAAAGCTTTTTATTCCCTTAATATGAAACTTTTCCGTGCAAATTTGAATTTAATTAAATTTTAGTATAGATACGGAGAAATCAAAAAGACTAATGCAAAATCAAAAAGCTCCAAAAAGACTAAAGCGTACTCCACTTAATATTGTCTGATAAAATTCATTGTTTATCAATCAAAATTGGATTACCTTTTGAATTCAACTGAACAGCTAGTGGCCCACAAAAGTCAGAACCCCACATGCCCCCAATCTAAAGATTCTCTTGTCTATGATTTTGTACGGCGCATTTCAAGGCCATATTCTTAAAAAAACACATCCCGTGCGGTTATTTAACCAATCAACCTAAGTTCTATACAAGTTGGTTACCCGCTAAATTCCAATAATACCCTTACTGTCACTTTCCCATTATCCTTTTTTGACTTCCTCTTCTTCTCCACCTAATACCATTCAACCTCTGCATCTTTATCACTCATTCACCATCACTTATCTTCTCTTTCCTTTTCAAAGCTTACATCTTTTTGCCTTTGGGTTGCTAGATTCAAGCGAAAATGAGCCGTTTCAGGAGATTTGACCTTATCGACTACTCTCCTTCTCCTTCTCCTTCATTTTTCACCCCCAAAACCCTGCTTCTAAACCCATATTTACCTTCATTCCTCATTGAGGACGAGCTTGACTGCACTCTCGATCTCATCTGCCCCAAGCCTTACGTACCCACTACCTTGCTCGATCTCGACGATTTCGATACCATCACCGATCTGATCCAAATCGAAAGAACCCCTTTTTACAGCACTACTCGCCGTGTCCAGCACCGGTTAGGACTCGGTACTGAGTTGCAATGTCTGTCTGACCGAGTCACTGCGCTGGAGCGGATGTTGAGGGAGAAAGAGGAGAAGAAGAACAACAACAAATTTGGGGAGCGGAAGTACACGTGGACGGCTGAGATCAAGAGCCCTGAGAAGGTTGGGGTTGATCGGAAATATAAGTGGATTGCTGAGGTGAAAGATGGTAAGAAGAAAGGGGCTTTGGATAAAAGCTACAAATTTAGTGCTGAGATCAAAGGAAAAGGTGACGATTCACGTAGTTACAGTTTCAAAGCATCAAATGTCAGCGATACCGATAGCGATAGCGATGGAAGTGAGAAAAAAGAGAAGAAAGATAAGAAGAAGAAATGTGAAAGCCGTAAATCTGTGGGTTGTACACGCTTGGTTGAGATTGAAGAGCCAACCCATCATGGAGCACTCGTCTTAAGACAGGTTCCATTTACAGATTTTCGTAATCAATATTACAATCTTATTTAGAAATGAGAAATCTTGAAATTTTGTACGATGGGATTTGTGTTTTTTTGTTTGTAATGTGTAGGTATTTGCGAAGAGGGTGGAGAAGAGAAGGGGGAAGAGGAAGGAGCTGTCACCACAAGATGCAGCTTTAGCTATTCAAATGAGCTTCAGGGCTTACTTGATTAAGAGGTCTCAGGCACTGCGTGCTCTGAGGGAACTGGCAATTGCCAAGACGAAATTGAAGGAGCTAAGGGCTCTCTTCAACAACTTCACTTACCGAAGACGTGTTGCTCGTGATGCAGAGGAGCGCCAGAGGTTCTCTGAGAAGATTATTGTGTTGCTGCTCACTGTTGATGCCATTGAGGTAGACATAGTAGTAACCATTCCTGCTTTTTCCTTTTATTGGTCTTATAATATAGCGATGTTGCTAGCTGTTTGAATCAATTAGCTTGTTGTGTTTAGTTATCTAAAGTATAACTTTTTTTTCTTTTCCAAACGATATGATGGTGTTCGACTAGATATAAAGTTTAAGATGCTAATTTCACTTAGTATATCAGTATATAAGAGGTAGTTGAGAAAATATTAAATTAATACTAAAAAAACACCAAAATCTATGACTTGATTAGTTAAATGGATTTGGATATTTGTGAGTTGTGAATATTGTCCAAAATAGTATTGTCAAAGACTTCGAGTTGTCCCAAAATAAAATATGAAGGCTTATAAATTTGAATGGATAGAGTACTAGAAATTTGCTACTTGGAAATGCTACTTGCGTAGATAAAGTATCATTTATGAGTTCTTGGATCTATAGTTCTCGAATGTTTGTAGTTGTTGCAATCTGATTCTGGTATTAGCCTTTCAGACCCCTCATTTTAGTTATTCTTCTCTATTTTTTGTTCTTATTTCTTTCGTTCTCGGTTGGGTTTGGGGGGTGTTAGGTGGTCTATAATTGAAGTAGTTCATCAAATAGGAGGGGCATTAATCCGAAGTCTGGATCTGAACTATGAAAAATTATACCCACGATCTTTTGGGACAAATACATTTTGAGACCCTGGTGCTTCTATTTTGCTGGCAACATAGAATGTACATTCTTCGCATTGTCTAACTAAACAGGCAACATAAGAATGCAGATTATTATTACTATGCTGCTTGATACCTTTCTTGGAATTGATGTGGGGAAACACATGTCCTCTGTCTCCAGCTAGCTTTACAGCAGCTTAATCACTTTTGTTAATACTTCTGGTAAAAACTTTTTCGGTCTGTATTTTGATAGATTTGCATGAAACATTGCTTACTGCACTTAATTTTATTTCTACAAGTGAATTTATATACATAGTTTGTCCATAACATCAAATTTGTGCATATATTATCTTTACTTGCAATGTGTTATGCAAATCCTTAGCAGTCTCGACCCTTTTATGCGTTTTCCTTTGCTTCCAGAAATGCATTTATTCTTTACTTTCCTTCTGTATTAGGGTGTGGATATGATGGTCCGATCTGCAAAGAAGTCTATAGTGGACGAGTTAGAAGCAATGCTTGATGTTATCGACCCCCAACCTGGTGGGAGGCCTTTATCTGTTGCAAGGAGGAGAACATTTGATATGCCAGATGGTGCCATTCAGAAGGAACTTGCAGCTGGTGTGGCTCAAGTTGTTCGAATGCTTGACGAGTCCAATGGTGCTGAAACCTTTGAAGGATGCTTATGAGTCTTCTATGAGTCTATGACATGTGAGATTCCACTGGTCTTTGGGGTTTGCTAGTGTTGTATGTTCTAATTAGGACCGGCTGTGGTATGAAGCTACTTCTACTGTTGTTAACTTTTCTTTTTATTCTGGATAATGGAGATCAGAGCTAGTGTGTTATCTTATTTCACCTTTTGGTATGAAGTTTCCACTTGGCTAACTAAACCCCACTTGTAGGGATATCGTTTGATGCATAGGTGATCATGTCCAAGTGTAATGCTTGATGTTTCCTTTGTAAATCACATGCATTTTACTTTCATGTTCAGTAGATCTCATGCTCCGCCATTGTGCACTAGCATCTCTTTGTGTTATTAATAATGTGGAAAACATGAATCGTGATTCCAATTTGACGTTAGATTTGTTGAAGTCTCGTTGGGAATGCTAATGTTGTGTAGTTGCTTTCAACTTAGCAAAGTTGTAAGACGAGGTTGCAAAAATTGGTTAGATACGGGTAAAAGCTTTTAGACAGGCAATTCCCTACCTCAACCTTGTTAGCCATGCACGTACAATAGATGTAGTTGGTTTGACGTGAAAATACATTATTCGTGAGTTGGTGTTGCATGTGCAAAACACACAAAAAGGAGGATATAAATAACCTTATTTTCCACTGTAATTTTGGTCCTTTTTTCTTCAGTAAATGGGGAATGGTAATGTTCTGATGCAGATGTAGATACTCTACAGAATGTTCTGATGCACGTACACTGTAATGTAGCTAAGACTGGATTTGTTAACTAGTGTGCTATAATGCTGTTTATACTCTCCCAGTAGCTTTGCTAATGGCAAGGCAGGTGCGCTACACAGACCAGCAATTGTCTTTCAGATGCTGTGTTTAACATCTGGGCCTGGGCAGGTCCAGTGATCAATACATACACTGACTTTTTTTCTTTTTGGGCAATCCTCTCCCTCATAAGCTAATTTTTGGGGTTGAGTTAGATAAGAATCTATTTCGTTACAATAAATATCAATACCTACAATTTAGTGGTTTGGCCAGCTAAGTTCGGAGAAAATGTGTATTTCCTTTTCAATTGGGAAGCTAATATGAATAACTACTCACTAAAAGACTTCTTGAGCTCAGTTGATTCAGCTGTGGATCAACAGCTGAATGCTTACCTTAATATTATGAAATGAGTAGCAGCCAAATGTATGTATTTATATGCACACAAAATAATATGAAGCCTGGCTATCTCCAGCCCAGTGCTAGTCAATTGATCTGTTGCAAATGGATTGGGCTTCGAGCTTAAACCCAACTTAGGATATGTTCGGCCTACCTTCAAAAAAAATTGAAAATTTTGTGTTTTGACCAAATCATTTGAGAAACGCTTTCATTAGTACCAGAAAAAAAAAAGTAGTTTGTTTGCCACATAAGTCATAACCACCAAATAATTGCAGACATTTCATGTGCCTTTTTCGGTTACATAATGTTCTTGTTCTCGACGGATACAGAATCAATAGAGTATATGTGTATTAATTAAGAGAAAAAATTAATAATTCAAGAGTTAGGCGCCGACTATAACGTGATGTATAAGTTTGCTATTACATACACAATAAGTTCATAATAATAATAATAATATTTTAGTTCCAAGAGATTTCCTCAATCTTTCCAATTTGACTTGTATCAAAACTACCTCTTTCTCTCTCTTTTTATAATATTTCATTTGATTCCCCACGCTAATTAAATAATAATTTTCTAACTTGTCGCAAAAAAACATGGAATATTATAATACTAGTTTCAGTGTCTCATTTTGACGAAACTAGAATCCCGTTTGGATTGGCTTAAAAGTCGGTCAAACCTACTTTTAAGTCAATTTTTTTACTTTTGAAAGTGTTTGGCAAATATAAAAAATAACTTAAAATAAGTCAAAAATGACTTAAAATAAGTTACGACGTGTTTGGCAAGATAAAAAATGACTTAAAATAAGTCAGAAATCAAAAGTAGGTCTCCCCCTACTTTTTATTTTTTGACTTAAAAATCATTTCAATTTGACTTTTTATTTTTAACTTAAAAGCTGCTTTTTTTACGTCAATCCAAACGGGTCCTAGATATAGGAAAACACGACTTCGAAGAATGCTGAGTATTTAACTTAAGACAATTGGCAAATGATTCTAAATGACGGGAAGTGTAAATATGAGAAAGAAATAATTTATTCCAACTAATAACACGTTTCTTAGCACCAAATTTATATGCCGGGTCGGAATGTTTATTTTATGAATTTTGAATATATATTTTTATAATTTGTACATATTTAATATAAATATGAATTTTGGTTTTTTTATTTTTTTTATAATTTTGTCAAAATATGTTGGCTTGAACTCAAGGTCAAGGTCTCAACTTCCGCCAGCCCATCAAATTAACAAACCCTAAGCAGCAGACACGTTTGGGAAGTGAAGTTTTACCAATGCATCACTTTAATGTTGTCTAGAATAATTTTTTCTAATCTATTATTATGCCTATGTTTTGTTTTCTAATCATGTATATATGTATATCTATCTTGAGAATTGACAAAAATTAGGATATAATTAACAAACAATGCACCAATAAAAAGCATAGGAGTATCATTGTGCTACTAATACAAGCTAGAAGATTCACCCACGAGACCTGAGTTCGAATCCAACTAGTACAATATGTTACTACTAATTTATAGGTTAGCACACTGTCTTCTCAAATAGAAATTTCTAATTTGTATATACGTTGCCTTCCTTATTTCAAGTGAAATTGTATAATACGAAATGGTACGTGTATATTTATATGTGCTGTCTTATTTTTGTCCACTAGTTTGCATACGACGGTGTGTATCGATCCCCCCCTCAATGCCTTCGAGTGAAACATCGACAGAACTGGCCATCATGTTTACATCCCATGTGTGTGGTATTACGTGTGGTTTACCTAATGGGCATAAAGTGCTCACCAAGCAGAGGCGTAGAGGCAGAGGTTATGGCAGTGCGGTTATTCTGGGGTTCCAAAAAAAAAATAGTACGATCTTTTGTTTTTATTAAAAAAATCAATGGATGTAAATATAGTACGAAAGATATTCTAGTAAATATCATTATAATTTTTCATAGACAGTGATATCGATAAGTATGTTAAATTTTTATTGTAATTAGTTCCTTGGTTGGATGGTTGTTACATGTTGTAATGTATTGTATTGTTAATTTAAATAAAATATGTGCTTTGATTGATGCTTAAATTTTATTGTATCATATAGTATAATTAATTCATTGTTAGGTGACAATAAAAAAATTTATTTTATGCAACGACTTATTTGGTGTGTCGCATCACTATCTTAATATATTTTTTCTCATTTTGTCTTTACCTAACATACCGTATCCTATTTTTCTCGTAGGTTTATCATTTAAATTATTGATGTGTGATATATATGATGATGGAGAACAATGTAATCTATCCAAATATTATATTTATTAAAACAATACAATACAATCCAATACGTAACAATTCGAGTGTATAAGAGCTTTTTCTTTAATTAGTTATTTCTCATAATACTGATATATTTGAACCAAATGTAAATTAAAAAATATAACGAGCGTTATATTTAAGGTATTTCTGATAGTATTGATATATTTGACCCTTTTCCGTTTCGTCTACGTCGTTGTCCCATGGCAGTGACAGAATTGGACAACTCATAAAAATAATGAATCCCCACCAGTTAGGAGAGTGACAAGAATGACCACCTGTAGTTGAATGATAATTTGGATCCGTCACATTTATTTCCTTTTCGTTGTATAAATCATACTGTGTGCACACTGCCTCTTTCTTGATACCAAAATTATGTTTGGTCCACCCTCACTTCCTTCGATTCGACCTTCCCTAAATTAAGAATTTTTGGTCCACCTTCCCCAATCACTCCTTTCATCATACAAACATATGGGGCCTAATACATGAAAAATAAGAATTGAGATGAGTCAGATTCTAATAACATATTAAAAAGATAAAATAGTGTCTATTAGACACATATCTCTTCATTACATTTGATAACATGTTAAGAAGATGAAATAACATCCAATGAACACTTTCTATTACTATATATAAATAATAGTCATTGTTACATTTCAATTCCACAAGTTAAATTCTGGGATTATAGCTAGAGGTGAATCTAGAATTTTGAAGTTCTTGGTGTCACGCCCTTTAAACAATAATGTGGTTTCAATATTTACAACGAAGGGCATAAATAATTTATATCGCTTTAGTCCATATATAGGGAGAGTTTTGACTTCTTGGTTTGAGCGTGTCTAGTCACAAAAGGTCTTGGATTCAAATTCTACTAAATGATAGTAGTTGTTTTTAAAACAATAATAAAGTCTCGTTTAAATATTTGTCAAAAGCATGTTGAAGAACATATTCAAACTTGCGACCCCGAAGAGCAAAACATGAATCTTTGTCATTGCCACTATATTTAGGTGTCATACTTTCAATTTATACTAATTCTTAAATATATATATTTAGAATTTCAATTGAAACATCCGAATATCGTGGTAACCACAAACTTGTATATAGATCTACCCCTGGTAATAATTATTTCACAAGTACAAAAGTGACTATTTGACAATTTTACCTCATTGAGGGCTCGCTTGGTGTGAGGGATTAGAAATAATAGTGCTGAGATAAGGAAATAGTGATGGGATAAAAAAAAAATTATGTCGTTTGGCTGGCAAGTCCGGAATAACTTATCCCGGGATTAATAATTAGTACCGGGATAAGTTATCCCTCCCCATGGGTGGTATAGTAATCCCGGGATAAAATAGGTAAATGACAAATATGTCCCTTTAAATCCTTTTTATACATCATTTTTCACATTTATGTATATTTACATTTTTTTTAATATCATGTATAATAATATTTACTACTCCTTATTTTTATGATAATTATACATATTTTTCTATTAAAAAATTATACTATATAAATATAATTTTTATTTATGAATTTATTTGACTAATTCTTATGTTTATTTTATTTTGATTTCTCATAAATTTTCTTCTCTTTAATAAACTTAAGAGGGAAGTTCTATTTTTAAGCTAAATAAGAAAAAAGTTATATTTTTAAATACACATGGTAATTATCATGGGAATACATAATTAAAAATATTTAAGTTAAAATAAAATAAAAATTTTATTTTAAAAAATGAATAACTAAAGCTCACAAAGAAGAATTTAAAAAGTTTAAATAAAGTGAAGGGTAATTTTGTAAACAAACAACTTGTTCTTAAAATTTATCAATATATATTATTTTGAATATAACAAACCAAACACTCAATAAGAAATAATCACAGGACAACTTATCTCATCATAACTAATCCCAACATAACTAATTCCAACATAACTTATCTCATCATAACTCATATTCAATACCCCTCAACGTATAACTCAATCAGACGTGTTTTTTTGTTTTTTTTTTTTTGGTTTAGTAGAATATTAATTTGACGTAGTCAAGTTTCTTTAATTTCTACTATCAAAGATTGGATTTGTTCAAACACGAGAAAGACTTCTGAGTTGTGATGCCTCAGAGTAGACTCAGCTTTGTACGCATCCAAGTAGGCGACACGCATGCATTACCTACATTTTGACTCTGACTTTTTTTCTCCAACATTTATTTTCTTTTTGCCCAAAGTATCTTCGATTCAAGTTTCATAAGCATTTTAGATCCATTTTTCAAAATTTTCTTCTAGAATATAATTGTTTACATTTAATATAGCCAATACAGTTTTTTCTCTGTAACGTTTGTCAAATGAATAGTATTGCATGTGATACATATCGTTTCAAACTTGACTTCTTTCAATTGGTGGGATAATATTATGCAATTTAAACAATGATGATACCCATTTTTATGTAATTTTAAGGAGAGAAATGATAAAAAGGGATCTAAGTTAAACAAGCGTTAATTAGAATGGCGACTGATAGGATAGATAATCTATAAGGCAGGATATAAATCATCATCATTCTCTCTTTTTCTTGAGTTTTTTTTGGTGGTTGTGTGTGTCCCAAAAAAAAAAAGGTGCTATTTGGTCTCTTTCTCAGTTGATCGCATAGGATTTATCTAATGCAGTTTATATCTATTTATTACTCCTTCTATTCCTAATTACTTATTCAATTTTTCTTTTATAGTTATCCCTAATTACTTTTTCATTTTGACAAATCAAGGACAATTTTTTGTTTTTATTTATTATACCCTCAATTAAATGATTAATTACTTTGAAAAATGTAGAACTTTTCATCTACTTCACAATTAATAGGGGTAAAATAGTAAACTCACTATGTCATTAATTGATTTCTCAATAGGTGTTCCAACCCAAAAGTGGACAAGTAATTAGGGACAGGGAGTATGAACTAATTTATCCAGTGAATACCCAATGAATAACAACAAGTTTTTCTACCCATTAATTAAAATGCAATTCGCGTCATCATCCAATCATGGTATCATCTAATAATTAATAGAATATTAGTCCCCCACCACCACCACCCGCTTCTTTTGGCTGCAACGCAAGTTGCATTGGCACAATCGTATTACTATCTATCACTCCTTTGATTTACACATGAATTTAGATTATATACAATAATAATATAATTTAAAAAGTAATTTTACAAATATAAGAATTAGTTGCAAGAAAATAAAAAATGAGTTATGTTTTTCAGAAATTTAAATTGAATTGCGAAAAGAATTGTTTCGGCGGAAAATGACCAAACATGAAAGGATCTTTAGTGAGACCCCACATATACTTGCATACAAAATCTCACTTCTTAACCCTTTTCTTTTTTTTAATTTTTTTAATCTATTTCCTACCTCATCGATAAATCAAAAATATTTTTGGATTTAGATTTTTGATTTTTATCTTTTATATGCAATAGTAATTTTATTATTTTAGCATAGGTAGTGAGATAAAATAATTTCAGGAGTAGCTAATTTCTTAAATCAAGCATAAGATAAAAGTAATTTTAAATTTTATTTTTGAATTAATTATTATTCTTCTCCCATATCAAACGATTTTCAAAAATTTTATTCCATGAGATATCAAAAGATTAAATTTATATTTTGTTTGATTAAGATATAACTAATTTCATTATAAATTCATATTTTCAACTAACAACGTGTAAATATGATTCCAAACTTAATTTTAATATATCTCACTTTATCTTATTAAATTAATATAATTTTATTAAATAGATTAATTGAAAAATTATAATTTTAGAATAATAATTTTGAAATAACTTAATCCGTTGATGAAACGCTTTGTCGTTATTTATTAACATTCTGTTTGACCTAGGGGTGTGCACTATTCGGATTAAACCGAATAATCAAACCAAACTAAACCGGATTTTTATTTGGATTGGTTTTTTGGTTTTTCGGATTGGTTTTGAATTAATAAATTATTTTGTTTGGTTTGGTCTCGGGTTTTAAAATATAAAAACTGAAAAAAACTGAAATATATATATATATATATTTAGAATTTCAATTGAAACATCCGAATATCGTGGTAACCACAAACTTGTATATAGATCTACCCCTAGTAATAATTATTTCACAAGTACAAAAGTGACTATTTGACAATTTTACCTCATTGAACCTATAACTCAGCCAGACGTGTTTTTTTGTTTTTTTTTTTTGGTTTAGTGGAATATTAATTTGACGTAGTCAAGTTTCTTTAATTTCTACTATCAAAGATTGGATTTGTTCAAACACAAGAAAGGTTTGTGAGTTGTGATGCCTCAGAGTAGACTCAGCTTTGTACACATACAAGTAGGCAACACGCATGCATTACCTACATCTGGACTCTGACTTTTCTCCAACATTTTATTTTCTTTTTGCCCAAAGTATCTTCAATTCAAGTTTCATAAGCATTTTAGATCCATATTCCAAATTTTTCAAAACTTTCTTCTAGAATATAATTGTTACATTTAATATAGCCAATACAGTTTTTTCTCTGTAACGTTTGTCAAATGAATAGCATTGCATGTGATACATGTCGTTTCAAACTTGATTTCTTTCAATTGGTGGGATAATATTATGCAATTTAAACAATGATGATACCCATTTTTATGTAATTTTAAGGAGAGAAATGATAAAAAGGGATCTAAGTTAAACAAGCGTTAATTAGAATGGCGACTGAGTTTAAGGATATTCTATAAGGCAGGATCAAGGATATAATTCCACCTGATCTTTTCTTAGTCGGCTGAGTTTGGTGCGATTAGTGTGATGTCCCAAAAAGGGGTGCTATTTGGTCTCTTTCTCAGTTGATCGCATAGGATTTATCTAATGCAGTTTATATCTATTTATTATTCCATCTATTCCAAATTACTTATCTGCTTTTTTTATATAGCTATTACTAATTACTTTTTCATTTTGACAAATCAAGAAAGGGCAATTTTTTTTTTTTACTTATTATACCTCAATTAAATAATTAATTACTTTGAAAAATACAGAACTTTTCATTCACTTCATAATTAATAGGGGTAAAGTGGTAAATTACTATGTCATTAATTAATTTCTTAATAAGTGTTTTAATTCAAAAATTGATAAGTAATTAGGAACAGTGAGAGTATGAACTAATTTATCCAGTGAATACCCACCCAATGAATAACAACGAGTTTTACTACCCATTAATTAAACTGCAATTCGCGTCACCATCCAATCATGGTATCATCTAATAATTAATAGAATATTAGTCCCCCACCACCACCACCCGCTTCTTTTGGCTGCAACGCAAGTTGCATTGGCACAATCGTATTACTACCTATCACTCCTTTGATTTACACATGAATTTAGATTATATACAATAATAATATAATTTAAAAAGTAATTTTACAAATATAAGAATTAGTTGCAAGAAAATAAAAAATGACTTATGTTTTTCAGAAATTTAAATTGAATTGCTAAAAGAATTGTTTCGGCGGAAAATGACCAAAAAAAGATGCGTCGTCTGTTCCCAAAAGAACCAAACATGAAAGGATCTTTAGTGAGACCCCACATATACTTGCATACAAAATCTCACTTCTTCACCCTTTTCCTTTTTTAATCTATTTCCTATCTCATCGATAAATCAAAAATATTTTTGGATTTAGATTTTTTATTTTTATCTTTTATATGGAATAGTAATTTTATTATTTAAGTATAGGTAGTGAGATAAAATAATTTCAGGAGTAGCTAATTTCTTAAATCAAGCATAAGATAAAAGTAATTTTAAATTTTATTTTTGAATTAATTATTATTCTTATCTCCCATATCAAACGATTTTCAAAAATTTTATTTCATGAGATATCAAAAGATTAAATTTATATTTTGTTTGATTAAGATATAACGAATTTCATGATAAACTCATATTTTCAACTAACAACGTGTAAATATGATTCCAAACTTAATTTTAATATATCTCACTTTATCTTATTAAATTAATATAATTTTATTAAATAAATTAATTGAAAAATTATAATTTTAGAATAATAATTTTGAAATAACTTAATCGGTTGATGAAACGCTTTGTCGTTATTTATTAACCTTCTGTTTGACCTAGGGGTGTGCACTATTCGGATTAAACCGAATAATCAAACCAAACTAAACCGGATTTTTATTTGGATTGGTTTTTTGGTTTTTCAGATTGGTTTTGAATTAATAAATTATTTTGTTTGGTTTGGTTTCGGATTTAAAAAAAATAAAAACCGAAATATATATATAAAATGTTTAGGTTTAGAATTAAGTTGGAGTTAACCACTTTTGTCCCTTTTTGGTTATTGTCTTTCATGATGATTACGTTTATATTTTATGTTTGAATTATATCTATAATAGGTATACTTATAAGTATTGTGTTTTAAGTTTTACTTATGATTTATATTAGAAAGTATATTTAAGGGATTAAATATTATTACTTTGGTTATGTTAGTAATTATTGACATAACCGAATAACCAAACTGAAAAAAATCGAACCAAATAAAGAAAAATCAAATCAAACCAAATTTATTTTAAATCGGATTGGATTATACTTTTTACAAAGCCAAAAATCGAAAAAATCTAAATCGAATGGGCAAAATCAAACTGATTGCACACCCTAGTTTGACCAATAGGTTTCTATTTACGACTCATTGCCAGCTGGGATGGGACCCACAAATAGCACCATTAACATTCAAGTTGATTTTTTCTTTTATACAACTGTTACTAAGTTTGGGTCGCCAATTGTTTTATTAGAAGTTTGAGAACTTCAATGTGAACATTCATATCGGATGAAAAATAAAAAAAATTGATTATCCCTCATTAAACTATGCTTTTATCAAGACGATTATAAGACTGAAAATAAAAAAATGGACTGGAAAAAGAAAAGTTATGTAAATTAAATAAAATGACATGTCATGTTTTATTGATCAAAGTGATTTTTAAAGCGAGGTAGGATGTATTTGGTATGAATTTTTTTTTTAATTATAAATAAGTGAGTTTTTTTTTTTATTTATTTTTTGTATTTGATATTTAATAAAAAATATTATTTTCTCTATTTTAATTTATATGCCACTTTTTATTAGTCGGTCCATATACTTTTTCTTATTATTGACCAATATTTAGGTAACGTTTGGCCAAGTGAGATGAAATTATACAAGATTAAATTGAAAATTCTTTTAACATGCAATTTAGATTTTTAAACAGTATATTTTGCTCATAAATATAACTTTCCCACCCCCCACCCAATATGTTTTGAAAATTATAAAAAAAAATCTCAATTTTCATATAAAATCTTACCAAATAAGCAGAAATTCATAGTAAAAGTATAATACAATATCATAAAGCTATTTCAAAAAAATACTAATTAATCAAACTCTAATTCAATAAAAAAAATTAAACATAAATTATAGTGTATTATTCTTTAACATAATCCT
Organism: Solanum pinnatisectum; assembly: GCA_035578085.1. NCBI lineage: Eukaryota > Viridiplantae > Streptophyta > Magnoliopsida > Solanales > Solanaceae > Solanum > Solanum pinnatisectum. Next base: position 35,645,477 of record CM069078.1, read on the forward strand.
CTCATGAAGTAATTTATTGTTTTAATGATGTTGACGAGGTTTTTGGTATTTCAATTTTATGGTCCCATTCCCAGTGTATGCTAGAAAACAATGAAGGTAAGATGTTAAAACTTAAAAGTAGTCCTAATTTTATCAAAAAAACCACTCTCAAATGTAAGTAGTATTGTGTCACGATGGGTCGGGTCAAAAAGAATGGGTCCCTCATATTTGAACATTTTGTGCCACCCAATCCGCAGGCGAGCCCAGCTGGCATGAAAATGACCACACTAAGTCATTGGGACCCACAATTAACGTGGCCACGTCATCCTGACACAATCACAGGTGTCCTTCACCTTCTTCAACATTAAAGTCTCTTTTCCACGTGTCATTGCGTCTTTTTTTTCCTTCTCAACATTTTCGGGGCCCTGCTTAGCTTGTAATTTAAAACTCTAACATACCTAATATATGGAAAATTTATATATTATTAATTTAAATAGAATAAAAATTTGAATATGAATAATTAAATCATATACAACTAATACCTATAGAAATAATTAATACGTGCATAATTTTAATCCGCTATTAAACGACCCCCTACTTGTCAATTCAAGTGATGGCAGGAAATGTTGGTGGAGCATGAGTTATTGTTAAATTGAGTGGGCAAGCAATTTCATTTCTGACTTATGTCTAAGAGGGGAAAGTTTGATGTTCCATACATCAATTTCAACCCATATTTTAAACTTATTATTAAATCGTCAAAATCATGCTAATAGTGACTAATAACAACAATTAAGATTGGTGTTTTAGTAAAAGACAATGTGTTCAGTGAATCATTTTCCATTTCTTTCTAACTTATGTTAAATAAGTTCTTAAAATTATAAAAAGCTCAAAAAAATGTTCAGATTATCATAGGAACTTTTGAGATTGAATTATTTTGTAGGAATCGCATCGTATCTTTATAAAAACATCATGATTATTTTTTATTGATAATCCAAACACAAAAATTTCCCGAAAATATTCTGCATTTTTTGGTTCGAATTAATTTATAGGGGTAACTAAATCCAAACATCACTTAATAAAGGGCGAAATGCACAAAGATTCATTTTTGAGGTCACCATTTAACTTAAAGCCCATTTTATAATAGATATTTTTCCATCAAATTTATCTGTATTTGGGAACAATTTAGACATATGTACTGCATACATTGAAGTTGAAAATTTGCATACAAAGTGCATATTCAAATCGTTTTATGTTTCACCCAACGTATGCCTGGACTTGTTTTTGCCAAAAAATTATTTTATTTTTTGAATTTCAATATACAAATCTGTTCCACCTAAATTTAAATTTGAAACATAAATTTCATATATCACAAAAAATAAATTACAATCATCCATTATAAAAAAAAGTAACTGCAAGCCTATTTAACATCCTTTTTATCTTTTTCATTTATATTTGAACTACCTGAATCAAATATATGTTTGAATTGACTAAAATTTTAGAAATAGTTTGGTAGAGTGTAAAGAATAATATTAAATAAAATATTTTAGTAATGCTTGCATTACCAGCAATGCATGGAGTACCAAATAGTGACACTGTTTTTTGGTTTTTTTGTAACATTAATAAAGGAGGGAGGAGCAAGTTAAAGTATGAAAGATGCTGAAAAGGGAAAAGACATAAATTCATCTTGAACTTATATTAAAAAGTCGATTACACGCTTAAATTATTATAACGATCTATTACACATTTATTCTTATTAAAAGTGTAATTAATACCACTTTCTAACGTACAAAACCAGTCACATATATTAGAGTTGTGTGCACGCGCCTGCCAGATCCTATGCAAGCATACACGTGTAATTTTTTAATTTTTTTTCACTTTTTTTCCTAACCAATTTTGCCTCTATCTTCTCTCTTCATTTTTTCACTTTTTTCCCAACCATTTTGCCTCGATCTTCTCTCTTCTTCCTTACCTGAATGACACCATTTTTGTCTTTATTTTTTCTCTTCTTTCTTACCTGAATGACTCCATTTTCAATCCTTTCTTCTGATTATAAAACATACCAAACAAACTATTGCGACAAATAAGATCGACGGAGTAGCAGAGATGGTTAGAAATCATCATTGAACCCAAACTCTCGTTCTATCAAATTTGTAGCGCTGTCTAAACTTGATAATCTTGATAAGTGGGGGTGGGGAGCAAATAACTTTTCTTGGTAATAAATGTTTAGGAATTTAGGGTTTGACTTTTAATGTTCTTTTGATGCTAATGGGTTGTGTAAAATTTAGATTAGAAAATTATTATTTTTGGTGAATCACTTTGCTGAATTAAGTATGAATCAAATTAGTGGAGAATTCTCAAGTAATAATAAAATTGAGTGATAAATTGTAGAAATGAAGGAGTCTAAAGGAGAATGAGAGAAGATGAGCATGAAATAGAGGGGGCGGGGTAAGGGTCAAAAGAATATTTTTTTGAGTTTATTTTTACTGAAACGCACCTAATTTATTTTTCTATTTAATTTAATTTCCACGTCAGGATGGTATTAATTATACTTTTATCAAAAATAAGCGTGAAATAGATCATCATGATAACTTATTAAGAATAAATATGTAATAAATCGTCATGATAATTTAAGTATATAACTGAAATAAACTAAAGGATGAATTTATGCCTTACGTTGAAAAAGTAAATTGGCATTTAAAATGTTTGGTGATTGGTGTATTTTCAACTGTCACGCACGCCATGGGGAAATGAAAGCGTAGTCAAACCGCGCTTTCAAAAAGTTGTGGTTTTCTGATTTCGTTGGAATTCAACTACAAACGGGGGAACTTCCCTTCTCTTTGCCTTCTCCACCACGTCTCTCATTATATATACAACCCTTCCTCCCTTAACTTTTCTTCTTTCTCTTTTTTCCCCTCGAAAATTTTCTTCTATTTTTTAACCCACATTTCCAGTTCCTCGTTCTCCGTGATTTTCTTCTTCTTCTCTAGGGTTTCGTTGTTGCCGGAGGTAAGCTGACGTCATCTCCTATCGTCTTTTTCTTCGAGCTTGTTGGCTCTGTTAATAATGCTTTTATATGACAACATTTTTGTTTTTATCACATTTTAGGCGTCCTTGCATTTACACGTTTCCCTCTATTTCCCCTTGTAAATCAAGTGCATTCATTTGTTCATCCCTAATCCGGTTATTTAAAATTATGTTTTGATATTGTGTCCTCTGTTTTTTGCAAAAGTTCTTTTTCATATTTTCGTTGTTTCGCGCAAGTATTTATCATGATTATTTTTTCTTGTTTTGAATAGAAATGTTAGATATTATATTGTAAAATCTGTGGTGCTGTTTCAAGTGATTGATAAGTTCGGTTATTTCCGTTTTTTTTCCTCTTCAGATACTGTTACCATAAGTCTACTATTTTTGTAATGGAGCTGTGTATGATGTGATATATGTCATTTTTAGCTATCATGTTCATCTGTCAATTTTTTGAAAATCATTTTCAAACCTTGATTAATTGTTGCCAGATTCTTCCTGTAATAATATTAAGTCGATACATTTGTTGATCTTTTTTCACAGATATAATCAATACATTATATCTTTGTATCCAACTGTTGATGGATATGTATTTTGATCTTTGAAGATAAAACATTGTTCTTGAAAATAAAAGGGTCAATAGGCAATCGTTATGTCTAAATATTTCTATTTCTTGGTGGTGGTCACCAAGTTCGTGTATGAAAGCAACTATAATATGGAGAAATATGTATTTAGCATGATTCTTGGTGTATCTTCAATGTCATGGTTTTGTTTTATTACTAGAATTTAATGGGAGGGGTCCATATTTAATGCCTCCCCATGCTTCTCTGTAGGACCATAATATGTGGTTGCATCTACTGTTTTTTTCCTCTCAATTTGTGGGCTATGGGGAGGAGGTTAACAGCTACTGACTGCCAATTGTCAAATTTTCTTACCAAATATTAGTATTTGAACCAGTAGTTTAATTTATTTATGAGACCTCTCATATAACCTGTTGGTTTATTCATTCAAAGGTAATCAGAGAATGTATCTGTTTCATTAATGTTACTAATTGTTTGTTGGTAGTTAGGCCCTTTAATAGGTTCACAGCAAGTCATGCAGTGTTCCAATTGTATGCTATATGGAATTTACAGAAGCCTTGATTTGTCTTTTTTGTGTATGGTATTGATTGAGATTCTTTAAAATAGAGTTCTTTCAAGTCTTGTTCTACTTTGCTTTTCTTTTTTGGGTGCGGCCTTGTCCCTTTTCCTGGTTGTGATTAATCTTATTATGCAAATTGCTTGATGTTACAAACTTTCTAGACGTTCTGTTGCATTCTAGATGCTGCATCACTTTAACCTTTCATCTGTTTATTACATCTCTGTGATATTGAGACATACAGCTTCTTAACATATATCCTTCTGATCCATATTTTGCAGTTTATTGACTGACTAGAAAAGTGAGGCTAAGAAGTGGGAAGATGTGCAAGTAAGAGTTACATTGGATTTTGAATTATGAATTTGATGTTGAATTCTTTCCGTAACTCACTCATTGTCTGGTGATTGTCAGTTTCCAGGGCTCTTTTGCTTGATGGACCGTACTCCTGGCTGCAGTGATAAGGTTACTTTGAAGAAGTGGTTTTTCATTGACAAAAGGGTTGGTTAGAAGTGTGTGAAACAATTTAAGAGCAGAGTTTCTCAAATCATTGTCAACTGCTTGCATAGTTTTAAAACTTGTTTTCTTCCATAAAAAGATACTGGGCACTATGGACCTGAAATCAAATACATCCCCTGTTGTCACCGATCCTGCCCCACTGACTCCGTCCAGATTGGGCATCCACTCAGCTTTGATGCCATACCCTCCGGCTGGGCCAACTTTCTCTCCCACACTCTTCCTTACTATCCCAAGGAAGAAGCCTGGAATTCTAGATGATGTTAGATCAAACACTTGGTTGGTGGATGCCATGAAATCTTCATCTCCTACACATAGAAAGAAAAGTAGGGATTCCACTGCTGAACTAGCATCAAATGAAAATGATCTTGCCTACCGCATATGGATGGTAATGCTCTTTATGTTCTTTGTAATCTAATTTAGTCAATATTTTGCCTGGATCCTACTTGCGGAAGAATATAAGAGAAGTGTTGTAATATTTTTTTGTGCTTTTGCAGCTCAAGTATCCATCGGCACTTTCATCATTTGAGCAAATCACAAATTATGCAAAAGGCAAAAGAATAGCACTTTTTCTGGACTATGATGGGACTTTATCACCAATTGTAGATGATCCAGATCGAGCTTTCATGTCTAGTGCTGTGAGTATTTTAACTTTTTAATAAGAGAAAGTTTGTGCGACACTTGTAGGATTCCTTTTTTACACTAAGTCACTCTTTTTCAGATGCGTGCTGCTGTGAGGAATGTGGCTAAATATTTTCCCACAGCAATTATTAGTGGGAGAAGTCGTGATAAGGTGCTTACCTATGCTTTCATTTTAGTGTGTTTGAACAAAACTTCATTTTTATGAGTAAATATTATCATTACTATGTTTAAGGCTTACAAGATTCTTCTCTTATTGGTTGGATATTCTCGTGTCTAGGTATATGACTTTGTCGGACTATCTGAACTTTACTACGCTGGTAGTCACGGCATGGATATAATGAGCCCTGTTCGAGCCATTTCTAATGACTATAGTTGTATTAGATCTACTGACAAGCAGGTAATGATGCTAAATCTGATCTTTATTGAAAAAATTGGGACATCCAACCACCTTGTCTTATGAGCTACTGACAACAATCAATTTCTGTGAACACAGGGCAAGGAAGTTAATCTTTTCCAACCTGCTAGTGAGTTCTTACCAATGATCGAGGAGGTAAATAAGAGTTTTGTGCTATAAGATTATTATTTCTATTTGTGACATTGCTCAGTATAAAACTGTGTTTTTAATAAATACTCAAACAGGTTCTTAGATCTCTTGTTGAGCTCACAAAAGACATCAGTGGAGCAAAGGTTGAGAACAACAAATTCTGTGTTTCAGTACACTATCGTAATGTAGATGAGAAGGTATGAATAGAAACTTTTGGTTAAAGTCAAAATAAAAGACTCTTTACTTTTCTCACTGATTTTTTAAAAACAGATTATGCAACTTTACCTGTCAGAAAATTCTCATCCCTTGTATTGTGCTTGCTTAAATTATTACAGAGTTGGTCAACCATCGGAGAATCTGTTGATGAATTGTTAAAACACTACCCCCGTCTGCGATTGACACATGGCCGGAAGGTACACATCTGAGCCTGCTTTTGCAGGGCAGTAGGAAAGTTACTGCCTTGGTATTTTTAACTCCTCTAACTAGCTTCTCCTCAACCTTATTCAGGTTTTAGAAGTCAGGCCTGTGCTAAACTGGGACAAAGGGAAAGCTGTTGAGTTCTTACTTGAATCATTGGGTGAGTGATGTCTTTGACCGCTTTATGGAACTAGTTACTGAAGGTTTTAGGATGTTCCAACAGTTGAATCGTCCCATTTATATTTAGTTTATACTAAAACTAACGCAAGTGCATGTTTCTTTCTTTTTTTAGGGTTAAATAATTGTGATGATGTTCTTCCCATTTACATAGGGGATGATCGTACAGATGAAGATGCATTTAAGGTAAAGTTTAACAGACCCGCTTTTCCTTGTGGGATCATCATCCATGTTTACTAAGTTGTCAAATGCGCTTGTTAACAGGTGTTGAGAGAGGGAAATAAAGGTTACGGAATCTTAGTTTCTTCTGCTCCAAAAGAAAGCAATGCATTCTACTCTCTGAGGGATCCATCTGAGGTATGAAAGTCTGTTTTCAATTGTATAGATAATTGAAGTTGCTTCGGGAACCTACATTCTTACTATAAAGATTTTAAAGAGATTGCATTTCTGTGGTTTTAGGTGATGGAATTCCTCAAGTGCTTGGTATCATGGAAGAAGTCAAGTTGTAGCAATTAACTTATGGAATACATATACCCCCATTTTGTTGGATTCTTTTCATATGAAGATGGAATGACTAGTTGCGGGGATGGTTTAGGGAGCAGAGGTGCTTAATAAAAGTTTCTAGTGAGGAGATTCAGGATATTCTAATTTACTGTTTCTGCTCAGAGCTTTTCTTTGTAAATTCATTTTCGTAATTGCTGCATCGAGGATGCCCTTAGCCCTGCCAATGTATAGTCATCGATCTTCATATTTTATTTTTTCCTTTTCTTCTTCTTTTTTTTATTTTGTTTTAAACTTTGCCTGCCAGTTCTCCCCAAGGGAGAGTGTACCTGTTCGACACCTGAATTTCTTTATCTAGTAATTTATGTTCAAGAGTTTTTTATTGCCCTATTCTATAACACTGCTTTGAAAAATGCATGTAATTTTCCTCATGTGGTCTTTTCAATAGCCCATGTTTAGATTAAGCCAAATTGATTTGAACAGTGAACCTATACATATGTGATCCCATTGAAATTGCTCTGCGTTCAAAAGCCAATTGGTAACATGGAGGATTGGTGTTTGTAACAGAAAGATGATCTTTTTTTCCAGAAGATAATAAGGTGACCAGATTGAGAAGTGAGATTAAAAAAAATCTATTTGTCAAAATGATAAATGCCTAACACAACAACAAAAATGACACCATCTACAATACCTACTCCCTCCATTTCATTTTACTTGACTCTTATAATTCGGTCGTGAGAAAAACTTGTCAAAATTCCAATTAAACTCGGATCTGAACATCATCTTGATAACGTACATCACATGTGTATATTCAGTGTATCTATCATACACAAACTTTTTGAGATATACAGTAATATCTAAATGGATACACTAGTATACAACAGGATATACAAGGATACATAGATATTCAACCGCTTACCAACCTTTTATTTGTTGTCAAGTTAATAACTATGAATAGTCATCAACTTTGAAGAAAGAGTAGACCCCATTTTCATACGACCAATCTTACTCATCTACAAACATAAATCGATACACACGACCAAGAAATTAGCAATCTTCATCATAGGAAACTAGACACGGAATACTCCAAAAAATAATAAAACAAAGTATGAAAAAATCTTAACAAACACAAAAATAGCATATAATTTTGAGACTTGCCGCTGTGAATGAAAGGTCTTCGTGAAGCCGAACTCCCTGCCTTCTTCTCATGAGTTTTCTTCAACTTTTATGCTTCCAACTTTATCATTTTTCCATCCAATTTGCTCATCGTGTTCGTTGATCACTTCTTTGAGCTCATTTACTTAAATTTCATCAAATCAAGTTAGTTTAAGGCTATTAAATTATCCTTAAGAAAGCATAAATAAAGTATAAGAAAATGTGCAAATAGATTAGCCACCTTATCACCTCCATGTCCACATCTTAGTCTTCTTGTGGTTAAAAGGAGGGTAGAGTTAGGTGGTAGAGAGAGTTCAAAATATGAGCCTAAAATCAAGAGAACCCAATTTTCCTAAATTGATTAGTATTTTTATTTATTTATTTGAAATATTATATCAGTTAGGTAATTAGGTGTAAATATTCATTGGGAAAATTGTGCATTATAGCAAACTATTAATTCAAAATAAATGCTATAGCTACCGTTTCATTTATTTCCAGTTCTCATCGAACTTCTTGTCATTCACCTCTCTCCCCTCTCTCTGGAATCTCTCTCGCCACTGACCTCTTTTTCAGTCTCTCTCCCTCACCTCTCACACTTTATACAAACACAAATGTATAATTTGTGTTTGTGTTTGTATAAAGAAAGAGAGACTGTATATACAAATACAAATATATATTTCTCCGTTCTATACACTTATGATCATACAAATACACATCTTCCCCTGTCCAGTTCTCTTTTGAATTTTTCCCTCTCTCACTTTATACAAACACAAATTATACAAATATAATATATAATTTGTGTTTGTATAAAGAAGAGAGATCTTTGATATACAAATACAAATGTTTTAACTCGATTCAATTGTATACGAATACAAATTTTATGCAGATATACAAACACAATTATTGATACATATACATAGTAGTTACATACATACAATTATCTAATTGATATATATATATACAATTCATCTCTCTCTATTCTTTGCCCTCTCTCGCTCGCCTCTCTCCTCTCTTTCCCAATCACGCTTGTTACTCTTGCCTAACACAGAGAACATATACATATACAAACGCAATTTTTATAGACACAGACGAATTAACACTTGATTTATACAAATCGCCGCGATATACAAATCATATGTTCCATAGCAAACATAATTTGGCTATGGAGTGCAAATAACAAAACTATAGCTATAGAGCGCTAATATGATTTAGCCTATATTAGGTACTATAGCTATAGTTTAAGAAAATTGTAATTCGCGGCTATAGTTTCCCCAATTCTTGTTATTTGCCTGATTTGTATAATTCAACTAATTTGTATTAATTCAGAATTTGTATAATTGTATCATAATTGTATACATCTAGAATTTTGTATATGTTTGCCCTAGCTATTTGTATACGATTTATGAAAAATTCATAATAAATTACCATGTTTGTATATTGACAAGCGAAATATACAAACGGAGTCCTAAAAATTTCCTAAATGTATAAATTCAGAATTTATATATACTTACCCTATTTGTATATTCTCAAGCGAAATATACAAACGGGTAGAAATATACAAACCGCAACCTCCATAGCAAACAAAACTATAACTATAGAGCGCAATTATCGAAATTATAGATATAAAGCCTTATTATATCTATTATGTTTGTTATTTCTAAATTTTTCTCAAGACGGAGGATTGATCTCACCCACCTTCCTAAAACTTGAGTTAAAAGAGCCTTAGTTTCAGCCTTCTAAACCAAAGCACCCATCAAGCTTTTTTGTTCTATGTGTGCTCACCGTTATTTATATACTTAATCAATTTGGTATTTTTCTACTTAAGTATATATATAGTTTGAGTCAAAATCAATGGGAGCACTCGTAACATACTACGTGGGTTCGTTTATGTGACTGATATCCCAGATACATACGAATCACTCTAAATTCATACAAATATGTGTATCTAGTATATATTTAGTGTGATTCGCATGCATCTAAGATACATGCGAATCTCACTCGCCTCTCTCCCTATTTTTGTGTATATGGTAGCAAAATGCATATATCTAAGTGTAAGATATGTAGAAAACTCTTTATTAGTAATAAAATACGCAATAATTTGAAAGTATAGATAATAATAATAATAGTATGTATGATATTGAAGTATATCTCACTATCTAATTTTTTTTCCATCAATCATTTAAGTTGAACACCACTCATAGTCTCGTAGACAACAATCTAACTTTTAATGCCCATGCTTTTAGGGATGGCAATGGGGCGGGGTGGGTTTAAGGCATTGAGAGGCTGATTGAAGTGAGTTTTTTTAAAATTAATGCGGGGCGGGTTGCAGGTATATGTGATTTTATGTGGGTTCAAACTTAATTTTAACTTTTTACATGTAATAAGAGTGATAAAGTATTATTTATTAAAATAATTTCTTTAAAGTACTAAAATATTCAAGATAGTAATTGAAAATGACTCAATAAAAAATAATACAATTTCTTATATGTTTCCCAATTGACCTCTAAAAAATAAAATTTTAAGTCACCATCCTACTAAATTAATACTACAACTTAATGAAAAAATAAATTTATTTTTATAAATTTTATTTTTAGTATCAAAATTTTACTACAAAAAGAATGTACATGCTTTGCCATTTGGGCCAGTTGGAGGAAAAGACATGAAGCAAAAAGTAGCCACATGAATATGCAACTTTTAGACTAGATGAGAGGAACAAACTCACGAGAGTCATAACAACTTAACACCTAATAGGAGTTTTATTAAATTAAAGGTTAGAAATCATTAATTTGCATTAATTGGATTCCAAAACATGAAGCATGGTAGTTAAAGATCACATTTTATTTTCTCTTTTTTCCTCACTTTCCTTTCTGACAAGTGACAATCTTTTCTACTTTTAAACTTATTGGGCCTAATCAACAAAAGTGAAATCTACCAGAAAGTTGTCTTTTCGCATTAGATTAAGCTTTTTCCTTCTTGTATTATGCTTCCCTCTCCAAAACTTTAGGATTATTTATTTCAAAGCATTTTAATATATATAAAACTCCTCTAAATTATCATGTTTTTTTCAGTTTAATACTTAAATTATGGAATGTTGTTGTTAAATGTTACCTTTTGAACTGTAACATTTTTTATTTAAATCCTAACCTCTCTAAAATGCATGTGACTTGGAGAATGGTTTCACTCTCTTTGTAGAATGTGGAGCTAGAAAATAGACAAAAAAACAAAAAAAATGAAAACATATGTGTCACTTTACATTATTTTCTTATTTCTGTTTTTTCTCGTTCATTTGTTATTCTTCAAATATACAAATCTTTTCTATTAACAACTAATTGGAATTCATAACCTTAAAATTATAGTAATATAAAAATAAAATAATCAAAAAGATAAATTTAGTTAAAAAGTCATGAGCAAATTTTATCATAACAGTGCATTCAATTTTAAAAAAAGGATTACTCTAAAATAATAGTAATAGTAAGAAATTACAAAAAAAAAATTGTACATGAAAGCAAATTTTTGTTTCTTATTTGTTCTTTCTTCTTAGCTTATCTAAATTTATTTATTTCTTTTTCTTCTTCTTCACAATCCGATAATGTTTTATATGTATATAAATTCAATTGCAAACTCGTAACAGTAAAAAAAAAATCTACTCAATAATAACAAACCTAATTGAAAAGTTTGAAATATTAAAACATACTTAAATAAATGTTGTGCATGTTATGGATTGGTCTTTTTTAATTGAGTCTACCAAAAGAAAAAAAAAATCATTCTAAAACAAATGTAAAATGCCTGGTAAATGCTTCTTTTTTTGACCTATTTTTTCGCTATAATAATAATAATAATAAAAAAGTAAGGTCACTCTTATGTTACTTGGCACTGTAAGAGGGTTTAAATAAGAAATGTTATAGTTTAGTTGTTAAATTGATAAAACTTGGATAATTTAAGGGATTTTTGAGGTATTAATTTGATAAAAAGGAAAAAAAAAATGCTCAACTTTTAGACATTGGAGTGTAAAGGAATTGTTACATCAACACATTTAAAGCAACAAATGGCCAATAAGCTTTTCCCTCGTAAAAATTACTTAACTTTTATTTTTTTTATCAAAAATCACTTAGAAATGTTACTCATAAAGTGACTCAATTTATTTAATTATTTTTAAAATTTTACAATTTTTAATAGTATTTAATTTTTATTTAAAATTAAAAAAAAAATCTATTTAAACTATTTTAATGATTCAACCCACTAAAATATAAAAAAAATTGTATATAATAGCAAACTATTAATTCAAATTAAATGTTATAAATATAGTTTGATTTAATTGTACCCCATAGCAAACTGTTGCTATTTCACTTCTCTCTTGGTGAATCTCGCTCGCCACTCTCATTCTCTCTCGTCTCTCTCGCTTTTATACAACGCAAATATATAAAATGTGTATGTATTTCTATAAGGCGAGAGAAAATTGTATATATACATATATTTCCGTTCCCCTCTCTCCCCTCTCCCAGATCTCGCTCGCCTCTCTCGCTTATACAAACAGAAATGTATAAATTGCATTTCTGTTTGTATAAAGCGAGAGAAAATTGTATATACACATGCAAATACATATATCTTCGTCCTATATGCTTATAATTATACAACACAAATATTTCCCTGCCCAGTTCTCTTTTACCTTTCTCTCTTTCTCGCTTTATACAAACACAAATTATACAATTGATCTTTTGTATATGTATATCGAAACAGAAACAGATTATATACAATTGTTTTTTTTTTATATGTATAGCGAAATATACATATTTATGTTTGCTATGGAGCGCAATTATGCAAACTATAGTTATAGCATACAAATGTGATTTTTGTGTTTGCTATATGTGAAAGTTGCTCTAAAATATACTCTCTCTGTCCCTAATTACTTGTCCACTTTTCCTTTTTTTAGTTGTCCTTAATTATTTGTCCATTTTGACAAATCAAGAAAAGACAAAAAAAATTACATATTATATCCTCAATTAATTACTTTGAAAAAGGTAGAACTTTTGAAAATCTTAAATTTTTAATTCATCCACTTCATAATTAACAGGGGTAAATGGTAAACTCACTATGTCAATAATTATTTTCTTAATAGGCATCTCAATTAAAAGTGGATAAATAATTAGAGACCGAGGGAGTATAATATTCATCATTTTATTTCAGCTGAACTTCTCTTCTTTGAAATTAGCTTCTTCTTTGCCTATAATTTAGGAGAACATGCTAATTCATTTATTAGCATCTTTTTATTTTGTTCAATTCTTACAAGTCAAAATCCACAATTCAAGCAATGGATTTCATAAATTTATAAGAAAATTCAATTGTTGACAAGTCCCTAAAACATAGCATTCCAAGTTCAAGCCTATTTTTAGAAAAATAATTAACGGTACTTTAAGATCATTTATTCACGAAATTACCTTTAATTTGGGACCTAATTGTGCAACTTGTACTCTCAATTTATATGATGTGTCTTGCATAAGAAAAAAGAATGACGTTTGCAACATGTGGTAACAAGTTATAAATGTTTGAGTGACTATAAATCAATATTGTATTTTTAGTGAGTTAAGTCATTAAAATAGTTTAAATACATATCTTTTTATATTTTTAAAATTTTGGTTTCAAATAAAAATATCATTTTGGAAAATTTTAATAAAAAATCAAAGTTGAGTAACTTTCTGAGAGAAAACTTCATAATTGAATGACTCACTGCAAGAAAACTGTGAATTATATGGGGATCTTACCTGGGAAAAATATTTCGCAGGAAATAGATGCGGATTTTCTTGCGAATATTTTAAATTCCATACTATTAGGATATATTACCGGCGAATTATATATTCCCAACAAATTCCGCAGGTAAATTTGGCGCCATAATGCGCAAATTTTGTACTTGTGACATCACCTGAGGAAATATATCGGCAGGTACATTATCTCTAGGTAAATCCGTAGGTACATGGACAGATATATATTTTTTTTAAATCCTTTTTTTTATCCATAAAAATATCTCTAGGTAATTTATCCTATGGATTCACATGGAGATATTCTGGTGGAAATTTATATGGAATTTTATTACCTGGAAAATTATTTGTTGTGGATTTAGCTGGGGACATATTCTTAGGGATTTATCTACACAATTTATTACTTGGAGAAATATTGGGGGATTATTTGCTGCGAATTTAGCTAGAGACTTATTGTTGGGATTTACCTACGAAATTTATTACTTGGGGAAATATTGGGGGATTTCGTTGTGATGAATTTATCTGGAAATTGTCTTGGTGATTTGCATAGGAGTTTTGTGACTTTAAAATTTTTCTAGAGATTTTGCTAACTATAGATTTAGTGAAAAAAATTTAAACAATTTTTTTTTCCTTCCATCCTTACCTTTAAATTTGTATTATTTGGAAATTTTTTCTTTATTTAATTCAAAATATTAATGAGTAATTAATTATTACAGTTTTAAAAATTAAAAAAATATTTTTGTAAATTTGGTTGGAGATTTTTTGAGGGATTTGCTTGGATCTATGCATACTTGATTTTCAAAATATAATTTAATTGAAACTTTTTTCTTGAAATCTAATTATCTTTAAAAAATTGGAGTCCTCGAGAAATATTTTTATAAAAATATATTTACCAAAATTAAAAATTATAATAATATTAATAATGACAATGACACTAGAATTAATTTTATTGTTAAATATATACTATACTTTTAGGTTAAATAAATTATGATACAATAATATCAATTTAATATGGTGTTGAAACATTACCACAGATATCAAGATAAATATTTTTAGCTAATTTATAATTAATATTTAATATCACCAAAAACCATATATACCATTTTTATTTTGATTTTTTATTTGAAAGTTACAAAGTATTGAAATTATATGGTTAGGTATTTTTCCATAACGTTGGAAAAATAACTATCATAATTATAATTAATTTTGATTTAATTATTTTATAGTAAATTGTATTATTGAATAAGTTAAGCACTATTTTTAAGTAGAAAAATTCGAGTATATACCTTATTAATGTGAAGTTTAATTACTTTCTCATTAATAGAATTATATAAAATAAAAAAATAAATATTTTTTACTTGTCTATCAAATTGATATATGATTTTTTACAAGCATTAAAATTTATATAATTTCTCTATAGTAAGTTATTAAATGTTATTTATTTCTAAATATATAATTAAGTATTTTAAAATATAATTATTAAAAGATAAATTTAAATTATAAATACCACACATATCTAGTAAGAAATACTATTAATTGTTGATTATAACTTCCTTGCATATTAAACTTATAAATAAATTTATATTTATTTATAAGAATTTGCATGTGTAATTTAAATTTTTCTATGTTTAATATGCTTAGTTATGATATTATCTCATAAAAAGTGTAAGCATAAAATTTCATGATATGTTGTGTGGCAATGATTTATTTTAAATATATAAATAATTTTCATGTTTTATTTTTAAGAGTTAAATCACATGAACTTTAGCTAATATTTTAAGATGTAATTCGTTATCATATTAATATGAGATGACTTTATAGTTCTTTCTGTGTAATTTATGAATATTAAAATTATATTTTTAATATTTAATTAATTTAATTTAATTTAGCTTTAAAAATTAATCAAATTGAAGAAAGAACACAAAAAAATTAGTGTAATATCTTTGCTACTTCTTGTACCACATCGATGGAAGACCCTAAGAAATTAGGATATATAATGCTAAGAGTTAGAATATTGGAAGAGTGGAGCAATTATGTATGGGTGGGCACTGGGTAGACAATGGAATTTAATATTGGGTAATTTGGGTTGGGATTAAGTGTTACCCATTTAGTATGGGTAGACAATGGTATTTCTTATTGGTAATTAAGAAGAGGTGTGTATGTGTATGGGTGGATAAATACGGGGTAACCAAGAAGAGGTGTATATGTGCATGAGGTTCTATAAAACTAAATAATTAATTAGGAGATAATAATTTATTTCTTAAAAAATTATTAGAATATTTTTCATGCGGCTTTATTTTGTGAAAAAAAAAAATTGTAAGAAAATTCGTATTTTGTTACTGTTTACCAAAAAAATTTAGGATATTTTTAGTATTTTTTTTGCAAGAAAATCCGCAAGTAATTTACATGCGAAATATAAATTCCTAGGTAAATTAGTTGCGGATTTTGAAATTCGTAGGAAATAATTACATACGAAGGTATTACCATCGGATTATTTTTGGTAGGAAAATCCGAAAGAAACTTAGTTTCCTGTGAATTTTCGTATACAATCCCTAGGAAAATCTCCATATAATCCACACTTTTCTTGTAGTGACTTTTTGATTAAAGATCAAAGTCGAGTGATTTTTTTGAGAGAAAAATTCATAATTGAATGATTATCTGAAATATTGATACTTTATTTGTTAAAAAATTGAATCTTGTGCTAGGAAAAAAAAAGTTATTTGTGATACATGAATTAATCTATTTCATATATTAGACAATTAATGCTAAAATGCATGTATTTTTTTTTTTGTATAGTAACTATGGAATAGGAAAATGCTTAGAATTAAATTGATTATGATACATGTATATGAAATAAGTATATGTATGCAAGAGGAATTATTATGAATACCTACGCACTATAGTAATTTTATGTAAGTTAAGTTGACGAAAAAATATATTCTCCACTTGTCTTCAAGAAATAATTTGAATTATTTGATTGTCCACTCCTCCCCCATTTTCCAATACTATTCCAGATAACTCATATTTCAGCTTGTTCAGGGGTGGAGCCAGTGTATTCAATCGATATTCCTTCATCAAAAAATTATATTATATATCTAGATAAAATTATATTTTTTACATATAAGTATAACATATTGACAGTTTTTCATTTTTTTATGAATTTAATTTTTTATATTTTGACATTTCTTAGTAAATTTTTTATATTTTGACATTTCTTACTATTAGTTAGGCAATACAAAGGTTTATTAACCTGGAGACGCAAAGATGAATTATTAATTGTCTGGTCCATTGATAGAATAGTTTACCAACTAATAATGTCATGTTTGGATGGAAACTAGTAGAAAATAGATGAGAAATCATGATTTCCTTTTGGATTTGAGTGTTCAATCATTTACTTTTATATTGAGGAGGTTAGTTCCACAATTCAATAATTTTAACTTAAATAATTGAGTCGACCATTTTCAATCAGACAAATCCCATTACGCCAACTATTAATTTAGGGGTCATTTGCTAACGAGTTAGAGCATAAATTATTCATGTATTAAATTCTATAAATACTAATAAGGATCATGTTTGATAGCATTTTTTGCTTTGAATAAAATTAAATAACATGATTGTAATGTGCTTAGACTAATTCAAACTTCACTATTTATGTGGTGATGTTTTTTCTAGGTAAATGTTTATTTGGTGAAAGTTATGGCCAATGCTTTTTAGAAAAAAGGCACGTTGAACTAAACATATGGAAAAGGTATTGGCTTATTATATTAGGACCCAAATTATCCTATCATTTAGAATTACGAATGCATTATTTCCATGTGATACAATTATGAAAGAATGGAAAATTACTTTATTTTATTAGATAAATTCTATATTCATAACACTAAAACAGAAAAATTAAATTTTGTGCATTTTTTTTTGTATCTATAACAATTAAATATTATTATAAATATATAATAATGAATCACTATAACACTAGAAAAAAAATTCAAAACTGGTGATATAGAAAAGTGTAACTATATTTTACATCACATGAAATTAACTTTTGGGTGTAATTATTAATTATAGTTGCCATGTTGTCAATCAAAGGTGACCTCATAATATAGTTGTATGATATTGGTGATGCCACGCAGTTTAGTTTAATAAAATATCACTATCATTATAAGTTTGATTATAGGTGATGTCACGTGATTCCGTTTATTTTAATTTGTTGACTAATACAACCCAAATATATAAGATAGCCAGATAGGAATGTTTTTTGTCATACGTAAATTAAAATTAGATCCCTCTCCCTCTTCCATTATGGCTTCTTCCTTTTTTCTTTTCTTTTTAATTTTTTTTTTGTGTGTGTTTTTGTTAATTTCATATAATCGCTCAACTAATAGTTATTATTATTAAGGGTGTTTATAGTTTGGATAAAAATCAATCCAAATCAAATTGATTAAATAAATTAATTTTAATTGGATTTGGTTTGGTTTGGATTTAGATTTTTAAAAATCGATAATATTTGGGTTGGTTTTGATTTTGCTCAAAAAATAACCGAATCGAACTGACAAATTATATACATATATTTTATTACTATCCATAAAAAATATATTATTTTTATCAATAATTTTAAATATTTTATATATAATTTCATCAAAATTTATTCATAATTTATTTATGGAAGCAAAATCGCCCAAGACGAGAACATTTATCTTATTGGTTTCATTTATATGAATGCCTATGACAATTCTTAGTGGGACTAAAAATGTCACCGTCTCTTTCGTCTAGGCCAAAATGGTGAATTTTGAAGCTTTAATTATTCACATTAAATTTAATGATTAAAAGTTATGTAATGTCAGATGGTTTAACTATTTTTCTTTTTGAATGAATTGCTGTCTTTTTCTCCTCTTTTGAATGAATCATTTCTTTAATTTTTGTACATAATTAATAACCAAATTACTCAATTTCTCAATAACCGAATAATTATTTATAACTATTGATTGAGTTACCATCGGAGAAATGAACTGATTGTCAATTTGATTAATTACTGAATTTAAAGATTCTTGCTTTTCTTGGAAACTGGGAAAAAAAGAAAAAAATGATACATTTTTTTTTTCAAAAGTTCAAAATGCTCGATGTACCATAGATTATCCCTTAATTTAATCTCTTGTAAAATACTCATTTTGAATTTATGGGAATGACTGCTAGACGCTAGTGTTTGGATTTACGTGTTGAGTGGCATGTTCCAATTTGGATAATACAATATGAGGTGTCAACACGTAGATCTATAAAACAAACAATGAAAATATTATTTTTTATTACTTAATTAACTATAAAAAAAAAAAAACAAAAAACAAAGGGAAGCTAATTTAATTGAAGAGTTAATTTTGTACCCTTTTCATACACAAAATTTTGAGCAAAGTTTCATATATATATTTAAAAGTAAATTCTTGCTATGTTATGATAAATAAAAATCTCCTTCTACATTTCATAAATATGAATCTAATTTCATATATAAAAGTGATTTTCCAATTAAGAATGATGAATTGGGCTAGTTAGAACAAAATTGTTGAAAAGTAAAAAGTTAGCACATATTAGTCAAAGGAAATTTAAAAAATAAATCAAGGCATGTATGTAGAATTTGAATCTTCAAAGTCACCTCAACATACTGAACTAAATCAATTGCATACATTGCAGTGATGCACAATAACAGAGTGTGTAATTTGAATATATGAAAAGTAAAATATATTTTTCTCCATGGATAATTATGTTCGATTACAATAACTATTGAAAAAATATGATTAGTTACATTATTACCAAATATAAAAACAAAATAAAATATTGAAGTCAAAAGCATACAATGACATTCTCTTAATGCTATTATTGAAGATTGTAAATAATTACTAGAAGACAATACACAATTATTGTATACATAACACTTTTAATTTGGAGGAGGCAAATAATGTTCAGATAACATTTCGGTAAATGAGGACCACAAATATAAAGAATATTTACTACTTACTAGTATGATAATGACGGAGTCAAAATTTTTATTATCAAAACATGAAGAAGTAAACACATAAACTAGCAAAAGGAAATTTCATATACATTATATGTTACATAAAAATACATTTTAATTATATATAAATAGTATAATTTTTCATCAAAAGGGATTTAGATGACCACAGTGACCAAAGAGGGGCTCCACCCCTAAATATGGGAAGATGCATTATTTAATATTTTTTATTGTACCAAAAAGGACATGAAAAGTTGTAAGAGGGAAAACAATATTTGTAGATACTTTAATGATTGTCATAAATATTTTAATATTATATTTTATACATAAAAAATTATTTCTTACAAAATATTATTATTATATAATATTTTGAGTATGATTGTTATTCTCTTATAGAAGAGTAATATTAAAAAGAGTATAGTGCTATAATGAATATCATTATGGTTATAAAGAAGTAAGATATATTATGAAAAACAGTTCTGAAGGTTGAAGAGTTATATACGAATGATCATTATAGAGAGGTTTTGAAGGTTGATGAGTTTTATAACGAATTATCGGTATTGAGGTTGAAGAGTGTAATAACGAATGACCATTATAGAGGTTGAAGAGTGTTATAACGAATAACCGTTATAGAGAGGTTATAAAGGTTGAATAGTTTTATAAAGAATGTCTGTCATAGAGAAGTTCGTATAAATGATTGTTATAGAGGTTGAATAGTTTTATAATGAATGATTGTTATAGAGAGATTTATATGAATGACTGTTAAAGAGATTAAGGAGTTTTATAATGAATAATTATTATAGAAAGGTTTGTACAAATAATTGTTATATAGGTTGAAGAGTTTTATAATGAATGACCGTTATAGATCAGATTGAAGAGTTTTATAACAATGACTATTATAGAGGAGTATGTACGAATGACCGTTATAGAGGTTGAAGCGTTTTATGACAAATGATTGTTATAGAGAGGTTTGTACGAATGACCATTATAGAGGTTGAAGAGTTTTATAATGAATGATCATTGTAGAGAGGTTGTACGAGCGATCGTTACATAGGTTAAAGAATTTTATAACGAATGACAATTATCGAGAGGTTGATTGTTCCTATATAACTCTAACGTGCAGTCAAATAAATTATTTTTAACATGTGACAACAAATGATCGGTTATCAATATCACTAAGTTAGTAATTAATCTTTTCATTTGTGATACTTTTTTACTTTTATTATGTCCCAAAAAGGAATGATATTTTTTCTCTATTTAAAATTTCTCATTTTGCTTTATTAAAATTATTTATGACCAAAACATATAACTTGTCTTAGTGCACAAGTTTCAACTTTTTTTCCTTTTTAAACTTCATTCCAGGGGCGGCTCTAACTTCTAAGGCTTGGCAGTGAGGCATTGCCTTAGGCCTTAAAAATTTGAAGGGCCCAAATTTGTTTAAATTATTATTATCATTAATTTTATTATATATTAATATAATTTATATAAATAGATTGTTATTATATATTTTTTTATTATTATTTATTTGAGAGTATTTTTTACTAATAAGTTCATAAATTCTCATAATCTTTTCACTCATTATTCGATATATTTGTTTTAACTTCCAATTTTAAATTTTATCCTTTTTATATAGGAACTAAGTTATATATATTGATAACATAATGAAGTTTTTTCAATCTTTTCTTAAACTACGTGAACACAAAAATATTCATGCACAAGCTTTCTTTTCGTTTTAATTTAATATATTATATGAAAATTTTATAATTTGTTTTAGATATTCACGTGCTACTTAATGAAATAAATTATATCATTTTAAAAGAATTATATCATTTAAATTAATCAGAAATTTGGATATTTTTGTTAGTATCCATGCTAAAAACTTCAACTATTAAGTTATGTATGTTCTTTTCTTTTTCTTATTTGTGATGATAGCCAAATTAAAATTATAATTTGAGTTTTGAAGCTTAACATCGATAATCCATCACTTTTATTTTTTGTACTCTTCTTCCTTCCTTTCTTTTTTTTTTTTTGTGTGAAATTTGATATTTTTTGTCTTAAATGATTAATCTATTGCGTAGAAAATAATTTTTTTTTGTCAGTGTATAAATTTTATAAAATAAATTTAAGGGCCCTGCTTCATTCTAAACACCATCCTATAAAATAACTATTATAACTAATTGGGTTTTATAAATATTTTCTTAAATATATAGAGGATTTAAACTTTTTAAATTTCTATCTTTATAAAGGTAGGAACTTGTCTATTTTGTTGTATCCAACAAAGCATTTGATGTAGCCAAATCAGCCTGTAAATTCCTTCCAAGCAGGATTTTATCCAAATCTCATTCTACGAAAAGTTACACTATTTATATTTAAATAATATTGAACTCTTCAAAAAAAATTGTGTATTTACTTTTTTTCAATTTAACCTATAATAAAAATTATGACTGTCAATATAATCTCAAGGAGAAAATGTGTAAAATAGTCCTTAATATCATTCATAAAGTTTCTAAAACCTTCCTTCTGGACAAACTTGAAAGGTAGTTCATCCACAATTACCATGCAACTTAAAACTCTCTTACATTGTTCTTGCTCAAATTTCCAAAAAACAACAACCACATTACTCGTATTTTCTCCCTATTTGAGTTTGACTTTTATCAAGACTTTTAGGCATCTTTGTACATGTTAACATATGGGTAAGCATTGCCTTCGTACCATTTTTAACTGAATCAGCAAAATAATCTTGACCGCAATGCGTACACTTTGATTTCTTATTCCCTTCAATTCATCAACAAATGATCCAAAATGATTACATGCTCGAGACCTTTTCTTTCTTTCTTTCTTTCTTTTGTAACCTTTGGCTGAACAGATTGTGTTTGACGCATAACATTTAAATTAATACTTTCATCACCTAGGACCACGTTGAAATATTTTCAACCATATGTATGACTCTGTAAAATATGATTTAGACAATAATCAGGCAGCAATCATGAAATCATTTTAAGGTAAACTAAAGAGATTTCTTAATGGAAGTCTTCAACATTGCTGAAAAGGAAAAAGAATTTCTTAAGAAAAATAATCATATGCTTACCAGATTTAACCTAAATTAGGGTGTTTGATTCTGATCGGGTACATTATTTAAGAGCAAAATCAATTTTTTTTTGAGGAATTGAGTATGGAGAAGAGGAGAAATAAGAAAAACATACAGATTACAAAAGAGGAGATATTATACAAGGATAGATATTAGAGAATCGTCGTTGTTGCGAACCCTCCTTGGAAACTTGTTGGTGTTGCCGCCGTCGTTGGCTCATTGTTAATCCTAATTTTACTCTCTAGGTTTAGAGTAAAAAGTAAAGACTAACGCGGTAAGTAGAATACTGAAAATCTGATATAGACATATAGTTATGTATTAAGTTATTCATATTTAACAACTATTGTCTTATTGGGTTATCAGTTTATCCAATAATTCAATAGGAAAAATTGAAACCGAACCAATAATCCAATAACTTTTTTTTATAAATCCATTAAAAACTCAATAACCCAATAACAATAACCAAATAACATTTTATTGGTTGGTTCGATTTTTGCACACCCCTATTAATATGAATAATGCTTTATTTTGATCTTTAATATATTTTACTTAATTGAAATAGTTCTTAATGTATAATAAAGGTGTTTATTTTAGTTTTTGATATATTTCACTTGATTATAATGTTCCTTAATGTATAACAAAAAGTGTTCATTTTGTCTTTTATCCTAAGCCTAATAGATTTATCAAAAAAGAAAGTGTTAAATTCAACTATGGACCATATGTGGCTGACAAAATTCACCATTTGTTATCTTTTTTGTTAGCTCCAAAAAAAGAATTCCATAAAATCTAACACTATTTTCTTTACTTTCCCCAACAAAATTTATTGTTTTCTCTTTCAAAATATCATTCCACCGACTCAATACTCATTTCTGTTTTAAGCAAGAGAAGATAATAAATTTTGTTAGAGAAAGTAGAAACAATGACATTAGATTTCATGGAGCTTTAATTAGAGCTAACAAAGCGAAGACAACAATGGTGATTTTGTTGGCCTCGTACGTCCGCGGTTAATTTAATATATATTTTTGATAAATCTATTAGATTTATGACAAAGAATCAAAATGAACCTATTTTGTTATACATTAATAATTATTTCAATAAGTGAAATATATTAAGGACCAAAATAAACACATTTTATATATCTTAGACCATTTCAATAAAGTGAAATATATTAAGGGGTCGTTTGGTGTGAAGGCTAATACCAAATAATCCTAGGATTAAATTATAGTATAACTTAATTTGTTGTTTGGTTGGAAATTTCGGAATAACTTATCCTGAGATTAATAATTAGTACCGGGATAAGTTATCCCTCCTCTTGGGTGGTATAGTAATCCCGGGATAACTTATCTCGGGATAAAATAGGTAAATGACAAAAATGTCTCTTTCAACCGTTTTGTTACTATCACTTTTTACATTCATGAAGGACATTTTTGTAAATAAATAAATTGTTCTTAAAATTTATTATGTTGAATACAACAAATCAAACACTCAATAAAAAATAATCTCATCATAACTAATTCTATCATAATTAATTCATTATAACTTGAATTCAAACCAAACAACTCCGAAGGACCAAAATAAAGAATTTGTCAAACAGTAAGGATCATTTCGGTCATTCTCTAATCCCAAGTGTATCTCAAACTATACAAGCCCCCTGTCATTTTCTGTGGTCATCACCTATATATAAAGCAGTAGACTAGTAGCTTCCCCAATCCTCTACCTTCCATCATGGCCACCCAGTACCATTCCAGTTATGACCCGGAAAACTCCGCCTCCCATTATACATTCCTCCCGGATCAACCCGATTCCGGCCACCGGAAGTCCCTTAAAATCATCTCCGGCATTTTCCTCTCATCTTTCCTTTTGCTTTCTTTAGTCTTCTTTCCGATCCTTAACAACCAGTCACCGGACTTGCAAAGCAACTCCCGTTCGCCGGCGCCGCCGTCAAGAGGTGTTTCTCAGGGAGTCTCCGATAAAACTTTCCGAGATGTCGCCGGTGCTAGTCACGTTTCTTACCCGTGGTCCAATGCTATGCTTAACTGGCAAAGAACTGCTTACCATTTTCAACCTCAAAAAAATTGGATGAATGGTAATTAACTTTCTTATTTTGACTTTTCTGTAATTTCCTATTTATTTGATCTTAAAATTGAAATAAATTATTAATACTTATACCAGTTTTTTTTGTTCTTAATGATATTTATGGCTATTGATCTGTTGGGTATCTTTTGGATTCTGATTGGATGCTATTCTGCAGATCCTAATGGTGAGTTCAAAGTTAATTATCATCACTATTTTCTGTTAGTATTTAATTAGTTATATTCTTAAACCATGAATTAAAACTTTAAAGGCAGTAAGATTCTCTCATGAGGTAATTATGGTTTTATTTGATTTATGCCTATAAGTGCCAACCAATCCATGAATGAGCAAATCATTAATTCGGGTGCTTATGTATATCATCTCTGTTAATCCTTTTACCTTTTACTCAAAAGGAAATATTACTCCGTCCAAAATAATTGATGTTTCACATAATCAAGCGTGATGTTTAATTTTTTTTTTTTTTCAAATTTACCCTTGATATATACCTAATCCCTATAATAATTATGCCAAATCTAATATGAAAGGAAAATCATAATTACAGATATTTTAGTCACAATTAATTCATGTTAAAATATCAATAATTTTGATTGGAGGGAGTACTAATTAGGAAAATAATTAAGTTAAATCATTTTCACTATACATTGTTTAGATTAAGGACGAAATAGGGGAGGAATCAATTATCTTATTTTTGTAAATGGATAAGTATTTTGAAATAACAAATTTTAAGAAAACACGACAAGCCAAATAGAGTAGGATGGATGGAGTGTATTCTAACCTTTCTAGATATTCATAAAAATTGGTTGAACAAATTTTAATAAACACGACAAGTTGATGAAATAGGCTTTTTGTTCCAATATAATTGGGATTAACATGAGATCGTGCGGCAGCAATGTTTTTTGGTTTTGGGTAATTTTCCAATAAAAGTTAAACATATGATTGGTCAGTTTTATACAAGTTCGGAAACCAATCACGTTATGTGGGCCATACTTTTTTGTAGTAATGTAATAATTCCATTAGTTGGGCCCCCACCCAAATTAATTGTCCATCTTTCCACTCGGTCATTTTCTCTTCCATTTATTTTTTTTGAAATGGAGTAGGTTATCTTGGCCGCTTAGCAATTACTATTACCAATTCGAAGTCATAAAAAAACCAATTATGGATAAAAATATATAACATAAATTTCATGAGTTTATTTATTTAAATTTTAGGGGAGGAGGACATAACATAGTTACATATCACTAGTAAAATTTGTTTACGTAGCTTGTTGAAGAATCCAAAAGTCAAAAATAATAACTCGTGGCGAAATTTTCAATAAAAGAAGGTTATCTTTTTGCCGCAAAAAGCATAGCAATTTTGGTACGGAACATATTGAGATTTCGTAGAGTATTTTACAATTCAAATTGCATAGAACAGTGCAAGTAAAATACATAATTACTTTGAAATTTGTACTAACGTGAATAAATTGGTTAACAGGTCCACTGTACCACAAGGGATGGTACCATCTTTTTTATCAACACAATCCAGATTCAGCTATTTGGGGAAATATCACATGGGGCCATGCCGTATCCAAGGACTTGATCCACTGGCTCTATTTGCCTTTTGCCATGGTTCCTGATCAATGGTACGATATTAATGGTGTCTGGACTGGATCCGCTACCATCCTACCCGATGGTCAGATCATGATGCTTTATACTGGTGACACTGATGATTATGTGCAAGTGCAAAATCTTGCCTACCCCGCCAACTTATCTGATCCTCTCCTTCTAGACTGGGTCAAGTACAAAGGCAACCCGGTTCTGGTTCCTCCACCCGGCATTGGTGTCAAGGACTTTAGAGACCCGACCACTGCTTGGACCGGACCCCAAAATGGGCAATGGCTTTTAACAATCGGGTCTAAGATTGGTAAAACGGGTATTGCACTTGTTTATGAAACTTCCAACTTCACAAGCTTTAAATTATTGGATGAAGTGCTGCATGCGGTTCCGGGTACGGGTATGTGGGAGTGTGTGGACTTTTACCCGGTATCGACTGAAAAAACAAACGGGTTGGACACATCATATAACGGCCCGGGTGTAAAGCATGTGTTAAAAGCAAGTTTAGATGACAATAAACAAGATCACTATGCTATTGGGACGTATGACTTGGTAAAGAACAAATGGACACCCGATAACCCCGAATTGGATTGTGGAATTGGGTTGAGACTGGACTATGGGAAGTATTATGCATCAAAGACTTTTTATGACCCGAAGAAACAACGAAGAGTACTGTGGGGATGGATTGGGGAAACTGACAGTGAATCTGCTGACCTACAGAAGGGATGGGCATCTGTACAGGTATGGACTTCGATTAACACATTGTTTTGTTGTTTTACTTTGCATCATACACAATAATCGTGCGAAATTATATCTATCAGTAGGGAAATTTCTTATTTAGAGAAGTTGTATAATCAATGCATTTGTAGGTGAAGTGAATTGGAGTTTTTGTTGAAGTATGTTCTCAATTATATATGAAACATCTCTAATAATTTCGTAATACGAATAATAACAGAGTATTCCAAGGACAGTGCTTTACGACAAGAAGACAGGGACACATCTACTTCAGTGGCCAGTTGAAGAAATTGAAAGCTTAAGAGCGGGTGATCCTATTGTTAAGCAAGTCAATCTTCAACCAGGTTCAATTGAGCTACTCCATGTTGACTCAGCTGCAGAGGTTTGTTGCGCGACTTTGTTTAAAATTACAAACTTTATACTTATACGCGCTTAATCTGCAGTCTTAAAACTCGTTGGCTATTGTGCAGTTGGATATAGAAGCCTCATTTGAAGTGGACAAAGTCGCGCTCCAGGGAATAATTGAAGCAGATCATGTAGGATTCAGCTGCTCTACTAGTGGAGGTGCTGCTAGCAGAGGCATTTTGGGACCATTTGGTGTCGTTGTAATTGCTGATCAAACGTTATCTGAGCTAACGCCAGTTTACTTCTACATTTCTAAAGGAGCTGATGGTCGTGCAGAGACTCACTTCTGTGCTGATCAAACTAGGTTTGCTTCTATTTTCTCTATCTGGCACAATTAATTTGTCATAATAGTCCTTGTAAAATGGAGATGGATAAAAGTAGCGCATTGTGATCTGATATATGCAGATCCTCAAAGGCTCCGGGAGTTGCTAAACAAGTTTATGGTAGTTCAGTACCCGTGTTGGACGGTGAAAAACATTCAATGAGATTATTGGTAAGTGATGATTCCCTTATTTTACCTTTGTTCATATCAAGCTTATATTCAATTCTTTTAGTCTTGTTGGTCCTCAATAATGTATGCTACAAAAGTACTTGGCAGTTGCATTTGAGTAAAAGTTCTATTAACTGAATTTTAGGTGGACCACTCAATTGTGGAGAGCTTTGCTCAAGGAGGAAGAACAGTCATAACATCGCGAATTTACCCAACAAAGGCAGTGAATGGAGCAGCACGACTCTTCGTTTTCAACAATGCCACAGGGGCTAGCGTGACTGCCTCCGTCAAGATTTGGTCACTTGAGTCAGCTAATATTCGATCCTTCCCCTTGCAAGACTTGTAATTCATCAAGCCATATCTTCTTCATTCTTTTTTCCATTTGAAGGTTATTTCACCGATGTCCCATCAAGAAAAGGAAGAGAGGGAGAATATGTAGTGTTATACTCTACTTATTCGCCATAAGGTTTAGTTGTTGTCTAGCAATGTCAGCAGCGGGGCTGATCTATAGTGTAATGTATGGGTTCTTGGAAACTGAGTAGGTCTTACTTGGATTTTATGTAAACTTACGTACAAATAATTTATTGATTTCGGTTCCCTGGCAGTTACAAAACTGACACGGGCACCTAAAATATTTGGGGCAACGAGATTGACATTTGAGCTTAAGCAGTTGCTTACGTGATTTCGCCGGAGTCTATATAAACACCGTAAAATCATCAAATCTATGATCGTTTGGTATAGAACTAACTGGTTTGATAAACTTATTTGACGCTCTTCATTTTTCCTCCGATAATTCTTGCATGCATGTGTATAAATAGTGTATAAGAACTGTATAAGATATATTATTAGTGATTCTATATATTTTTTACTAATCCTTATTTACTTCCCTTTTGTGACTCGAGCCGACAACCTTAAGATTGGAGGTGAATGGTGTTTATCATCCGATCAACACTGATTATACATTTATTACATGTTTATTTTACACAAAATATAACAATGATTCATTTTCTATATACATACTCTAGAGTTACATAATTTATACAATAACGATACAATTCTATATGCAAGGTCAAATTTAGGAGGGAGTGAGGGTGTTCACTTGAACCAATTTGGTAAAAAAAAAAAACACGGTATAAATAAAATATTTTTAAATGTATTATGTATCAATTGTACCCAATCAAAGAGAGGATGAATACAATAGATACAAAATACCAAAAAGTTATGCACTAAATAATAAATACAGAATAAAATGCAAAATAAATACAAAATACAATCCTCTCTCCTCCCTCTCGCGATCTCGCTCGCGTTTCTCCTCCCTCGCGTTTCTCCTCCCTCTCTCGATCCCACTCGCCTCTCTCTTCCTAATATGTATTCATTTTGATACAAATTAGTTTGTATTTGTATTTTTTTTCTCCGAAATTCGTAAAAAAAAAATACAAAAATATAAATGCGGAGCAAACCAAAATATTATTAGGCATCATAATTACTGAAAATGTAGTTATGGAATCCTTTTAAGGCATAAGGTTTGTTGTTTTCGAAATTTCCCCCTTTTGGAACCCCTTAGTGCAAATTATGAATCCACCTTTATCTATACATATCAATATGATACATTCTTTATGCATATACAATATACATTTTCTATTCAGTAATGATATAATTTCTATACACATAAATTTAGAGTTGTAAAAAAAGGTCAAACCAGCCTATCCGACCCAAGTCTCGCGGGCCAAGAAAATTGATGGGCTAAGGCAGGTCGGCCCTTCATTTGAAATGCCTGAAAAATGATCAAGCCAACTAGGGGCGGCTCAAACCCGTTGGTGGCCTAAGGCCAAAATCAAATTAGAGGCCTTAAAAAATATATATATATATATATAAATGTTTTTATTTTAAATCTATTTTTCTAACTTTTTGAGATGCAAAGTTGTTAATAATTTTTGTGTAGTCAATTTCTTCTAATAATTCTTTTTCAATCGATAATATAGTCAAACCACTTAATCTTTCTTGAGACATTGTCGATCTTAAATAAGATTTTATTATTTTTAATTTTGAAAAACTTCTTTAATTGTTAACATTATTCTATAAGCAATGTAAGCATTTGGAAAAGAATCAAGTCTTTTTATTTGATTGAGTATCTCAATTAGAGTATTGTCTTCTACTTTTATGATTTTCCTTAACACTTTTAATTCAGAAAATATCAATAGAACAAGTAGATTTTTAAGCTTTGAATAAGAGAGAGCTGTAAGATTAGAAAAGAGAAAGTGAGAAGAAATAGAAGGGAGGAGGATAGAATATATAAAATAAAATTAGAAAAAAAAAAATAAGGTTAAAAAAAAGAAGATAACTTGTACATTAAAAAAAAGTACACAATTTTTTATTGGAAAGTTAAAAAGTCATAGTACTGTCACTTCATTTAGCCGTTTGGTCTTAGTTTTTTTTTAAAAAAATTTAATCCTTCCTAATTAACTTAAAAATGGGGCCTTTGCATTTATTGTCTTAGTTCTAATATATATTTTTTAATTTAATCCTTCCTAATTAACTAAAAATGGGCCCCCCTAAAATTGGGGGCCTAAGGCAAAAGACTTTTTTATTAGCCTTGCCAGCCGCCCCTGAACCCAACCGAACCCTAGAAAGGCGCGGACTAGGCTGGTTAGCCCTTCTTTTATTTCTTTTCAAACTCAAAATTCTATAACATCAAGAAAATGAGACTATTTTCAAATCAAATATGGGAAACAATGGTGTTGTTTCAATAACACTAGCGAAATATCTAATGTGATTAACATGTATCTAGGCTACTAGATATGTGAGCTACATGTATCTGGTGTGATGCATCCAGATACGCAAGCGAGATAAGAGAGTGGCGAGCGAGATGGGTAGGAGGCGAGGGAACGAAATCTTGTCTATGTATCGTAGATACATGCGAATTCACTTGAATAAAGTGCATCTAGAACAATTACACCTAATTTTGAGTCCATGTACCCCAAAATACATGAATCTAGATGCACCAAAATCTAGTAAGATTTGTAATGTTACAACATAGCGTGCATCTAAGTAATTACCTCATACACCGGTGAGATTTCTGTTACTTACTGTTAAATAAATAGTTTTGACCCATGGGCCGACCCTAGCCCGTCCCCAATCAAGACTCAAGGGCCAAGGGCTTATAAGATCTAATTTTAAATGGGCTTGAAAATCCTATCACAACCCTACCCAATAACGGGTTGGGTTGGACCAACTCCATGAGCTAAGCCCATTTTGACGACTAGACACATAATGGAACAATTGAAAAAAATTATGAAATGAAATTATTTTTAAAACAATAAAGATAATATTTTTTTTACAGAAAAATTACATAATTACACAACTTAAGATATTATAATCTCTAAAAGTTCCTACCATTTGAATTAATTACAAAAATTTCTTTTTTCCTTCTCTCTCTCTTCTAACATCCAGATACATCACTCGACCTCTCTGAAATACATTACAGCTTTGCTTGTGTACAATGATTTGATACAAATGTTACTATTGATACACAACCCCAATTATTTCAAATCTAAATATGTATGAATCTGATTTATAATTATATTACTGATACATAACTTATGTATCATTTGCTATGTATCGAGTGAATGAGCAATGTATCCACAAGTTCTGAAAAATCCAAAATTATTATAATTTAAAAAACTTTTGAGATAAGATGTAATTATCGCCTAAATTATTGAGGTTTCTTTACTTTGTACTATTTTTTAAGCTTCTTGAACTATCCGATGTCAATGGTTTCACCCACATAGCCATTAATAGCAAAGTGCAGACCCAGTTCATTGGGATGAATTTGGGCCTATATTGTGGTCCACGACTCAAAAAATACCTAATCCTACACCAGATTGATTGATGATTTCTCATTTTTTTATTTTTTATAAATATTTTTTTTCCCGCTAAATTCAAAGTAGTCAAACACTCAAAAATTTTGAACTGATGATCAGAGATCAAGTTACCTTTTCATTTATTCTATTATTATTATTATATTATATTAGAGACAAAAAGGAAAAGCTCTCATATTAAATAATAAAAAATATAGAATTGACAGAACCATTTGGACCATTCTTCTCCTCGTTAAAATAGTATACTAATATACTATATAATTTGGGCTCGACTTTATATAAAATTCTGATATATTATTTGCTTTCCCTTTTTTGCATTAGTTTTTTTTTTCTTCCCATTTAAATAAGAATACAGGTTTATGGGTATTATAAAACGGATCCTTATTGAATGTATAAATTGGCAGTGCCTGTTTGCTTTACGTAATGTTTACATACTAATTTCAATATTTCATTGACTTTCTGTTTTCTCTTTGAGTTTGTTATTACTCCTATATTAATTGCACTTGAGACGCCGAGTCTTGTTCTTTTCGGTTTTCAGTAACCTGATAGAATTGGACCATTTCAGAGTCTTTGTATAAAAATAGTAATATAATGTTGAGTAACGTATATTAGTAATGTTGAAATTAATAAGGTAGAGAGAAAGTTATGTTTGACATTATATTTTATCTACTATTTGATTTTATGTATTAAGTATGTATTGCATTTTTTTTTATTTACAAAAATATCCTCCATATTCTTTAGTTGTGTATGCTTTTAGGGGTAATTCTATCTAAATCCATGCTTATACATGTGTAAAAACTCTTGTATTACTAATATCATGGTTTACTATGTATTAATGTGTAAATTTTAGGTTTAACAAACATAAAAATCATATTTGTATGCTATAACTATAGTTTATATAATTGCGCTCCATAGCAAACTTTATGTTTGCTATGACTATTAATCTGTATATTACGGTATACATCTATATAAAAAATATGTATTTGGGTCTATTTGTATATTTTGGTATACAAATGGGTCCTGCATTTGTATATTTCGGTATACAAATGGGTCCTATATTTGTATATTTCGGTATACAAATGAGTCCTGCATTTGTATATTTCGATCTATTTGTATATTTCGGTATACAAATGGGTCATGCATTTAAATATTTCGATCTATTTGTATATTTCGGTATACAAATGGAATGACAAAAAACATGAAATGTTTGCTGAGAATTACAAATAAAAGAAACTATGACTATAACATTTAACTTGAATTAATAGTTTGCTATTTCATATAATTTTTCCTATTAAGTATATATATAAAATGAATTAAATTGATAATAATTTTTATTTAAAAAATTATTAATACTAAAAATAATACTTATATTATTTTCTCTAATACATTCCAACAAGCCACCCCTTTTATGCCTAGAATCATGATGTTATTTTGTTTTGTGCTCAACGACCAATCTTACCATAAAGGAAGCAGCAGAGGCGGAGATGAGTGAACATAATCCCTTATTTTTCAATGTAAATTGTAATTGAATATATTTTTAGATTTTTTATGTGTTAGTAAAATATTTCTTATTGGAAGGACATCCCTTTATATATCTTTTAAAAAAAGTGATAGCTTTGGTTTTAAACCTAAACTTAACCACATTTCCTATTTTGTACAATTAGATTTCCTAGAGTCCACTTATATGATTTCGTATTTGTACAACTTCATGGGTTGAACCAAAACACTTTCTGTCTCACTGATTGAACTACTTAACTATAAGGTCCTTTTTGCCCCAAGAGCTTTTTGCCTAAAAAATTGAGGGTCTTTCTGAATCTTAAAGTGCTTTAGAACTCGGCATTCATGTTGGGGCTAATGCCTACAATTTTTAGCCTCACTAAATCTTCATTTGTTTTTATCATAGATTTAAATAATGAATAATTAAGAGGTTTGTTTTCAATTTTTGAATGTGAAAAATTTAAATATATGTAAACATATTAAATATGAGAAAAAAAATATAAATTTATTATTATTTGATTAAAAATACAATATTTATGTATGCCAGTGATGACAGAGATGATTTATAGTGATAGTGGTAATAGTTGGTAATTAGTTGCTCGTAAAAGTGGTAGTGATAATTGTGATGGAGGTGGTTGATGTAGTGACTGTCATGATGGTGGCGACTAGTAGTGGTGGTGGTGATTGTGAAGTTGGTTGATGTTAGTAGTTGGTGATGGCTAAGAATGTTTGGTGGTTGATGATGTGTTGGCATGGTAGTTGGCGACGATGCTAATTGTGATGATGGAGGTAGTTGATAGTAAGGATTAACCGTTGTGATGATAGGGTTTATAGTGCTGGTGGAGGTGGTAGTGATGGTGACGACGGTGCTGGTGGTGGCAAAAGAATATATGGTGATTGACAATGTGTTAATGCTAGGAATTGATTACAGTAGTGATAGTGATTGACAGTGGTAATGATGGTGGCAATGAATATAATTATAATGATAAGGTGGTATGAATAGTAGCAGTTCATGGTTGGCAACAATTGTGGTTGTTAGTAGTAGTTGGGATGACGGAGGCGAATGGTGATTGATGATGGTAATAATGGTGATGGTTTTGATGATAGATGTAGTTAGTGGCAGTGACGGCGGATGGCTATAAACCAAATAGTGACAAATATTATCTATACAAGATATTGTTTAATGATATTAAATTTTTGTTTAAGATTTTAATAATTAAGATCTATTTAAATCAATTAAGTACTTAAATCTTAATAAAATTAATATTTTTAATAATTTAAGATTTAAATCATTCAAATTTTCATTAAGGGCAAATAAACAAAGCCTCGATATCCTTCCCACGACTACTATAATCAAATATGGTGTTGTTTTATAAGAGTTGAAGAGGAGGGCCATAAGCATGTGGATGAACCTTATTTTGTTACTATTCCAACGATATTTCAATTCTCACTTAAAATAATGATGATTGCTAATATATTTCATTGCTTGATTTATTTATAATCACATACGAGTAAGTATTTTATTTGTATATCATGTGTTTTTTAGATGAATATACAGTCACACATCATTATATTGATAATATTTGTTTGAAATTTTTATGATTGTTTTAATAAGGTATTGTTATATATATATAGAGAGAGATCTCATTTAATTATTATAAACAAATATACACAAGAAATTAGTTTAATAACTTTGAATATCAAAAAGAAAAAGTGTATTTATTAACCAATTTAATTAAAAAAGAATTGCAAATTTATGCACTCAATATTTATGTTTTGCTTTATTATTATTATGAGTGACCGAACTTCTTTCTAGGATAGTTGAGCTGAACGGTGAAAAGTTCTTAAGGATACGAAAATCTTTAATATAATATTCGTGTTGATTGATGTTTACTTCTCGTTCTTTTGACGATGTTTAACGGTTGCAAACGTTAGTCAAACTACAAATTCTAGTTTTACTTAAAAAAGTAAATTAGAATTGAAAAAAATAATTATTGAGAATGGAAGGTGTTAACCCTTGCTTAATAAGTTCACATAGAATATATGAGGAATTTACATGGCTTAATTAAATATCATCGGCTATATTTATCACCTTAATATATATATATATATATATATATATATATATATATATATATATATATATATATATATATATATATATATATATATATATATATATAGTTGAATGAAAGATCATTCAACTATTGAATAATATTGAACGATGGGGGTAGATATCACTGTACACTAGAACAACCTGTTAAGATCTATATCGATGGTATAGGCATATTCAAAATTTTGAGATGATAGGTGTTATTACGAAAAGATGGATCTAAGATATAAATTTAATCAGTTTGACATTTAGTTTCTTATCACTGAAAATCATTAAAAAATTTAAATTATAGGTCTAATATTATTTTTACCTATCCAAACCACTTAAAGAGGTGTTACCCAATTTTAGAAAGGAAAATAAAAGCAAAAGATAAATGTGATGCCTTGATCGGTCATTTTTAGAATTTTTTGTGAATTTACCCTTTTTCCCCTCCTGATATCGCTCCCAAGTCTTTTATGATTCAATTTGAAAAGTTGGTTTCTAACTTTGAGCTAAAATATGAGAATTTTGTAAGCTTTGGGTTTGAAAGGTTAAGTTGTTAAGAAAGTGGTTTTCGGTGCCTTTTGGAGTTTTGAGTGTTGGAATAGAATTTTGTAGATTCCATCAGTCCCGGAACGTGAAATCTTGGATTATATATCCACAAAGGTCCGCTCTCGGCCATTCCACACGCTGCCTAGCAGAGATGTGGTTATTTGAAGTGGATTCTCTCTTTTGTAGTAGATGCCGAACCTGCTGTGCCCCATTGACTCTGATTAGTGAGAGTTGTCAATTTCAAATTTGGAGCCTTTTTGAGGATTTGAGGCCTCAAGTTGTAAAACTGTGGAAATTTAGCCTTTGGGTTGACTTTGGTTAACATTTGAGGTTCGGATGCTCGAAAAAGAATTTTGAGAGTTCTATTGGATTCAGGGGATGATTTTAGACCTAGGTGAGGTCTTGGTTGATTTTTGAGAGGTCCCGAGCTTGTTTTAGCCCTTTTGGGTGTTGAGTTAGTTTCCTGTGGTTTTCACGAATATCGGGTCAAAGATACCTCAGATTCATGTTTTGACAGTATCATTGAATCCAAAACATCGAGTATATTTGATTTGCCTATGTGATTTGAGTGTACAGGGTTTCGAATGAATTTCGAGGGTCCTTTCAATGTTTTGAGAGTTGACAGAGTTGCTGGTGTCCGCATGCCTCTCATTTACGAAGGTAAGTCGCTTAAGCGACCTTCGCAGAAGCAAGAGCCTCTTGCTTAAGCGAGATTCGCAAAAGTGAAGGGGGCTTCGCTTTTGCGAGATGCACATTTTTGCGGGGTTCGCTTTTGCGACATCAGAGTGGGGTTTTAACCTGCAATTTTTGTGGTTTAAGCCCCATTTTTCATTTTTGATCTTAGGGAACCCTTGGTGGCAATTTTTGAAAGGATTTATTGTGCTAAATCATTTGGGTAAGCTTTTATGATCCTAAACCTTCATTTTCCTTTGGTTATTTATGAATTCTAACATCAAAATTTGAGATTTTGATTGGTAAATGACAAGATTTTCAAGAACTAGAGTTCTTAACTAAAATGAAGATTGTGAACTGATTTTGAGTCCTTTTTCGAAATCTTCCCCAATGAGTTCCTAAAGCCTTAAGTAATGTTTTCAAGTATTAAGTTTCAGATTCAAACCTTATTTTTGAAATTGGGTTTTGAGTTGATTGACCCATTTTTCAAAGTAAATGATGTGGGTATTGTTGTTTCTGGAAAGTGATTGTAAATACTTGCTTGTATATAGATTGTGTGGCTTTGAAAGTGATTCGGAAGGGGAAGACTAAACTATTGGAGTGATTATGGATTGATTTAATTAAGACAAGTGATCTCTTAAACCTTATATTCTAGTAGAATTCGTGTATTCTCTTTGTTGTATTGTGTGTTGAGCGTAATGAGAATGAGGAGAAGAGATAATTGT
This sequence comes from Solanum pinnatisectum, assembly GCA_035578085.1. NCBI lineage: Eukaryota > Viridiplantae > Streptophyta > Magnoliopsida > Solanales > Solanaceae > Solanum > Solanum pinnatisectum. Next base: position 35,683,134 of record CM069078.1, read on the forward strand.
CCACTTGATTGTAACGACCGGGTTCCGCCATTATAGAAAAGCAAATGGGGAAAAATTTTGGGGCTGAAAACTTTTTCGTAGTAACTTGAAATTTTCCAACCTAGTCCATCTTTGGACAAAATCGGAGTCATTAAAATCTAGGAAAATCTTGTAGCAATTGGGTGATCTAATTATGATTTTGATCACATGAGTAGATATCTAACGCGTTAAGAAAGTCGTATGACTTTACATAATTGAATTCGGGTGAGTAGAACTCCCGAAATTGATTTTATCGTGAACAGGTAATTTTTGAGTGTCGTTGGTTGAAGGTGTGTTATGAAATTGGGCCATTGAAATTATTAAAATAGCTCACTGTTTTGTGCAAGCCGATTTGATGGGGATTTCTACGTGGCGAGGCGTAATAGCGGTGAGGATGGCGGGCCAAGTAATGACAACTTAAAGTCGTAAATAAACTTCAAAAAGTTTTATTCTGTAATTTTTGAACTTGAGAGCTAAGGAACTAACCCGGGGCTTTTCTTGACAGTTTTCCACCACTCTTAAGGCTAAAGGTAATATTTTCACTCCCCGAATCTATTTTTCGATCCGTAGAATGTAATCTAATGGGTAATTATTGATAGAAGAGGATTTTGATCTAGAATTTATGATGGGAACATCTCTAATTGGGAGATTGGGATCATGGGTATGATTAGGATTGTTAGTAATCCGAGTAATTATTGATTGTTTATTGATCCCGTATTATATTGATTGTTTGTAGACCAAGAATAAGCGAAACGAATTCGGAAAGGGAAGGATCAAGTTTTTTAGGGTTTCAAGCTTGTTTCGAGGTAGGTGATGATTGTGATTCTATGGTTGTGTGATGTATGTTTGTTTTTGCTTAATTATGATACATGTATGTATATGCATGTTGCAATATTGATCACATTAATTGTAAATGAGGATATATGAATGATGATTGTCATGAATCATGACTTGATTGTATGATTACGAGAATGTACTTTGTGATTGTGATTGTGGCTTGCTGAATGGATCGGGTGTTGCGTTTTGACACACTAATTTGGATCGATTGCCACGTTTTAGCATAATTATGGGATTGGTTGTCATGTTTTGGCATAATCATTGAATCGGATACCACGTTTCCGTATGTTAACTAATTTGGTTTGGGTTTCATGAGAGGACCAATGAGTTGACATAATTGTGTATCTTAAGAAATATGAAACTGTACCTTGTCCGTAATTATTGGTAATATTGTATATGTTTGATATATGTATGCGATTATGTTGTTGTAATGACTTATATATGTTACAATTCGTGGGATAGCCACGTGATCCTACCAGTACACTGTAGTTGTATACTGATACTGCACTTGCTATTTCTTTGTTGAGTACAGGGTATCTTCAGACGGCTATTAACAGACTTCGCTTAGAAGATCAAAGATCGCCGATCGAATTCAAGGGCGAGCTAGTTCTTTCATGCTGCCATGAGTTCTCTTCCTGTCTATGTCCACATTTCGAACATAGATTTTCTAGTTGGGTCTATGTCCACATTTCGGACGTAGATTTTCTAGTTGGTTATTAGTTCATTAGTTTGAGGTTGTAAGCCTTCTTGTTTAGACTTTGGTTCATTGTTAGAGTTTTCGTATATTGACTTTCAGGTTCTAGGTGTATTTTCCGTATTGTTTAGTTGTTAGATCTTTTGAAAGTTTATGGGAACTTCAGTTTTTAGCTATTTAACTTGCTTTTGTAACTTAGATGCTTTAGTCTTTGGTTTAGTTGTTTAGTTTGGATTGTAGTAGTGGTTCTCCCACCGAAGAGTTAGTGTGGATGCCAATCACGACAGTCTGGATCATAACAAAATTGGTATCAGAACCTAGGTTTGTTCATCTCGATGTACCAAAATGAGTCTAGTAAAGTCTTGCGAAACGGTATGGAGACGTATGTACTTTTCTTTAAGAGGATATAGGACTTTAGGAAATCTCTCTGTTTTCTCTTGTCTCCTTTCGTGCTTTAACATGATTCCTCGATTCGAATTGGTATCTAACTTCATTCACTCTTCTGTCCGCAAATGGTTAACACTAGATTCAACGGAGTCAGCCTGTAGCTCCCGTCAATGCTCTAGTTGAGGAATCTACCGCGAAAGGTCGCGGTCGAGGCAGGGGTAGTAGAAAAGCTAGGTGTAGAGGCCGAGGAAGGGCAACATATGTTAGGGATGGAGCACCAGTTGGAGATGCTCCCAGAAATGAGGCCCCTCCTGCGCATCATGAAGAGATAGAGGAGAATGTTGAGGTTGAAAATGTTGAGGATGTTAGGCAAGAGGAAGAGGTGCAGGCTGAGACTACATGTATTCCTCCTTTGGACCAAGTGTTAGCTCAGCAGATCATGTCATTCTTGAAAGGGTTGGTTGGTTCTGGAGTGCTTCCCTCTGTTCAAGCAACTCAAGATCCTACTAATCCCCATATTGCTAACACTGCGCCCAAGGTGGGTGGGACTGGAGGTAATGATATTTTCTTTCGTCCTTTGCTGGGTTTTGTTATGACTAGTAATGAGCATGTAATGTTGACTAAGTTTTTGAAGTTAAAGTCTCTTGTATTTCTTGGTTTTAAGAGTGAGGATGCTTATAAGTTTATCTTAGACTGCTATGAGAGGCTTTATAAGTTGGGAATTATCCATCAACACGGGGTTGAGTTCGTGACTTTTCAACTTCAAGGTGAGGCTAAGTAGTGGTGGAGAGCTTATGTGGAGTGCAGATCTTCCACTTTACCCCTACTCTCTTGGACCCAATTTCATGCTCTGTTTTTGGAGAAATATGTGCCTAGGACTTTGAGGGATCGTAAGAAAGATGAGTTCATGGCTTTGGAGCAAGGTGGTATGTCTGTGGCTGCTTATGAGGCCAAGTTTCATGCTTTGTCTAGATATGCTACTCAATTGGTGACTACTGAGGAGGAGAGGATTCGTTTATTTATTAGGGGACTAAATTCTGAGTTGCAGGTATTATCCGTTCATCTGACCTCTGTAAGGAGGAGCTTTAGTGTGGTAACTGACATTGTTAAGAAAGTGGAGGGGGTGAGGTGAGACGGTCAGACTAAGGCATTGGCTAAAATGGCCAAGAACTCGGATAACTTTCAAGGTTCTTATTCGGAGGGGGGAGGTCCATAAGGCCAACACTTGCAGCCAAGCCAATTCAGTCTGCTATGCCCGCCTCTACAGGTAATTACTCGAGAACTCCATCTCATAATTTGATTCAAGATAGTCAGGGATTCGCGCCTTCGACGGGCGGCAGACCATCTTTTGATCGTACTTACTACAATTGTGGAGAACCTGAACATATGAGGAGAGATTGTCTTCATTCACGTGTGTTGGATTCCACACAGCAGATTAGAGGAGTGGTACACGCGAAAAATGGTAATAATGGTCGAGGGCATCCACAAGGTGGTGAGGAGGTAATTAGCGAGGCCCTGGAGGTACATGGAATGGCAACGCAGGCAGAGGTAACATGCAACCAGGCAGGGAAGTAGCTCGTCAAGATGATAAGGCACAGTGTTATGCCTTTTCGGGCAAGAATGAGGCAGAAGTGTCTGACGCAGTGATAACATGTACTATTCTTGTCTGTGACCGAATGACTAATGTGTTATTTAATCTGGGTTCTACTTATTCATATATATCCGTGCAATTTGCCTCAAAATCTGCTATGATTTATGATATACTTGATGCCCCCATTCATATTTCTACCCCAGTTGGAGAGTCAGTTATAGTCACCCATGTCTATCGTGCTTGTCCTATTTTATTTATGGGTTTTCAAACTTGGGCTGATTTGGTGATTTTAGCTATGATTGATTTTGATATAATCTTAGGCATGACTTGACTGTCCCCCAATTATGTTGTGCTTAATTGTAATACTAAGTCTGTAACTCTAGAAATTCCAGGAAGGAAAAAATTAAAGTAGGAAGGGGTGTAAAAGCCTAAGCAAGCTAAGATCATATCCTCCATTCGGGCTAGAAAATTGATATGGCAAGATTGTTTGGATTATTTGGCTCATATTAGGGATGTTGAGGTTGAGACTCTATCTATTGAGTCTATTCATGTGGTCTCCGAATTTAGAAAAATGTTTCCTAATGACTTGCCTAGTATGCCTCCGGATAGAGATATAAACTTCTGCATTGATTTAGAACCTGGTACCCGCCTTATTTTTATCCCTCCATATCGCATGGTTCCGACAGAATTAAGAGAGCTTAAGACTCAAATCCAAGAGCATCTTGATAAGAGATTTATTCATCCTAGTGCTTCTCCATGGGGTGCTCTAGTTTTGTTTGTTAAGAAAAAATATGGCAGTATGAGAATGTGTATAGACTACCGACAATTGAATAGGATCACTATCCGAAACAAGTATCCTTTACTTCAAATATATAATCTTTTTGACCAATTACAAGGTTCATCAGTTTTTTCCAAAATTGATCTAAGGTCTGAGGATGCGCCCAAGACGACGTTTATAACCCGCTATGGGCACTACGAGTTTCTAGTTATCTTTTTTGGATTAACTAATGCGCCTGTAACTTTCATGAGTTTAATGAATGGGGTGCTCAAGACATTTCTTGATTCATTCGTCATAGTATTTATTGATGATATTTTGGTCCATTCAAAAAGTGAGGAAGAGCATGCAAATCATCTTCGTATTGTTCTTAGTGTTCTTGGAAAACAAAAGTTGTATGCTAAATTTTTTAAATGTGAATTTTAGTTGACTTCTGTTGCATTTTTGGGACATGTAGTTTCAAAAGAAGGGGTAATGATAGATCCCCAAAAGATTGAGGCGGTTAAGAATTGGGTTCAACCTAGCTCTTTGACGAAAGTTAGTAGTTTTGTGGGGCTCGCTGGCTATTATCATCGATTTGTAAAGAACTTTGCTTCTATTGCCACTCACTTGACTAATTTAACAAAAAAGAAAATACTGTTTGAATGGACTGAAAAATGTGATGAGAGCTTCCAAAAGCTCAAGACTCTTTTGACCACCGCACCCATCTTAGCATTACCGATTGAAGGTAAAAATTCTATTGTTTATTGTGATGCTTCACATTCTGGTGTGATTGTTGTGTTGATACAGGATAAGAATGTTATAGTTTATGCATCGCGTCAATTGATGGTGTATGAGAGTAATTACCCAACGCATAATTTAGAGTTGGCAGCGGTAGTGTTTGCTCTTAAGATCTGGCGGCATTATCTTTATGGTGTTAAGTGCAAAGTGTTTACAGATCATCGTAGTTTGCAACATGTGTTCACTCAAAAGGATCTGTATTTGATACAACGAAGATTGATGAAGTTACTCAAGGATTATGATGTCATCATTCAAAACCATCGGGGTAAGGCTAATGTAGTGGTAGACACTTTGAGTCGAAAAACGGTGAGTATGAGTAGTTCAGCTTGCTTAAGTGTAACCAAACGACATTTGGCTAAGGAAATTTAGACCTTAGAGTCTAAATTCATGCAATTGGTCATCTCAGAAAAAAGTGGGGTAATTGCTAGCATTGAAGTGAGGGCTACATTCATTGAAGAGATCAAGGCCAAACAATTTGAAAATGAGAACTTGAATGAACTTAAGAAGAAGACCGCGATTGGTAAGGCATAAGAGACCACTCTTGATACAGAAGGTGTGCTCAGTTTTAAAGGAAGAATTTGTGTTCCTCGAGTTGATAACTTGATTCAGAAATTGTTGACAGAATTCCATGGATCGCGATATTCTATTCATTCGGGTGTGACCAAGATATACCGAGATTTGAAACGAATTTATTGGTGGCCGAGCATGAAGGAGGATATAGCGGAGTTTGTGGCTAAATGTCAAAATTGCCAACAAGTGAAGTATGAACACCAAAGTCCTGCAGGTTTCTTCAATGAATGCCAATTCCGGAATGGAAGTAGGAGAGGATAGCCATGGATTTTGTAGTTGGTCTTCCCAAGACTTTTAAAAAATTTGATTCTATTTGGATAATGGTTGATAGATTAACTAAGTCAGCCCATTTTATTCCGGTAAGAATAGATTATAATGCTGAACAATTGGCTAAAGTATATGTAAAAGAGATAGTGAGGTTGCATAGGGTGCCAGTTTCTATCATCTCAGACCGTGGTACCCAATTCACATCCAAGTTTTAGAGGAAGTTACATGATGAATTGGGCACACAACTCACTTTTAGTATAACTTTTCATCCACAGATGGACGGGTAGTCAGAGAGGACTATTCAAGTGTTAGAAGACATATTGAAGGCATGTGTGATTGATTTTGAAGGACATTGGGATAAATTCATACCTTTGTGTGAGTTCTCCTATAATAATAGTTATCACTCTAATATTGATATGGACCATTTGAGGCACTTTATAGGAGGGGATGTAGATCTTCCATAGAATGATTTGAAGCTGGAGATTTGAAACCTTTGGGAGTTGATTTAATGAAGGATGTTTAAGATAAGGTGAATAGTATTCAAGTTAAGCTATTAGCCGCCCAAAGTACACAGAAGAAGTATGCAGACCATAAGGTAAAAGATATGGCCTTTCAGACTGGTGAGAATGTTCTTCTTAAGGTATCACCCATGAAAGGGGTGATGAGATTTGGCATGAATGGCAAGTTAAATTCGCGATATATTGGTCCCTTTGAGGTTCTTGAATGTGTAGGGCCAGTGACTTATAGATTGACTTTACATCCTAATCTATCTCGACTTTATCCGGTATTTCATGTATTCGTGTTGAAGAGACATCATGGTTACGGGGATTACATCATTAAATGAAACTCAATTGAATTAGACAAATACCTTCAATATGAGAAAGAACCAATTGCAATTCTTGATTCTGATGTGCATAAACTGAAGACCAAGGAGATTAAGTCCGTGAAAGTTCAATGGAAGCATCATCCAGTTGAGGAAGCTACTTGAAAAACGGAGAGGGACATGCCAGACAAGTATCCCCAATTGTTCGTCGATTCAGGTACTACTTCATTCCTTCCTTAAATTATTTTTCCTATGTTTGCCACTCGGGAATGAGTGATAGATAAATTGGTATCTATTATAACGATTGGATTCCACCGTTAAAGAAACGCCAATGGGAAAAAATTTTGGGTCTGAAAACTTTTCCATAGTAACTTGAAATTTTTCAACATAGTCCAGATTTGAACGAAATTGGAGTCATTAAAGTCTAGGAAAATCTGGTAGCAATTGGGTGATATAATTATGATTTTGATCACATGAGTAGATAGCTAACGTGTTAAAAAACTCGTACGACTTTACGAAATTGAATTCGGATGAATAGAACTCTCGAAATTAATCTTAGCATGAATGGGTAGTTTATGAGTGTCGTTGGTTAAATGCGTGTTATGAAATGGGGGTATTGAATTATTAAAATAACTCATTGTTTCGTGCAAGCCGCTTTGGTGGGGATTTCAAACTTGAGTGCTAAGGAACGAACCCAGTGCTTTTCTTGACAGTTTTCCACCACTCTTAAGGGTAAATGTAAGATTTTTACTCCCCAAATTCATTTTTCGATCCATAGAACTTAATCTAATGAGTAATTATCAATGGGGGAGAGTTTTGATCTAGAATTTATAATGGGAACAACTCTAATTGGGAGATTGAGATTATGGGTATGATATAAGGTTGTTAGTAATCCGAATAATTAATGATTGTTTATTGATTCCCGCATTATATTGATTGTTTGTAGACCAAGAACAAGCAGAACGAATTCGAAAAGGGAAGGATAAAGTTTCTTAGGGTGTCAAACTTGTTTCGAGGTAGGTGGTCGTTGTAATTCTATGATTGTGTGATGTATATTTATTCTTGTTTCATTATGATACATATATGTATGTGAATGTTGTATTATTAATCACATTAATTGTAAATGAGAATATATGAATGATGATTGCAAGAAATCATGATTGTTTACATCCCCACTTTATTCAAATAGGGTGAAACGTTGTGGTAGCTCAAAAAATAATCAATTAAGTCAATTTTAAAAGAATTTTAAGAATAAACAAATTTTAAAAAAGTCGCCACCTAATTTTAGGAAAAAATAGAAAATCATTTAAGTGATCTACGAAATATTAGATTCTAGATAAGGGGTTCAAGTTATTTCGAAAGAAAAGTGTTAGACATCCTTTGAAATCCACAAATGTGAATTCCGACTGAATTCACTTTTTCAAATTGAGGAAGAGATAAAAATAAATATACAAGTATAATAAATAAGGAATATATACACAAATAACAAAATAAAATAATAATAAGAAATAATAATAAATAGAAATTATAATTTGAACTCCGTTTTGAGTAGCTTAAATGGAAAACAGTTTCGCGTACCTGTAAAGACACTTAGTAAAAGTGTTAGTACTAAATAAATATGAATAAAAATAAATAACTTAAAAATAAAACCTGTCTTATTAACATGGAAGGCATTGAAAATCGACGGTAATTTCTTAATCTGCCAATTTTAACATACAATATGTATAAATTTAAACTAAATTTCCGTCTTTTACAGTAAGAAGGCCTCGAAAATCAATGGAGAAATTTTTTTATTGGCCAAAATTAACATAAAAAAAATATAAATCATGCGAAAACTTGTAGAAAGACAACATAATGTAAACTACCACCTAAAATTATACCAACATACTAAAGTAACAATAATAACAATTGATAATGAATAGGCACGAAATTAGTAACAACTTATTTAAAGAAGAGCAAGTTACAACAATCCAAAACTGTAACAAATAAAACAATGGAAAACAACCCAATAGCAATAATGGTAAATAATTTATTTGTTTTTTTTTTTAGCGAAACAGACAATGTAAAGTAAATAAAATAAATCATAAGCAAAACAATGTAAAACTCACTAGAACAAAGTTTTCTATCAAAATAATTACTAAAATTTATCAACTAATGCAAAAAATAATCATTAAATCAACAATAAAGCATTAACAAAAGTCATCGGACAACTAATAATAATCACTAATATTAACCCCAAAAAAATAAATGTATCGGCAAACCAAAATCCAAAGTGATTACAATAATTAGATTTAAGATTAGAACATATATGAGTATCAATCAACAATAAATAAAACTAAACTAAAGAAAGAAACTAACCACTGGAGGAGTTTTCTTATTTGTCAAAGTGTTGAAGCTTCGCCCGAGTTCATGGAGTGTACCGGAAATGGAACTATTGTTGTTGTTATTTGTTGATTTGCTGGTCTGGGAGCTCGAGAACTGGTTGTCGTTCACCATAGATCCAAAGCACCTGTAAAAAAGAAGGAGAAAACGTGAAAGGGAAAGGGGAAAGGGGAAAACCATTGGTTGCCGGACCTTCGTGGTTGCTGCTTCGCGGAGCTTAAAGCTCGCAGCGGTTCTGGTTGTTGTTCTTGTTTGCCGGTTAAAATGGGTGAAAGAGAAGGTGGGGGCTGGTTCGGTTGGAGCAGGAGAAAATGTGGTCTGTTTTGGAGTTGAATTCGGTGGCTGTTCGCCGGAGATGGCGAAGGTGAAAAGAGACGATGGTTTCGCCGGAGCTTTGGAGCTTTGTTGGAGATGGTGTTGTTTGTTGGAGGAAGCTCGTGAGTGGAGCTGTCTGGTGGCTGTTTTTGGAGTGGGGTTTTGTGACGGCAGGTCTGGTCGGGGTCTGGTGCTCGTTGGTGAGCTACTGGTTGAGTTGTGGTGGTTTGGAGGTTGGATGGCTGCTCCAAAGGAGTTTCTGGTGGCTAATTAGTTGCTGGCCATTTGGGTGTGTTTTGGGAGTTGGGGTTTGGTTGTGTTTCGGTGGAGAAAGAGGAGAGTAACAAGTGGTTTGGGTTGCTATTTTGAGTTGTGTCTAGAAAGATAAATTAGGGTTTTTTATACATTTTGAATTCTTCCTTTCAATCTAAAAAAAAAAAAAAAAAATATTCATCACCCTCATTATTTTTTAACCTAATTAAAATTTATATAGAAAATAATTTTATAATGAGCTCAAATTGTGCGCTTCATGACCCAAAATCATTGGTTAAATAAAATATATGTGCATATAATTATTATCCTAATTTAATAGTATTTTTAGACTGTGCTAAAAACACCAAAATTGATATTAATAAAAGTAATGAATAAAATGAATATTAAAAAATGTAATGAACGTAACCCATGACGTGTAAAATAATGCAATTTAACAGAAATAATGATTTAATCAAAATGAACAAATATTTGAACGTATTCAACCTCTTGTGATAAAAAGCTATGTAATTAAAATTAACTGATAAAAAATCTAAAATTTTGATAAATAAGGATAAATATGGATAAACTTATTTTAAATTATAAAAAATATATTTTGAACTATTGAATAAATAAAATTTAAAAGTTAAGAATCTTGAAAATGTTAGGCCAAAATTGGGTGTCAACAATGACTTGATTGTATGATTATGAGAATGTACTTTGTAATTGTGATTGTGGCTTGTTGAATGAATAGGGTGTTGCATTCCAATACACTAACTTGGATCGGTTGTCACATTCTAGCATAATTATGGGATCGGTTGCCACATTCTGACATAATCATTGGATCGAATACCACGTTCCAGTATGCTAACTGGTTGGGTTTGGGTTCCATGAGAGGACCAATGAGTTGACATAATTATGTATCTTGTTCGTAATTATTGATAATATTGTATATGTTCGATATATGCATGTGATTATATTATTGTAATGGCTTATGTATGTTACACTTAGTGGGATAGCTGCGTGATCCTACCAGTACACTGTGGTTGTGTACTGATACTGCACTTGCTCTTTCTTTGTTGAGTGCAGGGCATCTTCAGGCGCCTATTGACAGACCTCGCTTAGAAGATTAGTGATCGCCGATCGAATTCAAGAGTGAGTCAGTTCTTTCAGGCTGCCATGAGTTCTTTTCCTGTCTATGTCCACATTTCGGACGTAGATTTTCTAGTTGGTTATTAGTTCATTAGTTTGGGGTTGTAACCCTTTTTGTTTAGACTTTGGTTCATTGTTAGAGTTTTGACACAATGACTTTCAGGTTCTAGGTGTATTTTTCGCATTGTTTAGTTGTTAGATCTTTTGAAAGTTTATGGGAACTTCAATTTTTAGCTATTTAACTTGCTTTCGTAACTTAAATGTTTTAGTCTTTGGTTTAGTTGCTTGGTTTGGGTTGTAGTAGTTGTTCTCCCATCGAAAGGTTAGTGTAAGTGTCAATCATGACGGTCTGAGTCATGACATTGATAAATCTTAATGTATAAAAAAGGTTGAAATTGAAAGGGCTATGTGATAAACATGATGATGTAAATTGTCTTGATTGATTGATGAAATGCTTGACAGGATGAATGTGGACTTGAATTGCATGAATTGTTGTCTCTTCTGTGTGGTGTGATATTGCTTGTGTGCATTGATTATTGAACACGGCGATGAGTCATGTGATAATTTGATGCCGAGGTCATTTTCGGAAAGTGTTATGATGTCAAGGTCATTGCTGGTGAGTGATATAAAGCCGATGGAAAATGGTTTTGGCTAGTGATGTAGAGTTGATGTGAAATGGTTCAGAATAGTGATTTGATATAAAGTTGATGGGAAATGGTTTCGTCTAGTGATTTGATATAAAGCCAATAGAAATGATTCCGACTAGTGACTTGATATAACGCCAATGGAAAATGTTTTCGTCTAGTGATATTGTACGATGAAAAATGATTCCAGTGAGAGATTGATTATTGTGACTTGACACATTTGATTCTTATATGTGACTTGCTTGTAATTATAATTGATGTATCTGTTACATGCGACTAATCTACTTGATAATGAGATTGACTTACTTAATTCGTTTGATTGTTGATTTGTGACTATTGAACTGTGAATGTTGGGCCTTGTGAGTCATGTATTAAAGAACTGTTAGGTTGGACTGATTTTTGTGTAAGTTGTAGTTTGAGGAGGATCGATTGGAGTGTAAGGGGTACTTGATTTCTAGCTAGATGTCTTGTTTATTATGTTGCTTGCTGGGTACCGTGTTGTTGGTACTCACCCCTTGCTTCTACACTTGTATAGCTTTCGAGCCCGGACCCGTGTAATCTCTTTCACCTTCTTCTGATTTCGAGGCCTGTCAAGAATTTGGTGAGATAGCTGCTTGTCTCGTCGGCGGGCCCTCCTTTTCCTTTTCTTTATGCTTTGTTTTATTTGAGAAACAAAGATTGAGACTTGTACTTATTTCTTAACTCCACACTTTATGAATTAGTGACTTGTACACGTGACAATCATATTTTGGGGGTTTTGATAGAAGGAATAAGTTTCATGCTTTATCTTGTTCTTGCTTTATATTTCCACATTTCTTTCATTTTCGTTGGGTTGAGACTGACTTATCTTGGTGGGAATAAACAAGTGTCATCATGTGCGTTTTTGGGTCGTGACAATAAAATATTCAAACTTCTAACCTCACTTAGAGAGGTCCACCCAATCATCATCATACAACATGATATGATATTTTGAGTGTAGATTCCATATCTATATTTAAATATTTTTTTAAAAATATAACACTTCTATATTTAATTTTGGAAGAAGAACATGGATTCACGTAAACATAGTGACCCTCTCCTGAATACACCCTGATTGACGGGGGTATCTGGTAGAGACTAACCACCAGGAGGGAAAACAGAAAACAGTTTAGGTCTTTACATCGAGTTTTTGGCCTAAATCATCCTTAAACTACATCCTTAAAGTATCATTCTTAACAGAAAAATCCTTTAAGTATTTAAAAGTGGACAATTTTAATCCTTCTACTTGAATTTATCAGAAAACTAATAGATCCCACAAAAATCAAGTCATCCCTTTGTAATTATTATTCTTAGATATGCCAAAAATTCCATTGTGAACTTTTTCGGTAATTGAGTTTAGCATCATGCAAAATCTTTTAATTTGACAGTTTTTTTTCATTTATTTTTCATGTAAATTTATATTAAAAATATTATTAGTTGAAATATGTTTCTTCTCAATTGAATATGCTAGAAGCGACATTTGTTGGACACTTCCGCTTCTAATAATGTAGAATGAAACTCAAATGCGAGACATAATTAATATTTTGATCACTTAAATATCAGATTGACCCCAAAATTTATTGATTTAAATACAATTTGGCTATGAAAAAGGTAAAGATAATTAAGCTCCAGCTTCTTTTTGTTACTAAATGAGAAAAAGAGCAAATCACGTATCCTCACACTTTTCAAATTTTTTTCTTGTTTCCGTAAGCATTAGTGAGTGTCTAAGATTTTTAATATTTTTTTTAAGAACTTCTAATAGCAAGTAATGAAATTATGCAGGAAAACTTATGTTGATCGTCACGTGAACTGCTCATGTTTTTGTAGGATCCCTTAGTTTTTTGACGATATCTAATAGAAGAATGAAAATTGTTCGCTTTTAAATATTTGAAGGATGTTTTCTGCTAAGAATGATATTTTAAGGATGTAGTTAAAATTAGGAGTATAATTTAAGGATGTTTTTTGGCCAAAAACTCTTTACCTCCATTGTTAAAAATAGTTAACCTTTACATTAAGACTTCAGTATAAAAAAATTCTTGTAAATCTTTTAAGGAATAAAATTCGACAGAATGTAGAGTAAATTATCCATATCTCGCTATATTTTTTGTGGGATTCAATCCTAATTTGTTTGGTTATTATAATTGTCCATGATCGTGTTGCACTAATTATAAGGTGTAATTTGAGCGGATCGATATATTTTAAGTATTTTTAATTTAAGATTACAATATTTTTATCATTTTCTTAAATTTCGTGTCAAATTAAAATAGGTCAAATAAATTAAAATGACAAAAATAAGGAAAAATCCTATTATAGATCGTTTGAATTAACTTTAAAAAGTAGCTTTCAAGTCAAAAATAAAAATTCAAACTTAAATGATTTTAAGTCAAAAACTATAAAGTAGGGGAGACCTATTTTTGGTTTTTGACTTATTTTAAGTCATTTTGACCTTGACATACCGTTTGTAACTTATTTTAAATTATTTTTTATATTTGTCAAATACTTGAAGAAGTCAAAAGCTGAATTAAAAGTAGGTTTGATCAACTTTTAATCCAATCTAAACACCCTCTTGCTCCCTCCGTCCTTCTGTCCCATTTTATGTGACATCCTTTTTTTTAGTCCGTCCCAAAAAGAATGTCACCTTATTATAATTTTCAAACAATTTAACTTTAAAATTTCCATTTTACCCTTAATGAAATGAATCTCAATCATACAAATATCCAAAAATTGTTTTAGAGCACAAATTTTAAATTATTATTTTTTAAAATGTCATGTCAAGTGATTACTTTTTAACAATGATAATAATACTTTATTGAAGGTCAAAATACGTCTAAGAAATTAACTTTTTCCCACAAGTATTAAAATCATTTTCTCAATTGAGATAAATATTGTAATAAATTTTTTTTTCCATAACCAAACATTAGAAAACAATTTTCTATAAAGAATATATATATATCTCTAGAAACAACTATTATCCATTCCCTGTTTATTAGAAGTCTTGGATCCAACTTTACCTACCGTCAACAAACGTAGCATTGACAACAACAAAATGAGGTGTTCCATGACACTGACCTTATAAGTGGCCCAAGCACCCCAGAACAAGATTAATTAGATGAAACACACCATAAAAAGACATAAGTGGACCGCTCAATTATTCTAATTACTACTTTATTATTATTGTTATTATTATCTATTTGTTTTGGGAGTCTCAATCAAGATAATAAAATCCGGCTAAAATCACGTTAAATGTAACTATGATAGCCTAGCTCCTCATAATTTCTTGATTTAAGATTCAAATAATGAATGCTTTAACAACAATAAATACATTTTTGAAAATCTTTATATCTGTCAGTGCGATCAACCATTCCATTCAAAACTAAAAAATAAGAGACATTTTGAAGTGGAGACCACAAATAAATTAAAAAAGTAATTTAAGTCATCAATTCATTGATATTACTCCTCTGAGTGTCGGAATCATGGTGAAGCATGTTAATTAATTATGGTTTAGTAAAAGATTTTATATTCATAATTCAAATACATGACAATTGATCACATGCCGCATGCAGTGACGGAGTTAGAATTTTTAATAAGGGGTTCAAAATTTGAAGAACTAAACACACGAACTAATCAACCGAAGGGGTTCAACATTTTCTATATATACATAAAAGATAATTTTAACTATATATAAATAGTAATATTTTTCGTCAAAGGGGTTAGGATGAACCCCTAACAGAAGGTTGGCTCCACCCCTGGCCGCATGCCTAAAGCGTGTATTGACTTAATATAAATATCTGATTTTTTTTTTTTTTGTGAATTAAAAAAGAAATGCACCGTTTTTAAGCTAACAAGTCGATCAAATTTCAACAAAACGGGTAAAATATTGACTATGGAGTATTTTCCATTTTCAATATACTAGAATTTGGTTTATTATTATTAGCTGGTAAACAGGTAGGCCCCCTCACTTTTATTTTAGGAAAAAACAATATATATGCCCAAATTAATAGATAACCAACCATATTAAGTTATTCTCTTCCTATGTCTTACTCATTCCTATCATATGTCCACCTATCACGCCATTTCAACTTCAAATTACTCATTAACTCTTTGGACTTTCTACAAGATCCTCTTTTCTTTTTGCCATTTTCTTGTTTGGTGTGAAGTTGACTGATTAATTAAAAAATTGTATAAATAAACCTAAAATATGACATTAGGGACAGTGGATAAGTCGACAAGAAAACATGCATCAACCTTTGAGGGGGTTTGGTTGTGTGGCCGTATAATAATGGCAATAACTTAATTGTCGCTAAATATATATTTTTAGCGGTAATTAACACTCTTTGTAAATATTCCTAAAGTCTATAGCGATATTGAATTCAATGTCATTTAACTAATATTAATAAAGACTTTAACACTCTTTGTGTATATATATATATTCATTGCCGCTAAAAGTTATTTTTGTTATAATGCGTCCGTTAATAGTTGGGGTCGAAAGAAACTAATTAGCATGACTTGTTGTCACGTGTTAAAACATTGTAATGGAAAATGAGTTAAATTTAGCTTTGAACTATGTAAAATAATCTAACTATATACTCACCGTAAGTATTTTGGGTCAATCATATTTTTTTGATAAATATGGATGCCTCTATTAGATGGAACTGAGGTAGATCATATAAAGGCTTCTTCACATTATCTTTCACACATAATTGATGAACAAGATAAAAGAGGGCAATAGATAGATTGTAATATTGGGATAATTTGATGAAAATATTGTTCATCGACACCAGGCCTTGTAGGACTATTCTGTCAAATATGCTTCCCATTGAAAATATTTAGCTAGTGTTTAATGTTTGGTCATAACTTTTGAATAAAATTACAAAAAAAAAAAATTATGTTCAAATATTTATTTGACTATAAAATTTGATTAAATTTTAAAATTTTATTTTGAAAATATTTTCTAGTTACAAAAACTTGCTCATATAAGTTATGGAAAGAAATTTCATTTTCACTCACAAAAGTTCTAAATATTTCTTTTCAAGTAAAATACATGTCCAAGTACTCAAATTCCAAAATTCATTACTTTAAAAACTTAAATTTTCAAGTTTTAAGTTTTTACTTCAAAATCTATGATTAGACGGAACAACTTTCGAAGCTGAGAAATACTCTACCGATAACTTTACATTCTAATGATTTTTTGCGACCACGCTATGTCTTCTCTCATCTCTTTTCGACAACAACTTCAAAAACTTGTTATCTTCCAATTAGGGGCGAAGCTACATGAATACCATATATATGATCTGATTTAGTGACACACATTTATATACATAATGATGAACCCCTTAATATAAGCCGAAGGCTTGGTTCAGTAGTATGTTGGGTTCATGATTTTGCCAAATCTCTTTGGCTCCGCAGGCGTGTCTTGATAGCAACCTCTTATTTTTTTATTTCATATTTTAGCTTGTTGCCGATTCTCTTCCCTAGCCTCAGTTTCATTGTTTCCATACTCAATAGGGCCACAAAAAAAATCGTAATATGATTTTTTTTAACTTCCTATGTATTATTGTTTGTGTTAATGTAGAGTTGAATTTTATCTAGTTATTTATATTTGATCTGATCTGTTCGTATTTGATCGAGCTGCTTATATGTGAATATTATTAACATGCTTACTTATTTTTCGACCCCCCTCAATAATTTTTTTACCTCCGTCACTATTTTTAATACACACACAAATTGTGCGTGATCACAAACAGTAGAGTGATTGTAAATCAATAGGGCTTATTGATCCCTAAGAATAAAGATAGTCCACTTTTGTAGTGATAGTGTAATTGATCCTAACTATTACTCAGAGGCGAACTCATAATTTAAAGACAGCAGTGACATTACTGAATGTGGATGCGTGTTAGTTGAAGTATCAATACTTTGTCAGAAAATATTGTCAGACAAGTATAAAATCGATGTATCATAAATATAAATTAAACGTAAGTATAACATAGTTTAATATGTGGTAAAATATTGTCATACAAGTATAAAATCAAAGATATCAATAAATATAAATTAAACAAGTGTGTTACACTATCCGGTGTGATTTGATGGTTTTGACCCTATATACTTCAAGATTGCTAGTTCAAATCTATCTTGAGTTTTTATCATATGACAACATAAATGTAGTGATCCAGAATTGAACCGGGACACGTTGCTAGCGAAGGAGAGGAAAGACAAGCATTAGATCAGTGCACCACATCAACTTTTGTGTTCAAAGGTGTACAAGTAAATATATTATTCCCATTTAATATATACATGTATATTATATGGGTAAGTTGTTTCGTAGTTAACATGTATACCGTGTAAGTACACCCCTCTTTCTAAAACGTGGGTCTGCCTATACTATTATCTTCCATCTCAAAGTAATTGTCATTTTTAGAAATTCAAGATAAAATTATTCTTGTATAGAAAAAGTGTTTTTTTTTAATTAGTAGTGCTTAATTCTTAAAAATATCTAATAAATAGAGATAATTTATAGTAAACTATATTTTATATTTATTACTTTATCCGTTTACTTTTACTTGTCACTTGTTCTTAAAATATTTTATTTTTATTTATCACTTTTGACATATTAAGAAAAAATAATTATTATTTTACCATATTTTACCCTCAACACTAAATACTTGTTCTCCAAATTATTTTTCAAGATCTAAACTAAACATCATTTAATAGAATTAGTTTGGTAAAATACCTATATCAATAATTATTTTCTTAATGGGTGTACCAAGTCAAACAATGACAAGTAAAAATAAATAAATAAAATATTTTTTTATTAATAAACGTGAAATAAATTAAAATATCACTTATTTTGGAAGTAAATGTAAACACATTTGTAGCCTAAACTCCCTCTGTCCAACAATACTTGTCCACTTTATTAAATCAACGAATAATTTTATAGTTAGTACTTAGTTTACCCTTATTATTAATTATAATCATTTTCCTATTATATTTTTTAAAATATTATATTTATTATATTTAAAGAATGATATAAATATTAATAGTGAACAAATATTATTATACACATAAATATTTGTATAGTTGAACGGCGAGTTTGACCATTTCTTTTATAATCCAAATTTAGGAAACTTTTCTTCAAAAAAAATAAATTAAAAAGGAAACACAAGCAATAAAATCATGCAAAAATTTGACAAAGTGTAAGTGGAAGGGGAAATTGAAGTTCACAAGAGTAGGGCAAAACGAGCGTGTGTTTCGATTTTCGTGTGGGGTGGGTGGGACCACATTTGAGTGGGCCCTTTAAACGATTTGGCTAAAAAATGTGAACGTTGGATTTTCTATTCATTGCTGATCCATTTGTTTCTACTTAACTTGTGTCACCGGCAATAGCCGGTTGCTTTTGTGATCAATATTTAAGTAAATTCTTTCTCTTAATTAATTTGAATGATCACTTCATCTTAAAATCTTGTATTGAATCTTTTTTATGTTCATATCATTCTAGCTTACCAAATATAAATAAAAATGATCGACTCCATGTTTTCTAACTTTGGTGAAGGTACATTGCGTTTGAGGTTATTTTTGGTACATAATAATTACAATTGCTATCTAAGTTGAAAATAAAATAAAATACTAAACACATTTTATTCTTATATATTTTCCCCATAACTACACAAGGAAAAATATATCCAAGAAAATAATATAACTAAAATTTGTAACGGTAGCAATACAAATCCATCAAATAATCCTTGTGACTTCTGAATGCAAGCTAAATAATTGAAAATTATGTTTTATAATAAATATAATAAATGATTTTATTTACTAATATTCTTTTTACATAAGTTAGGTGGGAAGAAGAAAATAACATTGAACTTTAGTCAAAGAATGAACCACTTAATTCAGATTTGTAACATTATAGGTCAAAATCTTCTTCACAAAGATATTTTTAACTATTCAATAGAGAGTTT
Source organism: Solanum pinnatisectum (assembly GCA_035578085.1). Lineage (NCBI taxonomy): Eukaryota > Viridiplantae > Streptophyta > Magnoliopsida > Solanales > Solanaceae > Solanum > Solanum pinnatisectum. The sequence goes on from CM069078.1 coordinate 35,702,591, forward strand.
AGTCCGTAAATCCTTAATATAATTATTTTAATACTATTATATCAAAAATAAAAAGAGTGATCTACTACTATAGGTAAATATGATCTCATATATAAGATTACCTATTATAATAAATAAATATAACTTGATTATATACAAATAATAATTTATCACAAAAAGTAATAAGTAAAAGATTTTAATGTAAAACCAGCTTGACCAGTTATAATAAGTAACTATATGAACGCACATTATACAACACATTTTTATATTTCAAGCCTCAAAATAAGGGATATGCATTTATATAATTTAGAGAGAACATACGAAACCATTTTTCTTTACTACTCATCCATCCTCCCTCGTTTCTTTTTTCTTGTTTGATCAAATTTTTAAAATTAACTTATTAAAGGTTTTTATAAAAAAAGAAATTTTTCTGATGAAAAATAATTTATGTTTGACTAATAATTTTTAAAAAATACTAGCATATTTTTTAGTTTCCGAAAAAACTGTTTCTGTTACTTCAAAAAGTACTTAATTTTCTCAATAAGTAAATAAATTAACTTAACACTCTACTTTATTAAAAATATAATATATATATATATATATATAATGAAATAGCCGGAAATCTTGGTGAAAGAGGCAATTTTTTTTTTTTCATTCAATACTATAAACTATTTGAAAAAGGAAAATGAAAATGAAAAACCCTACAAACATACCCCAACCAAGGTATGCAAAAAGACAAAAGAGGTTTTAAAAAGACTCTGTTGCTTCTTTCCTCTCTGCTTCTCTCTTCACACTATTATCACTCTCATGTAAAGGCTGTTTTCACACACAACAAATCTCTCGCTCTGTAAAAAAAACCCTTTAGTTTTTCATAGAGTCATCAATGGCTTCTTCTTCCCTACTTGTGCATCGTCTCTGCTGCATTGCTCTGTTTTTCACACTCTGCTTCGCCGCTGACCCTTTTGCTAATTTTGAATTGGAGTACTCTTATATCACCGCTTCTCCTCTTGGCGTTCCCCAACAGGTTAACCCAACTTTCATTTGAATCAACCAATCCATTTTTTTTATTGGCTATGCAACAAAATTTTTACGGAAGAATCATTTTCTCCGTCCCCAGAAGGTTCCCAATTTCAGCAAACGAATCGTATTTTTTAAGCCTTGGACTGTTGGGTTTCAACGCATGGAGTTCTCTTTCTTTTTCCTTTTTCCTGTTTAGGATGAAACAACAGTTTGGTTTTAAGTTTTGAGTCTGATTCAAAAGTGGGGTTTTCTGGAGCTGTTCTTGATTTTAATGTTATGTTGATGTTTTAGTAGATGAAAAGATTAGTATCTATTCATGATACATGTCGATTTCAATTTTTCCTGATACTTTTTAAGATTTTGTTCTTTATACAGTAGTATCATTTTCTGGGTAAAAGTTGGAAGGGACCACTATTTTGCCTAAAGTTATGAAAGTTCTGTTTTTGGTAAATTCTACAGTGTGGTGATTATTATTTTTGTTTTGAGATCAAAATGCTTGAGTTATTTTAATTTGTTTGATTTACTTTCTTAACCGGGATTCATCTTAAAATTACTTTAAGGTTCTGTACAATTTTCTTGCATAGTTTCTAAATTAGTTATGTGATTATGAATTGGATGTAGACTCCCATTCGGCCCCCGGATTTTCAGTGTTGGTTAATAGGCCATGATTTCATATGCAATTGCAGGTTGTAGCTGTGAATGGGAAATTTCCAGGTCCTATCCTTAATGTTACAACCAATTATAATGTTGTGGTCGATGTGAAGAACAAATTGGATGAAGAACTTCTTGTCACTTGGTAAGTTTCAATTGTGTGATATTAAATGCTCTACCCTTCAGTTTTTGATTTTTCTTTGAATTGTGGCAGGTCTGGAATTCAGATGCGACGCACTTCCTGGCAAGATGGTGTTCTTGGTACAAATTGCCCCATCCCTAAAGGTGGATGGAACTTCACTTACCAGTTTCAAGTAAAGGATCAGATTGGTAGCTTTTTCTATGCTCCTTCCGTCAACATGCAGAGGGCAGCTGGTGGTTTTGGTTCTTTTATTGTCACGAACCGTAATATTATCCCCATTCCCTTTAGTCCTCCTGATGGGGATATCGTGATAATTATTGGCGATTGGTACACCCGGAGCCATAAGGTTAGTGTCTCTTCCAGTTTTTGTTTACTCTTTCATGCAGTATTGTGTATGAATTTTCTAGTACCAACTCAGGTTTACTTTCAAATTGTAGACTTTGAGGAAGGACCTTGATGATGGGAAGCGATTGGGGATGCCAGATGGAGTACTTATTAATGGGAAAGGCCCATACAGATACAACACGACACTTGTACCTGATGGGATTGACCATGAAACCATTAATGTTGATCCAGGTCAAGCTCTTCAAAACTTGCTAACTAAGTCTCAACTTGATATACTTGATTGGTTGTCCTTCTCCCAAGTGGTTTGAAACAAAATTGTCTGCTTATTTATGATGTTCTTCAAATTGATCTGTCCTCTTGGAATTGCTGTCTTTAGCCTATGCATTCTTGAGTAAAACACAAAAGATTTCACATTAGGGAAGTGATAACAATTTTATTGTTATTTTTATATTGAAATTTTGTTGTCCTTTTGAGCCTATATATCAGCGTTCATGCTTTATCAAAGCTTGCAGAAAATTGAAGAGCAGTTGATGGTTCATAAACATTGCAAAATAGTACATCTGCAAAATCTGTTAGATTAAAAATTGGCCTTGTTATTTTAAATTATCAGCTTATTTGTAAGCAAGTCATATGAATGTTTCTGCTGTTTGACATGAATCTTAACCCCCTCTGCATGTGATAATATATTGTGCTGCAGGCAAAACTTATCGGGTTCGGGTGCACAATGTTGGAGTCTCTACTTGTTTGAATTTTAGGATTCAAAATCATAATTTACTCTTGGTGGAGACGGAGGGATATTACACTTCACAGCAGAATTATACTAGTGTAGATATTCATGTTGGGCAGTCATACACATTTTTGGTTACCATGGATCAGAACGCAAGTAGTGATTACTATATTGTGGCGAGTTCTAGGTTTGTAAATCAAACAATCTGGCAAAAAGTAACTGGTGTTGGTATTTTGCATTATTCCAACTCCAAAGGAAAGGCAGCTGGCCCCCTTCCAGACCCTCCAAATGATGTATATGACACATCTTATGCACTGAATCAGGCCATGTCCATCAGGTTCTTTTACTGGTTCCTTTTTATACCTATTCGTTTCACTATTTCATTCAATGGATTGGACAAATGGCTTCCTTATAAATTTGGAAACTAGCTTGTTGAAACTAAAAAATGGATAACCATATCAAAGAAGGAATTATTTCATTATCGGAGAACCTAATTTGTGGGCTTTACTTAGATGGAACACCATATATGTTTTCATTAAATTCCTTAGGGTCACATGTCATTTATTTGACAATACTCATTTAGGCATCTGAAGCAATACAAATTGCTATACTTCTTATGATGACTAATTTTGCTGTTTCATGCCATTGAATAATCTGATGCAATATCTGTAGGCAAAATGTTTCTGCAAGTGGAGCTAGGCCGAATCCTCAAGGATCTTTCCACTATGGTCAAATTAATGTCACAGATTTTTATTTGCTAAAGAGTGTGCCACCAGTGTCGATTGATGGAAAGCTTCGCGCTACCTTTAATGGGATTTCATTCAAAAATCCTGTTACTCCAATTAGGCTTGCTGATCTATACTATGTGAAGGGTGACTACAAGCTTGATTTCCCAACCAAGCCAATGAACAGACCACCCAAGGTGGACACGTCCATTATCAATGCCACGTACAAGGGATTTATAGAAATCGTATTGCAGAACAATGACACTGTAGTCCAGAGCTTTCACATGGATGGTTACTCATTCTTTGTTGTTGGGTATAGCTTGTGCTTAAAAAATGTCATTCTATAGATGTATGTAGTTTCCTACCAAGTGAATTTTAATGTAATTTTTTGCCTATTTGCTTCAGGATGGGCTTTGGAGAGTGGACAGAGAACAACAGGGGATCTTATAATAGATGGGATGCAATTTCCCGGTCTACGACTCAGGTTTGTCTTGGACAGCCATCTTTTCTTGTATAGTTTTGAAGAACTCGAAAGCTCCCTGTAACAAGGTAGGATATATTTTACCTGTACCTGTTTGTTTAGGTTTTTCCTGGAGGATGGACAGCAGTTTTGGTATCTCTCGACAATGTAGGGGTGTGGAACCTCAGAGCAGAAAACCTGGACAGGTGGTACTTAGGGCAGGAAACGTATATGAGAATTATCAATCCTGAAGATCATAGCAACAAAACAGAAATGCCAGTGCCTGACAATGCTCTGTACTGTGGTGCCCTTGCTTCTATGCAAAAGTATGATTTCATCTCTTGCTTCTGTTACACATAGTTTTGGTTTGACTCTTGACGCATCCCTAAATTGATCGTACATATATTTCAGGCAACAGAAAGTATCTTCAGCGACAACCCTATTTGGAAGCTCAGAGTTATATTTTACATTGCTGTTGGTACTCTCTGCTGTCATCAGTCTTGTATCCTAGTGTACCACTTCAGTTGGTGATAATATTTGGGAATTCACTTTCTTGTAGGATGATGAGCTGATAGAATTCATGTTTATTATTCTTTTTCTTTTTTCTTTTACCTTGAGAAAGTTCATTAACATTAGTTTGCACAGTGTCCCCGGGCTATTACATTTGTTCCTGAAAAAAATTGTGAAGTATGAGAAGCCAACTTACTGACGGTATTTCCATCATTCTTTGTCTCAATTATTACTGAAGTATGAGAAGCCAACCCTTCTGGTCATATACTCGTTTATCCTCTACTTTTTGATCAGCTGTTTTATGTTCATTTTTCCAGTTCTAGTTTTCTTCTATCTGTTGATATAGATTTCCTTGCCATTCTTCTGTCATTTTGTGGCAGATTTTGTGCCTCTTGTTACCATTAAGTTACATTAACATGCAGAGTTTTGAACATTGTAAAATTTCTTTCTGTGGAACAATGAAGTCCTGAACCAGAAACAGGAGTTAAAAAGCTACATTAACATATAGCCACTATCTAGACAGAAAAAGTTTTTTAATGAAAATATTACCGTTGGAATTCGAATGGTTAACAAGTGGAACCCAATGAAACCTCATGTTGTATAAAATCAAGAATTCTTGGAGTCCAAACTTTTATAATTATAAGTTCAAAAATGAGTATTGATTCATGAGGGTAAATATTTGTTGGACTTTCAAATCGAAGAAATTATTTATGGGGTTCAAATTTTTGTAAGTTCAAAACCAAGGATAGATTCGTGGAGTTCAAACCCTTATAAGATCAAAACTAAGGATAAGCTCACGGGATTCAAAGCTTTATAAGTTCAAAACAAGAGAAGATTCATGAACCTATGTACTTTAAAAGTTTGAGCAATTTGATTAGAATTTTTTTAGAAGTGGTTCACCGTGTAAAACGAGCAATTGGGATTTTTTTTTGAGTAGCTAGGTTATTTTTGCTGTTGGGTTCATTCATGAATGGGTCGAGTTTTTGTGTTGGGCCAGATACCATGTGGACCAATAAATGAAGGAGAAACTACCTTATTAAATAGGGAAAATTGTGCATTTTAGCAAATTATTAATTCAAAATAAATGTTATAGCTACAATTTTATTTAATTCTAATTCGTAGCAAATACTTTGTCACTCAGAGAATCTCGCTCGACTCTCTCCCTTTATACAAGCACAAATGTATAAATTGTGTTTGTGTTTGTATAAAGCGAGAGAGAACTGTATATACAAATATAAATACATATCTTTTTGACCTATACACTTATAATTACACAAATACAAATCTTCTCCTATCCAGTGTTCTTTTGCCTTTCTCTCTTTCCCGCTTTATACAAACACAAATTATACAAATTACAATGTATAATTTGTGTTGTATAAAGCGAGAGAGAGAGATTTGATATACAAATATTTTAATTCGATTCAACTATATACAAATTTAAATTTTATGCAGATATACAAACACAATCATTGATACATATGCATAGTAGTTACATATATACAATTATCTAACTGATATACATATACAATCTATGCGCTTTTATACAAACGAGATGCCTGCCTGTGATTTATACAAATCACACAGCAAACATAGCAAAACTGTAGCTATAGAGCGCTAATATGATTTTTATATTTGTTATTCCTAAAATTTGCTTAATTAAATATATATATTCATACCATATATATTAAGGAAAACTACATAAATGAGCCATAAAACTCAAAATAATTACATGTTTATACCCCAATCCAAAGTAATTCAAGAAATACCCATTCTTTCAAAAAAGAATTACATCCCATACCCCTAATTCATTAAGGCTGATAATTTTCGCTTATCTGATACTAAATCAATATCATATATTGTATTGGTATCATTAAGACTGAAATTTTGCTTAACTATATATATACTGTATTAGCATAATTAAGATTTCTTGTTCAAAAATTACTCATTAGTCAATGATACTATTAGAATATATGTATATTGTTGTGGTATCATTAAGGTTTCTTGTTCAGAAATTACTCATTAGTCAATGATACTATATATGTAATTTTTGAACAAGAAACCTTAATGATACAAATACAGTATCATTAATACGAGTAATATATATATATTAAGCGAACTTATCAGATTTAATGATACCAATACAATATATGGTACTAATTGCTTTCATGGGGGTATACGATTAGTTTCTCCATATATTAATTTTATGAGAACTTACATAAATTTCACTACTTTAGGAATTAGTTACTTAGATACACTCTAGTTTATAATATTATGTATCTTACTAGATTTTGGTAACTCCAGATACGTCCAGATACATGTATCTTGGATACATGATTAAAATTTAGGTGTAATTTGTTCTAGATATATTGTATACAGTTGATTCACATGTATATGTGATACATAGCAAATCTCGCTTGCCTCTCTCCCTATTTTTTTTTTGTATCTAGTAGCAAAAATACATGTATCTAAGTGTAAAATATGTAAAAGACTCTTAATTAGTTGTAAGATACATAATATTTTGAAAATATAGGTAATAATAGCATATATGGTAGTAGGGACAAAACCTGAATTGAAAACTGCAGCAAACCGTAAACCGAGAAAAAAATCCGACTAGTGGTTTGGTTTGACTTGGTCTGGTATTGAAGAAAAAAAATCTGACTATATTGGTTGGTTTCGCTTTAACTTTAAAAAGTCAACCCGAGACCAAACCAACCCTACACCATATATATAATTTTTTAAAATTATTTTATACATAAAATATTTACTTTGATATAGTTTATAATATTTCTTATACATTTTCATATTTTTTATCTTTTAACATATTATTTCAAGTTTGACTTAGAATCTTGAATAGTTCAATAAAAGTTATATTCCATAGATATTAGTAATTCTAACAAAGCACAAATCTAAATCAAATCAATATTATTGCTAACAAAAAAAATCAACTCATATACTAAGAATGACAATAATGTTGAATATTTATTCTTTAGTTATATATTAGTTTAGACTTATTTTAGCATGATTTATACTTTAAAATTATGATCATTCTCATTTTGACTTATTTATTTGCAATATTTGTTTTATATGATTTCACTATTATTTTGCCGAATATTTTAGTCTCATCACCCATATCATGTTGTGTTATTTTCTTAAGAAATACCTTTGATAATTATATTTTGGTGAGACTAAAGAAATATTTGAAACACAAGTTAATTATATGTTTGTATGAATACTTTACTGGAAAAATCTGAGAAGGTTGAGAAATCCGAAAAAACCCAAATTTATTGGTTTGATTTGGTTTATAGATTTAAAACCTGACATCAATGGTTTGATTTTGTATTTAAAAAATCCGAACCCAATCCGGTCCGTGTAGACCCCTATATGGTAGTAAAATATGTTTAATTATGTAGTTTTTCTCTATCTATAGTTTTAAATAATTATGTATCTTACCACCAATTAAGAGTTTCCTACCATATATTGAAAAAGATACACCTAGATACATGTATTTTTGCTACCAGATACACTAAAATAGGGAGAGAAGTGAGTGAGATGGGTAGGGAGGCGCGATGGGAGGGAGGCGAGCGAGATTCGTTATGTATCGCAGATACATGCGAATCTATTTGGATACAATGCATTTAGAACAAATTACACACCCAATCTATGTATCCCAAGATATATGTATCTGGATGTATCTGAATGCACCAAAACCTTGTAAGATTCGTAATATATCAAACTAGAGTGTATCTAAGTAGTTAGTTCCTAAACTAGTGAGATTTCTGAAGATAAATGGAAGATCCCTTTAAAATTGGTTAAAACTTGAATGTGTTGAGATTGACCAATACTTAAATCATCTTGAACTCAATCAATAAAATTCTGAGCGAATTGGATGTGTTCAGGGACAATTCAACAATATTGGAGGCCTAAAGCCAAACTTTAGAGGGGGTTCCTAATATTTATTAATTTAGTTTTAGAAAAAAGAAATATTGTCACATTTACTTTAAGGATGCAACTATTTAAATTATTTAGGAATTATATCACATTTTCATCAACTTCTTTTAGATTTTCTTCTTGGATTATTATTATCATCTAACCGAACTCTATTAATAACTTATTCATTTGAAGAGCATCCTCACATATTTTTTAATACAAGATTTTTATTATTTTTTAAACATCTATCAATGACTTCTTTTGGGAATTTATTTATTTCTTCAAGTTCTCTCTCTTTTTGTAAAATTAGAATCATATTTTCTAGTTGACATATGTAAATTGAATAAACATTAATATAGTAACTAAAACAAGAATATATATAATTATGAACTAAGAATATCAACAATAACAACATTTTAAAAAAAAAACTATAAAATAAAATTAGAATAATAAAGCTTGGCTCTTTAACCCAAAAAAAAAACTGGCTCAAGAATATAAACGATTGTGTTCCTTTAATATAATGATTGATTGTTGGCTTGAAATTTTAAAGTACACATAAAAAAATATATTTTATTCTTTTGTAATTTGTAAACAAGAGTAACTAGTTTTGTAGAAGAGAGTTTAATATTGAAAATAAAAATAAATAAAATAGAGAATAAAAATGATGAATATAAGATATATCATGTATTGTATTGTACCAAAATAGGATCATTCTGACAGTACAATAAAATAGAGAATAAAAATAGGCTCATTTCAACTATCGGTAAACAAGTTCTCATATGTAATTTCCGACTTCCCTGATCACTAGAGGATTAGATGAATGTTGAATTTTGAGTTGACTATGAAAATAAAATAAAATAAGAGGATTGATCCTTAATTAAAGAGCAAAATCAAATTATGAATGCATGACAAAAAGGTCTTAGATATAGAGGAGAGCATAATAGCAGTCACATGGGAGTTTGTTAATGATGTTATCTTCATTCACACACAAACATAACCCTAATTATGATTCCAAAATGCTCATCATCTTCATGTCATGCCTATACACTTTTCAGACTCATTAACCTACTTGATTCTTCTTTTCATCCTAGGATACCATTTTAGTATTAAAGAAATTATTCTGTCTCTCCGAATTTATATAATGCATATCAACTCGATTGAAAAAATAAAATAAAAGGGTAATTTTATATCGTTAGTATATATAATTTTTATATTATTAAATCATTTTCATCTGTTGTAATAGATATCTTATTTTTAAATTTTGAATCACATATTTTAAGAAGGCTTAAAATATTATTTGAATGATTCGATAGTGTCAAAAAAATATTTACATCGACGAGGTATAAAATTATGTGATTATTTATCATCTTATTAAGGATAAAATTAAAATTAAAATTATACTTTTATCTATTTCTTTGTTTGTTCATGAGTAGGGAAGACACCCAAATGAGTATGTTTTTTTTTTTTTTTTACCTTTGCTTGAAAAGGAATTCGAATGTCGAAATTATCGGCAGCAGACAAGGACAATTTGACTCTACTTTTTGATGGTATTTAACCAAAAACATTTCTACAATCAATTCTTACTTCAATTCCCTCCAAAAAAAAGTTCTCTTGGTTTAGCAACTTTGGAGGATTTCTAGCTAAAGCAATGTTGACAAAAGGTTTTTGTAAGTATCATTTATTTACATACATGTTAATTTAGTCTCTTAGTAATATGGCTAGTCTTAAGCTATGTCAATAGTTAATTACTAATTCTAAGCTAATTAAGCTCTACTACACGTTTTGTCTATAAGCAAATATATAAGTTTCATTGTTTCAGTTTGCTTACATCTGCATGTCTACATGTTGGAAAAAGACCATCCGGTAAAAGATAATTATTATGTAATCCGCTATCACGGTTAAAATTTACTGATCTTGTAAAATACTTTACATGTTATGTAATGGTGGAGCTATATCGAGTAGAGGGTAGTCTGTTGAACACCCTTTATTGAGAAACTATACTTTATATATAGAAAATTATATTAGTCATCAGATTTATTTTTATACATTAAATCTCAAAAACCCGAAATTCCTAGTTCTGCGGTCGGTATATAATGTAAATGCCTTTTGTTCTTGTTCAATTTAATATGAAGTTGTGTATGTTTTGAAGGAGAATTTTGAGTCATGATGATGCTATTAATTTGTGAGTATAGTAGTATTAGACTATTTTCTTGTGTGAAGAATGAAGAACAAGAGGCCTTTAAGCAAAGCAATTGCAAGAGTAATACTAATGAAAAACAGCACTTGGATAGGTCTCACCTTCAAGGTTACGTAATACTGTATTTTATTTTTTGCGGAAATAATATTTCCCAAAAATGAAAAACAAAAACAAAAACAAAGACAGATCTACTTAACCTATCAGCAATAATATGATTCTTATATTTGCAAAAATGCTTTTAATTTGCCATATAAAATGGATTGCTATCAATGGACGTTTAACGAAATACGTATCATTATTAATTGTAGCTTGTTATTTGGAAATATTTTTGGGTTGGCTTCTTAGAAAGCGTAGCAGTTTGAGAATAAGATATATGATGGTATGGATCTTAAATTCCCATTTAGGAATAAATTAGAGAATAAACACATACTCCCTTCCTCCCAATTTATTTTGCACCACTTGACTGAGTATGAAACCTAAGAAAGAACTTGTGGTCAAAAGTTGTTTCAAACATTTGTGTTGATATCCTCTTTGAAAAAGACTAAAAAGAAAAATTTTTGTCACATAAATTGAAACAGAAGGGGTAATACAACACTAAATAAGGTAACATTTAAGCACATATCAAATAATGGTTTACATAAGCAAAGCAATAGCTATCAATTTAGGGGTGTTCACGGATCGGTTTGGATCGGTTATTGGTCAAAATCAAAACCAAACCATAATCAGTTTTAAAATTATCAAAACCAAACCAAACCAAATATAATATACATTTATCGGTTTGGTGGTTATCGGTTTCGGTTTGGTTTGGTTCGGTTATTAACCATACACAAAAATAAAAGAAACAATTCATTCAAAATGTTAAAAAAGTGACAACAATCCATTCAAAACGAAAAATAGTTAGAATGACTTAAATTATTGAACTTCTGATCACTAAATTTACTATCAATAAAGCTTTCAAATTCACTATATTGGCCTAGAAGGAAGAGGCAATAACATTTTCAGTCCTACAAAGAATTGTCATAAACACTCATATACATGAAATCAATAAGATAAATGTTTCATCTTGGGCAGTTTTGCTTTCAATAAGTAAATTATAAAGAAATTTTAATGAAAATATGTATAAGATCTTTAAAATTGTTTATAAAAATAATATATTAAGTATGTATATTAATTAATTAATGTATATAATTCATCGGTTCGGTTTGGTTATTTCTGCGATTTTTTCGAATAAAATCATAACCAAACAAATACTATCGGTTTTCAAAATTTTAAAACCAAACCCAAATAAAATCGGTTTTTATTTTATCTGTTTTATTCAATTTTTCGATTTGAATCGGTTTTTATCCAAACCATGAACACCCCTAGCTGTCATACCATATACAATATTATCAATAGCCCTGCCTTGACTGACATTATGAAAATGCTTCAATAATTACAACCTGCATGTATAATTCACCTATGCTTCTTCCATCATCAAGCAGTTAATTCACCTTCTCTTAACTAAATTACTAATATTAGAAGTGTCATATATATAGTTTTTCTTAGTAGTATTATTATGTACAATGGTATTAAACAAATTAGATATTTAATCAACAAATTAAGAACTATACTTTCCTATAATCAGTATTTACTTTGCTTATAACTTATAAGGAATTTCACTTCACTTCCACAGGTCAATCTGAAAACAAGATGATGCAGTGGAGTTATTTTCCGTGATTGTGTCTTGTTTGTTCAAATCTTGAACCATCAAATTCGAGTCATCGGTAGCACCATGTAAGGTGTTTGAGTAATCATTTTGGGCTAAGTTGAGAAGCTACAAATTTATCGAGCACTCGCCAATCGGTCACTTGATCAACAACTTGTTCTCGTGTGAGAACGGAGACAGACTCTTGCAAATTAGAGGTATTATTGTTAATTCCAAACACTGAAATTGAGGTGGATGAAGCAAGTTTAGGACTTTGTAAAAGAGGAAGTTGTTGGTGATGAGATGGGATTGGGATTTGGAAATTCAAATTATCGAGTAATTCCTTCTTGCAAGGGTAATTATGTTGTTGCTTTGGGGAGTCAATGTCTGGCATGAATGAAACTTGATCATTATTATTGTCGTACCAATTTGGTGACTCCTGCTCACTTTCTTTCCTCCTGCTTGGCATTTTCTTCTTGAAAACTCTACACACCACCCATCCTTCTTCCTGTGTTTTAAATTATCAACAATCAATAAATAGAATTAACGTAGAATAATAAGGTAGGTGACCTAGTAGAATAGGTTAATTTATAGTCTGTTTGAACAAACTTTTAAAAAATCAGAAGTGCTTATTTTAGAAAATTGAGGAGTTTGACCAAGTTTTTAGGGGGAAAGTAAGGGCTATCTACTAGTAATAGCAAAAGCTATTAAGAGTCTGTTATGGATTGACTTGAAGTTGATCAAACCTACTTTTAAGTCATTTTTAGCTTTTTAAAATATTTGACAAAGTTAAAAATAACTTAAAATAAGTTTAAAATGACTTAAAAAGATTAAAAACGAAAAGTCATTTCTATCTTTTTGACTTAAAAGTCATTTAAACTTTAACTTTTTATTTTTTTATTTAAAAGCTATTTCTTTCGGCTTATCCAAACGGGCTCTGAGCTAAACAATAAAGTAGCTTCTATCCCCAAGCACCTTTGGAATATTGGTCAAACACAAAGTACTGTTCTAAAATTCTAATAACTGCAAAAATGTTTTTAAAATTTATTAGTCAAACACAAACTGTTACTCTCCAAAAAAATACACTTTTTACCAAAACCACTTCCAACAAAAAATATTTTTCAAAATAAGCAAATTTTAAAAGTTCGTGAAACAAGATATTAGTGTTCAGTGAACAACTTGCCTGATGGGCACCATTTGGATCAGTCTCAAGTCGATATTCATGCATAATCCAATCAGATTTTAGACCATGAGGAGCCCTTCCTTTGTGAAAAACCAAGGTCTTCCTCATGCCAATCAAGTCATGCTTGGAATATACAGCCTTGTCTCTTCCTGTTGCTTTCCAGAATCCTGCTGTTGTGGCTCTATTGGTTCTTGTACCACTTGGATATTTTTTATCTTTGTGGCTGAAGAAGTACCATTCATCTTCTTCTTCTCTCCCTATTCTGCATAGTTCTACTCAAAAATATAGTTTGATAAGTACTTACTATTTTATTTTTTGGAATTTCTGATAATCATTATTATTCTCTCCATTCACTTTTACTTGTCACATTTAGCGCTTCATCAAGAGACAAACGACATGAACTTCGACTAATGTTTTAAGATGTATTTTTCCATCATATTAATATAAGAAGGATTGTGACCTATAGTAATTTAGCTCTAATGATTAGTCAAATTGACATTGATAAAGCAAAACATGACGAGTAAAAATGAACGGAGAGAGTATATATATGTTAATAGTACCTTGAAGATCCCATGGTTCAATCTTGTAGAGGTCCACCTCTTTAATAACATCTAGGTCAATCCTTGTTGAAGTGATTTTCTTCCTGAGGTAATAATCTACAAGTTCTTCATCAGTTGGATGGAACCGAAAGCCAGGAGGAACACGTGAAAACGAATTCATGATCTTGCAATCAAATGTATATATATGACCTGTCTGCATATCCACAAAAATAAAAGAATATCAGAAGACTGAAAATTTCTATCTACTTTGTTAGATTTTTTTCGTATTATAATTCCCAAATTATTAACTATTTAGTATAGTACGAATGAACATATGCATCAATCAATCACCTAGCTAGTTTCTTGAATCAACTGAATGTGACTAGCTACAAAATTTGGAAGTCCAGTATTTGTTTGAATTCATTCAATTTGGGCTATCTTGCAATTAAATCCCTTGAAAAAAAACACTATGTACGTACGTTTAATCGCTATATTTCAAGTCCTACGTACCACACAGTTTATGTCTTTTGATTTTTATTTTAAGAAAATAGGTGTATGATATAAATTGTCTATTGATCAATTATAGTGACTTGCCAATGATAATTCACAAACAAAAACCTTTTATTATACTACCTTATCTTTTGCGGCACAAAATGATACTCTATTAGTTTACCTCATTAAATAACTCTAAATGTGGAAGAAGATGTTGGTAATAAAATTGGTAATCTCCTTCAACTATTATCCTCTCTCTCTCTCTCTCTCTCTCTCTCTCTCTCTCTATATATATATATATATATGTAATTACAAAAACTAAAATAAAAAGGCATCTCTTTTACTTGCTCAAGAATTATATAACATATTCAATTAGCATTATATTCATGTCTCTTTTCTTTGTGGTCGAACCATACATGCATATATGTTACATTTACCCTAATGAAAATCTAGACTGGATGAACTCTGTAAATGCCAAAGATATATGTTTATCTCCATAATAAGGCTCACAGTCACATATATAGAGCAACTCGTGTTTACAAAAGAAGTGGCCGAAGGTAGATGATACTATTTTCATCAAAGCATTTCTAACGGTAAACAATTGGGAATCTTCAACCAACTAATACATTTACATTTCTAGCAATGAAAAAGAGCTTGAAAGATTCGACTAATTTCTAGCAAATATTATTCAGATCAAACACCATTTTACCCATTCCCTCGTGTTGCTTCGTGCTTGGACAAACACAAACAAAGAAGATAGTGAAAGAAAAACATTATTGCTAAAAGGGAAACATAATACTGAAAAGTAGATAGTTAGTTATAAGCAATTAATAAGTTATCTTCTTGCAATTTGATACAACGAGCATGACTGAAATAAATTATGTTAATGGATCAATTTTCTGACAGTTCACATCGAGTCTATGCCACTTAAGCATGGTTAATATATAATCTAATCCATGAAATGAAATAGTATTCTCATTTAGGGAATTTCAGGTCCACCTTTATTAGATATTACTGTCCTTTGACTTCAGGTAAAAAAAAAAAAAAAAGAATAAAAATGAAATCTTTGTTTCATGCCAATTAAACAAATGGGATTAATTATGTTATTCTTAAAGGATACTCTAACAAATTAGTAGGATCAGTAATTTTTCAACTAAATCCATTTCCAATTACTAGTCTTGTCTCAAATGCTTTTAATTAATTAACCAAAGAGAAAATAATACAGTTATTTTACCAACTATCTGTAAAAAGATTATAATTACAACGCATATGATAGTGTTGGAGTAACAATCATCACGACGGTTATCAAATAAATCACAAAGAATGAGTGATTATAACTACTATAGTGATTGTTCATTCAACTCTTAAAAAGCCCGCAAAGACATCACCTATTAGTAATTAGAGTACTTAATACTCGCAGAGACGGATGCAACTTATGCTCTATAAGTCAATATTTTTAAATTTTGAATTTGCTTCAACTAGTGATGAACATAAAACTTGTTAAGAAAAGAAAAACAAGAGATCTCACAAATGGAGCAAACCTTAATTTCCAAGCGCACAGATCTGAATAAAGTTGAATTTGAGCAGAGAAGAATAAGGGTTTATGTGAAAAAAGTAAAAGAGAAGAGACAAGATAAGACAAGAAGACTAGAAATAGAAAAAAAAAGGAATTAAGGAGAGTTCAAAGTTGAATCCTCGGGAATTGTGGTGGATCTCCTGCTGGTCGTTTGGACCAGATCCCCAAAATGGAAAATTGGGCTAAGAGAATGGAAGATGGATGAACAAATATGCTTATATAAAGTCACCCCACCAAACACACAAAAGCCCTAATGATGAAGGATAATGTAATACTAATAGTAAATATATACTCAATATAATACGTAATGTATTTTATCTACCTTTTTATTTATCTTTTAAAAGAAATACTTGTTTTATTTGGTTTTTTTTTGTAGCTCGTGTTTGTTTAAGACTATAAGGGGTCGTTTGGTAGGAAGTATTAAGAGAAATAATCCATAGATTAGTTATACATTCTACATGTTATTATAGGATGAATTACTAATACCTTCTATTTGGAGGTATTAGTAATACATTGGATATAATACCATGGGATCAATCTATGTAAAGATAAAAATATCCCTCAAATTATTTTGATTATTTTGTTTATTTTCTTGATTTTTTATTTTTTATTTTATATTTTATATTTTATATTTGTACTAGTAAATTTATTTAAATAAATTAGCTTATAAATTATTTAGAGAAAGTTATTTGTTACTAAATAAATCCAATACAAATCAATACAATATTTTGAAATGTGAATTATTTAACATTTGCTAATTAAAAAGATAAATATAAGACCACATGATGTTCGTCATCTTAATTGAATGTATTATTAAGTCTATGTAAAAATAAAAATATTTCTCAAATTATTTTGATTATTTTGTTTATTTTATATATATATTTCAAAAAGTTGAGGTATTTGATCAAAATTTTATGAAGAAAATGAAATTAAACATTGAAGAGTAATATGCCACTCTTGAGTCTCTATCATCCAACAACTCTGCAAAATAACTATGTGTATAATTGATTATGAACTTCTAAATTAACTAAAATATATTTTATTGGAGAGAGAACATATCTAATAATCACCTAAAGAATTACTCCCCCACTAACATCTTTAAAAGCCGTAGGATCTGATATATATATATATATATATATATATATATATATATATATATATATATATATATATATATATATATATATATATATATATATATATATATATATATATATATATATATATACTTGTGTGGTTTTTAATTATTTACAATTTTTATTTGTAAATATAGATGTTTTATCCAATTTTATTATTGTTTATCATCTTTTTTATTTTAAAAATAAATGTTTTATCTTTTTTTTTTTTAATTTAAACTTGACATTTTGTGAGTGATCATCAATTTATTAAGATGATAATTATTTATCTTCAAATAATTCAAGTGAAAAAATTGCAAACATGACAAAAAAAGTGTTCTTCTTCTATCTAGTTAGAAGGTCATTTAAAAAAATATTATTTGACAATTATCTACCTTGTCCCAATTTGATAATAAATCAGGGTCTAATTGGAAAGAAATTTTTTATAGAGTTTTAGTCCAGACACAAGATGAGGTGAGAAACAATGAATCAAACACTTGATAAAAATAAACTCTGCATTACTAATCCCTGCACTATTAGTCCCTGCATTACTAATCCCTACGTTACTAATCCCTGCGTTATTAAGTTTTGTACCAAACAACTCCTAAGTAAATAAGATTTTAGTACATTCCACGTATCATACAAACAGTTGAATCAGAGCTAGCTAGTATTAGTTTTTATATTTTGTTCTCCTTCCATCCCAATTTGTATGGTATCTTTCAGATTTTTAGAGTTAAATACAGTTTTACTTTAATTGCGATCTTTTCTTATGTTTTTAAAACAATTTAAGTTATTAATTATTGTAATTTATAGTAATATTTTTTAATATAGTTTTGAAATATAGAAATTTTATTTCCTAAAACATAAAGTTTCTATGTTCAAATTTGCAGTTGAAAATAAAAAATTTACTGTATTGGAGCTCGATTAAATTTGAAATCGCGAGAAGTTCCACATTAGTGGGTAAAGTGCTCCCTAACAAAGACGACTTTATCTAGAGGGAGACTTGAGCCCGAGATCCCTAGTTAAGAATGAAGAACAACCTACCACTTTATCACAACTCTTATAGGTCCGACTATATGTTCTAAGATCACAACATTCAATGATTATTTACGATGCATTTTTAATTTAGCACTATAAGATTTTCTTTAAGAAAATATAATATTTAAAATTTGATGATGGTGATATATAGTAATTAGAGGGACGAAATGAAATAGAACAAGTATTACTATAGTAGAGCTTAAATTTAATTAGTTGATGATATATATGATGTCATTTTGCGGTTGACATAGCAGAATTGTTGGAAAAGCTTTTGGGCCAATTAAGGTGCTGAAAAACAAGCATGAGCGTGTGGGCAACTGCCACCTCCACTCACCCACCATTGATTACGACTTTCTTCTTCTTCTTTTTTTCCTTTTTTTTTTGTAAGAAAAATTCCCAAAAATGCCCCTCGTTGAAGCAGGCGCGTCAATGAAGACGTGTCATACTTCAGCCTCCAAACTCCTTATATAGTAAGAGAATATAGAGATCGGAGGAGAATGAAATAAGTTGCTCAGATAGTAAACATCTTTCCCCTTCAATTCTAAGATTGTAAATTGAATAAACGAGGAAGTGAAAATGACGAAAAGCTCCTAAGAAGGATTAATAAAAAGAGATAGTGTAAAAAATATTTATATAATCTGTTATAAACGTTGTAAAAAAGAAAGAGAGATAGGAGGAGAATATAATTTTCTTTTTATTTCAATGTCCAAACAATAATAATAAGGGAGAAAATAATGAAAAAAGTTGCATTCCATGAAAAAGAAAGGAGTGTAAACGGGGAATGTCAAAGAGTACTAGCTAGCCAATTAACAGCTTAATTCAATTTGCACAGGTCCATCTCCCCAAAGACCCTACAAAAAGGAACTTACTCAAATTCATTACTACTTTTGTGTTTTAAAACAAGTCATAGATATTTGTATGGTTATAAATTATTTTATTAATAAAAATGGACATTTTACAGCTAAATCGTTACTAAATGTAAAAACGTGTAATTTTTTAAGACGGACTAAAAAAGAAAGTCAATCGTATAAAAGAAAAGTCAATCATATAAATTGAAATAGAAAAGAAGTAATTAAATACTACTATATGAATATATGTGAAAGTGAAAATATTTTATATCTTGTTATCCCCGGAGTATGGTGAAATACTTTAAATCCTTTCATTACCAAGAAGTGTTCTTTCAGAAGCACTTTATCATATTAAAAATAAGCTTACTCCGAAATAAATAAAATAGTTGGATAAATAAATTCTGAATAAGAATAAAAAAACTTATCTTGTTTTTGTTTATTAAGGTGGTGACGTGATGAGACGGTATTGAGGCAAATAATTATAGGATTGGACAATATCTCCTGTCTAAAAGAGGTAAAATAGAGGTGGAGCAGACAGACCATACAAATGACATTCTCCCTAGTCCCTACCGTTTCTTGTGGACATGGTATGGTATATATGAAATTATCATATCATATCATATCAAATTTTGATAATATTATTTTGGTATTACGGTATTTGATATGATATACAATATATTTTTAAAAAAATATTTGATATTTAGAAACAACATATCAAAATATCGATATCATACCGGAGTAGTATATAGTTAGACAATATATATATATATATATATTATTAAAATACTAACAAATATGCAACCTTGTATTAGTCTTTAGAAATTAAAAACTTTTCTTACTTTATATTTTGTTTGAAATATAGTTGCTTAAGAAAATGAGTTGTTTGTACTTTCTTTTGAATATATATATTTCTACATGAATAATATGTTAGTATGATACACTTGAGACCCTTTTTTTGAATTGTCGAAATTATAATACTCTATTATACGCGTATATATTAGTCGAAATTGAACAAACTATGATTATCGATTAACCAAACCATAAAATATCAAAACCGAACTTCTAAATACCGAATTAATGGTAATGATACAATAGTATTAAAAATCGAATACCGAAATTACAATATCGAAATTTTCAAATACCGTACCATGCCATATTCACCCTAATCACACTTGCAAATAAGTGTTAGCTTGAAAAAAAATTGTTCCAAAATAAGTATTGCCTTAAAATTTAAGATAAAAATAATATAACTATTTTCAAATTTCAAGAAACATCTAATAAATAGGTTAATCTAATTTTATATATATATATATATATATATTATTTTCCTTAATAGGTATGAAATGATTTAAAAAGATACGCGTAGAAAAATACTGCAATTGAGATCAGTTGAACCAACGAGTTGTCATTCATTCTAGTCACCCTTTGTTGTCGCCAAAGACAGTAATACTATTAATTTCGATAAATTTCATAGCTTATTTAATATTCTTTAGTATGGCTTATTCTCACTAAAGTCACTAGTGCATTTCACTATGTCCGAATTTGCCTTTTCAATTCTTTTCTCTTTTTTTAACCTTTTAGGTTGTTTCATGGGTTTTTGTAACTGATCAATGGTAAAGGTTGGGGATTTTTTCTTGTTAATTAATAAATGAGCATTGATTTAGTTGAACGAACGAAAAGACACTATGATTCGACTTAATAACCGATAAATTGAAAATCATAACAATTCATTAATGGGAATCTCCTAATTATGAACTTAACCTCTCCTTTTCCCTCTTCCACGTTTGAAGTTAATTAACCACCTCAACTAATTTACTAATGAATTCCACCTTCCTAAAGAAATCATCTTAAGCTATAATTATCAAAGTGCACCAACAAAATGTAAATTGCAAGTCCATCAAGAAATATTAGGAATCTTTTTAAGGATATGCGTGATTACTAATTGTGGCTTAAAGGAAGGTAATAAACAATAGCGATTCACGAAAACTTAATAATATAGCAAAAATTTACTAAATATTTAACTAATAAAAAACCCAATTACTATTAACCCGTGGTTGTTGGTTTACAGGTTAATGTCGGGTTGTAGAACTATTAACGACATGGCTTTAAGGGGAAAATTAATCAAGTTAAAATAGAGGAAGATCAGAGGTAGATATTGGGTTGCAAGTAGAATATATATACTATATAATAATCACATGCTAAAAATATAAATGCACAAATGAAAAACATGATTGAATTGTTGTTGCCCGTGAGGAATACGCTTCCTACAGACCACCGACTCTCATCATTATATATACACATATACCTAGCCTTGTATATAATATCACTATTTCAGCTCGTGGAGAGTTTCCGCTTCAACCCCGTTCCAACTCTTGTTATCTCTTGTATTCAGGTTAGTAAAAATAGAAATAGAATAGATGAAATAAACAAAAAATAAATAATCTGAGTTCACAGAACTCACTGTGTATCCTTAAGAAATTTAATTCCCTAAAGTATTCGAGGTTGTAGATTAATTACTCCCAAGATAAAATAGATTAACTATTAGAGAAGTAGCGGTACCTCAAACTTCAATAATTTCAGCGAACTCAAAAACAACAACGAGAACACACACAGACTCAGTCGATCTGTTTTGAAAAATGAGAGAAATCTCTCTATGTATAGCCAATTGTAGCAAGGAACACGTCTGTTCAGACAAGAATGTGGACTCATCTGTTCAGACATGCCTTTCCAGAACGTTTGTGTCTTTTGGGAAACTAAATATTTATTCGAAAGGAACATGTCCCTTCTGAACGACTTTAACATTACACGAGAATTTTCAAATAATTTTGTTAACGGCGCGAGGGGACACCTTCTACTTAACCCTTTAAGAGCTAAATAAGTGTTTCGTAATATAAAAACAACACTTTTTCTTTCTTCTACCAATATGTGAGAAATGATTTTTCATTTTCAAAGACTTTCTATTTGAAATGATTTTTCATTTTCCCTCCAAATTGGTTCCCTCATATTTCTCATTTTCTCATTCATTCTTATTTTCCATTCGCACCGTGCAAAAACCCAACAACTCTCCCTTTGCCCCTTCTAGTATAGACGGTGGCGGAACCAGAATTTTCATTAATTGAATTCAAAATACACAAAAAAGTAAACATTAGAAAAAGTTAAAGAGGTTCGATATTTATTATATATACATAAAAAAATATTTTTAATTGTATATAAACAATGTAATTTTTTATTGTATAAGTTCGAATAAACCTCTTAGGGGTCATTTGGTACAAAGATTAATAACACAGGAATTAGTAATGTAGGGATTAAAAGTGCAGAGATTAGTAATGCAGGGTTTATTTTTATCAAGTGTTTGGTTCATTGTTTCTCACCTCATCTTGTGTTTGGATTAAAACTCTATATAAAGCATCTTTCCAATTATACCCTTGAATTATTATTAATCGGGTCAAGGTAGATAATTGCCGGACAATATTATTTTTTTATGGCATTCTAACTAGCTATGAGAAGAACAATTTTATTGTCATGTTTGCTACTTTTTCACTTGAATTATTTGAGGATAAATAATTGTCATCTTAATAAATTGATCACTCACAAAATGTCATTTTTCAATTAAAAAAAGATAAATCATCTACTTTTAAAATAGAAAAGACGGTCAATAATGGTAAAATTGAATAAACCGTCTACATTTACACATAAAAATTGCATATTGTAGATTTAATATGTATGTAATTTTTTTAATTGTTCAAAATACAAATAATTAGAAAACCACACACACACACATTACAAATTTGTATTGGATTTATTTAGTAACAAACAACTCTCTCTAAATAATTTGTAAGCTAATTTATTTAAATAAATTTACTAGTACAAATATAAATCATAAAATCAAGAAAATAAACAAAATAATTAAAATGATTTGAGGGATATTTTTGTCTTTACATATACTTATCCCATTGTATTATATCATATGTATTAGTAATACATCCAATAATACCATGTAGGGGTATAACTAATCTATGAATTAGTTATACATAGGCCCAAATTCCTACCAAACATAGTACTGAATAATATCTTACATAATACATGAACTATTTCTTCTAATGCGGCCTACTAAACGACCCCTTAGATGTGTACTAGCTTTGCCCCTAAACATTGAATTAATAAACATGTTGGCTGGCTCTAGTTGAGCCAATTAAATTAGGGTCCGGCTTGAGGTGGTAGCCGAGATGAGCAAAGTGGGTGGACCAAAAGAAGGAGAAATAATGGGGGGTTTCACGTGGCTGCTCCTACGGTCTAGCGTGAGCTAGCCACTATCATTAAGCTCACTTCCATCATATTATTTCCACTCCCCAAAAACACCTTTGTTTATTGCCCACTATCATCTTTATTCCGTCGATTTTTTTTTTTTTTAATTTAGTTTGTTATTTTTAGTATCCGTTTTGGTCATTAGAATTATTTATAGTATTGTTTAACTTTTCTTTTTTACATATTTAAAAATAGAAAAGGGTCAAATATATTCATATATTATCTTAAATAGTTTAAATATATCTTTCGTAATATTTTGATTCAAATTTATCCCTCTTATGATATTTTGACACAAATTTATTCTTTACAAAGAGACACATATCAATCTCAGAATTAAATAATATACCTGTTTTTTCAGCAAAACCTGCCACTCAGATAATCCCTTAAATTGGCGAAGCCTGTCGAATTTATCATCTTTTCCAAGTTTTTATCATCTAATTAACTCATTGTATAAAATTAAATTGATCACATTACTAATTTTATTTCGATAATTAATGAAAAACCTATTGACTTTATGATGATTAGGTAATTAATCATGGTGTACCAAAGAAAGTTGTCGAGCAAATGCTAGAGGTTGCTGGAATTCTTTCAGGCTACCAATACAAGAGAAGATAAAATTGTATCCAATAATTATAAGGATTTTTTTTTTATATAAAAAGGACAATCAACTAACTTATTTGTAAAAATATAGTCCAAAACTTACCTTACAAAACTTTAGCCTAAAACATAATCCGACATGCAATAATATATAAAGTTTTCATATGTCTTTTCAAGGCCCTTTTTTACTTTTTCTATCGTACTAGTTTAGAGTGAGAGTGACATGATGGCGCAAAATTGGGCATATGAAAGATTATGCTGGGAGTTGTCTGGTTCGAGAAACTGCTCTTTTTTTTGGCTTTAATCAAGTGCCTTCTTTGACCTTTTTCTCACAAGTCATTATTCACTCATGCTTAACATTTTGTCTTTGGTTCAGCTGAATGCTGATATGAACTTTTAAATTAGTTGTGCTTCGATTTTTGTTATTATTTGTTGTGTTATGTATTTTGATTATCATATTATTTTATTGTAGTTATTGTCCTAATACTAACTGACGGTTTAATATGCTATTTCTCATACTTCTAGTACTTCTTTTTTTGGATTTCTTTAATTTGGACTAATCCCCTTATCGCTTAAGCCAAGGGTCTACATACGAAAACAACCTCTCTATTTTGTAGAGAAAAGATGTGTGTACAGTACTCTACCCTCTTACCCCACTTTGCGTGATTATATTGAGTGTGTTGTTGTAATCAATTTGAATTAGCTTTTAGTATTTTTAAGTTTATATAGCTTTTAAACACTTTTTATAATTTTTGTATAAAATTAAAAAAAGAAGTTTTTGAAGCATTTATTTTTTAATCAAAATAACAAAAAATAAGCCAAAAATTATAATTTATAACTTTTACTTGTATATCATAAATTATAAACTCATTCAAACTGTCCCTTAATATCTTTTCTATGAAAATAGGCAATTTACAATGGAAAAACTCATGTTCGTTGTAAGATTACTGAAGGAAAGGTTGGTCATAAATTTGGAGAGTTTGCTTCTATAACAAACAGGTGCGGAACGAGCTCTTAGTTCCATAACAAACCTTTGTCTTTCTCGCTCTCCGTTACTTGGAAAAGTCAACTCATTTCTCATTTGCCTTCTTATCTACATCTGGAAGCCTGGACTCCAACCCATCGCTTTACGCTCTCTCTTACATCTTGGGCGGATAGCGAGAATTGAACCCGTATCTTTTCCTTGGCAAAGAGAAATTTTACCATTCGACCATATCCACCATCAAAAAAACTTTTTCCTATACTTAATTTTGATAAAAGTTGGATCAAATAAACATCAAGGCCAGAACTGAATTTAAATGCACTTTTTTGCTTTGTGAATAATAAGATGTAGTGGACATACTTTTTGTTTTACCTTACAGGATTGCAATTTAATTAGCGAATAATATAATTAATCCATGAAAGTTTGTCAAAGGTGTATAATTAATCTCTTTTTGCACGCACACGTAGGTGCAAGAAAAGTTATTTATAGGGACAGTGGCTACTTATCAATTACTACTCTAATGTTATTCAATGTTAGTTACTTTTTGGGGGAAAGCAATTCCCTCACCTAATAAATTGTATCATTATACCATAGTCCATAGGGTTTAATATGATTGCATTTTGGTTTACAAGTCCCTATTCAAAGTTATGCTCACAATTATTACTGTAATAATATGAATTCGATTTGTGGAGAAAGACGCAATCAATAACATAAAAAATATGAATGAAAAAAACTTTTTCATATTAAATTTATTAATTACTCGTAAAAGTTTTTATATAGGCACATAAATAAAGTAGTAGACTTCCTACATTTAACGTACTATGACTTTTGTTTTTTTGTAAAAAAAATAATTCAAGCTAAAATTGCGATCCTAGCGATATATATAAGTCATGTAGAAGCACAATGGGGGGACTTCGCCTTAACCCCAAATATACATCAGAGATTGCCAAGCAATCCTCGCAAAAAGGAAAATGTTTAAGTGTGCCATTATTTTATATTCCCGCATATCTAGAGACTATACATATTAGCTTACAAAAAAAATTAAATTTGTCGTATCTTATCTTTATGTTAGGCAATTACATCTTGTCAAGAAAATAAGCTCCTCTAATCCCACTGGGCAATTGATCTAACTTGCGGTATAAAATAGGTTCACTCCTCATCAAATTGTCAAAAATTCCAAAAGGGCACATCAAATTTATTTTAAACCAAAAGGGCAAAATCGCTCCTGACGAAGAGATTTCCCTGTGACACAATATTGATGCCGTTACTCCGTTAAAAATAAAAATCGCTGTCCCAGCAGCGATTTTGTCCAAAACTTTTTTTCTTTTTTTTACTAAAATTGCTGCCACAACAACTATTTTAAGTCAATTTTTTTTCCCCTTAAATCGCTGCAAGGACAGCGTTTTTCATGCCTATTGTTCATGTGCTATTATTTTCATGCCTATTGTTAATGATAAACTACACAGACAGTATACTCAATAAAATTGTTGAAGCATGAGGAAAATTGAATTATATATCATAAATAATTATAAAGAATAATTGAATTAAAAATAAAACTTCAGAAAGGGCAATATTAAACACATAAAAAGAATTCTTTTTTTTTTTTAATTTTATCAAAATCGCTGAAAGTGTAGCGATTTTAAAATAAAAATTTAAATTCTTAACCAAAATCACTGCTATAGCAACGATTTAACTTCAATTTATTTTTTATTAAAACGCCGCACGATATTGTTTTTTTTTTTAAAAAAATTTGGATAATCGCTGCCAGGGCAGCGATTATTAATCTTTTTTTTTTTAATTCCTTAAAAA
Organism: Solanum pinnatisectum; assembly: GCA_035578085.1. NCBI lineage: Eukaryota > Viridiplantae > Streptophyta > Magnoliopsida > Solanales > Solanaceae > Solanum > Solanum pinnatisectum. The sequence goes on from CM069078.1 coordinate 35,729,442, forward strand.
AAATCGCTGCTATAGCAGTGATTTTACTTTTAATATTTTTTTGAGAAAATCGCTGCTAGGGCAGCAATTTTTATTTCTTTTAACGGAACGGCGTCAACTTTTGTTAGAAGAAAATCGCTCCTGATGGAGCGATTTTGCCCTTTTGGTTAAATTTTTTTTATGTGCCGTTTTGATTTTTTGAAGGAAAAAAGTTGTCCTTTGGACTCCAAACTCAATTTAGTAAGATGATCTATCGGTCATTGTATTGACTTACTTTGTAGCAATATAGGGAAGCAAACACGACGAAGTTATATTATTCATCATATCAACCACGAGCAAATAATTCATTTCTATAATGCCTATTATTCTTTAGCCATTTAATAAGATACTTTGCAGTTGCTCTCTCAGCAACATTAGGAAGGGTAAAATGTTTTCACCTTTAAGCATTTGTATTGGAAAATTCGGATGCTCAAAGTCTCTAATGCAGTCCTTTATGAACATAGTTTGGGCCAAAAAAAGAATTAAAAAAACACCAACAAAAAATTCAGAGAGCGAGAGAGAGGGCGCAGAGAGGGATAGAGGAGAGAGGCAAACGAAATTAAAGAGGGAGAGATTAGAAGACCTTTTCCTTATTTGCTAATAAATACAAATATAAAATAAATAACTATATATATCAAAAGACTCTGAAACATTAAGAGGATAAATTCCTATCTAAAATTTGAGCTGTTTAGAGGAGATTTCGAATTGACCGGGTATAAAAAAAAATCAGTCTGCAATATATGAATATTATATAAACAACATATATGAATATATATACATCTATAATATATAATAAGTAGTTATACATTATCAATACATTCCCTACCATCATTTCTGTTGATTATGAAGCTTGTAAGAAGCCCAAACCCATAATGGGTAGACTGATATTTTCGACGGCACATGACAATTTAGTAATTAAAAAATAAGATAAATGATTCTGTAATTTAGTAAATGGGAATTTGTCAATTAAACAAGCATATATGCTCTATTTGTTTAACTACAAGAATATATATGAGCACTTTTTCAACAAGAGATATATCATATCATATATTTGCCTTTTTTCCAAAAGAAAAATCCAGATGACTAGGATGAAAATGGTATTGCCACAGCCCACAAATGTTCTTTACATGTTACTTAAATATATTTTGCAAGAACACACTTATTGGTTCAAAAATTGGAAAACAAAACAACATTTGGGGTGTGTTTGGTATAAAGGAAAATATTTTTCAATTTTCTCATGTTTGGTTGGGTAAAATATTTTGAAAAATGTTTTCCAAATCAACTCATTTTCCTCAAATTTAAGGAAAATGACTTCCCTTAAAAAATTAAGGAAAACATTTTCCAAAACTCTCCTCCAACTTCATATTACAATTTTTTGTTGAAAAAACTAAATTTAAAGCTTATTTTAAAAAAATATTTGCAGCTTCAACTTTTTTTTTTATTTTTTTACCCCACCCTCACCCTACCCCACTCCCCGCCAGCCCCTACCCCCCTCCCCCCTCCCCCCTCCCCCCCCAAAAAAAAAAAAAGTTTATTTTAAAAAAATATTTTTAAATTTAATTCAAAAATTATTTTCTACTCCCTAGTAAAAATAAAAGATATTTTCTCAAAAATACTTTTCACTCATTAATCAAACAATAAAAAATCTTTTTCGGAAAATATTTTCTACTCACCAACCAAACATGAGAAAATAAATCCAAAATCTACTTGTTTTCTAAGCAAATATTTTCTAGGAAAACATTTTCTTTGTACCAAACACACCCTTGATCTACCCAAGAATAAAAAAAGAAAGATCACGCGTACATCAATTATAAAGCAATCTCGTTACTAGAGACCTGCACGAAATGGCACATTTGTTGCTGGCAACCATGATCGACCAGCAATAAAATTTTCCACGCTGAACCTTGCTGCTTCATTTGAATTTGTGATCACTCGATACCCGCTCCACCTGACTCTACTACTAGTGGATGCTCCAGGACCAGTATTCCTGTATTCTCCGTAATACAACGTATTTAAAGCAAAATCACCATCCCACTCTAGCCAACCAGCAGGATCCACCAATGAATCAAGAAACGTTTTCATAAAAACAGTACGTGAATATTGTTTCCATGGTCGTCCTAAAAATGTCTTGAATGTACCTAGCACAGGCCTAAGGTCAGATGCAGCCATAACTCGCGAGTTATGTATTGAAATTCCGGTGTTTTGGTTAGGATCAGTCCGGCCTTGTGCTGTTATGGTAATCTTTTGTTTATCCATAGGCCTCCTAGCGAATATCATGCAATTTTGCAAAACCACTGCAGCGTTACCAAAAATAAAGTCTACTGTACCATAGATATAACATTCTTTATAGAACTGTCGTTGTGAATGGACATATAGAGTGTCTTGATACCCTTCAAATCCACAACGATAGAAAACTGATAGGTCAGATCCAGAACGTAGTGCAACTGCTTGATGATTTTGTGGACCAGCTGTATTGCGGAACGTAATGCCTTGAGCAATAAATCCTTCCCCAGTAACCACTGCAATTTTATAGCAGGGTAAAATATTAACTATACATATTTGCTATATACAATAGTACTAATATTCAATATAGCTTACCAACGGTGCCAGAGTTAAACGTGGTAGAGCCTCCTCCAACACTACGGCTACCCGTGATAATTGTGTACTTCATTCCATCGCCAACCAACATAATATTCTTCATTTTGTTTCCAATCTCCAAATTTTCTCTATAAACTCCGCGTTTCACATGTATAACAAATCTTTCATTTCCACTTCTTTTCGCGGCAGCATCTAAAGCTGCTTTAATAGTCAGAAAATTCCCTGTACCATCTTGATCCACCACAAGATTTGGACTTATGGAGGACAATTGCAACAATTTTCTATCGCCTGGAGATACCCAAGATGGGAAACCGTCTTTATATGTTTGCTTCATATTGGAGCCAATATTGTTGAGAGACAAAGTGTTACAAATTAATTCAGACACGTTGTTGGACATAAGACTAGGCAAAATGTAGTCTGAATTAACACCTAGCTCAATGAAACCAGTTCGACAAGTTTCAAGATTTGTCATGGCTGTACTTAACCATGTTTGTATATCAAAATCAGTACATTTAGTATTGTTATCGAGTGTTTTATTGAGTTGGAGAATTGTGCTCTCGTAGAGCTTCACACAATCAGACCAAGCTGCCCTTTCGAGTTCGTTCCTACACTTCACACCTAGTCCTTTGGTGTAACTCTCAGCGTGAAGTGCTCTCTCCAAGGCTATTTTCACAGTCATTTTCTTGAAATCAATCTTGTTTTTGGGTGCAAAATGGTACGAATCACGGTTCATGAAATACTTGCATTGATCGGGATAAGGGGTTTTCTTGCACCAAGCGTTTATGCCACTATCAAAAATGGTGATCGATAAAATAGGAAAAAATAATGATGAAAAGGAAATAAGTAGCACAAAGAAACCAAGCTTTATCGCCATTGATTAATTTCTTTTGTGATTGAGTTTTGGATGATTATAACTATGAAGATGACTAGTTTATATAGTTGTGACAAGTGGTGATGAGCATGATCGAGAAGGACATAATTCACAAATTATAGCAAAGTCAAATGCTATTTTGTTAATTATTATTATTACAATTGTACAAAGAATTTATTGACGAATGTATTAAAAAATCATTCTTACAAAATTTAATCATATCTAATTCTAGGGAACCAATATTAAAATGATACAATGCCAATCCAAGTCAATTAAATGAAAGAATTAATTACTTGTCTGTCAAATAGTTGTACTACACGTCTATATGTATTATTCTATATCAAAAAATTATTCTAAAACAACATTCTTATATGATTCGGTTACGTGTTAACTAAACTTCTCTTATTTTTTCAAAATAAATATAAATGAGCTTGCAAGAAGTCCACGCAACAACGGTTAGAATGTTGCATGAACCTGTTCGAGTTACTCATTTGTTTGAAGTAAGAGCATCTTACTAAACTCATGTGTCACCAATGCAATATTATAAGAACTTTTTTCATTAAATTTGTGTTCCGAAGATCGTTTTGTTAAATTAATAGATACCAAAAATACATATGTATCAATCATTAATCAAACACACAGATAGATATGCAGGTAGAAATACGTAGGCATACAAATAAACATACATGTACTTTATGATTGTAGGCATTGCTCTGTATATATACAACATACTTTCAGTATATATGAGTCCGAAGCTAAAAGGGCAAAAAAAATTTGTCAAAAATTTCAAAAGGGCACATCTTTTTTTTAAATCAAAAGGGCAAAATCGCTACTGCCGAAACAATTTTCCTTTGACACATATTGACATTGTTTACTCCATTAAAAATAAAAATCGCTGCTTTGACAGCTTTTTATATATACAAAAAAAATTCTTTGAAATCGCTGCCTTGGAGGTTTTTTATTAAAAAAAAGTTGTTTTGATAATCGCTGTTATGGCAGCGCTTATTTTAAAAAAACTTTTTTTTTTAAATCGCTGTTTTGGCAGCGTCTTTCTTAAAAAAAGATTTTTTTTTTTTTTTTTTTTGTTGAAAAAATCCCTGCGTGGGAGGAACCAAAACCTCCCAGGCATATGATAATTTCTCCATTTTCCACAAAAAATCTCCTTTTTCAAGAAAAAAATAATAAAAAATTAAGAAAAATGCTGCCAAATCAGCGATTTCATGAATTTTTTGTCTATGAAAATGCTGCCATAGCAGCGATATTAGTTGGAAGAAAAAAATTGGAGTTAAATAATCGTTGTTGTGCCACTGATTTTAGTGAAAAAAAAGTTTTGTATTTTTAATGGAGTAAGCGGCGTCAATATGTGTCACATGGAAATCGCTTCGGCAATAGCAATTTTGCCCTTTTGATTTTAAAAAAAAGTTGTGTCCTTTTGAAATTGAGAAAATTACGCGTATAAGCAAACATATACTAGTTAATTATTTGACATAGCTATATTTTGCCTTAATTACAATTCACGATCTACTTTTAGCTATAATTACGCGGCTCAACTTTTTATTTTTGTATAATTCACACGTTTGTATAATTCAGAATTTGTATAATATAATTTGTATATCTTTTGTATAATTCAGAATTTGTATAATATAATGTGTATAACTGTTTACACTTCTGATGTTTGTAATTATATACAATCGTTATTTCGAGTTTATACAAAAATAACTGAATTATACAAATGTACCTGCAAATTATACAAACCTACAAATTATACAAATCAACGAATTATACAAACGAGACAGGTTAAACTGCAACCTATAAATATGCAAACTATAGATATGTAGTATAATTAAGTTTATTATAGTGGCTATTTGTGAAAGTTCCTCTTTGGAATTTTTGGCAAATTCTTTTGCCCTTTTAGCTTCGGACTACAAGTATATATATTTGTTTTTAAAACTGAAATATAGATATCTAAATACATATAGTTGCTTTACATAGAGTTTGTTTGACCAAATACATACTTTAATTAGTCGAGATCAATTGAATATAATTAGGAGGGGATAATTATACTGTTCAATTCTCAAGGAGAAGGGGCGGGTTAGGGTGATGAGAATAGTTCTTTCTTTTTATTTTTTATTCTATTTTTTATTTTTTACTTTTTTACTTTTGAGTTTTTCTAAAATAGTAAAAAATATATTTTCATTTTGCATTATTTATCTTTTAATCCCAGTCTTTACTTCTTATAATTCAATATAATTTCTCATATTTTCATTTCTTATTCCTTTGTTTTCTTCACTTAGCATAATTGTGTTATTATTCTAATTTTTGAATTAAAGTACAACTTCATTATTGAATGAGATTATAAATTTATATTTCCCTTAATTTCTTAATTATATTTACTTAAGTTATATTGGAACTTATTTTATGTTTTGTTGAAATTTGATATTTGAGTATTATTAATTATAATAAAAATAATTTCTGTTGGATTTTTTTTAACACTTTAGTGGTGTTGACTTGTTATATTATATTGCATGCTATTTATTTTTAGTTAGATTTCATAGAATACTTTTATGTATTTGAATAATTTATTACAATATATTTATAATATTCATTTTTTGTCAAACATGCCGTCCATGATGATCTTACCGTAAATATATTTAAAGAGTGATAAAACCCTCATATAAGTCAAATTTATAATAAATATAAATTTTACTATAATTTAAAAGTATTTCTAGGCCTTATCCTTTCTTTTTTATGTTTAAAATCCTGGATTCTTTGTTAGCGGCAATGGACGCGGAGATTTGGAGGAGAAACGCGGAATCACAGGGCATTCAAATCATTTGAAAAAGTCTGACTTTTTAATCTTGATATATATATATAAAAGATGCTAAAATTAAAAATAATTGATCTCTTATTGGCTGTATGAGCTAAGAAGTGACATCACTCATTCTTTTAAATTTAATAAGGATATGCACTAGGTGGACGATCACTTCTTCGATTTAATTTTTTAAATTTCGATCCAATTCTTTAATTATTTAAAAGTGTGTATGGAATATCAAATTGAATTAGTTAAGTTCGATCTTTTTCAAGTTTAGTATGATTGGATCTTTTTTAATTTGAATTTCAAACTATATAAATCGCACTAATTTAGGTCATAAATACTAGGATTCACGATAGTCTTGAATATTACTTCATGTACCATATTTCTTTTTTTGATACATGTATTTCCGACGAATTTAAAAAGCGAGATACATATTTTATTAGTTTGAATTAATTAATTGTAACTGGTTTCCTTGATTAGTTAAAGAAGTAATTGACTACTCTAACAGAATTTTAGCATTCCACCATATTAACTATATCAAATTTTCGAAAAATGTGGATTTCAGCAAATCAGAATAATTGTAATCTTCACCTTCTTGATAGTAGATCGTTTTTATTTCTTTCCTTAATTACATGTATCTATATGTCAATCTTTTAATATATATAATTATTTATATAATATATTTAATTATTTATCTAAGGCGTATCTTACCTACAATAATAATAATGCATATATTTGATGGTCTTTTTTAAAATGATTTCCATAAGTACATTTTGTATCGATTATACATGATCATGTATCTGAGTTATATCATTTAGATACATTTGTATATTACAGCAATGTCTACTATGTTAATAAATTCTTCGTTAGATACAAATACATGTATATACCTAATAGACATAGGAAGACTTACTTGTATATACAATGAAAACAAAAAGATGCATTAACTTGTTTAAATACACTAGATCTAATAAAACAATATGCAAAAGTTTTGTGACTGAAATACATAACATTAATTTCAGATACATATAAAAGAAGTCATGTTTAATTCTTCTCCCATTATATCTCTTTCATCATCTACGGCGAAAACGATTAGTTAATAAAGATACAACACATCATCATGAATTTATTAAAAATAGACTTGAAAATCTATAGAATCCATGACTTCAATGATAAAGAATTTATGGAGTCTTCGCCGATGAATGTGAACTGTTTGGCCGATCCATCCGTTACCTTGGAAAGCTTTCTCTGTAACAGTTATTTTGATTTGGTCTTGTTAGAAAGGAACAATACAAAATAAGGTTTGGGTTCAGGTGATTCTGTCGGTCATGGTGATGATATGTTGAGAAGAAGAGAGTAGATTAATCATTGTTGAAATGAAATTGTATGGTGAAATTCTTGAATTAGATAGAAGGAGAGATAATTAAGTGATAAATATGGGGGAGATAATTAAGAGAGTAAAATTATTTAATTGAAGATATACTAAATTTATGAAAAATGAAATTAAGAAATGTAAAGACACGAGTCTTTGACTATATTAATATATTGATAAAATTTAAAATATACAAAGTTACAAACTTACAATAATTTATCTCTAATAAATTGTAAATCTACATATTTCAAATTATTTTTTTCAATTCATCTGTATTAACATTAACATGAATTGACTCATAATTTTCAAAACCAACTAATCCGTAATTTAGACTTTCTGTGCAGAAGGATCGCCAATTGATATTATTTCTCCAAGTTCTTCTTCTTTCGTATTTTGTATTTTTTCTTTTCTTCGCTCTAATCTAATCCAATCTCGAAGGCAAACTAAAACATTCGTGGCATTGTTTTTCAATGAATTCAATTATCTCCGATCTGCTGCCTTCCTTGACTAAATGCACTCTCTGATGCAACAATTGACATTGGAACATTTATCACATCCCTCGCGCCAATATGATTGAAAGTACTTGATATTGTTTTTTGTTATTCTTCCACCATTCCATTGTGCTAACATTATTTTGATAGTGTTCTAGGGCATGCTTCAGATAATAATTAAGCTCGTCTCAATTTATGCTACTTTGTTATGTAGGGTCTATTCTATTTCAAACATATAAAATTAATAACACAATGGACATACATACATTGTGCTTGTCTTTTAGAAGATAATGACTCGTCAAAAAAAGAAGGAGAGAGAGGAATGGTATGGGTAGACGTCGCATTATCAAGTAAAGTGACATAATGATTATATGAGCAATTGTATATATCTTTCATAATCTTAGACATACTAGGTTCCTCATCAACTTGAATTCTAAAGCAATATATATAATGTGAACAAATTCACACATTATAACAGATTTCATACACGAATTTAACATAGCATCAATCAAATAAATAGGAGGAATAGGATAAATTTGTCCATGAAGTAAGCATACTGTTCATGAAGTCTAAAAATATCTGACCGACAAATACTTAGGGAATACCTTTAAACATATGATTATAAATTGATTGTATATAAAGAATAAAAGTATTAGAATTAGCAAATGAAATAGGTAGACAACCATAAGCTATATCATTTTCACTAACTCATAATGATCCCTCGTTTTATTATACGTCCCAATTAAATTTTTGATCTGTGGATTTAATATACCTTGGACTGGCCCAGTAACACCCATGCCTTGTCCTATATGTTCTTTCCAATCAGAGTGTTTATCAACTAAATGTCTAAGCAAATGATCCGTCGCACTTTATTACTCCTAATTTTTTGCTCATATAGGGTGCCACAAATACATTCAATTTTAGTTGTTCCATTCACTCGAGTAAAATAATGTCATACTAATTAAACTACATCTTTTTCTTTCTTTTACATGTCGTGGAGGTCGATTACAAGCTCTAGATTGAGCATTATCAATAATGATAGCAGAACTAGTTGATGTAACATCATCATTAATTATTATCACTATTATTTTGTGTTGAGGAGTTGACTGCTTGTACGCATGTACCTTGATGAAATAATGCTTAATGAGTTATACATAGTCAATTAGATGATTAAACAAATTAGTTAGCTTGATGAAGTTAGTTAATTTTACAGTTGGCAACAACTGACATTTTAGCTTAGATAATTACATTCTACAAATACCTTTTTTGGTTTGTATTGAGGACTAGTTAGTCATTCTCACAGAATGAAAATAAAGAAAAGCTTACACAAAGTTTCTCGAATCTTCTTTTTCTCAAAGCTTTCTCAATACTCTGTAATGGTGATCAGTCAATTCATGACATGATTCACCAAAGTTTTCATGGTATCAGAGCGAGAATTGCTTAGATTTAGTGTTTCTATTTCAGAATTGGAAGGATATTAAAAGATCTGTGTTAATAGCAGTTGTATTCTACTTGCATGGCACCTGTAGATGAATTGAATGATACTCAAGGAACAATGGCGATAACAGAGAATAAATCGAGTACTTTTGATCACAATCATCATAATCATTCCCTTTACCTGTCAGCTAGTGATGTTCCTGGAGCAGTTCATATGGGAATATAGCTGATAGGAATGGAGAATTACTCCATCTGGAGTCGAGCTATGTGACTGGCACTATTAACCAGAAACAAGTTTGGATTCATTGATGGGACCATAGTCAAGGCAGTGTATACAGCGGAACAAGAAATGCAATAGGAGCGATGCAATGCTCTGGTAGTATCATGGCTGACAAACAATGTGAGTAGGGATCTATTGAGTGGTATTCTTTTCAAATTTAATGCGTAATTGATGTGGAATGATTTGAAAGAGCATTTTGATAAGGTGAACATGTTTAGAATTTTTCAATTGCATAAACAAATTGTCAGTTTAACCCAAGAAGTTGCTTTAGTTTCTGTCTATTATTCTCGTCTCAAAGATCTCTGGGATGAATATGATTCTATAGTTCATCCTCCGTCATGTGAATGTGCGAGATCCAAGGATTACACCGAACAATCTGAGCAACAACGTTTACTTCAGCTTCTCATGGGACTCAATGAAGGTTACAATCAGGCTAGGAGTCAGATTTTGATGATGACACCAACTTTAAGCCTCAATCAGGTATATGCATTGATTGTTTAGGATAAAAGTAAAAAATATATTGCAGAAAGAAATTGCACTAGTAGAGAAATTATGGAACCTACTGCATTGTTCACATCTAAATGAGGTGGACAAAAATAGGTGTATAAGAAGAACTACAGCCCTATGTGGTGTGACTAACATCAAAGGGCACACGAGGAACACATGCTTCAAGTTGATGAAGCGTGATCACTACAACATGAAGGGGCATTTGAAGGATAATTGCTATCAGTTGGTAGGCTATGCAACAGATTTTAAAGGAAAGAAGAGAGTGAACATGTTTACGGGCAGTGATAAGGATGGATTGGAAATTAGTATAGGCACTATTGAATCTCCTCAGGGTCAATGTACAACATTTTTTACGCGTGATCAGTACCATCAAAATGCTCAACAAGACATCCATAAATGAGGCTAGTGCACACTTGATAGGTAACTCTTTTTCTACAAACCTAGATACACTGAAATGGATCGTAGATACAGGGGCTACTAACTATATTACTGGTGATGAAGGATTTTTACGAATCGATGAACCAACAGATCAATCAGGAAGGGTCCAACTACCTAATGGAGACTGAACACATATGTCCCAGATAGGGAGTTGTAAACTGATATGAGGTGAGGTGATACATGGCGTACTATGTGTTCCAGAATTCAAATTCAATTTATTGTTTATTTCTAAGATAACGAAAGAATTGAAATATTGTGTGAGTTTCTTCCCTAATTTTTGTATCTTTCAGGACCTTCTTACTGGGAAGGTGAAGGCAGTTGGTAGGGAGGAAGAAGGCTTGTATGTGTTGAGTTCACCAATAATAGGAGATTCAGTTAACAATGTGAAGATAATAGCAGGATTGAAGGATACCACTTCAGCAAATATTTTGGCATAAGGGAATGGGCCATGTTCCAATGTCAGTACTTAAGAAGATGAATAAATTTGATTGTAAAGACTTTACTATAAATCATTGCATTATTTGTCCATTTGCCAGGCAAACAAGAGTTTCATTTCATGTTAGTAGTAATAAGGCAGTTGAATATTTTCATCTTATACATATGGATGTTTGGAGTCCTTATAAAGTATTTACTTATGATGTTTTGAGTCCAAATGGACATAGCTTTTCTTGTTACATCTTAAGTCCGATGTTATCTCTGTTCTTAAAAGTTTTTTGTTGATGATTGAAAATCAATTTGGTAAAAGGGTGAAAGTTCTGAGGTCCGACAATGGCTCAGAATTCTTCAATCATAGTTGTAATGATTTATTTACTAGCCTTGGCGTTATCCACCAAATCTCTTGTCCATACACCCAACAACAGAATGGGGTGGTGGAAAGAAGGCATAGACACATTCTTGAAATAGCTTGGGTGATAAGATTTCAAGGGAATCTACTAGTTAGAATGATTGTATAGAAGGAGTTGTTCATGTGATAAATAGAACACCCTCAGTAGTTTTGAAAAATCGATCACCCTATCAGATGCTCTATGCTAAGGATCCTTACACTACTAAAAAAACAGTGAATACCGACCTAAAAATACCGACCTCCGGAGGTCGGTATTCCTTGTAATTCCGACCTAAAACCGACATCCCAGCTTAGGTCGGAAAAAGCTTGGTCGCTATTCAATACCTCTCGAGGTCGGTTTTTATTTTAAGTCGGAAAATTCATTAATTTATTTCTGACTTCCGGATGTCGGTATTTGTTACTTTTTTTATTTTTAATATATAAATACCGACCTCCGGAGGTCGGAATTTCAAAAGTAAAAAAATTAAAATACCGACCTCCGGAGGTCGGAATTTTAAAAATACAAAAATAAAATTACCGAGGTCGGAATTTGAAAAATAAAAGAATAAAATACCGACCTCGAGGTCGGTAATTTTATTTTTCTATTTTTAAATTCGACCTCCGGAGGTCGGTATTTTTATTCTTTTATTTTTCAAATTCCGACCTCCGGAGGTCGGTATTTTTATTCTTTTATTTTTCAAATTCTGACCTCAGGAGGTTGGTAATTTTATTTTTGTATTTTTAAAATTCCGACCTCCGGAGGTCGGTATTTTAATTTTTACTTTTGAAATTCGACCTCAGAGGTCGGTTTTCTCGCTATAAAATCGCAAAGAAATTGTCAGTAATTATAATTGCCCACCTGCATATTTATACCAAGACAACCCAAAGAATATAAACTTCATCCAACCAAAACAACACAATATTTTCAACATATACATTAAACTATTTCAAAATAAACTTCATCCAACTTCAAAATACAATCAAACAATTCCAAAATATAGAAGTCTAAAATGTCAAATAGATACAACTACTCCTCATCACCCTGATCACTCTCCTTATCAGACTTATCATTCTCATCACCCTCTTGATCAGATTCATCACTGCTAGCAGGACATGGAGGAAGAATATTTCCTGATTCAAAAAGAAAAGTAATATGGGCTTGAAGCGCTGCATACCTCTTGTTCTCTACCTCTTTTGCTGCCGCAATCTCCTCTTCTCTCTTCTTCTCTCTTTCTTCTCTCTTCTTCTCTCTTTCGGCTACAGCAGCAAGCTCGGCATTGAGATAAGCTATCTTACTCTCCATTGCAGATATTGTCTCTCTATCCCCGCCATCGAAGCTTGAGGATGATGAACCACAATACCAAGACTTCTTCTTCTGATACGCCTTTTCTGGATAGCCGTAGACTGAACCTCTAATCGGTTCACCAGCACTTTGTTTCCAAAGATTCTCGTTTTCTTCTTGTGTAAATGGTCTGTCCCGACTCTCAAGAGGTAGAGTACTACGATATTCCTGAGATATTCGTATATACCTATCTTGTAATTTAATCAAAGAACTCTATGAATAAGAATGTAATATATACAAGGAAAAGAAAAAAAATTAGTTTGAATGGAGTTCTTACATATGTCTCTTGAGCACGTGGCTCAATCCATCTTTCTTCTTCTGTGGGGTTCGTACTCTTCTTGATGTGAGTAACCTTGAACATCTCTGCTACAGCTACCGGCCTACCCAACTCTTTTTCCTGCAAATAACATATATAGAATTTGATCTCATTAATCTCCAAAAAGTACTTATCGAAAAAGAAAAAATTTATTTTACTAAATTAAGAAAGTATACCATTCTTTCCTTCCTAGTAACCTGGCTAATAGCTCCACCAGTGTGCAAAGAGCCTCCCTTTTCTGATGCGCGAGCCATCTTCCCAATCTCACTCCTCTTTTTAAATTTTTCATCAGTACTCCAATGTTCCAGTAATAGAGCCCATCGATCCGGTAACATAAACTTAGGCATTCTGTTTTCTCTCCGACAGTCACAAAATGTGCTAGAAAGCAACTTTGAAGCTTTAAGCTTGAAGTTCACTTGAACGTCTTCCTCATGTTCGGGAGCCCATACATAATATTTCTGTAATAAAAAATAACTAAATATTTATTTTTCAAATGAATAGCGAATTTAAATATATATGATGTAAATTTAATTGATATATATTCTTACCTTAAATTCGTTGAACATCTGCCCTTGGGTGTTAAGTGGAATCGAACTCCAATTCGGATACACATCATGGTAGTGAGTTCCAATGCACTTTAAAATAATCTTTGCCATACCCACATCCGGACGTAAGCTGAAATACGAGTTCATTGACAAAGTAGAGTAAACAAAAAAAATCAATCAATTAAAATATAAATAGATAAATGAAAGATGAAACATAATTAAATCATACTTGTATCCTAATGGCTCGATGACGAGTCTCCGAAAATTGTCTCTATCGCCTGGATGAGGACCATGTGCATCCGAGTCTTTGGGTGGTGGGAGTACTAGGCTCTGAGCCATTGGATTCAAGATGAAGATTGGAAAGTCCAATTGATCCACTATTAGTATTCAAACTATTGCACTGACTACCACTAGTTGATGGTATGACAGACCCACGACCAAGATGTGAATTGCCCTGCAATGTTTGGTAACTTTAACTAGGTACCACAGTGGGTGTAGATATAGTATAACCAGATTGTGGAGCCACATGAGTAGAGGCATTATGTGATTCAAGCCGAGTAAGTAGTTGAAACTGAGGCTCGTTTAACTCGAGAGAACTCATCAGATATCACGACCCCAGTGGGGCTTCTCATAGCATTGGCCTTAAATTTCTTTTTTGAATTAGCGGATTTTTTTGATTTACCCTTATCTTTATCTACCATCTATATCAATTAAATATAAAGATTAAAACAAAGTAGTAGAAAATAATGTCACAATGTCAAACATATATATCAAACAAAGTTATCATAACATAAGGCTTAATCCAAATAGTCTTTTACAATGTCGAACAAACGTTAAAACTACTAAAATATAAAGTATACTCAAATATGAATAGCTAAAAATCCACTAACTAAACATACAAATTGTTACAAGTTATATTTCAGAGAAGTGGTAATATTGTCCCTAAACTCTTTTTCTCCATTTCTAGTCACATCACTCTGTTTCTGCAAATTCAATGATCAATAAAGGGAATATGTGTTCACATGTTTCAGAATATCTACCTACATGACACGTTAAAACTACTAAATAGTCTTTCACAATGTCGAACAAAAGTTAAAACTACTAAAATATAAAGTATACTCAAACATGAATAGCTAAAAATCTACCAACTAAACATACAAATTGTTATTCATCCTCTTCGGAAGTTTCTTCATCATCTATCCATTCACATGCATCATCTTCGGAAGTTTCCTCCTCATCTATCCATTCATCCTCTTCGAAAGTTTCCTCCTCATCCTCCTCCATATTTGTTGGCATATCTAACTCTTCTCTATTAACTTCTTCTAAAATGTGATCAGGATGATCCAAATTCATTTCTAACTCAGCATCCACTACTTGATGAACACTTGATATTTCATTTTGTTATGCAACATCCAATTTATTCTCAACTTCCACTCGCCCCATCGGTTTTGTTTTGATTACAACCCACCAATCAGACTTATCCCTACGCAACGGATAAGGAGCATAGTACACTTGCTTAGCATTTTGTGCAATAATAAAAGGATCATAAGCCTCATACTTCCTAGTGTGCTTGACTTCAATGATATTATGCTGCTTAAACTCCCTCGTACCTCTTGAAGTTGGATCAAACCACTTGCATTGGAAAAGTACTATTCTTTTAATTGGCCAACCCGAATACTCCAGCTCTAGAATCTCATGAAGGACGCCAAAATAATCAATATTCTCATTTTGATTTCCATCATCACCTTTAACCCAAACACCAATATTATTAGTTTTCTTATTCTTTGAGTATTTCTCTGTGGCAAATTTAAAACCATTTACGTTATATTGGTGCATTGTGTGAATCAGAATCGGTCCCAAGAAATATCTTTAAAAATTGATCAAATGTATGGCATTTTTTGAATTGTAGACCTATATATATATGGTTAGTAAATTAAAAGCAATGTTAGTAGAAAGAAAAGCACACTAATCTCTTAATAGGTGTACATATTACAACACTTACCCAATTAGTATACCACGCTATAAATGATGGAAACACTTGATCATGACCATATTGGCTCACAAAATAACTGTAGAATCACATTGAAAATACAGTTAGTTTCCTTAATAAATCGGAGTTGAATATATGTTGTTTACATATTTAATTTTCTTACTCTAAGAAGGGTTGGACTTCTGGACAATTCAACAAGACATGAAGCTCTGCTGATTTTTTCTCCTTTTCGGTAAGTTTGCGCAATGTACGCTTTTTTGAACCCTTACCCGGTTGGTTGAAGATTGATAATGATTGTACTGCAGGATCATTCCCAGTATCATCATGTCGATTAGGTCTGTTTCTCAAACACGACACATGATCATCAAAGTAGTAAGAACAAAAGTGTGATCTTTCTTTAGCTAGATATACTTGAACCATACAGCCCTCCACCCTATGTTTATTCTTAATACCCCTTTTAGACTTGCCAATGCTCCTGTAAAATGTTATATTAGATATATAATTTCAAAAGATATATGATCGATTTATGAAATAAGAATAAATGTATTATAGTTACTTACCGCTCAAAAGGATACATCCACCTATATTGAACTGGACCTCCCAATAGGGCTTCATGAACAAGGTGAATGGGAAGATGTTCCATCACATCAAAGAACCCAGGTGGAAGAATCTTCTCCAACTTATTACTAATAACAACGATATTTTTGGCCATCCAAACCAGATTCTCTACTCTCAATGTGCTGGAACACAAGTCTTTGAAGAACAAACTGATCTCTGCCATCGGTTTCCATATGTTTTCAGGCAATCCACAAAAAGCAATCGGAAGTAATTGTTCCATGAAAACATGACAGTCGTGACTTTTCATCCCATGTAATATTCCACGCTCAATGTCAGCCCTCTTTCCCAAATTTGAGGCATATCCATCTGGCATTTTCAAGCTTTTCACCCACTCACAAATTTTTCTCTTCTGTTCCATTGTGAATGAATAACTAGCCTTGGGCTTAAGTAACTTGTTGTTGGCAGACTCCTGTATATGCAACTCCGGTCGTCTACAATGTTCTGGTAAGTCAAGTCTAGCCTTGACATTATCTTTTGTCTTGCCAGTTACATCCATTACAGTGTTGAACAGATTATCAAAATAATTCTTTTCAATATGCATGACATCAAGATTATGTCTAAGTAAATTATCCTTCCAATAAGGTAACTCCCAAAATATACTCTGTTTAGTCCAATTATGTGCAACACCATACCCATCAAATTTGTACGGTGGTTCCTCAGTTACCTTTGGAAAATTTTGAACCCTTTCCCAAATATCATCACCCGTTAATATTGGGGGTGGACCATCTCGTTCAGTTTTATTCTTTTTAAATGCATATTTGTTTCTCCTAAACTCATGATCAGGTGGCAAGAACCGACGGTGACAATCAAACCATGAATTTTTTCGACCATGTTTTAATGTGAATGATTTAGTATCTTCCATACAGTAGGGACATGCTAACTTTCCAGCTGTCATCCATCCAGATAGCATTCCATAGGCAGGAAAATCATTAATAGTCCACATTAAAGTAGCACGCATGTTGAAATTTTGTTTACGAGAAATGTCCCATGTTTCTACCCCCTCAAACCACAACAATTTCAACTCATCAATCAAAGGTTGTAAGTACACATCAATCTTGCTTTTTGGATTACTCGGACCAGGAATGACACAATTCAGAAATATATATGGACTTGTCATACACATCTCAGGTGGAAGATTATACGGTGTAATAAACATTCCTTGGTTCAGCAGTAAAATCTGGATAAGTTTTATCAAAATGTTTCCAAGCCTCTCCGTCAGATGGATGACACATGACACCAGGTGGCCTTCTATTTTCACGGTGCCATCTCATATGAGGAGCAGAGCTATTTGATGTATACAACCTCTTCAATCTTGGTATAAGAGGTAAATAATGCATCACCTTAATAGCAAGTTTCTTTCCGGTAGAACCAGTCTTATAGCGAGGGTGACTACAAAACTTACAAGACTCTAGATCGACATCCTCCTTATAGTATAACATGCAACCTTTTTCACAACAATCAATTCTTATCGAGGAGAGTCCTAACTTAGACACCAATGCATTTGCTTTATAATAAGAATCAGGAATCTCTACATTGGGATCAACTAATTCCCTCATAAGATCTATCATAGAGTTCATTGCTCCTTGAGACATATTATTGTCAGATTTGACACTTAACAATCTAATCAGAAATGACAATTTAGAGTGTTGACTCCGTTGAACAAAGGACTACTACAATCATGCAATTGTTCATAAAAGATGTTTGCTTCTTCATTAGGAGTTTCTTCTATACTTTCTCCTTGTTCAAAATTAGAATGCATCCCAAAAGCATCATCAACCATATCTGACATTCTAGAACCTTGGAAATAATTATGCTCGGTAGATCTACTACTTTCACCGACAACAAAGTTATTAAACATAGTGTCACTTTCAACCTCACCATGACTAGTCCAAACTGTATACCATGGTTTGAATCCATTCATCATAAGATGCATAGCAACAGTCTTTGTTGTATGATATCTAACATTTTCACAATTAACACACGGACACCTAATCAATCTTGAAGTTAAAAAATCATCAAGTGTCTTTGCATGATTTATAAATCTAGTGACACCTTCTGCGAATTCTGGAATCATACCCGCTCGACCAGGATTGTTTCAATTATACATCCAACTACGATCAGGATCCATCTACACAAACAATAGTGATAATTTTGACATTATTTATTTTAACTTATTTAAACAACTAAACAACTTTTTAACTTTAACTACATTAGTTTAGATATAATTCCAACAACTAAATTCACCAACTAAACGACATTATTTATTTTAACTTGTTTAAATAACATAAAAACTTTTTAACTTTAACTACATTAGTTTTGACTTAATTCCAACAACTAAATTCACTAACTAAATCACATTATTTATTTTAACTTGTGTAAATAACTTAACAACTTTTTAACTTTAACTACATTAGTTTTGACTTAATTCCAACAATTAAATTCTCTAACTAAACCAAATTATTTATTTTAACTTATTTAAACACCTTAACAACTTTTTAACTTTAACTACATTAGTTTTGATTTAATTCCAACAAATAAATTCCCTAACTAAACCACATTATATATTTTAACTTGTTTAAATAACTTAACAACTTTTTAACTTTAACTACATTAGTTTTGACTTAATTCCAACAACTAAATTCACTAACTAAAGAACATTATTTATTTTAACTTATTTAAACACCTTAACAACTTTTTAACTTTAACTACATTAGTTTTGATTAAATTCCAACAACTAAATTCACTAACTAAACCACATTATATATTTTAACTTGTTTAAATAACTTAACAACTCTTTAACTTTAACTACATTAGTTTTGATTAAATTCCAACAACTAAATTCACTAACTAAACCACATTATATATTTTAACTTGTTTAAATAACTAAACAACTTTTTAACTTTAACTACATTAGTTTAGATATAATTCCAACAACTAAATTCACCAACTAAACGACATTATTTATTTTAACTTGTTTAAATAACATAAAAACTTTTTAACTTTAACTACATTAGTTTTGACTTAATTCCAACAACTAAATTCACTAACTAAATCACATTATTTATTTTAACTTGTGTAAATAACTTAACAACTTTTTAACTTTAACTACATTAGTTTTGACTTAATTCCAACAATTAAATTCTCTAACTAAACCAAATTATTTATTTTAACTTATTTAAACACCTTAACAACTTTTTAACTTTAACTACATTAGTTTTGATTTAATTCCAACAAATAAATTCACTAACTAAACCACATTATATATTTTAACTTGTTTAAATAACTTAACAACTTTTTAACTTTAACTACATTAGTTTTGACTTAATTCCAACAACTAAATTCACTAACTAAAGAACATTATTTATTTTAACTTACTTAAACACCTTAACAACTTTTTAACTTTAACTACATTAGTTTTGATTAAATTCCAACAACTAAATTCACTAACTAAACCACATTATATATTTTAACTTGTTTAAATAACTTAACAACTTTTTATCTTTAACTACATTAGTTTTGATTTAATTCCAACAACTAAATTCACCAACTAAACGACATTATTTATTTTAACTTGTTTAAATAACTTAACAACTTTTTAACTTTAACTACATTAGTTTTGACTTAATTCCAACAACTAAATTCACTAACTAAAGAACATTATTTATTTTAACTTATTTAAAGACCTTAACAACTTTTTAACTTTAACTACATTAGTTTTGACTTAATTCCAACAACTAAATTCACTAACTAAAGAACATTATTTATTTTAACTTATTTAAACACCTTAACAACTTTTTAACTTTAACTACATTAGTTTTGACTTAATTCCAACAACTAAATTCACTAAGCATCAACACTAGATGGACACAAATCGATCTTGCAAGAAAATCAATTTTGTCATCAATAGGATCAACTAGTATTGGTACTTATGCTTAACAAACACATTAAATTAAAGTTAAGTGTCAACACTAGATGGACACAAATTGATCTTGCAAGAAAATCAATTTTGTCATCAATAGGATCAACTAGTGTTGGTACTTATGCTTAACAAACACATTAAATTAAAGTTTAAGTGTCAACACTAGATGGACACAAATCGATCTTGCAAGAAAATCAATTTTGTCATCAATAGGATCAACTAGTGTTGGTACTTAATTATGCTTAACAAACACATTATTCCTAAACTAAAGCTAAGCATCAACACTAGATGGACACAAATCGATCTTGCAAGAAAATCAATTTTGTCATCAATAGGATCAACTAGTGTTGGTACTTAATTATGCTTAACAAACACATTATTCCTAAACTAAAGCTAAGCATCAACACTAGATGGACACAAATTGATCTTGCAAGAAAATCAATTTTGTCATCAATAGGATCAACTAGTGTTGGTACTTATACTTAACAAACACATTAAATTAAAGTGAAGTGTCAACACTAGATGGACACAAATTGATCTTGCAAGAAAATCAATTTTGTCATCAATAGGATCAACTAGTGTTGGTACTTAATTATGCTAAACAAACATTCGATGGACACAAACAAATTATCACAAAATTTAAACTAAGTATCAATACTAGAAGGACACAAACACATTATAAAAAGAAATTGTACTTGAACTTTAGAAATTTAGAAACACCAAACCTTATCTTCTACTTTGATGAAAGAAGCTTGTATCAACTTTTTTTGATGTTGAGCTTCCTTAGTTGCCTAGCCCGCAAAATCAACTCTTTCAACACTAGAAAAAGATTCAATAATTATTAGTTACTACATAGCACAAACACACAGCAACATTGAGATTTGTCAACTGCCTATTTCCTAAATACGAGCCAATTTGAAAACAAGCATCAACATAGAAAATGAAAGAACACGCCCACATGAATAGATGGACACAAATCGATCTTGCAAGAAAATCAATTTTGTCATTAATAGGATCAACTAGTGTTGGTACTTACGCTTAACAAACACATTATTCCTAAATTAAAGCTAAGTGTCAACACTAGATGGACACAAATAGATCTTGCAAGAAAATCAATTTTGTCATCAATAATATTCAAGTTTAGTTAAATATAAACTTCAAATCCAAGAATATTAGTTTTATATATATATTCAAGTTTTAGTAAGTTCATGTTTCAATTCAAGTTCATATCTAATTTCTAAACTTAATTAGTTATATATTCAAGCTAATTAGTTCCAAATTCAAACTAGCTAGCTAGTTTCCGAAATTCAAATCTAATTCTACAATTCCAAAATCAAACTAATTAACTCAAGAAATGTCAAATTTCAAACAAATCCTAAGATATCCTAATTCAAACTAACCCTAACATTAAAATTTTCAATTCACAATCAACAAACACAAACTAACAATCAAATAATCCCTAATTCAAACTAACAATCAAAAACCCTAAATCATTCACTTACTAATTAACTAACAATCAATAAAAAAACCAATTCAATACACTAATTAACAAATTCAACACTCAAATTGAAAGAAATTAAAACTAATATTATGAAACCCTAACCTTGAATTAAAGGAGAAGGGCAGTGGGTCGGGATGGAGGCGGCGCCGGTCGAGATGAAGGCTCCGGTGACCTCCTGCTGCTGGCCGGTGCGAGCTGCCGGTGCGAGCTGCCGGTGCTGCTGCAGCCTATGCGTTGTGCTGTCAGCGCTGTTGATCGAGGCGGCGCACCGGTCGGGATGGTGGCGCCACCTCCTGCTGCTGCGCTGGTCCGGAATCTGTGGGGTGGCGGTCGGGATCTGTGCTTGTCGGACGACGTGAGAGAGGAGTGGGAGAGCTTGAAGTGAAAAAAAAGACTTAAAAGGTTTTGATATATTTGTACTTCACCCCTAATCCTGCCTTTTCTTTTATCTTTTTTGCGTTTTTACTCGGGATAATGAGATAATTAACGTTGAATTATGGTAAAGCATTAATTTAGTTACCATTGGAAAATTAAACTTGAAAGTTGCGCCACATATATCCTAGGTGGACGAATAATGTTGGGGTTTTTTAATTATCTTTTGTTCCTTTTCCTTTCACATACATAATGAATATAGAATAGTAAATGCTGATAATTATGATATATACATTGAATTATTAGTGGAATATGGTAAAGTAAAAGATTAATTATTTTTCTATAAAATTAGTTTGATTACAAGGAAATGTGAACGTTTTTGCACATATATTAAAATATTGATGGTGGGTGTTTATGTATTTTATTTTGTTTTGTTTTTACACATTGAATATAGAATACTTAGTAAATGCTGACTATGAAATTAATGTTTAATAATTTGTTGATCATAGAAGTCAATTTTTTTCCTTTTTGTTTACGTTAATAAAGGAATGGTAATAAAATTGAGCATAATAATCTTATCTGAATCTACATGGCAATTCTAATTATAATTTCTTAAATTACTAATTAAATTTGATCGAGATATGTATGATAAAAATCATGAATAGTTTGTTGAATTACATAAACAATTGACACTCAATCTTGAAAACGTGAATATAGTGGTCGCTTGATAAAATTCAGTATCTCAATATCAGGTTTTGTATAACGGTAAATAATGAATTTAAATATACATTTCATGATTCATTCTCCTAACTTAAAACATACTATTGCAAACGTTGGGAAGATAAACTGGAGCAAGTAACAGTCAAACCTCACTAAAGCAATATAGGCGGGACTATGAAATATTATTATTTTATAGAGATATTATTTAATCGATAAATTAATATTTATTAGTTTAAAGAGTGTTTCAACACAAAAAAAAATTGTTTAGGTATGAAATCACAAAGAATTTGAAAGAACCCACTTGTGAAAACGTCATTCATGAACTTGAGGTCCTGATTAATGATCTCGATTACCGCGATAAAATGAATGTCAATAACATATTAGATTGGTGAAAATGATACATGTTTAGAGGCCCAGAGCTTAGAACAAATTGTGGATATAATTGGAAAAACAATATTGATGATAAAGTTGAAGATGATGCAACACCTTTGAAACCGGTTGCGTGTAAGAAAACACTTGCATCTAGAACTTTTCACAATTTTATGGTGCAATTAGAAAAGACAACATCGAAACTTTTGGATGCAATAGAAAAAGTTAGAGATGATCCTCAACTAGATTTAAATTTTAACAAAAAACTGAACATAATAGAATCATACTTCACTAAATTTTCTTAGATATATTTGTACATTTAAGGAATTATTAATATATTATTCGGAAGTCGGTATTATAATATATTTTTTTGTTTTTTATTTAACGCAAAACCATCCTCCGAAAGACGATAAAATTAAATCAATATATTTAATTGAGAAAAAAATAAAGTATAGTTATTTATTTATTTTATTTAATAATGACATCAAGAGGTCGGTTTTTATTGTATTGAAAAATACCGACCTCCAGAGGTCGGTATTTTGATTTCTGTATTTTTAAAATTCTGACCTCGGGAGGTCGGTAATTTTATTTTTGTATTTTTTAAATTCCGACCTCCGGAGGTCGGTATTTTTATTTTTGTATTTTTGAAATTCCGACCTCCGGAGGTCGGTAATTTTATTTTTGTATTTTTTAAATTCCGACCTCCAGAGGTCGGTATTTTTATTTTTGTATTATTTAGATTCCGACCTCCGGAGGTCGGTATTTTTATTTTTGTATTTTTTAAATTCCGACCTCCGGAGGTCGGTAATTTTATTTTTGTATTTTTTAAATTCCGACCTCCGGAGGTCGGTATTTTTATTTTTGTTCCATAAAAATACCGACCTCCGGAGGTCCGTATTTTTATTTTTGTTCCATAAAAATACCGACCTCCGGAGGTCGGTATTTTTATTTTTTGTATTTTTTAAATTCCGACCTCCGGAGGTCGGTATTTTTATTTTTGTATTATTTAGATTCCGACCTCCGGAGGTCGGTATTTTTATTTTTGTATTATTTAGATTCCGACCTCCGGAGGTCGGTAATTTTATTTTTGTATTTTTTAAATTCCGACCTCCGGAGGTCGGTATTTTTATTTTTGTATTATTTAGATTCCGACCTCCGGAGGTCGGTAATTTTATTTTTGTATTTTTTAAATTCCGACCTCCGGAGGTCGGTATTTTTATTTTTGTATTATTTAAATTCCGACCTCCGGAGGTCGGTATTTTTATTTTTGTATTTTTGAAATTAATTGTCATTCGAATGACGATTTATTTAAAGAAAATATTAATTTATTAATTTACCGACTTCCGGAAGTCCATATTATAATTTTTTATTTTTTTATTTTACACAAAACCATTCTCCGAAAGACGATTTAAATAAAATTAATTCAAAATATTTCTCAATTTTGTTTTTAATATTTAATTGAGAAAAAATAAAATATTTTTATTTATTTATTTAATACCGAATTACACCGAATTTTGCCTTCAACCAAGCCTTTCCGTTCCTAAATCGAGAAAGATCACTTTGAAAAGTAAGCCCGATGGGCAAGATGGGGGTGGGTCAGGGTGAGAGAGAGGACTGAAAGTGGAGTGAGAGAGGTTTTGATACTATATCACTCTTTTTTTAAGTGTTTAATTTACCGACCACGGGATGTTGATATTATTTAAATAAAATAATAATTTAAATATACCGACCTCTTAAGGTCGGTATTTATTAATTTATTTTAATATTAACTCATCTCTTGAGGTTGATTTTATTAATTAAAATTACATTTATAAATTAAAATTATATATATATATATATATATTATATACATTTAATTTAACTACACATCAACAGAAGTTTAATTTAATAAATTTAATTTTATTGATCAAGTTAATTTTATAAATTTAAATTATATATCTCCTAATTATATAAATTTAATTTTATCGATCAACAAATTAAAGTTCATCAATATCAAATTTAATATATAAATCTCCTTGAATTGATCATCGGTATTTCTTTAATTGATAATGTATTTCATATCTGAGCCACTAATATACATATATATATATATATATATATATATATATATATATATATATGTGTGTGTGTGTGTGTGTGTGTGTGTGTGTGTGTGTGTGTGTGTGTATATATATATATAAGATTTGATTTGTTAAACTACTCAGTGAGTATATATAATTAATCAACGTATTTCATACTCAGATGAATTATCCTTTAATTTACATGTCATCATTGCCTACGATATTATCACAACACTTGACATCCATTCAAGATCGAACGTATATAATAATATTATCTTGCATTTCAAACTCAAATAGATTATATTATATGTTAATTAGCTATTCACCTGTACATCATGACATGATATATTAAGTTCATCATTTGACAACAGACTGATAGAATTTGTACATTACTCTACAAATATAAGTATAATTATCTCTTAATTCATATCAACGTAGTTTCATACTCTAAATATGGATTATAGATATTTTTTTATTTATTCCACGAATTTTAACTTTTTATTTATAAAAGTATACAAAATTGTTACACTCTTTTAAACAATTAATTGTATGTGTAGAATGAAAATTTAGTATTATGCTAGCAAAATTATGATTTATAGGAACAGTTTTAACAAACCGACCTCCGAATGTCGCTTTTATTAAAAGTAATTAGATGAAATAAAAATACCAACCTCATGAGGTCGGTATTTTATATTAATTTATTTTTTAACTTATATAAAACTGTCATCCGGAAGACGATTTATTTAATGAAAATTAATTTAATTACATACTATTTAATTTTACCAACTTTCGGAAGTCGGTATTATAATATATTTTTTTGTTTTTTATTTAACGCAAAACCATCCTCCGAAAGACGATAAAATTAAATTCCGACCTCCAGAGGTCGGTATTTTTATTTTTGTATTATTTAGATTCCGACCTCCGGAGGTCGGTATTTTTATTTTTGTATTTTTTAAATTCCGACCTCCGGAGGTCGGTAATTTTATTTTTGTATTTTTTAAATTCCGACCTCCGGAGGTCGGTAATTTTATTTTTGTATTTTTTAAATTCCGACCTCCGGAGGTCGGTATTTTTATTTTTGTATTTTTTAAATTCCGACCTCCGGAGGTCGGTAATTTTTTTTTGTATTTTTTAAATTCCGACCTCCGGAGGTCGGTATTTTTATTTTTGTTCCATAAAAATACCGACCTTCAGAGGTCGGTATTTTTATTTTTTGTAGTTTTTAAATTCGACCGGAGGTCGGTATTTTTATTTTTGTTCCATAAAAATACCGACCTCCGGAGGTCGGTATTTTTATTTTTGTATTATTTAGATTCCGACCTCCGGAGGTCGGTATTTTTATTTTTGTATTTTTTAAATTCCGACTTCCGGAGGTCGGTAATTTTATTTTTTGTATTTTTTAAATTCCGACATCCGGAGGTCGGTATTTTTATTTTTGTATTTTTGAAATTCTGACCTCCGGAGGTCGGTAATTTTATTTTTGTATTTGTTTAAATTCCGACCTCCGGAGGTCGGTATTTTCATTTTATTTTTGTATTTTTTAAATTCCGACCTCCGGAGGTCGGTATTTTTATTTTGTATTTTTGAAATTCTGACCTCTTTTAAATTCCGACCTCCTGAGGTCGGAGTTTTTTATTCTTTGTATCTTTTAAATTCTGACCTCCAGAGGTCGGTAATTATATTTTTGTATTTTTTAAATTCCAACTTTCAGATGTCGGTATTTTATTTTCCTGCTTTATTTTGCATAAACTATTGTGTAATAAACTAACCGACCTCCTAATGTCGCTAAGTATTTGGATGAAATAAAAATACTGACCGCATGAGGTCGGTATTTTATATTAATTTAATTTATATAAACTGTCATCCGAAAGACGATTTATTTACGCATTAATTGAGAAAAAAAATAAAATATTGTTATTTATTTATTTTATTAATACCGACATCAAGAGGTCGGTTTTTATTGTAATTCATTTTTTCAGGGAAAAATTCCGACCTCCAGAGGTCGGAATTTTATTTTCCCGCTTTATTTTGCATAAAAACCGACTACTTGTAGTCGGTTTTCTAAAGTTTTTTTAATTTCTTATTCTTTTTAAGAATACCGACCTCCGGAGGTCGGAAATTACCGACCTCCATTTGAGGTCGGTAAATTTTAGGTCGGCATTCACTGTTTTTTTAGTAGTGTTACTTATCATATATAAGAGTGATTGGGTGCCTTTGCTATGCCACAACCTTGCCTAGGCAAGATACGTTTGCTGAAAGAGAAATCAACTCAGTGTTGCTAGGCTATGCAGTCAAGCAGAAAGATACAAGTTATACGACCTTCAGCAAAGGAGAACTTTTGTGAGCAGGGATGTAATCTTCCATGAAGATATATTTCCTTTTCAGGCTCCAACAGGTGTGCATCATGTTTCTACACTACTAGATATCTTTCAACTACCTAATATGCAATTTAATTAGGATGAAGCAAAAGACATCAATTCTCTTAATAGAGAAACCAACACCTTACCTATAAATATTGAGTCTGTAGTTGATGTTGATGAGGACTTATCTAGGACTTTACATGAGGAAACTGTGGAAGTAATGGCTCCTGTTGAGATGATTGATCCAGTATTGGATGAATATTGTCCATTTGTTCCTGCATCCCCCCACGAAGGTCAAACAGGTCAAGTAAACCATCCATTTGGTTTAAAGATTTTGTCCAGCCCTCAAAAGGGAAGAAGGTGGCCAATTCTTATTTATATCCTATATCAATAATAGTGGGGTATGAGCACCTTACTGGAAAATATAAATCATACATTAGCAAGTTCTCAGTTGATGTTGAACCTACTAGCTATAGTGAGGCAGCAGTTGACCCTAGTTGGATGGAAGCCATGAAGGCTGAAATACAAGCTTTGGAAGACAATCACACATGGAAGGTTGTTCCATTAACAGAAAGAAAAAAGGTGATAGGGTATAAGTGGGTTTACAAAATCAAATACAAAGATACATTTGAGATTGAAAGATTCAAGGCATGACTCGTGGCCATGGATACAATTAAAAAGAAGGCTTGGATTACCAAGAAACCTTCTCCTCTGTTGTAAAAATGGTCACAGTTAGAGCAGTATTGTCCATAGCTGCTACACAAAGATGGGTCATACAACAGATAGATGTTTATAACACCTTATTGCAGGGTGATCTTAATGAGGAAGTGTATATGATAGTGCCACAAGGTTTTAATCACACTACATGTTCTTTACATGTGTGTAGGCTACTTAAATCACAGTATGGACTTAAGCAAGCCTCTCGACAATGGAATAAAAAACTAACCGCAGCCTTGATTAACTCTGATTTTGTTCAAAGTTATCTAGATTACTCCTTATTTACCAAGAAATTATCAGAAGGCATGGTCGTGATTCTAATATTTGTGGATGACCTCCTTATTACTGGAACTAGCCTTGCCTTAGTTCAAAATACATAGACCATGCTTCAGGGAGCCTTCAAGATTAAGGACTTAGGTGAACTTAAGTTTTTTCTTGGTATTGAATTTACAAGGAATTCTATTGGTATTGTTATACACCAACGCAAATATGCCTTGGAACTTATCTCAGATATAGGACTTTCTGGTTCTCAATCTTTTGGGGCACCTGTTGAATTGAATCAGAAACTCACAACTATTGAATTTGACCATCATACCGGGTTTATTGTTGATAAGCCATTAGATGATCCAGGTAGCTTATCAAAGACTTGTAGGGAGATTGCTTTATTTAACAAACACAAGGCCTGATGTGTCTTTTGCGGTGCAAAGTCTTAGTCAATTTATGCACAATCCCAAAACTTCTCATATGAATGCAACTATCAGGGTGGTCAGATATGTGAAACACTGTCCAGGCTTAGGCATTTTTTTGTCATCTGCTAGTGCTCCAAAATTGGAGGCATTTTGCTATGCAGATTAGGGTTCTTGCCCTAATATTAGGAGATCTATTACAAGTTACATGGTGAATTTTGGAGAATCTCTAATCTCGTGGAAGTCGAAGAAACAGTCTACCATCTCCAGGAGCTCAGTTGAGGTTGAGTATCGAAGCCTAGCCTCCATTGTTGCTGAGGTTACTTGGCTGATTGGGTAATTCACTAAGTTAAATGTTCCTGTATCTCGTCCTGTTTCTATTCATTGTAACAACAAATCTGCTCTTCCAATTGCGGCTAATCCATGAAACAAAACACATCGACATTGACTGTCATTTTATCCGCAAAAAGATCATGCTTGGATTGATTGCCACTCATTATTTGCCCACAGCAGAGCATCCTGCTGATGTTTTTACCAAAGGCCTCACTATTATTCAGCATCATTATTTGCTATCCAAGCTAGGAATGAAGAGTCTCTTCATTTCTCCTAGCTTGAGGGGGGGGGGTGTTGAGGAGTTGACTGCTTGTAAGCATGTACCTTGATGAAATAATGCTTAATGGGTTGTACATAGTCAGTTAGATGATTAAACAAATTAGTCAGCTTGATGAAGTTAGTTATTTTACAGCTGGCAACAACTGACATTTTAGCTTAGACAATCACATTCTATAAATACTTTTTTGGTTTGTATTGAGGACTAGTTAGTAATTCTCACAGATTGAAAATAAAGAAAAGCTTCCACAAAGTTTCTCAAATCTTCTTTTTCTCGAAGCTTTCTCAATACTCTGCAATGGTGATTAGTCAATGCATGACATGATTCACCAAAGTTTTCATTTTGGTCGACATCTACTTCATTTGTTCTTTTATACCGTAATTTTCTTGTACTCAAATTCATTCATACCGTGTACACCTACACTTATTTCTCCAATTTCACTAGGTGGTGTGTCATAAATACCAGAATAAAATTAATTTGTACTATAAGGTATAAAGATTTAGTCACCATGTGCATTAATTCCAACATATCTATGAAGCACGCACAAAATTAACTATTCATAATTTAATTCATTGTCAATGAGTGTCAAGGCAATGATGGCGAGTGTTTTAATAACAGTCATGCTTCTGTGTATCACCTTCTTCACATTGGGATTTATTTTTTGATCCGGATAGTAGGTGAAGCCATCGATGCATTCTTCTGCGTTTGTTAATGCTGCAGTGGTGTACGATATAGCGTCATGCAACTGAGATTCTCCTAATACCTTAACAGTTCTTTCAATTGGTACACAGCAGTCTTCACAGCTCGAATGCAGTTTTTAGTAGCCACCGCTTCATATCCCTTCTGTTTTGACAGATTGAAGACAATGACAGAGGCGCTGCGTGCCCCTTTTATGGCTACTTTAACTGCTTTTTTGCAAAGTCTTGTGGAGTTGGTTTTCACGGAAGAAGCATACGGCATTAGTGTTTTCATGCAAAGTGAAGGGTGTGAAGTGTTGTTGCATTTGGTTTTGATGAAGTTTGTATAGACCGACTCTGTAGCCAGCACCTTTGTTTGTGAGATGAATAAAACAATAGCCAAAAATATCAAGGTTTTTCCCTCCATTTTCTATATTGTTTGGAATAAAGAGAGATGTAAATGTGTATTTATGGAGGAACAATCGTATGCTCATCTCAATTCTTATCACTTTCTAAACTTTCCGATAATTCCTCGTTCTCTACATATCTCAACTTACTCATAATTCCTCTTTCACTACATATCTCAACTTATTTTTGTAGTTTGACTTAATTTTACTTCTTGTTTTTATTTTTAATATTATTATTATTATTATTATTATTATTATTATTATTATTATTATTATTATTATTATTATTATTTAATGTTTACTTAGTTACTACTATTAATTATCTTTCTCTTTTTCTTTAATTTATTCGGTACTTTTTTTGTTTTTTTTTTAACAATTGACCAGGGTCTACTCACTACTGAAATTTTAACATTACACAGATCATCTTTATTTTACAATATCATTTTTTATTGTTTTAAATTTTGTACATTAATTATTTAACAGTCTTACTGAATCACTCTTTTTTTTTTTTTTTTTTTTTTTAATATATGGATAAAATAATGTGTAGTTAGAATTATGAGATTGCTAAAATCTTTGGAAGCAAATCCAAAATTAGTCAGCAGCTTGTTTTTTGAACTTTAAGGGGTCTGTTTTCTTTGAAAGTGATTTGTTGCTATTTTTACGTTTCGGTTTGTTACACATTGAAAATGGTTTGTTGCTCACTATATTATCTTAATTAAAATTATTAAAGCCTGTTTGGTATTGCTTTAAATATAACTTACTTTTAAGAATATATTTTTTTTTAAAATAGCTTTTTAGAAAAGTGCTTATGAAAAAGTAATAATTTGTGTTTGATTAATTATTTGAAAAGTGTTTTTGATAAACCAATTGTGTTTGAGTAATCATTTTTGAGAGTTAAATCACAAAAAAGGGCAAGTATTAGTGCACATTTAATATTAAAATGATTTAATAGAGAGAAATTATTTTAAATATTTATTATTAAAATTTTAAATAATTTTTTATTAAATTAATATGTGAATATTCAAATTATCAATCAATATTATACATAGATAAATAAATAAAAATTAAATATCTATATAATATTAACATAATACTTTAAATATAATTAAAAATATCAAGTGAAATAAATTTTAAAATCATTCTACTAATTAAATCACTATATACGAAAATTCTCTACAAATATAAACAAATATAAGGGGTATGTTAATAAATATGTATATACATATGCAAGAAAATTCTCTACAAAAATAAACAAATATAAGGGGCATGTTAATAAATATGTATATACATATGCAAGAATAGTTTTTCTCAAAAAATTTTAGCTTCTTACTAGCCGAAGAATTATTTCTCCAATTAAAAGCAGTTATTGATTAGTGAAACACCTTAATATTTTCAAAATAAATATTTTTAACCTCTGGACAAATGCCCAACAGACTCTTAATCTTAAAAAAAAAAAAAAAGAAAAAAAAAAGCACAGTTATTATTTTATAGTAAAAGATGAAAAAAATAGTAGTAGAAGGTAACTTGGACACTTCAACCTACCTTTATTATTTTAAATTTTACCCAAATTATGAGCTTATGCGTATGCCCAACCCTAGATATTGGTATCAAAATAATGGTTAATAAAAATGACATGATTAATAAAGAAAAAAAAAAGATATTTTTCCTATGAAACTATATTAAAAAAAAAAAACAATAAGAAGAATAAAGTAATAGGGAGATGAGAGAGACTTCTTATTACTCTTGAAGTATATTTAGGAATTCGTCCTCAATAGGATTCTTAACTTTACTACAACGCAAATATATTTACAACAATCTTTTTATTTATTTTTGAGATAAAAAATTATTTTTAACAATCATTTCAAAAATAATATTAAAGAATAGAACCAAATTAAAACTTTTGTTGAATTTTTACATATGAGTATAGCGCATCGATGTAAGCTTAGAAACTTATTTATCACAATATTGTAGAACAATCTTTAAAATTATTATCACGATTTTACTCTAATAGGTCATACACTTATTTTGATACTCATGATACTACTCTACACTCATATAAGGTCCTGTATTCTGCTCTGCCGCCGAGCAATAGAATATGAATTGGTTTTTAGTAAAAAAGAAAAGTTACAATATTCCAAAAATTATGAAAAATGTAAAATATATTTCCTAGTCTCAACAAATTAACTATATATACACCCGTTCTTTTTTAGTTGTTGGTTGTCATTTTGTGCTTTTTGAGAGTTAATTTGATTAATTTTAAAATTAAATTAGATTATATTAATTAAATATTTTCAAATAAAACTTTTTATATTAAAAAAAAAGTATGGAAAAACAATTTTTGTTCATATCAATGAAAAAATATATCTTAAAATATTAATCAGGTAGACAATGAAAGAAAACCATGATGACTAAATAGTAATGGATTAAAAAGGAAACTGATATACATTAATTCCAACAAATCTAGTGATTACTCTATGAAGCACAAAATTAAAAGCAATACTACTGTTCATAAATTAACGATGGCTAATGAGTGACAATGCAACGTTGCCGAGTTTACTAATAACTGCCATGCTTCTATCTATCACCTTCTTCACATTCGGATCTATCTTTCGCTCCGGCTGATCGGCGAACCCATCGATGCATGATCCTAACTTTGTTAATGCAGAATATGCATACGATCTAGCGTAAAACAACTCATATTCATCTTGTTCACCAAGCATGTCTCCAATTGCCTTAACACTCTTTCTGAATTGATGCACACTATTCTTCACACTTTTAATGCAGACTTTAGTAGTCTTAGCTTCATATTGGGAAAGTCCCTTCTGTTTTGACAGATTGGAGATGATGACAGAGGCGCTGCGTGCGCCTTTTATGGCTACTTTAAGTGCTTCTTCGCAAAGTCTCATAGAGTTGGTTTTCACAGAAGAAGCATACGGCATTAGTGTTTTCTCGCAGAATGAAGGGTGTGAAGTGATGTTGCATTTGGTTTTGATGAAGTTTTTGTACGCTGCACCAGAGGACTCTGTAGCCACCCCCTCTGTTTGTGAGATGAATAAAGCAATAGCCAAAAGGGGGAAAATCAAGGTTTTGCCCTCCATTATCTCGTTTTTTATGAATAGCCTAGAGTTTATGGGATATTTGATTTCTCCAAATATATATATTAGTGTTCTTTATATAGGCATGAGTAGCCTCCAAGAATCCTAACAAAAATCAAATATATCTTGTAGAGTTAATAAGGTCTCTAACTGAATTACTATAGGCATGAGTATCCAGAGTTAATAAGGTTTCTAACTGAATGACTCCCACTAAGCATTACATATCTAAAATATTCTCAACTTCTATCTATTCAAACAGATAAAAAATTCAGCAAGCTCGTAATAAAATTTCCCCAAGCTTTTCAAATTATAGAAAGGGACCCCTAATTTCCAGTAGTGATAGAAAGGGGCCTAGGTATATTTTACTAGACTTGAGAGCTTGCCCCAAACTTTTCAAATAATTTAGAAGACCCTAACTTCACCCTTTTCTCAATGACAGGGTTTCCCATGTAAAATTGTGTGTTAAAAGGGCCAAAAATATCGTGTACTATTTGAAAAGATTTGAATATACCCTCATTCACCTATTTGATTAAAAATAATATTCAATTCACCTTTGTAACCTACTTTTTATCCTTATAACTAACAAGTAACAACATTTTTAAAGTTATTATTATTATTTATTACGTGGTGTCTTTCTATTTAATAAAATTAAATCTTCAACCATCATAATGATAATAGTAATAATAATAATTATTATTATAATAAATATAATAATAATAGCAATAATAATAATGATATCAATAATAATAGCAATAATAATAATAAAAATAATAATTAGTAATGAAAATAATAGCGGGAATAATATTACTAATAATAATAATAATAATAATAATAATAATAATAGTAGTAGTAGTAGTAGTAAAATAATAATTAACAAAATAAAAAATAACACATAAATAAAAGAAGACAAATGAGGAAATAAGAGGAAACCGGTGGGGGGGGGGGGGATATTTTATTGATTTCAAATATTTCCCTCAATTTAAATATATACCCTACAAGAAAATTAAAATATCATTGTACTTAAAAAAAATTAAGGATAAGGAAGAATAACAAAAAGATCTTCATTTAAAACAATAGATATGATATTTGAATTCAAATTTAAATGAAATTGGAATGGTAAGAATTTTAACTTCTTAGCTTCTCCTATATATACTCCTAAAGTGATTATACTATTTTTATATATATATATTTTTGTTATTGATCATTAGTTTTATTGATGAATTTATTTACTCATATTCTTTATTGGTTGGATTTATTTATTGCATTCTTCAATATTATTCTTCATTTTCTATAAATCTTATATGAGATTCGTTGTCTATTCATACTCATATAGTTCTGATTATGGGAAATTAGGAAGTGGGAGAGGGGGGAGGGGGGTGTACATTTGATTGAGAAACAATATAATAGTTCATCTTTTTTCTAAAATAATATCTTTTAAAATGTTTGAACAAGATATCATTAATCTAAAATGCTTTAAAATAATAGTTTAATATTATCTGCGCATCACGCGGATACGTATCCTACTAGTATCCATAAATCCATTTATGTGTCATAATGGCATGACACGTACAAAAAAGAAGAATCAATGAAAAAATAAAAGAAAAATAACCAGGCAAATAAAAGTGTGTAATAATAATAACACTTGTTCTTCACAGCCCCGCAGTGAATGGCACCCCAGTAGAAGGCAACCACGCCCGGCCAGCTATAAGGCTTGCAACAGTATACTTAGAAGCAACATTGCCATTTGTTATGACATGATAACCAGGCCACTTCACCCTAAACCTAGTCGAAGACGCTGGTCCAATATTACCATATTCCGCATAGTACAACGTACTCAAAGCAAAATTAGAATCTAACCACGTCAACCAACCTGCTCGATTAACCAATGTGTCTAAATAAGTCTTCATGATAACCGTTCTCGAATATTGTTGCCATGGACGTCCTAAATATGTCTGAAACGATCCAATTACTGGAAGAAGATCGGGAGCTGCCATAATCCTAGAGTTGTGAATTGAAATTGCTGTGTTTTGAAAAGGATCGTTTCTTCCTTGTGCTGTGATCACGTTTACTTGTCCCCATAATGGTTTACGGACGTAAATCATGCAATTTTGAAAAACAACTGCGGCATTGCCAAAGATGAAATCTATGGTTCCGTAGATATAACATGATTTGTAGAATTGTCGTTGAGATTGGACAAATAGGGTGTCTTGATAGCCTTCGAAACCACAAGCATAGAATACTGATAAATCGGATGCTGATCGTAGAGCTACTGCTTGGCCGTTTTGTGGCCCTGCTGTGTTTCGGAATGTGATGCCTCGAGCAACGAATCCAATTCCATCCACCCCTAAAACATCATCATTTCAAATTATTTACAATTAATGTACCATATGCTTATTATTTTAGTAGTAAAATAATAACATGTCAACCCCGTTTCTCAATGGGAAAATAGTCTGAAAAATACTTCAACTTTGGCCGAAATTGTTGTTACGATACCAAATTTTATGGAGGACCTTTTACCCCTTGCACTATTTAATAGTGTATTTTATAGGTATATATGTGCCCACGTGGACACGTTACTATTTACAATGATGCAATATTTATGGTGTCCACGTGTGCACATATATATATACCTTCAAAATACACTATTAAAAAGTGCAGGGGTAAAAGGTCATTTCCAAAGTTCGGTATTGTTACAGCAATTGTAATCAAAGTTCAGATATATTTCAGACATTTTTCCATTTCTCAATCTCAGGAAACATGTTCGTATGGCAGTAGGATACCTTTTATTTTAATTCAGAAAACTAAGATCTGACCTGATAAATTACAATATATTTTAATAGTAATTTGAAAATGCAGATTGTTCCCCTTAAGAATTGTTGCACGTGAAAGGAATTGAATGCAACAAAATGATCCGCCAAATAAGCATTTGACCTTTAATTAGCTTAATTTTTTTGGTTTTGTCCTTTGATCTTTAGACATTTCTTAATATTATAATAAAAAGTATGTCACGATCCTTCCAGTGACAGTATTAGGGAGGTGATTAAGTCCTGAATCACGATATTAAGGGAAATTATGCCAATTTGGAGTAACTTAATTCACATTATGCCTAATCTTCCCTAAAGTCTGTTTTGGACGTCAACCCTTACACCAAGTAGAGTGTAGAGAGAGATAACAAACGTACATCTTCAAAAGCATATAGGTTGGCCTCAACCTTTTTGATGGAGTTATGTATTACTATGATTCTACACCTTATTATGCTATGAAGCAATATGCATTAGATGCAATTGGGACTAAGTATAGTAGATAGTCTCATAGCCAATTGTGATTGCTAGTATATACTACTCTCTCCTTCCCAATTTATATGAGTTAATTTGATTTGACACAAAATTTAAGAAAAGAAAAAAGACTTTTGAAATTTGTTGTTTAAAATAAATAATAAATATTTGTGTAACTATAAATCATTCCATTAAGAATAAAATACACATTTTAAAATCAACTTGTTTACTAAGTGTTTTAGAAATGTGTCAATCTTTTTGGAATCCAGTGGGTCATTCTTTAGCCACGAAAAAGAAGTAGAGCAAAATCCCTTGACATTTCCCAAAATTTTGTTCATTCTACATGGAATTCCTCTGCTGCTGTTGTTTTTCGGTTGTTTTATTTAATGCCAATGAACTGGAAGTAGATAAGTCCCTTGCATTATGCTTTTGTAATCATGCATTAATCTACTTCAATGCATGAAAGATGAAACCATAATGATATAAAACGGAAGAAATTAAAACACAAAACTGAAAACGAAACACAGAGGGAGCGCGAAAGTCATTACCAACAGTTGCAGTACTGTAAGTTGTGAAACCAGCAGCAACACTGCGGCTTCCTGTGATTATTGTGTATCTTAAGCCATCACCAACTAACATGATTTTCCCCATCGTAGGACCTACCAAAATATTCTCTTTATAAACACCCCTTTTGATATATATAACGATTCTTTCATTTCCAACTCTCTTTGATGCTGCATAGTTTATTGCAGTCTGAATGGACCGAAATCGACCTGATTTATCTTTAGCCACCACATAATTCGCCTTAGTAGCCATTAAATCTATCGACGAGGTTTGCAACAACTTTCTATCCCTATTCGTAAGCCAATTTGGAAATCCACCAACTTGTGTTGTATTTTCCGCGTCCATGAACTCCCCATTCACAGCTAAACAATTACTAATCAGCTGAGAAACATTAGTGGATAAATTTGGCTGGAGGATGTTGGAAACATTGAGATCATTCGATCCTGATAGACACGTCTCGATGTTTGTCAACGAGGCACTGAGCCAAGTTTGTGCATCAAAATCAGAACTTGAATTTGATTTGATGCCATCAAGACTACGGCTCAATTGGAGGATAGTATCATCCATGAGCTTTTGACAATCCATCCACACTAACTTCTTTCGTTTTCCCCTGCAATTTTGGCTTACATTCTTTGCATGACTCTGCACTTGAATTACATGATCCATAGCCACTTGGACCGTCATGGTCCGAAACTCGGATTTATTTTTGGGTTGGACATCACCAGATGACATAAAGTGATTACATGGATCTGGATGAGGAGTTTTGCTACACCACCAGTTAATGTCATGATCACTCGTTTCTTGATCATCGGTATTGGACAAGGATTGGTTTAGGAACAGAGAAAGAGAACAGAGTATGAGGAGTAAAGAATTGAACTTATAATTTGACATTGTGTTTATTAATTGAACTTGTCGATAGAGTTAGTGACTTCTTATACTAGTAGCTAGAGAGAAACTGGAAGAGAAGTGCAATGTCAAAGGACAGTTGGCTTCTGAAATATTTTGGGTGGCAAATTCAGAGTTATAAGAAAATGAAACCACAAATCAAACTTCAATTCATATTCAAAGACTTATACATAAACATATGTCATTTAGCTTAACTTCAGCTGACATCTATGCCCTCCATCTTTGTTTGTGCACAAGTCGATATTTAAATTTGTATAAAATTGAACAAGTAGACACACGTGTCATATGTGATATAATACACGTAGGACACAAAATTTCCATGTAGGACGCCACGTTAGACGAATGTGTCTATTTGTTCAATTTTATACAAGTTTAAGTGTCTACTTATGCACACTCAAAATTGGAGAGTTAAAGTCAAGTTGAAGAGCACATTTATGTATTATGCCTATTCAAAAATAGTGGATTACTAAAGTC
Source organism: Solanum pinnatisectum (assembly GCA_035578085.1). NCBI lineage: Eukaryota > Viridiplantae > Streptophyta > Magnoliopsida > Solanales > Solanaceae > Solanum > Solanum pinnatisectum. The sequence continues at coordinate 35,768,615 of CM069078.1, forward strand.
CTTCCTTCATTTTGAGATCCTTGTTTTGTGGATCACTAAAAATTCACCTCAATATTTAAATAGAGAGTGGCTAATGCCATTCTCTGGTTTTACGCTGAATTCATCAGTTCTAATTAATGTCACAATTATGAATGTAGGTTGACCTTGTTGAGTTGCTTAACGTGATGATATACGTCATTACAATTTCAGTTAAGATTCAAATTACGTCATTTCATTGGCGCAAAACAAGAATTGATCAATATGTACATGCTGGAGGGTATGTAATATGATGAATTTTAAGTGTTATGTTACATCTATAGAGTGGACACAAAGAAAGCCAATAACATGTCTTGAGGTCCGTACATGTGATGTTTTAACTTGATACTCAAGTATTATAATGCGCAATTTAAGGAAGAAGCTTAGCTAATATTCTCTTTAATCCCTTCAGCAGATGCCTAAACAGCTATTTTTCAGGGGATGCCCATGTGCTCCTAACTTCTTCATACGCAATTTTTTCTTTTATTCAAATAATTTAGATGACATTCAATTAGTGCTACTTTGTGGAAAATCATATTCACACTGTTCGAACTTTTTGTGTATCTGATCCTCCACTCACGGAAGATAGATTATAGTAGCGTAGGAGGTTATGAACTAGGGTAGAATGTTAGTGGACAGTTGAGCGAGCCTAGTTTCTTTTCTCTTTTCTCTGTATTATTATTATTACTAGTGAACATAGCCGTGCTTCGCGCGGTTATAAATTTAGTAGTGAATAAATGAATATTATATATATATATAATTGATAATAATTATTATTGGAACGTATGTGTTGGTTGGTTGCACTTTTTAATACATTACACCTTGTTGAATGGTTGTTATTTGTTATATTGTATTGTTAATTTAAATACATGTTTATTTTAAGAGAAAATTGTATGAAATAACAAACTATTAATTCAAATTAAATGTTATAGCCATAGTTTATTTTAATTGTAATTCGCAGCAAATATCCCCTTTTTTTGCCATCTGATTCGGTATACAATTAGCCATTTTATACATTTCGGTATAAAATGTATAAAATGCGTTTGTGTTTGTATAAAGCGAGAGAAAAGATTATATACACATACAAATACATTATTTTCGTCCTATACACTTATAATTATACAAATACAAATCTTATTATACAAATTACAATGTATAAATGAATTTATACAAAACTGAACAATTTGTATAAAATTGGATGTTTGTAGCGAATTATACAAATCAAAAGCTCCATAGCAAACATAAAATTTGCTATGGAGCGCAATTTTACAAACTATAGCTATAACATACAAATATGTTCTTTATGTTTGCTATATGTGAAAGTTGTTCTTATTTTAATTGTTATATAAATTTTATTGAATCGTATTGTTTTAATTCATCGTTGAATAACGAATGGACCATCAGACAGTGAATTTGAAAGGACAAAATATAAAATAATAATTTGAATGCACTTAACAGTAATAATTGTATAATAACTATTTTAATGGTTGGAAATGAAGTGAAGATGGGTGGAAAAAAAAGTGAAGAGATTTTATTGAAATTCTAAATAAAAATGTGAGCAAAATGGTTAAATTATTATCCAATCAAGTTGAGTATGTTGAGACAAATTAATTTAGAGAAAAAACAAATAGAAGAAAATGATAATAGATTCAAGGAGAGATTCAAGGGAGATACTTAAAAGGAAATGAAATAAATGAGGAAAATTACATTTTTATTTTTATTTTTGGAAGAACAATAATTAATGAGAAAAGAATTGTAATATATATGAGTGTGTGTTGAATTTTAAATTGACCATCAAATAGTGAATTTGAAAAGACAGATATAAAATACTAATTTAAATGCAATTTAATACCATAATTGTATAATAACTATTTTAATGATTAGAGAAATAAAATGAAGAATTTTTTTTTATTGGAACTGTAAATAAAATTTGAGAAAAATAATTAAATTATTATCCAATCAATATTAATATTCTTTATTATTACGTGATTTTCTCTCTTATTTAAGACTCCTAATTATAAATATAAAAAAATAATAGCTATGTTAAGATAAGAATGGCAAGAGAGACATTTTAAGGAAATAAAATAAATGACAATAATGAGAAAATTATATACATGTTTGTCTGAAGGAAGATGAAAGAAAGAGAAGAACAAATAATTCTTCCTTATTCTCTTCCTAATGTGATATGAATTCCATAAATAGATTGGTTCTTTCTCCAATAATTTTCTTGTCCTTTGAACACTCTTCACCCTTATAAATTTCTCAATCAAATAAATATTTTTCTCAACATATATCTCTTTGTAGGAAGAATTATAGTGCAGCATCCTTTCAAAAAGTCTTTTATTTTGAGGAGATACAACATAATCTTTCTTCCTACACCAATAATAGCTCTTTCTCTTTTTTTTTTTTTGGATGGAGTAGAAGAATGTATTAATGTGATCATTCCTGCTAATATGACGTTGGACAAATGTGACATTTTGAATTGCTCATGAGTCATGATGATGACGACGACGTGGCACACATGTAGATCAGATCGATGAAATACATTCTTAATAGAAATATGCATACAACATGATATTCAGAAATTGATTGACATGAAGAGGAAGAAGAAGCAACAACAAAGTTAAGAAGTGTGTTGTAGTTGTTTATGGATGTTAAAATCTTTCTATTTTATTGGCTGAATATGAGCTGTTGTGAAAAATGAAAAGTTTTTAGTCTGTTCATCATCCATTTACTTAAGTGTATATTAATTTAAGAAATGTTTTAAAAGTGTGTGGTTAATAGGACATTAGGAGTTACAAAAGCTTTAAAATTAGACTGATGCCTTTTTCTTTTCATGGTGTAAAAGATTGAAATTAATTGTGTTACACATTAACTGCATAATTTAAATTAAAATAAATGTGAAAACTTAAGAAAATTATCAAAAATTTGAGAAAAAAAGATAAATGTCATTCCTGGCTTTAGAAGCATGCCACATTAGCAGCCCCATGTTTCTCCTTTATATAAATATATAGATTATCACTTTCTTATTATCTTACTCTTAGATTTTTGTATTACTCGTAGTGTCATTTGCTCTAGTTATTATATTATTTGTTGTAGCTGCTATTCTTTCCTTATTATTTTCATAATTGATTTGATGTGTTTTACTTGAGCCGATGATCAGTCCAAAACACTCTCTCTACTTCACAAGCAGAGGCGGACCTAGGTGAAAGTTCACGTGCACTTGTAAAATTCGAAAAAAATTATATGTGTATATAGTTTGAGGAATAAAGATACATATAATTTGCACTCTTACAAACAGAAGTGCACTTTGGGGTGTTGGTTGAAGCCACTGGAGATTAATTGGTATGGGGGACACCCCCAAAACTTAATTTGAACAATAGCCACTTAATTTCTTTTTGATTTAATTTTTAGGGTTAGGGTTAGAAAAAGTGAAAAAGTGGGTTATGGTTGTGGGGTCATGGACCATTTTAACATTTTTAGAAACTTGGGTATCAAATAGATGTTTATAAAAATACAACCAAGCCCTTTTTATATTTATTAAATATTCTATTTTTTTTAAAAGTCATTTAATTATTCAATAACTTTCCTCTCTCTTCTTCCCCAATCTTCTTCCCCAAGTCGAAACATTCATCCTCTTGTGCTCAGGTAAGTTCATTTTTCTTTTCCGAACAAGTTTTGCTCCATTTTACTATTTTTTGTTGCATTTTAGTTTAGTGGATTTTGAATTTTTACAAAAATTCAATTGCTCTTGATTAAATTTGTCAAAATTTGATATGTTTTGAGTTCATGTTCTTGATTTCGCATCTTTAATTGCGTTTTGCTTTGGATAATGATTAGAATTTTTTTGAACTTTTATGTTTATATTATATATCGATTTTGATTTTTTTTCTACGTTTTAGTAGACATTAATGGTGTTCTGGTTGTTGTCTTTTGCATTCTTCCTTTCTAGAATTACTCATTGTTTTGCATGTTTGATAGAGTACTTTTTTGTTTCAGTTAATAGACCAGTGGTCGATAGATTGATCACTACAAATTAATTTTTGCTTATAGATTGTAAAGTATGGCTAAATATAGAAAATCAGTAAAGAATTTGTTTCTACTACTTGCAACAGTAAGAAACGTACAACTAAAGAAGTTGATCACTTTTACAAAAATTTCTGTAAGAGTAAAAATGACGAGTTATCGCGAACACTTTAGAAAAATTCTAATTGATCAAAAGTTCTATGCTGATTCCAAGTAAATCTGTTTTGAACGCTTGAGACATTTGCCGAATCATTTTAAATACAATAAAGAAATGATCTATTATATGTTGTTGCGATGTGCGAAGAATAAAAAAAGTTACATGACATCTAGTTCTATGTGAATGATAAGCCAACTTGTTTCAGCTTAATGAAATTTGCTTTGATTACGGAGTTGAATTGTTAGCATACTCTGTGAATAAAAAAGGAGCAAAATCCTTCAATATTGTGATTATTTTTATTTCAAGGTGACCAAGAACAAGAACATCACTATTGAAAGGCTGATAAGCTTGATCAAATGAAGTAAATTGTGAAAAGGAGCAAAAGTTGAAGTGCGTTTTAGTTTGGTTTGTGCCCTCGGTGCTGCTGGTAAGGGATTCGACAGAGAAAGCGGATTCAAACCAAATCAAAATAGTGGTTGATTAAAATTTCTTCGAAATTTATCCATTAGGAAAAGAGTCGATTGGACTAGCATAGAGTTGTTTAAAGAAGAAGATTGATTTGAACAAACAGAAAAGTGGATATTTAAATTATATTGTAGTTATTTAAAATTGGATGTTTGAGACATTGTAGTTATTTAAAATTGAAAAAAAATGAAGTCAATAGAATGAGGGAATTAAAACAAAGATTGCTTTTTTTTTTTATATAAAAAAAGTTAAATATTACGATTGAGTGTAATTTGAGTTGTACTTTACTACCGTTGCAAAAGTGGATATTTAAATTTTGTTAATCATACATCATAAATATAATCAATTATTTCTCATGTGGCTGGTAGATGATGGATCGTATCGATTGACGTTCCATCATTTGTAAGGTATATGATGGTTGGTGCAATGATAAACAAAATATTAATCTATAACAAAAACGTAAATAACTACATAAATTATATTATATTGATGACCATCAACTCAATTAACTGTATATCTAAACTACACGTTTTATCAATAATATACTGTATGAGTTTATAACTCTTACTAGCATATTGTCAAAAAAGAAAATAATTAATTAATAAAAAAATAAATTAATAAAATTTTATGTAGCTAAATGAGCTTAAACAAATCATATGATCATATAAGAGTCTACGTAAATTGGGAACAACGATCATAGATGTATGAGGATGGATAGTGGTTATACAATTAACATCCTCAAAATAATGTTTACTAAAGTACAAGAATATTTTGTCAGAATTTCATTCGTTCAACCACAACTCATCTTCATACATATTTAATTGTTATCTTCAATATATGTCCACTCTTATATGATTATATGACTTATTTAAACTTACTTAATTGTATAAATTTTAATAGTTTATATTTTATTAATCAATTATTCTCTTTTTAAAATTCTACTAGTTATGGTCTATACATATGTATCCTAACCTAGTAAATTTATTATGGATGAAGGTCTTAGGATAGGTTAGACTGTAAGTGTTGCGCCGTAATTTTCCTATCTATAGAAAAATTACTTTTTGAAATGTTCTAAGTATAAAACAATTTAAAAAAAATACTTAGAAAAGAGTCGCCACTTAATTTTTTAAAGAAATCAAGAAAACTTATAATTTTCAAAGATTTAAACAGAAAAAATCATTTGAAAATACCAAAGAAGGTTCGGAGTTCAATTTACACTTCGAGAAGGGTTTAGGCATTCGAAGTGCCCGCTAACACGCGGTTGACCTGCGATTTGACTTAATTATTTTTGACTAATTATTTGGGAAAAATGATTTAACATAAAAATAATAATTTACAATTGAAGAAAATAAATAAATGTCACATTTTATATTTTTAAGAAAAAAGGAATTTAAAAATGAAACAAATGAATTAACTACAAGTGATTAACATACTAATAGAGATAGATTGATTAGAATTCATGTAATTTCTTTTGAAATAGTAAGTTAATAAATTTAACATGAAAATCAGTTTTTATTAATTAGCTAATCCTTTTTTTTTTTTTTTTTGCAAAAAGACCAAGTATTTTAGTTTTATTTTTTATTAATTGAAAAGATTTCGACTAACGTTTTAAAAGTCTATTTGAGAATATACCTTAACCTAAACAATTTTAAAATGAATAATAAAAGGAAAAAAAATGATTAATTGGAGAGGCATAAAACGTTATTTTTTAAGGATAAAAGGTTTAACTTAATTAAAATGTATAATTTAACTTACATATTTGTTTGATAAAATGAGTGAATACTAAAATATGACATATGTTAAAATTAAAACCAACACAAAGAAATATCTCATCTTTTGGGAATTTAATTAAGTTAGTTAATAATTCTAGAATTAAAGTTAAGGAACAAACAGTAAACAATCGCAAGTAAATAATTAAAGGGTAAGAGAAAAATTAAATTTGGGCCTTTTGGGCCTATTTCGTCGGGATTTTTTGAACTTTTGCCCAATCCCCTTTTTGGTATACACTGGCTGTATATCAGTGTATATCAGTGTGTATATCAGCGTTTTTTACGCATTTCTTGCTCCCAAACACCTGTACACTGCCCAGCCTTGTATTTTTCACGTTTTTGACCTATATATCAGCGTATAACGCTGTATACAACATGTATACAGCCCTTGTTTTGGTCTTTTGAATATATTTCCATCAACCTGGGTAATCTCCGAGACCTATTCCGAATGTATAGGGGCTGACTCGATAAAAAAGTATTTTTGGTCTTTATGACCTTCTCGAAATGAGAAAGGAGGAAGGCGTCCATAGGAACTCGGAGACAGATTTCATGCAAAACGATAAACAAGTAACAAGATTAGCATTTTTGGGAAGGAAATGAGATGACGCTAAATAAATAAACACACAAATAGGATAACTCTAGTCAATCATCATTTATAACACAACAATCAAACAATAACTTAAAGGAAAATTGGTGAAGACTCGGTACATATATATATGTCATCTACCAAATGTGACTGTTAAATACTTGTTTCGAAAGCACAAGAATTGCCATAACTAAGCCTACAATCGGTAGCTTAGGTAAAAGGAAAGATACATACAAGTCATTGTTTGAACTCTTAAAACATCCATATAAACAAGTACAACAAGTAGGATTTAGTCAAAAATAGAAATATAGCATCCTTAGCAATTAATGAAGAGATGACATCTAGGGATAACAAGACATTACAATAAGATTTAGCATAATTCTTTGCATCCTAAGAATTGAAGAAACTATCCTAAAACACATTAAAAAATGAAACAGGAGAAAACATACTAATTTAGACAAGGAATCAACACAAAGCTTTGCAAAATTCATCTCAAAACAAACGTCTTATAACATGATAAACACACTTTATACCTACACTAAGTCGCAATAATCACAAAGATGAGCAAGTATGATTTTCCAACAATGATTAGCAGAAAGCAAATAGGCCAAGACATGCCTCCTATGCTGGAAAATGATATCACCGAATTCAAATAGGAATACTTAGGATTAATAGAAATCTTAATCTAAAAAATAACGTAATAAGCAAACGCTAATTGACATAACTCGAAAGTCATTGAAGTAACAATTCTTTCCTTCTAATCACTAGCAAGTTGCGAGTAATGGACAATGAATGAAGATTAAGCTTTACATAATTGGGATAGATAGCAACAAAACTATATAATACTAAAGAAGCTGAACCTTTTAGACATGAACCGAACCGATGCATAATATTACAAAGTCAGACAGAACCAACATTATATCCAGGGGTGAGCAAAAATAAGACCTTAACCCTTACAAATTTAATAAAGACTAAAGAGGAAAAAGAGACAGGATGGACATGCTTGTTCCAAGTGAAATTCGTAGTAACAACAACAATCTGTTCTCTTAACAGAACACTCAGATTTCAAAGCATTTCAAAGAGGTCTTACGCGAGCAAAATAAGAACAGATCATTATGCTATCACACATATATTGAATCGATTAGAACTCAAACAACTAAAGCTCAAAATGTGCTAAACATCATATTACATCATGTAAATGAAAGACAAAATTACGACCCTTACCACTAATAAAAGATTTAGAATGCAAAATCTTTTCGAGATGATCTTTGAATACTCATAAAATGCGTTAATTACATACATAACTAAATAAAACATATATATTATAAAAAAAAGTGACAAGACTATTTAAACTAACTTGCAAACTATGTTTATTTTATTTTTATTTTTGAATTTTTTGTAAAATTAATTATTTTAAATCGCTTGAAATCGAAGAAGCTTGATGATTAATTTATATTATGGAGGGCCAAAATTGGGTGTCAACAGCTGTCCCTCGTTTGACTTGGATTGATGAAAGAAATTCGAGGAAAATGAAATTGACGAACCCAATTTTGACCGACCACATCTTCATCCTTTGGAAAGGCTTTTGGTACGGATTTTAGGAATTATGACCGAACCCCAGGAGTGAGTTTCCTACATATCTTAGGTTATATGAGAATTCAGGCCACTTGTAGTTCGATACCCTTGATTTGACAGACTATCTTGAAATAATTCAAAAGCTATTCCTATATCGGATTATGAGGAGACCGAAATGCTCGAGAATAAGATTTAAGTGCAAATGTTGGAATACAGCCGAGTTTTCAACATTGAGCCCACCTACATATCCTTAAACATTAGGAATCAGGCTGCTTGTAGTTCGACTCTATCGATTGAAAAGAAAATCTATTATGCAAGATAGCCTTTGGTTCCAGAGGAGTGACAAATAAGTCGAGTATGGAAAGGAGGCTTGCAACCTCTTAGCCATGAATGCGGAGCTCTTCACATCTATAAGTACGAACTTACATGGACATAATTTCCAAAACTCTTGGAGCATTGCCACTCAGATTGGAAAACTGCTTCCGGGGGGAACCAAGATTTTTCGGATGCGAAACTGAAACCAATAAACTTAAAGAAAAACCCACATACCTTCCGAGAAGGGTGTGGTTTGATTGTGGTGGAAGTCGCTCCTCTGCTCGCGTCCTAAGAGTTTGGCACTCCTCTTTGGACTATGTCCTAGTTCGCTGCTAAGAAAAAGTTCCACGTTGTGCTGCATCCTTTTTGATGTCATCCGCCCCTGTAGTTTGTTTTGAGAATTCATCCTCTCGGATGCTCTCGACAAAGACTAAGATAAAACTCATTAGCATAAAAATGCGATTCAAATGGGGAGATAGTGTCTTTTACCGTGTTGACACTTAATTTCTCTCCTTGCACTTTTGACGTCAACTTCATCGGGTTTGACGTAAAGCAAATAAAGCTTGTATATTATATTTGCAATATAATCTTCAATGCACTATTCTTTTATGTCGAAGTAATAAATAGGCTGATGCAATATGATGATAGTTCTTTTGACATCGTTCTTGCAAGTGAAAATAATAATGATGATTCTTCATTAGTAAGATCACGATAATCCATTGGTAGGATAGTGCTACTACATGACATTATGATGATGATGTTTCATCGTCAGGATGATGATATTGATAAAGAAGATCCATCAGAAGGCTGAGGATATTCTATTGATGATGTCCCTCAGGGTGATGGTATTATCTCGTTTGATAATACTCTATGAATGACTCTTCGCGATGCATGAATTTTCTCTCCGCGATGCATGAATTTTTTCGCGATGCATGAATTTCTTCGCGATGCATGAACTTTTGCGATGCATGAATTTCTTCGTGATGCATGAATTTTTGCGATGCATGAATTTTTGCGATGTATGAATTTTTCGCGATGCATGAATTTCTCTCCGTGATGCATGAATTTTTTGCGATGCATGAATTTCTCCGCGATGCATGAATTTTTCTCTCCGAAATGCATGAATTTTTTTCGCGATGCATGAATTTTTTCTCAATGCATGAATTTTCGCGATGCATGAATTTTTTCGCGATGCATGAATATTTTCTCAATGCATGAATTTTTCTCAATGCATGAATTTTCGCGATGAATGAAAACAATGATGATGCCTCCCGATACGGAACGACGATGATACTTCACCGAACAATTTTGGTGATCTTCCAGGTATCTTGTAGTGGTGGCATTGTCTTTTTGACAATATAAATAAAAATGATTCTCGGAGTAGTGGTATCATCTCATTTGATAATACGATATAGATAACCTCCAAGGTAAGAGTATTATCATGCAGATAAATGTCTTCCAGGTATCTTGTAGTGGCTGGAAATTAACAATATTGCTCTCTTTTCGTTTCTTCCATCTCTGAACATAGATTTTGTCTTGCTGGGAATTGAATAATAATATTTCTATTCCCAATTCTTTGGGTATAAGAATCATAAAATATTTCCTGCACCCACAGAGAAATTGTTAGTTTTGGGGAGATCTTCGCCTTTTGACTTATCCATGTTCGTTGAATGGAGGAATATGATGATCTTAAGGCAAACTTATAGACCTGCATCCACAGAAAAATTGTTAGTTTAAAGTGAACTGATCTGTGCCGATTCCGTTGGTTGTCTGATCCTTGTCTGGCTATCTCCGATTGATTTTTCTGATCTCCCACTTCTTGGTAGATGAGACAGGACATTTGTATGCAAAAGTAATTAAAACACGAAAGAAAAGCTTTAAGGAAAATAGATTTTTGAAAAATAATATTCGGAAAGAGTCACTGCCAAGTGTCATGTCACGTCAAGCTTAATGAACGTCTTTGAAGTTGATGCCTCGAGGTCTATCCGATTACTTGCTGGGAAGAATTCAAAGTTGTTCTAAACTGCCGATGAGCATCATTGAAATTTTGAGGTCATCCTCAAAATTTCTGTCGCAGTTTGTAATTCTCCAACGCTTTAGTCTTGACTTGTTGGATAAGTCTTCTTCTTGAGAATTTTTGAGTCCTTCTCAAAAATTTTGTCCTAATTTCTATTATATAGGAAATAGAAACCTTACGGGAAATATGATCGAGCCCTTGTGGCGCCTACGTATCCCGTTGAGACAGGAATCAGGTCAAACATAGTTCCCCTCTCGAGGATTAACAAAACAAGAAAAATGACAAAGAAACCTACCGAGGCCGACATAGGTCGCCTACGTATCTCATTCTTGAGAATTCAGGTCGAACGTAATTCAAGTACAAAGGAAGTATTAAAAAGGGATAAAGGGGTGACCGAGGCCGACATAGGCCGCCTACGTATCTCATTCTTGAGAATTCAGGTCAGACGTAGTTCATTTACAAAGGAAGTATTAAAAAGGGATAAAGGGGTGACCGAGGCCGATATAGGCCGCCTACGTATCTCATTCTTGAGAATTCAGGTCAGACGTAGTTCATTTACAAAGAAAGTATTAAAAAGGGATAAAGGGGTGACCGAGGCCGACATAGGCCGCCTACGTATCTCATTCTTGAGAATTCAGGTCAGACGTAATTCATTACAAAAGGGATAAAGTTCTAACAGAGCAATTACAAACAAATGGAGCTATTACAAGGAAATGACAGAGATACAAACTGAGACTTCATGCATAATATCTCTTGACAGCATCTGAGTTGATTGGCTTTGGCCATTCCGTTGCATCCATCTCTGACAGGATCAAAGCACTTCCAGGTAACACTTTACGAACCATGTAGGGTCATTGCCAATTTGGTGTAAATTTCCCTTTATATTCATCTTGGTAAGGGAAAATACGTTTGAGAACCAACTGACCAACCTCAAACGTTCTGACCCTTACTTTCTTCTGAAAAGCCCGAATCATTCTCGACAATTGACCATGACAAACAGCAACCATCCTCTTCTCATCAATCAAGGTTAACTGGTCGATCTGCTTGCAAATCCAATCAGCATCATCCAATTCAGCCTCCTGGATAATTCTCAATGAAGGTATTTCAACTTCTGCAGGTATAACTGCTTTCGTTCCATATACTAACAAATATGGAGTAGCTCCAATCGATGTTCTGACAGTCGTTCTGTAACCCAACAAAGCATACGGTAGCATCTCGTGCCAACCTCTGCGATTATCGATCATTTTCCTCAGAATCTTCTTTATATTCTTGTTGGCGGCTTCTACAGCTCCGTTCATTTGGGGACGATAGGCAGTTGAGTTCCGGTGAGTAATCTTGAATTGTTCACATATCTCTCTCATCAAGTGACTGTTGAGATTTGCTCCGTTATCGGTAATGATAGATTCTGGCACTCCAAACCTGCATATTAGATTGTTGCGAACGAAATCGGCTACGATTTTCTTGGTTACCGACTTATACGAAGTTACTTCCACCCATTTGGTGAAGTAGTCAATCGCAACCAAAATAAATCTGTGTCCGTTGGAGGCGGCTGGCTCTATTGGACCAATGAAATCCATGCCCCAGGCTACAAACGGCCAAGGTGAACTCATAGCATTGAGTTCGTGAGGTGGAACTCGAATCAAATCACCATGTACTTGACATTTATGACATTTCTGCACAAACTTGCAATAATCGTGCTCCATAGTCATCCAAAAATAACAGGCTCGGAGGATCTTTCTTGCCAAAGCGAGTCCATTCATATGAGTACCACAAACCCCTGCATGTATCTGTTCCAAAAGCTTCGCAGATTCACTAGCATCAACACATCTGAGAAGACCTAAATTTGGAGTCCTCCTATAAAGAATTTCCCCACTTGTAAAGAAATTGAGGGCCATATGGCGTATCGACTTCTTCTGGTTAAACGTTGCATTCTCAGGATAGGCCTCGGTCTCCAAATACTTTTTGATGTCAAAATACCAAGGCAAACCATCTGGTTCTGTTTCGACACGTGAACAATGAACAGGCTGCTCCTTTACCTCCATATCCAAAGGATCAATATAACTTGTATCTGGATGTTTAATCATTGAGGCAATAGTGGCTAGAGCATCAGCCAACTCATTATGTATCCTGGGAGTATGTCTGAACTCAATTCTGTGGAACCTTTTACACAACTTCTGTATATACTGCACGTATGGTGTGATTTTTGGGTTCTTCACAGCCCATTCTCCTTAAACCTGGTGAATTAGCAGATCTGAATCTCCAATAACCAATAACTCATGAACGTTCATATCAATTGCCATCTTCAGACCGAGAATGCAAGCTTCATACTCAGCCATGTTGTTCGTGCAATTAAATCGCAGTTTAGCCGCCATAGGATAGTGCTGACCGGTTTCTGACACTAAGACCGCTCCGATACCTTTACCTTGATGATTCGCCGCTCCATCAAAGAATACTCTCCAACCCGGGTACGCTTCAGAAATATCTTCACCCACGAATGCAGCTTCTTCATCGGGAAAATAAGTCTTGAGCGGTTCATACCCTTTATCAACTGGATTCTCCGCAAGATGATCAGCTAAGGCTTGTGCTTTTATAGCCTTCTGAATCACATATACAATGTCAAATTCACTCAGAAGCATTTGCCATTTAGCCAACTTCCCAGTCGGCATTGCTTTTTGAAAAATATACTTCAACGGGTCCATCCTGGAAATGAGATACGTGGTATAAGAAGACAAATAATGCCTCAACTTCTGCGCAATCCAGGTCAAAGCACAACATGTCCTTTCCAACAAAGTGTAACGAGCTTCATAAGGAGTGAATTTCTTGCTCAAATAATAAATGGCTCGTTCCTTCTCCCCAGTTTCGTCATGTTGACCAAGCACACATCCAAATGTGTTATTCGAGACAGACAAATATAACAGTGGACTCTCTTCTCGTGGAGGAACTAACACCGGTGGATTGGACAAATAATTCTTGATAGCATCAAAAGCAGTCTGACATTCTCCGGTCCACTTGGTCAAAGAATCTTTTTTCAACAACTTGAAGATTGGCTCACACACCACGGTGGATTGAGCTATAGATCGACTGATGTAGTTTAGCCTTCCCAGAAAACTCATTACCTCCTTCTTGGTCTTCGGAGGAGGTAATTCCTGGATTGCTTTAATCTTGGCAGGATCAAGCTCAATGCCCCTCCTACTGACTATAAATCCCAACAGCTTGCCGGCTGGCACTCCAAAAGCACATTTGGCAGGATTTAACTTCAAATTGTACCGAAGCAGGCGATCAAAGAACTTTCTCAAGTGAGCCAAGTGATCCAAACTCTCGCGGGACTTGATTATGATATCATCTACATACACCTTAATCTCCTTATGAATCATATCATGGAAGATAGTTGTCATAGCCCTCATATAAGTAGCACCTGCGTTCTTGAGACCAAAAGGCATCACCCAATAATGATATACACCCTAGGGTGTGATGAAAGTCGTCTTTCTCGTGATCTTCTTCATCCATCAGGATCTGGTGATAGCCCGCATAACAATCCACGAATGACTGCATCTCATGCTTTGCACAATTATCGATGAGAATGTGAATGTTTGGTAATGGAAAATTATCTTTTGGGCTAGCTTTATTGAGATCTTTGTAGTCAACACAAATTCTGATTTTTCCGTCTTTTTTCGCAACCGGAACAACATTGGCTAACCAAGTTGGATATTGCGTCACTTCAACTACTTGAGACTCAATCTCTTTGGTAATCTCCTTTTTAATCTTTAAACTCAATTCTGGCTTGAACTTCCGAGCCTTCTGCTTTACTGGACTAAAATCTGGATTAATCGACAACTTGTGAGACACCATATTCCTCGTCTCCGAGATTCACACTCTCAGTTTCTTCAAGATTTGGCTTGTGTTGATTCTCAAATTGTCGAAATTCTTCAGCTATATGTTCTGATCCCTCATTTTCTTCTTTGTATTCCTCACATTCATCATCACCTGCCTCATTTTGTTCATTCGGCTCATGACATGACATGACATTGGCAGGTTTTAAATTAATATTATTGAAACCATAAACAAACACAATTAGAAAGAAAAAAAAATATATAAACCTATAAGTAAATAAATTTTTGACAAAAGAGACTTTCATTTAAATTGAAAGACAAACACAACTTGGACCACGACAGAGGGCCATTTTGCCTTTTAAAGCATCACAAGAAAATTTAAAAACTTCAAATAAGTAAAAACTGCATAAAGGGTGGGTCCCGGGCCTCTTCCGGACTACCACCGATTTAAAGTAACAAACAAAAGTACATGTCCTTTCTACCCAGATGAGCGGAAAATCAGGATTGGTATGGAGGTCCAATTTTGCAACTGCTCCACAGGTTCTACATCACGGATGCCCGATATCCCAGCCTCTTCTTCGACGACCGCATCAATCTCCTCAAAGAGGCCGCAGATTCCTTCCCCGAGACCATCATCATTGACATGTTCTCGCACCGGGAATGACTGGTACAGATGAGGGATTGGCCTGGCCAATGCTTGATCAACACTCTTATTCTTCATCTCTGCTTCATCATCTGTGGGGACATACCCCAAACCAAATTTTGCTCATTTGGCGGGAATTTTGATAGGCTCGACAATTTCTTGAAAGTGCTTCCCCAATCCGAAACCTGGTTTGAAACCACTCCGGAGCATCACAGCAGCAATCATCTTGTACACAGAAGGCATAGGGGGTTGTGAAGTCAAGTCATCACTGGTGGCATTTACCAGCTCCACCGTGTAAAAGTCGCAACCTCGAGAGATATTATTAACGATTGGAGCATGCCCCTTTGAATGGCTCCCTTCACCATAAATGACCAATTCCTAGTTCTTCTAAACAAATTTCATTAGTTGGTGAAGGGTCGACGGCACAGCTCCAGCCATGTGGATAAATGGTCTTCCCAAAAGCAAGTTGTAACTGGTGTTGATATCCAACACCTGAAACTCTACCTTAAATTCCGCAGGACCTATCTGAACATCCAAGTTTACCGCACCCAATATCTCTCTTTGTACTCCATCAAAAGCCCTCACATTGACTTGGTTCTGCTGAAGCTTTCCCAAGTCAAATTTCAGCTGCCTCAGAGTCGATAGTGGGCAAATATTGAGACCGGAACCGTCATTGATCAAGACGCGATTTATTATCTTGTCTTGACACATCACGGTGACATACAGAGCTTTGTTGTGCATCCTGCCTTCAAAGGGTAGTTCTTTGTCACAGAAACTAATTCGATGTCCTCGTACCACTTGGTTTATCATGGCCACCAGATTATCACTATTAGTACCCACAGGTACGTAAGTATCATCCAAAGCTTTCATCAAAGCCTGCCTATGCATTTGCGAACTCATCAACAAAGCCCATACAGAGATCTGAGCTGGCGTCTTCTCCAAATGCTTCACAATTGAGTAATCTTTCGGCTGCATTTTTCTTCAGAACTCTTCGGCTTTCACCTTGATCGCCTTTTAGGTCGCTCTTTCTTCTGCGCACTCGGGATAGCTCTTACGGTGTGTAAGACACGCCGGATCTAGTCATACCACGGGTATGATCGTTTCAATCACAAACTTTGGTCGGGCAAGAGTTTCTCGTGGCACCAAGGCAGCAACCTTCTTAGGTGTCAGAATCACGAACTCTTTCTTCTCTTTGATACTCAACGAAACCACAGCCCTTTCCAGGTTATCATGAGCGATCGGAACTATTGCCTTCATTACACACCAATCGTCATCTGTCTCTATCATATTGATAATGACGCCTCCGTGATTTGGCAAAGGATTACTATTGATGTTAAGCTCGACTGTCTGGAGAGAGACCACTTTCTGGTCAATCAGATCTTGGATTTTGTGCTTCAAGTTGATACAGTCCTCGGTATCATGTCCAACACTGTTGGAGTGATACGCACACGTTTGATCAGGTCTGTAAAACTTTAAGCTGGTGTCAACCGGTTTGGGCCCCACTGGATGAATATAGCCAGCCGCGTTTAATCGCTCGAACAACTTTGTGCAGCTTTCAACAAGCTGAGTGAAAATTCTGGCAGGTTTCTTCTCAAATGTAGGACGGGAGGGATCGTAATTTCCTTGTTGAGGAGGAGGCATTTGACGATAATTTGGAGTATTTGGGCGGGGGGCTTGATACCAGGGATATGAGTGGGTTTGGTAATTTGGTTGTGGAGCTTGGTAGTTCGGGAGGGTATTTTGGTAAAGTGGAGCTGGGGTTTGGTATGTTGGGGGAGGAGCTTGGTAATTTGCCTGAATATTGGCACAGTTGGGGGTGACATTTCGGTAGTGATAAGATGGAGTCTGGTAAACTGGAGGGGGAGTTTAGTAGATAGGAGGGGGAGTACTTTGATAATTAGGAATAGGGGTATAAACAGGATATGAACTCTGTGAAGGTCTATAACGACCTTGGTATGATAAGGATTTTCTTGGGGTCTTCTTGCCCTCGAAAGATATAGAAGACACATCTTCTCTCTTCTTCTTCAACAAACCCGAGGATCCGGGTAAGGCAGCAACACGGGCAATCTTCCCAATTCTTAATCCATCTTCGATAGTCTCACCTATCTTGACTATCTCAGCGAACTTTGCTCCAATGAGCAACATAATTCTGTCATAATACTCAGGCTCTTGAACCCGCACAAACACTTCAACAATTTCTTTCTCAAACGTAGGAGGCCGAACCCTAGCTGCCTCATTTCTCCATCTGTACACAAATTCTCTATAGCTTTCGTTTGACTTCTGTTTCATCTTCTCTAAGGAATAACGATCAGGAACAATCTCCACATTGTAAGCGAATCGTTCAATAAAGTCTTTGGTCAGAGCATTCCAGCTAGGCCACAGTCTTGTCTCATGCGAGGTGAACCATTCCAGAGCCTCTCTGCTTAGACTTCGGCTAAAAAGCCACATCAGTAGAGCTTCATCCCTTCCGACTCCCACTAGCTGACCACAGTAGGCCCTCAAATGCGCTAGAGGGTTCCCTGTTCCTCCGAAAACGTCGAACTTTGGCACTTTGAATCCTTCCGGGAGGTCCAAGTTCGAATGAATGCATAAGTCTTCATAATTCAAATCAGTGACTTCAGGAATACACTGTAACTCCTTCATGGCTTTCCGAATTTCTTCCTTCATGTCCAACTTGGCGGCCTCTTCTTTCGACCTCCACTCTCTCTCCCGTTCTTTATAATGGTCGAGCTCAGAACCATTAGCATCATGCACATTGGGAACCGGAATTTGGAAAATGGCTTTCTGGGGTAGGGGTGGAGCAATGGAGGGACTTTGGGCATTTTGAGTGGCTTGGTAGTTTTTGGGGAAATTTTGGGGGTTGGTGTGTTGATTTTGGTGTCGGAAGGAAGTTTGCGGGTTGTTAATGTGTTGGGTTTGAGGGGGTGGGCCAGTTTGAAGGTTAGCATTTTGGGTAGGAAGTGGCATTTGGAGGTTGTTATTATGAGGAAGGGGTGGTGTCTAATAGGAGGTGGAGGCATACTGGGGGTTTTGAGTGGTTGGGTCGATGATTGATGGGTTCTGAGCCTGTTCTGTATTTGAAGGGGGGAAAGTGAAGTGGAGGCCTTCCATCTGCTGGAGCATTGAATGCAAAAGTTGAATTGGGCAAATCTTGCCTTCTTTGCATCTCGACCCGCATCTCAGCTAGCTGTTGCATCAACTGCATAATTAACTCATTTTGATCAGCGACGACGGGCTGACAACATCTGTTAAGCTAGTATCTTCAACTTTATCACTCATTGTTGATTTGCCCTTCCGAGAACTTTGACTGGGGAAGGAATCTGCAGGCCCTTTTGATCTTGTGAAATAAGGGTGTTCGGCCAGCTTATCGACACAGATCAGTTCTAACTACCTGTAGAGAAGACAACTCAAATGCAAATATGTTAGTTTTGATTCATGACAAATAATTCAAAATATCACACAGAGGGCACATAAACACATAAGAGCTCTTTGTCTGAGAACATGTTAACCCACGAATATTGTAGACTTATTTTTTTTTTAACAAGCAGGAATTTGCTCGTTTTCTTTTGGAGGTTAATAGACTCAGAAAGGTTAAATTGCATTGAGCTAAGGTCTTCTCGCTGTATGTCTTGGAATCTGTTGATCTGAACTCGATATTTCCTTGTAAAATGAAGAGGGAAAGGAGAATTTTGAAAGATAGGGGCCGGACCTTGAAAGGCTGCCTACGTATCTCCCAAGGAGAATTCAGGCCCTACGTAGTTCGAATACAAAAGGGAATTCTCATCTTCATTCATTCATTTGACTGATTACAAGGAAGGTGAAAGAAAACATGCAATAAAACTCCTAAAACAAAGATTGTGCCTTCAAAAAGGCTTCTTCTTCTGACTTGTCAAAGCACTTTGGTTGCTGCATGGCCGATCAGGGAAGAAATTCAACTTGGATTCTTCCCTTGTTGATTAGAGATTCTAGATCATAGCGGAACTCGAGGCACATTCTAATGTTGTGATCTATGGCATTGTGATAAGGGCACCACTTCCAAATTTCAATTCCAACAGGATCAAATGTTTCATCATCCACCTCGATAGGGGATAAGACCCCCTTTCAAACCAACTCACAATAGATATCCAACAGTGATCTCTTAAAATGCGCGAAGAAGTGACAGTAGAACACAAAATGATCTGTGACCAGTATACTAGGCTCCGGTTGGTCACATGTAAGGAGAGTGTTGTCACCCCACATATGGGGGATTTTTCCAATTCTGATTAGGTCGCGGATCTTGACCTTGAGATCCACACATTCTTCTATTGTATGGACACTTCGGTCTGGATGGTAGGCACATGTCTTACGTATGTCTCCCAGCTCACCCCCGAAAATGTATCCCTTAAGGGGTTTCAGGATGCGTTCAGTCTAAAGACGCTCGTAAATAAGAGCACACGGGACGACTTTCGCTCCCACGTTATGTTCCTGCAGATATGCCTTGAGGGTGATTTTCTTATTCCCACCTTTCCAACGTCTCTGGAAAGGAGGTCTGTAGACGATTACTTCCTCGGTATCTTCTTCAGTAACTCCAGGGGGAGTGTCTTCGGGGCCACTATTGGCTTCTTGATTGAAGAAAGAACATTTTTCGTGTATTTTTTGGAGCTTCTTGGTTATATCTTTGTTGAAGACATCGTGTTCCTTCCGCATAGCAGTCGTCTCTTCATTCATGATAGCATATCTTGCCATCTTAGCTGCTAACTCCTCATCTAGTGTTGCATTTGCGACTTGTGCAACCGCGGTGGCAATCCTACGGCTATTCTCCTTTCTCTGGTTTCTTGGATCTCTTATTTGAGTCTATTCAGTTTCATCCTCAAATCTTCCTCAGTCAGCTCCATCTTGATATTTTTTTCCCTTTTCTATCTTAGTAGCAATTTCACCTTTCCTGAGATGATAGAGTAATGTCTTAGGATTAGGTAGTAGGATTTTATTTTTGGCTGAGAAACTCAAGACTCAGGAGATTTTAGTCGGACATTTTGGGGTAGTGACTTGCATCCAATATCGTAGCGATATCTTGGGAAATTTTGACAAGGAGTAGGTTGAAAATGTTCTCATTCAAAGCAACGCATCATATAAGCAGTTAAAACACACAAGCGGCTACCGCGCGTCCTAAACAAGCAGGGGGCCCTTTTGTGCCAAGGGTAGGCCTAGCGTATTTGAAAGATGTATGTGTAGAATTGGACAATTTTGTTACCCCAAAGCAAATTTCGCATATAAAAAATGATGTTCAAAAGGCGAAAATAAACAGGGGAAATAGGGAACCATCAGGAAACACAAAAGGAAAGGCCCACGCAGGGGTCATGCGAAAAGGAGTACCAAAATATAGAAAAATCAAGCCCACGCAGGGGAAAACAACAACAAATACATATAGGAAAACCCACGCAGGGGCGAAGTCCACTAAGATGTCCCTGATGGTCCTGCTTCTGATTTGCTCCTCTTGTTCTGTGCCATGAGATGCTGAAGTCTATACTGGATCATTAGCAAGTATCCTTCGCTCCGACGACCTTTCTCTTCCCAATCTTCGCGACACATCCCATTTTTCTTATCCTCGATCCATAACTTTCGAAGAAATTCATTGTGCATTTCCTGAGCTTCTTTTTTCACCTCTTTTAATTCTATCAAAGCTTTGGACTCTTTGTCCTCCACACTGCGATAAATATTTGGAACTGGGAAGGAGATACCTTGTATATTGTCTTTCAACCATGCTTTGTAGGTTTCATCATACCCTGCATTAAACCGGTCCACGGCGATGGTTTTTTCATCCATTCGTACTGCTTTTTTCCATTCTCTCAGCATCTCTGAAGCCTCATGCACTCTATCGTCCCCGATGTCGAACACATAGATATGGTAATATGCATTTGGGGGGGTAGTTTGTGTTCTTCCGAACTGCCTCAAGACTCGGATGGGTGCGTAGGGGCGGATACCTCGAATACCTGGTAGAGGAAGTACGAGTTGTCTGTGGCCCCGCACTATGACATCTTTTGAGATGAAGCGATCGAACATCCACTGAATGTCATCTTCTCTTAGCTCGGAGAAAATCTGAGCCCATCTCCCTCTAGTCTTCCTATTTTCTAAATCTGCCCAAAACAGCACATCATTCAAACCCTTAAGAGAATTATTATTATCGAGGGTATGTAGCTGTTGAGTCCTACATCCCTTTGCTAAATGGCTCAGTATCCACTATTGGAGAAGGAGATTACAGCCTTGAAAATAGCGGTGTCCTTCCTTACATCTTCCCAAAGCACGATACATGTCGGACAGGATGACAGGCGCGATGGGATAATACTTCACTTGCCCTTGGTTCAGGTGCCCATGGAAAAGAGTGTGTGCAACCATTATTACCCGGGTGTTGATGCTGAGTCTCGGGCCTTGGGGAAAAACCATAGTACCTAATAACGTGATGGTGAATGCCAAAGGTCTGATCCCGTCTCATTCTTTGAAAGTGACCCTGAACTCTTGGTTGTAATTTGAGTAAAAGCTCGCATGCCCAAATCTAGTATAGAGATTCATAAAAGAAATACTAGAACCCTCTGCCCAGTGAGCGTAGTCCGTTCTCAATCCGAGCCAATTTATAATATCCTCGAGAGTAGGCTTGTTAGGAATTAAGATGCTTTCCTATTTTCTCACCCTTCTTTCGAGCCCTGTGCCGACTGTGTCTATTCCGTCCTGAATTTCTTCAATTGTCGGGGTGATTTCCATGGTTCCAAATCGAAATACCATTCTCTCGTTATCCCAATAACCCGTGAGGACTTCGACCAGCTAGGGCCATCCAACCATGTTAATAAGTTCTGTTAGGGCCCCCACATATTTGTTGAGGTCCCTTTTATGAAACACATTGAGGTCATTGTACCACATCTTGAGGAGAACTGGGGCTTCCACTACCATGTCGAACTTTGGAAATCGATCCATACCTACAAAATAAAGCACGGTTAAGATTTCCTCCCCCCAAATAAGCAACAAATGGGCTTCCACACATACATCTTTCAAATGTCAAATAATATGATATGTCGTTAGGTCGTAGACCTTGGACATGTTTTTGGCGGTTTTACTAATAGACTTAATACGCCTTGGGTATTAAGCCGTCTTAGGCTAATGCTTAAATTTGGATTTGGTTTCGCTCTACTCTAGGTTGACTAGAATTGGTTTAAAATGACGGTTACCCGAGTCGGACAAACAACGGGGTGAAGCTAATAAACGACGTTGGATGACCACAAGCCAACTATTCGTTCATCATTTCTAAAGAATTTGATTTGTGTTTTTCTGAAGGACAGTCGTGGTAAGCCACGTAACCGTCTTTTTTCCTAATGCAATCTATTTGCCGTTTGACGGAATCGAATGCCATGAAATGCAACAAATTATAGAGAATTAAACACATTAAGCACAAATAAACAATTCAACAATTAATTACAATTAGTCAAATAGTCAAATCTTATGGTTAGAACATAATTAAATCTCCAGCAGAGTCGCCATTTCTGTTGCGCCATAATTTTCCTATCTATAGAAAAATTACTTTTTGAAATGTTCTAAGTATAAAACAATTTAAAAAAAATACTTAGAAAAGAGTCGCCACTTAATTTTTTAAAGAAATTAAGAAAACTTATAATTTTCAAAGATTTAAACAGAAAAAATCATTTGAAAATACCAAAGAAGGTTCGGAGTTCAATTTACACTTCGAGAAGGGTTTAGGCATTCGAAGTGCCTGCTAACACGCGGTTGACCTGCGATTTGACTAAATGATTTTTGACTAATTATTTGGGAAAAATAATTTAATATAAAAATAATAATTTACAATTGAAGAAAATAAATAAATGTCACATTTTATATTTTTAAGAAAAAAGGAATTTAAAAATGAAACAAATGAATTAACTACAAGTGATTAACATACTAATAGAGATAGATTGATTAGAATTCATGTAATTTCTTTTGAAATAGTAAGTTAATAAATTTAACATGAAAATCAGTTTTTATTAATTAGCTAATCCTTTTTTTTTTTTTTTTTTGCAAAAAGACCAAGTATTTTAGTTTTATTTTTTATTAATTGAAAAGATTTCGACTAACGTTTTAAAAGTCTATTTGAGAATATACCTTAACCTAAACAATTTTAAAATGAATAATAAAAGGAAAAAAATGATTAATTGGAGAGGCATAAAACGTTATTTTTTAGGGATAAAAGGTTTAACTTAATTAAAATGTATAATTTAACTTACATATTTGTTTGATAAAATGAGTGAATACTAAAATATGACATATGTTAAAATTAAAACCAACACAAAGAAATATCTCATCTTTTGGGAATTTAATTAAGTTAGTTAATAATTCTAGAATTAAAGTTAAGGAACAAACAATAAACAATCGCAAGTAAATAATTAAAGGGTAAGAGAAAAATTAAATTTGGGCCTATTTCGTCGGAATTTTTTGAACTTTTGCCCAATTCCATTTTTGGTATACACTGGCTGTATATCAGTGTATATCAGCGTGTATATCAGCGTTTTTTACGCATTTCTTGCTCCCGAACACCTGTACACTGCCCAGCCTTGTATTTTTCACGTTTTTGACCTATATATCAGCGTATAACGCTGTATACAACATGTATACAGCCCCTGTTTTGGTCTTTTGAATATATTTCCATCAACCTGGGTAATCTCCGAGACCTGTTCCGAATGTATAGGGGTTGACTCGATAAAAAAATATTTTTGGTCTTTATGACCCTCTCGAAATGAGAAAGGAGGAAGGCGTCCATAGGAACTCGGAGACAGATTTCATGCAAAACGATAAACAAGTAACAAGATTAGCATTTTTGGGAAGGAAATGAGATGACGCTAAATAAATAAACACACAAATAGGATAACTCTAGTCAATCATCATTTATAACACAACAATCAAACAATAACTTAAAGGAAAATTAGTGAAGACTCGGTACATATATATATGTCATCTACCAAATGTGACTGTTAAATACTTGTTTCGAAAACACAATAATTGCCATAACTAAGCCTACAATCGGTAGCTTAGGTAAAAGGAAAGATATATACAAGTCATTGTTTGAACTCTTAAAACATCCATATAAACAAGTACAGCAAGTAGGATTTAGTCAAAAATAGAAATATAGCATCCTTAGCAATTAATGAAGAGATGACATCTAGGGATAACAAGACATTACAATAAGATTTAGCATAATTCTTTGCATCCTAAGAATTGAAGAAACTATCCTAAAACACATTAAAAAATGAAACAGGAGAAAACATACTAATTTAGACAAGGAATCAACACAAAGCTTTGCAAAATTCATCTCAAAACAAACGTCTTATAACATGATAAACACACTTTATACCTACACTAAGTCGCAATAATCACAAAGATGAGCAAGTATGATTTTCCAACAATGATTAGCAGAAAGCAAATAGGCCAAGACATGCCTCCTATGCTGGAAAATGATACCACCGAATTCAAATAGGAATACTTAGGATTAATAGAAATCTTAATCTAAAAAATAACGTAATAAGCAAACGCTAATTGACATAACTCGAAAGTCATTGAAGTAACAATTCTTTCCTTCTAATCACTAGCAAGTTGCGAGTAATGGACAATGAATGAAGATTAAGCTTTACATAATTGGGATAGATAGCAACAAAACTATATAATACTAAAGAAGCTGAACCTTTTAGACATGAACCGAACCGATGCATAATATTACAAAGTCAGACAGAACTAGCATTATATCCAGGGGTGAGCAAAAATAAGACCTTAACCCTTACAAATTTAATAAAGACTAAAGAGGAAAAAGAGACAGGATGGACATGCTTGTTCCAAGTGAAATTCGTAGTAATAACAACAATTTGTTCTCTTAACAGAACACTCAGATTTCAAAGAGGTCTTACGCGAGCAAAATAAGAACAGATCATTATGCTATCACACATATATTGAATCAATTAGAACTCAAACAACTAAAGCTCAAAACGTGCTAAACATCATATTACACCATGTAAATGAGAGACAAAATTCAGAAGAAAACCTATGAGCTTAAACGTATGGTTAACCAGAAAGAACTCTCACACAATAGCCATAACAAGATTGAATCTAAACTAAACCATTAACTATATAGATTCGAAATCATAGGCTATGACACCAAATGAATATGCAGTCATAATCAACTCCATGAAACTAAATTAAGCTTAAAACATTTCCCTTTTTGTTCATAGAAAAACATTGATCAGAACAGGACGAAACAAACAAATCAAGATAACAGTCCATCACCAAACATTTCAGAAATCGAACAAAACAAGTTATAAAATAACACAGAGACCATCATTATGCTGATTAGAATGTTGAAAATCGAAACACCATTAAGAATACTTAAATAAAGACCCGGAACAACAAGAAAATTCACCTCTTTTCGGGCAGCGACTAGAACAACAAACTCGAGCAGAGCTTCTATCACTACAGCCACGAACCTAAAAGAAAACTTGAATGACCAGATGAACAACCAAGGAATGTAACAATATCGGTTCTTTCTTTCGTTTTTCTTACTGCCTCTAAAAAAAAATCCAACTCTTTTTTTTTCTCACCCTCCCCCTTTCAACAGGGAATAATAAGTGTTATATATAGAAGGAAAATGGGGTTCGGAATTAGGGAGAAAGGGTAGAATAGGAATTTGAGTTTTTACCCCAATTTGAAAATTTGTCCGTTTTGCACAAAATTTCAACGGAAATCCCATGAATCCCGGATGAAAAAACGAGGGTGGATGGCTTTTTGGCAGAGAAAGGTTGTGGGATTTACCTGTTTTGACGTTGGGAACGTCTGGAGATGCAGCTGCGTCTTGTCCTTCACCAGCCGCTGTCCGGTTCACGTGGAGAAGAAGGGAAAACGCAGGGGTGGGGTCGGGTTGACGCTGGACTGCTGGAGCAGGCTGGCGGTGGATTTTCTTTTCGCCGGGTCGTTGGCTTCTGTTGTTTGTGTGTTGCTGTTGTATGTTGTTTTGTGAAGAGGAAAATGAGATGTGGGGCGGTGGGGTTTGCTGTTGTATTGTGGGCTGGGAATTAAGGGAATTGGAGTTGGAATTATTGTTGTTGTTGTGGGCCGTTGCTGTTGTTATATTTGATGGGAGTTGTTTGTTGTTGTGGGCTGGCAGCTGGTGTGGGCCATTTGGAAAAATGGCCCAAATAAGAAAGGGGGGTTAAATCTTTTTTTTTTTTAAATATCGAATTTAATTTAGATGAATTAACATTAATTAATTACCAAGCTTCTTAATCTTAACAAAATATAATAATTATCTTCATATAAGAATAGTTAATTTAATTAGATCTAAATTCTAACTATAACTTAAAGTAATAAAATATTTAATTAGAATGTAAAATCTTTATGATAATTTTTAAATATATATATATATATTTATTAAATTTATAAAATTAATCTAAAAATAACTTGAAAGCATTTTGAATTTCACAAAATTCATTAACTCATAATTACGACCCTTACCACTAATAAAATATTTAGAATGCAATATCTTTTCGAGATGATCTTTGAATACTCATAAAATGCGTTAATTACATACATAACTAAATAAAACATATATATTATAAAAAAAAGTGACAAGACTATTTAAAATAACTTGCAAACTATGTTTATTTTATTTTTATTTTTGAAATTTTTATAAAATTAATTATTTTAAATCGCTAGAAATCGAAGAAGCTTGATGATTAATTTATATTGTGGAGGGCCAAAATTGGGTGTCAACAGCAAGAAGTCGATGACTAAACTAAGTATAGTCTAGCCTATACTAAGACCTTCATCCATAATAAACTTACTAGATTATGATACACATGTATAGACTTTAACTAGTAGAATTTTAAAAAGAGAATAGTTAACTAATACAAAAATAAATTATTGCAATTTAGACAGTTAATTGAGTTTAAACAAGTCATATGATCATAGAAGAGTCCGCGTAAATTGGGTATAAGAGATGTATGAGAATGAATTGTGGTTGAACAAATAAATCTTTACAACATACTTGTGTTTGGTCAACATTATTGTGAGGATGCTGATTGTATAACCACTACTCATCCTCACACATCTTGATCTAATTATCGTCCCCAATGTATGTGAACTCTTATATGATTGTTTAAGCTCATTTAATCGTGTAAATTTCAATAATTTATTTTTTAATTTATTATTTTCTTTTTTTGTTACAATAATGGTCTCAGTCGAGCGTAGACCCTGTAGACCGTTTAATTTGTTTAGTATAAATTGATCTAATCAAATAGAATTCTCAATACATTATGTAGTAGTACATAAATCAAATAGACAATATGTACAATATATATTTGTTTTAGTCTATTAATTATAGAAAGAGACCAAAAACGACAAAATTAACATGCTACTAATTATACCAAACTGATGAGTCTCAAATTACATACATTACCTCGAGTTACAAAAACAAAGTGGGACAAGCCTATCTAAAATTTATTGTTATTACATGTGGTTCTCTTGTGTGCGGATCTATTACACACTAAATACTTATTCTTCCTCTGGGTTCTAAAAGTCTCGACAACATCCTTAACACATTTTCTTTCTTTCTTCCAAGCTTGGTATTATAGACATCTAACAATTCATGTGGCACACACTATTCGAACTCTACAAGGATAACATTAATTGATTTTGAGTACACAAGGAGATAGACGTCGACTTTATGCATAGATGAATAGTACTTGTAGATGCTTAAACTATAATGAAATTCTTTGAAAAGAATTCTCTGAATTTTTTTATGGTTGAGCATTATACTTAATTCCTGGCCCGCAGTATCCAGGCACAATCAGGGGATACACATTTCGCCTTGAACCATTTATTACAATTCTTCAACGTAGCATAATCAAAAGAATTCTTCATCGACGCTTGATCTAATAACATTTTCAACTCATTCTTGCTGCTAAATGTTTGTTCTATTTGAAAATTAGTTCCATCGGAGAAGCTGTGGTTGAGTTATGATCCTGACCCACATTTTCGTTGCTTTTCTTGAAACAATTCGGGATCTTTCGATTTCATTGGAATGACCATCCATATCAATTATCACCCAAACTTTTATCTTCAATCGAATCATCGTCATCGATTATTGGGTGGGTGAGAGGAGTACCAAAGACCTCACGACAATATTTATTTTCAATATTGGCCTAGTGCGATCGGCGGTGACATTCAACATGTACAGGGACACTTGATTGTCATTTTTTATGAATGTGGGATGTATTTTTTCTCTTTCATTCATTAGATAACTAATCATAACTTTTCTTGGCTCACAATCTAATTTTCATCTCAATTACGATTCGAATCATGTTGTGTATACATCATTGCGACGAAATGGGATGACCACTGTCACCTTACTAGATAATTTTCAAATCCAACATTTAGGTTTCTCCCCACACACACATCCATATAATCACCATTAACAATAATTATTGTAACTACTGTCATTATAGACCACAATGATCGATCCTAGATTACGGTATCAGTCTATAACTGGGCAAGGACTGGCAGGAAATCTCCAAAAAAAAAAATGTCAATAAATGAAATCAAATGTAATAGGTACTCTGCTAGCTCTAGAATGGAAAAATGCATTAGTAGGGGTTCTAAACTATGGAATCTATCTACTAATGAGGTATTGGGTGGAATTTTCAAGCTTTTCAAGCTAGTAAAAATGGTGTAAAAATATTTTTTACAAAAAGTTAAAAAAATAATGGAATAACACTAGAGGCAATGAGCAAGAATGGAGATTTTCAGTTGTGAGGAGGAAGATTTCGCTGGAAAAATCATCGAATCGACAAAAATAGGTGAAAAATGGCTGGAAAATGGGAGCTCTTTTGGGCTTGAAAAATATTTTCTTGTTTGATTATTTTTAAATCTGAAAATAATGATGGGAAAAAATAAAATATTATTGGAATAGGTAGGGGAACTAAAGTGTAATATTAAAAACTTTGGAGTTGATCTTGCATATTTTGAAAGAATAATGAATGATGGTGTAATTAGTGTCTAAAGTACTAATTTTTTAAGACTTTTATCTAAATGTTCAATTAAGTTTGGAGAGTGGCTATTTTGCCAACTCTCCCAAGCCACTGCTTCCATGCCTGTGACCCAAAATTGATCGGGGGATATCATATTTTCGTTATTATTTTTTGTTTTTGATTTAAAGGGCTATATACTAACAACAAAAGTGTGCATACGGGGCATTTGAACCGGCAACCATGCACATTCACCACCCTTAACCATGGAGCTATCACATTCAACTGTTACAATAAAGTTAAAATATAAATACTTATTAGTTTCGAACCCACACCACTATGACCAATCAAACACACTATTATCCTCAGTTATCATTGAAAATTTTGCTAGTGCCTGTGTTATGATAATGATGCCCCCACTGTTCTCAAATCATGAATTCACCTTTATTCACAAAGTGGGGACAAGACTGCATACACTTGTATAAACTGTATTCTGATACTTTTTTTCTCCCTTCAGGAAAAGATCCATCCTATAGATTAGACTCTCACAACTCCCCACTGAGTTTTATGATAGATCCCACAACCCTGAGAGGGTGTTATGGATGATATGCATTTAAATACCACTGGGTATGCTAGTCAAAACAAATGCAAGGATAGAGAACCACTTCTAGGAGGTCATTTATGAAGAAAAAGGGACATAGCATATGGATTATGAAATAATTATCCATACCAAAAAAATTGACCTTTCACCGCACATCTTATCAATCAAGACCCTACTACAGAGGCCCCAATAAACAATACCCTTTCAAATGAGAAACAAAAATATAATGGTCGAAACGAACCAGTCCAAACAAGCTCACAAGTGAGGCATCAACAAATACACATATAAAAGATTTCGATGCAAAGTCAAGTGAGTTCATAAGACATAACTTTGAAGCCAATATTTTATTTATTCATCATTTGATAGGAAGTTGTTGACTGCTTTTTTATTGCTAACATTTTTTTTAAGCAATTCCTCTAGGCAATGTGTGCCTAGGGCTAGTTTTATTAATAAAGAGAAAAGTACAAGCAAGGGGGGCTAGGCCTTACCTTCCTAATCTTAATGAGGTAACGAATCTCTACTAATTAACAAGCATGAATAAAATAAGAGCTAGAGAAAACTAGATATTCTATGATCATCATAGAGTTTATAATACACTCTGTGATGATACTACAAATGAGGATGCTTAAGTAATGCAAAAATACAAAATCTAAGAATAAAACTGAGTTATCAACCTCAAACTTCATTTTATATATGTAAGAATTAAAAGAGATGAATTGCCCGTGTAAAGTAACCTGAAGTATTTCCCTCTTGTCTTCTTCGTCAAATATGTCCAATAAAACTTGATAGTTCATCACTTCTTTTTGGATTTACTGGATCGTGTTGTTGTTGAAACTGTCATATGATTTTGCCAGTCATAATGGTAGGTGCCTTGAAATAAATTTCTCAGTCACCTTACCATCCCAACTATGTTGCCTTTCATGTGTCTTCCTTTTGTTTTGGTTGCTTCCACTTCTTTACTGCCTAGGCGAGAGATCTCCATCCTTGGCTACCTCATCAAATAATATGTCTAGCATATCATCCTCATCAAAATTTTCACTGCCCAAGTCGCTATCATAAGTTGTAGTTGGACTAAGTCTTGAAACTCCTAGCTCGTGGCTTTTTCCCGATACCTTGGTGGTAATGGTCAAGATCTTTTTGGAGTTATCAGTTGTCACTGTCATATATGGATTTGCCTTACTTGAAGGCACAAATATGGGTGCTAGCTTGAGGACTTAACTTATTCCTTGCAGGTGCAGAAATATGTTATTCTTTTCCTCAACTAAATCTGCCCATCTAAATTCACTTGTTTCCTTCCCCAAACTCTTGTCATTCCTTTTCGAGATTGACTGTTGTCCAAATATTTGCTCTCCAAGAGACTCCAATGATGGAGAGTCAGGAACATCATGATTGCTAACATGATTTAGTAGTATGAAGTTTTTCTCAATTTGTGAAATTTATAGTGGTGAATTTGGAGATTGTTCAAGTTTTCTTCGATAGAAATGATGAACATCACAGTACATAGTTACACATTTCTCTTTGACATTACAGATGAGAGAAAATTGGAGATTAACGAAAATTTTCTTTGTAGCAGGAGAGATGATTTTCTAGCCTTTTAGTACAATTTTTTTTTTTTTAATTTTATTTTTAAGAACTTTTTAGTAAAATGTGATGATACTTTATATTGACAATTTTATTTGGAAGAATACC
The DNA here is from genome assembly GCA_035578085.1 of Solanum pinnatisectum. NCBI lineage: Eukaryota > Viridiplantae > Streptophyta > Magnoliopsida > Solanales > Solanaceae > Solanum > Solanum pinnatisectum. The sequence continues at coordinate 35,800,324 of CM069078.1, forward strand.
TTTATGGGCTAATATTTGAAGATTTAAATTTTAAATTGATGCATGAATAACACAAACGGGTCAGAGTTTTTCAATTATTTAAACTTTCGTTTAGAGGAAAAACATTGAGCTCTTAGAAATGTAATTAAAGGAATTTGGTGCTTCATTCTGTTGAACATGTGATAATTTGTGATTGTGATTGCTGATATATACGTGATTATAGGTAGTTACATAGAAGTCCTTGAGGAGGCTAATGATCTTGACCTCAAAAGTTCAAAATACTGACAAAATTAGTATTATCATTGGTTTAGGTAACTTCCCCATGTAATTTAATTTGAGTTCTAGATACTTAAACACTTCTTAGATCTTTGTTTCACATTTTTGAATGAAATCACATCACATGTATGCTATTTATAAGCATTTTTTCTCTCCATAAAATAGAGAATTTAATAATTTTAAATATGTTTTTATGACCACGCGAAGCACGGACATGTCAAGTAGTATGTAATACCAAAAAAACCTACTTACTATATATGCAATCTTGATTAGTTTTTAGTTTCAACCAATGTTTTGTAGACTTCAAGCCAAGAATTAATGGAATGTATGTTGCCGCATGTAATCAATTTTATCTTGATACATCTTTTCCATGATTTAAGATGCGTAAGAGATTTGTTTCATGCAATTTATTATCTCTACAATTACGTTGGTTAACCATAGATTTCGTCAAGGCTATGTCACTAAAAGAATGTTGTTGGCTAAAGGGTTGAAGAGTTACAATTCATCTTTCAAAAAAATAATAATCTAGTGTATGTCCTAATAAAATTTATCTGACTTTTCATAATTTTATCTCCAAATTACAGTGGACCATATTTGGACTTATAAAAAGACAAGACAAATGATGTATTATACTGTACGTCCAATTTTTTTTTTAATGGGAGGATGGAATTGGATTTTCCTTTTCTTCAATTTTTATTTACAAATATCTTTCACTTCCTGGTTAAAAATAATCCAGCCAAAGAAAAATCTGACGAACATGTAAATAGCTTGGACGGTTCAAATTCGAACTGAAATTTTTAGTTTAACGGTAAATAGGTTAAAGGGTAAATTGACAACTCAATAGAAATTTAATAAGTATAAATATGGAATATTATACTCTTTTAACAATGGTATATTACCGTATTTTTTATTGACTTTAATCTTGATAAAGACAAATTGTTCTCAATTATTCAAGAATTCAAAAAAGGGACTTCACTGACCTTGAACAAATTTTGACTTTTTTTTTAGATGTCAAAAGATATTGCCAATATTTGTTTGTTGATTTTTTAAATTTCTATATTTTAAATTGAGCATATTAAGGTGAATAAAGAAGAAAAATATTTATTTATTTTTTTAAAAAAAAGAGATTCTTAGTATCTATTTTAGGTGTGCGCGCTATATGTCATTTATTTGCAAAAGAACTAGTAATCAGCAGTTACTAAAAAAGGTTCCTGCCAGTTGTTGTAATAGTTTGGTTAGACTTGGGAATTACTTAATTTTAACTAATTTTTACTTTTCTCTTTTGCCCAAAAATAAAGAGTAGCAATTGTAAATTATGGAAAGTTTTATTTGAAATTAATCGATTAGTTATTACTTGGTTGTCAAGTTACAATTTTGGAAACCTGCGTTTCCTATTTCTACACAAATTAGTCTTTCCTCAAAAGTGTATAAAAGCATCACCAATAAACTTTTCTATTCATTCACTTAGGTCAACTTACAATTTACAAAAATTGAAGATGGAGATTCCACAAATTACCTTCAAAGTTTGGACAGATGATTTTATCATTCCAAAGTCCATCAACTTGAAGAGCATCATCTACTAGTCCATTATTCTTGATCGAAATTCGGATTCAAGAATTTGTTCAGTATCTGTCAAAGAAAGGAGATTCCTTCCATTGTTAAGGAACCTCGAGGTCCATTTATCACGGAGGCTTACTATGATTCGTGACAATGATGATAGTCTTTGTGAAATACTAAGCTCTATAGGTGTGCCTTTGCACAGAATGTTGCCCATCATCACAGAATCATCAGAAGCTAGAAACAGAGCAACTTCAGCCAAGTGCTTCACCATCACTGTAATGAACCTTCAAACTAGTCTGTGGACCATGTTGCGGAAGCCAAATGTATAGAGAGTGATGAAATCGCAGCTGCTATATCTAAAGGTAGCTAATAAATAGTAAATGAGACAACAATAAAAAGAACACTAGAAATTAACGAGGTTCGGCAAAATTTTATTTTCTTTTGCCTACTCCTCCAACCAATATTTATTTCACTCCAAAAGAGTACAGGTGAAATACTACAAGAGAGAAAGAAGATCAAATGCCTTTGAAGATGAGAAGACAAGTGAGAGGTGTGTTACAAGTGAATTAGGAGCTGCCTATTTATAGGAGTGAATTCTTTCTATTGATGTCATCCATGACATCACAATGTGTCAAAATGTTAAGATTTATCTTGTGAAACCATTTTATGGTTTACCTAAATTTCACCTACAAAGTTGCTATCTTGACTTTTGTACCAATGAAGAATTATCTTTCTAGCTACCAAATCTTCACATTAATTCAACTTTAAATCTTGTCAAATTTAACAAATCTCCACCTTGGCAAGATTCTCCATTTTCAACTTTCTCTCAACAACAATTATTGATTGTGTCTTCAACCTCAATCTTCAATGTTTAACAATGTTGAAACTTGACCGCAATCACCACTTTTGTCAGCATATCGGCAGGATTATCCGTAGTATGGATTTTCTTCACTATGACTCCACCTTCTTCGATGATGTCTCGTATGAAATGATATCGGACGTCAATATGCTTCGTCCTTGCATGATAAACTTGGCTCTTTGCTAATTGAATAACACTTTGACTATCACAAAATATTGTGATTCCTTCTTTTCCAATACCAAGCTCTCTAAGCAATCCTTGAAGCCAAATTGCCTCCTTCGCAACCTCTGCAATTGCCATATACTCTGCCTCACTGGCAGACAAAGCAATACAAAGTAGACTTCCAACTAATTGGTGCGTTTGCAATAGTGAAAACATAACCAGTAGTTGATCTTCGTTTGTTCAAATCACTTGCATAATCTGAGTCACAATATCCAACAAGATATTGACTATCTTTATGCTCGAAAACCAATCCAACATCTATAGTATTATGAATATACCGTAGAATCCATTTTACAGCCTGCCATGATCCTTTCCAGGATTATGCATGTACCTGCTTACAACTCCAATGACGTGTGAAACATCTGGCCTTGTGTAAATCATTGCATACATCATGCTACCAACAGCATTCGGGTATGGTACTTTTGACATATATTCTCGTGCAACTTCATTCTTTGGCGAAAGAACATCACTAAGCTTAATATGAGGAGCAAGCAGATTGCTAACCGACTTCGTTTTCTCATTCATACCAAACCGATTTAGTACCCTCTTCAAATACTCTTTCTGAGCTAAATAGAGTTTTTTTGAATGTCTATCTCTTTTTATCTCTATGCCAAGAATCTTCTTTGCCTCACCCAAATTCTTCATCTCAAACTCATTTCTTAGTTGAATCTTTAGCTTCTCAATTTCCTCTTCACTTTTAGAAGCTATCAACATATTTTAACACCCCGTAACTAGAAAGAAATTAAAAAGTGGAAATAGTCATTTTTGCAAAGAATTTAAAATCTGGAAATTTGTTAAGTTTGTTAAGTTGGAATTTTGGTCAACTTCAAACGATCATAACTTTTAGCTCAGAATGAGTTAGGTATGTTTCCAGATATCGTAGGAAAGATCTTAGAATAATCTTTCCAATGCTACCGAGCTTACCTGATTTCAAGTTCGTATGAGTGAGTGATGCCCATTATAAGTTGGGCTGTTCAAATAAGAAAATGTTCAATTCGAATTTTTAAAGGGTAGTTTGGTATTTTCCTTACCCAATTTATTTAATTCATTTTAATGAATTAATTAAGGGTCAAAACTGAATTTGGTCAGTTTAGAAAAATTGGAAATCTACGCTAGGGCTTGGAGAAAAGAGAAAAGAGGAGAAAGGAGAAGAAAGTTCAAGTTTCAACGTCTTCGTAAGTAATCACTTGTGGAATTCGTCAAGGGGTGATCCCTACGAGGTATGTGAGATCACATAGCGTTGGGTCCATTCACCCACGCGCCAAACATGTTTAATTCAGTGATTTTCATCCTAAAAGAGTTAGAATTTAATATTCTTGAGTTGTGTTCTTGAACTGTTTCATTCTTGAACTTACATGTGATTGATGGATTTTCTTGAGATGCTTTAGCGGTGTTAAGGGTTGTTTCGAAATAGATTCTAGTGTACATGCTTTGGGTATCTGAATCTAAGAAAGTATTGAGAAAAGGAGATTTAAAATGATTTAGGATAAGAAAATGAGTTGAAAAATTTGTCAAATGCACCTGGGGAGGGCCACGCGCGTCGCGCCCCTTTAGCACTAGAGTGAATGGGGCGGCGCGCCTGCAGTGCGCCAGAAAGGAGCCCCAGTAAGTTGGGGCTGGCATGCCGCGCCAGGGACGCGCCCGAATCGTCGTTTTTCACCAGTTTTCGTCGTTTAGCCTATTTAAGTCCTTCTAAAGTGTAATAACACTTTTCATTGATTCTAACTACTCTAATTGACTTCTAAACATCTAGATTTTATCCAAAAACATGAATCCTAACCTTGAATCCATAAATTCAAATTCAAGGAAAGTTAAGAGTCAAGTCTAGGAAGTTCTTAGAGTTTTTTCAAGAAGTCTTTTGCAAATGCTTTTAACTTTGTTTTAAGACTTAAAGATCAAGTTGAGTAAAAAGTAAAAAGTAAATATATGAAGTTCATTTCTTCAAAGAAGTATATGGGGACTATATATTTCCAAAGAGTTTAAAATGTTTTCACATTTAAATAAGAATGAAAACTGAGATTTCTAAAGAGCCTTTGAGCTAATTTCCAGAAAAGAGTAATCGAATTCTAAATGAAGCAAGAGAGGAAACTTTGATTTCCAAGATTGCCTTTGAGCTAAGTTTTTGAGAAATTATTTCAAAACACAGAAAGAAGTGTGTTTATAAAACATAAGAGCTAGTATCATATTTTTGGGAGTAGTGTTGAACACCGATATGGGGAGAGTTCAGACAACTCACAGCCCCTATAAACCATGTAGCCATCATGGGTTAAAAAGGGTCATACTTTTTAGATGATTCGTTTAGTGCTTTTTAGCATAGACTAGTGGATTCACTTTGTAGTTCAGGTTCTATACCCTCGGCAAGGTATAGGACGGCCCTGGCAGCGTGAGGCAAAACACTATATCATCACAATAGCTCTTAAGTGATGGTTGTCGGTTAGAGAAACTCCCACAGAAGAAATTGTATTCTTATATACATAGTTTATTGTATTTTTACATACATTTTAGAGTTATATGTATCTTTGCATACACACAGAGTTGACATCATGTTTTAAGCAACTTTTCTTTATATTGCACTTGTTTTAAACTGTTTTATATTAAAATGAGTTCAGTTATGTTGAGATGAGTTGAGCGAAGTAAGTTCCTCAGATTTCTTTCAAGCTTATGTGTTGTTTTAGAATTCCCATTGCATACTCGTACATTTAATGTACTGATGCCATTTGGCTTGCATCTTATTATGATGCAGACACAGGTAACTAGAATCGGCATCCAGCGCATCGTTAATCCAGTTGAGCATGTCAGAGTCTTGTGGTGAGCCTCTTTGCTTTTCGGAGGATCCTTTTTATTGCTTTCAGTATTATTATCAGTTCATTAGGATGTCGTGGGGCTTGTCCCGACATCCATCTCAGTTGTTTTAGAGGCTTCATAGATAGTCAGTCAGATGTTAGCTCATTCGTCATTATCTTGTTATTGGCTTATGATCAGATTTGAGTTGCCACTTTGGTTAAGTTATGTTTATTTTCTTAAAACATTTTGAGTTTAGTTTTGAGACATGTTGAGTTGTCTTGTATTTGGATTTTCTTTCTTATGTCTAAGTCTTCCGCTAAGTAAATAAGCCAGGCCAAGGATTCGCTTGGGGCCAGCAATGGTTCTCGAGTGCCAGCCACGTCCAGGGTGTAGGCTCGGGGCGACACATTTCATCAACATACAGGAGAAGATATATAAAGGAATCGTCTTCAAGATTGCGTAAATACACATAATGATCGTATTTTCTTCTTATGTACCTTTGCTACAACATAAACTTGTCAAATCATTTGTACCATTGTCTAGAAGATTGTTTCAATCCATACAATGATTTTTCAAATTTACACACCATATTTTCTTTTCCATTAACTTTGAATCCATCTGGCTGAGTCATGTAGATTTCCTCTTCTAAGTCTTCATGTAAAAATGCAATTCTTACATCCAATTGAACTGGTTCCAAATTCAACTGTGCTACCAAAGCCAACAAAACTCTAATGGAAGAGTGTTTCACAACTGGAGAAAATACCTCATTATAATCAATTCCCTCCATTTGAGCGTATCCTTTGGCCACCAATCTTGCTTTGTAGCGAACATATTCTTGGTTAGGAAATCCTTCTTTCTTTGCAAATACTCATTTGCACCCAATTGCTTTCTTGCCCTTCGGGAGATTGGCCAATTTCCATGTATGATTCTGATGAAGGGACTGCATTTCTTCATCCATGGCAATCCTCCACTTATCTTCTTCTAAACTTTAGACTGCAACTGCATAAGTGGTAGGAATGTCATCAACTGCAATTGAGTCTGCACAAGCCACCATATATATGAGTCAAGCAGATTTTCTTATTGCCCTTTTTGGCTTGCTGGTTGCTATTGATTCAAGTTGTGATTGAGGTTCTAGAGATCGAACCTCCCCTTCGATTGGCTCTTCTTCTAGAGGAAAATCTTCTGTTATATCCTTGCTTGATCCCAATATTGGGAACATTATTTTTCCCTCAAACTCCACTTACTTTGAAGCACCATCAGTTTGTTTGACATCTTCAATTGTTACCTTATTTGTCAAGGCAAATTCATCAAAAGTAACACCCCTGTTGAAAATAATTTTTCTTGCCTCTGGACACCATAAATGATATCCTTTGACTCCAGAAGTAATCCCCATAAATAAAGATTTCTTTGCTCTTGGGTCCAATTTTGACTCTCTTACATGATAATATACAATTGAACCAAATACATATAAAGAACCATAATCTTCAACGGGTTTTCCATACCATTTATCTAATGGTGTCTTCCCACCTATAGCAGCAGATGGTAGATGATCAATGAGGTGACATGCATATGTTATTGCCTCAGCCCAACATTCTTTGCCCAAGCCAGCATTGGACAACATACACCGAACCTTCTCCATTAAAGTTCGGCTCATGCGTTCTGCCACTCCATTCTGTTGTGGTGTATTTCTGACAGTGAAATGTCTGATGATGCCATTCTCCTCACAAATTTTCTGAAAAAGATCATTTTTGTATTCTCTACCATTGTCTGTGCGAATACACTTGATCTTTCTGCCTATTTGAGTCTCTGTCATCGTCTTTCATTTGAGAAAAATTTCCAACACTTCATCTTTAGTTTTCATCGTATACACCCACAGTCTTCGAAAAAAGTCATCAACAAAGGTTACAAAATAATGTTTCCCACCTAATGAAAGTGTTTTGGAAGCACCCCAAACATGTGAATGAACATAATCCAAAATACCTTTAGTATTATGGATAATTGTTCCAAATTTAACATTGTTTGCTTTCCCTTGACACAATGCTTAGAAAACTCCAAGTTGAAAGTTTTTACTCCTTTTAGCAATCCTTGATCTGATAAAGTTTTCAAGGATTTTCCTCCAGCATGTCCCAAGCGCATATACCACAGCCTGGTCATTTCTACCTCCTTGTTGTTATTGTATATTGTTGTTGTTGTCCCAATAACTATACTACCTTAATAGTGGTACATATTATTTCTTCGAATTGCCTTCATTACCACCAGTGCACCGGAGCATATTCTCACTCGCCATTATCTGCAATGACTTTGAATCCTTTTGATTCTAGGGCTCCTACAGAAATGAGATTTTTCTTCAAATACGGTACATATCGAACATCTATTAATGTTCTAGTCAATCCATTATGATTCCTTAATCGAATTGAACCAACACCATATGCGGTAAGAGGATTATTGTTTATGATGTGAATAACTCCACATTCTCCTTCTTGTAGATCCATAAACTAGTCCCGATTGGGACACATATTATAGCTACAAGCTGAGTCCATCAACCATACATCAGATGATTTGGATGGATTTGTTGTAACTAGTGAGTAATCCTAGTCATCACAATCAGCCACATTTGAATCCATGACAGCCTTCCCATTATTTGGTTTGGCTTTGCTTTTCAACTTTGGGTAGTCTTTCTTCCGGTGCCCTTTTTCTCTACAAAAGGCACATTCATCTTTACTGAGTTTGGATCTTGACTTGGATCTCCCATTCTTCGTTCTCACATGATTTTGAGAACGACCCCTCACAAGCAGAGCTTCTGCTTCTCCGTCCTTTTGTTTTTCTCTCCTTTTTTGTTCATAACTATATTATGTAGAGCAAACTTCTTTGAGAGATACTTTATCATTCCCATGCAGTAGAGTAGTTTCAAGGTGCTTGAATTCATCGGGAAGTGAACTTAACAACATTAAGACCATATCTCCATCCGTCAAAGTCACATCCATGTTCCGCAAATTTTTCGCCAACTTATTAAAGCTGGTGATATGATCATTCATTGTGCTACCAGGAATATAAGTGAAGCGTAGCAATCTTTTTTTCATGTAAAATTTATTTTGACTATTTTTCTTCAAGAATTTCTCCTCCAATGCATTTCATAATTTATTTGCGGATGTTTTCTTTGTGTATGGATACTTTTGTTCTCTTGCTAGGTAAGATCGAATGGTACCGCAAGCAACACGATTGATAATCTTCCAATCTTCTTATCTTACACCATCTGGTTTCTTTTCTTTTATGGCAATATCTAGTCCTTGTTGAAAAAGGACATCAAGGACCTCGCCTTGCCACACTCTGAAATGTCCTGACCCGTCAAAAATTTCAATTGCAAATTTCGCATTTGACACAATTCTTGTCATAAACGAAGATGTCAATGATGATGTATTATTGACACTCGATGTGGACTCATCATTTTTATTGTCTCCCATTTTTGCTACAAATACTATTTACTAGCTAACAATCCAAAGACCAAAGTATTTCTTTTCTAATGTGGAAGTTCAGACTGTGCTGCAACCACAGAGCATACTCATATAATACCTTGACTCTGATACCAATTATTGCGGAAGCCAAAATATATAGAGAGTGATGAAATCACAACTACTATATCTAAAGGTAGCTAATAAATAGTAAATGAAACAACAATAAAAAGAACACCAGGAATTAACAAGGTTTGGAAAAATTTTGTTTTCTTTTGCCTACTCCTCAAACACAACCAACCAATATTTATTTCACTCAAAAAGAGTACAAGTGAAAAACTACAAGAGAGAAAGAAGAGTACAAGTGAAAAACTACAAGAGAGAAAGAAGATCAAATGCCTTTGAAGATGAGAAGGCAAGTGAGATGTGTGTTACAAATGATTTAGGAGCTACCTATTTATAGGAGTGAATTCTTCCTATTGATGTCATCCATGACATCACAATGTGTCAAAACGTCAATATTTACCTTGTAAAACCATTTTATGGTTTACCTAAATTTCTCCTACAAAATTGCTATCTTGACTTTTGTACCAATGAAGAATTATCTTCTTAGCTACCAAATGTTCACATTAATTTATCTTTGAATCTTGTCAAATTTAATAGACCATACTTTTTCAGAACCTTCATTGATACCTCGCTTCCGCACTGATCATCACTGCGGAAGGTGAATTACTATTCACCCTTATTCCATACTCACCCAATTTCTTTGAAGTTGATCTTACTAGCCCTAAAATAGCGTGTTTCGACATTATATGTAATCAGTCTGCCAGGGTCCTCCCCTGCTTGCTGTAATACTGCCTGTAAAAATTATGCTCCCCCTTACACGCTTCTCCACCATGGCTCGTGCTGCGTGCTTTACACAACCATGCCCTCGAGCGTTGATCGTTCATCACCCAGTCAAATTCAGAAAGATCCAAATCGAGTACCTTTTGACTTAAACTACCAATGATTCCTGCGTTACTTAACATGATGTCAAGCTGACCCTATTTTTGGACCGTCCAATCCACCATCACTTTCACTTGATTTTCATCACTCACGTCTCATTGCACATAGCTACAAATCTGTGAAGGGATGGATGCCGCCACGGCTCTGCCCTATTCATCTTGGATGTGGACGATGATGACTTGTATTGGGCAAAAAGGCGTGTTGTTGCTTACCCAATTCCACTGTAGACTTCTAAAAGGAAATAGAGATGAAATAGCAAATAACAACCTGCAGCTTCATCACTTTCAGCATGAGGCAATACTATAGGGAATCCCATTCATGTTCTGCAAGGTTTGCGGAGTTGTTGACCACAAAGATCTAAATTGCTAAAAAAAATATAAGCATAAGCATTATCCTCATCAGAATAGAATAGTCTGCTATAAGGTGGCCATTAATAGAAGAATTGAACACTGAAAATGTTATCTCCCAAGACTTTGAAAGAAGAAATGTAAATGGCAAGTCAGTTCACTAGACTCCAGCTAAACAAGTTGTTTCTCGACAAGCTAGTGTTGGTGATGCAACATCCTTACCCTTGGATGACTAAGAATTTACTCTAGAAATTAGAAACCTATATGAATTAACCTGTCACATTCATTCTTGCCCTTGTGACATTTGAAAATACTTTTTAAGCTTAACTTATTATCTTAACTAATTTAGACTTTGAGAGCATCAAGCTTCAAATTCCCTTTTGAGATGACATGAGAGAATAACTTTTGCACTGTATATAAGTAAAACTGATTATGATACTGGACTAGATTATCCTAAATTAAAGATCATCCATACAAAAAGGAACTGATATATATGAAACAGTTTCATTAGCATCACTCTTGAGAGCATTAGCAAAAAAGAAAGAGATGCTTAAAAAACACAGAGTTTGTTTCTAGTCATAGTTGGATCCTTTGATTTCCTTCCGTATAAATCCTTCCGTTCTAAGCAAAAAAAAAATTAAAAAATCTTTGTTATTATTCTATAAAAATATAGTTTCGATTCATGCGCTTATTATCAGACACCAATCACCCATTGAAGTAGAAATGTTAATTTGAGTAATCGATTAAGATTCAAGAAGGAAGAAATGGGGAACAAATTGATGGTATCACAAAACATGAGTTTAGATATAAGATAATTCTGTCGACTTCTGGACTAACCTTTGTGAACAAATCAACTAGTTGATCTGCAGAGGATATATGCTTAAGTTAATGCTCTGATCTTCAACTATTTCTATGATGTGACAATCTATGTCTATGTGCTTGGTATTTTCAGGATGAATGGAAGTGAACATTTATTTTTAGTATAATGGACAAGTAAAATAAATTACACACTCTCTCTTAGTTTAAGTGACACTCTTTCCTTCTTACTTCTTACTCCGTCCGAAATAGAATAAGTAATTTTTTATTAATGTTTATTAACAATTTAGCTTTAGCTTCTCATTTTGTTTTATATTTAGTAACAAATAAGTACTCTTATTTAATAGTTTATTTTGTCGGGTTTTAAAAGGTGTGAATGGAAAATGAAGAGTTGCGACCTTTATGAAAAGTTGTGACTTTTATGAAAAGTTGTGACTTTTATGAAAGGTTGTGACCTTTCCGAAAGATTGTGACTTTTCCAAAGGTTTGTGACCTTTCCGGTAAGGCACAATAAGAACCTTTTCACACTACCCTTTGTTTTCTATAAATTGAGGGATTTCCTCTCATTTTAAAAGAACGGTTTTTTTTATGGACTTCTTCTACTACTACTAAATCTAGTATTCTAACTGTACTTTACTGCCGTTGAGTGGTTTGCTGGCACCGTAGTTTTAGGTACCGATACACCGGTGAGTAAGATCGTTCTATCCTGCGAGGATATATCCATTAACCTCGGGTACTTGAGGGGAATAATTTCCTTAAGGGGACACTGTACATTTAATGGGCTCGATTTTCTTTCTTTGAGAAAAATATTTTTATATTATTTCTAATCTGTTTCTGATTCTATTTTCTCTACTAGTTTTAATTTTCTAGTTTGAAAATACTCTTTAAACTTTGTTGTTTCTTACCAAGTTCTTCAAAGTTTTGTTCCAAGTATCTTATGAATACAAGATGAAGAACAATCTTAAGGAAATTATTATATTGTTCGTATTTCTTGTATTCTACTAATTGAGAGAAACGGATCATGGAAGTAGAATATTAATGCATTACTTCTCCAAAATTCGGTGTTTTGTTTAGCAAGGTCGATGTAGAAGAATTGGTGGTATTTTGGTTAAAGATTACACCAGGTAACCTTCTTATTATTTATCTAAGGAGGAAAATTGTTTCTAAAAGTCAACAGTTTTGATATTTATCATGTATGTCTTTGGAAAAAGATCTGCAAACCATATGAATTTTGAATGAATTTTCCTTGGAAAAAGTGTTGCCTTTAAAATTCTTTAGTTTGCAGAATGAGAGATGCACATTTTTGTTTGATAAAATAGTATGTCAAAATATTATAGTTGGAAGGCTATTTGAAAAGAAAAGCATATATATATGTGATAATCTAAGAATATATTTAATTCTGTTTGGAGACTAAAAAAAACTTTTGTAGTTTTGTACTCCATGTGAAATTTGATTGTGTCTGATTTTTATAGACTAAAAACTTTTGTAGTTTTCTACTCTAGATAAATTAGACTATGCTATTGGTTTGAAGAATCTAAAAACTTCACATAATAAGTCAATATTGTACTTTTGACTTTCTATAAACTTCACTGTTATATAGAAACAAATTGTACAAAATTTTTTGTCTTTATTATTAGTATTCTAAATACTAAGTGGTATGTCTAATTGTGATAGAGGAAAAATACCAGTGACTTAGAGTTTGTGATTTTGTGCCTCTATGGAATGAACTTTGACATTGTGTAAAGATTGTCAAAGAGAATTGAAGCACTATAATTCTTTTGTAGAATATTTTCAAAAGAGGTTTCATATTGTAAATGACACTTTGATAGCATGAGGGAAAAAAATATGTGGAAAAACTATTTTCAAATACTTGAAATATATTTTTGAGATCATATTTAAAATGTGTGGGGTTCTATGCTTATGACAAAGATAAAATTAGACTTAGTGTCTAATTTAAATTTGGAGCACAAGATATGAAATTCGATGATACTTTTGTATTATGTTAGACCCACAAAATTCTTGGAGTATATTTGATATTGTGGTCATTGAGTTTCTCTTTTACTAGTATATGGTATGACTAATATGAAACTACCAAATTATATATATACTTGTTCAAAATGATTGAGTTCTTTTATGAAAAAATGTCACTTAAAATGTTGTGACTTTTCATGAAAAGATATGTCTATTAAATATAACTATTTGTATAGACATGAATATTGGTGAATAGTTATTTGTCATGTTTTGTAAAAGAAACATTTGGACTATATTGCCTTTATTGGACCCGATGAAACTTTGTTCATGGGTAGTTCTATAATAATAAAATTGAAAGTTATGGGAAGGTCCTTCCGAAAAGGACATTTGACAAAGTGATGACTCTAAACAATGTTTGTATCACACAAAATTGTAAGAAATAGGAACAAAATATTTGTAAGAAAAAGCTACCTCGCGGAGAGCTTTCCAAACTCAATATTTTTATGTGCTCCTACTTGCTTGAGTCAAATTGTTTGTGACATGAACACTTGAGGCACGTCAATTACAAAACCTTGTAAGGGAAACTGATCAACTTAGAAGTTTTGTCTAACTTTGAGTGCAATAAATAAAAATGTCAAGTTTGTGTGGAATCTAAGTATGCCGAGCATTCTTACAAACCTGTTGAAAGGAATTCTAATCCCTTATAGTTGATTTACATTGACATTTGTGATATGAAGTCAACACCATCTCGTGGTGGGAAAAAGTATCTCATAACTTTCATTGACAGTTGCATTAGAAACGACTATGTCTATTTGTTGAATGGTAAGGATGAAGCAATAGAAATGTCTAGACAATATAATATTGAAGTTGAAAATCAGTTGGGAAAAAGATAAGAAATGATAGGGATGGAGAATATAAATATCTTTTTGCATAAATATGTTTGGGAAATGGATTTATCCATCAAACTATTGTCCTATTCACCTAAATCTAATGGAATTGCAGAATGAAAAAAAAAACAAAAAAACCAAACTTTGAAGAAAATGATGGCTGCATTACTTATAAGTTCAGGTTTACCACAAGACTTGTGTGGAGGAACTATCCTTACTGCAAAAGGGAACAACAAAAAGTTTTGTCTTTTCAGAAAGAAAGCAATCTTGTTTGTTCAGGACACAATCTATTCCATATGATAAATGGAAAGGAAGAAAATCCAACTTGAAATACTTTAAAGTGTGGGGGTGTCTAGCCAAAATCCAAGTTCCTATTGCTAAAAGGATTAAAATAGGACCTATGATTGTGGACTGCAAAATTAGACTTGAGTAGTCTAGTGAAGGGTCTAAAAGACCTTAGAAACAAAAAAAAAGAGAATGTTCTTAATAAAGAGATTCATAGGCTTAGAATATGATTTTGTAACATTTCCTGTGTCTTCTATAGACTCATCCTTCTGGAAAGATGGTGTCAATAGTGAGATTGATGCAATCTTGAGCAACCATATTGGAAGTTAATTGATCTTCTTCCAGAAAATAAACCTTTAGGTTCAAAGTGAATCTTCAGAAGGAAAATAAAAGTCGATGAAATTGTTGACAAATATAAAGCAAGACTTTTTGTCAAAGGCTTTAGACAAAAACAAGGTCTTGATGTTGTCGATATATACTCGTCAGTAACTAGAATTACACCCATTTGGATGTTAATATTGTTAGTTGCGGTATATGACCTCCAAATTCATCAAATGAATGTGAAAACAACTTTCTTAAATGGGGAATCGGAGGAAGAAATTTACATGGAACAACCCGAGGGTTTTGTGGTTCCTGGTAAAGAAAAGAAAGTGTGCGAACTTGTTAAGTCCCTTTATGGACTAAAACAAGCACCCAAACAATGACATAAGAAATTTGACCAAACCATGTTGGCAAATGGATTTAAGAACGATGGAAGTGCTAAATGCGTTTACATTATAATCACACGGTCATTGTTTGTTTGTATATTAATGACATGTTGATCATCAATAGAGACACTAATGACATAAATGCTACTAAACGTATGCTAGAAAGAAAGTTTGATATGAAAGATCTTGGATTTGCTGATGCGATCTTTGGTATAAGAATTCTTAGTACTCTATAATGTTTAGCATTGTCACGGTCTCATTGCATTGAAAAGGTACTTGAGTAGTTCAAATATTTGGACTTCAATATTGTCAAGACTCCAATAAATGTGAGCTTTGCATTTCAAATGAGTGAAGGCGAAAGTGACTCACAATTGGATTGTGCTAGAGTATTGGGAAGTATAATGTATATCAAGAAGTGTATGCGATCAGATATAGTATGTGCTATTAGTAAACTGAGTCGGTTCACGAGTAATCCCAATCAAACTCATTGGATGGCAATGAAAAGAGTTTTGGGGTATTTAAAACATACTCAAAACTATGTCTTGCATTATAACAATATCCAGCAGTATTGAAAGGATATAGTGATGCAAATTGGATCACCGGGATCAAATGAAGTAAAATCCACGAGTGGATATGTATTTACTCTTGGTGGAGGAGCAGTCTCTTGGAAATCTTCCAAAAAGACATGTATCACTAGCTCTACAATGATCTCTGAGCTAGGTGATCTAGATAAGGCCGGTGAATAATTTGAAAGACTCCGAAATTTCTTGATAGATATTCCTTTTTGGTCCAAACCTTTGGCATCAGTATGCATACACTTTGATAGTGAAGATGCAATAGGTAGGACATAGAGCATGATGTATAACGAAAAGCCTCATTATATAAGAGATAAACATAATACCGTTAGAAAACAACTACTCTCTAGTGGAATTATCACAATTGACTATGTAAAGTCAAAGGATAATGTGTCGGATCCACTTACAAAAAGGCCTAACTAGAGAGAAAGTTGAAAGATCATCTACGGGAATGGGTTTACAACTTAGGACAAGTCATCATGGCGGTAATTCTATCTAGCAGACTGGAGATCCCAAGAGCTAGATTCAAGGAGAAAAACAAAGTTGTGATTGACGGTTCGACATTGTCAATATACTCAATCCATTCTCATGATGAAGGCAATGTTCAGGAATGAGGTTAAAACATTAAGGCATGTTAATGAGTTAATAAAACTAAAGTTTTTAATGATTTGCTAAGTTTGGCAGACTTGACCAAATAGTGTATCTACGCGATGACACAGATAGAAATCACCTATGTGAGTGTGAAGTGTAAGCCGGTTTAAAGAGAATTATTGTCAAAAGCTCTCTATACACTCATGAAACCAGGAGGTGTTCATGACTGAAACGAACACAACTGTAAGAACCATAAATGATAAAGGTTTAATTATGTGACATATGGTTGTATAGGTATACGTCAAAGCTCGACGGTTCAAAGATATCACATCTATCGATTGACCGAGTATATCCGACATATGTTCACTACGAAAAGTCCAAGGGGAAACCTACTTATCCAGATGCAATTAATTCTTGTTTGTAAAGTACACATACTTGTCCGTTTCTTTGTCTTGGAGTCATTCCCCATTCATGCGGGAGATTGTTGGGTTTTAAAAGGTGTGAATGGAAAATAAAGAGTTGTGACTTTTATGAAAAGTTGTGACTTTTACGAAAGGTTGTGACATTTCCAAAAGTTTGTGACTTTTCCAAAGGTTTGTGACCTTTCCGGTAAGGCACAATAAAAACCTTTTCACACTTCCCTTTGTTTTCTATAAATTGAGTGATTTCTTCTCATTTTAGAAGAACGATTTTTTTTTAGACTTCTTCTTCTACTACTAAATCTAGTATTCTAAGTGTTGCCATTGAGTGGTTTGTTGACACCGTGGTTTTAGGTACCGATACACCGGTGAGTAAGATCATTCTATCCTGCGAGGATATATTCCATTAATCTCGGGTACTTGAGGGGAATAATTTCCTTAAGGGGACACTGTGCATTCAGTGGGCTCGATTTTCTTTCTTTGAGAAAAATATTTTTATATTGTTTCTGATTCTATTTTCTCTACTAGTTTTAATTTTGTAGTTTGAAAATACTCTTTAAACTTTGTTGTTTCTTACCAAGTTCTTCAAAGTTTTGTTATTAGTATCATAGGAATACAAAATGAACAACATATTTTAGATCACAAGTTCTAAAAATCTACGATAAATCTTAATAGTTTAGTTGGTTGGCTAGTTGAACTATCATATTATTGCTTAGAGTTCGATGTATTCCCCTTCCCAAATCTCCTCTCCTTCTTACATTCTGTGATCAGTCAAACATGTTTTGACACTCGGACATGAAGACATATAAGGCAAACTTACAAATGGTTTGCTTGGGGAAAAATGAAATTAAAGGTGCTTAGATAGAAAGAAACTTAAAAGTCAACCAATAACTAGAGTCAGCGCTAATATAATGTAACTTAGCTTGTTCGGAATTTCACTTTAATTTGGGAATGGATCTTGCAATCCTCGAAAAGGAAGACGTCGGCTATTTGAATTTTAATCAACAATTTATAGAGATTATAACACTCGTATGTTGAAATCAAATATTACTATTATTACAAAAATATTTTCTTTCTTGATTATTATTTTTTTGACGCATATTTTATTGTCAAACACTTGCTATCCTTGAAAAGGAAGACGGCGGCAATTTGGATTTTACATCTCTTTATGCTTTCGGTTTAAACAAATTCTCCTTCTAATTAATCATATTATATTCTAGTCAAATCATCTGAAATTTTCACCTTTTAGTTTTTCATTCCATTAATAGACAAGCATAACAAGCAATGCATCAAATCCCATTCGTGAATAATTTAACTTAATTTGGAATATCAATAAATTGATTAGAGCCGTCAACACTATAGTTTCCGCAACCTCCCGCTCATAAAGGTAACTTCATATATACTTCCGTGTCATTTGAGATACGCTATAAAACCGATGTTTGTGTACGATGTGATTAATATATGAATACAGTTCAAAAAGTTGTAAACTTGTGATGTCTATGCCCACAGAAGTAATCTTTTTGCCATCCCCTGCGAGACTTCAATTAGAGATCATTAGTCTGCTTTTGTAGAATGAACTGGCATTTCCAAGGCTTGCTTTTCTAATCTTTATGGAAAAGCATTCTGGGGATGGAAGATGTTCTTTTTGACAAGTATATATATAATGTCAAATGATAGCTTCTGGTAAATAAACAACAAACATCGTACCTAGTCCAAGACGAATATTGTGAAAGATGATTGGTAGCGGAAAATTATCTCTTAATTGTCGAGTGCTAAGAATAATAGCAGCAATATTTGTCTTCTTGATAGCAACGGTTGTGGCAATTAACGTTCCTAATCCTAATTATGCCGATGCCCTATCAAAAAGCATTCTCTTCTTCGAGGGACAAAGGTCTGGTAAATTACCCCCTAACCAGCGCATGACTTGGAGAAAAGATTCTGCTCTTCTTGATGGAACTGACAAGGGTGTAAGCATACATAAAATATGATACTAGCCCCATCTATCTCAATCTAAGCGTCTTACTTTTTTTTAGTCTGTTTTAAAAAAAATTGTCACTTCCTATATTCAGTAGTAACTCTTTAATTCCGTTAACTTACTTGGCATGTTTACGAACACAAGATTAAAATGACATTTTGGTACATTATATACATTTGATTGATTTAGAAGTCTTTTTTATTTTCTTAAACTACGATGGAGAAAGGATAATCTATCCGGTCATGCTCTTAATCTTGTTAGTACAAATACATATTGCAACAAAATTTTAAAGAAACAGGGATCTTTTTCAGGTGGATTTGGTAGGTGGGTACTATGATGCTGGTGACAATGTCAAGTTCCACTTTCCAATGGCTTTTACAACGACCATGTTGGCTTGGAGTGTCGAGCAATTTAAAAATTCTATGGGACCAGACTTACAACATGCCATGGAGGCTATCAGGTGGTCCACAGATTATTTCTTAAAGGCAACAAACATTCCCAACGTCGTATATGCACAAGTAGGTAATGCGGAGGGCGATCACAATTGTTGGGAAAGACCTGAAGATATGGACACTCCTCGTACTGCTTTTGCAGTTACTGCAAAAGCTCCTGGTTCTGAAGTTTCTGCTGAAATTGCTGCTGCTCTAGCTGCTGCCTCCGTGGTTTTTAAGCCTACTGATCCCGCATATTCCAAATTGCTTGTCAACAGAGCTGTTCAGGTAACAATATGCTACTAGCCATCAATTTTTTTGAAATATATTCATTTTGCCATGACTACTAAAATTTGGAAACAGAGGAAGTATTATTAATAAAACAACTAAAGTGTTCCTTTTTGTACTACCAAACAGTTGAGGTGAAAATAATGCTATTGTTTTTGCGCGAATTTCAGGTTTTTGAATTTGCGGATAAATACAGGGGATCTTACAATGATCACATAGGATCTTGGGTGTGCCCATTCTATTGTGATTACAATGGATACAAAGTAAGTATGAGGGCTTAATAATCTTCAAATTGTTTTGACATTTAGCAAATTCTTATTAGTCCTAATCGAACAGGATGAATTGCTTTGGGCTGCAACGTGGCTCCTCAAAGCTACAAGAAAGCCTATGTATTGGATCTACGTTAAGCAAAACATAATAAACTTCAAATCAGACATTGAAAGCAGCTTATCAGAATTCGGATGGGATGCCAAGCATGCTGGTATCAATGTGCTTATCTCCAAGGTTTATTAACTAGCTATAGCAAGCTCTTATTTATTCTGCATTTATAATTACCAACTCTGTCTCTGATTCAATCTAACATCTTTCATTTTTGTGGACATTACTACAGTTTGTTCTCGATAACCCTTCAAATGCTCACCCCTTCCTTACATACGCTGATACGTTCGTCTGCAATGTATTGCCTGAATCTCCCACCAATACAGTCAGATACACTCCGGGTATAGTTTCCCCCTCCCGTTATCTTCAACTTCAAAAGCAAAAAATGATTGTACTAATTGTTTTTATCCTCAATTCTTTTTGCAGGTGGACTCATGTACAAATCAGGGATTTGTAATATGCAAAATCCAACAGCTCTGTCATTTCTACTTCTTACCTATGCGCGCTACATGAAGAGCAGAGTAATTCGTTGTGGCAACATTGATGTAACTCAAAAGATGCTAATTCGTTTTGCAAGAAGCCAGGTATTGTAGTGTGTGTTACATATTAGAATAACAACGAAATCATGACAAATTTTGTTTGAACAAATAGCTAAACTGACGGAGTTACATATGATATCTGCAGGTGAATTATATTCTTGGGATAAATCCAATGAACATGTCATACATGGTTGGATTTGGACCAAAATTTCCTCAAAGAATACACCATAGAGGGGCTTCATTGCCGTCTATCAATCAACATCCAGAGAAGATGGGATGTAAAGAAGGGACACCATATTTCCTCAGTGAAAATCCAAATCCCAACTTGCATATAGGGGCTGTGGTTGGAGGACCTGATATCAAAGATTATTTTGTTGATTCTAGACCTAATGCTGCCCAGTCAGAACCAACTACATATGTAAATGCACCTCTTGTTGGCCTGTTAGCTTATTTTAAAGCACATCCCTAGTCCTGAATACTTGTGGACCTATAGTAACTCAAATATGTACAGATTATTGAAATTTCCTTTCTCACATTTTGTCAAAAGTGTACCGTATTGGAACTTCACGCAGAAAGAAAGGGTAGAACTTAGAAGCATAGAGTGTCTGATAATCTCTTTGTATTTTATCTTTCACTCTTGAAACTTGTATTATTACTTGTGTGTTTCTATACAAGGAATTAAAGAAAAAATTGCGTCATCTTTATGTTTTTGCTACTCTTTTGAAATATACAATACATCACCTAAAAGTTATTGACCACATATACTTCTTACTTTGCCCTGGATCTTGCTGAATGTTTTAATCGCAAAAGCTGAAGAAATTGTAGAATAATTAATCTGCGTACGACTTTTCTACCATTCTACGTTTGTGGCACTAGATATTCTATAGCATAATCTCATATTATCAGATATCACTTAAAAGTACAAGCATGTTATTTTATTTACGAGACACATTTTTGAAAAATAAATGCGAGAAATCATTGTCTAGTTTTTTACAAATCTTTTTATTTTAAGTTTTGTTTTAACATCAAATTTTCATTTTTAGACCTAAAAGATGTGAAAAAGGCTATTTCTTCTATTCAAATGGTAAGAGGGAATGAGATCTCAATAATTTCCTCGTGCATAAAACAATTCTTCAGCCCCAACTTCAGTTTATTTCAAGAAATTAAGATCTCTTGGATATTTACAAACTTAATAGAAGGAAAATAATTTTTTTTCAAATATTTTATATATAAAAATAAATATTTATTATAAATACTCTAGAACTTAAAACTAAGTAAAATTTGTTAATGCCTGCAAAACCAAACCAATTCTTTCATTTTTATCACTGTGCTAGACACTTACTAAAAGTGAAAAAAATTAACTTTCTTTCTGGGTGTGGCTTTGTGTCAAAAATAGAATACGCTGCTGGGTTTCAACTTTGATGAAGTCGTCAAATTGAGAAAGAGGAGGCAGAATATGAATCAAAGGGCAGTAGTAAGAGGGAGGCCGTCCGGAACCGATGGCTCTGATTTCTCCTACCGCATGGTCGTCGATTCCAGTACTCTTTCCTCTTCTCCATTTCCCTCAACTCCCACGTTTCATTTAAATCTTCTTAAATTCAATTACTGCGAATTGTCTGGTAGGATACACAAAAGTTGCAAAGGCAAAGTCCTGTCTCGCCAAATTGATCTTCGCTCAGGTTTGTACGTTGAATTTGTTTTGTTACTATTACTCAAACATCGCTAGTTTTGTCAGAAATGGTTATTTTTGGGCTTATTTTAAGGTGTTGAGATGGTGTTAAATTAGTTGCTCAATAGATACCACTAATTCATCATTTCAACTTGAATTGTGCCACCATTAACTAATTGACATTTTAGTTTAGGATCCAATAGGATACCGGGGTTTCCAATCCCCTGGTGTTCGATTTGTTCGTGATTGTGTAATTTCTTTCTTGCTGGAACATTGATAATTGATAATTAAAATTAAAGGGAAAAACAAGAACCCCGAGGCTTAACTATTTTATTATCTCGTTTTGAGCATTATACACATTATGTTTTGGAATAACAACATTTGAGCATATTGATGTATCATACCACAAAACTTGTGTCATGTGCTGCAGGTAGTCACTCAATTGATTGTAGCAGCTAATGTATTTGTTTCATTAATAAAGAAGGAATCTCCCAGCAGAGTTTCCGTTTCTTCCCTTGCAGTTGGTTCTGTCTCTATTATGGCAGGGGAACTAGGTTTGCTATTGAATCACATTTGTGAGCTAATCAATTTGGTCATTCACCTTTTAATGGAACATTCTATCTTGTTATAATTAGGTCGAAAGAGAAGCCGATCCTACTTTTTGAAGTTTTATGCCTTTGGGTCGTCGATGTCGATCCTGCTGTCAGTGGCATATCTTGCTATGAGCAATCTCTCATTGGAGGTATGGTTACGTAGTTATTCATTCTGATGAGAAAAATGGTGCTACTAGTTGTTGTTTGAAGGTAGGTAGCTTATTGTAGTTCTACTTTCTCTATTTATGCCCAAAAAGGAAAAAAGGTTCCACTTGTCTCTTCTTCTTCCTTATCACTCTATTACTGCCCCTTCATACTATCTTTGTCGAAGATTCCCTGCTCTGTGTTCACCAGTCTCGCCGTTCCCTCTTTCACTGTATGGTTGCCTCTTTTTAGCATCAAAGTGACCAATTGATATTTTTTATCTCATTGTCCATGAGGTTGGGAAGTGACTTTGGCAGTGTTGCAAATAGATTTCTTACGGGTTGATTGGTAAAATATGGAAGTAAAAGAATGCTATCAAGCACTAAGTACGATACCTTATTTGGAGTTCACAAAGTACCATCTTTACTGCCTATCTACTTTTTCATTCCTTCGGAACTAGTCAACCACTTGCGGTGATCCTTTCTCAATTGCAAGAAGTTGGTCATTCTTTTGATTTTATTGTGTATTTGCTTCTTTCTTTGATATTTTTCCATCTGTTTTACTTGACCAAAAAGTTATCTAGTGATGTTATTTTCTAGACTTTCCAAAATTATACAAGTTTGGATACTCTAAAGGTTGCAGCTGTTCTACTGGGTAAGCTTCATATTGCAAAGCTGGTTCATCACATGCTGCATACAATTGATGTATTGACCATGTCCTTGTTTTGCAGGATTTGTGGTACAACTTTTTGCTATTGGTACAACCATTTCTCTTATTAATAACATGGCACCTCCTAAGAGGGCTTCATGATTATTATTGTAACTCTTGTTTATTCCCAATGTGTTTGACTGACTAAAGAGAGGGTTCTTATATGCTATAGCTTCAACAGAGATGCTGCTGTAAGTTTCCTTTATAAATGCAATTTCTGAAAGCTTTTCTGATTTAACATAATCTCATGAGCTTTTGACGTGTTCAACCATAGGCTGTTAGTGTATCAGTCCGGTTGCCTTCACTTTTTCTTTCCCTTCTCAGTAAATCTTGGAACGTTTGCTAATCTATCTATGTGGCTAGACTATTTTAGGCTATCATTGTTTGCTGAGCGTGAATATGAAAAAAAATGTTACACTACATCATGCATCAATAGTTTAACCTTGTATTGGGGGAATTCACAATGCTAATTACTAATACTACAGGTAAACTTTCTGAATAGATTACCACTCAGTAAATTTGTGCTTTGCTCTGCAGCAAGTAGTTCAATATGAATAAAATGTACGTTCTGTTTTATCCCTTTTACAGCTTTCTCCGAATCACTTAAATACATGGGCATAATTAGGGATATAGATGGGCAGGGCTGGGAGGGGCTGGACAAGCCTTAACCCACAAAAAAATTGACACGCTCCGCGCATTTAGGATTATTTTCAAATATTTTTCCTGCCCAAACTGTCACCCTGCCTTGCCCCAACCCTCACCCCGCTCTGCCCCATTTATGCTTTCATTGTTTCTCTTTATATTTTGCTTTCAGACCCCACTTGTGGGTATGTTGTTGTCGCTTACCTTTTTCTTTATGGTATTTTCTTATTCAGATAATATTCTTTGTTCTCCTTTTTACCATAAATTGTGTCACTGGTACAGTGGTATCATGTATGTAGTCTTTAAAATATATTCCCCCTAGCATAGTAGCATGCACATTATTCACATACTTAGTAAAACATAATTTCTTGCTAATTTTTTCATAAGTGGCCCGGTGGTTTGGGCTTGGGACTTCCATGTTAGAGGTCTCAAGTTCGAAACCTCTTGCCAACGAAAGCAAGGAGCTTGCCTTCTGGGTCGAGCTTGTCGCACCGGAATTGCCTAGTGCGGGTTACATCTCCAGTGTAATCTGTGAGCTATTGCATAGGAGCGGGGGTTTTACCCTATGTGCACCCAAAAGGTAGCGGCTGCAAGTTTTCCTTGTCATCAAATTTTTTTTTAATCCATTTTCACGCTCACATCTAACTTTGAGCACTGTTTTCCTGGTAACTTTAGGCATATTATTCTGCTAAATTTGTTTAGTTAATATACACAATACATAACATATTCTTCCTTCAACATATAATTAAAGCTACAGATACAAAACCAAGAACCCATTTAGTGGTTCTGGGCTCGACCAGAGAAGCTCCTGAACAGACCGACGTTAATTTTTTCTTAAAAAAATAAAATCCCAGTTTAGCTGAGTATGTTGCATTTTATTCCAGTTCAAACTGCTACAAGAGGCAGGGTATAGCCTTACCTCCTCAAATACAACAATATAGACTATCCTACAAAAAATAGGCTATCAGCAAAAAGGATTATTGCCCAGCACACCTTTAAAGGAGTAAAGACTAACTTACAAAAAAATTGGCTGTCATATTTGATCGTAAAACTAGGTACATTGTTCTAATCCATATAGAAGGGTCCCTTGGCACCATTTGGAAGCTGCTGGGCCAAGAACTAGAGGTTGGTCGTTGAGTATTCATTGCCAATTATGCTAACCAATCTGCAAGTTTATTAGTGTCCCTATAGCAATGAGCATACTGAGCATTAATCTGGACGAGCATGCTTGAAGTGTCATCTATTATCTTATTCAGCTTCTAGCTGTTAGCTTTCCCTTCCCTCAGCATATTATTCACCAGCAATGAGTCCAACTCGACAATGAATTAGAGAAGCCATCTTGAACACACTTATTTGGTCTAAACCAGGCTCCTTGAGCTTCTGCTAAATTATGACTATTGCATTGGATTGGTACTGAGTAATTTATGATTAAATCCCCTTGGTCATCTCTGAGATCTCCCCCTAGGGCAGCCTTCCCATTGCCATTGTTGAAGCTTCCATCTGTGTTGGGTGTGAAATTTCATGCTTCTGGTCTTTTGCCAATACACTGTGATGATCTTGGGGATAGGTTGCAGTCACTAGCTTATCACATAAAGCTATCCATGGCATTTTTAGCTTGCATTTTGGAAAAGCTTTGCTTGTTGCTGCTTGTACGGTTCATCTTATTAGTTGTTCCATTTTATATACACTGAACTTTTTCTTCCTTCCATAATGATAGGAGTAATATGAGGGATCAATTTATGCACATCATTTGCAGCTCTTTCTTGCCACCAAGAGTATCAAATATGTAAATGGGATATGGTCTATGCTTAATACCAAAAGTTGCATCAAACAGATTCCAACTATAACTGGCTGCTTTACGGTCACTGAAAACATGATTAATAGTTTCATTTTCAGGGTGGGTCTATGCAACACTTAGAGAATCCACATATCTACCAAACATGGATATGACTTCCTCAAAGGGAAGTTTATCCTTCCACAATCTCCAAGTAAGAAAAGACATTTTAGAAGGAACAAAAGAATTTCATACCTTGTTGATCAGAGGTTGTTTAGGTCTGTTAGTTCTTACCAGATGTCAAGCTGTTTTGTTAGAGTACTTTCCACCGTTTGCGAGGTCTCAAAACACTTGATCTTCCCTGTCTAGATTTCCTATCTCAATGTCACTAATGTGGGAAATGATGTTATCAAGGAGAAATAAATTTAATTTAGCCAGATTCCATTTTCCATCAAGGATGAACTCTTTAACAGATAGTTGAGCTTGTAGCCTCTTCAGGAACCAGATGAGCAAGTTGGCCTTTACGAGTCCAGTTGCCCTCAAAACATTTTAAGTATCTGAGTTGATTTGCCGAATAATGTGACCCTCTGCCTTTTCCCTAACTTGAAGCATATGTGTCCGGCCATGGAATTTACAAGTACCATTGTTTACTGATCAAGTGAGATCTATTACAATATTTATGTTTGACAAAAGTGGACCAAAGAGGCATCCAAAAGTGTGACCTAGTGGTCAATGAAATGGGTTGAGAACCTTTAGGTCTCAGGTTCAAATCTCAGTAGAGACGAAAATTCTAGGTGATTTCTTCACATATGTCTTCTCCAATGAAATACCTTTAGGAGGAGTCAAACAGATGGAGTATATATGGGAAGGGATTGAAGAGCACTCTTAATTAGCACAATGTTGCCACAATAGGATAGTAACTTGTCATGCCAACCATTGAAGCCTCTAAACCACTTTACTAACCATATGATCAAAAAGTGCAGTCTTTTTCTACCAACTTACAGGAGGCATCCAAGATAAGAAAAGGAAAAGAGGACTTATCCCATAATACAAGTACGATTTCTAATTCTATGGTCTTGTAAGCAGAAATTTTAGGAGCAGTTAAGAAATAACTTTTATCCCAATTAACAAGTTTGCCAGAATCACTAATAGGTCTAAAATCACTAACGCAATTAGAAAGACCATGACTTGTTTTTTCAGAAACCACATTGCTTTTTCAGTTTGAAATATACAAATTTGAAAGGCTATTCATAAGGAAAAGCAACTCTTTGTCAAACTGGGTTTGTTGAACATATTAATCCTAGTCTTCCCTGCCCCTTGAAAACTTTAAATAGTGGTTGTGGTCTCGGCTTGTCCTGCCTTATTCCGCCCCTAAGCATAATGACTGACTCCTTCCTGCCTGTATGGATATGAAAAGCAACTGCATTTAAACCTTTCCTTGGTTTGCTTATGCTCATTCTGTATGTGTATAAATATTTTGTTTGCGTATCAAGCACAAGAAAATAAATAAAAGATTCACTTATTTTCCAGAAAAATATTTTCAAAACAAACCCAAAATGGCGCTTACTAGATACACACAGTGATTATAGTTGAGAAACGCTATTCGACAACAAAGTCCAACCAACATGGGTTGTAGCGCAGTGATGGGACTGCTTCACCCTTAACTAGAGGTTTTGGGTTCAAGCCCTGGATATGGAGAAAAACCTGTTGGGAGTGTTACCAACTGAATGGGTCCTACAGTGCGCGATCCGAATTTAGTCGGGCTTCAATTGGGCTAATGAAACCAAAAGAAAAAAACGACAGCAAAGTTCAGTGTAGCATGTGATCTAATTGTACCACCCATGCAAACAAAGTCTGTTGGGCTAAAGAACTGATGCAACTCATTGTCTCAAGGGCCCTATTGAAAGATGACTATCCATGTGCCTAAATATTAAAAAGCAAGTTAGCGATTGACTCATGCCTAGATGTGGCCCTATTCCTTGTGACAGATAACAAATTTTTTAGGTCAAATTCTACATAGAGGTAAGCCCCAAACCTGTTTGCAGTTCTTACGTCGTTAAGCATTTAACAATTCTTTCACTGTTGCTTATATATCTCACCATGCTGTTAAAGTGATGATCCCTCAAATATATGATGTAAAACACCGCCCACTACAGAGTTAATTCAGGGATGACGCTTCCAACAAGATTCTTGTTGCATTCATGCACAAAATTACCTTTTTTATTAATGCATATCGAACATGACACAATCAGCTAAAGCTG
Source organism: Solanum pinnatisectum (assembly GCA_035578085.1). Taxonomy (NCBI): domain Eukaryota; kingdom Viridiplantae; phylum Streptophyta; class Magnoliopsida; order Solanales; family Solanaceae; genus Solanum; species Solanum pinnatisectum. The sequence goes on from CM069078.1 coordinate 35,828,458, forward strand.
AAGTCCTACCGCAGGGATCAACGAAGAAAGAGCTAATTAAGTACACGTGGTGAAAGACAGACTAATAACATATAGGAAGCCCTAACATATATACGTTGTATATTTAAACTGAACAAATAAAAATAAATATCATTGAGTAAAAAGAAAAAAAACATAGCAAGCAGTAGTATATTTTATTAACACATGAAACAAGTGGGTGATGATGTTTCATTGTGAAATTTTAAAAAAATATTTTTTGTTTTTAAAATGAAAATGATATTTGAAAATTGGTCCAATTGTGTTTGGTCATGGATACAATTAGAGTTGTTTTTTTTACCTTTGCTAGTAATTGAAGTGAAAAACATGGAAATACTTTTTAATTTATTGTTTTTCAAATCCTTAAAAATTCTGGAATTCACTTCAAGTTGAATTTTGGAATTTATGGCCAAACACAGTTTTCTTGAAGTTCAAATCCAGAAAAAAAGTGAAAAAAATTGATGGCCGAAAGAATGTTTTTGAAATAGAATTTACCTATTTAGAGATTAAGTAAAAAAAAAATACTCTATTCCTTTCGGTTTGTTTGTCTGTTTTTTATTTGACACAATGTTAAGAAATTAAATAAAAATTTTGAATTTTATAATTTTAAATTAAAAATATGTGAAATGTATCAAACTATTTTTTAATCTTATGATCTTAAATATTTCATGTGAAAAAATAAAATTAAAGATTTAGTTCATGCCAAAAGAAAAAGAAATATTCTCTCTTAAATGGATTAAAAAAATTAAAGCAAACAAATTAAAATGAAAGGGGTATAAGCTATAACAAATAATCACTCAAGACAATTAAAAGGTATTTGCAAAGCTTTGGTATAAACACTCATTTTACCCTCAAAATAGTATTCCTATTAGTTTAAATATTTTGCTTTTTCTTTTTAGTTGATTTAAAAAAGAATTTTTTTTTTACATAATAATTTTTGATACATGCATTGTACGTGTATATAAAGTTATATATGATTTGATAGTATATTACAAAATCGGCCACGTCAAAGAAATGATTAAAAGAAAGTGACAAATTCAGGTTCAATTTGTCTTATTCTGTAATTAGCAACCATTTATAGTTTAAAAAGCAGTTATTGTGTGTTGCATCTATGTTATAATTAGGTATACCTAAATTAAAGTTATTCTGATAGTTCATTCTCTTACCAAATGAAAATTTATTTGATGACATGCCATTTTGAATCACAGGAATAGTAGTACTTTAAATTTGGTTGAACTTCGAACTCACTTAACGACTTCAAATTACACTTGAGTTTTGTAAGAAGAAGAAGTATAAGAAAACTTAGAAAATTTGTAGTTTAAAACAAGAGGAAATTAAACTATGTTAATTATAGCTAATAAATGGTTGTATTAACATGTGCTTATTTTCCTTATTATGAAAATCACAACTCATCAAAAAGTCACAGCTCATAGAAAAAGTCACAACTCATTGGAAAAGTCATAACCCTTTGAAAAAGTCGCAACCCTTCGAAAAAGTCACAATTCATCGAAAAGTCACAACTCAACGAAAAATCACAACTCACAACTCATTGGAAAGGTCACAAACCTTAGAAAAGTTGCAACCCTTTGAAAAAGTCACAACTCCTCGAAAAAGTTACAACTCCTTGAAAAAATCACAATCCTTCGAAAAAGTCACAACCCTTCAATGTGAACAAATGTCTGCTTTTAATATAATATATAAATAAATAAATATAAATATAAATATAAAAAATATGCTAAATTAAGTGTTTTTAGTTGGGGGTATTGTAATAATTTAATATTTAAGTTAGAAAATTCTAATTTTTAAAGTAGTATAAAATTTATACTATAAATATAAATGATGATAACTTTTTAATTTCAATATTTTACCTGATTTGTTTACTATTATAAGATATTATAAGACATTATTTTATCAATCACATAACACAAACGTTTTTCCTATTTTCTTAAATTACACCCCTAGTCACACTAAAATATTCAAATTGAAATGAACTAGTGGTAATTATATATCATATAAAGTAAAACATGGGGAGGAATATATCTTCAAAGATATATAATACTCTTGATGCACCGTGTATCATTCAGTAAATTGGAGGAACACAAATGTATACGGAACAATTTTATTTAAGAAATTCATCACAAACAGATATCTTACCTATTAAATTACAGCAATCACCTAATTAATTAAGCATGGAGTAAGTATACTCTTTCTAAAAGAAGATAAATTAATATATAACAACATGCATATATATACTTAATTGTCGTTTTAATTAATTACTTTAGCCATGAAGGGCATCAAGACTGTTGATCAAAGCCAAAGCATTGCTTGTCATATGTGCAACTTCAAGTATCTTTTTCCTTACTACTGTCTTAACTTTCCCGTTCATCGCTTTTCCGGCGAATCCTTCCGTGCAGGTGTCTTCGTTGGTTAAGGCAGCACTTACCCATGTTTGAATATTACTCATTTTCATGTCAAAATCTCTTCCCCTTAATTGCTTCATTTCTCCTAAAGATTTTCTGAGTTCACTTACTGTGTCACTTAATTCCTCCACACAGTCTTGCATGGCGCCTACCTCTCTAGGCGTCATGCCTTGACTGTGTGCCACCTTGATCATCATGGCGGATGTTGATTGGGCTGTTTCGAGGCTAACAGAGAGAGATTCATGTGCTAGAAGTTGTGGAGAAACTCCAATAGCATTTGAACGGCTTGATAATGAACTGAAACAGAGATTTGGATAAGTTGTTGACTTACATGACGTTCGTATAAACTCTGTATTTGTATGTCCGGTTGCTGGCCTTGCTGCGGAAGCTGCAGTAGTGAAGGCTAATAAAATAAGAAAGACTGTGACAAAGTTGTAATGGTTATTACAAGAACCTTCCATTTCTCTCTTTCTCTTTAGTTTTTTTGTTTCTCAATAACTAAAGCAAGTTGAGTGTGATGAAAATGGGAATGCAGGGTTCTGCATTTATAGCAAAAACTCACAAGCGGGGTCGGATGAGCAGTGAGCTTGTACTGTTCCATTTAATAGTATACAAAACAAGTTCTATTTCTATATCGTAGTTAAAGCAATGTTGACAAATTAATTCTTTTTTTTTTTCTCATTAGAAAGGCATAATCAATTGTATATTACTCTAATTTCAAGAAGAGTTAGAACCTCATTTTTTTCTTTGGCCAGAGAAAACTTTATGCTTAAATCCGATTACATTGATTTAAATTTAGATCGTTAGGAACTTGTGCAACTATCCAATGGTATACCGGCATGTGGGTGTGTTTGGTATACGAAGGGAAATGTTTTCTAAACAAATTTACTATTCCCGTTGACTTATATTCATTAAGAAAACAATTATTGATATAAGTATTTTACCAAACTATATCTATTAAATGATGTTAAGTATAAAGTCTTGGAAAAGAATTTGGAGAAAGAGTATTTAATGTTGAGGGTAAAACATGGAAAAAATAATTATTTTTTCTTGATATGTCAAAAATGACAAGTAAAAATAAAAATCTATTTTAAGAATAAGTGACGAGTAAAATGAATTGACAAAGTAGAAAATTAATGTTTGGATTGACTTATTTTTTACTGTTATTGGCTTTTCAGATCTTTTTCTATTTCTTATAATGTGTGGAAAAGATTTTTAAAAATGCTTTTAAATTCTAAGTTAAGTCCAAAATACTTAAAATAGGGTAAATGCTTAAAGTTGAATATTTCCAACAAATGAATTTTAGCTTTTAGTTTATAAGCTAATTTTAAAAATTCAATCCAAACTATATATATAAAAAAAAAAAAAAATGGAGGGCATAGACTATTTGATGGTCATAAATGGGGCTTAAACTATACTCTAAAAAAGAAGAAGATATTTTAGTGCTGGTGAAAGATGTGAATCCTGGATAATATACTTATTAATTACTTTTATAACAACGGGTTTCTTAATAAGAAGAGGAAATATCCAAATATCTAAACATTATTTGAAACAAAATATCTAAACGCTAAGTGATCTGCATCGAGAAAGTACACTGATCAAAGTTGAGCTTTAACGCATTGTGATGTGCATATAAGGAGGAGGCCCCATTATCAACATTATTGATTGCCGATAAGGAAAAACCATATGCACATAATTTCCTTAGTTATATACTTCACTTTAGATTTTATATACACAAGTGGACAAAGCTTAAAATTTTGAAGGACATCTAGCTTAAAGACACGGTTGGATTCTAACTCTTGTTATCTTTGTGTTAGAATATATGACAATATATTCTAACAGATTGTATATATTTAGTTTATATATATAGATAGGTAGTTTCCTTACTTATAGCCTGATTATACTCTTGTATTAGGTGTATATATACTAAGGATGTTAATGAAATAAATCAAGGGATTAATCTCTTTCATGGTATCAGCTGTCTAGGGCACAATCCGACCTTCTTCCTTCATCATAACCCCCTGCTGCCGCCCCCCCCCCTCCCCCCCTCTTCCTCTTCCTCTCTTCTCAATCACTATGTCTAACTCCAAATCTTCCATTCATTCTGCTCTTGCTGTGTCTAACATCAAGAACCATGTTCCCATCACTCTTGAGATGGAGAACGTCCAATATTCCACTTGGGCGGAACTCTTTAAGATTCATGCAAGATCCCATCGGGTAATTGATCATATTATTCCTCCGGCAGCGGGAACGGAGAAACGGCCTCAACAAGAGGAGGACAAAGAACTGTGGTCCACCCTTGACGCCACCGTTCTCCAATGGCTCTATGCTACTATTTCTCATGATCTTTTGCATACCATTCTTAAGCCTGACACCATGGCGATGGAGGCATGGAATCACTTGCGTGATATATTTCAGGATAACAAACACTCTCGTACTGTCACCTTTGAGTACGACCTCACTCATGTCGACATGGCGGATTTTCCGAATCTCTACCTATTGTCAACATCTCAAATCTCTGGCGGATCAATTCAAGAATGTTGGCTCCCCGGTGGCTAACGATCGTCTAGTTCTTCAATTGGTCTCTAGCCTTACCGAGCCGTACCAAGGTTTGGCCACTCTTATTCGCCAACGTGACCCTTTGCCGCAATTTTATTAAGCCCGTTCGATGCTCACTCTTGAAGAGGCTGGCCGTGCTAAGAAAGCAGCCCAAAGTTCCTCCGCTGCATTAGTTGCTCGCTCGTCCGAGGGTTCTCATGATGTTCCTGAAAATTCCTCTTCCAACCACCATACTAATGGTGGGAAGAGGAATCAAAACCGCAGCAACATTGGCGGCAGGTCTCGCGGCAGCACTGGGCAGCGTGGAGTCGGCAGAGGCTGCCGGCGATGGCGGACTGCGCAGCCGTGGTGGCGGTGGGAGGCGGCAACAGTCGCGGCAGCACTGGGCAACAATCAGAGGCGCAGCACCCTCCGCCATATTCTCCTTGGACTAGCGGGCAGCAGTGGCCATGGATGGCCTCTTGGGGTCCTTGGGCTATACCACCATGTTCATATCCGTCAACCGCTTGGTCCCGACCCAATTATGGACAGTAGCAGCTGCCACGAGCGAGTGTTCTTGGCCCCCGTCCCTAATAGGCATACACGGCAGCCCCTAACCCTACAGACATTGAGGCTGCGATGCATACTCTTGGGATCACGCCTCCGGATGTAAATTGGTACATGGACACCGGTGCCACTTCCCACATGACATCCACACAAGGTAACCTCACGTCTTATTTTAATAAGAGCATTAATCGTGGTATAATAGTTGGTAATAGTCACTCAATTCCAATTCACGACTATGGTCACACAACTTTGTCTTCCCCGTGTCCTCCCTTGCACTTAAACAATGTCCTCCATGCCCCTCATCTAGTTAAAAATTTGGTGTCCGTCCGCAAATTTACCACTGATAACTCTATCTCTGTTAATTTTGATCCCTTTGGATTTTCTATGAAGGATTTTCAGACGGGGAGGCTAGTAATGAGGTGTAACAGTCGGGGAGAGCTTTATCTAATCACCAATCCTGTCACTTCACCATCTACTTTTGCTGCTTTGGCACCTTCTCTTTGGCATGATCGTTTGGGTCACCCCGGGCGCACCTGTGTTGAATTCCCTTAGGAAGAATAAATTGATTGATTGTAATCAAAGTAGAGATGTTCGTATATGTCATTCGTGTCCTCTTGGAAAACATGTTAAGTTGTCATTTTATGCTTCGAATTCTAGCACTCTTATGCCGTTTGATATTATACATAGTGATCTTTGGACACCACTTGTTTTGAGTTCCTCCGGTCATTGATATTATGTCTTGTTTATGGATGATTATTCTAAATTCTTGTATCCTTTATCGCAAAATTCACAAACTTTTTCCACATTTTTAGCTTTCAAGACATTTATTCGAACTCACTTTGAGCGGGATATAAAGAATATCCAATGTGATAATGGCAAGGAATTTGATAATAGCCCTTTTTGGGACTTCTGTAAAACCAATGGTCTATCATTTCATTTATCCTGTCCTCACACATCCCCTCAAAACGGAAAAACCGAACGACAAGTCCGTACGATTAATAACATTGTTCGTACCTTATTGGCCCATGCTTCCCTTCTTCCTTACTTTTGGTATCATACGTTACAAATGACAACTTACCTTCTCAACATCCTTCCTCATAAACTGTTAAACTATCAATCTCATCTTAGCATTCTTTATCGGAAAGATCCATCTTATTCCCATCTTCGTGTCTTCGGGTGTTTATGTTATCCTCTCGTTCCCTCCACACTAATAACAAAACTCCAACCCCGGTCAACCCCGTGTGTTTTCTTGGGATATCCGTCACATCATCGTGGGTATAAATGCTTTGATTTGTCCTCTCGCAAAATCATCATTAGCCGTCACGTAATATTTGATGAGATGCAATTTCCTTTTGCCAAGGTACATACTCCTCAAAATCACACGTACCACTTTCTAGACGATGGACCCTCTCCATATGTGGTTCATCATCTCACTAACCCCACGAACCCACTGGCTCCACCCCTTCCTACCGCATTGCCCGCCGCCGTGCCCGGCTAAGCGGGTTTGCCTCGCTTGCGGCAGCTCGTTTCATCATTGCTAAGTCCATTGGGCAGCAGTCCGCCTCCTCTTTCCCTCTTCCTCCTGTCTCTCCTCATCGACCAACTCCCGTCTCGCACTCTAGTCTACCCTCCGGTCCTGTTACTAGAAGTAAGCATGGGATCTATAAGCCTAAGAGGTCTTTCAACCTTCATACATCCATCTCGAAATCCCCTCTACCCCGTAACCCTGTGTCTGCTCTTCGTGACCCGAATTGAAAATTGGTTATGGATGATGAATATAATGCTCTTATTAAAAATAAGACGTGGGAGTTGGTGCCCCGTCCTCCAAATGTTAATGTTATTCAGTGTATGTGGATGTTTGCTCATAAAGAAAATTTTGATGGTTCGTTTGAGCGACATAAAGCTCATCTTGTAGGTGATGGTAAAACCCAACAGGTTGGCATGAATTGTGGTGAGACGTTTAGTCCGGTTGGCAAACCGGCGACTATTCATCTCTTTCACTTTGTCAATCTATTTTTTGACTCTATCAGTAGAAGATCTCTATCATATTCAAGGGCAGAGTCACCTTAGGCGAATGGTAGTTCGATGTGCACCCTTCATCAGAAAATTATATGGTATACAGAGGTTAAATTTGATCAATATGAGTGTGTATTTAATTTGCACATTCTTCGTCAAATTACTAGCTCCGTCACTAATCATATTCACGATTGTGTTGTTGGGCGGATCTAGGGTCTGTTAGGGTGTTCATCTAAAACCCGTCGATAAAATATTACAATATATATAAAGACAGAGATTCTGAAATTCCTAAATACAAGAGTAGAGATTGGCTAGACTACATCAAAATATTTCTATTTTATTTGTTGGAATTGAATGTGAATAAAGAATTAATAGCAGATGGAATCACTGAAATCTTGTTTTGTCGTTAATATCTTTGGATTTCTTCCATTTGAAATTTGATTTGAACCAAAGATGTGGTTTAGGGAATTCAAATTAATTTCAAATTCAAATCACTAAGTATTATATTTTTAATTTTTAAATTTTTTAGTGAAAATTTTAGATCCGTCACTAGTATTGTTGCATAAGTCTCCCACATTGTTGATGAAAGGCGCACACACCACCCGGCATCGAAGAGCCATGTCGGCCACTATTAAACGAACTTAAACGGTTTGTGTGAGTTTGGTTTTGGGGGACTAGTGTTTCTCGAGGAAATGACATATATAGACAACTGCTAATAACTATTAGCAACATGTAGCCCAAAGCATTAAATAGACAAATAAAGTATTAGCACAAATTGTCCCAAAATTAATTCGGCATATTAATAGGCGTTTTTTCCCTCCATTATGAAACCAGCAGTTAATTATTAGCATAAATTAAGGAGACGTGGTTTTTTTTTTCATGGGTATATTTAACTCTTGTATTGATAAAGATGGTCATTCATTTTCCATGAAATTCACCAATTCAAAATCAGTGTATCCAAAAAAAATCAACGCACTTCAACAACAAACAGAGAAAAATAGATGACATCTTTGATAGTTTTGATTTATCATAGCGAAGAATGTGATAGTAAAAATTATTTTGTTTATTCAACAGAAGGGGTGGTTATTACAACAAATATTGATTTTGATTGATTCAAATTAATTTCAATCCATCTAAATGTCGATACTTTCATCAATTCCATTGGATTTCATGATTAGATTAATAACGATTCAACATCGATATTGATACACAATACTATGGGATTACACGTATACATCAAATTGAAAAAAAATAAATTATTTCAATGGATTCATTTAATTAATATCAAATTATCTAAATGTCAATACTTATTTTAATAGAACTCAATATGTAAAACTAATAAACAAAAAGTAAATCATATTTTATTTAAAGAAATGAAGAAGAAGAATTGAATAAATATTTACATAATCAATAAAAAAAAATACTATTCAAAAGAATCGTGTGTGTATGGGAAAGAAGAGAAAAAAAGGGGAGAAAAAAAAAAGAGCAACTTTCACATATAGCAAACATAAAAATTACATTTGTATGTTATAGCTATAGTTTGCATAATTCCACTCCATAGCAAATTTTATGTTTGCTATGGAGCTTTTAATTTGTATAATTCACTAGATACATCCAATTTTATACAAATTGTTCAGCTTTGTATAAATTCATTTATACATTGTAATTTGTATAATAAGATTTGTATTTGTATAATTATAAGTGTATAGGATGAAAATATATGTATTTGTATTTGTATATACACTTTTCTCTCGCTTTATACAAACACAAACGCATTTTATACATTTTATACTGAAATGTATAAAATGGCTAATTGTATACCGAATCAGATGGCAAAAAAATGAAATGTTTGCTGCGAATTACAAATAAAATAAACTATGGCTATAACATTTTAATTTGAATTAATAGTTTGTTATTTCATACAATTTTCCCTAAAAAAACCATTTCCCAATAAAAAAGGACACCATGTTGCACCTCCTAGAATTATTTAATTTAATTAAAAAAGAAATTTCCAATAGGTGGGCTACTAATAGCAAAATTTAATTTTTAAAAACCTTTTTTTGTCAAAAAAATAAAAGAGGGCTATATGTTGCCAATTAGTAAAATGGGATGCCATGTCGTGCCATTTTTTCTTTCAAATTATTGGTAGCAAGTGGGAGTATATATCAAGTGTTTGTTAAAAAGTTCTTGTTTTGTACTAGAATTTGTGAACTTTTACCATGTCTCATATATTTAATTTTAGGGCTCCAACCTGTTGTAAAGATATTCATACTAACGCAAGAGGAGTTGAATTATTGGATCATGACAAATTAATTTTAGTCACTCCGATTTTAAGCTAAGGTTTCAAATTTACTGAATTAGTTACCATGAACAAAGTTGATTGGATGTTCTTGTAGAATTCTCAAGAAAAGAATAAGAGAAATCAAGGATTGTATTGATATACGTTAAATTATTGAGTACATGCTTCTTGTCGAGTATATACAGTCTATTCTAGAGTATGTTTCATGGCAATTGGCATAATCCATTAGGCTTATTCATATTTTATCCATGAATATCCATATTTCTACGGATTGAAGTTTAAATTTTACCTACTTAAAATATCACTAAAATATAAGCGATTTGAACGTGTTATCAAACATGGACTCGTTTGGCTAGCATTAGTTAAAACTAATCCACGTGATGTTTAGACCTTTCCTAAATAACATGTTTAATCATGTTTTTTCCAATACGTGGTAGGGTTTCAAGAACACTAATTCATGGTATAGGTCCACTAATTAATTTGCATGGATCATGATGTTGTTTGTAGTCAGAAAAGTTCAACTGAATAAATTAGACAATTAATTAGCAGGCAATGCATATACGCGTTGCGTTAAAACCTTTTTGCCGACTAAATTTTTTTTGGATACTAAAATATTATGTACGTAATACAGCTGAAGACGTGTATCTACTTGGATATGATTTGATGGTATTAATAAGATTTAAACTTTAATAAAGATGGGTCCTATATAATACATGTATCAATTACTTTTATAGCACGACGTATTTCTAATGGAGACCATGAAATATCCAAAGGTCACGTTTTCTTATATATCTATGATATTTTCTTTTTATCGTTTAAATAATTGGTTGTGCAAAATATCTAAACACTAAAGTGTATTCGAAACAAAATATCATAAGTGTACGTATTTAAATAAAATATCTAAACTCTAAAGTGATCTGCATCAAATAAAGTACACTCACGGATCTATTATTGATATATTGCCAATAATGAAGAACTATATATAGCCTATAGGGCACGTAAAGATAACTATTACTCCCTCCGTCTCATTTTATGTGACACTTTTCGCATTTCGAGATTCAAACAAGTCAATCTTTGACCGTAAGTTTTTCATAGATCCTTTTACATTTTGAAGATTTCATACACAAATGTCCGGTCAAAGATAAACTATTTGACTCTCAAAAAACGAAAAGTGCCACATAAATTGGGACAGAGGGAGAAAATGAATTAAAACGGGTAACGATTTGATCATTTTGTGTGGGTTTGTTTTTGGGGGACCAAAGTTTCTCTATTATTTCAAATTATTATTGGCAAGTGGGAGTACTATATGACGTATAAAGTGTTTGACAAAAATTTCAATCTTTTGTGAACTTTTAATATGCGTCGCTGTTGTAAAGAACTAGGTTCAGTGAATGTTTACTACTAAAAAAACAGTGAATACCGACCTCCGGAGGTCGGTATTCCCTGTAATTCCGACCTAAAACCGACATCCCAGCTTAGGTCGGAAAAAGCTTGGTCGCTATTCAATACCGACCTCCGGAGGTCGGTATTTACCGACCTTTCGAGGTCGGTTTTTATTTTAAGTCGGAAAGTTCATTAATTTATTTTCCGACTTTCGGATGTCGGTATTTGTTACTTTTTTTATTTTTAATATATAAATTCCGACCTCCGGAGGTCAGTATTTTTATTCTTTTATTTTTCAAATTCCGACCTCCGGAGGTCGGTAATTTTATTTTTGTATTTTTAAAATTCCGACCTCGGAGTCGGTAATTTTATTTTTATTTTTAAAATTCCGACCTCCGGAGGTCTGTATTTTTATTTTTCTATTTTTTAAATTCCGACCTCCGGAGGTCGGTATTTTTATTCTTTTATTTTTCAAATTCCAACCTCCGGAGGTCGGTAATTTTATTTTTGTATTTTTAAAATTCAGACCTCGGAGTCGTATTTAATTTTTACTTTTGAAATTCCGACCTCCGGAGTCGGTATTTTAATTTTTACTTTTGAAATTTCGACCTCGGTCGGTTTCTGCTATAAAGCGCGTGACAAATTGCTGTAATTATAATTGGCCACCTGCATATTTATACCAAAACAACCCAAAGAATATAAACTTCATCCAACCAAAACAACACAATATTTTCAACATATACATTAAACTATTTCAAAATAAGCTTCATCCAACTTCAAAATACAATCAAACAATTCCAAAATATAGAAGTCTAAAATGTCAAATAGATACAACTACTCCTCATCACCCTGATCACTCTCCTTATCAGACTTATCATTCTCATCACCCTCTTGATCAGATCCATCACTGCTAGCAGGACATGGAGGAAGAATATTTTCTGATTCAAAAAGAAAAGTAAGTTGGGCTTGAAGCGCTACATACCTCTTGTTCTCTACCTCTTTTGCTGCCGCAATCTCCTCTTCTCTCTTCTTCTCTCTTTCTTCTCTCTTCTTCTCTCTTTCGGCTACAGCAGCAAGCTCGGCATTGAGATAAGCTATCTTACTCTCCATTGCAGATATTGTCTCTCTATCCCCGCCATCGAAGCTTGAGGATGATGAACCACAATACCAAGACTTCTTCTTACGTACGCCTTTTACGGATAGTCGTAGAACCTCTAATCGGTTCACCAGCACTTTGTTTCCAAAGATTCTCGTTTTCTTCTTGTGTAAATGGTCTGTCCCGACTCTTAAGAGGTAGAGTAGCATGATATTCCTGAGATATTCGTATATACTTATCCTGTAATTTAAACAAAGAACTCTACGAATAAGAATGTAATATATACAAGGAAAAGAAAAAAAAAATTAGCTTGAATGGAGTTCTTACATATGTCTCTTGAGCACGTGGCTCAATCCATCTTTCTTCTTCTGTGGGGTTCGTACTCTTCTTAATGTGAGTAACCTTGAACTACATTAGTTTTGATTTAATTCCAACAACTAAATTCACCAACTAAACGACATTATTTATTTTAACTTGTTTAAATAACTTAACAACTTATTAACTTTAACTACATTAGTTTTGACTTAATTCCAACAACAAAATTCACTAACTAAACCACATTATTTATTTTAACTTGTTTAAATAACTTAACAACTTTTTAACTTTAACTACAATAGTTTTGACTTAATTCCAACAACTAAATTCACCAACTAAACGACATTATTTATTTTAACTTGTTTAAATAACTTAACAACTTTTTAACTTTAACTACATTAGTTTTGACTTAATTCCAACAACTAAATTCACTAACTAAACCACATTATTTATTTTAACTTATTTAAACACCTTAACAACTTTTTAACTTTAACTACATTAGTTTTGATTTAATTCCAACAACTAAATCCACCAACTAAATGACATTATTTATTTTAAGTTATTTAAACACCTTAACAACTTTTTAACTTTAACTACATTAGTTTTGATTAAATTCCAACAACTAAATTCACCAACTAAACCGCATTATTTATTTTAACTTGTTTAAATAACTTAACAACTTTTTAACTTTAACTACATTAGTTTTGACTTAATTCCAACAACCACATTCACTAACTAAACAACATTATTTATTTTAACTTGTTTAAATAACTTAACAACTTTTTAACTTTAACTACATTAGTTTTGATTTAATTCCAACTACTAAATTCACCAACTAAACGACATTATTTATTTTAACTTGTTTAAATAACTTAACAACTTTTTAACTTTAACTACATTAGTTTTGACTTAATTCCAACAACTAAATTCACTAACTAAACCACATTATTTATTTTAACTTATTTAAACACCTTAACAACTTTTTAACTTTAACTACATTAGTTTTGATTTAATTCCAACAACTAAATCCACCAACTAAACGACATTATTTATTTTAACTTTTTGAAACAACTTAACAACTTTTTAACTTTAACTACATTAGTTTTGATTTAATTCCAACAACTAAATTCACCAACTAAACGACATTATTTATTTTAACTTGTTTAAATAACTTAACAACTTTTTAACTTTAACTACATTAGTTTTGACTTAATTCCAACAACTAAATTCACCAACTAAACGACATTATTTATTTTAACTTGTTTAAATAACTTAACAACTTTTTAACTTCAACTACATTAGTTTTGACTTAATTCCAACAACTAAATTCTCTAACTAAACCACATTATTTATTTTAACTTGTTTAAATAACTTAACAACTTTTTAACTTTAACTACATTAGTTTTGACTTAATTCCAACAACTAAATTTACTAACTAAACCACATTATTTATTATAACTAATTTAAATAACTTAACAACTTTAACTAGTTTAGTTTTGACTTAATTCCAACAACTAAATCCTCCAACTAAACAACATTATTTATTTTAACTCATTTAAACAACAAAACAACTTTTTAACTTTAACTACATTAGTTTTGACTTAATTCCAACAACTAAATTCACTAACTAAAGCTAAGCATCAACACTAGATGGACACAAATCGATCTTGCAAGAAAATCAATTTTGTCATCAATAGGATCAACTAGTGTTGGTACTTATGCTTAACAAACACATTAAATTAAAGTTAAGTGTCAACACTAGATGGACACAAATCGATCTTACAAGAAAATCAATTTTGTCATCAATAGGATCAACTAGTGTTGGTACTTAATTATGCTTCACAAACACATTATTCCTAAACTAAAGCTAAGCATCAACAGTAGATGGACACAAATCGATCTTGCAAGAAAATCAATTTTGTCATCAATAGGATCAACTAGTGTTGGTACTTATGCTTAACAAACACATTAAATTAAAGTTAAGTGTCAACACTAGATGGACACAAATCGATCTTGCAAGAAAATCAATTTTGTCCTCAATAGGATCAACTAGTGTTGGTACTTAATTATGCTTCACAAACACATTATTCCTAAACTAAAGCTAAGCATCAACAGTAGATGGACACAAATCGATCTTGCAAGAAAATCAGTTTTGTCATCAATAGGATCAACTAGTGTTGGTACTTATGCTTAACAAACACATTAAATTAAAGTTAAGTGTCAACACTAGATGGACACAAATCGATCTTGCAAGAAAATCAATTTTGTCATCAATAGGATCAACTAGTGTTGGTACTTAATTATGCTTAACAAACACATTATTCCTAAACTAAAGCTAAGCATCAACACTAGATGGACACAAATCGATCTTGCAAGAAAATCAATTTTGTCATCAATAGGATCAACTAGTGTTGGTACTTATGCTGAACAAACACATTAAATTAAAGTTAAGTGTCAACACTAGATGGACACAAATAGATCTTGCAAGAAAATCAATTTTGTCATCAATAATATTCAAGTTTAGTTAAATATAAACTTCAAATCCAAGAATATTAGTTTTATATATATATATTCAAGTTTTAGTAAGTTCAAGTTTCAATTCAAGTTCATATCTAATTTCTAAACTTAATTAGTTATATATTCAAGCTAATTAGCTCCAAATTCAAACTAGCTAGCTAGTTTCCGAAATTCAAACTATTAATTAGCCTAAAATATCAAATATAATTCAAACCATTAGTTCTAAATTCCAAATTCAAACTAGTCTTAAAATCACAAATTGAAAGTACTCCTAGAATTCAAAAACCAAACTATAATGCTAAAATCCCAAATTGAAACTATTAGTAGTCCTAAAATCTCAATAATAATTCAAACTAGTCCTAAATTCAAAATTCAAACTAGTCTTAAAATCACAAATTCAAACTAGTCCTAAAATCCCAAAATCTAACTAGTGCTAAAATCCTAATTCAAACTAGCTAGCTATTCCTAATCCCAAATTCAAACTATTAGTCCTAAAATCTCAATAATAATTCAAACTAACTCAAATAATACCCAAATTTAAACAACTCCCCAAATATAATTCAAACTAACTCTAACATTAAAATTTTCAATTCACAATCAACAAACACAAACTAACAATCAAATAATCCCTAATTCAAACTAACAATCAAAAACCCTAAATCATTCACTTACTAATTAACTAACAATCAATAAAAAAACCAATTCAATACACTAATTAACAAATTCAACACTCAAATTGAAAGAAATTAAAACTAATATTATGAAACCCTAACCTTGAATTAAAGGAGAAGGGCAGTGGGTCGGGATGGAGGCGGCGCCGGTCGAGATGAAGGCTCCGGTGACCTCCTGCTGCTGGCCGGTGTGAGCTGCCGGTGCGAGTTGCCGGTGCTGCTGCAGCCTATGCGTTGTACTGTTAGCGCTATTGATCGAGGCGGCGCACCGGTCGGGATGGTGGCGCCACCTCCTGCTGCTGCGCTGGTCCGAAATCTGTGGGGTCAAGGCGGTCGGGGATCTGTGCTTGTCGGACGACGTGAGAGAGGAGTGGGAGAACTTGGAGTGAAAAAAACAGACTTAAAGGTTTTGAGATTATAATTCTTTTTTAAAAAGAAGTGTTAATTTACCGATCACGGAATGTCGGTATTATTTAAATTAAATAATAATTTAAATATACTGACATCTTAAGGTCAGTATTTAATAATTTGTTTTAATATAAACTCACCTCTTGAGGCCGATTTTATTTATTACAATTATATATGTATATTATATATATTTAAATTAATTTAACTATGCATCAACAAAAGTTTAATTTAATAAATTTAATTTTATTGATCAATTTAATTTTTATAAATCTAAATTATATACCTTCTAATTATATAAATTTAATTTTATTGATAATTTATCAATATCAAATTTAATATAGAAATCTCCTTGAATTGATCATCGGTATTTCTTTAATTGATAATGTATTTCATATCTGAACCACTAATATATAAGACTACATTTGTTAAACTGCTCGAGGAGTATATAATTAATTAAAATATTTCATATTTCAATGAATTATCCTTTACATGTCATTGCCTACGATATGATCACTACACTTGACATCCATTCAAGATCGAACGTAATAATCTTGATAGAATTACTTGCTTTGTACAGTAATTTACTACGTTCTATTGTCTATTTCATAAAACGAAATAAGACATTGAAGGTTATACGTACAAATAATTAAACAATTAATTATATAAATATAAAGTTTATAATTAATTGTTATCATGACATTTGACGAATATTATCTCACATTTCATACTCAAATGGAGTATATGTTAGCACTTCACCTCTACATCATTACATGAGATTTTAAGTTCATGATTTGACGACGGATTGATAGAATTTGTACATTACCACTAATATATAAGACTTGATTTGTCAAACTATTCGAGAAATATATAATTAATAAACGTATTTCATAAAACAGACCTCCGAATGTCGCTTTTATTAAAAGTAATTAGATTTAATAAAAAATACCGACCTCATGAGGTCGGTATCACATTAAATTTTAAGATAAATAAAAAGTAATCAGGTTAATTAAATAATATTGACATCCGAAGGTCGGTATTTTATATTAGTTTATATTTTAACTTATATAAAACCGTCATTCGGATGATGATTTATTTAAAGAAAATATTAATTTATTAATTTTTTTGGAAGTCACTATATAAATATTTTAATGAAAATTAATATAATTACATACTATTTAATTTTACCGACTTTCGGAAGTCCATATTATAATTTTTTATTTTTTTATTTTACACAAAACCATCCTTCGGAAGACGATTTAAATAAAATTAATTCAAAATATTTCTCAATTTTGTTTTTAATATTTAATTGGGAAAAAATAAAATATTTTTATTTATTTATTTATTTATTTATTTAATATCGAATTACACTGAATTTTGCCTTCAACCAAGCCTTTCCGTTTCGAAATAGAGAAAGATCACTTTGAAAAGTAAGCCCGATGGGCAATATGGGGGTGGGTCAGGGTGAGAGAGAGGACTGAGAGTGGAGTAACAGATGCCTTAGGGTTTTGATACTATATCATTCTTTTTTTAAGAGAAGTGTTTAATTTACCGACTACGGGATGTTAATATTATTTAAATAAAATAATAATTTAAATATACCGACCTCTTAAGGTCGGTATTTATTAATTTATTTTAATATAAACTCATCTCTTGAGGTTGATTTTATTAATTAAAATTACATTTATAAATTAAAATTTTATATATATATATATATTTAATTTAACTACACATCAACAGAAGTTTAATTTAATAAATTTAATTTTATTGATCAAGTTAATTTTATAAATTTAAATTATACACCTCCTAATTATATAAATTTAATTTTATCGCTCAACAAATTGAAGTTTATCAATATCAAATTTAATATATAAATCTCCCTGAATTGATCATCGGTATTTCTTTAATTGATAATGTATTTCATATCTGAGCCAAATATATATATATATATATATATATATATATATATATATATATAAGACTTGATTGTTAAACTGCTCAGTGAGTATATATAATTAATCAACGTATTTCATACTCCGATGAATTATCTTTTACATGTCATCATTGCCTACGATATTATCACAACACTTGACATCCATTCATGATCGAACGTATATTATAATATTATCTCGCATTTCATACTCAAATAGATTATATTATATGTTAATTAACTATTCACCTCTACATCATGACATGATATATTAAGTTCATCATTTGACAACAGACTGATAGAATTTGTACATTACTCTGCAAATATAAGTATAATTATCTCTTAATTCATATCAACGTAGTTTCATACTCTAAATATGGATTATAGATATTTTTTTATTTATTCCATGAATTTTAACTTTTTATTTATAAAAGTATACAAAATTGTTACACTCTTTTAAACAATTAATTGTATGTGTAGAATGAAAATTTAGTATTATGCTAGCAAAATTATGATTTATAGGAACAGTTTTAACAAACCGACCTCCGGATGTCGCTTTTATTAAAAGTAATTAGATGAAATAAAAATACCGACCTCATGAGGTCGGTATTTTATATTAATTTATTTTTTAACTTATATAAAACTGTCATCCGGAAGACGATTTATTTAATGAAAATTAATTTAATTACATACTATTTAATTTTACCAACTTTCGGAAGTTGGTATTATAATATATTTTTTTTGTTTTTTATTTTACGCAAAATCGTCCTCCGAAAGACGATAAAATTAAATCAATATATTTAATTGAGAAAAAAATAAAATATAGTTATTTATTTATTTTATTTAATACCGACATCAAGAGGTCGGTTTTGATTGTATTGAAAAATACCGACCTCCAGAGGTCGGTATTTTGATTTCTGTATTTTTAAAATTCTGACCTCGGGAGGTCGGAAATTTTATTTTTGTATTTTTTAAATTCCGACCTCCGGAGATCGGTATTTTTATTTTTGTATTTTTTAAATTCGGTAAATTTATTTTTGTATTTTTTAAATTCCAACCTCCGGTGGTCGGTATTTTTATTTTTGTATTTTTGAAATTCTGACCTCCGGAGGTCGGTAATTTTATTTTTGTATGTTTTAAATTCCGACCTCCGGAGGTCAGTATTTTTATTTTTGTATTATTTAGATTCCGACCTCCGGAAGTCGGTATTTTTATTTTTGTATTTTTCAAATTCCGACCTCCCGAGGTCGGTAATTTTATTTTTATATTTTTTAAATTCCGACCTCCGGGGGTCGGTATTTTTATTTTTGTATTATTTAGATTCCATACAAATACCGACCTCCGGAGGTCGGTATTTTTATTTTTGTATTTTTTAAATTCCGATCTCCGGAGGTCGGTATTTTTATTTTTGTATTTTTGAAATACTGACCTCCGGAGGTCGGTAATTTTATTTTTGTATTTTTTAAATTCCGACCTCCGGAGGTCGGTATTTTTATTTTTTATTATTTAAATTCGACCTCGGAGTCGGTAATTTTTTTTGTATTTTTAAATTCCGACCTCGGAGTCGGTATTTTATTTTGTATTATTTAAATTCCGACCTCCGGAGGTCGAATTTTATTTTGTATTTTTGAAATTAATCGTCATTCGGATGACGATTTATTTAAAAATATTAATTTATTAATTTTTTGGAAGTACTATATAAATATTTTAATGAAAATTAATATAATTACATACTATTTAATTTCTTGACTGAAGTCCATATTATAATTTTTTATTTTTTTATTTTACACAAAACCATCCTCCGGAAGACGATTTAAATAAAATTAATTCAAAATATTTCTCAATTTTGTTTTTAATATTTAATTGAGAAAAATAAAATATTTTTATTTATTTATTTATTTATTTAATACCGAATTACACCGAATTTTGCCTTCAACCAAGCCTTTCCGTTCCGAAATTGAGAAAGATCACTTTGAAAAGTAAGCCCGATGGGCAAGATGGGGTGGGTCAGGGTGAGGGAGAGGACTGAGAGTGGAGTGAGAGATGCCTTAGAGTTTTGATACTATATCATTCTTTTTTTAAGAGAAGTGTTTAATTTACCGACCACGGGATGCTGATATTATTTAAATAAACTAATAATTTAAATATACCGACTTCTTAAGGTCGGTATTTATTAATTTATTTTAATATAAACTCATCTCTTGAGGTTGATTTTATTAATTAAAATTACATTTATAAATTAAAATTACATATATATATATACATATATATATATATATATATATACCTCCTAATTATATAAATTCAACAGAAGTTTAATTTAATAAATTTAATTTTATTGATCAAGTTAATTTTATAAATTTAAATTATATACCTCCTAATTATATAAATTTAATTTTATCGATCAACAAATTAAAGTTTATCAATATCAAATTTAATATATAAATCTCCTTGAATTGATCATCGGTATTTCTTTAATTGATAATGTATTTCATATCTGAGCCACTAATATATATATATATATATATATATATATATAAGACTTGATTTGTTAAACTACTCAGTGAGTATATATAATTAATCAACGTATTTCATACTCCAATGAATTATCCTTTACATGTCAGCATTGCCTACGATATTATCACAACACTTGACATCCATTCAAGATCGAACGTATATTATAATATTATCTCGCATTTCATACTCAAATAGATTATATTATATGTTAATTAACTATTCACCTCTACATCATGACATGATATATTAAGTTCATCATTTGACAACAGACTGATAGAATTTGTACATTACTCTGCAAATATAAGTATAATTATCTCTTAATTCATATCAACGTAGTTTCATACTCTAAATATGGATTATAGATATTTTTTTATTTATTCCATGAATTTTAACTTTTTATTTATAAAAGTATACAAAATTGTTACACTCTTTTAAACAATTAATTGTATGTGTAGAATGAAAATTTAGTATTATGCTAGCAAAATTATGATTTATAGGAACAATTTTAACAAACCGACCTCCGGATGTCGCTTTTATTAAAAGTAATTAGATGAAATAAAAATACAGACCTCATGAGGTCGGTATTTTATATTAATTTATTTTTAACTTATATAAAATTGTCATCCAGAAGACGATTTATTTAATGAAAATTAATTTAATTACATACTATTTAATTTTACCAACTTTCGGAAGTCGGTATTATAATATATTTTTTTGTTTTTTATTTTACGCAAAATCGTCCTCCGAAAGACAATAAAATTAAATCAATATATTTAATTGAGAAAAAAATAAAATATAGTTATTTATTTATTTTATTTAATACCGACATCAAGAGGTCGGTTTTGATTGTATTGAAATATACCGACCTCCAGAGGTCGGTATTTTGATTTCTGTATTTTTAAAATTCTGACCTCGGGAGGTCGGTAATTTTATTTTTGTATTTTTTAAATTCCGACCTCCGGAGATCGGTATTTTTATTTTTGTATTTTTGAAATTCTGACCTCCGGAGGTCGGTAATTTTATTTTGTATTTTTTAAATTCCGACCTCGGAGTCGGTATTTTTATTTTGTATTTTGAAATTGACCTCAGTCGGTAATTTTATTTTTGTATTTTTCAAATTCCGACCTCCGGAGGTAATTTTATTTTTGTATTTTTCAAATTCCGACCTCCGGAGGTCGGTATTTTCCGGAGGTAATTTTATTTTTGTATTTTTTAAATTCCGACCTCCGGAGGTCGGTATTTTTATTTTTGTATTATTTAAATTCCGATCTCGGAGTCGGTATTTTATTTTGTATTTTGAAATTCGACCTTGAGATCGGTAATTTTATTTTTGTATCTTTTAAATTCCGACCTCACGAGGTGAATTTTTATTTTTTGTATTTTTTTAATTCTGACCTCCGGAGGTCGGTAATTATATTTTTGTATTTTTTAAATTCTGACCTCCAGATGTCGGTATTTTATTTTCCTGCTTTATTTTGCATAAACTATTGTGTAATAAACTAACCGACCTCCTAATGTCGCTAAGTATTTGGATGAAATAAAAATACCGACCACATGAAGTCGGTATTTTATATTAATTTAATTTATATAAACTGTCATCTGAAAGACGATTTATTTACGCAAAACCTTCCTCCAGAAGTTAATAAAATTAAATCAAAATATTTCTCAATTTTGTTTTTTATATTTAATTGAGAAAAAAAAATAAAATATTGTTATTTATTATTTTATTAATACCGACATCAAGAGGTTGGTTTTTATTGTAATTCATTTTTTAGGGAAAAATTCCGACCTCCAGAGGTCGGAATTTTGCTTTCCCGCTTTATCTTGCATAAAAATCGACTACTTGTAGTCGGTTTCCTAAAGTTTTTTTAATTTCTTATTCTTTTTAAGAATACCAACCTCCGGAGGTCGGTATTCACTGTTTTTTTAGTAGTGCGATAACCGTATATAATAAGGAAGCAAAAGGCATAAAAACAAAGTAATATAGTGTGGCAAATGGGCAGGTTGAGTCAAATTTAGGTGGGTTAACATAATAATTGGGTAAGATCCAATCCAACTCAACACAAATTTGGTTGGATCAAAATGGACTAGTAATGGGTTACATAACGGGTGAACACTCAACCCAACCAATTTTTACTAAACTTAATTGGTTACTTGGCCTTTTAAAATATTTTAGTACCTAATAAATTATTATTGTTCTTTTTATTGCTATATTTAACATATCAAATTGAAAGAAAAAAAATTAAAAATATTTTGACAATATTTCTAATGAGTCAATTCGAGTTACATATCAACTAAACTCTTAATGGGTTGGATTGAAATGGGTTGAACTTATGAATGGGCGAGTCAATAATCCGTTAAACTTAAATGGGTTGGATGGATTGAGTTTGATTTTGTCACCCCTAACTCCTAAGCACATATATAGTACATCGTCTGTGATATTAGCAAGATCATCTTTTCACAAAATACTATATTTGTCCCTAATTACTTGTTCATTTTTTATCTGGAACACTTATTAAGAAAATAATGATTGACATAGTGCATTCACCATTTTATCCCTATTAATTATAAAGTGAATGAATTAAAAATTTAAGATTTTCAAAAAGTTCTACCTTTTTCAAAATTTATTAATTGAGGGTATAATATGTAAAAAAATATTAGGGACAGAGGGAGTATATCTTTTACTCCCTCCATTCATATTTACTTATCCACTTTACAAAAAATAGTTGTACAACAATACTTGTCCAATTTGGAAAATCAAGTTATACTTTACCCTTTTGCGTCTATTTTACCCTTGGTATTAAATATTATTCAATACATAATACATTTCTCAAAGCATTACATTTAATATATTCAAAGGGTAATATAGTAATATGACTCCTAGTATTTATTGTTTCTGAAGGTGTTTGTCAAGTAAATAATACTACAAAGATACTTCAATTAAGACCTTTTGTCCCATTTTCATTAAAACATATATTTTGGACCCAATCAAGTGGCAGTACATGTTTCATGTGTTGGACAAGAATTACATCTTTTGTTATACCAAGTGCATATCACTTTTATTATGACTCATTTTCTTAGGGCTTTCCTACTCTGGTTTAAAACGTTTTCAAAATTGTCATGAACTAAGTATAATTTACTACAAATTCGATAGTGATCTAATGACTTTAGATGAAATTGTTTGCTAAGGCCTAAGTTAGTCTGGCTCGCTTTAAAAGGAATTTAAAATATATCTCCTCTTCGAAAATGCCTCAAGTAGGGGGTGGGGGTACATATCGAATATTGAATATCGAACAAAAGTTAGTTCGATTTGGGTTTTCGATCTTGTTTCTAATTAATTCGTTCTGCATTCGATCATCATTTCATACAACACGTATAATTGGGATCACACAATTGCGGTGCTTAGTTTAACCAAAAAAAATTGCAATGCAATATACATGCATAAAATTCCACTTGCGCTAACCTTATTTATTATATTTGATTTGACCTTGCCTTTTCTTTTCCTTGCACAGTTGCACGTCATTTGTAACTAAATACTCCTTATATTCCTATTTATGTTTTTAAGTTTGATTGGAAATTGAAATCTTTAATTTTTTTTAAAATGAAATTTATATATTTGTATACTATGTAAAAAATATTATAAGTCACACTCAGTGTTTTAAAAAGCGGGAGCGTGAGACAGGACGTTTTACTTAGTATTGGGTGAGGCGTATGCTTCGAGACGTGGGGCGTATACGCGTAAGCTCTATGGATCTTTAAATTTTTAATTTACAATATAGTATAATAATATAACAACACAACATTATAAAAATACATCAATACTTTGAAATAATTACAAACATGATTAAGGAAACTCATAGAAAATAAAACTTCTAACATGATTATACAAATATAAATAATCTAATATATTAACTTTCTATTAATAAAAAAATCATTATTTCTAAAAATATTTTTTTTATTATACTATACAATTTACCCCCCCCCCCTCCCCCTAAAAGAAAATAATTAATAATACTTACTAGTATTATAATAAAAATATCACTCCATTATGAATAAAAATAAAATTACTTTCAAATAGGTAAATAAAATATGATAATTTTGAGGCATATGACAAAATCATGAAGACTAATGATAAGTGAAAGTAAAATGTCGCTATGTATTTTTACAAGAAATGTTACGTAATATATAATCACATTTACAGTATTACCAAATAGTAGATGTAATACTACAACATGTTATTTGAGTTGCTCTCAATCTTCATATCTCTATAGATTAAAAAATTGCTTAAGTATCATTTACTTATTCAAGAATTATGAGGGTCAACAATGTTAACTAAAGATTTTAACACATAATTTGTGTAAGATCTGTTAGACGAGCGCCAAGCATTGGACGTTGGGCGTGATTAAGGCATACAGTCAGGCGCTTATGTCACGATGCAGACTGTCGTGATTGGCACTCACACTAACCCTTTGGTGGGAGAACCATTAATACTAATTAGCTAACCCAAGAACTACACAACTTAATCACATACTAGGCATTTAAAGATACGGAAGCAAGTATAAATGCAAGAGTCAGTAGAGTTCCCATAAACTCCAAAAGATCTAACAACGACTAACAAAACATTGCGAAAATTATTCCCTAGAATTTGAAAGTCAATGTACCAAAACTCTAACAAAGAATCATAAGTCTAAAGGAAATGGGTACAACCTAATTAAACATAAGGAAAACTAAAGTACTAGTCTAAGTCTGAATAGTAATGGACTAAACATAACGAAAGCTCATGGCAGCCTGGAAGAACTGGCTCACCATGAATTCGATCAATCACTAGTCTTCTAAACGAGGTCTGTTAGTAGCCGCCTGAAGATGTCACATACTCAAAAAAGAAAGAGCAAGTGCAGTATTAGTACACAACCGCAGTGTACTGGTAGGATCACACAGCTATCCCAATAAGTGAAACATATGCAATTAATCACAACATAATAAAACATGCATATACCAAACATATACAATATCAGTCATCTTATCAAGATCAACGAACAATTCCACATTCTCGAAATACATCAATATAACAAGTCAATGGTCCACTCAAGGAACCCACACCCAAACTCTTAGTGTACTGGTACGTGATACCCGATCCAAATTAGTGTGTCGGACGTGACACTCGATCCCATATATGCGCCGAAACGTGGCACCCGATCCAAGTTAGTGTGTTGGAACGTAACACCGATCTATTCAACAAGTCACAATCACAATGTACATTCTCATAATCATACAATCAAGTGTTGATCCTTTGTATACAATTATTCATTATACTCATTTACGATTAGTGTGATCAATAATGCAACATTCACATACATACATGCATTAAAATGAAGTAATTACTAACATACATCACACCAACATGAAATCACAACCATCACCTACCTCGAACAAAGCTTGAATCCTCCTAATAAACTTGATTCTTCCGTTTCCAGATTGTTTTCGCTTGTTCTTGGTTTACAAACAATCAGTATAATACGGGGATAAATAATTAAGGTCTAATTTACCCAGATTATGACAAACTCAATAACCCAAGACCCAATTTATGATCCTAAGGTGCAGCTAGGGCTTTTCTCACCATCCAAAACCGTTCAAAGCCCTTCCCCAGTGATATACAATCAAGATTTTACGTTTTACGGATCGAAAAACGGAATTTGGGAGCGAAAACCTTACCTTTAGCACCAAATTTCGTGGAAAACTGTTAAGAACTCGTCTGGGGTCGTCTCCTAGCTCTCAAAACCGAATGTTGCAGAAAAATAACATTTTTGGGGTTTATTTCCGACTTAAGTCGCGACTGTCCCGCCACAGTGGACTCATCCCGCTACAACGGCCTCGCCTTGGCGGGAAAAATCTCGCATTGGCGGCTTGCACGGAAACAGAGAGCTAATTTAAGAGTTTCAAACCTACATTTCACAACATACCTTTATCCCATGACACTAAGAAACTACCCGTTCACGAGTTCTACTCACCCGAATTCAATTTCGTAAAGTCGTACGGGTTCCTTAATGTCTTAGCTATCTACTCATGTGATCAAATTCATAATTAGATCTCCCATTTGTTACCATATTTCCTTAGACCTCACTGACTCCGATTTCGTCCAAATCTGAATTAGGTTGGGAAATTTCAACTTACTACCAAAAAGTTTTCCGGGCCAAAATTTTTCCCCGTTGGCTTTTCTATAACGACGGGAACAGGTCGTTACAGCTTAGGGCGTAAGTCTTACAGAACTAAGCCCCACACTTGAGTCTCAGAGCGTTTTGCTAGAGCCCCACCCCAGGACGAGCCCCGAGGTGAGTCCCAACAAATTTTTTTAAAACACTGGTCTCACTAATTGACAATCCAAAATAATTAAAAGATATATACAAAATTTACAACTTGTTTGAATATTGAAATTCGGAATATGTCACACAAATTGAACGGAAAAAGTAATTGAATTGACAGCTCATGAGTCAAAATGTTTTGAAGCGTCATTTTGGTAAAACTGAAGATGAACTTACTCGGCTTTGGGCTCCAATAGCATCACATGGAAATGACAAAGTTTGTTTTGATTATTGTCACTAAAATTTATAATATTGTACTTTTAATTCAATGCTATGTAATAGCGAAAAAAATTATTCAGAGTAATGATCAATTTGGTGTGATCGTATTATTATCTTTTTTTTTTCTTATTTTAACTTTGGTTATTATTTAATAACAGTATTTTATATATCCTTTACCTTACTTGTTTTAATGATATGATCTATAAATATTTTATGCATAAAGAAAATATAGTACAACATTAAAATAAATACATTATAAAACCATGCATATAACAACCATCCAAACAAACTATCAGTCTCATGCGGTCAATTGGATTATTGAAAATAAAAGGAAATACAGTAAAATATGGGTTGGGGGCTGGGGCATGTTTGGAGAAGTCAGTAATCAACTTTATAGAAATATCAGGATACTAAAATCGAAAATCTAACCAAATATTGACACTTCAAAAATTTTACTTTCAAAATTTAATCAATAACAAAAATAAAAAAAAATCGAACTAATTCAAATCGATTCAATTTTCGATTTCTATGCACTCACGTAACTCAAGTGGCACATATTCGAACACAGATAAGGAGTTCACAATGTGGATATATATATATATATATATATATATATATATATATATATATATACTAGTAAAAAATTAGTAAATACCATTCAATTAATTAACTAAGATTAAAAGAGGAAAGAATAGTTCAATGCACAAATCACAAATGAGTTATTTTGCTAGTTGGTGGACATTTTTGCATTAAAGACGTAAAATTTGAAACCTCGAAAAGAAAAAAGACGACTTTATATTTTAGCCCTCTTGAATTCACATAATCAAATTTAAGTACTTTATATTGCTTGGTAAATCATAAAGTACATATTTATGATCAACTTAGACGCATGACATTCAAATTGTCTTTAGTAAAAAAACCAAAGTACATAATTTCGAAATTAAAATTCTAATAAAAAGCATAAATTAGAAAAGTACAACATATTCATGTGTGATATGTTGTTCTTCTTCATATTTAATTTGTGAATCCTCCTCCATCTTAGTGCAACACAACAACGATCTGATCACCATTCTTTAACCTATTCTTCATAAAAAATAGAAACACGAAAAAATATTAAAGTTATACAATTTTAAATTAACGATAAATTAAATTAAGTTAGAAAATTAAGGTCTTACTTCATCAATAGTCTTTGTTGGTGAAACACGTTTTCCATCGAAGAGAAATCGAACTGTTTTGTAATCCATTTGTTTTTCTTACAGTATATCTCGAAGATTTTCTTAATAATTGTATCAGGTGACACATTAAAAATGTTAATTGATCCATCCTATAAAAATAAAAATAAAAATTAGGAACATAAAAATTTTAAAAATTATATTAGAGAATGAAATGATGAACCTGAGATTGAACATGGATTTCAATTGTTGTGGTTTCATCAACTGGACTCTTATTTTCTGACATTTTTTCTTTGTTATTTTTTATTGGTGAAAATGAAGGATATTATACCAGTTTATATAGGAGATGAGAAGGAAAAAATAATAAATGAAATGATATAAAATATTAAAGCAATTTATGGTCCTCTGTCCTCTTTGTACCAAAAAAAAAGATTTAAGATATATTTCAATGTATGAATTGTTTGATTGATACGGAGTTTAAAAATGAAATTAATATTTTTGAAATTTATGGTCAAAAATAAAATTTAGATATTTGTGTGGTTATGAATTATCTTATTAATTAATAGAAAATAAGAAGTTTAAACTTAGATTGTTCTAGAAGACTATAAACACTTTAGTTATGACACAAAAATAAATTAAATATTCAAAAAATAGATTATATCTTAAGAAATAAATAAGGGTAGATAGTAAAATTTCCTTTTTTTAAAGGATGTGTAATGAAAAATAAGAAAGCATTGTTATTGACTAATGTGATTTCATTTTTAAATATTAATCGTACTTCGTTAAAAGGTTGTGTTGTTTATACGATGACATCGATTTATATGGTGGCTACACATGTGAATTGAATTTAGAATGTACGTAGACTTTATTTTTATCTTTGTGGGAGATAAAAGTTATTTTCGAAAGACTATCAGTTCAAAAAGAATGTTACTAATGCAAGATTGAAAGAAAAATGTAACAACCGCAAGATAGAAAACAAATAAAGCAACAAATAGTATTAAACGTAGAATAATAAGAACCTATGTAGTTACTAAATAATTCTACCAATAGTGAGAAGAGGAAAGGATGAGGCTAGCCCCTATTCTCGTACATAAAGAGGGACAACACTAGCTACCTACTAACTTTTTAACCTAGTCTATGATCTCAATAACTTTTTATTTAGGGTCATGTCCACGTTATCCGATTAAATATTTCGTAAAAGCTTTAGTTTTATATTTTTCCTCAAATTGATTCACACTTATAAATTACTAGACACAAGTGTCCGTGCTAGCGCGGGCCCAATATCTATTATTTTTTTTGTCTCACTTTATGTTATATAGATAAAATTTAGAGAGCCAATTAAATTTGATATGATTTTAAAATATTTTAAATTGTTAATTATGGTAAATTATAATACTTTTTACGTAATTTTTAAATAATATATGTTACTTCCCTTGTCCCAATATATGTAGCACAAATACAATTTCAAAAGTCAATATGTTGTTAATAATTGAGATTTATAATACTATGTATGTAGTTTCCAAATTAAAATAATACATGTTACTTCTTTTGTCCCATTTTATGTGACATAGATATATTAATTTTATGAATCAATCGAACTTTTTTTTTTATAAACAATCAATTTTTTATATGAATTTTAAGTTGTCAATTAACATGACTTATAGTATTTTTTAACTCAATTTTTAGATATAT
The DNA here is from genome assembly GCA_035578085.1 of Solanum pinnatisectum. Lineage (NCBI taxonomy): Eukaryota > Viridiplantae > Streptophyta > Magnoliopsida > Solanales > Solanaceae > Solanum > Solanum pinnatisectum. The sequence continues at coordinate 35,858,589 of CM069078.1, forward strand.
AAGAAAATAAAAAAATAAGATAAATAAATTAAAACGAAGATAAAAAAATAAAGAAATGCATATGTAACTGTGGAACCACACAGGTGAAGCAAGTATATCAACTGCCACCTCTGTGGTTATCCACACTTATATATAAGTAGTAGATATATTTCCTGATTGAATGCACTTTTCAGCAGAGCTGTAAAGGGTAAACATGGCCCTATGCCCTTAATTTTGACATCACTATCAACTTGTGCAAGAGGCTTTACTCCTAAATCGACAAGTTTCGAGACAGAGCTTAACCAATTTTTTGTTTAACCAATGGACTATTCCAAAAATTAATATTAAAATCATTTATGACTATAGTTGGTTTGATAAAATCTCTAAGAAACAGTTGATTAAAACTACCGAACAATCTTTGGCATTAAATTCGTCAGAACAGACTATTCGTTTATTAAACAAGTGATATATCGACTTATATAAACTTCAGTATAATTTCTTGCATATTGGCATGATCCAAATTGCTTTTAAGCCTTTGACCCTTAAAGGGTTACCTGAGATATTTTTAACTGCTTTACGTGATGCTAGAAATTTAAATTTTAGACAATCTTTAATAGGTTTGATTGAATCTATTGTGGCATATGGTCTAGTATACTTTAATACTCAGCCGAATTTGCAGTTATCTTTAACTGACGCTAATATTCTTGATGCTTTAACTTTAATGTTAAAACGCATGGTTATAATTATGCACCTGGATCTGAATTAATTTGTTTGTCTTATAGAATCTATTTCAAATTGCTTTCTACTTTAAATCCAAGATGTAAGTTATATGATACATCTGCTGAAACTATTTTAGTAGAAACTAATTTTGCTAGATCCAAGGTCACTACTAGACGACCTATAAAATGAGAAGAAATTAATTTTCTGACTACTTGGACTTTGGAATCAGTTATTCCTCCAAACCAGATGGCCGATGCAGTCACTAATTCTGAGTATTCTCATATCACTCAAAATCCTGACGGTAGAATTTGTATGCAGTTTAATGATATCTCTTTTAGTAGACACTCATTTTCTTCTACTAGAAGATTGTCTGCTATGCATCATATTTCCCCTATTGATCCAGTATATGGCCCAGCTCGTAACCGTGTTGCCTCGTTACATACTTTACCATCGGTTATATCTGCGGATCAAAATGATAGATTTGTTAATAAAATAAAAAATAATCCTTATCTTAATATTGTTCACGCAAATGATATTAGTTCTGATATTTCTGATAAGGATATTTCTTCTCACTCCGAAATGGATTTTGATCTGAATAATACTTAATGATATATGTACACCAAATAGATTTTAGCCTAGGTTTCCTGGCAAGAAAGTACATTCAGAATGAATTTTTAAGTGATAAATGGAACCAGTTTAAAACTTGGTTTTTTGACACTTATAGTGCCGATGATTTAAATAATATTTCTCAAGAGTTTTATGAAACTTGTGCTTTGCATAATCAAATTATGTATTTTGTACCATGGTTTATAACCACTTATTTACCTTTATTCATCAATGTTCTAGAACGATCTTATAAAGATGGAACTGGTAATATTATCAAGGTTGTTTACCCACCTCAGTCATCATTTGTTTTACCTAATAATACTGGTATTATGTTTACTGTGTTTCAAAAATTTGTTGAAGAAGATGTTGCGGCAGTCAGCATCAACGAAATTAATAATTTGATTTCTCAAAATAATTATTTGGGACTTTATGTTAAAGTTTTGGGTGAACGTATTGGTTCTCTTGATAAAAAATTAGATGAATTAACTGCTTTAGTAATTCACATTAAGAATGATGTAAAAACTTTTAATAAAGCTTCTACCTCTAAAACTAATACAGAGGCACATACTATGGCTACTCCGGTGCAGAGACCTCCTGAAATTTCAGAATTTAAATTTAAATCGATTTATAATTTCGAAGAACTTCTTGATAAAAAGTTTTCTGAATTTAGTGCAAAACCTATGGACTTGTCTGAAAGTTTTGCTAATGAAATGGAAAACACCTTTGATTTTAAAAATCATGTTTCTTTAGAATTTAATAAACTTCAGGGTTATCCCAAAAAGAATAGTGGTAATACTAAGTTTGCTCATAAACCTAGCATGCAAACTTATTATTATTCCAGGCCAACTCATCAAGATGTGCTTATAGAGGAACAAGACTGAAATCAGACTAATACCTCTTATAAGCGAATGCAAATTTATGAATAGAACCTTGATGGCTTGACTGATAAACAACTTACTATTCTTGTTCATATAATGCTTATGTATGCAACTATCTGTAAACATGTTAAAAACACAGATAGAAATATTTGCAAAATGATAATTGCAGGTTTTACTAGTCAACTCGAGGTTGGTGGGATAATTATATGACCTTCGAACAAAATGTTGTTGGGATTAATGTTACTTCTAGTAGTGAAGGTGTTGATAACTTAGGTATGACTCTTGTTGCAAATAGAGAAGACGTTGTTTATACCTTTGTCTTAACCATTTTTGAACATTTTAATGGTAGATTTACCAATCAGTTTGAAATGGTTCGTACCCTGTTAAACAGTCTACGCTATAGAACCTTGGGAGAATTCAGGTGGTATAAAGATACTTATATGAGTAGGGTAATGGAACTACCCGACAACAAGTATGAGCATTGGAAAGTTAAGTTCATAGATGGCCTTCCCCCATTATTTGCAGTAAGGGTTAAAAAAATCCTTAGAAATGAGCATGGTGAATTCCTTATGGTGATTATATCTATGGTCGGCTGATAGGAGTTTGCATTCAAGAAGGGATAAACCTGTGCAATGAATTAAAATTATCTAGACAGCTTAAGATGGATAAGCTTAGAGAAAGATCCCAGCTAGAAGACTTTTGTACCCAGTTTGGTTTACCTGATACTTCGACTAATAGCAAGAAAAAGACCAAACATAGAGATTCTAGAGGTTCCAATCCCGATGAACCTTATAGGAACAGAAGGTCTAGACATAGACGTAGATCTAAGGAAGAATGGGACGATAGAAAAGCCTCTCATAAATCTAAAAAACTTACTAAGAATAGGTCGAGGCGAGAGCTCGCCAAAATTAAGTGTTATAGGTGTAGCAATTACGGACATATAGCACCCAATTGCAAGCTTGAAAAGCTGAAAACCTTAGAACTTGATGAAGAAGTTCATGATAAGGTTTATAGTTTCTTATACACCTCTGGTTCGAAGCCCGATTATGATTCTGAGTCAAGTTCTGAAGAAGAAATTGATTTACCTAATTTATCTGATAATAATCAGTATGTTCATATAAATGCTTGCGATACTTGCAAAACTGGTCAAGGTGATATTTGTTCCTGTGAAAATGATGAATTTTATAAATTACAATCTCAATTTGAATATTTAAATATCAACACTATTACTTCTTATAATGTCATAGAAATTTTGAAAGAAGTTACCGATAATAATCTTCGTGAGAAAATTATTCAATTAGTTGTTAATAATAATGCTAGTTCTTCAAAAAATTCAGAAAAAAAAGAATGATTTTGAATATGAATATTCTGCTCCTTATTCTTTGTCTGAAGTTCATAACAGACTTAATAAACAAACTATTTTTACAAGAGATTCTTCTTTTGATGATTTAAAAGGTGAAATTGAAAATTTAAAAAATGAGATTAAATCTATCAAGCTAAATCAAATGATTTGTGATCATCGTCTTACTCAGATCGAAACTGTTAATAACAAAGGGAAAAATATTGCTGAAGAAAATAATCTTGCAAAATCTCTTAATCTTGATCCTAGACAAGGCATGTTTTTAGGAATGATGCAAATTGTTACTGTTTATAAGTAGTATGTTACATGCACCATACTAATTGATAATAGTTTTTCCATAACTAATGTTGCTATGATTGCTAGTGGAGCCGATGTTAGTTGGATTCAAGAAGGTCTTGTACCTACTAAGTATTTTGAGAAAACAACTCACATGGTTAAATCTGCTTCTGAACATGCCTTAGATATAAAGTATAAATTGCTTAATACGCGCATTTACCAAAATAAAGTTTGCATTCTGCATTTCTTTTTCTTGGTTAAAAATGAGTTATACCCTCTAATTATAATTGGAACACCTTTTATAAATGTTATTTATCCATTTACTAGCATAAATGCTAAAGGATTTTCTGCTACGTATGAAAACCAGAATATTAGTTATACTTTTATCACTGACCCAATTTCTCGTGATATTAACGCTTAATTGATATGAAGCAAAAGCATGTTGATTCATTACAACTTGAATTGTTTAGTATGAATATATTTGATACTTTGAAATCTACCAAAGTACAAGAAAAAATTAAATTGATTTCTGAACAAATGGCTATTGATATTTGTGCTAATCATCCTAGTGCTTTTTGGAATCGGAAAAAACATATTGTTACTCTTCCATATGAAGAAAATTTCTCTGAGGATAATATTCCTACTAAGTCTTGTCCGTGCTAGATGAGTACCGAATTGGTAGAATTTGCAAAAAATAAATTAATAATTTGTTACTAAAGGGTTTGATAAAACCTTCGAAATCACATTGGTCTTGTACTGCATTTTATGGTAACAATGCTGCTGAAAAAGAGCGAGGTGTCCCCAGGTTGGTTATAAGCTATAAACCTTTGAACAAAAATTTAAAACGGATTAGGTATCCTATTCCTAATAAAAAAGATTTATTATCAAGATTATACGATGCTAATATCTTCTCTAAATTTGATTTAAAATCAGGTTATTGGCAGATCCAAATATTTAAAGAATATTCTTATAGAACAGTTTTTAACGTCCCATTTGGACAATATGAGTGGAATGTTATGCCTTTTGGTTTGAAAAACGCTCCTTCTGAATTTCAGAAAATTATGAATGATATTTTCAACCCCTATTTGGATTTTATCATTGTTTATATTGGTGATATTTTGGTTTACTCAAAGACTCTTGAAATGCATATCAAACATTTAGAGATTTTCAAGAAAATTGTTATACAAAATGGTTTGGTGATTTCTAAACCAAAGATGAGTTTATTTCAAACTAATGTAAAATTTTTAGGACATCTTATTTGTCAAGGGAAGGTTACCCCAATTCAACGATCAATTGACTTTGCCTCTAAGTTTCTGATGTTATTACAGATAGGATCCAATTGCAAAGATTTTTGGAAAGTCTAAATTACATCTCCCCCTTTTACAAAAATTTATCACGTGATTTGGCCCCTTTATATGACAGGCTAAAAAAGGATCATAAATTACCATGGACTGATAGTCACACCAATTTGGTAGAGAATATTAAACTTCGTGTGCAATCTTTGCCTTGTTTAACTCTTGCCAACCCTGCATGGCAGAAATTTATTGAAACATATGCATCTAACATTGGTTATGGTGGAATATTGAAACAAATCAATCCCCATGATAAAAATGAATATTTGATCCGATTTCATTCCAAAAAATGGAGCGATGCTCAGAAGAAATATGCTACGGTGGCTTATGAAATGTTGACCATCGTCAAATGCGTATTAAAATTTCAAGATGATTTATATAATCAAAAGTTTTTGATAAAAAGTGATGTACAATCAGTGAAATATATATTTAATAAAGATTTTAAACATAATGCTTCAAAATTAATCTTTGCTAGGTGGCAGACAAGTTAGCTCCTTTTGATTTTGAAATCCATTATAAAAAGGGGAGTGATAACTCTCTTCCAGATTTCTTAACTAGAGAATACCTTTCTTCACAATGAGTTTTATGTCTCTTTTTTTTATAGATAAAACTTTAGTTACTATCTTAAAGGTAGTTCCTCTCAATCGAGACCTACAGAAAGTAATTCTATGGAAGATTATAGATGATATGATGAAAGATATCATCTCAGATATTTTCTTTTGTGAGGAGATAGTCGATTTTGACGACGTGAATTATTATTACCATAATTATTATACATTCAAATAAAACAAAATGTTTTGTTTGCAGAATGGACCCTCCTTGGGTAATCAAGGTCAGAGGAAGGGGTGGTCATACTAGAGGAATGGAACGATCATCCCTAGGAGCATCAGGATCGTCATACGGATCCTCTTCTAACTCGCAAATTATACAAAGAGGAGGAATGAGCTTGGTGAATTTGAAGACCTCTCGAAAGGAGGCTTCTTCTTCAATACATCTCGAAGATATTCCAGAAAACAATCCGTTATACGCACAATTACAAGCGTATTTATCTTAGAAGCAAAGTGATACTTTCGCATCTGTCGCAAAAGAAGAAGTTGATGATATCAAAACTTACAAAAAGGTATCAAAGAAAGAAATGATATTTCTTTTAGAAAATTCTAATATTCAGAGAAAAGAAGAACCATGGAAGATATTCCAGCGATATTTAGTTAATGGATTATATTTCCCGAGTGAGTCATACAAAACCCGATCATATTATGAGACAATTCTTTTGAGCATCGAAAGTGCTGAATTTCAGCATTTTTCAGCATACAACACCAGCGAGAATATTTATAACTTCTCCAGGATGATAATTAAACAAATTATATCTGTTGAAGATTGGGGCATCTTCATAATGAAAGAGAGGCAGATAAGCCTAAATAAGGTCCCTATGAATTTCACATATTGGGACTATATTCTTGCTTTTGATAAAGTGCTTATCTATAACAATGAGCGACATAAGCATACATGGTTCATGAAAATATGTGCAAAAATATTTGTAGAATCAATACCTAATTGGTTCCTAAATTGGTGGTCATACCGGACTAAGATTTTACCAGATCCATTTCTTAAGTTATACAAAGAATGGGTTAAAGTTTCACCAAACTTGAACGAATTATATCATACAGATTATATCTGTTATATTGAAAGAATTGAACAAATTTATTTTTTTGTTGAATTCTCGATCTCGTGGATTCACAAATGGGCGCCGGAGGTAGGATTCACTTAGGAGCAAATCCCTTGTTTATACATGACATTTTATAATAATTTTTGGGATAAATTAATGAAAAGAGATCCCAAGACAAAGTCGTTATACGGACAAGAATTATTGAATCTTATTGGAAAAAGGATTCAAGAATATTGTCTTGTACCTACTAAGGGAATTATACAGGATAGCTCCGTCCGTCATATTGCTCGAAAAATCTCTATTCAAGATGGAGATAAAGAAGAGATGATGAATAATTATCTCGACGAAGTAAGAAAGAACCTATTTCTCAATATTATCCAATACGAGAAGTCCAACACTTCAATGCAAAGTGAAACAAGTGATGATGTTGCAGATATTCAAGAGGCTCAATTATGTGAACCGACTGTAGAGGATGTGCTAAAAAAGCGAAAGATCTCCTCCGCCAACTAAAAGGAAAGGATAGCATGTAAAGTTTATCTTCAATAGTAAAAGTCATTATCAACAGTAGATGCACTGTTGATCTCTGATGATATATTATTCTTTGTACATATGGGACCCATTGATAAGGACCCATCACTGTAGATAGATTACTTTTCTTTTCTATAAATAAGTTTCATTTGTAGTTTGTTAGAGGCAGGTTTTCAGAAAACCCTCTCTACTTTTTCTCTCTTGTAAAGCTTTCTCTTTTGTAATTTGTGAGTTCGCCAGATACTTGCCGGAAGTTGTCAATAAAGTGTATAGTCTTATAGGCCTTGATGTTGGTCACAACTGCAAGGTACTTTAATTATTCCTTTCTTTTATCTTTTTCTCTTTCTCCGATCTAGAGCCGTGACTATGCCAGCTAAAAAAATCATATCTATGTCGGATATCTAACTTCGCTTTTATATCTACCAATGAAAGATCTAGACTTTATCTAAATATAAATAAATTTATATATGGTTTCTTGACTTGGTTCCGAGATGGTGGTACAGTCAGATTTAATACAACAAGTTATTGGCTTTGTCTTAGTGACTCCGTCTAGCCAGCCGTGGTTTTAAGCCTGTTAATGAGTTGAAAAGGGCGCTCTATACCCGGTTAGAACTGCTAGATACATGGGCTCAATAACAATACGTATTGAATCTAGACAGACCCTTTGCTCGGGTAAAAGGATCCTTCCATACAGTCATCAAACTATATAAAAATTTGTATATATTTAGATTCGGATTTACTCCTTGAATTCGGATGTTAACAAGCTTGATTGAAGATGACCGCGCGGACTACCGCCCATCTTCGGAGATCCTGATAAGTTGGTGATATATATATAATTGATTACTCTTTTAGATGGATCTTAATTTTGGGAAACTTTCGTAAATAGCTATTATAATAAACTTAATTATGCTTCATAGCTATAGTTTACATATTTATGGGTTATAGCTACTGTTTAAGCTGTCTCGTTTGTATAATTCACTTATTTGTATAATTCGCAGGTTTGTATAATTCACGGGTACATTTGTATAATTCAGTTATTTTTATATAAACTCGAAATAACAAATTTATATAATTACAAATATCAGAAGTGTTAACAATTATACAAATTATATTATACAAATCCTGAATTATACAGAAGTTATACAAATTATGAATTATACAAAAGTTATATAAATTATATTACAAATATTGAATTATACAAACGTGCGAATTATACAAAACTAAAAAGCTGAGCCGCATAATTATAGGTAAAAGTAGGTCGCAAATTGTAATTAAGACAAACTATAGCTATGTTTTGTATATGTTTGCTTATACCAAAAAAAAAAAAAAACTAATTAACTAGTATATGTTTGCTTATACACGTAATTTTCCCGTTGATTTATTACTCTTTTTTTTGCTTGATATAGAGTTAAGAAAATTTTAAAAAATTGAATGTTGTGAATTTAAATTTAAAATATATGAATATATCAAAATGTCTTTTAATTTTATGATTTAAAACTTTTTATGTGAAAAGTTAAAATTATAAAATTGTCAAAAGAATAAGAAATGTTCTTTTTAAATGAACTAAAAAGAATATTAAAGCAAATAAATTAAAATGAAAGGAATATAAGTTATAATAAATAGAAATTAAAGACAATTAAAAAGTATTTGCAAAGCTTTAGAAAACCACAGATTTTGCCCTCAAAACAGTACTCCCTCAGTTCTAATTTTGATATTTTCTTTTACTTTTAATGATAACTTTTAAATTTCAATATTTTACCTGGCATGTTTAAGATTATAAAAATTAATTTATTCTAATTTAAAATAACATGATTTAAAAACCTTTCCTGTTTACTTAAATTTCGTCCCTAGTCGCACTAAAATATTTGAATTGAAATAAGTTAGGGATTAATTATACTCCATTAGTTCATTTTTATTTGTCATTGTTTAACTTGACGCATTCATTAATTGATGTATACTATTAACTTTTGGAGAATAGTATTAATCCTGAGGGTAAAATATGAATATTATAAATGACAACCAAAAATGAAAATTTATTTTAGAAATAAGCAAAAAATATATGGAGGATTACTACAAAGTACACTTGATGCACCGTGTATTTAGTTAATTGAAGTAGTAACTTTTCAACAAATGCATATGGAACATTTTCATTTAAGAAATTCATTACAAACAAACATCTTATCTATTACATTACAGCAATCAACTAAGCATGAATTAACTACACTTTTTAATAAATGAAGATTAATTAACAACATACATGCATATATATATATACTTAATTGTCGTTTTAATTATTTATACTTTAGCCGTGAAGGGCAGCAAGGCTGTTGATTAAAGCCAAAGCATTGCTCGTCATATGTGCAACTTCAAGTATCTTTTCCCTTACTACTGTCTTAACTTTCCCGTTCATCACTTTTCCGGCGAATCCCTCGGTACACGTGTCCTCGTCCGTCAAGGCGGCACTCACCCATGTTTGAATATCACTCATTTTCAGATCAAAATCTTTGCCCCTCAATTCCTTCATTTCCCCTAAAGATTTTTTAATTCCACTAACTGCGTCACTTAATTCCTCCACACAGTCACGCATGGCGCCTATCTCTCTAGGCGTCATGCCTTGACTGTGTGCCAATTTCACCATCATAGCAGATGTTGATTGGGCTGTTTCGAGGCTAACGGTGAGGGATTCATGTGCTAGAAGCTGTGGAGAAACTCCAATAGCACTTGAACGGCTTGATAATGAACTGAAACAGAGGTTTGGATAAGTTGTTGACTTACAAGATGTTCGTATAAACTCTATATTTGTTTCTCCCGCATCTGGCCTTGCTGCTGAAACTGACTCTATGAATGAGCAGGTGATCAAGGCAATTAAAATTAGACAGTAAACAATTTGGAAATGGCAATGGTTATTACAAGAACCTTTCATCTCTTATCTCTTTCTCTAAGCTGGTTTTTTTTTTTTTTGTTTCTCTCAGTATATATATAACTAAAGCTAGTTGAGTGTGATGAAAATGCGAATGCAGAGTTCAGCATTTATAGGGGGCAAAAAATGCACAAGTGGGGTGGGGAAGGGGATGAGCTTGCACCGGTACCAATTAGAGCCCGTTCGGATTGACTTAAAAAATAGTTTTTAAGTCAAAAATAAAAAAGTCAAATTGAAATGATTTTTAAGTAAAAAAAAAAGTAGGAAAGACTTACTTTTGGTTTTTGACTTATTTTAAGTTATTTTAAATTTATTTAAAGTCATTTTTTACATTGTCAAACACTTTTTAATTTATTTTAAGTTATTTTTGACTTATTTTTTATATTTGCCAAACATTTCTTAAAATTAAAAACTGACTTTTTTTTTAAAAAAAAAAACTAACTTATAAGTAGATTTGACCAACTTTTAAGCCAATCCAAACCCCCTCTAAATGTACACTGGAACAAGTTTTATTGTTGTATCAGATATGATAAATACAAAATCATGCACACTTTAGAAAGGCATAAACAATTATAAATTAATCAATTGTGATTTAAATCAGATTATATTGATTTAAAATTAGATGAGGAGGAACTCGTGCAAGTATTGAAAGGTGGGTAAAAAACTTAAATATGCAATTTAGCACATGAATAACTCATATATAACAATAGTTTGACTTTTCACAAACACAATAATACAATTTTTACAAAAAAACACAACGATACAATTTTTACAAAACACAAAAAAATAAAGAAACAAATAGAAAAAAAGGGAATTAAAAAAAACGGAATTACAAAAAAATGTATAAATAATTATTATATAAGATTTTCATCCTTATTTGCTTCCACAATTATCTCAACCATTAATATAATCCCCTCTCTCTCATAATCACAATACGAGTATACTAACCACAATCAAACTCTCTATCTTCTCTAATAACTCTTTCAATGGCCGAAAATTACAACGTTTCAATTTGAATTCAGTACGGCGGAGGATGAGGTAATTATTATGAAAATTTAGCTTTGAACAAATTATTTTGGTTAAAAACGATTTTGAATATTAATTTCTTTTTTTAATTGTTTCAAAAATATATTTTTTTCACCTTCCGAAATTATTTGTTTAATTGATTAAATATATTTCGGTTTTTATTGATAAATATTGCGTTGATTCAATTTGAGATTTATCAACATTGTTTCAATGAGAAAAAGTTATTTTGTAATTTTCTGTTTGGTGATAGTTTTATTTTTTTCAATTTCCTGATGTTGGTTTCTATTTGGTGATAATTCAGTTTTTTTTAAAAAAATTATATTGTTTCTTAATAAATAAATAAATTTTCATTGAGCATAAGACTTTTGCCTAAATAAATTGTTTCTTATGATCAAATCAGTCCCAAAAACATTTTATATAATTTAAATAAATATTATAAGGATAAAAACGAACCGCCAGGGTAGGGGATGAGGGGTCGTATAGTGGATGGGGAAGAATGCCTTAGTGTTTGGGTAGGGGAAATGTTTATGCTTCTTAATTATAAAACATGTTTATAAAATATAGATAATGTCATTTTTCTCTTTTTTAAAGAATCTTGTTATATTAAAAACAACAACAAAAAAACCCTCAAAAAGCTTTAATTACTAGCTAAATTTGGAAAAACTAAAAACCATCTTCCTTTGATTCCAAACACACCGTGGTCATCACTATTTTAAAAATAGGAAAACGAAGTGCATTGCGATTGCATTTCCCACATTTGAGCCACAAAGGAGAACAAGTGATTCGTGTATTTTAAGTGAATAAAATAAGAAGTTTAATTCACAAGATTAATCATATTTTATCCATATTTTTATGAATTAAAGTTCAAATTTATCTATTTAAAATATTAGGACTTATTCACGTGATATTTAGACTTTTCCTAAATAACAAAACATGCTTAATCATGTTTTACCCATAGGTGGTAGGGTCTGAAGACATTGGTCCACTCCTTAATTTGCATGGATCATGATGTTGTTTGTAGTCAAAAAAGTTCAACTGAATAAATTATACAATATATATATATATATATATATATATATATATATATATATATATATATTAGCAGCCAATGCATACACGTTATTATATATTTATATATTAATTAGGATATACAAACGTTTTCACCTACTAAATATGTGTTTATAATACTAAAAAAGAATAGATCGAGTTTGTTCCAATAAAGTCTTTCTAAATGGCAAAATGGGGTACGTAATACATATGAAGACATGTATCTGTATCTACTTGGATATGATTTGTTGGTATTAAATATAAGATTTAAACTCTGGTAATGATATTTTGTTGCTCATGGAGAGTATGGGTCCTGGAAATTAACATACGTATTGATTACTTTTATAGCACAACGTATTTCTAATGGAGACCAATGAAATATCCAAAGGCCACTTTTCTTATATCTATTTTAAATAATTTGTTGTGCAAAATATCTAAACACTAAATTGTATTTGAAACAAAATATCATTAACTTAAAGTAGTGTGCATCAACAAAGTAATCACAGATCAAACATGAGCTTCAACGCATGTGATGTGCATATAATAAGGAGGCCCCATTATCAATAATGAAAAAAAGCATATACACTATATCAAAAATGATCTTTATGATAATAAGCTGAATTGTCGTTAAATATGTATCTTTAGTAATGATTAATACTTTTAATAAATGTCTCTAAAGCTTATAACAACATTAGATTTAATGACAATTAGTTAATATTGATAAAAGCTTTAACACTCTTTTGTTAATGTACATAGTTATTGCCACTAAAAGTTATTTTATAGTAGGATATATGGCTCATAAAGATAACTATGACACACTTTGTACTTGAGATAGTTTACTAATTTAGTCCACTTTAAATTTTATGATTCATGTACAAAATAAAGTTAGCTTAAAATTTTAAAGTACATGTACCTTAAAAGAAGGTTTGAATTCTAACGGTTATCATTTTAAGTAGGTGAAATAAATCTATCATAATTTATATGACAAAAAGTCGGGAAAAAGTGGAGAAATCCTAATAGACAAATTGATGAAAGGCACACCCAACCGGCATCGAAAAAGCCACTATATTAAACGAATTTAAACGGGTAACGATTTGAACAATTTGTGTGGGTTTGTTTTTGAGGGACCAGATTATTTCAAATTATTGGTGACAAGTGGGAATATATATTATATTGGGCACTAGAAAAACAATTTTAAATTTAATAGTCGAGAATATTATTTACAGGATATTTCAATTAAAACCTTTTGCCCCATTTTTCATGGAGATAAATATTTTGAACTCTAGAAAGTGTGAGTACATGTTTCATGTATTTGAAAAGAATTGCATATTTTATTCTACCAAGAATCTGTGACTCTTAATCTTTTGTTATGACTCATCTTCTATAAGGCTCTTCCAGTCTGGTTTTACTGCTCAACATATATGTTTTCAAATTTATGTTGTTATACCTATTAATTCTTTATATATAATATTTATTTTGATGGTTACTTGAATTTATGCTATAATATTCTTAAATTCATTGTTATGTAATGACAAATATGTCTTTTTATGTAATGAACGATTTGTTATGATCGTATGTTACCTTTTATTCTTTCTTCTCATTTTGACTTTGTTAATTATTTAATGATAATATTTTATTATTTAACTTATTTTTAATAATACAATCTATATAAATACTATATGCTCAAAAATGTGATATTAGGGCGAGGCTAAAGGAAATCAGTAAAATATGGGGCAGGGTCTGGCGCACATTACTGGGAAAATATGGCCTCAAGGAAAATCAGATTAGCACAGTATTATATATTCCTTCCGTTTAAAAAAAGAATTGATTTCACTTAACTGAAATTTTCAAAAATAAAAAGATTTTTCAATTTATGATCCTAAATTAAAGTTATGTCAAATGTATTAAAATGCTCTTTAATTTTGTAGCTTTAAACACGTTACGTAGAAAACTAAAATTAAAATGTTAAAAAAAGAAATGAATCATTTTTTCTAAATAAACTAAAAAGAAAAGTAAGTCATTCTTTTTTAAAACGAAGAAAGAATATATTTTTGTATATACATGTAATAAAAAAGTTGATTTTTGATTAATTACAATATCCAGGTACTAAAATTAAAGATCTAACCAAATGTTAACGCTTTCAAAATAGTTTGATTTGATTTTTCTATTTTCATGCGCACACGTAACTCATGCGGCACATATACTCAAAAATCAAAACAGAGATAGAGTTGAGAATGATGACTGGTTCATTATGTGGGTATATATATTTCCTGATTGGGTGCACTTTTCAATTTGTGCAAAAGGGCATACATAAGGCGACCCACGTGGGTTTTAGGGATTCTCGGTAAAAAAATTATATTGTATATATAAGACAACTTTTTTTATATTTATAGAGATATATTAATTTTGAACCCCTCATTAACAAGAAGCAAACTGTAGCATAGTGGTAGATCCAATCTTCACGATTTTTTTTTGTTTCTGAAAAAGTACTAAAAGAGTAGATTTAAACCCTAGAAAATCCAAACGTGCTAAAAAGTCTCTTGTAACGCAACACAACTTTTTGTACCTATATACTATTTTATACTTCTTGAAATTGTGTTTTGTTGGCTTATTCACAACGTTAAAACTTTTATTTTTCGAACCCCCTGAATGGAAAAAAAATCTGAATCCGCCACTACATACGCCCACCTAAGCAACTTGAGCTGTGAAACCTCTAGAGGAAAAATCCGGTGATTTTAAATTTAAGATATGTGGATTAAATTATTAAAATGTTTTTTTTAATTTTGTAATCTTAATTTTTTTTATTTAAAAAGTTTAAATTAAAGAATTGTCAAAAAGAAAAAGATTTTTTTAAGAAAATTGAATAAAAAATTAATAAGACAAATTATAAAACAAAATTAGT
Organism: Solanum pinnatisectum; assembly: GCA_035578085.1. NCBI lineage: Eukaryota > Viridiplantae > Streptophyta > Magnoliopsida > Solanales > Solanaceae > Solanum > Solanum pinnatisectum. Next base: position 35,873,849 of record CM069078.1, read on the forward strand.
ATACTTTATCATAATTAATATTTCAAGACAAGTTAAAAATATTTAGAAAGCTTTGGTAAAATTACTCATTTTACTCTCTAAACCAAAATTCAATAAGATTGAAGATATCAGGAAAAAAAAAATGGAGTCGTGCTAATTCTTTTATTGTACTCCGTCCTCCCTCCGTTTTAATTTATATATTTTGTTTTCCTAGTCTCACTAAAATATTTAAATCGAAACAGATTAATTATATATGACATAAAAGTAAAATATAGGGAGGAATATATCTTCAACGACAGTACTCTAGATGCACCATGTACCATCCAGTAAACGATAAATTCAACAAATGCATCACAAACAATCATCTTTAACTATTACAACAATCAACTTAGCATGAATTAAGTATACATTTTTTCTTCTAAAAGAAGATCGATCAAAACATTAATATGTATATATTTAATTGTCGTTTCAAGTTACTTCTGCCCGTGAAGGGCGGCAAGTCTGTTGATCAAAGCCAAAGCATTACTCGTCAAATGAGCAACTTCAAGTATCTTTCCTCTCACAACTGTTTTAATTTTCCCATTCATAACTTTTCCGTCAAATCCCTCAGTACATGTATCCTCATCCGTCAAGGCAGCACTCACCCATGTTTGAATATCACTCATTTTCAAATCAAAATCTTTTCCCCTCAATTCCTTCATTTCCCCTAAAGATTTTTTAATTCCACTAACTGCGTCACTTAATTCCTCCACACAGTCATGCATGGCGCCTATCTCTCTAGGCGTCATGTCTTGACTGTGTGCCAATTTCAACATCATAGCGGATGTTGATTGGGCTGTTTCGAGGCAAACGGTGAGAGATTCATGTGCTAGAAGTTGTGGAGAAACTCCAATAGCATTTGAACGGCTTGATAATGAACTGAAACAGAGGTTTGGATAAGTTGTTGACTTACAAGATGTTCGTATAAACTCCGTATTTGTTTCTCCAGCTGATGGCCTTGCAGCGGAAACTGACTTCCAATTATTAGAAGAAGTTATCAACGCAATTGAAATAAGAAAATATGTGAGAAAATAACCACCTTCCATCTCTCTTAATTAATTAACCTAATTTTTATTTTTATTTTGTGTGTGTACTGTATCAATAACTAAAGATAATTAATTGAATGATGATGAATTTAAGGATGGAAGATTCTGAATTTATAGAAAAGTTTTGTGGATAGTACAGTACTACTAAATAAAAAAAAAAGGGTTAATTATTCTCCGAGTTCATGTATGTGTCTCTGGCGTGCTGAAAAGGACTCCTTGTAGGTCTTAGGGGTGGGCATAATTTGTGAAAACACGAATCTAAAACGGAAATTCTGTTTTGTTGAATTTTTTATTTTGACTTGTTGAAATTTGAACTTTTATACCTTTTATTTTTATTCATATCTTTTGGATATAAAAAAACTCATATATTAAATTGTTTATCTATTTCAATTGGTGTGACACAGTTTGAATTTGAAGAATCAATAATTTAAATTTCATTTTGAATTTGGGCTTGGAATCTTTAAAAAAATTTAAAATAAAAATTTATCTATTATAAATTACAATAATTGACACAAGTCACGTAAATTTGAAACGAAGGAAATGCTAAATCGAATAACCTACCAATAGATGATGGAAACTGATATGCTGTGGTCGTGTATTTCTTCGTTGTCATTTGAAGAGTGTTGTGGCACTGTTTCTTCAGGAAGCATGTTAATTATATTGTTATTTAAATCAAACAGAGTTTATGAAGATTGATTAGTAATGAATGGTTGCTTTGAACATGAACTATTAGTGGTATGGCCTATTTTGATATAGTTACATTGTATTTGGACTAATTAAATTTGGAGTTCATTTTTTTTGCTTATCATTAGGAGTAATACATTTTGTTTTGACATGAGTTTACTGTATTTGAACTTGTTTAATCTCAAACCTTGATGCTTCTATTGGTAGGAACTTTCTTGATAATGATTTTATTGATTGCATGAATATCTTATTTGAAGATTGTGGTTGGAATGGAAATTATTAAAACAATATTCTTGTTTTATAATAACAATACAGTTCTTGTTTGGATTACTCTCACATATCTTATAGATAAAATAATTTATTCACAAAGTTGGAAACTTTATAAACAAAGGATTTAAAAATAAAATAGAATATCACCTTTTAACTTGTGACCCTAAAACAAAATTTGAATCTCATTTTTATCACCTTATTGAAAAAATTCTTTGTTTAATTGAGCACAGTGTTCTAACAAAAAATATGAAGACATTAAAACTTTCCTAAAAGGTCTCGTGTAGGACTAAAAAGGTGTATGAAGTACTAGAACATTAATAAAAAGAGAATAGTCAGTAGGTCTAGCCTATATATATATATATATTAGGTCAATTTTTTCTTTGTTTATTTTTATGTATTTTTGTTTCGTTTGTTGAACTGTCAGTCATGCTATGAGGAATAAAGCCATTGTTTCGCGTAAGTACGCTAATTACATGCGAAAATTAAGGTTAAGATATTTATTTCAATATTGATGTAACTTTTGAGGGCTATTTCAAAGAAAACATGGTGAAAATTATTTTAAAATTTTTTTTGGCTTCGTAACATTAATTTCTTTGGTGGTTGCCTTATTAATAAATATTTATCATGTTATGTAGCTTGAATCTGTTGGAGACGGTTGGTTGTCAATTGGAACTGTCAAGACAAATTACTTTAGCTAGTATAAGGTCGACTTGAATGTTGATTTTTGAACTACTTTATTAGGTTCTCATACCACATCATGAAAACAATTTGAAGCAAAGGTTTGAATAAAATTATATGCATGTGAGGGACAATTAGTTTGTATATAGTTCTCTCCAAAATTAAAATTATTGATTATTTCATATAAATTGCTAAGTGATAATTATAAAAATGAGTTGATAAGTTCATCTTACAAATTAAATGGGACATTTATGATATATTAAGATTTCTAAATATCTAAAATATATCTTGTTGGTCGTTTAAAAGCTCATAGCATGTTTACAGTGTCATTATTGAAAATTATTGTCACATATTTCATTAAAAAAAATGAGCATTAATTAATTTGGTGCTATACTTGAGATAAAGAAAGTGTATTGGGAAAATATATCACAATTTCAGAAAAAATATATAATACATTATATGATTTGGTGTGTTGCCTAACCAGACGGAGGTTAGATTGGTCTTCTTGGATCTTTGATGCATATAAAAGAAATGAAATTCGATTAAAGGTCGTGTTTTAAAAAAATAATAATTGATTTTCTAATCGGTCAGGAATAGATTGATATCTTGATGCATACACACAAAGCTTAATGATAGTGAGAGTAGATACAAGAATGGTACCTCGATGCATTATATCACATATTATTGTGAAATTTATGAGACCGGAGGTTCAAATTTGTATCTACATTGGCATTTGATAAGATTTAAAGTTCGTATATTGTTTTTTTGGAAAATGTTGCAACTTTCTCAAATGTTTTGTAACTTGAAATGCTTATTTGAATTGTCTCACATATATTGACGTTTTATATAGCTCTTTGCTCTTTCCCACTTAAATCATGGGAGCACATTGTGTATTCCATTTAATTTTATGTATAAATCTCGTAACATTGTTCTCAGTGATTCTCAAGTGTCGTAAGGTTACATAGATATGTGTCGAGTTATATTGTTTTGGGGTTATGGATATTTGAATGTTTTTGTAAATGATTCATATGTTTCAATTGTTTTTTTCACTTCTATGAAGTATTTTCTAATGTTCTTAAGTAATTAATTGAATTTAATGAGATAAACGTGATCATAACTTGTGTAGATAAAACACGATAATGATTTGCTAGATGTGAGATGAAAATATTAGATATCAGTCATGTTTACATATCTAAATTGGGGAGTGACATAAAATATTTTTCCTTTTAAATAAGATACGTGTAAAATAAATCTATAAATAAGTATCTTTTTTTCCTAATAAGCTGCTTAAAGGTACTTTCCGAAAAGATTGATCATATACAAAATGCTCGTTTAAAACTTATAAATGTGTTTTATCAAATGAATACATCAAGCGCAAATTGTTATAGCTCCAGAATAATTTTTGAAAAGTTATTTTGACTTTAAAAAAAAGGTACATTTTAAAATAAGCAAATTTTAATTACTTAGACCAATGGAGTCAATATGGAGGAATATGGTTGGATTATCTTGCTCTTCTCACTATTTTTTTTTTCCAGGTTTAATTTAATACTTTTTTAGGAAAATCCCTATTGCGTATTGACTATTGTACAACTCAAACTCCCAAATTGCAATAGTCCAAGCCACTAGGAATAGGGTAATGTTATGAGTTATGACAAGCATTGCAATTTGCAAAAGAGTGGAGACTTTCAAGTATACAAATTGGATTTTGGAAAGTTAAAACTAGGGACCATAAAGGGCTTGCTCTGTCGGCCAAGAAGCCTTGTGGATAAACTATACTCAACAATTTATTTATTTTTTTAAAAAAAAGAGGATAACGATTGGGTCACAAGTGGGGATTTTAATTTTGAAGCAGATGGTCTCTTATTCTAAGTTTGGTCTAACAAGTTATATTGGTATGAAAATGTTGCATTCTTGTGACAAAATCAATGAATTTGTAGTAACGTAACCCTCATATTTAGTTTTTCAGCCAATGAAATTCAGTTAGAAGTTTAAACATAAAATAAATTATGTCACAGCAAGTGTGGTGTTACAATTGAAAGATACTAGAAAACGGACTAAATCGACAGTGACATTGAAGGTCCTTGTGCTGCCTTTTGACTACAAGTTCAAACTTGTTACACTCAACTTGTTGTTCGTTGCAAATTCACTCCTTATTTGCGAAGGGAAATATGGTCTTTATAACTCTTTGAAAACAAGTTCTCCAACAGTTAAAACGGGCCAGCATTAGCGAAAGAAAATTCAATTGTTAAACATTATATACCGTTAATAAAGAAAATCTTGATTGCTAAAATCACTTGTAACGACAAAAATAGTTTTTTTCATCAAAAGTTATTTTTATGATTGATCAACAAATTAGTGAAGAAAAAAAATGATGTCACTAAAAATAATCAGAATTTATATTGTTATAAAAGAACCTTTGACGACTGAATTTTTAATGTCGAAATTTTTGACAACCGATGATAAAAGGATTTTTGATCTTTCAACTTTTCAGTCGCTTAAAGAAGTATTTTCCTGTAGTAGTAAAGGGGATCCAGTATTTCATGTGTTTATGTTCACTGGGGATGAGGTTGAAAGATAGTAGAACACGGACTAAATGACAGTGACAGTGAAGTTCCATGTGCAGTTTTTGACTACAAGTTCAAACTTGGCTCTTCTCAAATTGTTTGTTAGTTACTTAATTAGGTATTCAAATGACTTAATTTGACGTCGGTAAACTAAAGTTAATATAGCTGCTTCTTATTAAATTATTTTTTAATTTAATTAAATAAAGAAGAATACACGTCGGCTGTCTATAAGTATTGCCCCTAGTGGCAGATAAAACAAAGAGAGCTCTTTAATTTACAAATAAATAAATAAATAAATAAAATGGATGTTCTTTTTTTCAGTTGAACTTGAAACTTGTGCCACTTTTGACAAAGGGGCATGTGCAATTATCGATAAGAAAATTGGTATTCCATCTACTTGGGCATCGGCAATATTTTATTCTGTTCATATTATTGCTTCTAAAACTATATTTATTATATAATATAAAGGGAATAAACTTGGTAAATATTTTATTCGTTTGGTAACTCGCATGAAATTTGGTATCCTTCTACTATCTTGTCTGTCTCTTGATACTTCTTATGCTAAATTCTCATAAAATGTTTCTTCTCTAATAAGTTTTACGACAGAGTGTTAAGTTAAATTTATCCAATAAATACTAAATATAATCAGTTCTTTCGTTTGTAGTTACGTGTCGTACTTATTAAAAGTAGATATTTATTATTTGTTATTTCACAAAATCAATGCATCAATGACACTATTCTTTCTATTTTATCCTTTGAAAGTTATTAGCCTTTAAAATATATATTTGATCAATAGAGAAAAAAAAAAAAAAACTAAAGTAATCCATCTTCATTGGTCAAATTAGTTAATCAACTTAAATTAATTCATGTTCATTTATTAAATTAAACATCCTTGCTATTAGGAAATACTCCTCCTTAATATTTTTAGTTTTTATATTTAGTATAAAATATAAGAAACATGTTTTAAGAAATGTTTAATAAATAGGGATAACTTAAATAAATGATTATCTTGTATTTATTGTTTTTCTTAGTGTGAAAATAGCTAATTGAAATGAGAATCGAATTTTGCACATCACGGGTTTTATTGCTATCGATATCCCCACCTGTTACTGCTCTCTTAAGCGTTCAGATGCTACTATTCTCCACAAGTTAACTTCACGTTCAGATTGGATCTCTCCGCTATTTGTCGCCTTCGCCAAACAGAGACTACCTTTTTGTCCACACACAGATGAAGACACCTAACTTAAAAGCCAAACCAAAAGTTTCTCGATCCAATACATCTTTAATGTTGTTCAAATTTATTTTTTTTGTTCAATCACTGTTGTTCACTATACTAAAAATAGTTATTCAATAATATTTATCTAATTTACAATGTGAATCGACTTTTTTTATAATGAAGAAATATGTAATGCCTGGATTATTCATAAAGAAATAATCTGTTGCGCTTTCGGCCAGAAATCTATTCATACCTGCAAGTGATATTAATTGCGCATTTTCTTCACTTTTTGTTTTTCTCATTATTCTATGAATATAAATTCAGGATGAGATATTCAGAATACACCTAATTAATTTAATTTAATGCCGTCCGGTTCATGTACTCCGTGGCCCGTGCTGTCCACCTTTTGCTTTTTCCTTTTTTGTGGAACAATCAATATGTCGAACACAAACCCGTGATTGTAAAATGAGTGGATATGCACAATAATTACTCCACCATCTCAATTTATGTTAATTTGATTCATACATAATTTAAAAAAGAAAAAGAAAATTCTAAAACTTACCATTTAAAATAAATCATAAATATTTATATGACTACAAATCATTTCACTAAATATAAAATATAGAATTTAAAGTTAAATTGTTACTAAATATAAAAAAAAAAAAATTAAGAGTAACTAAAATGAAAGTGAATGGTATAAATTGAGATCGAAGGAGTAGTATATTAAAATAATGCAAGGAACATTGCATCCTTATAAGAAAGTGCAAGGACCTTTTCCCAACCATTCATCCCCAATCCCTTTTCCCCCCATCATTTGATAATGGATTCCTCTACTCCAAACTGCCATGGCCTTTCCACATTTCACATTTCATTTTTCTACTTCATTGTAATAGCATTCACATTGCTATGCTCATCAACAGCAACAAGAGACCTTACCAAAAAACCCGAATTCAATACCTCTGATTTCATCAAAACCTCTTGTGGCACTACATTATACCCAAAATTATGCATTGAAACACTCTCACCTTACTCAAACTCCATCCAAACAAGCCCAATGGAATTAGCCAATTCTGCACTTACAGTGAGCTTAAAAGGAGCTAAATCAACCACGAACAAAATCGCGAAGATGTCTAAAGAGGAAAGCTTAGGTCCAGCAGAAGCACATGCATTAACAGACTGTGTGGAAAATATGGAAGACTCTGTTGATGAACTTCAGAAATCATTGTTGGAAATGAAGAATTTGAATGGACCAGATTTTGAAGAGAAAATGGGGAATGTAATGACATGGGTAAGTGCTGCTTTGACAGATGAAGATACTTGTATGGATGGATTTCAAGAAAATTCTGCTATGCATGCCAAAGTTAAGGCTACTATAAGAAATTATATTGTTAATGTGGCACAGTTAACTAGCAATGCTTTAGCTCTTACCAAAAATCTTTCCTCTTCTTAGTATGTTAAATAAATTCACCACTGTAATTTTTGTTCAGATGCTTTCCTTTTTCCCATTTTGGAAAACAAAACAGAGCTTCTCTTCTTTATTTTCCGATTTTATGAGGAAAAAAATTGCGAATGCCAATATCTAATTATAGGAGAATCTTAGATTTATAGAATATGAGTGTACTATTATAAAAAAAAAATGAAAACATTTTAAGTGAGAATTTGATCCTAGTCATCATATTTGCCGCTTTTGACCCAATTAAGTATCTTTAATATTTAATTCATTTTGATTCTGAAATGCATATACAGAGAGAGGCGAGGTAGAGAGAAACGACAGAGTGGGTTAGTGTATCATGCGAATTGCGCTTTATGGCATAAATGATACTTAATTTGACCCACATGTATTCGAGTGCGCCATATACATGTATTTGACGAAGTAAATGTGATACAAAAGATAATTTAAAAAACTAAAGTGAAAATACGTCATTAAATCCCAAACTATTGGGATTTGTGTTATTTGTTCATAGGATTAATGTTGGTCCTAAGCCTCGGATTGCATGTTTGGGGGCCTCAGACACAAAGCCCAACATATTAACACTTGGATACAATACATCATAGCCCAGTTCCAAATAATGGCCCAACTAATAGTGAATCACAGCCGACAGCTGGTTTGAAGAACTTCCAATGGAAATCCTCAGATTTTGTAACGTGAGAAAATATAAAATGAGCACTGTACAGCAAACTAAATTTGTTACTATTTAGCCAGTACTTAGTGGACAGATGTAAAGGAACATTCCTTTTGCTTTACCATTTTCCACTAATGTTCATATTGACACTCGACTAAATTTGAATTCCACTCCAAAGTCTCACATTGGACGATAAAACGTTCCTAACCATCAACGTAAAATATTCCTTTTTTGCTTTCTACATCATCTTAATCTATACTCTACCGGTTTGAATAGAAGAACTGAATAATTTTGATGTTTTGATGATTTGATCTGTTTTCAGAAAGCAAAAATATTTGTCTAGAAATCTATATTAAAAATTTGCAAAACGTGACAGAAGGTTCTCTAGTTTATTCTCATTGCTTCACTATCAGCAAATTTTGTAATATAAAAAATTAATTGCTCACATGCGTGCAGAATTTTCACTATGAGCACCAAACAACATCAAAATAGGTAAAACTAGCTAAAAATTAAATAAAGTTAGGAGTAATTCTTACTGTAAAGTGTCCTTAAGAAGCTTTAATATTTTTCCTTACATAATTCATCAATCAATAGATCCTCTACTATCCTGGATTTGCCTAGGAAGCAGCTATCCATGTAATGTTTCTTTTGATTTGGCAATTAGACCCAAATGCTGTTTCCGTTTTGCAGTTACATTAATAAAACGCCCGGCCAAATGATGAAGTATAGGAAGCAGTGTCCTCTACTTTTATTTAGGAGAACAGAAAGTTTGAGCTCTATATATTTTAGGGTAAATTCTACCTATGATCACGCAATTATCGTTTGTTTTCACAAAAGTTACTTAACTCTTTTTATGAAGTGTTAAAAACTAATAATTTGAATATTTAACGTCCAATTTAGATTATTTTTCCCGGTTTCAACTTGGGCACCACTCAATTTTGAAAGGGAACATTGATCATAGAATAACATGTTTAAATAACTAAATCATGACTTAAAAATCCACATGACGAAGTTTCATTAGAACGTAAGCTTTCTCGTTACAAGACGTCTTGCCTAAGGCATAATTATTGAGGTTCATGTTCAACATAAAGGAAAACACGCATCAATGCAAACGTTTTCGGCAAGTAATTAATTTCCAGTAACTTGTAGCTAGAGACATCGCCTTCTCTTCTGCAGTGTTTTGTGCTTCTCATTGTTTGATCAATTTCTAGCCCCGTTCACGCATTAATATTTTTAGTTGAATAATGAACTTTATTAGTATTGGCCATGTTATCTTCACGTTTATTGTAGGTGTAATTGATGTATTTATTTTGTATACGTAAATTAAAAGTCATAGATCCACCTTGGATCTCACACGTTGATAAGTTGACTCTGCCGACGAACTCCAGATACTTGAATTTCCATGTGATTGCCGCATAGGTGACGGCGCCAGATAAGCTCTACGCCTACATTCACAACTCATTTTTCTGCACCAATTTTATTGTTATTTTATACTCACTTCGCTCAATTTAAGCATCTTAATTTAATTAGACACAAATTTTAAAGAATAAAAAGAAAAGAATTTTGAATTTTGTTGTCTGAAATTAAAAAGGCATAATATATACTGAGTAAATGTCATTTAATTTGGATTTATTTGACATGTATGCCCTCCAATTTTAAGTGTCCACAAATAAGCTCTTAAAGTTGCACAAAATTGAACAAATAACACATTCGTTGTGTGTCTACTTATTCAATTTTATACAAATTTAAATGTCTATTTGTGCATACCCAAAATTGTAAGACATAAATGTCTGATGAAATTAAGTTAAAAGGTACGTAAATTAAAATATATATAATGTATTAAAATATCTCTTAAATCTTGTGATTTTAAACCATATCACGTAGGATGTTTGAATTGTAAAGAGGCACTCTTCTTTAGGCAGATCAAAAAAGCAAAATAAAATATTATCATTACCAAACTTGAGCAATTAAGAAAGATTGTTCCTTCTGCCAATTTGTCACTATAAATATATTCACATCTTCTCTCCATATTCACAATACAACATTTCTCCTCACTACTTACTATAGCACAAGAACTAATAATGGCGTCTGGTTGCAAAAGCTTGATTTTATTGCAACTCTTTTCAATTGTTCTATTCTTCTCACAAACACATCTTCTAGTCACAGCTGCCAAAGACTCCGGGCAAGCCAACACAAACTTCGTCAAAACCAAATGCAAAATCACTACATACCCTTCACTCTGCCTAAAAACACTACTTCCCTACTCGTCCTCTGTTAAAACCAACTCCACAAAACTTTGCAAAGAAGCCCTTAACGTAGCCACAAAAGGTGCAAGCGACGCCTCTACCATTGTCTTGAATCTGAAAAAACAAAAGGGAATTACGAGATACGAAGCTGCGGCTATTAAGGACTGCATAGAAGATGTGAAGGATGCAGTGTACGAACTGAAGCGAGCTGTTGATGCAATGGGACATTTAGGTGATAAAGATAAGGCATTTCAGTTGGCTAATGCTAAAACGTATGCAAGTGCTGCTATAACAGACGCGGACTCGTGCACAGGTGGGTTAACTGACCAGGGTAAGGTAAATACAAAAGTGATGGATGCCATAAATAGAAGTATGGCTGTTGTTATTAAACTTAGCAGCAATGCCTTGTCACTCATTAACCATATTTATATATGAATGATGAATAGTGACATTTTGTATTGAAAAAGTGATATCCATTTTATTGCTATAATTAACATTGATTTTTCATTGCATTTGTAACGTTTGTACTAAAATTTGTGTAACAAATCCAAACGTAGAAATAGCAACAAACCACTTTCATTTTGTGTGATAAATCCAAACGTAAAAATAGCAACAGATCATTTTCAAAGGAAACAAACTCCTAACAAGAGCAAAAACCAAGTTGCTGACTTGTGCACGTAATGTTCACTGACATTGCACGTTCACAACTTATTTTAGATTTGCTTCCAAATATTTTGGCAATTTCCATAATTCTAACTTCGCATTACTTTATTTCGAGCTCCCTTTATATATATATATATATATTTATCTACTTAAAGATTTTTTAGATAGAAAGTGAGCATATTATAGATATTTAATGCTTAGTGATGAGTTATTTTGTAATGAACTTTTAGTAGCTTAGTTAGTGGCTACCTAGTATTGTTGATGAGGGTTCTTCGATTTGTAATTCCCTCCCTCATTTGATTTAGTAAGATCATTGAATAATTAACTTACAAAAATTTAAAATAATATTGTAAAATAAAATAACTTGCCTAATGTTAAAATTTCGTTAGACCTTGTCGTACTTAACAAAAAAAAAAAAAGTATTGAAATAAAGTAAAGAAAAAAAAAAGGAAGATGGAACAAATAACCAAGTAAAAATAACTCAAAATACAAAAACTAATAACCAAGAAGTTCTAAAATCAAGAGAAAGAGTAATTATCGGAACGTCTAGTATGCCCATACGATTCTTCCTCTTGCCAATTTGATTTCCATAAATACACGTTCATATCTTTTCTCTTTATTCCCAACACTATTCCACGAGAAAAATGGATGGCAAAACCTTCATTTTCCCCTTTTTGGCAATAGTTTTATTCAGCACACAAACCCCTACAGCTGCCAGAGAGTCCTCTAGGCCAGCCTACACAAACTTCATCAAAACCAAATGCAACATCACCACAAACCCTTCACTTTGTGTGAAAACATTAATGCCCTATGTTTCTACAGTGAAAACCAACCCCAGAATACTTTGCAAAGAAGCCCTTAAAGTAGCCATAAAAGGCGCTCGCAGCGCCTCTCTCATTTTCTGGAATCTGAAAAAAAAAGAGGGAATTTCCAAATATGAAGCCGGGGCTATTAGAGACTGCGTAGAAGCAGTGAAGACTGCAGTGCACGAACTCAAGCAGACTGTTAACACAATAGGACATCTAAGTGGTGCTGAAGATAAAGAATCTCAGTTGCACAACGCTATATCGTACGCAAGTTCTGCATTAACAAATGCAGAAACATGCATCGATGGGTTCTCCGAATCGGAAGAAAAGGTAAATCTGAATGTGAAGAAGGTGATTGATAGAAGCATCGCTGTTATTAAAACACTCGCCAGTAATGCCTTGTCACTCATTAGCGATCTTTAATTTAAGAATTGTACGCTTTAATTTTGTGGTTCAGAGACTGGATCCATAGATTTGGTGGAATTAATGCACATGATAATAATTAATTTCTTCTTATAATATTGTGGATCTCATATCATTTTTATTGTCGGCTTAAAGATACGTACCACCATAATAAATATAGTTAGTTTGATGAGACTTGATCATGTGCGCGCTATGGTTTTATTTAAAACAATCACTACATCAAAAATGATTTACGGCAATAGTTTAATGACACTTAACTAATATCGATAAAGACTTTAACACTCTTTATTAATGTGTCTATTTATTATCGCTAAAAATTATTTTTTGTTGTAGTGAATTTCTTAGAGTTGGTTTTCGAAGATTGTGGTGCTTAATTGGGTTTGCAATTTGGAATATTTTAGAGACTTGATTTTCAAAGCTCATACTTCTTGCATATGGTGATAGAAAATGGATTGATTAAAATATTTTTTCTATATATTGGACATTTTAGTTATTTCGTGATTGACATGTTGCTACAAGTTCTATATAAAAAATTGGCATCTTTAGACCCAATACTTATTTAGAAAAAGAAGACCTAACAATAACATTGTTGTGTAGTCAATCTTGTATCCGGACCTAAAATCATGCTAAGAATAATAATTTTATACTTAAATAATTTGCGATTTGCATTCCTGTGGTCTTTTGTAATTTACATTTTTATCCTATCATTTTTCCTTAGTCAGCATGATTTTAGGATCCAGATACAAGATTGACTATACAAAAAGTGCTACTTACCCTTGGATACAAAAAAATGCTACTTACCTTTAAAGCCTAAAAATAGCTTTTCAGAAAAGTGTTTTTGAAAAAAAACTAATTTGTATTTGGCTAATTCATTTGAAAATTGCTTTTTATAAGCAAATTGTGTTTGACTAATCTTTTTTAAAAAGTACTTTTGAAAGTCAAATTACGATTAAAGGCAAGTAATTAATGTACTTTTAGTATTAAGATTATTTTATAGAGTGTTATGCCGTAATTTTCCTATCTTTAGAAATTTTTTTTTTAAATGTTCTAAGTATAAAACAATTTGAGAAAAATACTTAGAAAAGAGTCGCCACTTAATTTTTTAAAGAAATTAAGAAAACTTATCATTTCAAAGATTTAAACAAAAAAAAAAAATCATTTGAAAATACCAAAGAGGGTTCGGGGTTCAATTTACACTTCGAGAAGGGTTTAAGCATTCGAAGTGCCCGCTAACATGCGGTTGACCTGCGACTTGACTAAAAAAATATTTTTTGACTAATTCTTTAGAAAAATGATTTAACATAAAATTAATAATTTATAATATCTGATTAATTTTAAGAAAATAATTAAATAAATGACATATTTTTTATTCTTCAAGCTAAAGGAACTTTAATTGAAACAGTTCAATTGAATTACTAGTTATTAGAATTTCAACAAATTTACACTAATTAAACTTATTTGAATTGTTTTTAAAAAATAACATGCTTTAATTTGATAAATTAAAGCATGAAACTATTTTAAATCAATTGATAAATAAAAAGTTTTGACTAACTTTTTGCGAAAATGACTAAATAAATAATAATAAAAAAAAAGAGAACATTTTTTAAGTTTATTTGAGAAAATATACTTTAACTTAAAACTATTTTAAAATGAGTAAAAAAAAAAGTGATTTAAGTGAAGACCATTAAAGAACATATCTTTTTTTTTTTTTTTTAAAAAAAACAAAGATTTAACTTAATTAAAGATATAAAATTTGATCGGTATACTTGATTTAAAATGAATGAACACACCCAAAAAGTATTAAAAGTGAGCCAACACGAAGAGAATAACTCATCTTTTGGGGAATCTAAGTAAGTTAATTAATAGTTCTAAAGTTAGAGTTAAATAAAATTAGTCAAACATAATCAAACAATTAGGAGAGTAAAAGAGAAAATGAAATTGGGCCCCTTCTTGGGCCAATTTCGCTGCAAGTTTTTGGGTTTTAACCCAATCCCCTTTTTGTATACACCGGCTGTATATTAGTGCATATCAGTGTATATACCAGCTCTTTTCACGTATTTCCTGCTTCCGAACACCTGTATTTTGCCTCTGTATTCCCACATTTTCCACCTATATATTGATGTATACCGAATGTATACAGTGTATACTGAATGTATGCGGTCCATCTTAGGACTTTTGGACACCTGCAATCTGGATTTCCAGCCCTGTATTTCCGTTTTTGAACCTGTATGTGGTATTTTAGTACGTATTCTAGTGTATACAACAGGTATATCAATGTATACATGTTCTATTTCAGCCTTCTTTCATCTTTTCGGAACCTGTTAATCCAATTTCGGGCCTGATGCTTTCAACCTGTACACCTGCTCTCGACAGCCTGGCCGACTCAAATGAGAAAAGAGCCTTTATGGCTTGACTCGGAAATGCAAAGAAGAGAAGTCCACCATGGACTCGGGAGGAGTTCATACAACAAGCGAAAAAGAGACAACATTAGCATTTGAAATAGTGAAACAAGTACAAGAAATAACTGAATGTGTCAACACACAAAGAAAAGAGCAAATGGGCAGAAAATATAAGTCATGAGGGATTATAGCATGCGCGAGATAAAATTACTACATAAAAATCCAAATCAATCCAAATATAAATCACCAAAGGCATGCTTGACAAGGATAACAATTCAATACATGCTAATGGGAATGCTTGAATCGCATAAAAAATGAATTAAGAACGGACATACAATGATTTTAATACATACTCAAAACAACTTATATAGCCAAAACAATTACAGAGAAAAAGAGAGCAAGCCAGTGATTTCACTACATGCTAGACCAAGAAGGGAACAACCTAAGACATGCTCTTAAAATGCGACGCAAACTCACTGATTTGGATAAGAGTTAACGAATTAAGGCTTTTTTCAAAATCTATCCTAAATATGCACATTCTAGTCAAAATAAACATGCTGACTCTAGCTTATTCATAATCAAGCAAAAATAAAAGAGTAATAATAATTGAACTATAACAATTAAATCTTCAACAAATGGGCTACTGCTACACCACCAAAAATAGCTAAACAACATACAAATCATGCTATAGAATTATGATTTCCAAAGAGACCAACAAAATGACAAATCTTAAGGCAGCACAACAATTTCAAATTAACATATGATAGCATAACATATGCTTCAGCCTCACGAACAAAATCATTCGATGCCTACAAATATATTTGAATGTTAAGTGTAAGAACAAATGAACAACAATCTCCAATACATACCCAATTATCGATTAACCATGAGAAATCCAACACATTCAAGCGATCTCAAAATCAAAGAAAAACCAGTCGATGTGAACAACATCACAATTTATCCGTAAAGAAAGGAGGAAAAGTAGGAACAAGAATATTCCCTTTCCTGGAGCAGCGATACTAGGATGACGAGAAGAGCGATTCCACCACTCTATTCGAATACTTAAGGCAAGCTAAGAAAATCCGAACGGCGATCTTCTCAAAACTTAGAATCGGAAGACTAAATATAAAATTCGTAAGTGTAAAATGATTATTGCCAAAAAAAAAAAAAAAAAAAAAAAAAAACCTCATTTTTTCACTTGAGTGTAGAGGGTTATTTATAGGGGGAAAATGGGGGAAAACGGATGGAATTTTTAATTCCAAATTCGAAATCCTCTGTCTCTTTGAAAATCCCTTGAAATGGGGGAAAGGGGACGTGAGGGTGATAGATTAGGTTGCTAGGGTTATGGGTTCGCAGAGTAGTTGGGCGAGATTTCTGAGTTTGCAGCGCAATTTCCGCTGTGATTTCGTCTGGCGTTTGGTTTTGGACAAGATGGGGTTTTCTGGTTTGTGAAGGAAGAAGAAGACGCAGGGGTAGGTCGGTTTGTTTGTTGGGTCGGTGGGTATTTGGTGTTGCTGTTGTAATGTTGTTCGGAATTGTTGTTGTATTATATGTTGTATTGGGATGGGCTGGGAATTATGGTGAAGAGAATTGGTGGGTTGGAAATTAGAAGAATTGGGCTTGGATTTTGGTAACGGTTTAAGGAGTTGGGAATAATAAAGTGGGCTGGAAATTGGCCCAACTTTGGTCTTGAATAGATCCAACAAGTAGAGCAAAATATTGGTTAGATTTGATTTTGAAAAATAACCAAACAAATTGCAAATTTGGTCAAGACGAATTAATATTAATTATTTAACGAGCTTCTTAATCTTAACGAAGTAAAATAATTAATTTAATTATAAACTAATAACTAACAAAAAATATGCCAACTTAAAGTAAACTAATTTAATAAAATATTCAACTAAAAAATAAAATCTTTTTGGGATGATTTTCGAATATTTTAAAATATACTAATTATATACAAAATTATGTAAAATGTATATATTATTTAAAAATTATAAAAAAGTGACGAAACTATTTAAAATAACTTGCAAACTCTATTTACTTTTTTTTTTTTTAATTTTTTTTTATAAAACTAATAATTTTAAATCATTTGAAATTGGTGAAGCTCGATGATTAATTTATATTGTGGAGTGTCAAAATTGGGTGTCAACAACTGTCCCTCGTTAGACTTGGATTGATGAAAGAAATTCGAGGCAAATGAAATTGACGAATCCAATTTTGACCGACCACATCTTCATCCTTCCGGGAAGGGATTTTGGTGCGGATTTTAGGAATAGTGGCCGAACCCCGAAATGGGTTTTCCTACATATCTCAGGCTATATGAGAAATCAGGCCCCTTGTAGTTTGATAAACTTGATTCGACGCACGATTTGAAAGAATTCAAAAGTCATCCAGATATAGAATTATGAAGAGACCGGAATGCTTGGGAATAAGATTTGAGAGTGAATGTTGGAATATAGTCGAGTTTTCAGCATTGAACCCGCCTACATATCCCTCAACTCAGGGAATTAGGCTGCTTATAGTTCGACTCGATTGGTTGAAAAGGCAAGATATCCTTCGGTTCTAGAGGAGTGACAAAAGAATCTAGTATGGAAAAAAAGGTTTGCAACCTCTTAGTTATGAATGTGGTGCACTTCACACCCATAATTAAGAATTTACACTAACATAATTTCCAACGCTCTTGGTGCATTGTCACTCAGATTGGAATGATGCCCTCAGTGAACGCCTAAATTTTTCGGATGCAAAACTGAAACCGATAAACCTAAAGAAAAGCCCACGTGCCTTCTGAAAGGGGTGTAGTTTGATTTTGGTGGAAATTGCTCCTCAGCTCGCGTCCTAAGAGTTTGGTACTCTTCTTCGGACTATGTCCCAGTTCGCTGCTAAGAAAAAATTTCACGTTGTGCTACATCCTTGTTGATGTCGTCCGCACCTGTGATTTGATTTGAGAATTCATCCTCTTGGATGCTCTCGACAAAGACTGAGAGAAAACTCATTAGCATAAAAATGTGATTCAAATGAAGAGATAGTGTCTTTTACCATGTTGACACTTAGTCGCTCTCCTTGAACATTTAATGTCAGTTCCTTCATCTTGACGTAAAGCAAATAAAATTTGTATATCATATTTGTAATATAATATTCAATGTACTCTTCCTTTGATGTTGAAATAATAAAATAGGCTGATGTAATATGTTGATAGTTCTCTTGATGTCGTTATTGATGTCTCTCTTGATATTTGTTCTTGCAAATGAAAATGATGCAGCCGATGTTGATTTCCTTGTGACACATGGTTTCCTTCCCTGCGATGCATGTATCTTTCTCTTGCGATGCATGAATCCTTCTCTTGCGATGCATGACTCTTTCTTTTGCTATGCATGAATCTTTCTCTTGCGATGCATGACTTTCTTCTCTTGCTATGCATGACTTCTATGCGATGCATGGCTTCCTTCTCTTGCTATGAATGATTTCCTTCTCTTTCTATGCATGATTTCCTTCTCTTGCAATGCATGACTTCTTTCTCTCGCGATGCATGAGTCTATTTCCCGCGATGCATGAGTCTTTTGATGATGCCTCCCTGATACCGAACGAAGATAATGCTTCACCGAGTAACATATGTGATCTCCTGGGTATCTTTTGGATGGCGGTATTGTCTCAATCGATAATATAAATAAAAATGACCCTCGGAATAGTGGTATCATCTTATTTGACAATACGATATAAATGACTCTCCGGGTAAGAATATTATCATATATATAATGCAGATAAACGTCCTCCAGGTATCTTTAGTTGATGGAAAATAATAATATTGCTCTCTTCGCAGTTTTCGTTTGTTCCATCTCTGAGCATAGTTGCAATGTTCATTATAATCCTTGCTTTGCTGAAAATTTGAATGAAATAATGCTACTCATATTCTCATTTCTTTGGTATTAGAAGCATAAAACTTTTCCTGCTTCCACAGAAAAATTTTTAGTTTAAAATGAACTGATCTATGTCGATCTCTTCAGTTGTCTGCTCCTTGTTTGACTATCTCCGATTGAATTCTCCGATCTCCCGTTTCTTGATAGATAGGACAAAATATTTTTATGCAAAACAATTAGAACAGGAAAGAAGATTTTAAACAAAACTAGATTTTCAAAAAGTAATATTTGGAAAGGTCAGTGCCAAGTGCCATGTCACGTCAAAGCTTAATAAACGTCTTTGAAGCCGATGCTTTGAGATCTATTTGATTACTTGCTGGGAGATATTCAAAGTTACTCTAAACTGCCGATGAACCTTGTTGAAATTTTTTGAAGTCATTCTCAAAAAATTTTGTCCCCATTAACTGTCTTGGCTTATCTTGAACTATTGGTATGCAAGTCACAGAATCTTTGAGATCTTCTTAAAAATTCTATCCCAGTTACAATTCTCAACGTCGTTTTAGTCTTGACTTGTTGGAGAGATCTTCTTTTTGAAATTTTTTAGTTCCTCTCAAAAATTCTGTCCTGATTTCTATTATTAAAGAAAATAGAAATCTTATGGGAGATATGACCGAGCCGTTGTGGTGAAATTTGAATAAGGAACCAACCGAGGACGACATAGGCCGCATACGTATCTCATTCTTGAGAATTTAGGTCGAACGTAGTTCAAATATAAAAGAAACATCAAAAAGGGATAAAAGAGGTGACCGAGGCCAACATAGGCCACCTACGTATCTCATTCTTGAGAATTTATGTCAGACGTAGTTCATTTACAAAGGAAACATCAAAAAGGGATAAAATTCTAAACAAAGACTATTACAGACAAAATAGAACGATTACAAGGAAGACGAAATACGAACTGAAGCTTCACACATAATTTCTCTTGACAGCATCTGAATTGATCGGTTTTGGCCATTCGGTGCCATCCATCTCCGACAGGACCAAGACACCTCCAGATAATACTTTGCGAACTATGTAGGGTCCTTGCCAATTTGGTGTAGATTTCCCTTTATATTCATCCTGGTGAGGGAAAATATGTTTAAGAACCAACTGACCAACCTCAAACATTCTGGCTCTCACTTTCTTGTGAAAAGTACGAATCACTCTCTGTCGATATAGTTGACTATGACAAACAACAACCATTCTCTTCTCGTCAATCAAGGTTAACTGGTTAATCCGCTTGCGGATCCAATCAGCATCATTCAACTCAGCCTCCTGGATAATTCTCAACAAAGGTATTTCAATTTCTACAGGTATAGCTGCTTCCGTTCCATATACTAACAAGTATGGAGTGACTCTAATTGATGTTCTGACAGTCGTTTTGTAACCCAACAAAGCATATGGCATCATCTCATGCCAACCTCTGCGATTATCAATCATTTTCCTCAAAATCTTCTTTATGTTCTTATTGGAAGCTTCTACAACTCCAATCATTTGGGGACGATAGGCGGTTGAGTTCTGGTGAGTAATCTTCAATTATTCACATATCTCTCTCATCAAGTGAGTGTTGAGATTCGCTCCATTATTAGTAATGATGGATTCTGGCACTCCAAACCTACATATCAAATTATTGCGAACAAAATCAGCTACGACCTTCTTGGTCACCGATTTATACGAAGCTGCTTCCACCCACTTGATGAAGTAATCAATGGTAACCAAAATGAATCTGTGTCTGTTGGAGGCGGCTGGCTCTATTGGACCAACGACATCCATGCCCCAAGCTACAAATGGCCAAGGTGAACTTATAGCATTGAGTTCGTGAGGCGGCACTCAGATCAAATCACCAATCACTTGACATTTATGATATTTTCGCACAAACTTGCAACAATCATGCTCCATAGTCATCCAAAAATAACCAGCTCGGAGGATCTTTCTTGCCAAAGTAAGTCCATTCATGTGAGTACCGTAAACTCCCGCATGTATTTGTTCCAGAAGCTTCGCAGCTTCACTAGCATCAACACATCTGAGAAGACCTAAATCTGGAGTCCTCCTATAAAGGATTTCCCCACTTGCAGAGAAATTGAGGGCCATACAGCGTATCGACTTTTTCTGGTTGAACATTGCATTCTCAGGATAGGTCTCAGTCTCCAAATACCTCTTGATGTCAAATACCAAGGCAAACCATCTGGTTCTGCTTCAACATGTGAACAATGGACATGCTACTCTTTTACCTCTACATCTAAGGGATCAATATAACTTGTATCTTGATATTTAATCATTGAGGCAATGGTGACAAGAGCATCGGCCAACTCATTTTGTGTCATGGGAGTGTGTATGAACTTAATCTTTACGGAACCTTTTGCACAACTTCTGTATATATTGCACGTATGGCGTGATCTTTGGGTTCTTCACTGCCCATTCTCCTTGAATCTGGTGAATTAGCAAATTTGAATCTCTAATGACCATCAACTCATGAACATTCATGTCGATGGCTATCTTCAAACCAAGGATGCAAGCTTCATACTTAGCCATGTTGTTTATGCAATCAAATCGGAGTTTAGCCGCCATAGGATAGTGCTGACCGATTTCTGATACTAAGACCGCTCCTATACCTTTCCCTTGGTGATTTGCCGCTCCATCAAAGAACACTCTCCAACCTGGGTACGCTTTAGAAATATCTTCACCCACAAATGCAACTTCTTCATCGGGAAAGTAAGTCTTGAGCGGTTCAAACTCTTCATCAACTGGATTCTCCGCGAGGTGATCAACCAAGGCCTGTGCTTTTATCACCTTTTGTGTCACATACACAATGTCGAACTCACTCAAAAGCATTTGTCATTTAGCCAACTTCCGGTCGGCATTTCTTTATGAAAAATATACTTCAACGGGTTCATCCTGAAAATAAGATATGTGGTATAGGAAGACAAATAATGTCTCAACTTTTGCGCAATCCAGGTCAAAGCACAACATGTCCTTTCTAACAGAGTGTAACGAGCCTCATATGGAGTGAATTTCTTGCTCAAGTAATAAATGACTCTCTCCTTCTTCCTAGTTTCGTCATGTTGGCCAAGCACGCATCCAAATGCATTATTTGAGACAAATAGATATAGCAACAAAGGACTTCCTTCTCGAGGAGGGACCAACACTGGCAGATTGGATAAATAATTCTTGATGGCATCAAAAGCAATTTGACATTCTCCGATCCACTTGGTCAGGGCATATTTTTTCAACAACTTGAAGATTGGCTCACACACCACGATGAACTGAGCTATAAATCGATTGATGTAGTTCAACCTTCCCAGAAAATTCATCATCTATTTCTTGGTCTTTGGAGGAGGTAATTTTTAGATCGCTTTGATCTTGGAAGGATCAAGCTTGATGCCCCTCCTACTGCCTATAAATCCCAACAGCTTCCCGACTGGCACTCCAAAAGCATATTTGGAGGGATTTAACTTCAAATTGTATCGACGCAGGCGATCAACGAACCTTTTCAAGTGAGCCAAGTGATCGAACTGTCACGGGACTTGATTATGACATCATCTACATACACCTCGAACTCTTTATGAATCATATCATGGAAGATAGTTGTCATAGCCCTTATATAAGTAGCACTCGCATTCTTGAGACCAAAAGGCATCACCCGATAATGATATACATCCAGGGTGTGATGAAAACTATCTTTTCTGCATATTCTTCATCCATTAGGATCTGATGATAGCCCGCATAACAATCCACAAACGACTGCGTCTTATGCTTAGCACAATTGTCCATGAGAATGTGAATGTTCGGCTATGGAAAATTATCTTTCGGGCTAGCTTTGTTGAGATCTTTGTAGTACACACAAATTCTAATTTTTCCATCTTTCTTGGCAAATGGAACAACATTGGCTAACCAAGTTGGATATTGCGTCACTTCCACTACTTGTGACTCGATCTGTTTGGTAATCTCCTCTTTGATCTTTAAACTCAACTCAGGCTTGAACTTTCGAGTCTTTTGTTTTACTGTACTGAAATTTGGATTAATCAGCAACTTGTGAGACACCATATTCGTACTCAGCCCCGGCATATCCTTGTAAGATCAGGCAAATACGTCAATGTATTCTCTAAGCAAGCGGACTAGGTCTCTTCTTTAAGCTTCAGTCAGATGGACGCTGATTCTTACTTCTTTAACACAATCCTCATTTTTGAGATTTACAGTCTCAGTTTCTTTAAGATTTAGCTTGTGTTGATTCTCAAATTGTCGAAACTCTTCGGCAACATGTTCGGGTACCTCATTTTCATCTGCATACACCTCACATTCATAATCACCTGCCTCATTTTGTTCATTTGGCTCATGACATGACATGACATTTGCAGGTTTTACATTAATATTACTGAAATCATAAACAAATAATATTAGGAAAGTAAAATATAAACATATAAGTAGACAAATTTTTGATAAAAAGGCTTTCATTTAAATTGAAAGACAAGCACAACTTTGGCCATGGCCGAGGGCCATTTTGCCTTTTTAAACATCATAAGGAAATTTAAAAACTTCAAACAAGTAAAAACTGCATAAAGGGTGGGTCTCGGGCCTATTCCGGACTACCACCGATTTAAAAAAAACAAACAAAAGCATGTGTCATTTCTACCTAGATGAGCGGGAAATTAGGAGTGGCGTGGAGGTCCAATTTCACAATTGCTCCTCAGGTTCTGCGTCACGGATGCCCTATGTCCCAGCCTCTTCATCGATGAGCGCATCAATCTCCTCAAAAAGATCCCTGATTCCTTTCCCGAGACCACCATCATTGACATATTCTTGCACCAGGAACGACTGGCACAGATGAGGAATTGGCCTGGCCAATGCTTGACTAATACACTTGTTTTTCATCTCTGCTTCATCATCTATGGAGACATACCCCTAACCAAACTTGGCTCATTTGGCAGGAATTTGGATAGGCTTGACGATTCCTTGAAAGTGCTTTCCCAATTCGAAACTTGGTTCAAAACCACTTCGTAGCATAACAGTAGCAATCATCTTGTACACATAAGGCATATGGGACTGTGGAGCCAAGTCATCACCGGTGGCATTTACCAGCTCTATTATGTAGAAATCACAACCTCGAGAGACATCATCAATGATCGATGCTTACCCATTGGAATGACTCCCTTCACCATAAATGACCAATTCCTAGTCCTTCCAAATAAATTTCATTAATTGATGAAGGGTAGAAGGCACAGCCCCAGTCATGTGGATAAACGGTCTTCCCAGAAGCAAGTTGTAACTAGTGTTGATATCCAACACCTGGAACTCCATATTAAATTCCACAGGATCCATCTGAATATCCAAGTTTACTGCACCCAATGTGTCTCTTTGCACTCCATCAAAAGCCTTCACATTCACTTGGTTCTGGTGAAGCTTTCCCAAGTCGAATTTCAACAACCTCAGGGTCGAAAGTGGGCAAATATTAAGACCAGATTCATCATCAACCAAGACGCAATTTACTATCTTGTCTCTACACATAATGGTGACATATAGAGCTTTGTTGTACATCATGCCTTCGAAGGGCAACTCTTCATTACAAAAATTAATTCGGTGTCCTCGAATGGCCTGGTTTATCATAGTTGCTAGATTTTCACTATTGGTGCCCACGGGTATATAAGTTTCATCCAAAGCTTTCATCAAAGCTTGCCTATGCAATTGTGAACTCATCAGCAGGGCCCACACGGAAATCTGAGCTGTTGTTTTCTCTAGATGATTCACAATTGAGTAATCTTTCGATTGCATCTTTCTCCATAACTCTTCAGCTTCAGCTTCACTAATTGACCTTTTAGACTGATCTTTCTTCTGTATTCCTTGGGCTAACTCTTCTGGTGTGTTGCACCTGCCGGATCTGGTTATACCCTGGGAAACAGTCGTTTCAATAACAAATTTTAGTTGAGCAAGAGTTTCTCGTGGCACCAAGGCAATAACCTTCTCGGGTGTCATAATCACAAACTCTTTTTTCTCTCTAATGCTCAACGAAGCTACAGCCCTTTCCGAGTCATCAAGAGCGATCAGAACTATTGCCTTTGTTACGCGTCAATCATCATCCGTCTCTATCATGTTGATAGTGACGCCTCTATGATTTGACAAAGGGTTACTATTGACATTGGGCGCAACTGTCTGGAGAGAGACCACTTTCTGGTCAATCAGGTCTTGGATCTTATGCTTTAGGTTGATACAATCCTCGGTATCATGCCCAACACCGTTAGAGAGATATGCGCACCTCTGATCAGGTCTGTAAAACTTTGAGCTAGTGTCGATCGGCTTGGGCCCCACTGGATGAATATATCCTGCCGCAGTTAATCGCTCGAACAACTTTGTTCGGCTTTCAATGAGCGGAGTAAAAATTCTGGCAGACGTTTTCTCTAATCTATGACGCGGGGAGGAGGGAGGGATCATAATTGCCTTAGTGAGGAGGAGGCATTTGACAGTAATTTAGAGCATTTAGACGAGGGGTTTGATATTTGGGAAATGAATTAGTCTGGTTATTTAATTATGGAGCTTGGTAGTTCGGGGGAGTATTTTGGTAAAGTGGAGCTGGGGTTTGGTACATTAGGGGAGGAGTTTGGTAATTTGCCTGAACGTTGACATAGTTGGGGGCGGCGTTTCGGTAGTGATGAGGTGAAGTCTGGTAAACTGGAGGGAGAGTTTGGTAGATAGGAAGGGGAGTGTTTTGATAGCTGGAGGGAGGAGTATTTTGGTAATCAACTTGTGCATAACAAGTCAAGTACGAACTCTGTGAAGGTCGAGAAAGATCTTGGTATGATGAGGATTTCCTTCGGGTCTTTTTCCCCTTATAAGAGATAGAAGATATATCTTCTCTTTTCTTCTTTAACAAACCAGAAGATTCGAGCAAGCCAGCAACACGGACAATCTTTCCGGTTCTTAATCCTTCTTCGATAGTCTCACATACTTTGACTTTCTCAGCAAACTTTGCTCCAACGAGCAACATGATTCTATCATAATATTCGGGCTCTTGAACCGGCATAAATACTTTGACAATATCCTTCTCAGACATAGGTGGTCAAACTCTAGCCGCCCCCTTTCTCCATCTACATGCAAATTCTCTATAATTTTTATTTAATTACTGTTTCATTTTTTCTAAGGAATAATGATCAGGAACGATATCCACATTGTAGGCGAATTGTTCAATAAAGTCCTTTTCCAGAGCATTCCAGCTAGACCACTGTTTTGTTTCATGAGATGTAAACCATTCTAGAGCCTCTCCACTCAGACTTCAGCTAAAAAGTTGCATCAGTAAAGCTTCATCTCTTCCAACTCCCACGAGCTGGTCACAGTAAGCCTTCAAGTGCGCTAAGGGGTTCCCTATTCCTCCGAAAACGTCGAACTTTGGCACCTTGAACCCTTCGGGAGGTTTAAATTCGGATGAATACATAAATCCTCATAACTCAAACCGGTGACTTCAGGAATACACTGCAACTCTTTCATGGCATTTCGAATCTCTTCCTTCATATCCAGCTTGGCAGCCTTTTCCTTTAACCTCGACTCTCTCTCTCGCTCTTCGTAATGGTCAAGCTCAGAACCATTGGCATCATGCTCATTGGGGATCGGGATTTGGAAAATGGCTTTCTTAGGGTAGGGGTGGAGCAATGGAGGGACTTTGGGCATTTTGAGTGGCTTGATAGTTTTGGGGGAAAGTTTGGGGGTTGGTATGCTGATTTTGGTGACGCAGGGAAGTTTGCGGATTGTTAACGTTTTGGTTTTGAGGGGGTGGACTAGTTTGGAGGTTGGGATTTTGGGGAGGAAGTGGCATTTGGAGGATGACATTTTGAGGAAGGGGTGGTATCTGATAAGAGGTGGAGGCATAATGGGGGGTTTTGGGTGGTTAGATTGATGATTGAGGAGGTTATAAGCAGGACTAGAGGGTGGGTTTTGAGCCTGTTCCGCACTTGAAGGAGGAAAGTGAAGTGGAGACCTTCCATCTGATGGAGCATTGAAAGCAAAAGCTGGATAGGGCAAATCTTGTCTTCTCTACATTTCGACCCACATCTCAGCGATTTGTTGCATCAACTGCATGATGAACTCGTTCTGATCAGCGAAGACGAGCTGAGCCACAACAACATTTATTAAGCCGGCATCCTCAACATTATCGCCCATTGTTGACTTGCCCTTCCGAGAGCATTGACTGGGGAAGGAATCTATAGGGCATTTTGATCTTGTAAAATAGGAGTGTTTAGCCAGCTTATCAACACAAATCAGTCCTAACTACCTGTAGAGGAAAAAAAACTCAAAGGCAGATCAGTTTATTTTGATTCAAGACAAATAATGTAAAATATCACATAGAGGACATATAAACACATCAGAGTTGCTTTGTTTGAGAACATGTTAACCCACGAATAATGGGGACTGATTTTTTTGAATAAGCAAGAATTTGCTAGTTTTATCTTGAGGCTAGTGACTCAGAAATGTTAAATTGCGTTGAGCTAAGGTTTTCTTGCTGCATATCTTGGCGTTTGTTGATCTGAACTCGACATTTCCTTGTAGAATGAAGGGGGAATTTTTTTTTTTTAAAGATAGGGACCGGACCTTGAAAGGCTACCTACGTATCTCGCGAAGAGAATTCAGGCCCTACGTAGTTCGAATACAAAAGGAAATTTTCATTTTTATTCATTCATTTCTGGTGATTGCAAGGAAAGTGAAAAACAGACAATAAAGCTCCTAAAAGATAAAATGTGCCTCTATCCAAGCCATTCCTCTTCCGATTGTCGTATTATGCTTCAAGGGCGATTTTCTCATTCTCTTCTTTCCACCGTCCCTGGAGAGGAGGCCTATAGATAGTTTCCTCCTCAAGTTCTTCTTCAACAGCTACCGATTCATTATTTTTGGGGACAGGGACTGCGTTATCCAAAATAGGGTATTATTTACGTAGCCTCTAAAGCTTCATGGCTATACTATTTTTGAAGACTTCGTCTCCCTTCCGCATAGCGGCTATCTCTTCATTCACGATAGCGTGCCTTGCCATCTTAGCCGCCAACACCCTTGTCTAGCGTCGCATTTGCGGCTCGTGCGACCGCGGTGGCGATCTCCACTGCTATTCTCCTTTCTCTAGTTTCTTGGATCTCTTGTTTAAGCCACTGCAATTCCCTCCTCAAATCCTCCTTCGTTAACTCTATGTTGCTACTCTTGCCTTTTTCCATCTTAGCTGCAATTTTACCTTTCCTGAGATGATAGAGTAATGTCTTAGGATTTTGTAGTAGGATTTTATTTTTTGACTGAGAAACTCAAGACTCAGGAAATTTTGGTCAAACATTTTGGTAGTGACTTGTATTTAGAATTGTGGAGATTTTCAGAAAATTTTTGAAAAGGAGTGGGCTAAAAATGTCCCCATTCAAAGCGACAAATCACATAAACAGTTAAAGCACACCAGCATATATCGCGTCCTAAACAGATATGTGACCCTTTTGTGCCAAGGGTAGGCATAGCGATTTTGAGGGATGTATTGCACTACTTGAAACAAATTGTTGCACCCCCCAAAATAAGATTCATAAATAATAGAGAATTCATTACAAAGTTAAACAAATGGATACATCTTTTAGGAAAGGGATAAACTGCAAATACAATAACATCAATCCCATGCAGGCAATAAGATAACTAAAAGGCCGAAAGTCCTGCTCCTTTTCTCGCTTTTTCCACTTTTTCACGAATGAGGAACTTACTAGTTATCATATGCGACTTGGCGAACACAGCTTTGGAAGACATCGATACACCTTGGAGAGTGTTAAGCTGATCATCCAAGTTCGAATCCAAACGTATTAGGCAGGCTCTTGTGTTAGCTAATTCTTGTGTGGCAAAGGCTAAGGCCCTTTGGCCTTCATATTCTAGATGCTTGAACTCCTGTTCCCTACACAGGTATTCTTGCTTCCTACGTTGAAACTCTTGCTCTCTTCCGTCCCATTTCTGCCGAAAGTGGTAGGCTTGGATTTGGAGCCTTACTTGGATATCTTCAATTTGTCGGCCCGTGTGTGGCATCATTCAAGTGTACCACGTAGAACATCCTGCAACCATTTTTTTGTATTCGTCAACATACCCAGCTTCATAAATGTTTTCGGCCATGCTCTCCTTTAGGTTGACCCGCCCGGCCCATTCATCGAGAATATCCTTGGTATGAGGTATCTTGTCGCACCCGTCGTAGTCAAAGACGTCGCGGCTAGTGTCTCCTTTGAAAGGTAGAATTTGTCTTCTACCAAATTGCCGCATTACACGGCTAGGGTTGTAGGGTCGTACCCCTCTAATGCCAGGATGAATTAGGAAAGGATACTTGGTCCCCTGAACAGCTATTTTCTCTGACATGAAATCCTGAAACATCCATTGTATATTTCCATCTTTTATGTCGTGGCAAACTTTAGCCCATGCTTCCCTTGTGCTGTGGATCCTAAAACTCTTGATGCTCAAATGGAACTCGTAGTGGTCGAGATGACTTTCTTCTTGTGGTTCGGCCAATTTGTGTTTTTGAGTCTCGTATGTCTTCACTAAATGTTTAGACATCCACCGCTGTAGCAAGATATTACATCCTTGAAAAAATGGAAATCCATTTTTGCATTGACCCAAAGCTCGATAGATGTCAGCCAAAATAATCGTGGTCAGATTGAAGTATTTCTTGACTTGTCCCTTCTTACTAACACCCTTAAAGATGGCATGAGTTACCATGATAATCCGAGTATCAATTTCGTTCCCTCCATCCTGAGGAAATACTATCGTCCCTAATAGGCATACAACAAAAGCTAGAGTTTGTGTCTGCCTCTAACTACCATAATCGAGAAACTCATTCGAAAAATTCTTATAATAGTTCTCGTGTCCCCATCATTCATAGAATTTCACAAATGGAATACTTGGGGTGTCTAGCCAGTCTGCATTTACTAGTAACAACATGATTTTCAGTTTTGTGCTGGTCGACTTATCCGGTAGCAAAATGTGATAATCTGGATGATTTTTCCTTTCTGGCACATTCCGACGTTGTCTAGACAATCTTTGATTTCTTTAACAGTTGGTGTCATTTCAACATCTCCAAAGCGAAACACCATCCTCTCGTCATCCCAAAATCGAGTGACCACCTCAATGAACTTAGGCCAAACTTTGAGATTCATTATCGATGGGAGGTAACCCAAGTGAATGGAAAGTTCTCTTTTCTGACATGCATTGAGATTGTTCCACCATACACGAAAGAGGTTCAACGTCTCGGTGACCATTTTGAAACTCAAGTGTTGCATGGCCATCTACAAAAACATACAAAGAATTAGATACCCCCAAACCTAAGGCACAACAATTTGTTAACAGTGCAAACACCATTCAAACACGTAAGTATGAACGTCCGTTTGGGCCGTAGGCCCTTTGGACTCAAGTTGGTCTTTCTAATGGGCCCAACATGCCTTGGATATTGGGTCATCTTAGGTCAATGCGCTAAATTTTGGGGATTTGGTTTGCTCTACCCTAGTCTGACTAAGAGTGGACTTTCTTTATAGTGGATTGGTGACCCAAGCGGACTACTTGGGTTGGGACAGCTAACGACCGTTGACTATCCAGTAGCCAACTACATTCGTCAGGGTGCCTCGAGAACAATTTGGTTTACGAACGACAGCTGCCCGCATAATCGTCCTTTAAATGGAAAATTAAAAATAAGTACCGTTTGACATAATATGTTATGCCATGAATGCAACAGTTTATAGCAATTCAAACATATTAAGCACAAATAAATAATTCAACAATTAATAACAATTAGTCAAATAGTCAAATCTTATGGTTAGAACTTAATTAGGTCCCCAGCAGAGTCGCCATTTCTGTTATGCATTAATTTTTCTATCTTTAGAAAAAATTATTTTTTAAAATATTCCAAGTATCAAAAATTTGAGAAAAATACTTAGAAAAGAGTTGCCACTTAATTTTTTAAAGAAATTAAGAAAACTTATAATTTTCAAAGATTTAAATAAAAAAAAATTATTTGAAAATACCAAAGAGGGTTCGGGGTTCAATTTACACTTCGAGAAGGGTTAAGCATTCGAAGTGCCCGCCAACATGTGGTTGACCTACGACTTGACTGAAAAAATATTTTCTGACTAATTCTTTAGAAAAATGATTTAACATAAAATTAATAATTTATAATATCTGATTAATTTTGAGAAAATAATTAAATAAATGACATATTTTTTATTCTTCAAGCTAAAGGAACTTTAATTGAAACAATTCAATTGAATTACAAGTTATTAGAGTTTCAACAAATTTACACTAATTAAACTTATTTGAATTGCTTTAAAAAAATAACATGCCTTAATTTGATAAATTAAAGCATGAAACTATTTTAAATCAATTGATAAATAAAAAGCTTTGACTAACTTTTTGCGAAAATGACTAAGTAAAAAACGAAAAAAAAAGAAAGAGAACACTTTTTAAGTTCATTTGAGAAAATATACTTTAACTTAAAACTGTTTTAAAATGAGTAAAAAAAAAAGTGATTTAAGTGAAGACCATTAAAGAACATATTTTTCTTTTTAAAAAAAAAAAACAAAACAAAGATTTAACTTAATTAAAGATATAAAATTTGATCGGTATACTTGATATGAAATGAATGAACACACAAAAAAAGTATTAAAACTGAGCCAACACGAAGAAAATAACTCGTCTTTTGTGGAATCTAAGTAAGTTAATTAATAGTTCCAAAGTTAGAGTTAAATAAAATTAGTTAAAGATAATCAAACAATTAGGAGAGTAAAAGAGAAAATGAAATTGGGCCCCTTCTTGGGCCAATTTCGCTGCAAGTTTTTGGGTTTTAACCCAATTCCCTTTCTATATACACCGGCTGTATTATATTAGCGTATATACCAGCTTTTTTTATGTATTTCCTGCTTCGGAACACCTGTATTTCGCCTCAGCCCTGTATTCCCACATTTTCGACCTATTTATTAATGTATACCAAATGTATTGAGTGTATACTGAATGTATGCGGTCCATCTTAGGACTTTTGGACACCTGCAAGCTAGATCTACAGCCCTGTATTTCCGTTTTTGAACATGTATGTGGCATTTTAGTACGTATGCTAGTGTATACAATAGGTATATCAATGTATACATGCTGTATTTTAGCCCGCTTTCAGCTTCCCGGAACCTGTTAATCCAATTTCAGGCCTGATGCTTTCAACCTGTACACTTTCTTTCAACGGCCTGGCCGACTCAAATGACAAAGAAAAGAGCCTTTATGGCTCGACTCGAAAATGCAAAGAAGAGAAGTCCACCATGGACTCGGGAGGAGTTCATACAACAAGCGAAAAAGAGACAACATTTGCATTCGAAATGGTGAAACAAGTACAAGAAATAACCGAATATGTCAACACACAAAGAAAAGAGCAAATGGGCAGAAAATATAAGTCATGAGGGATTATAGCTTGCGGGAGATAAAATTACTACATAAAAATCCAAATCAATTCAAATATAAATCACCAAAGGCATGCTTGACAAGGATAACAATTCAATACATGCTAATGGGAATGCTTGAATCGCATAAAAAATGAATTAAGAACGGACATACAATGATTTTAATACATACTCAAAACAACTTATATAGCCAAAACAATTACAGAGAAAAAGAGAGCAAGCCAGTGATTTCACTACATGCTAGACCAAGAAGGGAACAACCTAAGACGTGCTCTTAAAATGCGACGAAAACTCACTGATTTGGATAAGAGTTAATGAATTAAAGCTTTTGTCAAAATCTAGCCTAAACATGCACATTCTAGTCAAAATAAACATGCTGACTCTAGCTTATTCATAATCAAGCAAAAATAAAGGAGTAATAATAATTGAACTATAACAATTAAATCTTCAACAAATGGGCTACGACTACACCACCAAAAATAGCTAAACACCATACAAATCATGCTATAGAAATATGCTTTCCAAAGAGACCAACAAAATGACAAATCTTAAGGCAGCACAACAATTCCAAATTAACATACGACATCATAGCATATGCTTTAGCCTCACGAACAAAATCATTCGATGCCTACAAATATATTTGAATGCTAAGTGTAAGAACAAACGAACAACAATCTCTAATACATACCCAATTATCGATTAACCATGAGAAGTCCAACACATTCAAGCGATCTCAAAATCAAAGAAAAACCAGTCGATGTGAACAACATCACAATTTATCCGAAAAGAAAGGAGGAAAAGTAGGAACAAGAATATTACCTTTCTCGGAGCAGCAATACTAGGACGACGAAAAGAGCGATTCCACCACTCTATACGAATACTAAAGGCAAGCTAAGAAAATCCAAGCGGCGATCTTCTCGAAACTTATAATCGGAAGACTAGATATAAAATTTGTAAGTGTAAAACGATTATTGCCAAAGAATCCCAAAGCTCCCCCCCCCCCTCCCCCCAAAAAAAATACCTCCTTTTTTCACTTGAGTGTAAAGGGTTATTTATAGGTGGAAAAATAGGGTAAATTTAGGGGAAAAAGGATGAAATTTTTAATTCCAAAATCGAAATCCTCTGTCTTTTTGAAAATCCCTTGAAATTGGGGAAAGGGGACGTGAGGGTGATGGATTAGGTTGCTAGGGTTATGGGTTCGCAGAGTAGTTGGCCGAGATTTTTGAGTGTGCAGCCCAATTTTCGCTACGAGTTTGTCTGGCGTCTGGTTTTGGACAAGATGGGGTTTTCTGGTTTGTGAAGGAAGAAGAAGACGCAGGGGTGGGTCGGTTTGTTTGTTGGGTTAATGGGTATTTGGTGTTGCTGTTGTAATGTTGTTCGGAATTGTTGTTGCATTATATGTTGTAGTGGGATGGGCTGGGAATTATGGTGAAGAGAATTGGTGGGTTGGAAATTGGAAGAATTGGGCTTGGATTTTGGTAATGGTTTAAGGAGTTGGGAATAATAAAGTGGGCTGAAAATTGGCCCAACTTTGGTTTTGAATATATCCAACAAATAAAGTAAAATATTGGTTAGATTTGATTTTGAAAAATAACCAAACAAATTGCAAATTTGGTCAAGACGAATTAATATTAGTTATTTAACGAGCTTCTTAATCTTAATGAGTAAAATAATTAATTTAATTATAAACTAATAACTAACAAAAAATATGCCAACTTAAAGTAAACTAATTTAATAAAATATTCAACTAAAAAATAAAATCTTTTTGGGGATGATTTTCGAATATTTTAAAATATACTAATTATATACAAAATTATGTAAAACATATATATTATTTAAAAAGTATAAAAAAGTGACGAAACTATTTAAAATAACTTGCAAACTCTATTTACTTTTTTTTTTTGAAATTTTTTTATAAAACTAATAATTTTAATCACTTGAAATTGGAGAAGCTCGATGATTAATGGAGGGTCAAAATTGGGTGTCAACATAGAGAGAAACTAGTTTAAACATCTATTACAATTAAAATTTTATTTTATTAAATTAAAATGTTCATATTCAAATTTTCAATCAATATTATACATTTTTTGAAGGGTTGAAATCTTTAATTCTTTCTTTTCTTTTTTCTAATCTTACAAAATATTGTTGTTATCTTCTTCTTATTTTCTAATTCTGTAAATTAATACGTAAAACAAGAGATAAATAATAATAATACATATACGTAAAATAAAATACAAAATTTATTATATAAAACTAAAAATAAAAAATAAAATTCTTAAATGGAATTTAACCAAACAAGATATGTTAATTAATTAATAAGAGATATATGAGTATATATGTGTATATGGAAGAGACATTGTAATCTTGAAAAAATAATTTTCTGCGCTTTTTTTAAAAGTAGTTTTACAAGTTTGCCAAACACCTAGTTTTTTTTTTTTTTAAAAAAGTATTTTCTTTCTAAAAAAAGTGCTAGTGGGCTTCAACAGCAATGTCAAACAAGCTCTTAGTTCCTAATAATGTAAGTGTACTTTATCATTTATGTCCTAAAATCATAAAAATATTAGACTCCTTAATTCTTTGCAAAATCATAAAAAAAAATTATTTTTCAATTGTATATTTGAAATGTAAAAACTGATAAAAGGTGACACCCTTTTCCTCATATTTGAGGTTAGTAATACCGTACTACGTTAGTGTCATTAAAAAAAACCATATCGTCACTTGCAGAAAAAAAAATTAAATCATAACATAATATATGTAAAAAATATATTTTAAAAATACCAGTACTCGACATTGAATTTGGGAAGTAAAGTAAAGCCCTAGGACAGCAAGTACCCAAACTTGTGTACAACTTGAATAGTGAGAATGTATATAAATCGACATCAATAATACAAATTAAATAATTTTCACGCCAATTAAATTAATACAGTAGTTTAAATGTAAATTAATGTGAGGTAAGCAAACGAAGCGCCAACCAGAGCCATAGAGGACCAGCCAACGGAGGACGTGGCAGATGAGCTGCTGTTGGTGGTGGTTCTAGGACGACGAGGTAATGGGGTCCATGTGGCGGTTGGAGTTCCACTACGACCAGACCCAGTACTAGCCTTGGTTCCACCACTTACACCCTTTGCAACGCTAGGTGTCAGTAGTATGCTCATGATGATAGAAAGCACAAGCACAATCTTCATAACGTTTTTCATCTTTGTTTCTCAGCTCTTGCTAATATACTGTAATTGTATTTAACTTTATATGTACTAATCGTGTAAAAGATAAAAAAATCTAGACACTATCAAGATTATCTTTTTCCTTGACGTTCTTAGTATTTTGTCTTGTTATTGTCTCACGTTGGGTGTAAGAGAATTAAGATATGATATGTAGAAGCAACAAACACATGTATATTTATAAGGAACAAGGGAACTGGTCATTTCTCATTACATAGAAAGGCAATTTAGCAAGAGAGGATTAGGAACTTTATTTGACACGGTCTTTAAAATTGGCCTAATGTCCAACTTGAGAAGCAGACAATTAGTCAACGTACAAGAATTTGAATAGATTTTTTAAAGGAAATTTTAACATGTGAAAACTGAAAACAATATATTAATTTTTATTTGATAGTGATGTTTTCATCATCATCCTTAATTTTCTGTTATACATGTGATATATATTGGTGAAACTCTCCTTAAAAAGAGTTAATATCTTAAAAGGTCACTCAACTTTGGTAATTTATTTAGAAAAGTCATTAAACTTTATTTTATATCACTAAAATCACTTAACTTAAATTTTTATATCAATAAAATCACACAACTAAATTTACATTAAAAAATCTAACATAGCATAATAAAATATCTTTTTATGCCATATAACTATAGACCCCATAAATAAATACTTAAAATTTATTAAGAATATCTTTACGAAAAAACTTAATAAGTAAAGTAAATATTATAATATTAATATATATTTAAAACTTACTATATATATCCTGATAGGTGATTTTCTGAAAGAAAATTAGAGACCATTTGTTGTAGATCGGTGATTAATCATATTATAGATAGTAGCAGTTGAAATTTTTGCAGATTTTAATTGCTTTAGTTAATCATTAACGTGAACAGGGTAGACACATTTTTCATTTTAAATATAAAACAATTTTCAGTCCGTTAATTTCTTATGATATGAATTAAAATCTATAAAAACAATTGTTCGTTAAAATTTCTTAATAAGTTTTTTTTAAAAAAAAATTATTTATCGGTGGTGTTTACATTTATATGGCATAAAACAAATATTTTATTTTGTCATATTAGACATCTTAATGTAAAAATTTAATTGAATGATTTTATTGATACAAAAGTCAAAGTTAAGTGATTTTTTGATACAAAACAAAGTGTAATGACTTTGCTAAATAAATTTCAAAGTTGAGTGCTCTTTTAAGAAATTTGTTAGGGTTTTAACCTGATTTTCTTACCTTATTTGAAATTAATTTTTTTCTAAAAGAAAAACAAAACATTATCATAAATGTTTTTTTTTTTTAAAGAAAAAATTATAATTTTCTTCCATATTTAGGTTATTCCTTCCTTAGATGAAATGTTTGGAACCCTATAATTGAAGATCTCTCTTTCTCATATCAAAAACACAAGAACATTCACAATGTAGTCAATAAAGAATTTTGTTTATGGGGAGATTTTGTCTCAATAGTTTTAATATTTTCTTGTTATTAGTTTTTCATATGTAGGTCGATTGGCTAAATCATATAATAATATTTTAATTTTTAGTGTAAGTTTTTGTTATCTGATTTATCAACCATATGATATCCAATTTATAAGCTTCTGCATGACGCCCTAATTACTTTCGAACCCAACAAGTGATATCAGAGCACATGGTTCAATGATCCAATGGTTGAACAAGAGTGAAGACATATTCAAGTGGTTTCAAATCAATTTGCAACAAATTTGATGATAATGAAGATTTTTGTGCTACTACATGTGGAGAAAAATTTCAAATATATTTTCAACAATCCTGCTGCTTTATCCTTAAAAACAAAATCAATTTTCAACCCCATCAAAATTTTTAATGCTCGGGCTCCACTTTTAACTCATGTATCTTTAATTTTAACGCATGAGCTCCACTTTTAATGCATGAACTCCACTTTCAACTCATGTATATTACTTTTAATGCATGAGCTCCACTTTCAACCCTGTTCATCACTTGTAACACAGAGCTAGGGGTGTACAAAATCGAATCGAAAACCGAACCAAACCGCAAACCGAGTCAAACCAAGAAAAAAAACCCGACTAGTGGTTGATTTGACTTGATTTGGTATTGGAAAAAAAAATTCAACTATATTTGGGTTGGTTTGGTTTTAACTAAAAAAAAATCAACCCGAGACCAAACCAACCCGACATTATATATATATAATTTTAAAATTTTATTTTATACATAAAGATATTTACTTTGATATAATTTTTAAATATTTCTTATACTTTTTCATAGTTTTTATCTTTTAATATATTATTATTTCAAGTTTGAAATTTAGAATTCTAAATGGTTCAATAAAGATTATAGTCCATAGATATTGGTAATTATAATAAAGCTTAAATCAAAATTAAATTAATATTAAAGGAAAAAAATTCAATCAATTCAACACTAATAATGACAATAATATTGAATATTTGTTCTATGGTTTTACATTGGTTTATTCAAATACATAATCTAATTTTAATTTCCTTTAATATTTAGTCATGTAACTAATACTTATTAAACTTATTTTAGCATGATTTAGTACTTTTAAATTATGATCATTTTCATTATGACTTGTTAATTTGCAATATTTGTTTTACGCAATTTCATTATTATTATTTTTTGTTGGATATTTTAGTATCATTACTCATATAATATTTTGTGTTATTTTCTTAATAAACACCTTAGATAGTTGTATTTTGGTAGGACTAAAGAAATATTTGAAGTACAAGTAAATTATATGTTTGTATGAATACTTTTTCAGAAAAAAACCCGAAGTTGAAAAACCCGAGTTTTATTGGTTTGGTTTGGTTTATAGATTTAAAAATCTGACACAAATGGTTTGGTTTGATATTTGAAAAATCCGAACCAACCCGGTCATGTACACTCCTACACAGAGCTTCAATTTTTAACTCATATCAAATTTTAAATCATGGTAAGCAGCAGTGATACATGAAGATTTTGTGAAGAACAAGATTATCAAGCATATGAAGAAGGCGAATCAAATTTTGTCAAGAAAATCGAGCCAAAAAGGGAGATAAGAAATTAACTCTTTTTAATAGCACTCTGTATTTTCTTATACTTAATATAAAATACTCCTAAGACTTGTCACTATTTATAGATGAGATATTTTTTCTTATATTAAATAGATGAAGGTGGGATAGTAATATGGATAAATATTTTAAAAAAAGTAATGCCTTAAAATTTTTATAAATTATAAATAAAATAATAATCAAATAAAAAGTTAAGAAATTATAAAAGTTTCATAAAAACCTATTGCCACGTAGATTCTACCACTAACCTAAATGTGAGAAATAATGCACAACAAATGCCACCAACGTGCAGCAGCACATCTTGACATTATAGAATGAGGCGCTTTAATATAATATTTAATATTAAAATGCTTAATACTATACCCAACATGTTAATTACAAGACTCAAACGTGAAGCTTTTTGACGGAAATGATCAAAGAGGACCAGTACTATCATTAAAAAATTACAGTATGTTGTTACAAATTTGAGTGGTGACTAATTTTAAATAAATATATAGGGCAAAAGAGATACTAATCTGAAAAACAAAGAAGTGTTTCTACAATACAAAATTTTGGCCGGCCTGCGTTTAATATTGAATGTCAAAGTGGGATGTTTATCTAATCTTACATTACAAGTGGGAGAGACACCAAATGAGACATTGACAGGATATATTAATTGCGACTTTGAATTATTTTGTCACGTCGCCGTCGGTAATCCCAATTCGAGCGCAAATATCGTTATATACCTATCAACTAATTAAGGTATTAAGGGGTCGTTTGGTAGGCCGCATTAAAAGAAATAGTTCATGTATTATGTATGATATTATTTAGTATGATATTTGATAGGAATCTGAGCCTATGTACAAAATTAATTCATGGATTAATTATACATCCTACATGGTATT
This sequence comes from Solanum pinnatisectum, assembly GCA_035578085.1. Classification (NCBI taxonomy): domain Eukaryota; kingdom Viridiplantae; phylum Streptophyta; class Magnoliopsida; order Solanales; family Solanaceae; genus Solanum; species Solanum pinnatisectum. Next base: position 35,913,452 of record CM069078.1, read on the forward strand.
ATAGGATGTATTACTAATACCTTCCATTTGGAGGTATTAGTAATACATAAGATATAATGCCATGAAAAATTCTATGTAAAGACAAAAATATTCCTCAAATCATTTTAACTATTTTGTTTATTTTCTTTGTTTTTATGTTTTATATTTGTACTAGTAAATTTATTTAAATAAATTAGCTTACAAATTATTTAGAGAGAGTTGTTTGTTACTAAATAAATCCAATAAAAATTTGAAATGTGAGTTATTTAACATTTACTAATAATTAAAAAGGCAAATATATCACTACATGACGTTTGTGATTTTAAATATATATATCATTTCTCACGTCAATCATATATATACTTATCTTTATTATCTCTCAAATAGAATATTGATATAGATGGAGTTTTTTCCATTTTTTTTTTTTCAGATCGTTTGAAAGTTGATCCAAAAAGCGGAGTTCTCTCTGGTCTTTTATTAATGGGGTTCCGCCCTCTCGGTCAAGTTCATGGCGTTTATCATCAAAAAAGTATATTAAGCCTTCTTGGAGGCTGGAATCAGCATATATATATATATATATATATATATATATATATATATATATATATATATATATATATATATATTGTGTGATTTTCTAACTATTTGTATTTTGAACAATTTAAAAAATTACATACATATTAAAACTATAACTTGCAATTTTTATGTGTAAATGTAGATGATTTATTCAATTTTACCATTGTTGACCGTCTTTTCAATTTTAAAAGTAGATGGTTTATCTTTTTAAAATTGAAAATTGACATTTTGTGAGTGATCAATTGTTTAAGATGACAATTTATTATCCTCAAACAATTCAAGTGAAATAGGAAACATGACAACAAAATTGTTCTTCTCATAGTTAGTTAGAAGGCCATAAAAAAAAATTGTCCGACAATTATCTACCCTGACCCAAGTACATAATAATTCAAGGTATAATTGGAAAGAAGATTTTTAAAGAGTTTAAATCCAAACACAAGATGAGGTTGGAAACAATGAACCAAACACTTGATAAAAATAAACTCTGCATTAATAATCCCTGCATTACTAATCCCTACATTACTAATCCTTGCATTATTATTTTTTGTACAAACAACCCCTAAATAAATGAATTGGATTGAAGTTGAATCAATATGGTTAATTGATTATGTATAACATTTCAACTAAAAAAAATAAAAAATCTTTCAAGACATTTCTCATAGGTCAATTTTTTTTTTTAAAAAAAATAATTTTCAAATAGGCTTAATTAGGTTAACTAATTAATTGTTGTAGTCCCAGAAAGGGACTCGTATAGGCTGCTTCCTTTTTTTTAGATTGTTTGGTCAATCTCTTTTGCTCGTTAGAGGCAACGTTCATGTCCCCCTCTAATCTTTGTAAGTATTCTACTTATATATCACATGGTAGAGGTCTAGCCAAACTCCTCACACATGTAGGCTCACAACCCATTGGTGACGGCTTTTAGTTAAGAAAAAAAAAACTCAATTTTTAAATAGGCTTAATTAGACGAATTAAGATGAATTGAGTAAAAAAATAAATATTAAAAAAAAGGCCCAATGGATCCTAATTGAAGTGAAGATCAGTTGATGGCTATGTTGTCACGACCCAAAAATGGACATGATGACACTTGTCTACTCCCACCAAACAAGTCAGCTTCAACCCAACGAAATAAAAGAAAAGCATAAAGATAAAGCAAGAACAAGATAAAAGCGGAAAACTTATTCATTCTACAATAATCACAAATCATGGTTGTCAAGTGTACAAGTCACTAATACATAAAGTACGGAAATAAAAATAAGTACAAGTTTTAATGTCTTTGTTTCTAAAATAGAACAAAGCCTAGCATAAAGGAAGGAGAGGGTCCGCCGGTATGACAAACAACTAGCTCTCAAAGTCCTTCAACAAGACTCGAGTATAAGAGAAGAAGAGAGATCACACAGAACCGGGTTCGGACCCTATATAGGTGGAGAAGCAAGGAGAGAGTACTAAACAACACTGTACTCAGCAAGCAACATGATAAACAAAGTAAATCTAGCTAGAAAACGAACATTCATTTCATTCCAACCGAACCTCCTCCAAACTACAACCTGCATAGAAATCAACCCAACCTAACAATGCAATACATAGATCACAAGGTTTAACCACACAGTTCAATAGTCACAATTCAACAACCAACATGCATCACAATTACAAGTAACAAGTAGATTAATCACAAATATCAAAATGCATCAAATCACAGTAGTCAACTCTAGCTAGAACCATTTCCCTTCGACACAATATCACTAGCCGGAATCATTTTTCATCGGGTTTATATCACATCACTACCCGAAACCATTTTCCTTCTACTTTATATCATATCACTCGCCTGAACCATTTTCCATCGGCATTATATTACTTGTCGAAACCATTTCTCATCGGTTTTACATCACATCACTAGCCGGAACCACCATTTCCGTTCGGCTATATCATATGACTTGCCGGAACCATTTTTCTTTGACATAATATCACTAGCCAAAACCATTTTCCTTCGCTTTTATATCACATGACTAGCTGGAACTATTTTCCTTTGGCTTTATATCACATGTCTCATCATGGTGTACAACAATCAATGCACATAAGCAATTTCACACACCATAAAGAAGATACATCAATGAAAGCAATTCAAGTTCACACTCATGTCATCAAAGCATTTCATCCCACAATCAAATAGGCGCCACAAATAGGAAATTCACAAAGCATGATGATCAACACGTAGCCATTTCATTAATCCTTTTTTTATTCATTAAGATTAATCAAGTGGAACAATGAACCCATCACCTTATTCACATTACTCACCATCACACACACTGAAAAGGAATACACGATTCTACTAGATTTACAAGATTTAGGAGAGCAATTGCCTCAATTCAATCAAATAGTCAATTCAAGACCTGAGTCTTCCGCTCCCGAACAATATCCAAAATCTCACAATTTAATTCAATCAAGTAATCACAATAAGATTCCAGAAATAACAATATCCATATCATGCTCTTTGAAAAATGGGACATTCAACTCAAAATCAAATTCCGACTAAGAGGTTTGAATCCGAAAATCTTTACTTACAGATATTACCCAAGGCAGTTGGAATTCATTGGTGAAAACCGTTTTGAAAGATTAATTAAAATCAATTCACAATCACCATTTTAGTTGAGAACTCAAGTGTAACATCTCACTTTTTGAAAGAACTAGAAAGAGCTAGAATTAGAAATTAAAGAGTTGTTTTTGGAAAGAATGAAAAATCTGGAAATTTGTTAAGTTATGTTAAGTTTGGGTTTTTGGTCAACTTCAAACGATCATAACTCCTAGCACAGGATGACTTAGGTGTTCTTCCAGACACTACAAAAAAATGCTTAAATAGTGGGGGTTAATTTAAAGGTTTGTGGGGTTTAAAATCCCCGCAATCTAGTATTGCGGCAGTTGTCAAAACTCCCACAATAAGAGTTGTCGCAAGCAATTTGAAACAATTTTTTTTACCCCCACAATCAATTAGCGGGGGTTACTTTGCGGAGGTCGACCCATGCTAATTTAAAATTAAATCTTTTAATATTATTTTTTCATATTCAAATATCGGGGGTTTAAAACCTCCAAAAATTTTGTGAATTGCTTATATTGAAAGATCTGGGCAATCATAAGCTCTAAAATTCATTTAATAATTTTTTATTCATATATTATTTACACACTAATTAAGCTATAAATCATAATCAAATCCAAAAAATATCTCAAGGTCAAGAAATATATATTCCTTAACGACATATCATAAAGTCACAAAAATATTGCATTATCATTAGTCGCTAAAATTATATTGTCAACATCAAATATCTTCACCAGAAAAAAACACTAAATCTAAACACAAAATATCCAATCCAACATTTTAACATCCCCGCCAATCACACAATCTTGTCATCAAATTAATTAGCTAAGACAACTACAATGTAATCAACGATTGTCATGGCAAGGATTACTGTCACCACTGCATGATCTTCTTGTGTACATGGGCAGAATTGGTTCACTAGCAGCATCACTTGGCTGCATAAAAAAATAAAGTATAAAATTAATTAAGTGATATTAGAAAATGTGAAATCCTTGGCAAATATTATGATTCAAAATATACTTATCATCTGTTAATATATGTCAATCAAAAATGTATTAAAGAAAGGAGAAGCAATACACAAATCAAATGAAAATAGAAATGTAAGAACTTTCCTTACAGTTGTTGTTGGAAAATTTGTCGAAGGAGAAGCAAAGAACCCCGCAAATTGTTCTGGTATCATTCCTTCTTTCATTATCATATACGCCTTAAAAGCATTCATCATTTGACTATGAACATTCATCATTTGATTGTGGTTCTCTTGGCATTGAGACGAACATGAGCCTTCACAACTTGAAGCACTTGCACCACCAAAACGCGGTCTTGCTTGTTTAAAAACTTTACTCGGAACGACTCCTAAACCCAAACATCTAACCCTTCCAGAGTGCTCTTTTCCTAAAACCTTACCAACATCATCATTTGAGACTCATCCATGGTACTTTGGCTCAAAGTTAGCTCAATTTTTTCGTATACATGCAAAATCAATACCCCAAATAAAGAAGCAGTAATATTGAAATCACCTTAGTAAAGACAGAAAGATAAAAACTACTTATATTTATATGTCAATACATTCCATGTACACTTAATGTAACATCTCATGAATTGAAATAGCTAGGAAGAAGCTAAGAACTTGAAATAATTGTTTTTGGAAATAGTGACAAATCTGGAAATTTGTTTAAGTTAGGAAAAGTGAGTTTTTGGTCAACTTCACATGGCCATAAATCCTAGCTCAAGATGAGTTAGGTGTACTTCTAAATATGGTTGGAAAACTCTTAGAATGATCTTTCCAACACTACCAAGTTTCCGAAATTCCGAGTTCGTATGAGTGAGATATGCCCTTTGGAAGTTGGGTTGTTCAAATAAGGAAATGTTCAATCCGGATTTTTAAGGGGTAGTTTAGTCTTTTCCTTGCCCTATTATTTTAATCCATTTTTAGGAGTTTAATATGGGCCAAATCATATTTTAGTCAGTTTTAGAAATTGGAATTTACGCTAGGGCTTGGAGAAAGGAGAAAAGAGGAGAAAGAAGAAGAAAGGGCAATAATTCATCAAGATCGATCCATTTAGTTGTGGTTTTCACCAAGGATATATTCCTACCAGGTATGTGAGGCTTTCATAACATTGGGATCGTTCTCCCACATGCCAAACATATTTATTTCAGCATGGATTTGTCCTAAAAGAGTTTGAAAGTTGAAGTTCTTGATATTTATTCTTGATTTTGATGTTGTTCTTGAATTTGGTTGATATGGGGAACTTTCTGAGATCGTTACATCGTATTATAGAGTCGTTTCAAGTCTCCATAAACTATGTAGCCATCATGGGTATTAATGGGTCTTACTTTTTAGATGATCACATAAGTTAAGCTAGTGGATCCACTAAGTTATGAAGTTCTATATGACGGCAAAGTATAAGATAGTCTGGCAGCGTGATGGTAAGAACGTTGTATCACCACTTAGGCTCATAGTGGTGGTTGTCGATTAGAGAAACTTCCACAGAGATTATATTATTTTCTTATATGAGTAAAGTTGAGTTTGTTATTGCATTTTCTTTAACGAACTAAGATGTTTTCAACTGTTTTATAAGTCTTATATACTACATGTGCTTTATAGTTTTGTATTTGAGTTAAGTTATTCAGAAGTTGAGAAGAGCCAAGGTAAGTGTTTCTTCAGATTCCTTTCAAGCCTATATCTTGTTTTAGCTTTCCAAGTCGCATACTCGTACATTCAATGTACTGATGCCAGTTGGCCTGCATCTTATTATGATGTAGACGTAGGTAACCAGGATCAGCATCCAGCGCCTCGTTGATCTAGCTTGAGCATTCAGAGTCTGTTGGTGAGCCTCATTGCATTCTGTAAGACTCCTTTATTTGCTTTCTAGTCTTTCAGATGTTAGGATGATCGGGGCTCCTGTCCCGACATCCCTCATTATTTTATAGGCTTCATACACAGTTAGCAGTCAGATGTCATTACATTATTATTTCATATGTTAAGATTAGAGTTGCCATTTGGCCAAGTTGAATGTTGACTTTTAAACATTCTAAGTTATTTTGCTAAGCTATTTGAGTAAGTTCATTTGATCATTGTAAAAATGGTTAGAGTCTTTCTTTGAGTCAGTAAATCAGGCCAAGGGTTCGCTTGAGGCCAGCAATGGTCTTTGGGTGCCAGTCCCGCCCAGGGTGTAGGCTCGGGGCATGACAAACTTGGTATCAGAGCACAGAGTTCAAGATTCCTAGGGAGTCTATGAAGTCGTGTCTCTAGAGTCCTAGTTATCGGTGTGAAGTGCGTCACATCTATAATTAGGAGGCTGCAACACTTAGGAAATTATCTCAATTCTTTCACACTCTTTTCGTGCGTTAGAGTTTGATCTCTAAAAAGTTTTCCTCTAATTCGTGCTTGCGTGTGTTTCCAGATAATCATGCATCCACGAAGAGCTGTCAAAGGTCGTCCTGCTAGGAGAAATATTGAGGAACAAGGGGTACCTAATACACTAGAAGTGCAACCCCAGGGAGAGGCCATCAAGGCTGAATTCCGTGAAGCTATCCGGATGTTAAGTCAAGCTGTGACCTATCAAGTTGGACAGAAAGATAATCGATAGGAAGTTGCTGATACTTCAAGGATCCATGAGCTTTTGAGGATGAACCCACCAAGCTTCACAGGTTCAAGTGTCAGCCACGTCCGAGGTGTAGGCACTGAGGATCCAGAGAACTTCATTGAGGAACTAAAAAAGGTATTCAATGTGATGTATGTTGCTGATACTAGGAGAGTTGAGCTAGCTACATATCAACTGAAGAATGTTGCTAGGACTTGGTTTGATCAGTGGAAAGTGGGTAGAGTTGAAGATGCACCACCTGCGAGCTAGGCCTATTTTGAGAAAGCTTTCTTGGGACGTTTCTTTCCCCGAGAATTAAAAGAGGCTAAGGTATGGGAATTTCTTACACTTAAGCAGGATTCTCTAAGTGTGCATGAGTACGATTTAAATTTCACCCAATTATCTCGTTATGCTCCGAAAATGGTTAAGGACATGATGAGTAGAATAAGTTTGTTTGTTGCTGGGTTGGCCCATCTATCAAGCAAAGAGGGCAGGGCAGCGATATTGATAGGTGACATGGACATACCAAGGTTGATGGTTTATGTGCAGCAGGTTGAGAAAGAGAAGTTGAGGGACAAAAAAGAGTTCAGAAGTAAGAAAGCAAAGATAGGGAATGAGTCTGGGCAGCAGAAGGGTAATGTGAACTGTTCGTCTTTTCAGCAAAAGTAAAAGGGACCTACTCCATCATTTGCAGGTGCACCTGCACCTAAGAACAAAAGTGAGTGCAATAGTCAGAATTTTAGAGCTAAGCCTGCCTATTCTCAGGGTAGTAAGCCTCCTGCCTGCGCTAAGTGTGGTAGGAACCATCCAGGTACTTGTCGTAAGGGATCCATGGTTGTTTCAAGTATGGCCAGGATTGGCATTTCATGCGAGAATGTCCAAAGATCAGGCAGGGAAACAGTAATCAGGGCAATAGAGCCCAAACTTCATCAATTGCTCTACTAGACAAGGCTTCACCTAGGGGAGCTACTTCTAGTACTGGCAGAAGAGCAAACCGTCTCTATGTGATCACTAGTCGCCAAGAGCAAGAGAACTCTCCAGATGTTGTTATTGGTATGATCAAAGTCTTTACTTTTGATGTTTATGCTTTGCTAGACCCAGGAGCAAGTTTATCTTTTATAACCCCTTATGTTGCAAATAAATTTGATGTTCTTCTTGAGAAACATTGTTAGCCGTTCTGTGTTTCCACACCTGTTGGGAAGTCTATTCTAGCAGAAAGAGTCTATCGTGATTGTCCCGTTTCCATCAATCATAAGAGCACCATGGCTTATTTAGTTGAGTTAGACATGGTAGATTTTGATGTCATTCTAGGTATGGATTGGATTTATGTCTTTTATGCCTCAATAAATTGTAGAACTCGAGTTGTAAAGTTTCAGATTCTAGAGTAGAGTAGTAGTTTAGCAGTGCCTAAGGGTCGTTTCCTTAAGGCGAGAAAGTTAGTTTCGAAGGGTTGTATCTATCACTTAGTCCAAGTTAATGACTCTAGTGTTGAGATACCTCCTATTCAATCAGTTTCTACAGTAAAAGAGTTTCCAGAAGTCTTTCCTGATGATTTACCCGGAGTTCCTCCTGAGAGAGAAATAGACTTCGGCATAGACATCATTCCAGATACTCGTCCTATCTCTATTTCTCCATATAGAATGGCACCAGCAGAGTTAAACGAGTTGAAAGAGCAGTTGAAAGATCTCCTAGATAAGGGTTTCATTCGACCAAGTGTCTCACCTTGGGGCGTTCCGGTCTTGTTTGTGAGAAAGAAAAATGGTTCATTTAGGATGTGTATAGATACCGCCAGTTGAACAAAGTTACCATCAAGAATAAGTATCCTCTTCAGAGGATTGATGATCTTTTCGATCAGCTTCAGGGAGCTTCTTGTTTCTCAAAAATTGACGTCAGATTAGGTTACCATCAGTTGAAAGAAAGAGAATGTGACATTCCAAAGATAGCATTGAGGACCCGTTATGGTCATTATGAGTTTTTGGTCATGTCGTTCGGTTTAACTAATGCACCAGCAACATTCATAGACCTTATGAATAGAGTCTTCAAACCTTATTTAGATATGTTTGTTATCGTCTTCATTGATGACATACTAATCTATTCAAGTAGTGAAGAAGATCATGCTAGCCATCTCAGAATAGTTCTTTAGACTTTGAAAGATAATGAGTTGTATACAAAGTTCTCTAAGTATGAGTTTTGGCTTGAGTCTATGGCATTCTTAGGCCATATTATGTCTGGTGAGGGAATTAAAGTTGATACTCAGAAAATTGAGGCAATACAGAATTGGCCTAGACTCACATCTCCAACTGATATTAGGGGTTTCTTGGGTTTAGCTGGCTATTATAGAAGGTTTGTAGAGGGGTTCTCGTCTATGTCGTCTCCTTTGACCAAGCTGACTCAAAAGACAGTGAAATTTCAATGGTCTGAAGCTTGTGAGAAAAGCTTTCAGGAATTGAAAAAAAAGTTGACTACTGCCCAGTTTTGACCTTACCAAAAGGTACTCTCAAGGTTTTGTGGTGTATTGTGATTCATCTAGAGTTGGTTTGGGTTGTGTCTTAATGTTGAATGGCAAAGTTATAGCTTATGCCTCCAGACAATTGAAAGTTCATGAGAAGAATTATCCAATCCATGATCTAGAGATGGTTGTTGTAGTTTTCGCTTTGAAGATATGGCGCCATTATTTGTATGGTGTTCATGTGGATGTGTTCACCGATCACAAGAGCCTTCAATATGTGTTCACTTAGAAAGAGCTTAATCTCAGACAGAGAAGGTGGTTAGAGTTAATCAAGGACTACAACATGAGTATTCTTTACCACCCAGGTAAGGCTAATGTTGTTGCTGATTCCTTAAGCAGGTTGTCTATGTGTAGCACCGCCCATGTTGAAGAAAGAAAGAGAGAGTTAGCAAAAGATGTGCACAGACTAGCACGTCTGGGAGTCAGACTTATGGATTCCACAGAAGGAGGAATAGTGGTGACGAATGGGGCTGAGTCATCATTAGTGTCAGAAGTAAAAGGCAAGCAATACCAAGACCCTATTTTTCTTGAATTGAAGGCAAATGTTCATAAGCAAAAAGTATTAGCTTTTGAACAAGGGGGAGATGGCGTATTGAGATATCAAGGTAGGTTGCGTGTACCAATAGTGGATGGACTCCAAGAGAGGATCATGGAGGAAGTTCATAGCTTCAGATATTCCATTCATCCGGGTTCCACAAAGATTTATCGTGATTTGAAAAAAGTGTATTGGTGGAATATTATGAAGAAGGGCGTTGCGAAATTTGTTGCTAAGTGTCCAAATTACCAACAAGTTAAAGTAGAGCACCAAAGGCCCGATGGTTTGGCGCCGAATATAGAACTTCCAAAATGGAAGTGGGAGATGATTAATATGGATTTCATCACAGGCTTGCCAAGTCTCGCAAATAGCATGATTCTATTTGGGTGATTATCGACCGAATGACAAAATCAGCCCATTTTCTGCCTGTAAAGACTACCCATTCAGTAGAAGATTATGCCAAGTTATATATTCAGGGGTGGTAAGACTTCATGGAGTCCCAGTTTCCATTATTTCAGATAGATGTGCACAATTTACTGCACAATTCTGGAAATCTTTTCAAAAAGGTTTGGGTTCAAAGGTGAACTTAAGTACTGCCTTTCATCTTCAGACAGATGGGCAAGCAGACCACACTATTCAGACATTAGAATATATGTTGAGGGCCTGTGTGATCGATTTCAAAGGTAATTAGGATGATCACCTACCCCTTATTGAATTCGCTTACAATAATAATTACCACTCTAGCATCCAAATGGCTCCATATGAAGCTCTTTATGGGAGAAGATGCAGATCTCCTATTGGATGGTTTGAAGTTGGTGAAGCAGGGTTGATAGGACCAGATTTAGTTCATCAAGCAATGCAGAAAGTGAAAGTGATTCAAGAGAGGTTGAAAACGACACAGAGTCGTCAGAAATCCTACATTAATGTTAGGAGAAGGGCGTTAAAGTTTGAAGTAGATGATTGGGTATATCTAAAGGTTTCACCTATGAAAGGTGTTATGAGGTTTGGTAAGAAGGGGAAATTTAGTCCCTGGTATATTGGGCCTTATCGAATATCCAAAAGGATGGGCAATGTAGCTTATGAGTTGGAGCTACAACAAGAGCTAGCAGCGGTTCATCCGGTGTTTCACATCTCCATGTTGAAGAAGTGCATGGGCGATCCTTCATTGATCATACCAACTGAAAATATTGAGATCAAGAATAGTTTATCTTATGAGGAGATTTCGGTTCAGATTCTAGATCGTCAAGTTCGCAAGTTGAGAACAAAAGAGGTTGCATCAGTCAAAGTCCTTTGGAGAAACCAATTTCTTGAAGAAGCTACTTGGGAAGCTGAAGAGGATATGAAGAAGAGATACCCAAATCTTTTTGAATCCGGAGAAAATGCAGACCAAGGTACTAATTCTCTTCTTAGTACTCTTTAAATTATGAGTGAGCATGTTGTTTGTTTGCATTTGTTTGTTAGGTGTTTGAACTTGATGTTACCACCTTTAACCCAGTAAGATTAATCTCATTCGAGGACGAATATTCTCAAGGGGGAGATATTGTAACATCTCGTGAATCGAAATAGCTAGGAAGAAGCTAAGAACTTGAAATAATTGTTTTTGGAAATAGTGACAAATCTGGAAATTTGTTTGAGTTAGGAAAAGTGAGTTTTTGGTCAACTTCACACGGCCATAACTCCGAGCTCAGGATGATTTAGGTGTACTTTTAGATATGGTTGGAAAACTCTTGGAATTATCTTACCAACACCGCCAAGTTTGCGAAATTCTGAGTTCGTATGACTGAGATATACCCTTTGGAAGTAGGGTTGTTCAAATAAGGAAATGTCTAATCCGGATTTTTAAGGGGTATTTTAGTCTTTTCCTTGCCCTATTATTTTAATCCATTTTTAGGAGTTTAATATGGGCCAAATCAGATTTTAGTCAGTTTTAGAAATTGGAATTTACGCTAGGGCTTGGAGAAAGGAGTAAAGAGGAGAAAGAAGAAGAAAAGGCAAAAATTCATCAAGATCAATCCATTTAGTTGTGGTTTTCGCCAAGGATTTATTCATACCAGGTATGTGAGGCTTTCATAACGTTGGGATCGTTCTCCCACGTACCAAACATATTTATTTCAGCATGGATTCGTCCTAAAAGAGTTTGAAAGTTGAAGTTCTTGATATATATTCTTGATTTTGTTGTTGTTCTTGAATTTGGTTGATATGGGGAAGTTTCTGAGATCATTACGTCGTATTATAAAGTTGTTTCAAGTTAGGTTCTTAGGTACATTTGTTGGGTATCCGTATCTAAAAGGAATTTGAGAAAAAGAATCGAGTTTGGGAAAATTAGGGCTGGGAAACGTAGAAGCTAAGGGCACATCGGGAGAAGGTTCCCAGATTTGAGAATTTCTGTTTTGCATCGCGGAGCCGACAAGGAGTGTTCTGTCTAAAAAGTTATTTTCGAAACCAAAAATTTAATATGCCTCCGCGTCGCGGACCCACCCTCATATTTTGATATTTCGGTCTTTTCTCATGATTAGCTATCTAAAATCATTTCTAAACATCATTAGATCTTTCCTATCACAAATCACGATTCTTGAATCCATAATTCAATTCAAGAATCAGTTAAGAGTCAAGTAAAGAAGTCAAGAGTTAAGTCAAGATAAGTTCTTAACGTTTTCAAAAGTCTTTCACAAATATTTTAACTTTGTTTTAAGGCTTAAGTTCAAGTTAAGCAAAGAGTAATGATTTGAAGTTTCATTTCTTCGAAGAAGTATATGGGAACTAAGTATTCCCAAGAAGTTTGAAAATGTTTTCACATTTTGAGAAAGACAAGGGAACATCGATTCCAAGAGAGTTTTTAAGCTAAGTTTTGAGTAATTATCTCAAACCAAAGAAAGAAGTTATTTTAAAACATATGAGCTAAATATATTTTTAGGAGTAGTATTGAGCACCGATATGGGGATGCGAGTTCATATTAACTCAAGTCTCCATAAACTATGTAGCCATCATGGGTATTAATGGGTCTTACTTTTTAGATGATCACATAATTTAAGCTAGTGGATCCACTAAGTTATGTAGTTCTATATGACGGTAAAGTATAGGACAGTCTGGCAGTGTGATGGTAAGAACGATGTATCACCACTTAGGCTCATAGTGGTGGTTGTCGATTAGAGAAACTCCCACATAGATTATATTAGTTTCTTATATGAGTAAAGTTGAGTTTGTTATTGCATTTTCTTTAATGAACTATGATGTTTTCAACTGTTTTATAAGTCTTATATACTGCATGTGCTTTATTACTTTGTATTTGAGTTAAGTTATTTAGAAGTTGAGAAGAGCCAAGGTAAGTGTTTCTTCAGATTCCTTTCAAGCCTATATCTTGTTTTAGCTTTCCAACTCGCATACTCGTACATTCATCAGATCGATGCGATTGACTCCGCATCTTATTATGATGCGTTCGAGTAACGAGGATCGGCACTCGGACCTCGTTGAACCAGCTTGAGCATTCAGAGTCTGTTGGTGAGCTTCCTTGCATTCCGGAGGACTCTTTTATATGCTTTCTAGTCTTTCAGATGTTAGGATGATCGAGGGTCCTGTCCCGACATCCCTCTTTGTTTTAGAGGCTTCATAGACAGTTAGCAGTCAGATGCCATTACATTATTATTTCATATGTTAAGACTAGAGTTGCCATTTGGCCAAGTTGAATGTTGACTTTTAAACATTCTAAGTTATTGTGCTAAGCTATTTGAATAAGTTCATTTGATCATTGTAAAAATGCTTAGAGTCTTCCGCTGAGTCAGTAAGTCAAGCCAAGGGTTCGCTTGAGGCCAGCAATGGTCTTCGAGTGCCAGTCCCGCCCAGGGTTTAGGCTCGAGGCGTGACACGTAAGAGCATGAGTAGTTAGAGGAACGGGACCACAAGCTTTCTGGATAACAAAAGAAGCACAAGCTTTCTGGATAACAAATATTAGGTAATAACAAAAGACAAGCTAGCCAAGATATTCCTTTTCTTTTAGATATCATCTATTGCCTCTTTTATGTTCTTTTTTTTTTTAATAAGGAAGGCATCTACTCTTGCAGTAACAATAGATTTGCACTTATGGATAGAAAAAAACATAAGAAATTTTTCATGCCGTCATAATACAATTAAACAACAAATAATTCAGTCTGTATAACCTCCATCAATTAATCAACTAGTTCACAACTATTGTCCTGTCTTTTTTTTTATCTTGTTGAAATACAATTAGAATTCATGAAGAAACTTACGCATATTTCTTTTGCAAATTCATTAACATATACTCCATCTTTATTTTTATGAGTAGCAATATATATTTGTGTTCGTCCAGGCCTTTGTCCAGTTTCAGCCATCTACAAATAAAAAATCAAAATCAGAATAATTTACTACTAAAAAATGAATACATAATAAACTTTACTTTTGTTGAATCTTTATATTGGTAATCAACAACAGAAATCCATTGATCTCGTGGAATTCCATCTGGCACATTATCAATAATCTCAACTTTACTTTTAAATGGGTCTTCGACTAACTTCCACAAGTTGTTCTTATTTGCAGCCCACTTCTTTCCAATAAATTTATAAATATGTTGCTGTTCATTTGACTCTGTTGTCTTAAAGGAGAACTTGGGCTTCAAGAAAGAAAATATTAGTTAGCTTATCTATTGCTTGTAAATATAATATTCAAATTACCAATTATCTAATTCTCACCAAAAAGTAAAATAGAATAAGAGTCTACTTGTAAGCTTATACCTTTATAATTTGATCGAAGACGCGATTTAAGTATGACATCATTTCTCAAAGTTGATTGGAAATAAAGAGCAATCACATGCTAAAATTCCACAAAAACCTAAAAGAAGGCTGCGAGCCTCTCCAAATGGTTCGTTCAAGTAATCAAAATTAACCACAATAAGTTCATCACCTGATAAATTAAGCACATATGTTTTTTTACTTTGAGATTTTTGACATTGTTTTTTGAATCTGTAATAAAAACAAAGATAAATTGAAGCTATGAGAGAAACAAATAATGGTTATTGAATATGTACTGATACTCAAAATTATTTACCTATTGCTTCTACAGTCCAATATGACTATGATTCACGTCTTATACGCTTTTTGAATGGCGCTTGAACTGTTGGAGCTTGTTGTGATGAGTCTTGTTCAGTTGAAGACGGATGTGATGTCGAGTGAACTAAATGAGATGGTTGTGATGTTGGATAAGCTGTCGAAGCCATCTGTGACACAACTTGATCCATCGTAGCTGAATGTGATGCCGACTCAACTGATTGAGATGACTGTGATAAGGCTAAAATATTGGAGGCGCCTGCAATGCCGACTGAAATAGTGGGACTGAATGTGTTGTGGCCGGAAATGACGTGGTTTGATGTGGGGGTAGGCGTGATGTTGATTGGAGAAATAAAGGTGTTGATTCCGCACCTTGAGAATGACCTAAGTTTTGTTTTTTTCTATAAGCGCTTGAACTTTGGCATGCTGGCAATTCAATATTTCAAATCCTATAGCATGAATCAATTAATTTCATAAGTTAAAAAAGATTCAGCCAAAAAACAGCAACTAATAACCTGCAAATACAATATCTAAACCATAAAAAATAAGCACTTGAAACTAAAAAAACAACAACCAAAAATCTACAGAAACAGCAGCTTAAAACACACAAAATCAGCAACTAAAGATTGAAAAAAAAGTAGATAAAACACAGTATAAACAACAACTTAAAACACAAAAATTCAGCACTTAAAAGCAACAAAATAGTAGCCAAAAACTGCAAAAACAGCAGCTTTAAACGCCAAAAAACAGCAACTAATAACCTGCAAATACTACATCTTAACAATAAAAAATAAGCACCTGAAACTAAAAGAACAGCAACCAAAAATCTGCAGAAATAGCAGCTTAAAACGCACAAAATCAGCAACTAAAAATTGAAAAAACAGTAGATAAAACACTATAGAAACAACTTAAAACACAAAAATTCAGCACCTAAAAGCAACAAAATAGTAACCAAAAACTGCAAAAACAGTAGCTTTAAACACAAAATAACAGCAGCAAAAAGTAGAAAAAAACAGCTACTAAAAAATTGCAGATATTGCAGCGTCAAACACAAAATACAAGAAACTAAAAAGAGAAGAGCCAACAATTAAAAACTTCTAAAATTGCAGCTTAAAATGCAAAATATTGTCCAAATCTTTGCTATTTTATTCATTCATATTCTCCTCTATTGCAATATGGATATCCTCGTAGTCATCATCAAAAAATTGTCCAAATTCTTGTTGTTGGTATGACTCATTCTTATACAGATCCTCTTTATCAATCTCTCCCATTTCAAACAAATCTCTTGGCTTTAGATGTACAGCGACACTCCACTCTTTATCAGTCTCATCATCAACATGGACATTTAATTTGATCTCCTACAGCTCCATTGTTAAATGCAAAATCTAGAAATTGATTCACACCAAGCAAATACTCCGATGTGTTTCTTGGCATTCCAATCCAAGATTTATCCATTGAAAAATTAGATTAACGTGCAAGAATATCACCTATAAGATTTCATGAGTAAGAAAATGAGTGTCCATTAGCATCACTTGATGAGAATAAAAATTAATCTAACAGAGAACACACAATCAAAGAATTCATAACAAAACTCACACTTGATCCCAAATCCTCCTTGTTAATGATGACACATTGTCTTATAAATGTACTAAAAATGTATAAAATCATATTCAAAATAAATTTGTAATACGACAAAAGTTTCATTCAACAAATCATTAAAATAACCAAAAGGATGAGGAACTTATAGCTTATGCAATAGATGCAATACAATAAATATGAATCTCATAACTTTAACTACCTAATTGGAAACAAAAACATATACAAATCTCATTGTGCAGTGGCTATGTACCAACAAAATTCTATCATAATTCCTTTTTTTGGACAACAAACAAATACAATAACCACTCGAGTTGGTTCAAATTTCAAAGTAGAATCAACACTAAGACGTTCCTCTCATAAATTATCAACATATCATATGGCCATGGTGGAGCCTTCAAAACAGATTTTGAAACAAAAAGTACTTCTAGGTATAGTATTCTACAAACAACAAACACAAAAATGACTACATATAATGAACATTTAATTCTACAATGTTATCATTCCATCTAAAATCAAATCATAAAAATAACTGAGATAAATTTTCAACCCTATACATCAAAGTACATCAAAAAAATGAAAACTCATTTTCAATAGATCATATCATTTCATCTAGATAAATCTTATTAGTTCAATTGATTGATTATCTAAACTTACATAATTTCAATCAGCCATAATCAAAACATATGGAGATAAGGTAAGAGTTACAACTCATAAATAATCTAAGTAAATATAAGTAAAACAAATGGTCTTAAGTTCTAAAACAATCAATAGATTAATGTACTGCAAAATCACAAGAAAAAAATAAGAATGAAAATCTAATCAGTAGATGGGAAACACATTTGTGAAAATAAGGGAACAAACATCTTCTACAAATGAGAACCCTTCTCAAGAACATTCAATCTACTTAGCCTATTTTATATACTCATACAAAAATTTGAGATACCCATACTGCAATTCGAGATACCCATCTTAAAAATTTGAGATTCCCATTCCAAAATTTGATCAAACTCAAAAAATAGCAATTATTTTGTTGAAAGATAAACATAAAGTTGTGTACCAGATTGTGTGGAGAAGCTGCAAACAAGAACTCTTTGATTGTGAACTACAAAGGAGAGATTAAAAAAAAAGTCAAGCGTGAAAAGTTGCGAACTGCAAAGTGAGATAGGTTTTTGAGATGTGAAAAATATTTACTAGAAAAATTGAGGGAAGACAAAAGAAAAGCGGGAATCTGCTACTGCGTGCTATTTTTTTGGGATCTGTGAAGGTTTTGAACTGCTGCTAAATATTTATATTTTTGTCAGTTTAGAAAACCCCTATTATTTAATGTAATTTGCGGGGGTTGGAATTGACCTCCGTTTTTAAACTCCCGCTATTCAAGCATTTTTTTGTAGTGAGATACCGTAGGAAAGATCTTGGAATTATCTTTCCAATGCCGCTGAGTTTGCGCGATTTCGAATTCATATGAGTGAGATATGCCCATTGGAAGTTGGGTTGTTCAATTAAGGAAAGTCTAATTCAGGTTTTTGAAGGGCATTATGGTCTTTTCCATACCCCATGACTTAATTTCATTTTTTTGGTAATTAATTGGGGTCTAAACTGATAGGATTCAGTTTACGCTTTTACCATATTGAGTTAGGGTTTTAGATAAGAGAAAAAAAAGAGGAGAAGGAGCAAGAATCGTTAAGATCTTCAAGAATCGCTTGTCGATTTTGTCAAGGGGTGATTCCTATGAGGTATGTGAGTTCACATAGCATTGGGTTCGTTCACCCATGTGCCAAACATGTTTATTTCAGTATGATTTTCATCCTAAAGACTTTGATGTTCTTGAGTTATATTCTTGAATTGCTTTCATTCTTGAATTTGGGATGAGATTGAGGAGTTCTTGAGAGTTTAAGGTCGATTTTAGAGTTGTGTTTGATTAGATTCTTGTGTACATATGCTGGGTATCTGAATCTAAAGAGAATTGGAGAAAAAGAACCGAGTTTAGGCAAATTGGAGCTGAAAAATGAAGAAGGAAAAAGTCGGGCAAATCTGGGTACCAGGTCGGCGTCATGGACCTGTTCCTCAGGATTGACAAAGTTGTCTTTGCGGAGCGGAGCGGAGCGGTCACGGACCGTTCTGCCTCAAAATTTATTTCGTGATCAAATAATTAAATGCATCTCCGCATCGCGGACTTGCTTCCAAACAATGATTTCTTGATCTTTTTCTCATGTTTAACTATCTAAAAACACTTCTTAACATCATGAGATCTTTCCTATCACAAATCACAATCCTTGAATCCATAATTCAATTCAAGGAAAGTTAAGAGTCAAGTCAAGAGAAGTTAAGAGCCAAGTCAAGAAAAGTTCATAAAGTCTTCCAAAAGTAGTTTACAAATGTTTAAACTTTGTTTTAAGACTTGAGTTTTGAGTTGAGTGAAGAGTAAAGTTTGAAGTTCATTCCTTCAAAAGAGTATATCGGGACTATGTATTCCCAAAGAGTAACACTACTAAAAAAACAGCCAAAAAACGACGGACAGAAAAGCGACGGATTGCGTCACTCACAAAGCCATTTGCCACACTTTCCGTTGCTTTTTAATAAAAATAATTATTTTTAAAATTATTTTATGAAAGCGACGGACGGCATCTCTTAGTCCGTCGCTTTTTTCGCAGATTTTTGCGCTAAATATATATATATAATTAATAACTATTTATTTAATATATATCTATACACTCCGTCCGTCGCTTTTTAATAAAAATAATTATTTATAAATTAAAAATAACCACGTTGTCCGTTGTTTATAATTTATTTTATTTTATTAATTAGTTTTTTTAAAAAGCGACGGACGGCATCTCTTAGTCCGTCGCTTTTTGGTCGAAATATCTAGTCAAACATTTTTGAAAAGCGACGGACAATGTCTCTTAGTCCGTCACTTTTTAGTCAAAATTTTGGTCAAATATTTTTAAAAAAGCGACGGACAAAGAGACGCTGTCCTTCGCTTTTTTAAAATTATATTGAACCAAAGCGGGTTTTCCCCCCCATTTTCCCATCTCTCTTTCTCTCTCTTCTCTCCCTTCTCTCTAAAACTAAACTGTTGCACCGCCGCCCCACGCCGCTGTCACCCTTCTCTCCTTGAGCATTAGTCCCGTCGCTGCCTTGCCCCGTCAGCGCCGCCACCCATCGTCCCCACTGCCTCTTTTCCTTAGCTTGTTAAGGTTAGGGTTTAATTTTAGTTTTTTTCAATTCTAGTAATATTTGATTTGTTATAAATTAGTATATTGTTTTAGTTTGATGAATTATGTTATTCAATTGTTAATTTGTATATTTGATTATTGTTAGTTAGGTAGAGAATTAGGGATTTTTTATTTTAGGGTTTTCTTCTAAATTGGGGTTTTTTTTTTAATATGATTGTGAATTGAGTATTAGAAGATAGAACTAACAAATAATTAGAAGTTAGAAGTTATAAAGTTAGAAGTTACATTAGTTGTATTTTCCAACTTTGAAATTCTTGAATTTTGTATGTTTGACGGTTGAAGTTCGAAAAACATTCAATTGTATATGAAAGTTAGATTACCTTGAAGTTAGAAAAATATTGAATAGTATATGAAAGTTGAAATTAGATTAGTTGAATTTTTCAACTTAGAAGTTATTGAATTTAGTAAGCTTGAAAGTTGAAGTTAGAAAAATTAGGGATTTTTAAATATGATTGTAAATTAAGTATTAGAAGTTAGAACTAACAAATAATTAGAAGCTAGCTAGAAGTTAGAGATTAGTTGAATTTTTCAATTTGTCATTGTATTTGTGCTTATATGTATTATATTGTTGTTGAAAATTGGGTTACTTGAATTATATTCTTGAACTTAGAAATTCTAGAAATTAGATATGAACTTGAATTTTTGTAGGATTTTAGAACTTTAATTAGGTTGTGAACTTTAGAAATCTTGAATTATTGTAGGATTTTAGAACTTTAGGTTGTGAACTTTAGAAATCTTGAATTATTGTGGGATTTTAGAACTTTAAGTTGTGAACTTTAGAAGCCTTGAATTATTGTAGGATTTTAAACTTTAGGTTGTGAACTTTAGAAATCTTGAATTATTGTAGAATTTTAGAAATTTAGGTTGTGAACTTTAGAAATCTTGAATTATTGTAGGATTTTAAACTTTAGGTTGTGAACTTGAGAAATCTTGAATTATTGTATTTAGAACTTTATAAGATTGTAAACGCTAACAATCTTGAATTATTGTAGGATTTTAGAACTTTAGGTTGTGAACTTTAGAAATCTTGAATTATTGTAGGATTTTAGAACTTAAAGTTGTGAACTTTAGAGAACTTGAATTTTTGTAGGATTTTAGAACTTTATAAGATTGTGAACGTTAGAAATCTTGAATTATTGTAGGATTTTAGAACTTTAAATTGTGAACTTTAGAGAACCTGAATTTTTGTAGGATTTTGAAACTTTAGGTTGTGAAACGTTAGAAATCTTGAATTATTGTAGAATTTTAGAACTTTAAGTTATGAATTTTAGAAAACTTGAATTTTTGTAGCATTTTAGAACTTTGTTGTGAACTTTAGAGAACTTGAATTATTGTGGAATTTTAGAACTTTAGGTTGTGAACTTTTGAAATCTTGAATTATTTTAGGATTTTAGAACTTTAGGTTGTGAACTTTAGAAATCTTGAATTATTGTGGGATTTTAGAACTTTAAGTTGTGAACTTTAGAAATCTTGAATTATTGTAGAATTTTAAACTTTACGTTGTGAACTTTAGAAATCTTGATTTATAGAATTTATGAACTAATTATTAGGTTGAACTTTAGAAATCTTAATAAAATATAGTCTTTATGAACTATTTCTAGTTTTGAAACGAATTTTTTGTAATTTTGACACGAATTTTGAAAGACTTTATAAGTCTTTAAATCACAATTTTTGAATGTTAATTTAAGTTTGTTGTTTTATATTTTGTATAGCTTCTTTATAATGTTTTGTGTTTGATTGGGGCTGAACTAAATTGAATTGAATTGAATTGTTTTTGTAGGTTGTAGAAAAAGTGACGGACGAGGTGGTTTTTGTCCGTCGCTTTTTTTTTGTTTTATTTTTTTAAAAACCCAGAAAAGCGACGGAGAGGGTCCTTTAGTCAGTCGCTTTTTTTTTGTTTTATTTTTTTAAAAACCCAGAAAAGCGATGGATAGGGTTCCTTAGTTCGTCGCTTTTCTGGATTTTTCAAATTTTTATTTCCAAAAAAGTGACGGACAGCGTCTCATTGTCCGTTTCTTTTCAAGATTCTAAAAAAATTAAAAATTAATTAAAGCGACGGATTTCAACTCTTTTTTAAAATTTAAAAAAAAAACAAAAAAGCGACGGACGGCGTCGCATTCTTCAAAAAAAATTAAAAAAAAAAACAAAAGTGACACAGTCCGTCGCTTTATGGCGATGCAGTCCGTCACTTTTGGAAAAGCGACGAGATTGATTGTGTTGCTTTTCCGTCGCTTTTGGCCAAAAAAGCGACGCAGTCCGTCTCTTTTTGGCAGTTTTTTAGTAGTGTAAAATATTTTCACATTTAAAGAAGAAAGGAAACCTTGATTTCCAAAAGAGTCTTTGAGTCAGTTTTCAGTTAAAGAGTAAAATGTTTTCACATTTAAAGAAGAAAGGAAACCTTGATTTCCAAAAGAGCATTTGAGTTAGTTTTCAGTTAAAGAGTAAATGTTTTCACATTTGAGCAAGAAAGGGAAAATCGATTCCAAGAGATCTTTTAAACTAAGTTTTGAGTAATTATCTCAAACCAAAGAAAGAAGTTATGTTTTTAAACATATGAGCTGAGTGTTTTGGGAGTAGTATTGAGCACCGATATGGGGACGAGTTTGAGTTCAGATAACTCACGTCTCCATAAACCATGTAGCCATCATGAGTAGTAAATGATCATACTTTTTAGATGATTCCTTGAGTGCTTTTTAGCATAGACTAGTAAATCCACTTAGTTAAGGCGTTCTATATGACGGCAAAGTATAGGACAATTCTAGCAGCGTGGGCAAGACGTTGTATCACCACTTAGGCTCATAGTGGTGGTTGTCGGTTAGAGAAACTCCCACAGAAACTATATTACTTTATTACATGAGTAAAGTTGAGTTTGTTATTGCATTTTATTTAACGAACTAAGTTGTTTTCTACTGTTTTAAAGGCTTTCTATATATTGCATGTGTTTTATTGATATATATTTAGTTAAGTTGTTCATGAGTTGAGTAAAGTCAAGGTAAGTGTTTCTTTAAGTTCCTTTCAAGCTTATGTCTTGTTTTAGATTTTCCCTCGCATACTCGTACATTCAATGTATTGATGTCATTTGGCCTGCATCTTTTAATGACGTAGACACAGGTAACCAGGATCAGCACCCAGCTCATCGTTTATTCTAGTTGAGCTCCAGAGTTTGTTGGTGAGCCTCCTTGCTTCCGGAGGATCCCTTTTTATTGCTTTTCAGTATTTAGTTCATTAGGATGTCGTGATTCTTGTCCCGACATCCATCTCAGTTATTAGAGGCTTCATAGATAAACAGTCAGTTAGTTCATTTGTCTTTACTTTGTTATTGGCTTATGGTCATATTTGAGTTGCCACTTTGGCTAAATTAAATGTTTATTTCTATAACATTATGAGTTTAGTTTGAGACAGTTGAATTATCTTGCATTTGAGTTCTTTTCTTAATGCTTAAAGTCTTCCGCTAAGGTTCATTTGGGGCAAGCAATGGTTCTTAAGTGTCAGTCCCACCCAGGGTGTAGGCTCGGGGTGTGACACTCAAGCTCTTGAATTCTTGCTATTTGTCAATCAAAATCTCAAGTTTTGATGTTAAAATTTATAAATGATAAAAGGGAAATGAAGTATTAGGGTCACAAAAACTTACCCAAAAGATTTAGCACTAAAAATCTCTTCAAAATCGCCTCTAATGGTTTTACCAAGCTCAAAAATTAAAAATAGGGCTAAAACCCGAAATTTACAAGCATAAACCCCACTCTGATGTCGCTTTTGTGACCATGAGTTCCCTTAAGCAAACCCCACAAAAGTTGAGGTTTTCGCTTTCGCGAACATTGTGATTACGACCCATGATTCACTTAAGGAAACCCTGTCTAATAGAGGCCCTTCGCTTTTGCGATCCTCGCAGTCGCGAGGCATCTTTTATGAAAGCGAAGCACACCAGCATCAGAAAAATCAGCCAACTCCCAAGATATCGAAAGATCCTCAGAATTCTTTCAAAAATCTGTAAACACAAATCAAATATGCAAACGAACTGTAGTCAACGTTACAGACACAATGAAACCATTGAAACATGAATTTGAGGTCTCCTTGACCTGAAACTCTTGAAAGTCACAAGAAAGGAACATAATGCCTAAAAAGGCATAATCAAGTTCGGAACCTCTGAAAATTCAACCAATACCTCAGTTAATCCTAAATTCATCCCCCAAATCCAATGGAACTCTCGAAATTCCGATCGGAGCATCGGAACCCCGAATGTTGACCAAAGTCAACTCAAAGGCTATAATTTCATAAATTTCCAACTTAGGATCTCAAATCCTCAAAAAGACTCCGAATTTGAAATCGACAACTCTATTCGACCAATTTCCACATATCAGGACTAATGGAAGCGACGAAATTCCATTCCGACACTTGAAACTCCAAAAGACACCAAAAACCACTTTTTAACAAATTTAGTCTTTCAAATTCAAATCTTACAAAATTCACAACTTTATACTTGAAGTTCCAAAAGCAACTTTCAAAACTCAATCAGAAATAACTCGAGGTCAATATTGGAAGGACAAAATGATAATTTTATGAAAAATTCCAAAAATGACCAACTGAGACATTACATATGTTTACTATTTTATTTTTAGGTTTCTCCCTTTTCAAAATTTAAGGAAGTTGATGGGCACTTTAAAAGAGTTCAAGAAGTTAAAGCTAAACTAATAAAGCTTAAAATAAAATACATTATGTTTGTCCTAATCTTTAGTAAGTAGTATAAAATGTTTTTAAAAAAAAAAAAAATCAGTAGGACTACAACACATGGATAGAAACTATCCATCAAAAAAATGGGCTAACAGCACAAAAATCAACTTATTACCCATCAATACTACAACAAGAAGAGAAGCCTAACTAACAAAGTTTTGGATAAGAAATATATATATATATATATATATATATATATATATATATATATATATATAATTTTTTCTTTACCCATTCAATATTTCATACAACAAAAAATTGTTTAACGGTGTTCCAGTGTTTGCAAAGCAATTAACAATTATCAATATTTTTCTTCTATTATATATGTGTAATTATTATATCAACTATATTTGATGTTGTACTGATATTCATATTGATCATTCACGAAAATTCATACTTTATTTATTCAAAATTTTAATTTATTAAAATATTACTTTATAAAATCGTGTAGATATTATGTATATGACTCAACATACACATATAAAAGTATGTGGCAACAGGCAAGCCTTAGCTAGGGAGTATATATTTTTCTTAAAATACTCAATACATTAAGTGGATGGGAAGTAAAACCTTAATTAGGAACTCAACGCCTCGTACCCAATCCCAAACTCATGAACAAGTCGGACGGTGACAATATAGATCCATCGACATCAATTACACAAAAACTAGTCCCTCCGGGGATATCCTATAAAAATTATACAAAAATTAAATTATATTTAGGGTGATTATATGAACTATTTCAAAAGATTAACAGGAGTTGTGATGCAGTAAGACTGTTTCACCTTTAATCAAAGATTTTGAATTTGAGTTCTAATCAGAATAGAGAAAATTTCGTTGAGAGTACCACCTCCAAAATGGATGCACTGAAGTGCACGATCCGACTTTAGTCGGAGCTCCAACTTGGACACCATACATCGGGCGGAACATCAAAATAAAAACTAGTTCAAAAGTAAACAAAAGTAAGGTAAGCAAACAAAGTCATCGCCATGGAAGACCAGCCAAAGGAGGTGGATGATGAGCTATTGCTGTGTCTGTTGCTGTTGCTGCCGGCCGTCGTTGGGCGAGCACGAGCTGATGGGATCCATGTGGTGGTTGCAGTTCCACTTCCACTAGACCCACTACTACTAGACTTGGTTCCACTGCTACCAGACCCACCTCTAGCCTTGGTTCTACTACCACCAGATCCGCTACTTCGGCCACTACGACTGCCCTTCGCAACGGTAGGTGTCAGTAGTATGCACATGATAATAGAAAGCACAATCACAACCTTCATAACGCTCTTCATCTTTTTTCTCAACTCCGCTAGTTACAGTAGCTAATTGAATTAACCTTTTTATTATATACACCGACAGTATAAAAGATACGAAAGATTGAAAACGAACTTCTTAATAGTCAATACTATACAGAATCTCGTTGTTCTTGACGTTGTTTGAGCTTGTTATTGTCTCTCTTTGTGTAAGAAAAAAATTTGAGATATATATGCTGAAGCAAATAAGCATGATTATACATTTTTTTTTTTTGAATAAAGAACAAGGGAAGTCAATAATTGGAGTAGGAACTTTCTTCAACACGTTTTGAAAGATTTGCCAACTTGAGAAGTAGAGAAGTCAACTGGAATTTGTAATTATATGATGTTTTCTTCGAATTTTATATCCTTGATTTTCTGTCATTACATGTGTTACAAGACTCAATGTGGAAGGCTGGAAGCATTTAATGGGAATGATCTTCTACAACTAATTTATATATTATTACAAATTTGAGTGGTGGCTAATTTTAAATCAATATATAACAATAAAACTTTTTTTTTTTCATTTCAATTTATTTAGCCCAATTGATATTTGGATGGTTAAATAATATTTCTTTATTATATTTTAAAATATTTTAAATTATTAACTATAGTAATTTATAGTATATTTTATGTGATTTTTAAATATATAAATTTTATATTAAAAAAATTATATCCAAAAATTGCACTAAATAGTATATTAATTTGACTCTTCATATTTCAAATCAAACCAAACAAACTAAAATGGAGGAGTACCATGGTTTGAAAACTCGTCCAACAAATTGTTGTGTGACCTACATCCAAACTTTGTCAAATTCTAATTAATATTTTAGTAAAATAGTGTTTTTGACCTGGCGTTCAACAAATACTGGTTGGAACTTTGAATTATTTTGTCACGTGGGTAGTCCGAAAATGAATTTTTGTGGGAAGATCGTTAAAAAAGTGTACCAACTCAAATAATTGGGCCTCGTCAATAAGAGCGGAGTTGGTTTGGATGGTAAATATTTCTCACCTTCAATTTTAAGATTGTTAATTTGAGTTATTGAAAAAGTAAAAATCGAACAAACCATGACTAGATTATGAAGGTATGAGAATGAGGGTTAATGAACAAGTCAAAAGTCAAATCACATTATCAAAATTTTAATGTGTTAATAATGTGAAACAAAGAAACTTTCTTTTGATAAGTAAGCATTTTATTACCAAAAGAAGTTTACACCTAAAAAAAAAAATCGGCGTTGCCTTAGTTAATCCTTCCTGCAAAGTAAAGTTTAATAACCTTACTTCAAAATTATATTTTCTCCCCTTTAGTGGCTGACTTTAACCATTTGATAATGTTGGCAAATCAACACCCTAAGTAGTACTTGGAATTGGCAAAGAAAAAGAAAGAAGTGCATTTGACTACATGAACAAATGGAAAGAAAAAAAGAGAAGCTTCTCTGATGTGTATGTGCCAAGAGTTGAGTGAAGTTTAGTCAGTGGTGAGTGACCTAATTTATTTACACTTAATTATAGAAATTGGAAGTTATTTGAATTGTAGTCATTAATTGGTGTTCTTAAGATTTTAATAATGTTAATGCTAAAATAAATAAATATAAGGAAATGTCACTACTAAATAAAGAGTGATTCCTAGCCTTCTGATTATGGGCCTATTGTTGGTCATTGAGGTACGATCTTCAAACTCAACTTTGATTCTATTTTTGGCAAATATTGGATAAGAGTTTTTTTACTTATTGTACAAGACAAAAGAGTTTGTGGTTTAAATAGAATTGAACCCTACACCTCTTCTAGCTTAAACTCAGCTAAACGAATGGCAAAATGTATACTTTCTTTCGTTCATTTGGCTTATTTTGATTTAACAGGGAGTTTAAGAAAATAAGAAATATTTGAAACCTTGTAGCTTAAAATTAAATATATGTCAGATATATCAAATTCATTTTTAATTTAGTAATCTTAAACATATCATATGAAAATTTAAAATTAAAAATTTCTAAAAAAGAGTCACTATTTAATTAAAAAAAAAAAAAAGAGAAAGTAGATTAAACAAATTAAAACGTAGTGAGAATAAATAGTGACACGGCCATTTGGAGAAATTTTGTGCACGGCATTGGTCAAGTTGATTTTTTAAATGTTTGACTTTTTGTGCACCACATCTTCTTTATCCATATTGGTCAAGTTAGGCACATACTCAATTGTGTATATCCAACTAGCTATATGTGGCCACACTAATTATGTGTATTTTATTTTTTTTTTGTAGATTTTAAAATTGTCGGTACCGACACAGAATGTGATAGTCTCATTCTCTTGATATATATTTTTCTTTTTTGCGGGATCACAATTGTTAAATGAGTTTCGAACATTAGAAGTGTTATTCCTCTAAAATAATCACAAAGGTGACCAAAGATAGAACATCTATACATCGAATCAAGAAAAAAATTAATAAAATCCGTGTTCTACCACTATTTTCTTTTTGTGACTTTCATAAATATCAAAGCAGATAAGGTACTTTAATTTGTGATGATTTTCAAATACATGTATAATTATTTATTTAAAGTTATATTTTATTTTATATTAATGCTAACTTCATTTTTTAATTAAATAATCGTGTACGTATTACATGACTCAACATACACATAGAACTCACGTATTCAAGATCCTAGCATATTTTTAAAGATAAAACAATCAATACTCGATACATTAATGGGATTGGATGGGAAGTAAATAAAGCCTTGGGAACTCAATGCCTTGTACCCAAACTCAAGTACAAGTCGACAGTGACAATACATATTTACATTAATTGCACAAATTAAATATACTATAGTTCAAAAGTAAGCAAAATTAAGGTAAGAAAACAAAGCCATTGCCATGGAGTACCAGCCAACGGAGGTGGTGGTGGATGATGAGCTATTTTTGTTGCTGTTTGTCCTAGCATGATCATGAGCACGATTTGATGGTATGCATATGATGATAGAAAGTACAAGCACAACCTTCGCAACACTCTACATCTTTTTTGTTAGCTCCCACTGGTTATGACTAGAGGTCTGAAGGAATGAGAAATGTGTGAAGTATGTGAAATAAAGAAACTTCCTTTGTTGTTTTGTTTGATAAGGGCATGTAAAAGCAGTCAAAGGAGATAAGGTGTGCCAAATCAGCACCTAAATTATTATTCGCGGTTGTCAAAGAAAAATAAGAAATGCTTTTTACAATATGAACAAATGGAAAGAAAAAAAAAACACTTTTATGTGTATGTGCCTAGCAGGAGTTAAGTGTTTATTTTCTTAGAGCAAAATCTTAATATCATTAAGATATTCATCTAAGAATTTTTATTAGAATGACATTTCACTTCTACTCCATCATTAGATGATCAATTATATCATCAGTGCACCCATAACTATCATCGTTATAGTCAACTATCATTATCACTAGCCATTATTTATAATTATTTCTAAACGTAGGTGTCCGTGCTAGCACGGGTTCAATATCTATTTTTTTTTAATTTTAATTAATGTGATATATATAGAATTTAGAATGCTAATTAAATAAATTTTTTAAATTGTTAATTATTGTTTGTTCGCAAAAATTTAATGTGAAGAGGTCCATTAAGATGTTCATAATTAAAGTATTTTTTGTCATCTATCATTGATTTTTTTACTCAAAGTAGTTACAAAATATAGATAAATATTACCGACATTAAAAATAATAAAGCTATAACTAAAGAATATGAATTTAAAACTAAAAGTCATAGCTAAGATGGATCCCATAATTTCGAAAATATTATACACTAATTAAATTAAAGTAGAACAAAAAAAATAATTTTTTTAATTTTCTTTCTTCCAAAATACGCTGAAGTAGGCACGTCGACGAAGACGTACCTGCTTTAGCGTGAACTCTCTCTTATATAATAAGAGAATTACCAATCACTAATACATGATTTACAATCATCCTCACCATCAACTTTTACTATATGAGGATCAGATATCACTCGTAATTTGTTATTACTATCATTAAATATCATTATCATCCACTATAATTATCTATGTACAACTACCACCAACTACCTAAAGAAGATTATAAATAAACTACGAAAGTATGAGTTTCATACCTAAAATCTTTTAACTAACATCACTTTAAACAAAATTATGAACAAATAGTGGATCCGTACAACATAAATTTCCTTACTACTCCCTCCATTCCAATTTATGTGACACATTTCAAATTTTAAGATTCAAACAAATCTATTTTTTACAGTAAATTTTTCATATATCTGTTAAAGATTTTGGATTTCCAATTATTAATGTGACTAAGGGGTGTCAAATGGGCGGATTGGGTTGAAATTGGAGATATTAAAATAGGTTGACATAGAAATTGATTGTCTTCATCGCCCAAGTTTACTTTGGACTCAAATGGCTTGGGCTAAAGATCGGGTTGGGTCATGACCCGCCCAATTTGACCCACTTAATCTCAATAATTTTAACATATTATTAACATATATTTATTACCACAATTTGAATTTAGACTCAAGAATATTTTTTAAAAGAACTTATAAGTGGGTAGATAAATCCTAAAACATATAAAATAGATAGTAATTCATACATTTAATATATATATATATATATATATATATATATATATATATAGCGAGAGAGAGAGAAACATACATTACATCAATGAAAATAAAGTGTCACGACTCAGACCGTCGTGATTGATACCCACACTAACCCTCCGGTGGGAGAATCATTACTAAAACACCAAGCTAACAACTTAACCAAATACTACGCATTTAAAGATACAGAAGCAGGTTTAAATGCATAATGAAATAAGGAGTTCTCATAAACTCCGGGAATTTAACAAATAACTAAACAACTAATGTGGAAAAACAACCCCTATGACCTGAAAGTCAATGTACCAAAACTCTAAAGTTCAACAAATCTAAGAAAAAGGGTACAAACCTCAATCAAGCATAAAAGTATCTAACAATAGTCTAAGTCCGAACAAAATGGACTAAACAGAATGAAGGACTCCATGGCAGCCTGAAAGAACTGGCTCACCCTGGAAATCCGATCACGAGCACTACTCTCCTAGATGAGGTCTGTCAGTAGCCTCCTGAAGATGCCATGTACTCAACAAAGAAAGAGCAAGTGAAATATCAGTACACAACCACATTGTACTGGTAGGATCATGCGGCTATTCCAATAAGTGAAACATATACAAGTAACCACAACATAATAAAATAGGCATATACCGAACATATACAATATCACCCATCATTTCAGGATCAATGTACAATTCCACATTCTCAATTATACATCTATATGACAAGTCAATGGTCCTCTCATGGAACCCACACCCAAACATGTTAGTGTACCGAAACGTGGTACCCGATCCAAGTTAGTGTCCCGGACGTGGCACCCGATCCCATATATACGCCGGAACGTGGCACCCGATCCAAGTTAGTGTGTTGGAACGTAACACCCGATTCATTCAACAAGCACTACAAGAAAATGCACTTAAAGCTACAAAATACATTATAGATAAATCTGAAATTTTTCTTGGCTAAACGCTTTAGTCATAAAATATTTTTTCGTATCATCCGTGGCAAGATGTAGGGTGGCTAAAAGCTAGCTACAGACTTTACATGGTATGTGGCTAAGGACTAATACTTATAGCTACTAAAAAATTGTGTTGTAGCTATAATAGTAAAAGTTCTTGCTACAGAAGATATACTTATAGCAAATATGTTTACTCTTTTGCCACAATATATTAAATCTATAGCAATTTTTATATTGTAGAGACAATATATTCTATTGTGACAAATGTCTTGATTTATTTGCTATGAAAACTTAAAATTTGTGGCTATTTTATATTTTTAATCTTGTGGCAATGATACTTGTATTTAGCTACAAATTAGAAAATTTATAGCTATAAAATTAAAGTATTTGCTACAAATATTCTTTCACAAAGCTAAGAATTCAAACTTTTGCCATGACATACAAAAATTGTAGCTAATTTTTTAAATTTTTCTATGAAAAGTGAAAATGTATCGCCCCATTTTTGATAATTACATACAGATTTAGTCATAACTACAAAAATCATTGCTACAAATTGAAGAATATTGTCATAAACATCATTAATCACAAAATTTTTTATAATGTAGCTAAAATTAGATCTCAATAATTTTATTACATTTTTGAGATTCTATAATAATTCTCAAGTTACATACAACTGCATTTTACAATTTTGAGAATAGTCATAATATACAATTCTGATAAGACATCATCTTGTTCCCAAAGTAGCAAAGTCTTCTCCTATCTCTCCTTTCTTCAATTGCACCTTAGCTTGATCGGCATCGATTCCAATTTGTCATTTATATGCTCTTATTCCATAAATATGCCTATCAATAATGGTAAACATTTTAGCACTAAAAAAATAATGATTTAGAATTTCAATGAGAAAAAAATATATGTTTATGATTAAAAAAAAATTGCAAACATGTTTAGCAAATAAAAAACAAAAAAAACAAAACACAAAGTAAGCAAAGAAGTAAGCAAATCCGTAACTTTTAAACTTCTTAAAACCTGTAGATATAGATCTCAAATTTATTTTACATTAATAAAAATATACAATCCATTATAATACCCATCGATTCAAGCTATGAAAACAATCTCTTGCAAAAATATAGAATATAATTGTGTATGAAAAATTATTTGTGGTTCAATCTTTTCTTGAACCTTTAAATAATAGAAAATTTAGGATACACAACTGAGTAAAACAAAAACAAAAAACTCATATCGTAAAAACTTATCTCATCTGCTTGGAGAATGCTAGGTAAAACCTACAAAAGAAAAATTAACAAACCATTAGAAATAAAAATTGAACAAAAGACTTGGATAAAAAAAAGGTGAGGGGAGGGGCGGACAAGAAGGATATGGGAAGAGGGGAAAGGATATGTAGGTTTTTGTTAATTGGGTTTTTGGGGGAACTTTTGATCTTTTGCAATTTTTAATTTTTGGGGGAAGATTTTTGGGATCTAAATGAGGAAGGGGGAGGGAGAAGGTATGGTGGGAGAGTTATTTTAAGTTAATATTTATGTTTTACTTTTATAGTCATTATCTCTAATTATTATATGTATAATGATTTTTGCTTCTTTTAAAATTAACAAATACAACATTTGTTATATATATAACAAAATACAACAATTGTTATATAAAATTAACAATTTTTATACATAATAACAAAGAAAAGTATCTCATGAAAATAACAATAATTAATAATATTAACAACAATAAAAAACAAATATATACTTTACTTTAAGTTAATGGGAAAGGTCAATTATTTATATGACTAAATATTATTCTAAAATATATATATTATTTGGTCCTTTATTAGTTTTGTTATCTATTGTCCTTTTCAAAATAAATTTTAAATTTATACTCCTTATGTCGCATATTAGTTGTCCAATAATAACAGATTTAGTGAAATCTCCTAAGTAAGATCTAAGAAGAAGAGAGTGTACCCAGACGTTACCACCATCTCGTGGAGGTAGAGAGACCATCGACTCATATTAGTTGTTCATATTCATCAAAATATTTATCCCAAATTACTTGTCAATTAATGAAATCAAAAGATAAAATTAATTACATTTTTTTTAAATTTCCTTACAATTAATTCTTTTCTCTTCAAATCTCATAGTACTATACTGAGTATTTAATATTATTTTATATTATTTTTATTTTATATGAATTTAAAATGATATATGCATTAGAACATCAAGTTAAAAATAGAATATTTTAAAATAAAATAAAAATGTCAAAATTGGAAAATATATTTAATCTATTTATATAGAATTGGAGAAGCAAAACAATATTGTGATGGGAAGTGTCAATTACCATATAATTCAAGTTTGAAAATTATTTTAAGATGGAATTTTCAAAATAAAATAAGAAACCCAACTCAATTTTTTTATATCAACCATGTGAATTCAATTTCAAGTCAAATTGTTCAACTATAGTGAAACTATACTTCCATATTGGTTGGTTATTTAAATTTGAAATTTAATGGAGATGTGAATTTTGGATTGTAGTTTTATAGTTTTAATTGAAAATACAAAAATTATATGGATTAGGAAGCTAAGATTAAAATAAGAAATTCAAAAATTAAAAAAATTGTCAATAACAGAAAACTAAAAAAAGAATTGAATGTTAATATCACTTCTTTGTATATTAATGATACACGTATATGTGCCCGCACGTTGCGCAGTTAATTGATAAATGTAATCATAAATATTAATTTATTGATAGTTTAAAATTTTAACTTATTATAAGATAATATTGTAAAGTTTATTTGAGAATGTTAACATTTAACATCTTGATGTGTTATCATAGAATATTTATGTCAATAAATCAATATATAAGCTTAGTTCATTAGTTAAATTTAAAAATAATAATCTTATATCATTATTAATTTATCTAAAATGATAAATAATATCACTCTATACATATTATCTTCTTGTTAAAATAATAAAAATATAAAAAAATTTAGTAGTTAGATTTAAACAAAATATATTTTTTAGTTTTTACTTTAAAAAAAAAAAAACTGATTTTTTAAAACAAAATAATTGAGAAATTTTGTGGTACTGAAATATGACACTTTTTACTTCTATTATATATAGATAGATTCAACAAACAATTCATTTATATATCCATATTCCAGAATAATTCATATTGCATATTTCAATAAATATGACATTATTTATTGATTTGTAAATTGATAATACATATTTTTTTATATAAAAAAAAAAGTACAATTACATCAAATTAATTAGACATAACTTCTATTTATTAATTTATTTTTTGTACAACTTCTATTTATTTAAATTATACTTAAAACTGAAAAATTAAGATCTTGTTAAATTGAATTGATAGAATGATTTACATCTTTAATTAAGCTAGCTCGATAAATGTATTGTTCGCTAGAAGAGGCCCGAGTCGTATAACATGAATTCTCAATACAAGATAAAGCACCTCAAGGCATATGTTTCACCTTGTATCAGATAATACGTATCACCTCAATTTTACACACATGGATATATCATTTTGCCATGACAAATAATTATAACCATTAAGTTAATTATCGCAACAATTTTGTGCTACTCGAAGCATACTATTTATAAAGTTATACTATTTTATTTTAAATTACTTCTCATGGATAAAAGGTGACTATTGCTTCAACAAGTTTCAACATGATCATGAAAAAAACATAATAATTAACTATAAAATTTTATTATAGCAAGAAATCTATGATTATATTTTTAATATGTCATAACTTTTATAACTTGAAAAAAAATATTTAGCCTCAATTTTTTGTTCAAATAATTTTTTGTGGCTGAAAGGTTATTATTACTATGATAAATTCAAACTTGTGACAAAAATTATTTATCAGCTACGAAATTTTATTATAGAAGAAAATCTATGGCTATTTCGTTTAATTATTGCCACAATATTTTATAACTTAAAGCTAAATTATTTACTTAGCTACAAATATTTCTTCAAATTAGTTATTGTGGCTAAAAGGTTATTATTACCACGGTAAATTTAAATTTGTGGCAAAAAAAATGTAATTAGTTACGAAATTTTTCGGTAGCAAAAATTCTATGGCTATTTCATTTATCTATTGTCACATCTTTTTATAACTTGAAGCAAAATTATTTATTTTGCTACGATATTTTATTTCAAATAACTTATTATGGCTAAAGAGTTACTATTGTTATAATTATTTTTATTGCGTAGCAAGAAAGTTATAATTAGCTACAAAATTTTATTGTAGCAATAAAATTGTAGCTATTTAGATAATTATTGCCACTATTGTTAGCAATTATAGCAAATACAAGGATTTAGCGTTGTCAACTTAATATTCGTGGCAAAGTAATTTGATAAATTCTTAGATAGCCACGAAATTTAAATTTTTATGACTTATTAGGTAACAGCTACAATTTTCAAATTCATAGCTTAGATTTCGTAGCAATAAGTATACTTTCTTGTAATGAAGCCACAATCACAATCACAATCACAATGTACATTCTCATAATCATATACAATCAAGTGTTGGTTCATGGCATACAATCATTCATTCATACTCATTTACGATTAGTGTGATCAATAATGCAATATTCACATACATACATGCATTAATATGAAGTAATTACTAACATACATCACACTAACATGAAATCACAACCATCACCTACCTCGAACAAAGATTGAACCCTCCTAAGAAACTTGATTCTTCCCTTTTCGGATTCTTTCCGTTTGTTCTTGGTCTACAAATAATCAATATA
The DNA here is from genome assembly GCA_035578085.1 of Solanum pinnatisectum. NCBI lineage: Eukaryota > Viridiplantae > Streptophyta > Magnoliopsida > Solanales > Solanaceae > Solanum > Solanum pinnatisectum. The sequence goes on from CM069078.1 coordinate 35,949,454, forward strand.
ACGTGAGGATCAATAAACGAGGCCTAATTACCTGGATTACAATCAAAATCATCAATCCTACGCCAAACCTATGATCCTAATATGCAACTAGGGTTTTTTCCCACCATCCAAATCAGTTCCAAAACCCTCCCCCAACAATAATTACCCATTCACGCTAAGATCAGTTTCGGGAGTTCCACTCGCTCGAATTCAATTCCGTAAAGTCGTACGGGTTCCTTAACGTCTTAAGCTATCCAATCATGTAATCACATTCATTATTAGATCTCTCATTTGCTACCAGATTTCCCTTGACTTCACTGACTCCGAATTCTTCCAAATTTGGACTAGGCTAGGAATTCTCAAGTTACTACGAAAAAGTTTTCCAGCCCAAAACTTTTCCCCGATGACTTTTCTATAACGACGGGAACATGTCGTTACATAAAGATCTTAAAACAACTTGGAATTGAAGATTAAATTGGGCTCAATTGAGGATTCTCTTATATGAATTTAGGTTTAAATGTGTTGAGATAGACCCACTTCAAATTATCTTGAGCTCAACCTTTAAAATTATGGGTGGGTTGGGCGGATCACCTATATTTGGACTCATTTTTTACACCCCTAATTGGTGACTTATTGTACTTTTTACGTAGTTTACAAATATATAAATTTTATTTCAAAAAAAATTAAAAATTTCATGCGCAATTTCTGATTAAACTTAAACTATTTGACTCTCGAAAAACAAATTGTATCTAATAAATTGAGTGACTCCAAACTTTTAACCGCCTTCAAAGAAAGAAGTACCTACAACGTGCATGCATTTTGAATGAAATAGTAATATGTTTGAATCACTATGATATTCAGAAATGAGAAAACCACGCAAACTAATCTCATGAAAATGTGAACTTCTCTTGCGTAAGGCACAAATATTATTAAAGTTCATAAATCATATATTATATATAATAATAGAAAGCAGAAATGGTGAATTGAGGTTTATACCCGCATCTTAGCCACATGGGTGGATATATAAATGCATTTCCTCCTCTTCCGCACCGTTACGTGCTATATATCATTTTTATTTTTTATTTTCTGGCCACGTTCAACAACTCCTATGGTCAAAATAATGCTCTTCTAGTTCAAGAGAATAATAAATAAGAATTGGCCAGCCAATCAGGCCATATAGGTTCCAAAATTTTGGGAGCTTAGTTTGGAATTATATTGAATTTCTAATGATTCGATTTTTGAGACAAATGCAAAGTTGATTAAGGAGAAAAACAATCTCATTGCGAAGCTCGAACACAAAACTTTAATTAAGGAAAGACGAGACCCAAATTTTACTTATAATAATTTATAGTTTAATTTTCTCTTAAAAATTATTGAGCAAAAACATAAAACCTCCTATTAAAGTTCACTTTAGACCATCGATTTTATTTAGCCGCTCTTGTTTGCGATAGTTCAAGATACATAGGTGTACAATGTATTGGATTTGGATATGTTTGTGTTAAATGCATATAGACACACGTAAATTAGAAGACATAGCTAGGATCCGTCTTCTTTCCCCTTGATAAATTGATTTTGCATGTGACTTTAATTGTAGCTGCTACCGTCTGTGACGGCGAGATAATTTGATACTGCACATTCACAACTCATTTTTGTGCATCTTACACCAATTTTATTCTCACGATCAAATAATATTGATCACAGTTAAGCAAAATCTCCCTTCTTTCAACACAATGCCAAATTCATCTCTCTATATATATTCACGTCTTTTTCTCTATTTCCAACACATTCAAATTACATTTCCCAACAATATTACACGTACGAGATCAAATGGAGATGCCTATTTGCAAAACCTTGATATTGCCCCTTTTAACAATTGTTTTATTCATCTCACTACCACAAACAGCCACAGCTGCTAATGAAGCCTACACAAACTTCGTCAAAACTAAATGCAACGTCACCACACACATTTCCCTTTGCCAAAAAACACTAATTCCCTATGCGTCTTCAGTGAAAACCAACTCCACAAAGCTATGCAAAGCAGCTCTTGATGTAACCATAAAAGGCGCAAAAAACACCTCAATCACTATCTCAACACTGAAAAAACAAAAGGGAATAACACGAATTGAAGCATCCATAATTAAAGACTGCATAGAAGATGTGAAGGATGCAGTGTACGAACTCAAGCAGGCTGTTGATGCAATGGGACATTTAGGTGATAAAGATAAGGAATTTCAGTTAGCTAATGCTAAAACGTATGCAAGTTCAGTAATAACAGACGCGGATTCGTGTACCGACGGGTTTTCTGGGCGGAAGGTAAATCCAACTGTGAAGAAAATGATAAATAGTAGCATGGCAAATATAACCAAACTTGCCAGCAACGCCTTGGCGCTCATTAACCATCTTTATTAGAGATATTTTGATTATTTAAATGTGTATTCAGATTCAGACGTGTCTAAATTTTAATAAAAAGAAAATGAGGCCTAAGTTAGGCTATTGTGTGGGAAATTGTGTGATAATGGAGTATGATCTAATCAAAGGGGCTATCTAGTTAAAATACTAAACAAACAAAAAAAAATAGTATTCTATAGATCAGCCAAAGTAAGATTATATTTTTGTTCAATTATGGAGTATATATTGCTCCATTTTAATGAAAATAACCAAATTGACCTCTGAATGCCCACCAGATATATCAAACGGGAATCTTATTTATCTCATGCTTCCGGAAACTATAAAATTCACAGAAAATAATACTTAAGATTGAAATTAATATGAATTTACAGATCTTGAATTTAATGAAATTTTTATTTAAGTTGGGTTTGAATTCAAGGGTTTGACGCTTGATCTTGAGTCTTTGTCTTGATCGCTGAAACTCGTAAGCAAATATACTTGAATGCTTGTAGATAAATTTATGGCGTTTAATCCATAAGTTCTCTATGACTTCTTGTTAGAATTTTGGTCATTTTCTAAATTATGAACTCTATTTATTGTAGTATATAGGATGAAGGAGTTTTGATAAGGACAAGTACACTTTTCAGCCAATATATAAAATTTAAATGACATGATAATATTTGATTGATCGAAACATGTTGCAAGGCATATGTTCATTGGTCTTTGATTTGATTAGGTATGATATGTCACCTTGAACACGTAATATGATCATATTGACTCTTTCACCGACTTGATGTTCTACGTCATGTCATTATTTGACTAGCACCAATTTAGGCCTCTGAAATAAGATGACATCTTAGACTTAGCATAACGACGGGCTTATCATTTGTAGCCCATTAAACAGTATTTTTATTAAAATGCATCCAAATAAGTTTATGGACTAATTTAAAGTTTAAACGTCCACAGCTTCTATGTAGTATATAAATAAGTATATCCTGATTTGAGATCCATTAAATGGATTAATTTATCGAAAACTAACTTCAAGCCTTGCTGAAATGGATCAATCTCCATTATAAATGGATACTTTTATCTGCTACACAGGCTTGAAATAAGCTCCACTTGAAATTAAATACGGTTTCTTTCTTGAAGAAATATACATATATCTATATATATTTATATATATATAGAAGAGTAAAGTGGAAGGACGATCAAGGGTAAAAATGTAATTTTATTCTAACAAAAATTTATTAAGAAAGATAGTAAATAATTCTAGAAACATCTTTCTATATATGAAGTGAATAATGATCAAGGGTAAAAATATAATTTCACGCTAACAAAAATCTACCAAGAATGATAACAAGAAAATTAAATAGTTCTAGAAACATCTTTAGTTATTCTATTACCATTAACTTATTTTGTTATTACTTCACTTTCTTTCTTTTGTGAGTTATTGTGATATCTATTCATTACTCTATTTTACTCTTACTTTAATTTAATTTTTAATATTTTTTTATTCATTATGCGTATTAAAAATGTGTACTTTTAATATAATTATGAATGAGTTATTTTCACCTTTATTTTGGCTCTAATTAATATACTTGAAAATAAATAAGTTTGATAAAATTAATAATATATATATTAGATTGAAATTAAAGAATAAATAAAATTAGTTTCAATATTTAAAAATATATATTTTAAAAGATGTTAAAAAGTAACTTTACAAAGTAAACTAAAAATGTTTATTAGATTATAAAAGAACAGTTCTTCATTAATTATATAATCAAAATATTACTTTTATTTGATTTCAAACATATTAATCTGAATAGTGAACTAATGTAAGTTTGATATTAAATTTATAGTTATCCGACCAAAATTTGATATTTTCCTATTATATAGAATAGAAATATAGAAATATGAAGTTGAGGACGATCAAGGATAATATGGTCATTTCATATATATATTTCATTTTAAAATTCCATCAATTCTATTTTTAAATTTGTCAAAATATTTTTTCAAGTAGCTAAATTTCCTCCATAAGTTACTTGATTATTCTAAAAACTATGAATTATAAGATTTTTCTAGAATTAACAATGACACAAATAAATAGACACTAACTCATTCACTCCTCAATTCTCTCCCCTCTCATGTCTTATACCAATAAAATTTCTCACCCTTTATTTCTAATTTGCATCGTAAATATTACACACTTCGGTATAGATCTCTTATTAGGAAGACCAATAATGCATTTTTTTCAACATTAAGAACTTCATTTTTGATCAATTCCCTACATAATGACCCTACTTTCGTAAAACAATTATAAGACAAAAGTAAAATTTGTTATTTCTTAGTGAACACAACACTTCTGGGATTTGTCCATATAACAAATTTTCAGCAAAATTCAACTGATGCTCATTTTTCAAACACTCTAACGAACATGATAATGGACCAGTTAACATGTGTTAAATCTAATATCAATCACAATTGCAATTCTCAAAAGGTCTAATTCATAAGGAATGCAACCAGTGAGCAAGCTCTTCAAGAACAAAATTTCCAATAATTTCAGAGCATGTTATGTCCTTTCCTTTTGGCTTTCTTTAGACTTTTCAATTTCATGGTGTTGCTTTTCTTTTTGGATTGTAAAGATAATTTTTGAAGCATTTAATTTACTTGATTTCTCTTCTTATGTATAATTCCAAAACTTCATGTAACATATATGTTATTATATAATTTATTGAGAAACATATATTTATTACTATTATTTTATCATCAGTTAAAATCATTTTAAGCAAGTTATATAAATTATTATTTTAACTACCTCATGTTAAATTACTGCAATATATATAATATTAACTTTTGTTAATATTTTAAAATTTTCATTATTTGAGGTAAAACATTCATTCATTTGGTATATGAATTAATTTAGAAAAAGAAATTCCTTACTATACCAAATTGTTCTCCTAATTTTAATGAATATAAAGACAAGATATAAAGTCATAACTTTTTTCATCCTTTAATCACTTTGTAAAGAATGAGATGATTCGTTCTAATTTTCATCAAGTAGGTCATTCTTTTTGTTTGTTAAACACCTATAAAACAAATTTTAAGTGTATTCAAAATTAATCTATAGATGGATCAATAGACGTTATTGCTTCATATAGCTTATGAAAATTGTTAATGTATTGAGACTCATAATTTTAATCTATTCTCTTGAATAATTTTCAAATAAAATAGAAAAAAATATCATTAAATTAATTATTTAATTCGAATATATGTGTTTGACATGATGTCTAGTGATATTTTATTATTATTTCTTATCATGTTTGTTCGAAAATTTCATAATAATTTTTCTTTTCGAAAATGAACTAAATTTCTATTATAAATATATATAATATTGTAATATCGAGCCCGTAAATGAATCTTTTATTATATTGGGCCCGTATCACGGGCCTTAAATTATATATATAATCCGCTTCACATGTGTTAGACGATATATACATATATGATCTGTACAATTTTCTAAAAAGCCATACCGGGCTTGAGAATTTTTTATTAGAAGGGTGTTTGGTTAATCTTATAATCTCATCAAATTTACTTAATTCTTAAGTATTTATTGATTTATTTACATTTTGTAAACATCAAAAATGTTTATAACTGGAAAGGATCCTAAGGAATAACTTTTGTGATTAATACTACTACTGAAAAGTTTTCTTTGTTTGTGTGCTAAAACCTTAAATAAGAGAAAGTGAAGAAGGACCCTAGACCCTAGGACCACCAATAAATTAAATGTGGTGTAGTATATAAGACTGTTTTTTTCGATTTAATAATCATAAATTTGAGTTCTGGATATGAACATATTCTTGATAAGTAGTGTTTCCCCCAAATGAGATCCTACATGAAACTCTAATATGAATATCTGATACCAAGTATAATAAAATAAAAAAATTAAAAAAATGAAATGACCCTAGAAAATAATAGGCCAACTGGCATAGAGTTTTATATACTCCCTTCTCTAATCCACGTTTGATTTAACACACTTTTTAAAATAATAAATAAAATAATAATTTTTTACTATATTATTCTTAGTTATTATAAGTCACTGATGTTGGAGATGCATTACAAATAATTAAAACATTAACAACAAGGTAAAATAAATACAAAATATAAATTATTTCTTAATTTAAAAAATTAAATAAAAAATTAAAATTTATTTGTAATGTAATAAACACGTCAAAATAAGGAGTAGGTACGTAACAAATGTATATCCTGATTTGAGATACTTACCTACTTTAAATGGCTCTAATTTATCGAAATGCTAACTTTAAAAATTGCTGGAAAGGATCAAATCTCGATATAAATAGATCCCTTTTTTAATTTGTTCATACAAGCTGGAGTGAGCTCCACTTGAAATTAAATAAGGTTCCTTCATTTAAGAAATATATCTATGACCCTCTTCATTTAAAAGGAAATAATATAGTTTGACTTAATACGAAGTTTTTAAGTTCATATTAAGAGAGTATTTACCAAAATATATATAATGAGGAGAAAGAAAAGTGGGAAAGGGAAAAAGTTGCACCAACTCCACCTATAAAAAGCTTAACTAATTTCACCTACTCTTACAATAGGCATGGACCATCAAACATCTCACGTTCTCATCTTCCCTCTCCCTTTACAAAGCACAATAAACTCCAATCTACAATTAGCTGAGCTCTTATGTCTTGCTGGCCTTAGAGTCACTTTTCTCAACACAAACCACAATCAACAACGTCTCGTTGGTAACTCAAATGTCGAATCTCGTTTCAAGCAATATCCTGGATTCCGATTCCTTACAATATCCGATGGCCTCCCCGATGAACACCCGCGTACGGTTGAACAATTCGGAGACATTATCAGCTCCTTGCAGACGATGGCTGAGCCTTTTCTTAAACAAATGCTTAGCGCCCTTGTTAAGGAGCCAGTCACATGTGTGATATTAGATGGCCTGTTTTATTATGGTGTGGATATTGGAAATGAGATGGGAGTTCCAGTTATTACATTTGACACTATTAGTCCTTCCTGCTTTTGGATTTATCTTTGTTTGCCCAAACTAATCGAGGCCGGAGTTCTTCCCTTCAAAGGTACTCGCTCTGTCCTTAATTACTTGTCCACTTTTGAATTGACACATCTATTAAGAAAACAATGATTGATATAGTGAGTTTACCGTTTTACCGCTATTAGTTATGAATTAAAAACTTAAAGATTTTCAAAAAGTTTTATATTTTTCTAAACAATTAATTGAGGGTATCATTTCTATTTACATGTTGTATTATGTTCTTTAAATAAGAGGTATAAATAAAACTGTATTTCTTATTTTATTTTTAAGATAAAAAATATACATTTAATTAACATAAGAAATTTAGTAATTAATTCATTTTCATTGATTAAATTAATAAATCGGGAATAACGATGATTTCTTTATTATTTTATCTTTCACCTTCCCCAGTTAGGCATGCACCCTTGTCTTCTGCTGCCTTGGTCGCTGTTCCCAAGTAGGCATTAAACGATCAATTAACTTTGAAATACTATTTGCTCCACTTTTAAAAAAAGGAAAAATAAGAAATAGTCCATGCTCCTTTTTAGATGTCGAGAAAATTAATTATATTTTAAAAAGTTTTATCTTTAGCAATAATTACACTCTTAAGTTATTTATAGATTAATCAAATTAAACTCTTAATTAGTTTTTTTAAAAACTTTATCATGATAACTAAAAAGAAAAGGAGTGAGTAGAAATTTGGAACACTACAATTGTAAATTTAACTTCATATTTGTTTTTTTTAGGAAATGACTTGGATGCATTGGTAACACATTTACCAGCGATGGAAGGTCTTGTTAGACGACGAGATCTTCCACACTTTTGTCTTTTAGATTATAAGACCGATCAAAGTTCTCAAGCCGTTTTTAAGGAGATTGAGCGGATCCCAAAAGCCCATGGGCTCATATTAAATTCGTTTGAAGATTTAGATGGGCCTTTTCTTTCTAAAGTTCGTTCTTACTTTCCTAAAACATATGCAATTGGACCATTGCCCTTGAACTTGAAGACTAGACTAGATGCTCCACTATTGTCATCCTCAAATAGCATGTGGGAAGAAGACCATACTTCCATTAAATGGCTCGACGCGCAATCCAAGGGATCCGTAATTTATGTAAGTTTCGGAAGCCTTCTTGTTGTTTCAAGAGATGAGATCATGGAATTTTGGCATGGACTAATGAATAGTAAAGTTAAATTTTTGTGGGTCATGAGGCCTAACATGTTGAAGGGAGATGTATCATATGATCAATTTATGAAGGAACTTGTTGAGGGTTGCAAAGGAATTGGTTACATAGTGAGTTGGGCTCCACAAAAGATGGTACTAGCCCACCCATCGGTTGGTGGGTTTTTAACCCATAGTGGATGGAACTCGACACTGGAAAGCATCATTGAGGGAAAGCCCATGATATGTTGGCCTCAATATGTGGATCAAAGAGTTACAAGTAGACTAGTAAATGAATTTTGGAAGATTGGGTTAGACATGAAAGACATTTGTGATAGATTCGTCGTAGAGAAAATGGTAAAAGATCTTATGGAAACAAAAAAGGATGAGTACAAGAAATCGGTTGAGAAATTATCAAAACTGGCAAAACTAAGTGTTCAAGAAGGTGGTTTATCGTATAGTAACCTTGACTGTCTCATCAATGACATCAAAGGGTTAACTAGAACTGTAGAGAATGGGAAAATGCATAACAACGTCACAAGCTACTAGAGAAAAAAAATATGTTTGTGTTGTATTTGTTTTCTTCTTCAACTTGCTACTTCGTTTCCTTCACATTTTATTAATGCAAAAATTGGTTTGTAAGCTTCTCTCAAAATTTAATAAACATTGGATGTGAAGCCTAAAAAAAAATGTTCGTGAAATATTAAGGTTTGTTCATGTTGAGGCAAACATATCATGGGCTTTAAAAAAAAATATTGAATGATACATTTTATTATGCAGCAGCCACAAGCCCCCTTGTAAGCATCAAGATTTGAAATTTTTACACTCGTATATATTGAGCTCGTAATGGTACCTCGCAATTCAAAAGTCTCTCTACGGCTGAAGAATGGGCGAGCCATTTCAAGACCAATAGCCGAAGCAGATGGGCAGGGGTTTATGCTAAATGTACGAGGGCTGCCCGTCGATTATTGTGGGATGCAATGGACTCTATTCAGAGGACTGTCCTCGCACGTGTAAGATTAGATCGGGGTTTCACTCCCTTACTTCTCCTTTACAATAATTCTCCTAATATAATTTTGTGTTACTCGGATGAATTGTTCAAAATTTAAGATAAATGTTGAATTTTTTTTTATAGCTATTCGTTTTATTACTTGACAATCTATGCATTCCAAATGGCTCGTGAGCATAGGCTATGCCATCAAACCCCTTCAGTTCATGGTCTTCCCAAAGAGCAGTACGATCAGCTAAAGCACCATAAATGTATGACATAGCACTCTTGCATGTGCTTCTGCTCTATCATGTATGTTCACTAACCACACTACAAACACACAGACTGTGGGTAAAAGGGGCAAGTTTATTAGCTACTGCCAGCTTTGTCAATGCAGATATTGTTGCTTGTCATCCCACTCTCAGTCAGGCTATGGACGATAAACATGAAAACTGACAAGTTGAAGAGCACGATAAGAATTCTGTCAGTCCAGCGAGCACGATATAAATAAGTAAACAAGTTTTGGGCTTTTTAATTGGGTTAATGGATAGAATTCTGAATGAATTTGGTTCCAATTGCGTGTGGATCAATCAAAATAATATCATCTATTAAATTAATGAAAATTTAGTTGAGTGATTTTACTGATACCAAACATCTAAGTAGAGTAATTTTACTGAAACAAAATAAAGCTTACTGACTTTGGTAAATAAATTCTCAAAGTTGAGTGACATTAACTCTTTATTTCTTAAATTATCTGTGTGATCAAATGGTGCCACATAAATTGGGACGGGAAGAGTAATACACAAGGACGACCTTAGGGGTTAATGTGTATATTTATTGTCCGCTAAAAGTTATTTTGATCATAGAGTAGTAAAAATTGATGCATCAAATTTTATATATAATTGACTTGTTTTACTAATTAATATGCATTTTGAAGAGTAGTCGAGTACTAGAGATTAGTTGACTTACCAACGAAATAATATGCCATGAGAACGCATCCAACTTGTCCCCACTCTCCTTCAAGCAATTCAAGTCAATTTTTTGGAAAAATTGGGAGCATATTTTAGGGAGATATTCTTTGTTGCTGCCATATATTTCAAGGAAAATGTTTCCTGGAGTTTTAATTTCCACCTCAAATTCTAGTTGACCTTTCAATGCCATCCTTGATCTATTTTTGTGATCGAAGCTAAAACACTTCTCTTCAATAATCCCACCAAGAAATAATACTTACGCTAAGTAGAAAAAAAAAACCAAGAGAGTAACACACCTTTTTTTCACACAGCTTATTGCAATATTACTCTCACATTATTTTCTCAAGCAACACTTCTATTTATAGCAAAAGAAGTCATAATTGTAACCAATCAAAAATAATTGCTCACAATTATTTCTTAACTATGTGAAATAGATCACTTATATCCTCTGAAAAATTTAGGAATAAAAATACCCCAACAGTTATTCTTTGTTGCTGCCATATATTTCAAGGAAAATGTTGATAACTCCATTAATGGAGATTCAAAGCTTAAGTAATTGAAGAGAGAATTGAGAAGAAGAGAAGAAGAGAAGAAGAGCTTATTAAGCACACATCAAGTTGCCTTACATTGCTTGATTATTATAATGAATAATACATCTGTACTTAGATGTATATATACACACTTATGACTCTAACAAACTCTCTAACAGATTCTGACAGGATCTAGACCCTTTTAACTAACTAACTAATTGACTAACTCATACATGTAGCTTGTTATTCCTCTATACTAATCAACACTCCCCCTCAAGCTCATGGTTGAAATACATTCTTCAGTCCAAACTGATCCATCAACTCATTGTGCTGCATCATCCCTAGTCCCTTTGTAAGTAGATCGGCTGGTTGATCTTTAGTGTTCACATGTTCAGTCCTTATCACCCCTTGACAAAGTCTTTCTCTAACAAAGTGACAATCTATGTCAAAATGTTTTGTTCTCTCATGAAAGATAGGATTAGCAGCAATCTGTATTGCTGCTTTGCTGTCACATATCATTTTCACTGGCAAGGATACTTGCTTGTACAAACCAATCAACCAGGTTGCTTCAGCAGTGCATGAAGCCATGCTTCTAAACTCTGCTTCAGCAGAACTCCTTGAAACCGTGTCCTGTTTTTTAGACTTTCAAGAGATGAGTCCTCCTCCAAACTTAACCAAATATCATGTGACTGACTTTTTGGTTTCCAAGCATGCTCCCCAGTCAGAATCACGGTAGGCCGTTAGTGTAGTGGTGTCTTATGCAGGCATAAACAACCCTAAACCAGGTGCTTTCTTGATGTATCTGACGACTCTTAGAGCTGCATCCATATGTGATTGTTTAGGGCAATGCATAAACTGACTTAAGACCTGTACTGAGAATGCAATATCAGGTCTCATCATGGTCAGATACAAAAGTCTTCCTACTAGTCTTTGGTACTGTGTAATATCCGTTAGAATGTCATCATCCCTAGCAGCTCCATTGTTAATGTGCTCATCATATTTGACTGATGTGAGCTTTTGATTAATTTCTAATGGTGTGCAAGCTGGTTTTGCTCCCCCTAGGCCAGATTCAGATATCAACTCTAAGGCATACTTCCTTTGTGACATTATTATCCCCTTGTTGGACCTAGAGAATTCAATGCCAAGAAAGAACTTCAATTCTCCCAAATCTTTCATCTTGAACTTCTTTTGAATTTCTAGTCTAGTGTCACACAACAGCTGGTGATTGTTTCCAGTGATCAATAAGTCATCTACATAGACTAGTATTACCATAGTATCATTGCCAGCCAATTTTGTAAACAAGGAATAATCATAATGACTCTGCTTGAACCCCATAGTTACCAAAGCCTCTGTTAGTTTCACATTCCACTGCCTTGGTGCTTGTTTGAGCCCATACAAAGACTTGTGTAATTTACAGACCCTATGACTCTCCCCCTGTCTGGAAAAACCACACAGAATGTCCATGTATACCTCCTCAAGAAGATCTCCATTGAGAAAGGCATTGTGAACATCCATTTGAAGGATGTACCAGCCTTTCGAGGCAGCTAGTGCTACGATTGATCTGACGGTAACCATCTTTGCAACTGGGCTAAATGTTTCGCCATAGTCAAGGCCCTTTCTTTGGCTAAACCCCTTAGCGAAAAGGCGAGCCTTGAACCTCTCCACCTCTTCGGATAACAAGTATTTAACTTTATAAATCCACCTACAACCAATAGGCTTCTTTCCAGGTGGAAGATCAACAATACTCCATGTCTTGTTACCCAAGCTGAATCAGAAGCAGCTTCTTTGTAAGACACAGGCTCATGAACAACTGAATATGCTCTTAACACCTGTTGATAATATTTGGACAACTGAGAATATGTGAGATGATCAGTTAAGGGATAGAGACAAGTGTTGCCTCGTGGCTGAGTAACAAACTCCTGCAACCAAATTGGAGGTTTGATGACCTTAGTGGATCGTCTAGTTGATTCAGCTGGGAAAACAGAAGGTGAAGGGTGAACTGTCGGCACATGAATAGGAGAATCAATTGGGCCATCAGGGACTGATTCAGGCACAACTAGAAACTGTTGTTGAGGTGAACTATTAGCACTGGATATGACCAAGGGACTGTCATCTTGTGGCACTAAATCCAGCACTGGAAACATAGGATTGGATATTTCCTGAGCATGCTTAAAGGGAAATACATGTTCGTGGAAAACAACATTTCGGCTAACAAAGAAATTATGACCATAAAGATCATACAAAATGTACCCTTTTTTTGTGGAGGAATACCCCATAAGTACTGCTGGAATAGCCCTCGGTGAAAATTTATCCAACACTTTAGGACAAGCTGCATAACATAGACAACCAAATACTCTCAAATGAGACAAAGATGGAGAATGCCTGTACAACATTTCAAAAGGTGATTGGAAACCAAGAACTTTTGAAGGCAGCCTGTTCAATATGTATACCGAAGTTGAAACACATTCACCCAGTACTGCAGTGGAATAGAAGCCTGAAACCTGATAGATCTTGCCACATTTAAGATGGTTCTGTGTTTTCTTTCAGCAACACCATTTTGCTGTGGTGTATACACACAAGTTGTTTGATGGACAAAGCCAAGGTCTCCTAGCATGCTTTGAAACTCATGACAAAAAAATTCGCACCCATTATCTGTTCTCAAGATTTTAACAGTGGTGGAGAATACATTGTGAACCTGTGTAAGAAATCTCCTTAGTACCACTATACTATCAGCTTTGGAAGCAAGTAAAAACACCCAAGTATATCGGCTGTAATCATCCACAACTGTAACAAAGAACCTTTTTCCATTATACGTGGGCACTTTGTATGGTCCCCATATATCACAATGCAGCAATTCAAATACACATTTAGACATAGTAGTACTTAGGGAAAAAGGAAGTTTAGTGTGCTTAGCTAGAGGGCACACTGTACAATGTGACTTATCCTGGCTATTTAATGCACTAAGAGATTTGTGTCTCATTATTATATCAATGGGTGCATGTCCTAACCTTTTGTGCCATATATCAGCTGACTCACAGAGAGAAAGAGAATGTAACGAAGGTAAAACACTGGACTTAGTAACAGAGGAGTTATGACTTTGACTCCTAGACTTCAAACTAACATTGACCAGCTTCCTTGGAGCTTGATTAGGTCCCTTTGTTATATAGAGTCCATGATCTTCCTTACCAATCCCCTTCACCTGACCAGTGTAGAGATCTTAAAAAACACAAAAGTCAGGAAAGAATGCCACCATGCATTTGAGTTCCTTAGTGAGCTTGGAGACTGATACTAAGTTAACTTGAAAATCAGGTAAGTATAGCACATTGGATATGGTTTGGTTAGCCAAGATACATGTGCTCCCAATGTGAGACACGGCAACTGTGTTACCATTAGGTAGGTGCACTTTGCTAGTTGAATCACTTGGAGCTGCATTGTGAGTAGCAAGTGAAGCTAGAGACGAGGTGATATGATGAGTAGCTTTTGTATCTATAATCCATTCAGCAGGATCATAGGAAGACAAAGATGCAGAATGAGAATTACCTGCATCTACAGAAGCAACTTTTGCAGGTGACTCCACTGATCTATCACCATCTGTTTTTGAAAGCAGCTGAAGAATCTGTTGATATTGTTCCTGAGTGAAGAAAGCTGCAGATTGCTGCACTTGAGTAGGACTGGTCCTTTGATTGCTCCCTGAAAAAACCTCAACCTGGTTAACAGAACCACTTTGAGTGGAGCATTTTCTCTTTGACTTAAAATCTGCTGGATATCCAACAATTTTGTAGCATTGCTCTTTGGAGTGACCTTTGCATCCACAGTGAGAACATATCACAGTCTGCCTTGGTTTGTTACTTCCAAATAAGCTTGCACCACTACTATACCCTCGACTAGAACCAGAGTTATTACTTGATCCCGTATGATAGGTCAAATTTCTGTGACTGTACATAGCTGCACCTTCAATCAGACCAATTCCTGAACCAGGGGAATGCACTAGGTTTCTTTGAGACTGTTGATCCATAAGAAGAGCATAGGCTTTATTCAATGTAGGAATTGGACTCATCATGAGAATTTGACTTCTTGGTGAGGAATAACACTCATTTAGACCCATCAGAAATTGAAGCAATCTCTGATAGTCACAATGTTCACTAAATTTCCTCGATTCTGCACAAGGACATGATGGACAGGGCATAATAGCATCATATTCATCCCAGAGATCTCTCAGTTTGGAAAAATAGTCAGCAATGGTCATTGTTCCTTGTGTGAGAGTATGAATTTCTCTGTGAATTTGAAAGATCCTAGATCCATTCACATTATCAAACCTTTCCTTAAGATCTAGCCAGACTTTCCTTGCATCAGATGCATATACAACTGAACTTAGTAATCCCGATCTAACAGCATTCATAATCCAGGATAAAACTACAGCATTACATTTCTCCCACTAATCATGTAACACTGATTCAAACATGGATTTAGGAAATCTACCATCCACAAATCCTAACTTGCTACGACCTACAAGTCCAATTCTAAACTATCTACTCCACAGTGCATAGTTCTCAGAACCAGTTAATTGCAGAGAAATTAAGGAGCTACCTGGAGTATCCAGATGCGTAAATAGAGGATGATTGTGATCTATGACTGGAAATGTAGCCACTGGAATAGCACCATTATTTGTACCTTCACTTGTACTGTCAATCGCCATGGACAGAGATAAGAACTGCAGCTAAATTGCACCTTAATTGAACCTTCGATGCTTCCTTTCGAGTTTCACTTGATTAGTGATGAACTCTGATCACCAGTGGTCGATTAATACTCACAGAAGCTACCCTACGATCAGTAGCTTTGATTCCATGATAACTCCATTAATGGAGATTCAAAGCTTAAGTAATTGAAGACAGAATTGCGAAGAAGAGAAAAAGAGCTTATTAAGCACACATCAAGTTGCCTTACATTGCTTGATTATTAGAATGAATAATACATCTGTACTTAGATGTATATATACACACTTATGACTCTAACAAACTCTCTAACAGATTCTGACAGGATCTGGATCCTTTTAACTAACTAACTAATTGACTAACTCATACATGTAGCTTGTTATTCCTCTATACTAATCAACAAATGTTCCCTGGAGTCTTAGTTTCTAGCTGACCACTCAACGCCATCCTTGATCTATTTTTGTGATCGAAGCTAAAACACATTTATTCATTAAACCCACCTAGAAATAATACTTAAAGCAAAGTAGAAAAAAAAAACAAGAGAGTAACACACCTTTATTTCACACCACTTATAACAATATTACTCTCACATTATTTTCTCAACCAACAATCCTATTTATAGCGAAAGAAGTCATAATTGTAACCAATCAAAAACAATTGCTCATGGTGGTTTCTAAATTATGCGAAATAATCCATTTATATCCTCCGATAAATTTTAAGATAAAAAATACCCCATCATTATCATATCCCAAGAGATCAGAAATACCCTTAAAAGTTAACAACAATAATGTGGCAAGTCACATGACACTAACTTCACCACCTAAGCTTGCCAATTAGAATACCCACTAATATTTGAATAATTAATTTTGACTCAATTTATAATCCAAACCTAACCCATTCTTGCTAGACCCGACCCAACAAAATTAAGAGGCGAACATCACCTTTTCACCTCATTTCAAAGAGGGGCATAAATACCAAAAAAATCATAAAATCAAACTGAATCGAATTTTTTTGGTATTTCGGTTTTCGGTTCGATTTTCGATATATATTTTCATATTTTCGATATTTCTGTTTAACCGAAATATATTGTATTATAATATATATTAATTATTAATATTAAATATTATAAGAAAAATGCAAATTAGGTCGACTTTTTAAAGTTTTCACTTTTCAAATTTTTTAAGTTTTCACTTTTCATCGCCGCACACTTTCCAAAATTTGCAGTTTTCAATTTTGATCACCTCACACTGCACAAACTTTTCAAAGTTCAAACTCCTTACTCCGTCTCCCATCGCAACGTTCAGCCGACCGCCGCGACCAGAATCCAGCAGGTAACTTATATTTTGATTATTTTTTTATTTCAAGAAAAACCGAACTAACATAAATCAAACCGAAATAATAAAAATCGAATTAAACCGAATTATTTCAATTCTGTGTTGGGTACACATATTACAAGAATCGAAAATTAAAAAAGTCGAGAAAAAAAATCTGAAATTGAACCGAATTATCGAATGTCCAGCCCTACATTTCAGCATTCTATTTAGTGGACCCGACCAACTTGGTTTTTACACTTGATTTAGGAGTTTGTTTCCTTTGAAAGTGATGTACTTTGCATAATAACAACTTAGTAGTATCGCTCTTTAGTAGCATCTGTGTTTGTGAGAAGAGTAGGTGGAGATTAGTACGGGCAAAATGAGCTCATATTTTGATAATTTGCTCAATTCGTTCATATTTTAATGGGTTGGGGGAGTGACTTTTTAAGTGGGTAAAATATGGGTTGATACCCATATTCAATCCATAATTAGGGGTGTACAAAACTGAACCGAAAACCGAATCAAATCACAAATCAAGTCAAATTAGAAAAACTCAACTAGTGGTTTGATTTGACTTAGTTTGATATTGAAAAAAAAACCCGACTATATTTGAGTTGGTTTGGTTTTAACTAAAAAAAATCAACCCGAGACCAAACCAACCTACATTATATATATAATTTTAAAATTTTATTTTACACATAAAAATATTTACTTTGATATAATTTTTAAATATTTCTTATACTTTTTCATAGTTTTTATCTTTAAATATATTATTTCAAGTTTGAAACTTAGAATTCTGAATGGTCCAATAAAGATTATTATCCATAGATGTTGGTAATTATAATAAAGCTTAAATCAAAATCAAATTAATACTAATGCAAAAAGAAAATCAATTGAACTCTAAGAATAATAATAATATTGAATATTTGTTCTTTAATTTTACATTGGTTTAGTTAATTAAAATACATAATCTAATTTTAATTTCCTTTAATATTTAGTCATGTAACTAATACATATTAAATACATTTTAGCATAATTTAGTACTTTTAAATTATGATCATTTTTATTATGACTTATTAATTTGCAATATTTGTTTTATGCGATTTCATTATAATTATTTTTGTTGGATATTTTAGTGTCATTAATAATATCATATTTTGTGTTTTTTTTTAAGAAACACCTTAGATAGTTGTATTTTGGTAGGACTAAAGAAATATTTGAAGTACAAGTAAATTATATGTTTGTATGAATATTTTACCGGAAAAAACCTAACAATCCGAAAAAATCTGAGGTTGAAAAATCCGAGTTTATTGATTTGGTTTGGTTTGGTTTATAAATTTAAAATCCGACACAAATGGTTTGATTTGATATTTGAAAAACCCGAACCAACCCGATCATGTACACCCCTATCCATAATAATATGAGTAAAATATGGGTAAACTATGGATAAAATATGGGTAAAATATGGATTAGTCAAATGGGTTAAGCTTCTAACTTTTATTCACTCAAAATTTATGATGTAACTATATTGTAACTTCACTTCCTTTTTATGTTCTTCTATAGAACTAATTATTTTTTTCTATAATTGAAAATGTGAAGTCTTTGGCCCTTCAAAAATATATATTTTAAATGTACATTCCTTTTGTTAATTATAATTATATTTTTTTATCTGTTTAATTTTATATTTGATAAAAAATAATAGTGTAAAGTAAGCAAATCATGTATTAGTATTAACATTGCTTCAATGCAAGAAAAGTATGAATTACATGGGGATTTTCATTGGATTAGTATGAAAATTTGCAGGAAAATAAGTTTCCTACGGATTTTCATACTAATCCCCAGGAAAATCCCCATGTGATTCACACTTTTCTTGTAGTGCTTAAAGTGCATTAAGCATGTTTTAGTCCTAAAATGCAAATATTCATTTACTTTGAAATTAAAAATATTTTCCCTTTGTTATTACATAAATTTATTTTAAATTGAAAAGTTATAGGTTTTTTTTTTTTACTTTTATGATACAATAAAACTAAATAAAGCATTTTCAACATTTTTCATCTAAAAAAAGACTAAAATATTTTCTCCATGTTGAATTCTTAAGTAGAGTACTATTCACTCATGAAAATATGGGTAAATATGGGAAACTAGTATTTTACCCAACCCATTTGTTACCCAATCGATTTTTACCCATATCAAATATGGGCGGGTTAAATTATTACCCATTTTATGTTGACCCATTTTCAACCCGCCCAAATTTGACCCAACCCGCCCATTTGCCAGCACTAGGTGGAGTCATTCTAAATGGAGAATCCATTTGAATTGAACAGTGAAAATGCAGTGAAAAGATGATATTTGCTTCTTAATTTTAGTGGGTTGGATCTAGTAAGAATGGGTTAGGTTTGGGTTATAAATTGGGCTAAAATTAAAGACCCTTATTTTAGTGGGTATCCTAGGCAACTTTAGGTGGTGAAATTAGTGTCATATGGTTTTGCCAAATCAATGCTATTAACTCTTGAGGGTATTTGTGGTCTTTGAGATAACGACAAGGATATTTTATCTCAAACTATAACGAAGAGTATAAGTGATCTATTTCAGATAGTTCAGATGCAATTTTATCGACCCTTTTCCGCGTTGCAAATTTGATGGTGTCAAAAAAATGATACATCTCTAAAAGCAATAACATTCTTTTATTTTACCCAATTCAATATAATATTACTTTCACATTATTTTCTCCGCCAATACTCCTCTTTGTAGCAAAAGAAGCAATATTTATATCTAATTGATACATAGCAAATTGCAATTCAAATTTGATACATTGCAAATTGCAATTCAAATTTGACAGTGTCGAAAAATTACTAGACTTTTAAAAAAGTAACGTTTCTTTTACTTTACACAATTCACTATAATAATACTCTCACATTAATTTCTCAGTCAATATTCCTATTTATAGCAAAAGAAGCCACAATTATAACCAATAAAAAAATAATGATTCTTTAACAACTTTGCTAATTGACAAATTGATACATCACAAATTGCAATGCAAATTGCTCTTCTAACAAAGATGTAGAAGCCAATATATACGCATTTGCGCAATACACGTACAATGTTAGAGAATTTTTCTTTTTTTAATTTTATCTAGTTGACCATATTAAATTTTGTAAGAGGAATCTTAAAACAACGATTAAAATTATCTTTATCTGATTTATCGATCAAATATTCGAACGGTGAAAAAAGCCTTTAATATCTACCATGGTAGAATATCACATTTGTATGTGATAGTTGTATGTTTTTTTAATACAAAATTTGACTCGAATGCTCAATAATTTGTACCAATAGATCAAGAGTTTTCTAAAAATGCAGATTCAATAAGTTGATGGTACTTACCCATATCCTATTACACATATTATTCTTATTAATAAAACTAAAAAAAAATCCCGATAAAATAGTACCTTTTTGTTAAATGATAAAATAGTACCTATTATAAGTGTAATAGAAGATTTTAGTTAGCTCTAAAGCTGCTCGACTAACTCCATTGAGTTATGTAATTTTTAATTTAATTGGACTTGTGGTTAGATATTTACAAACAGTCATAATATTCATATGAAAATACTTATAATCAAGTAAACAAAATAAATTTGTTATAAGTTCAGTACAATTTCACCTATTGTTACATTTTTCAATAATAGGACGTATCAAGAAAGTTACTGTCACGCTCCAAACTCAAGGGGCGCAACTGGCTCTTAATACCAAAACTCAGGCCCGAGCCGATCCTACTGAACCATTTGCTACTAGCGCATGGCAGTCACACACAATCAAGGAAAAAAAACAAGTATATCTCGGCTTAAAACTAAGCCCTCGACCAGCAAGGCCCCTGTCAACTGATCTATAAAAGAAACAGCTATTTCCAGGAGATCATATAAATAAATAGCCAACTAGCACAGAAGTCCTGATTGGGCCATCGAGGCCACCATGATATCTACACCAAAATTAAAAGCATGTATATATCAAGAGAATACATCAAACAACTCACAAGCTTCAGCAAAGCAACAACCTAGGCCAGTATGGCAATAACGTAGCTATACACCCCACACACTAGTCTGCAAGCCTCTAAGAGTAGTAAAGATTGGCAGGACAGGGCTCCAACCTACCCATAAAGATATATACAACAAAAGGTAACAAACCTCCCAACTATGGCAGCTCCGGAGGAAAGGGGCTAGCCAATCGAATAGAAATCAATCCTACTGCTGAGAAGGTCTACTGGGTCGTCTGTCGGGACCTGTATGCATGAATGCAGCGCCTTCAAGGCAATGGGGCGTCAGTACAAAATAATGTACAGAGTATGAAATGCTATAGACTTAGTGAGCAAATATCATAATATACCAAAAGCAATCACACAGGGAAATCAAAATTTTAGATAAGTATGCTAACCCGCTACTGAATCTAAAAATACAAAAATGATCAAACATCAACCTAACCAATCCCCCATAAGCTCGGCAGGTATAAACAACATACCACCTACCTAGGCCCCCATAAGCCCAGAAGGTGCCAAATCACTCTACATACCCCTATCGGTAGCCCTTTGTCTTTGTAAGAAGTCACATAGCCCTTTTTGGCAACGATATAGCCTCGTAGGCAGCACATAGCCCTCTTAGGAAACATCATAGCTCTATGGGTTGCACATAGCCCTCTTTTGCATCAACATAGCCCTGTAGGGCAACACATAGCCCTCTTTGGCGTCAAAATAGCCCCGTAGGCAACACATAACACTCTTTGGCATTAATATAGCCCGTGGGCAACACATATCCCTCTTTGGAAATAACATAGTCCTATTAGACATCATAGCCCCCATAGGCAATTCATAGCTTAACAACTAACCACAATAGCCCCAAGGGCGACAATAAACAATTGAATATGCTAAAGGCGAGCAATTTAGCTATAAATAATCTATATGAATAATCTCCAAGTCGTTCCTAACTTAGGGTCATTCTTAACAAATTATGAGTCCCTAAAATGAGGGTTTATAACCACTCAATCAACCAACCACTAACAATTTCATCTACAAGATCACCAACGTAAATTACCTCTAAGGAAACATGTCGACGAAGGGAATAACCTTAACATACCTTTCCAATAAACGCTCGAAAGACCGTAGTTCCTTCACGAAAGTTGTTCCTTGTCTCCTAAGCTTCGCAAACATTATATATACACAGCTGGTACGCACATATCAACAGTTCATAATTAATCTTAAATCAGCAGATTTGCCATATTGCCCCAACTTGTCGAAACGTCCATAGAAATTCATAAAAACAATCATAAAAGAGTCTCGAGATGATTACCTTAGTTAACCAATTTTAAACCTTGAAGAAACATCAATAACTATAAATTTATATCCTCAAAAATCAGCTCCAAACGCAGCTAATATAAGGGAAAAACAATTGTCACGTGTAGGGATTACGTTTCTAGGCACGGGGGAAATGTTTAATGGTAGAAATCTTCAAAAACTAACATTCATCTTGCTAGAACTCCATAGGAACCCTCTCTAAAGCTTTCTCTCTAGTTTGGAACTGAAATGAAATGTTTTCATGGCTTAAAACGTTAAATAAGCCGACATACCATATTTTTTACCCGACCCGGATTCTGCCCCGGCAGTCCCTAGTAAAACACTCATAACTTTTTACTCTGATATCGGTTTGATACGGGGTTTTGTGCGTTGCAAACTAGACTCGTAGGCCTTCGATTTAATTGGTAATAGGCCTTCTAACTCTTTATATATTGGGAGAAAGCATCCAATACATTTGACCCAAATTTCAGAGAAATCTTTAAGAAGGAACTTACGATAACTTTCGCCAACATTTATTTTGCCACTTACTTAACTTCAAAACTTGAGATACAACCCTCAAACACTTAAAATATGGCATACCATATCATTCTTAATTTATTACCCACCCTCCTTGTCTTTCCACAAAGATACGAATTAATTTAGACGTTTTAAAAAATTGGGGTGTTACAGTTATTTTTTCTGTTCTGAAATAAAACATCGAACAGAGTCATGTTTAACAGAACCAATAAGACTCGATCTCTATAAATCATCATCTTGAATATTGCGTGCATACCTTGTTAAGTTGAATACAAAACCTATGAAATAGAGCACCTTTAGAAAGAAGAGCAATAATATCCAAAACATATTTGTTTTAAACAATATACCTTCAAAACTTTGATCGACATTAATTGATAATTGATATCTTTTGTGACAACTTTTACGACAATTGTTTTTGCAAAATGTAAGAGTTCAAAAACATGTTTGAATAAGCCATATCTAAAATCTTTTTTTTTTAAAAAAAAAAAAAAGATAAAGAAAGTGTGTGCATCATTTAAACAATTTTTTTTTTATCTAAACATCTCATCCTAAGGTCGGTATAAACAAATACTCCCTCACGAAGTCGGAAGTACCCTTATAAAAAAACAAGTCTTCTAAACATTATAAATGAATAGTATTTAACAATAAAGGTAAAATAGATATAATGTGATAAATTATTTATTGATTTTATAAACTGGACAAGTATTATTAGACATCCCAAAATAGTACAGTGGATAAGTAAAGATGGACTAAAGGAATATATATGTATACACACACATTAAAAAATATACTAACATCCTGAGATCGGTATATTATAACTTTTTTTTTGAAAAAAAGAATACCAACTTTTGAAGATCCATATTTTTAATGTAATAGACCCACTGGGTACGCTCTCCCATTAGCAGCCTGTGATGAATTTCTTAGATTTAAAAACCCACAATATAATGTCAATATCGTGAAGGCGGAATCAAGTTAGGCAAATCTCAAGGCATGTCCTTTTGAAAGTGAAATTAGTAGTAATACATTCAGTAAGCCAATTAATTTTTTGTAAGTACCATATATGCTATCGAGCAGCTGTCCTATTGTCATTCTCAAACTAAATAAAAGGGTTAACTTTTAAGGCAAGCGTACGTCTATAGCCTATGACTAATGATGAATAAAAAAATGTAAAGATATGATATATGAGTCTAATTCAATCCTAAAAGTTAGCTCATGAGATAAGAAGACTAATTTATCATCCCACTACAGAAATGGGACAACAAATTGACAAATGAACATGACTCTGATATCATATAAAAATATGGTACATGAGCTTAACACAGCCCTGCAAGTCCATATAAAAAGACCAATTTCTCATCCCTATGTCAATGTGGGACTTGTTAACAAAAGATTAAACTAATTCTTACATCCAAAAACCATGAAATTTACTATTCCCTCTATCCCAATTTATGTGACACTTTTCATTTTTCGAGAGTCAAACAGTTTAAGTTTGACTTCGAATTTGCACAAGAAATCTTTAAATATTTTGTAATGAAATTTATATATTTGTAAAACTATGTAAAAAGTACTATAAGTCACAATAATTGACAATTCAAAATGTTTAAAAGATCTATGAAAAATTTACGGTCAAAGAAATGCTTGATTGAATCTCGAAATTAGAAAAATGCCACATAAAATGGGACGGAGGCATGGGCGGATCTATGAAAGCCAGTGGGGGTGCCACGCCACCCCCGAACTTCGACGGACACTTTATATATATATATATATATATATATATATATATATATATATAATATTTATATAAATATAAAGCGTGTCACCTAGTGAACAAAATTGGCTTGTGGTGCCGCGGTAGGAGGGCAACTTTAGATGGCTAATGTTGCGGGTTCAAATCTCATTTGTACCTGTTTTTTTTTGAGAAATTTGTTGCAGACATTTTTTAAGAAAAAAAAAAGGCTCCAAGCACGTTTTTTAAGGAAAAAAGCTAGCACATTAATCGATAAGTCTATTTGGCACCCACGGACTCTAAATCCTGGATCCGCCACTGGACGGAGGGAGTAATAATTTGTTAAATCTTTAACTCAATGTCATGCATAAACAAAGGAACTTGATAGACACATTTCATTTCATTTCATTCATTATATATGAGCGAGGTGGTTGAAAGGTAGTATTCCCATTATATTTCTTCCTATAATTAATTGCACGTCTTTGTCATAGACAAAAACGATTACCTCGCCTTCCTTCGATCTAGGGGTGTTCATGGTTTGGATAAAAATCTATTCAAACCAAAAAAACAAATCAAATCGATAAAATAAAACCGATTTTATTTGGGTTTGGTTTGGTTTGGTTTTAGATTTTTAAAAACCGGTAGTATTTAGTTTGGTTATGGTTTTATTTGAAAAAACCGAAAAAATAACCGAAACAAACCGATGAATTATATACATATATTTTATTAATATACATACTTAATATATTGTTTTTATAAACAATTTTAAAGATCTTATATATGCTTTCATTAAAATTTCTTTAAACTTTACTTATTGAAAGCAAGAATGCCGAAGGTGAAAACATTTTTCTTATTGATTTCATATATATGAGTGTCTATGACAATTCTTTGTGGAACTGAAAATGTTATTGTCTTTTCCTTCTAGGGCAATATAGTGAATTTTAAAGCTTTATTGATAGTAAATGCAATGATCGAAAGTTCGGTAATTTAAGTTATTCTAACTATTTTTTGTTTTGAATGGATTGTTGTCACTTTTTTCACATTTTGAATGAATTGTTTCATTTATTTTTGTGTATGGTTAATAACCGAATAACCGAACCAAACCAAACCGAAATCGATAACCACCAAATCGATAAATGTATATTATATTTGGTTTGATTTGGTTTTGATAATTTTAAAACCGATTAAGTTGGTTTAGTTTTGATTTTGACGAATAACCGATCTAAACCGACCCGTGAACACCCCTACTTGGATCTATTAAAAGAATTTTGCCTCCATTATTTCCTCCTTTTATTTTTATTTGTCTATGTTTGATTTAATATATTTCATAAATAATTATTATTATTTTATAGCATCTCTATTAATTATAAAATATTTAAATATTGGAAAACAGTAGTATTTAAGAAAAGGGTAAAATAAATATAAAATAATAAATTATATTTTAATTGAATAAATAAAAATAAATATATATTTTTCATATACTAAACGAGGGGAAATGGATTGAGGGAATTAAAATAGTAATAGCCCTTTTCGGCCTGACTCCTGTTTGACCATATCTTTGTTTAATTAATTAGTTAATGCTTAAAACAATCAAGTAATGCAGTGAGGTGACGCTTGATTTCATGATTTTGTATCATTGATTGAAAGTAATAATCTCCAGTTCTCCACATAAAGTTAAGAATGTTTTTATAGTCTTCTTTCCACCTAACTCGTGTAACTTATATAAGAATTATATATATATATAAATAAAATTAAAAAAATAATAATAGAGTAGTATTCTGTGCAAATGACAAAAATGACCTCATATAGTAAAGGAAAAATACCTTTTTCAGTTATATTCCTTTTGTCTCAAATATATGCCGAGTTTTTCTTTTATATTTTTATTTATGCCATAAGATATAGTCTCTTTTATTGAATATAAATTTTATTTATGTATCATCACATAATCTTAAAAGATAATTACTATTAACGATCAAATGTAAAAAGAATAGTTAATTTTATTTTGAATTTTTAAATAACAAACCATTTGAAATAATTATTTTCAAAATTATCGTAACATATTTGAGCCGGACATTTTATTAATAGTAGTTCTTTTGAAGAAGATCTCACTATTTTAAAATAACTTTATTTTTTTTATTCATAATAAGATAATTTATGATCCTCGCTTTATTTCTATATGACATAGATCTAATTTTGAGAGTCAATAAGAAAGTCTTTGACTGGTATGTAATTATATGTTTTAATACATAGTCAAAATAAAAAGTTTGAACTCTCTAAAGGTAAATTGTATCATATAAACTAAGACAAAAAGAGTATAACTTATTTTATACCATAAAATTCAAAATAAAATATTGTCGAAATTACATAAATTAAGTGGGAGAAGTAATATATACAACTAGTAAATATTTATTCAATAAAACAAAATTAGCGCATAGTGAATTATGCTTAACTAATATTTATAAGCTGTGTACAACATACATCCCGTAAAGGACAAGAAAGAAACATCCCGTAGCATTCACAATTTATAGAGTACCAAACAAGCCAAGAAGAAAAAAAAAAGGCAAAAAACCATAATTAAGCTCAAACACTCTAAACATAATTCACGTAGCTAATTAATCAATGATTTGCAGCATATTGGTTGATTAAGGCCAGTGCATTGCTAGTAACCTGAGCTAGATTAGCTATATGACTTCTAATCGAAGCCTTAATTTTACCATTCAAAGCCCGGCCGGCAAATCCATCAGTGCAAGTATTCTCATCTGTGATAGCAGCACTTACCCATGTCTCCACGTTACTCATATGCCACTGGAAATCGGCTTTCCCATGGCTATGATCCAAACCTTTCATCTCATTCACAGATCTGCTAAGCCGATCTACACTATCACTCGTTTCCTCCACGCAATCCTTGATAGCTGCGTACTCTCTCGGTTTCAATCCCTTGAATTTCAACAGCTTGCTAACGAATCCTTTTGTCGATTCGGCTTTATTTAGGCTAACGGACAAAGCCGTTTTCACCAGCTGCAATTGGCTGTTTTTAATGGCTTGTGCGTAACCAGAAAGGGAAGCGACGCATACATCGGGAAAAGTAGTGGATTTACAAGAGCTTTTTATAAAACTGGTGGAGGCTGCGGCGTTGCCCGCCGCGCCGGAGAGGTAGGAGAGAGAGAGGAAAAGTGCTGCGAGAAATAACAGTTTCTCTGCGGCCATTTTTGAATGATTTATTTTTTAGTGCTGAAGAGGAATGGGTACTCTTCCTACTGTCTTTATAGACCCCATTGATTGGGTTTAGCGAAGCAGATTAGGGTCCCACTAATCGGTCCCAATTTCCCCATAATATTTCTGACACGTTTGTCCATAGATTTTATAATAAAATAATATATTCAAACATTAGTGTCTATTTATCTACCAAGTATTTGTTCAAACGCATGTTGATATAAAATTATGTCGGTATTTGAGGATTTGGCGTGTTTGCATTAATATGTAGGGAAGGAAGTAGAGACGGCCCAATATTTCAAGACGTTAATAACAATAATAATATATTCATCTTACTTTTATACAATAAAATTTGAGAAGAATTTAAAGATGTCGAGAGAACTTTATCATCTTAACAGAGTGAAATTGATTTCAGATGCTCTTGAAAGAGCAAGCTTTGAAAGTGCTTCTATGTTTGAGTCTCACTAGCAGCTATAACCTATAAGCACCCCATCCCCACGCCCTCCAATGTTTAAGTCTTTAAATATGTAGCAGTTAATTTAAAATTAATAAGTAAACCTTTAAAAAGATTCTATAAAGCGAAATTGCTTCATATATAATTTTTTCATGTCTCGTTATTATTATTGTCTTCACCAGAGCTAAGTGGAAGCTTGAAGCGTAAAAGTAATTTTATTCTAAGTTGAATTTTCTCCTCTCTTTCTCTTATTTTTTTTCCTATGTTTGTTAACTTCATATTAAATTAAACATGAAAATTAAAATTAAATATTATGCAGTTTGATTTTAAATTTTGAGTACATTCATTCATAAAAATATTAATTATTAATATAACATAATTTAATTTTAATTTTTTACTACATTCATTCGTCTATAAAAATGTATTTTTACAATTTCTGAACACCCTTAATAGAATTTCTGAAGTGAACAGCGATAAAAACACAAATATATTTAGGCAATATATAATTTCTACATTTAAAATTACATTTGAAGTTTGATTCCGAGTCGCACGTATGAGAAATAAGAAAAAATTTCAACGTACAATTTAATAATATTGTAATTTATATTTTTTTCCTGAAATTAATGCACCCGCTGGTCAATATGGGTCCACCTCTGACATGAAGCCTATATATACACAGTGATGAGAAATGCAATAATCAAGCATTAATTTAAGGGTATGGTTTTGAAGGGAGTAGAATTAACGAGTCATGATAATGACATCGACACACACATAATATTAGATCAATGTTAAAATTAATTATTATTAAAAAAATATATAACTTGAAAGAATATTAGACCAATGTTAAAGTTAATCATTATTAAAAGAATATATAACGTGATATTTTTAATGACTAGAATAAATGGAATTCAAAACATTCAAGTCACATATTATAGATAGAATCACGTCTCATTAACTATGAATATATACATCAAACTTATCGTAATCTCATTGGGTTACATATATCAAGACAAAAATTAGTGATAATGATGAATGAAATCCCACATGAAAGAGAGTTAAATTCTCACTCAACTTATGTGAACATTCTATTAAAGTTATTTCTATTTTTATGGGGATAACAGAGTCACTTAATTTGGAGATAGTTTATTAAGTTATTTTTCATTTTTTAAGAACAATAAATCACTCAATTATTATTTTTTAATTCAGAAAATACAAGAGGCATATTTGATAGTATGTCCTATCATGTTTGTTGTATTTTCTAAAAAAGTGTGAATAAGAAATAAATAGATATTTTCCTTAAATAATAACATAAGATTAAAAGATGTAATTTGAATAACGTACTTTTTTTTCATATTAAATTGATTATAACTTTTCTAATAAGATGTAATAGCACATGCTAACACTAACCTTTCCTAGTTATCGATATATATTCGCTTTCTCATATTTTTATTATTAATAAATAAGATTTGAATAGGATATGAAATGTTGTATGTGTCTTGTATTTTTTTGAGTTAAAAGGCTATAATTGAATGATTTTGTTGTCCTAAACATAACAAGAATGATTTTGATAGGATATTCATAGTAATAGTAAAGTAAAAACCTTACATGTCGTTTTTGTAATTATTTGAAGTTTAAATTAAATCACTTTTCTAAAAAATTGGTCAAAACATAAATTATTTTTTAATACTAATAAAAGTGGCTCTCAAATAGTAGGTAAAAAACGCAAATTATTACAGTTTCAATATAGTAAACAAATATTTTAAGTTTCGCCACACTCTAAAAATTACTATCAGAACTTATACATTACGAATTTCTAAATTACAAATCAAATATTATATTAATTTTATAAATAAATAACTTATGTCCTATGATACTACATATGCAGAATTTAGTAGCTATATTATTCATTTCCGAATCAACTATCAAACGAGAGTAATATTCAAACAATATACTACCCCTAACCAACTGACTCCCATGTGTGTGTAACTTGGGAAAATTGCTGATGACGACGATCAAGATGTGCTATTTTCTTACCTTATTATATTATTTTTTGTTTGACGACCGGCAATTAAAGGAATCTAGTCAGTGTGAAAACATTCTGTTAAAAGCAGTGAGAACAAAATACTCTTTCTTTACTTAAAAGAAAATTTACATCCAATTACGCATTTCACACTGCAACTTTTCCCCCTAAAAAATAATTGATTTCACATGTGGGACTTCTCACTGTTGATTTGTCCTTTTCATATTGTTTGCAAAAACTTCAAATTAGCATTTTTACCAATATCTCCGTGATCTGATATTCCAAGAATTTTAAGAGTTCAATTAATTATTATTTATTTAAATTTTTATTTTATTGAAAAGGGTTCAATTTCGCATTTGTAATTCTCTTATTCTTGAATTTTGTTTTGGAAAGAGGGGTAATTAGTAGAAATTTACTCAATATTAAATTAAAAATGTTAAATTTGATTAATTATTCTAAAATTTGATACCACAATATATTACTATGTACTATATAGTATCGTTCAAAGTAATGAGATAGGAATTACTTAATGCTGTGTATAAAATGAGTTAGAGGCAGTTGAGGAATTAGAAAGAGTTGTTAGTAAAGTAGTTAGTCAGTTAGAGAATAAACAGTGTATAAAAGTCACTGTTACATTGTAATTTCTTTTTTCTAAGCTTTCACAATAATGAATAACTCTCCTTCTTCTCTTTCTCTCTAAATGCATCTGTGATTCACCATTGAAGGTGAGCTCTCATAGTGTAGAATAGGTGTAATTCAACATGGTATCAGAGCCTAACAATTACGATCCGAGTTTTACTGAAGCTAATTTGTGTGATTCACTGCTTCGTTGATTGGCATCAATGGCGAATCTCAAGTTCGATCACAGTCACCCACTATTTCTACATCCATCCGACACCACTGGTACATCTATCATTCCGATGCAGCTAACAGGATCCGATAATTACTCTATTTGGAGCAGGGCCATGTGAATCCAACTGCTTGGGAAGAACAAGCTGGGTATTGTTGATGGCAGCTGGACATGTAGAGGACAATTGTTTTCGACTTCATGGTTATCCACCAGATTGGAAATTCAAAAAGAAGGGGACAGGTAGCACTGCCTATAATGCTCATAATGTTCAGGCTAACAATTCCTCTCCAATGCATTCAGGTGTGAGAGATTCACCAAAAGATGTACCCAAAGCACCTCCTCTAACTGATAATCAACATGATCACATTCAACACATGCTAGATGGAGACATTTCCACTGCTAATGTGATGGCTAATATGGCAGGTATGGCTCACACTAATGTCACTAAACTTATAGATTTGCCTTGGATAATTGACAGTGGTGCAACCAACCATATGGTTTCTACCTTAAATGTGCTACATGATGTGCGAACTATTAAGCCTGACCAAAATAGAAAGGTACATTTACCTAATGGAGATGTGACTGTTGTGACTCATACGGGTAATTGTAATTTCACAGATACAGGAGAATTGCATGATGTTCTATATGTACCAGAGTTTAAGTATAATCTTTTGTATATGGCCAAAGTTACCAAGGAACTCAATTGTTTTGTATCATTTTATCCTGGATTTTGTGTATTCCAGGATCTTTCCAGTGGAAAATTGAAGGGGATTGGTAAGGAGAAGGATGGTCTCTATTTCTTGGCTCAAACAAGTTTATCAAAACATAGAGTTTCTGAAACTGGAAATGTTAAAGGCTTTGCTGCTCATACTGACAAACAGGATATTCTTCTTTGGCACAGAAGACTAGCCCATGCATCAATAGGATCTATAAAGGACTTGTTAGGCTACTCTGTTGACAGTTGCAAATCAGTTTTAAGTACTTGTGAGATATGTCCACTAGCTAGACATACTCGACTTCCTTTCTCCAGCAGTAGTACTAGATCTACTAAGATTTTTAATTTGCTACATTTAGATGTATGAGGGCCTTATGATACTCCAACATTTGATGGAAATAAGTTCTTTTTCACTGTTGTTGATGATTTTTCAAGAGCTGTTTGGGTTTTCTTATTAAAACTCAAATCTGATGTGTTGGTAATTCTTAAACAGTTTTTTAGTATGATTGCTACTCAATTTAATGCCACTATTAAAGGAGTCAGGACTAATAATGGAGGAGAATTCATCAGTACTTCTATACAGGATTTGTTCAAAGGTTTAGGAATTGTTCACTATAGGACTTGTGTTCATACTCCTCAACAGAATGGCATTGTTGAGAGGAAACACGAACACCTTCTTGAGGTTGCTCAAGCTTTGAGGTTCCAAGGTCACATTCCAATCAAATTATGGGGTCGCTGTATTATTACTGCAGCATACATTATCAATAAATTACCTTCTCAAGCTCTTGCAGGAAAATCACCTTATGAAGCATTTTTTGGGAAGAGACCTTGTATTACACATTTGAGAACATTTGGCTGTTTGTGTTTTGCAAGCACATTGCCGAGAATTGATAAGTTTGCACTTAAGGCTGTGAGATCAGTGTTTATGGGTTATTCAGGTGTTACAAAAGGATATATATGTTTTGATTTACAAAAACAAAGGTTCTTTCTGAACAGAGATGTGGTGTTTCATGAGGACCAGTTTCCTTTCAAACCTCTCTCACCTAACCTCAATTCCAGTCCTGTTTCTTCTTCATGGCATCATGATGATCTTATTTTTCTTGATTCAGAGCCATCACATGATCCATCACCCTCAGTGTCTACAGAAATAGAACCAGTTCATCCACCTTCACCTATTGTTTCTCCTGTTCTGCCTCTTAGAAGATCCACCAGGCTTACTAAACAACCTTTATGGCTAACTGAATATGTTTCCAAGCCATCAGCTAATCATGTTTTATACCCCATTACAGCTTCCATCTCATATAACAACTTGTCCCCAGCTTATCAGCAATACTTACAGGTTTTTTCTGCTGTTACTGAGCCAACTACATATCAGGAAGCTATCTTAGATGTCAGATGGCTAGAGGCCATACAATCTGAATTAAAGGCTCTTCAGGATAATCATACGTAGGACTTGGTTCCTCTACCAAAAGGCAAAGTTCCTATAGGCTGTAAATGGGTTTATAAAGTCAAGTTGAAGGCTAATGGTGATGTTGAGAGGTTCAAAGCTCGATTGGTGGCAAAGGGTTACACACAAAAAGAGGGGATTGGTTTCCATGAGACTTTTTCACCAGTGGTTAAAATTGCTACTGTTAGGACTGTTTTATCTTTAGCTGCTCAACATAATTGGTTTGTTCTTCAATTAGATGTCTACAATGCTTTCTTACAAGGAGACCTTCATAATGAGGTGTATATGCAGTTGCCTGAGGGTTTTGCCAGTCAGGGGGAGTCTGGTTTAGTATGCAGACTTGTCAAATTCCTCTATGGTCTCAAACAAGCAAGCAGGCAATGGAACTTGAAGCTAAGTGAAGCATTATTGGAATCTGGTTTTGTTCAAAGCAATTTAGATCATTCCTTATTCATTAAAAGGAAAGGATCAGACATAGTAGTGATTCTTATCTATGTAGATGGTATGGGAAGTAATTTGGGAATTATAGAGCACACAAAAGCCATTCTACACAAGGCTTTTAAGATCAAGGATCTTAAAGAATTGAAACTCTTTTTGGGAATGGAATTCAGTAGATCAGCAAAAGGCATTTTGATGAATCAAAGAAAATATGCTTTGGAGATTATTTCAGATTTGGGTCTAGGGAATGCTAAACCAGCTTGGACTCCTCTTGAAGCCAACACCAAACTAACAACCCAGGAGTTGGATTGTCTCACTGGAGAATTAGATGATGAGCAATTTGCAGATAGAGAGCAGTATCAAAGGCTGGTAGGGAAGATGTTATATTTGACTATGACCAAGCCAGACATAGCTTACTCTGTTCAGACACTTCGTCAATTTCTACACCAGCCCAAGAGATCACACTAGGAAGCAGCTGTGAGGGTAATGAAATACATCAAGAGGGAGCCAGGACTTGGGATATTACTGAGCAGCAAAAGATCCAACAAGTTGAATGTGTACTGTGATGCTGATTGGGCAGCATCCCCAAATACAAGGAGATCAGTGTCAGGTTTCCTAGTTAAATATGGTGAGACATTGTTGTCATGGAAATCTAAGAAACAAAATGTAGTTTCCAGGAGTTCAGCTGAAGCTGAATACAGGAGTATGGCTAATGCAGTCTCAGAACTAGTATGGATTGATGCTTTGTTGAAAGAATTGGGAAATGAAGTTGAACAACCAGCTGTAGTATACAGTGACAGTAAGGCAGCTTTGCAAATAGCAGCTAATCCAGTGTTTCACGAGAGAAC
Source organism: Solanum pinnatisectum (assembly GCA_035578085.1). Lineage (NCBI taxonomy): Eukaryota > Viridiplantae > Streptophyta > Magnoliopsida > Solanales > Solanaceae > Solanum > Solanum pinnatisectum. The sequence goes on from CM069078.1 coordinate 35,984,127, forward strand.
CAAGCACATAGAGATCGATTGTCATTTTATCAGACAAAAGATACAAGCAGGACTGATCAGAACAGAACATGTGAGTTCCAAGGAGCAACTGGCAGACATATTGACAAAAGGATTACCTAGAGTACAACATGAATATTTGATAGGCAAGCTTGGTGTGTTGAATGTGTTTGCACCCACAAGCTTGAGGGGGAGTAATGAGATAGGAATTACTTAATGTTGTGTATAAAATGAGTTAGAGGCAGTTGAGGAATTAGAAAGAGTTGTTAGTAAAGTTGTTAGTCAGTTAGAGAACAAACAGTGTATAAAAGTCACTGTTACATTGTAATTTCTTTTTTCTAAGCTTTCACAATAATGAATAACTCTCCTTCTTCTCTTTCTCTCTAAATGCATCTGTGATTCACCATTGAAGGTGAGCTCTCATATTGTAGAATAGGTGTAATTCAACACAAAGTATATAAATATTATGTAAAAGGGAAAATTATTTTTTCTTTTAAAAAAATGAGACTCCATCATTTTATTTTATTTTAAAGAAGGCAAATCTGCTCACAACAAGAGTATATGTCAACTCTAAATTATAAAATTAAGAGGTATATGAAACCATTATCTATATATATATCCTTAGATTCGTTTTTCTTTTTGTTTACTTGTTTTAGTCTTTTGCTTTAAATTAAATGGGAATAAAACCTTTTCCTGTCCTTAACTTTCAAGTTACGTCGATGGTTCCACCCCAAAATAATAAAAGAGGACTAGACATAAAGAGGACTCAAAGTTAATACATTTGATAAAAAGTACAAAGAAAAAAAAAATGTATCTCATTTTATTATGAAGAATAAAATATCAGTCTTACGGTGATCAACATGGCTCATTTTTTAGTAAATATATGACCCGCTGAGTACGGGATCAAGAAGACTTAAATTTAACTTCGAATACAGTATGTAAGGTAGGGCGGATGGTATGATATATATTGAAATATCATGTTATATAAAAAATTTTAATATCGTAGTTTTGGTATTATGGTATTTAATGTGGTATATGGCATAAATTTTAATTTTTTTTGAATATTTGGTATAGTATATGATATTTAGAAATAACATACCGAAATATTGAATATCACACCGAAGTATATAGTTACATAAATAACATATATATATATATATATATATATATATATATGTATATATATATTATTAAAATACTAACAAATATGCAACCTAGTATTAATATAAACTAAATGTTTAGAACTTAAAATTTTGCTTACTCTATTTTGATTGAAATGTATTTGAATTGTAATTGATTAACAAAAGGAGTTGTTTGTAGTACTTTATTTTGCATAAATATGTCTACTTGTGTAATGTGTTAGTATGATACAATTGAGCCGTTTCTTAATTCTCGAAGTCATAATACTCTATTATACAAATATATATTAGTTGAAGTTGAACAAATTATGGTTACCAATTTACCATACCATAGAATACCAAAATCGAACTTCAATATACGAACCATACCGAATTAAATTGGTATGATAATGATATAATGTTTTAAAAACCAAATATCAAAATTACGATATATATCAAAAATTTAAATACCGTACCGTATCATACCATGCTCACCCCTAATATAATGAACTTATAAGTTATATCATGAAATCGACTCAATCATTAAATTGTAAGTTTAGATTTCAACTTCAATTTGGAATATTTTTCATTTATAAATTTCAATCAAATATTATTGGAATGCCTACTAGCCAGACTAGGCTAGAGAATGTTAAGAGGAAATAAATAAATACTGAGGCAAGGTTGTAAAGTTAATTTTATCTATCAAAATTTGAATGGGCTAGTTTGTACCAAGTGTCGTAGATGGAATTCAAATTTAAAGTTTTTGATCATTATAACTTTAATTCATGCCTCAACCACTCGATCATATTCCCATTGAGACCCCAATTAGACGTGATATGTGATATACACACATATTAAGCATGAAAAATTGAGAAATGCAAGTTGCATTTGTTACACATGCATGCATAAAAAAATTCTTGAAAAATTATTTGTCTCTCAACAACAATTAAGTTAGAGTTATTAAGAGGGATGTCCTTCGCATGGCCGTCTCGACCATAAGGCTACTAAAGCGATCGCTTGGAGCCCAATTTTTTTGGGCCCCCATTTCTCCCAAAGATATATATATTGTTAAAAAAAATTTCATGTATTGATAAATTTGAAAAGAATTTTTTGTATAGAAAATATAATTGAGAAATTGAATATTGTTTAGTTGATTGTAGCATCTTTTTTAGATTTTTATGTGGCTAGTCAATTATAGTATCTTTTTAGTTTTGCATGTGGCTATCTATTTTGTTGACTAGCTCATTTACATATGACGATTATCATGAACCAACCGCATTGTGTTCTTATACTTACTTTTCTTTATTCTCCTTTCACTATTTTTATTCTTTCATTATTGAATATTTAAAGTCTCTCAAACGTTCAAACCTTTTACATTATGTAAAATCTATTGTTGTGTGTTTATAAAAAGATCAAATTTATTTTTGGTGTCTTATTCAAATTTCAAGTACCAAAACTAATCAACACTATTTTAATATTATTATATCTACTTATCAAATTCATCAAAACACTATTTTAATATCATCGTATTTTTAAAAATATTACATTATTTGCATTCTTATTTCATAATGTCGGCATATATCCTGCCTCTCTAGACCTCATTTGTAGGATTACATTGATTATGGTATAATTATTCAATTTATATTTGTCAACTAAAAAATAGGGCCCCTTTATAAAGTTTGGCTTTAGGCCCCCAAACTTGTTGAGACGGCCCTAGTCCTTCATTTGATCTAACACATTAAGTATGTCTTTTTTTTTTTTTGTTCTATTTATTTTTACAAAACAATGAAAACGCTCTTTTACAAAGAAAAAAAAAATCACAAGGGCAAAATTGAAAGTAGTCAAGTACAAATAATAAAGAAAGAAATTACACAAAATTTTTAAAATAAGAAACTAAATAAGAAAATGATGGAAGTAAGTCTTTTTGTAAATAAAGTTTGAATTTTGAATCATCTTTTCAATAGAATATTTGCAAGTGGCCTGGTTAATTGATTTTTGATTATTTTCAATATGCTAGGTTTTGTCTTCTTGTACGTCTTGATGTGTTTTCGGGGGCAAGCTTGAGGAAGCTCAAATCAAACAACTTATTGAGATTCGAATATGTAGTCTTTGGATTGAAAGTAAGGAATGCTTATCATCTGAGCAACTTCCTCCTATTGAACAATTAATTCTAGTTTATATAATTATTTTAGGAGCAATTTGGTATGATCTTTTATTGATAATACATTTTGACCCTCCCGTGTCTAATAGGGCTAAAATCTCTATTTTTAATGTCTTCTATAGTTAGATATGTTTTTCTCGTATAGAATAAAGGTTTTATGATATAAAAATAACTCCGTACATGCCAGCTATTAAGGGGTAGTTGGGGTGGTTATGCAAATAAATGAGACATTACTACAAATAAATTAAACAACAGTTTGATCATAAATTTTGTATTAAATTTAAAAATGGTATCTTCTAATATATATTTTATTATAAAACTTGATGAATTAATATGATTTTCAAATTTACTTAGATCATTTGAGGAAAAAATTCACTAACAAAATTTAATTTTTTTCCCAAGTAAAATGCATATTCAAGCACAACTTTAAGTTCCAAATATAAAATTCAAAATTTTAAGTTTCAATTCTAAAATCTATGGTCCAATAGAGGCTAATGGTCAAATACTTACACAGTCATTAATTAAGCCAAAATATTTTATTTAGATACTTTAATTTAAACTAATTCCTATTATATATCTTAACCAAGTTCAAATATTAGGCATTATATTCTTATTTTTCGAACTTCTTGTTGTAAATTTTACAGAAAATATCTTCATCACGAATACTTGTACGGGATTCACCAAAGCTAGTACTTCACCACGAACTCTTATAGGAAATTCTCATAGCTTGAGGCGTATCGAAAGACACTGTCCTTAAGGATATTTCACCCGGTATAGGTATATCCCCAGGATTCAACAAGCTCTTCTAATATAAAACTAGGAACCAGAAACTAACAAAGATTAAATGAACGAAAAAACTCAGCACTAGAATACATGTAAAAGTATTATCTTCTTTTTTCTATTTCATGAGAGTAAATCAAAAGAGTCTTATATAGGCAACCAAATGGACCAACCAAATAGCTCTAACGTCTCAAAATTGAAGAGCAATAATCTCCAAGACTAGTGGATAATTGACTTAGAGAAATGTCAATAAAGGGCTAATAATTAGGGGTTAATGGCAATAAAGATTATGATTCAATTTGTCAGAAATAAACGTTAGATTTAAAGGAGAATTAATAGCCACTCAATGCTATTAAATAAGAGATGAAACTAGACAATAATATGAACACTTCTTTTTGAGATACTAGAATCATTTTTCCAACAATCCCCTACATATCTCAAAAGAATATCAATAAATAAAATGAAATAAGTTTTGCTAGGTTTTCACTTATGAGTCTAATGCATCGAATCTGGTGCCCGTAGACTATGAACCAGACCTAGATAAAACAAGATTAAACATACAGAACAATTGATGAAGTTTAGAACTTCTATGAACTAATAATTCTTTTGTAAGTCCAGCATCTTATTCTATCACATTATACTCGCACAATCTTTGTCGTTGTTGTGGTTTTGCGCTAAGAGGCCATGCGCGTGTCCTGGTATTCATGAGTGCTCTAGAAATTTGTCACAATTTCATAGAAGCGGCACCACTTCACACTTATATAGGTTCAATCATCAAGTGTATTCTGCAGAGTAATACACCACCTATAAACGATATGACTTGGATTAAGAGCTCTAACTCGATCTGCCTCACTTTGCTTTGCAGATTATTAACCTATATTCACACATCATAGGAGGGACATAATTTTATAGTGTTTACTTGATCAACTAATGACTTGTTATTACCCATATATATGAACCTAATTTATGGGATCTCCAATCACATAAGTTGGGTTACCATCATTGTTGATCTTCTCAAATTACTAAAGGTCTTACTCCCCTCGATGTTTCATTAGTCAGTGAATTGATCAAATTCACCTTCGACTACACATTATTTATTTCCGTAAATAATTCATCTCACTGCAGCTGCTTCTTCACATTGTGTCTCAAACACATGTATCTAATTTAGTCACATAAAAATTGGTTTTATTCCAATTGGAATACACACTAAGAGTTGTCTTAACCACTTAGTCTCATCACCAATCAACTCCACAACTACTAATTCTAATTAATTGTTTTTATGTTAGGCATTCACAAAAATGTACCAACTTGTTTTACCTTTTTCATCATGTATTGTACCCTTTTTGTACAACAAGATATTCAATTTATTTAGTATTGTACTTATTGTACCTCTCATGTATTACCAAAGACTCTTGTGAAGATAATGTATCAAGAATAAATATCATTTTCAACAACAAGAACATTGGAAGTATTTTCACTTTTAAAAACTCAACAATACTTTATTTTATATTTCTCAACTCCATTTCATTCAATCAAATCACAATTGATTACCACAAATATGTATATACAACATTTATTAGCATACACTTAAAAACTTAGATCTTATTTTTTTCTTTTCTTAGGATCGTGTAACACAGCCTTAACAAGATACCCCTACACTTTTAAATATTTCATGATATAGGATTAACTTTTTCAACATCCATAAAAATTTTAAATTAGTATGTAACATACAAATCTATACACCAAAACATAACAAAATTAAAATAAACAAAAAGAATTTACATCTCATTTCCTCAAGAAGTAAAACAGATTGAGAATATACACAAGCAAAGATTCAACAAATTGGATGAGCTTCTTAATCAATATTTATCAGAACATTTTATTTTTAACGTTTTGATAATCAATATGATAAATCTCAATTATTAACTATGTAGGAGTCATTCAATACCACTTAAGACAATAGTAACAATCAAATTTGAATCACTATTCAAAGGTCTGTTATAGAATTTCACAATGTAATGTAAAATTAATTCTATTGACTAATTATCATACAAAAACTCATATACAATATTAAACTAAATAGATTAGAAGTCTAACGCATCAAGAATTATCTCAATCAGTCAAGTATAAAATATTTATTGTCCTAACAACATTCGTAAACACATTGTCAAACTCAAATAAAACTTCATTCAATTTTTTTGTTCTCTCATAAACTCATAAGCATCAATCTAGCACAAATATTAAAATCATGTACCATCTCAAATAATGTCAATATATAGATGTGAATATTTAAGAAGAATTTTTCATTCTAAGAACTTCAATTAGTTCTAGAATTACCAACATATATATTTTTTTTCCTCTTCTCCAATTTGGGTGTAGGACACAATAATTTTAGTTAGTACAAATATACTCAACAACACAAAAAATCTAACATCGAATTTCTCACTTTCACATATTAGCCACAAAATTCACTTGAGAAATGACCACAACAATTTACATCATCCCTTAATCACATTTATTTTTATTTAGCGGGATTATCATTTCTCCTAATCTTCTCAAACATAGAGGGGTAATAGATTACAATGCACCACACAAAATAATTGTTACTTCCATTGAAAGTAAAGCAAATAACCTAATGCAAAATATAGCATGTCAACATACCTTGTTCGCATGAACCCAAGAATATAGTTACTGTTGCTCCCAATTGCACATACAAGTATACGTGGTCGCGCAAGTAATATAGTGGCTCTTAAAAGAATCAAATTATCGAACCAAAGATCTTGTCAATTAACTATTTTTACTAAATTATACTAGTCTAATTATTTATTTAAGAGTGTCAAAAGTGTTTTACTTCTATTTATAAAGAAAAGAATGCAGGAATTAAATAATAAGATTACTTACAATGGTTGAAAAATTCTAGGGTTGCAGCATGCATTGAATCTCATGTATCATATTATCGGCTTAGAACTAATTTCAGTTGTCAAGTTACTGATTTATAGGGTTAATTATATGAGTCGGGCTACACACCTTTCGTCACCTACTCCAGTTAGCCATCTAACTACATCGTTGAGTGAGGATAAATAGACTAACTGGCGAGCATTTATATTTCATCCTATTTCGTAACCTAGCAAGGTGTTCGTCCGGGCGTCACTCCTGAACACTAATCACCTCAATCTAATGGGTGGACCGAGCTCTTTATATTCTCTGGTCTATCTAACCCCTCCTCTCTCGATTTTAAGATTAGACAGTAGATTTATCTCGTGGTGATCAAGCACAAAATACTAAAACAAGAATATAGAAGTAACTTGTAATGACAACCAAGAATTAATTCAAAAAGCCTTTAATAATCAACAATCCATTCGTAGTTACAGCCCTAGAATAAGGGCTTTAGCCACTAATCTTTAAGAACAGAAAGAAGAAGAAAAGAACTTTTTACTTGATGCCCTATGATTGATCTTCCTCTCTGCCTAATCTCTCAAAATAATTATTTCTATGGACTATTTATAGATGTAGAAAACCCTAAATAAAATAACTGAGTCCAAAATAAATTGAGAACCAAAACCAAGCGGAAGTCGAATTCTAATACGCGTGAAATTGTGTCCTTGCGCGTTTAACTTCCGCCGCCTCAAACTTCAGAATCTGACACGTGGCAGTAAGATTGTTTCAATTTCGCTATTTGCTGCACCTTTTTCTTTATAGATTATTATTATATTAAATTTATTTCATTAAGTTGTTTGTTTGATTTTCTTGTATAATCTTTCATCTTTAATTCGTTTCAACTCCAAACTTCTTCAACTTTTACACCAATTTACTCTTATAAATAAAATACACTATTTAGCACAATTCATAAAATTCATGCTTAAAAGGGACAAATATAAATAATAAATATAAGGCAAATAATGATTAAAAATATGAATTTTTGGCATCACATCAGTTACCTCTCCAATAATGGCTTCAAAAATTATTTTCTTTAAAATTTGCAGAGCTTCTCCTCACGTTGAACCTCTTAATTAAATCTTTTTCTTTTTCTAATTCATGTGATACTTCTCAGTATAGTGCCAAACCAAAGCCATTACAGTAACCCATTCAATTACCCACTCAGAATTATAATTTCTTTCTTCACTATTGAGTATTTTCCATAAGAACAAAGTAGAAGAAATATCCTTAAGATTGTTGTAAATTTTACCGAAAATACCTTAATCACGAACACTTGTACGAGATTCACCAAGCTTGTACTTCACCACGAACTCTTATAGGATATTTCACCCGGTATAGGTATATAGTCTCCAAGACTAGTGGATAATTGACTTAGAGAAATGTCAATAAAGGGCCAACAATTACGGGTTAATGACAATAAAGATTATGATTCAATTTGTCAGAAATAAACGTTAGATTTAAAGGAGAATTAATAGCCACTCAATGCTATTAAATAAGAGATGAAACTAGACAATAATATGAATACTTCATTTTGGGATATTAGAATCCTTTTTCCAACACTTTTTCGGTGAAATTTCTGAATTGTCACTGCATTCAACACATCTCATCTTCATCCCACCCCCATAATCCACATTAGGATAATATTTTTACGTATATACCGAATACAAGAAAATAAATTAGAAATTCACTTATTTTTCTATGAAATATTTTGCTTCATATCAAACACAGCTTGAGAGTTTTATTTTTTCCATTCGCTGTCTGATATACATATTGGACCTCGACTAAATTTGAATTTACATCGGAAAGTTCTACATTGAGGTAAATCGATCCTTAATAAACACAACTTCGTATCCAGGATAACTCATACCTGATATGAAACCTCGGATTCATAACGAAGAAATACCTATCATGTTTAGCAGGGTAATCCATGTAGCCACTGGTTAAGCCGGGCGCTTATAGTTGTTCTTTTCTTCTTCTTTTTGTTTTGCATATAGTTGTTATCGAGTCTCCTGATTTTTGTACATATTTTCATTTGGTTGATAAAATTAATTATTACCATTAAAAAAAACTATGTTGTTAAATTAAAGGAAATTCTTACAAAAGCAAGAGATTGGTAGAGAAAAGTGAGACAAGATATAAATCCATTTAAAAGTATAAACTTTTGATCCGATTTCTCTCTATTTTCCTTCTCTTCATTTTCCCCTAGTTGTACTTAAATTGGTGACACATTAGCATGTGACCTCTATAAACTATTGGTCATCAACCATCATAGTCACAATAACAAAAATAGACAAGTACTAATTTCGAGCTATATGTAGATGCTACAAATTAATCATTTGGGTACGGTGTTACAAGATTTGCACATGGGGGAGTAAGGAGTTGTTACTTATCTACGACTTACGAGTTATGGATATGAAGATTAATAAAGTTATATAGGGACGTGAAGAGACGGGAGTTATATATACCTAATATATTTATAATACCCTACAAGCTTTAGAAGTACTATTTCATTCTTTTGGTATGCACCAACCTCATTAATCTGGAATATTAGCCACGTACCTAAAGCTTATGGCTCGAATTCAATATCTATATATATAGTTTTAAAACTATTTTTAATTTTTTTGCTTCCAGAGAATTATTAATTCACCAATAGAAAGTAGTAATAGAAGATACATAACGCGTTACAGACAAACTATAGAGATGTTAGAAAATGCTAAGGAAATGAACTGATTAGCAGAAAGAAACACATAACGCTAAGAAAAAAACAGAAATGAAACAGGAAAAGAATAAAGGAAAGAAGAATAAGAGAAATAATTGGTTCGTCATTCATTTACCATTGCCAATAGCGATTGTTTTCAATGGATTCTGCAACTTGAACTTGTTAAAAATGTTGGTAACTTGATCAACTGCAAGGCCATAGTTGTGCCAAGCAAGTGACCAAGATTATGATAATTTTACTTGTCGTCTTTACTAAAAACAGATGATACAAAATAACTCTCATTTTAAGAAATCGCAGTATAATTAGTTGTTTGTTTATATATTTAACTTTGATCATAAATATGAAAGAGAAATTAATGTAATGCAAACAAAGGAAGTAGTATTAAATTGAACGGAGTTATAAATTAGTCAAATTATCTTCTGATTAATGTTTTTCTTAAGAAGTATGCAAAAGATAACATGTCAAATAAAATAGACTCAAGAGAGTACAAGGTTACATTATAGTCAACTATAGTTTGAATACTTTAAAAAAAATGGGGACAAGGGAAGGGAAATGGGATGGAAATTACAATGCAGGAAATCGAAATCTCACCAACAAGGTTACTTAACTCAAATAGTCAATGAGCTACACTACTAAAATTTTTTCTAGTTTGAATACTTGATTAATTGAAAGAAGTGAAAAAGGTACCATTGGTGTATTATTAGAGACTCAATTATAATCTTTAATTCTTTATATATCATAATTTTCTTGATTCGAACAATTATAGAAACTATTTTTGAAAAATTGAATCGAGTGAACAATTTTTCGTAATCGAAAATCAATCAATCAAACAAAAGTTTTAAGAAATCGAACGTCGACCCCTGCCTAAAACATTGGCAGAATTTATTTATTTATTTTTGGATAAAACAGAAATAGTATCATAAAAATACAGAAGCACAGAAAAAAGAAAAGAAGAGAGAGAGCATGTAATTCCGTTAGCCCTTTTACGTACTATAAAACCTCTGCAAAACCCCTATTTTCTCTGCTCACTTAACACATTTTCCCCTGAAAGTTGCTCGAACAGAGAAGAAGAAGAAGAAAAGTTCTCGAAGGTCCATTTTCTCTGCCTTTTATATATTTTTTGCTTTAAACTTTAGTCAATTTCATGCTCATTTTCTTGGGAATGGGATGTGTTAATACGTTTCTTGTTCACCTTCATCGATTTTTGTTTTTCCTTCCTTACGGAAATCACTTGGTTGGATTTCAATTTGTTAGTTTAGAAGTTGTATGTATGCATGCATATATATTCCTCCCTCTGTCCCAATTTATGTGACTTACTTTCCTTTTTAGTCGGTCCCAAAAAGAATGATACATTTCTATATTAAATAATAATTTAACTATAAAATATTTATTTTACCCTTAATGAAATTATTTACAGCCATACAAATTTCTATCATTCATTTTGGACCTCAAATTTTAAAAGTCTTTCGTACTTTCTTAAACTCCGTGCTGAGTCAAAATAACTCACATAAAATGGGACAGAGGGAGTACTAGTTTTGATTTTTGTAGTTGTTTTTATGTAGAAAAAATATATACTCTAGTACTTATCAAAGAGGAAACAGAAGAAAGGAAAACCCCCAAATTCTAAAACCCTGAAACCCCATTCTGCTGTAGCCAAACCCAAATGCTTGGTTTCTCTTACCCGATGTACTTTTTGGCCATTATTGTGGTGCTTATGCTGTTGTTGTGAATTGATTTGCTTAAATCGTTTGCTTTTGATATACAATCCTCCTAGTCTCTGTTAAGTCACACTGAATTTAGGAAGGCTTAAAATAATCAGATTATATTTTTTGTAACGTGTTTCGGGCATGGCTTTTTTGGAATAGTGTATAAGAATAATATCTAGAATAGCATGTATTAGTGATATTGGGATTAGTAATATTATGATTAGCGATATTGGGATTTAGTAATATTATGATTAGTGATATTGGGATTAGCAATATTATGATTAGTTATGTTGGGACTATTTTTTATCCGGTGTTTTGTTTGGTGTATTTTGGGCAGGTTTGTCTGTAACTATGCTTATTCATGTATTAATAATACCGTCGTTTGCTAGAATTCAAGGTTAGAGGTGGATTCATTGAACAAGTTACTATATTTTGAGAATATAGTAACTTTTGCTTTGTTAAAGCTCAACTTTTGCTTTGGTTATCTTCACTATTTTGTTGTTGGTACTTCATTTCTTCAATATTGCATTTTTTTCAAACTTGTTTTGGAAAACGATTTTCTTGAGTTGCGATCTATCTTTAACAACTTCTCTACCCCGACAATGGTAGGGGTAAGGTTTGATCCCACTAGCATGTTGTTTTAGTAGTAATTAGCTGAATTTTAATATTATAATTCCATGTTTTCATCATATGAGTTCTTGTTCTGATTGTCTTTCTTGTTTTCTTGAGAAGAAGATTCGGGCTGCATTTCGCGGTGCTTTTCTTGACTGTGGGTATAACTGCTCTTGGCCACAAAGCGTGGCTTGTTTGCGCAGTTATCGCAGTACTACTGGGTGTGCTGTTTGTAGTCCATGGTTTTCTTCGGCTACTGAACATTGGCCTTCCCCTGATGCTGGCAGGGGCGGATCCAGGAATTCTATCAAGGGGGTTCAAAAAAAAAAATTAAACACGCTAATATTATCACTTAAGCGAAATCTTGAACCCCCTCAACCGTTGGGCTACTCCTTTGATATATATTCAGGTGGTTCAATTTTAAATATATACATGTACAGAAAAAAATCGATCTTATATATATAGTGTAATTTTTTTATCGAGGGGGGTCGGATGAGCCCCCTCGTAGGACTGTACATCCACCACTGGATGCTGGTGCTATTGATTTTCCAGGAATGGTGGCCTTCTTTATCTTCACACCCCCGCTCTCGATCCTGCAGAAAAACAACCCTCATGTTCATGTAACTTTGTTCCTCTTAATGTCTACTTTTTAGTAGGGGTGGGCATTCAGGTTTTTGGTTTTCGGTTATAGCAAAGGGTGTATCAAACATCGAACTGAATTAGTTTGTGACCAACTCTCATAGTCAGATCAGAGTTATTTACTGTCCAATGTGCTTATAACAACAACATACTAGTGAAATACCACATGTGAGATATAGGGATAGTACACAGACCTTACCACTATCTCTTGAAGCACAGTCCAAAGTGCATAAATGTTAGAAATCCAATAACAGCATGATACCATACGTAGACTACCTTAAATGTTCATTCTTCAACACTGTCTTGTGAGTGTTAAAATTAGTATTCCCGATGATTTTACTTGTTGTTCTTATAAAAAATATATGATATAAAATAATTGTCATTTACAAAAGTTGAGGTATAATTAATTGTTTCCATATTAACCTATGCTCATAAATATGAAGAGATATTAATTTAATTTAAACAAGGGAAGTATCAAATTGAGCGGAGGGATAAATTAGTCAAATTACCTTGTGATTTCACTCCAATTATACTCTTTAATTCTCTATGTATCATAATTATCTTCATTTGAAAAATCATTTTTATAAAATCGAATTGAACTAATTTGATTCCATGCACAGTTTTTTGTAATCGAAAATCAATCAATGGAACCAAAAGTTTTAAAAAATTACGTCCACCCCTACCTAAAACATTGGCAGAAAAAAATGGATAAGAAATAGGATCATAAAATGAAAAAAAAAAAAAAAAGAAAGAAGAGACGAGAGCTGGTTCTGTTAGGCCGTTTTACGTACTATAAAACCTCTGCAAAACCCCTATTTTCTCTGCTCACTAAAACATTTTCCCCTGAAAATTGCTCGAACAGAGAAGAAGAAGAAGAAGAAGAAGAAGAAAAGTTCCTGAAGGTCCATTTTCTCTGCCTGTTATGTATATTTTTTGCTTTAAACTTTAGTCAACTTCATGCTCATTTTCTTGGGAAAGGGATATGTTAATGCTTTTCTTGTTCACCTTCATCAATTTTTGCTTTTCCTTCTTTACGGAATTCACGTAGTTGGATTTCATTTTGTTAGTTTAGAAGTAGTATGTATCTATAATTCTATAGAGTATTAGTTTTGATTTTTGTAGTTCTTACTTCTTAGCTTGTTTTGATGTAGAAAAAGAAATATACGTATCAGAAAGGAAAACCCCCAAATTCTAAAACCCTTAAACCCCATTCTGCTGTAGCCAAACCCAAATGTTTGGTTTCTCTTCCCCGATGAACTTTTTGGCCATTATTGTGGTGCTTATACTGTTGTTGTAAATTGATTTGTCTCCATTCTTTTACATGAGTCTCTGTTAAGCCACATTGAATTTAGGAAGGCTTACAAAAATCAGATTATATTTTTTGTAATGTGGTTTCGGGCACAGCTCTTTTGGTATACTGTATAAGTATAAGAATAGTATATAGAATAGCATGCATTAGCCATATTGGGATTAGTAATATCATGATTGGGACTATTTTTTATCCGGTGTTCGGTTTGGTGTATTCAGGGCAGTTTTGTGTTTAACCATGCTTATTCATGTATTAATAACACCGTGGTTTGCTTGAATACAAGGATAGAGGTGGATTCATTGAACAAGCTACTTTATATCTAATATTTGTGTGGTCATCACCTTATTAAAGAGGCATTTTGGTGGCTAGAAAGGAAATAATGTAACATGAACTGGAATGAAAAGAGTATTGAATTAATGCCCATGGTATAATGGATCTTCTGCTAGATAGAGTATAGTCTTCCCATGGTTTGAAATTTTAGCTTTCTGTAGTTTTTTATTTTTTTTCAAGTATAAAGTAGTAGGAGTAGTAATTAGCGTCACTTTTACTTTGGTTATCTTCACTATTTTGTAGGTAGTACTTCATTTCTTCAATATTTTCATCACAGCTTTGCAGTTTTTCAAACTTGTTCTGAAAAACGAGTTTCTTGAATCGAGGGTGTATCTTTAACCACCTATCTACCCCACAAAGGTAGAGGTAAGGTCTGACTCCACTGGTCTGTTATTGTTGTTGTAGTAATTAGCTAAATTTTAATATCATAATCCATGTTTTCATCATATGAGTTCTTGTTCTGATTGTCTTTCTTGTTTCCAAATTCGAACACATTTCAGAGAAGAAAATGGATCTTGAGAAGAAGATTTGGGCTGCATTCGCGGTGCTTTTCTTGACTGTGGGTATAGCTGCTCTTGGCCACACAGCGTGGCTTGTTTGCACAGTTATCGCAATACTACTGGGCGGACTGTTTGTAGTCCATGGTTTTCTTCCGGTACTGAACATTGGCCCTCCCACTGATGCTGATGATCTTGATATTCCAGGAATGGTGGCCTTCTTTATCTTCGCACACCCACTCTCGATCCTGCAGAAAAACAACCCTCATGTTGATGTACCTTTGTTCGTCTTAATGTCTACTGCGAGTTATTTCTGTGTACTCATGATGGTTATGCCGCTGGCTACTGATTTTGGGATACTCCATGGACTCTGTGACATGACTGTTTTTCTTGCCAAAGAGTTTGGGACTGGCTGGCAAACTTGGCTAGCTTTTGGCCTTTGCACTTTGATGATATTTCTTTGACTGATCATGGAGAGGCGGGCTGTGGTTCATGTTGCTGCTAGACGAGATTAGTTGGAGTTCCTGAGTTGAGACCGATCATTCAAATAGATGGGGGTAAACTAATGAGTATTACTAACGATCCAAAATTGTAGAAATCCTACCACTGCTACATGCTATGAAATAGCTCAAAAAGTGTTTTACGTCATATATGCAACTTCTTCCAAACTATCCATTGTAGCAATTACAAAATCAATTCCAAGCTCCGTTTCTTTGTTAAGGGATTAGAGATCCATAACCTCCGTGATATATACTACGTTTCAGCATAAACAGAAATTTATTGAAATATAATATGATTATACATATTGCAGATTAGGATGTTGAATCAATACTTTGCTACTTTTTAGTAGGGGCGGGCGTTCAATTTTTTAGTTTTCGGTTATGGCAAAGGTGTATTGAACGTGAATTGAATAGTTAGTTGGTTCGTTGTTATTCCAAGTTCGATTCAGGTTTTGTTGGTACGAGTCTGATTAAAAATGGACAATTTTATGTCGGACAGTGTGTTACAGTAGAGTAAACTTGCTGAGCTGGGGAGTTTCTGGATCCTAAACTATCCAAAAAGCATAGGCTTTTTTCTTTGTTTAATCTGATTATTCTGATAATTGGTGTTGAGAGATGGAGAAATACAAATTGCAATTAGTGTATGGGAGGGACATGTGAATAATAGCGCGAGGAATAGAAGAGAGGGAAAGGAGGTGAGGATTGGGTGTAATAGGGATAGTTGTGTGGAGAAACTGAAGAGTTGTATACTTTTCCTGCTGTCTAAAATGAAGCTGTGGATGATAAGGGCTACAACAATGGTGTTGTTGTGGATCTTGCTTGGTCCAGTTGACGATATTGGGGGAGCTTTTGGGGCCTAGCTTACTAAAAATTGTTCCAAGTATACACTACATATACACTTTGTTACATATCTTTCTGTATGTATTTTAACTTATAAGCTCCTATATCGGACTGATAATATAATACAGAATACATAAATATTTGTTGTCTGATCCCATAGCTGCTAAAACTTCATAATCTTGTAATGCTATACAAATTTAATTGGTGGTGAAAGGTTACAATTCCATAATGATATTAAGGTAATCCACATACTCACTTAGAAATGAGATGGAACAAATCACAAGTCAGTTAAATAATCTAATGGCGTATAAGGAACTGCAGATATAATTGGCCCTTTCTGACTTCTCTCATAATCAGATCACAGTACTGTCCAATGTGCTTACAACAACATACCAATGAAATACCGCAAGTGAGATATGGGGATGGTATGGAGACCATACCACTACCTCGTGAAGCATGTCTGTGCTTAAATATTAGAAATCCAATAACAGCATAATACCATACATAGACTACCTTAAATGTTCATTCTTCAAAAAGTAAGTTGCAGGAAACCCCCCATTTATTCAAATGCATTACATATGGGTCGCTGGATTGGACAGAGATCATTAAAATTGCCTGTAATTTTATTTTACAACATCTTCCATGAAATTATCACAATTTGCAGGACTCTTGACTGCAGAATAATGTATTTGAACACTGTTATTCTTATGCATGTCGCGTGTGTGTATGCAATACTGGTTATAGCATGAAAGAAGTAAAGGTAATGTGTAACAATTACAACAAAAAGGAAAAGAAAAAGACAAACTGTAAACTTGCTGGATGAGAGGTATCATCTATATTAGTGGGTAGGTTTGGTTTGCCTAAAGATTGGCAACAGAGGAGGCAGATTTTATCTTCACGATTGGCAGTTTGACTCTAGATTTTTCACCAGAAAAGCAGGAACAAATAGCAAAACTTGGACTGGCAATTTGCCTTTTCACTTTTTCTTCCATGAATTGATCTTACATTCTAGTGTGGCTTTCTACAGCAAATTCAACTTCTTCAATTACTATCACTTGCTTCTGTAGGAATCAGTTTATGTCGACAACCTGCTAAAGTGAAAAAATGGAGCCATAAACATGTCTACAACAAATTCGATATAGTGATACTTTTCAGCAAAGGCAAAGGGTGGAAGAGAGAAGATATCAAGCTAGAGCAATATCCTAATTAGGTAGAAAACACAGTTGCAAGAAGGAATAGATCAATTCAGAAAAATCATGATCTTGATGCAAATATATACTTGGCAACATAGCAGCAGGAGAACACAAAATATACCTCAATGAAGCGAAAATTGGACTGACTCGTTCAAATATCTCTTCCTGAGTTCCAGTACCATCGACCTGCAAGAATTTGTTGATGAATAAAAACTGCCACACCAATAAGTAGCTTGGTTCCAGCTGAGCAGGATAAGACAACAAAAACCACTAACAAATTCATTGCACCTTTTTTTAACATGAAAGGGAAACAAGGGGAGAATAAAAAAGGCCCGTTGAGCAGAAATTGGATAGTTTTGAACTACTTGTCACCCTTGGAGAGAGTACCTTGTAAAGCTTTCCTTTCTTGGCATAGTGATTTGCTACTGGAAGAGTTATAGCTTTATATACTTTTAGGCGCTCCTTGACTGTATGTTCATTATCATCAACTCGCCCCTGAAAACAAAATGTTATGTTATCTTTTTCCTCTTCAGAACGAAACTAAAACATAAAAGCATATGGCATTCACTTTTTCTTTTAATAAGTATTAACATCACCTCATTCCGGTTCAATACTCGTTTGACCATCACTTCTTCAGGGCAATCAAAGAAAAGCACAAAGTTCGGTTCAGCACCAATCTGCATTCACATCTGAACTTCAAAATCTTAACAATCAACCACAGGATCACTGCATTCACAGTGCAGTGGGTAAACTAGCAAAAGTTCCTTTTAAACAACTAAACATTCCTAGAGAATAACTTAACAGATAATGCTCATTACAATACAAAAAGAGAAGCATCTAATTAAAGAAACTTACAATCCTCTCATACGCCACTCTATTCTCTTCACTTCTTGGGAAACCATCTATTAGAAACTTACAATTTTCAGCTGATTCAATTGCCTTCTTAATCAGCTTGACAGTCACCTCTGATGGAGCGATACTTCCTTCCTTCATTAACTTTTGAATCATGGCACTGAATTTAGACTGAACGATATTACAAATTTTTTCGGGAAATGAACTGAAAATCCACAATGAGAAACATGGAGTTCATACCCATTCTCAGAGTCGGAATGCATCTCTTTCCTCAATAGATCTCCTGCACCTATGTGATCGAACCCAAAAGTTTCAGAAATCTTCAGGCATTGAGTGCCTTTACCACTACCAGGACCTCCTAAAAGGACAGCAAAAACTGCTCAGTGATGCTATATTTTACCCAAACAATCTAATAAAATAGTCATTTTGTCTATTCTCATGTATAATCATGTGATTTTAGCTGAAAACTGTTCATTAAGAAGGAAAGAATCAACTAATTCCCTCATAGTTATTAAACAACCTGATATTATACGTTGTCTGCAAAAGAACCTATGTTTATTCACTTTCCACTACAAACTAGCAAAGAATGAGATGAAGGCAGACTCTTTAGCAAACTTGACAAATTTCTGATCACACAAGCATGTGCAAGATTGAAAAAATGTCGCAACATTAAGGATTAAAAACTGGTTTAAACAAAAAAAGTGATATGAGCATAGGTAGCTCAACAACAGACATAATAAGCAATATGACATGTTACTTCTAGACATATTCTCTTCATTCCAACAAGAGTGACCTAATCAATATCATGAAGAAGTCCAGCTCGCCATAAGGAAATCTTTTGTACCTCGTTATCTTTTGCTTAATGTTATACATAATTAAATAAGAATTAGTTGAGAATCATGAGGTCTCAAAGTCAAATTCTACAAAGACAAAAAACACTAGATGATTTCTTGTCATTTGTCCTAGCCTTGGTGGACAGAGTTACTTGGTACCTACTCTGGTACCTTTTGTGCTAGGAGGTGGCAGGAATTAGAGGTGCACAAAAGCAAATTACATGGAATTAGTTGAGGTGCACAAGAAGGACCCGAACACCACGATTATCAAAAATGAAAACCAGTGTCAAATTACTCAAAAAAAAAAAACTTGTATTGTTACATCCCCTCTCACCCGCCCCGGACCAAAACCACCCGGAAAAACAGCAGAAAAATAAAATATTTCAACAAACAACAACAAAAGAGTAGCACAGTCTACTTAAGAGGTTGGAGTGATATCTATCTCAGATGAGCTACAATCAGGATAGATTTAACTGAGATCACATGAGAGATAAATTAATCAAATTTTCAAAGAGATAAAGGAGCTTAGCTTTTAGTGTCCGAATAGTGCACAGTTACTAATAGACTAAAATGTGAAATTAATTACCCAATACAAAAGCGACAAAAGGGATATTTCTTCTGGAATTACTTTCACCTTCTACCTACATGCATTCAAAGGGAGAAAAACAGTAGTCAATAATATTTTGTAGAAAAAAAAAGCATTTCAGTGATGATAAAAAAACAAATAGAAGATATTGAGAGAGAGAGAGAAAATGAATAACCGGCGGTTTGACAATTTCAGTACAAAATGCTTGACAAATCTTCAGCTCATCAGCTCTTCTCACCTAGAGTAATTGAGAACAATATTGAGAGATTTGCAGCACCAAAACCAAAGAGATTTGATCAATTTGTGAAGTAAAATTACCAGTTGAAGATGCGAAAAGAATAGAGGGAGTGAAGTGAAACGCCTCCACATCTTTGATCGGTGTTCCGTTTTCTGGATTTGGGTTTCAATGGCGAAAGAGCGTTTGTATTAAGCACGTCGAGTGAGTGTAAAAGCGTGAGTCCCATAAACAATACTACCTGTCTGCACGTTCACTCGCATAAACGCTGCAACACTTTCGGGGCCGATTAGTTCCTTCTAGATCGGGTTTGGGTCTTTCCAATTGCCCCTTCTTTCAATTAGATATTTGAGTTTAGGCTAGGCCCTAGGCCAATTAACTCTATTTTGGGCCGTCTCATTTTATATGATATAGTTTCAACTTGATGTTATTTAAAATAAAATATAGATATTTATGTGATGGTAAATTATTTTATTATGAATAAAATGAGAAATTTAAAATTAAATGGCTTAAGTCATCAATTGTCATTTGAAGTTGTCTGCATATTTCACTTAGACACCTCAACTTAACCTTATACCTATTGAACACTTGTACTAGCTTGAATTTAAATTATTTGAACACTTTTTTGACAATCAACTAAAAGTTTAAGATGTGTAATACACTTGCGCTTGGCAAATTGACAAAGGACTAACGTACATGTGGCATTTTGAGCCAAAATATTTATTAAAAGATTATGAGAAAAAAAAAACCTTTGTCTGCTCTACCATGACCTTCAAGGCTTCTCCTTTGAGCCATCATTGCCACCGTCCGTTCCCTTTTTCAGATTTGATTTTATACAAAAAAAAAAAATTGAAATAGCAAACTACATATCCTTTTGCAATTTCTTCAACTTTATCTCTTTTTTATCGTCTCAATTTCTAAGAAAGGTGAATTTTTTTTTACCATTAATGGGAAATTGAATTGTTTTAGTGAAGAAAATTTTCAACTCTAGAAAAGGACTTCTAAAACTGTTTGTTTGAAATCAACACTTCTTAAATTTCTTCATTTTCATCACTTTTCTCATCTTTGTTGCTGAAAGAAACTGTTAATGACGGACTTGAGATGTTTTAGAAAAAAATACATATTTCTAAAAAAAGGATTTTGAAATTGTGTTGTTTGTAGCTAAACCTATCTCCATTTTCTTCTTTTTATCTCGTTGGTGTGTTTGATGCGGAAGGAAATTGATCAATTTCAAGTTGAAATATGATAGTGGTGAGGGTCAAAGTGGGATGGTGACAATAAGAGAGAAAGGATAAGGGTGGATGGTGGCAGCGGCTGCGGTGGAATCAATGGAAATGGTGGTGGAAGAAATTAGGTTTAATTAAGGAAGAAGGAAGAAAAAAAGATTTTAAAGAACAACAAAAAATAGTCTCTCACGCACTCAACAGTAGTGTAATGCACTTTTCGTGTCACATCAGCGAAAAATGTTTAATAGGTACTTATTTTGAATAATATAAGTGTTCAATAGGTACATTCTCTAGTAGATAGGTTTAAATGAAATACGTAGACAATTTTAAGTGGCTATTGGTGACTTAAGCCAAATTAAATTATTATTATTAAATATAAAATTAAACTATTTGAAGTTAAAATTTGAAAAAGAGTATTTAAGAATTTTGCAAATATTACTTCTAATATGAATATAGTACATATGATTGGTTAATTAGTGTTTGAACAATATTTGATTGAAATTGTATATGGATTTGAAAAAAATAGGTCTTTTTGGATTAAAAAATCTCTATATAATAAAATACTCCAATATACTTGTTTCAAATTTCTCTATTTTAAAGTTTTAAGTTGGTGTCCAGCTATGTTTAATTCAAGATTATTCTTTTCGTGCAATTTATTTATGTATTATTCATATTTTTTTTCTTAAAAAGGAGCAAAACCATATGTTAATTTATGCTAATTTTTATTGTGAAAGTTAAATTTCCTAAAATTCGACCAAACCTTGTATGGTATAAATTTATACCCTCTCTAAGAACAAAACAAAAGCACCCCTAAATCACACTTTACGTAACTACTTGATAAATCATACTTTACGTAAATGAGCACCTTTGTTTTCCATTTTCGTTCTAGATTAGGGTTGTTCAAATTCAAATTGAATTCAATAATTCAAATGGAAAAAAATATTGTTAATTGGTTCAATGATTTGATAAAGATTTTAAATTTTTTATCGATTTATAGGTTTCGTAAAGATTTAGGTTTTCTCTTTACAAATTAATCGATAATTCAATAATAGTGAAGGATAAATCTAGTTTGTCCATTAAATTTTACTAATGGGTTGTGCAAAAAAAGCGGAATGGTCTGGGAGACTCTTGTACTTGTCTTTGTTTGTATGTTAGACCCTTATACTTACGACTTTGTCAACTGGACCCTTGAACTCGATGAAACACAACATATTAAACACCTCTAACTATTGACTGAACACATGTAGCATTAATATTGCTGACTTGGAACGATGTGTAATTCTACACATTTTAAAGCCAAAAAAAAAAAAAGGGAGTCATCTTCTTCAAAGCAGCCTATTGCTACTCCCCCACCCCCACCCCAACCAAACCAAATTTCTTAAACTCATTCCACTTCTTTCGTTCTTTCTTTGGTTTCATCCACCATTTTCCTTCTTCTTCTTTTTAACACCCCCGCACACTGTCCCACCCCTAGATATTTTTCTCAAAATTCATTCTTTTTGCTACAAATCAATTTCCCTCCTAGTTCTTTTCGTTTTGCCATATTTGTTCTTTCAAAATCTCGATTTCGTGCATATTCTTTGATGATAGTGGGTATTGAAAAATGAAAACTTCATTGATAAGCTTGATGAAGCTTCAAGAATAACAAATGAGTTTTGTCAACCGATAGTGTAAATTTTAAGTCAAATACGTAAGAATTCCACCAATTTAACATGAATTTGTGCTCAATTTGAGAGCAAAATAAATAATAAAATTTCCACGGTATGCTTTTTATTTTTATTTTATTTGTCTAATATTTAATTTTTTATATGTCATTAAAAATGATGTGGAATCCTATGTGTAAATAAGTGTATCACACACGCACACATAGGATGAAGAAAGGGTTTAAAATATTGTGTTTCACTGAGTTTAAGGGTTTAGTTGACAAAATCGTAAGTATTAAGGTCCAACTTACAAACAGAGTCAAGTATAAAGGTCTATTAGGTCATTCCGCCTGCAAATAATACAAAATCAATTGATTCCTTTTGTATCAAATGTTCTGCTAGTTATTTTCTACTTGCAATTAATCTTTCATAATATCGTGTGCCCTGTGTTGTTAATACTTATTCCAAATTGGTAGATGATATTTTGTTTAATGAAATTTGATTTCAAAGGTTAAATTACTTTATAATTTTTGAAAATTGTATGTAAGTGATTTTCAATAAAGAATTTTTTTATGTTTAATCTTAATAGTTAAATCGATAGTAATTAATAATTGATTAATTAATATCTTAACAATTTAACATGTTTAGAAAATGATAATCAATAAATTAATTCGATAACTTTTAAAATTGAAATTGACCCAAATGAACTGATATTCAACCCTATTCTAGATTTTTCATTTATATATATGAACATGTATTATTCCCCTCTTAGATGTACCGACTCGACACTTAATTATGATATGTTTTGTCAGTTAGTGATCTATTTCATGCAAGTTTAGTCATTTCAATAGCTAGCCACCTCTTATTCAAAAGTTCCCTCTCTTATACCATTTGGCCCAAAAGAAAGAAACAAAATTGTTGAAATTGCTGTGTTTATTAAATGAAGCTAATAAAAGGTGGTTTTTCAAATTATAAGTACTTTTTTTTATTTAATTTGATTATGAATTTGAATTACTAATGGTACAAAAAGAAAAATTTCTAGAAAAGGTTGAAAAATAAAGTGTTTTGCTTTCATAGTCTTACATTGTTTATTTTTCAAGTTGTGCATGTGAAGAAATAAAGTTGGCCTTTTAGAGCTATAAAATATCTTAATTATTCGTGAATCTGTTAAAAGTAATTGTCAAGAAAAAGTACAATAATGATACTTAAAAGAAATTATAATAGTAAAACCTTATGATTAACAAATAATATTATTGTGGTAAATTGTTGTCTTGACAGTGATCCCTATCTTCATACTCTATCAGTGAAAAGTGACCAACTTAGAAGGTGTTCATCCGAAAATGTGAACTGTATTTTATATATATATATATATATATATATATATATATATATATATATATATATTACCCTTATTTATAAGCCAACAAGGGTTGGGACTAGCACATCGGTAAATAGTTGTACGCAAGGCAGCATGTAGTGTACTGTAAAGCTGTGTTGGATTAAAATTGCAACTATTTCTTTGGTCTTTTCCATTCAACACGTGTAATTGCACTACTTTTTTCATCAAACCACGTGTACCCTCAAGGTCTCACCCCTCAAAGACAAAACTGAGTCTCAGTGCTTAGATGCTTCAGATTTCGAAGGTTTGTGGGTTTCTCTTTCTCTTATTCTATTGATGTTTCAGTTCTATTGATTTTTTTGAATCTCTTCATTCCTCATGCTTTCAGTTTTAGGGTTCTGTACTTATAATTTTGGTATGATTTTTGGGCTTCTCCATCTCGGACTCTCTAAATTTATTTCATTTTAATTGGGATTTTATCTTGTACTGGCCTTGATAAATGGATTATATTTATTTAGAGATTTTTGAATTTGATAATTGAATGTTGTTGTCCAGATATTGACAAAATCCAGCCCAGTAGAGAAGCTGAGTTTGCTTCAAATGGATTCAATGGAGATTTCAATCATTGATATTCCTCTTGGGGTAAGTTCACAGTTTTCTTGTTCATACTCTGAATTGGGAAACATCGGGTTATATTAATTTGCTTTGTAGAATAATTTCGCCCTAAATTCCTCTTCACAACATGGAATCGAGAATGTACTTTTTCTAATACTTCATCTCATTGCATGTTATAAATATGTGTTTTTGTTCCATTTGAAAGTCCTAAGAGACATTAAATTTTCTGGTGGGTAAGTTTTTTCTTAGGTAAGGAAGATCTTTCAAAAATAGAATCAAGAGAAAGCGCTAGAACCGATCTACAACTAGAAGTCGATCCGGTACCTTCCTCAGGGTACTCAACAACTACAGTCATCTCCCTTTCTCCTTTTAGCTTTAGTCGGTCGAGTAGCTTATTCGAATGTTGTGAACTCATTCCTGCTTTTGCAATACCAGCGCATCTTGTGCCTTAAACTATGTTTTGCAATGACAATAAACAAAGCTCAAGGTCAAACAATAGATTTTGTAGGAATCTATTTATGCGATTGGTTCTCACACGGTCAACTTTATGTCGCTTTATCCAGTGCTAAAACTTTCAGAAATGTCAAAATACTAATACGTCCACCTACAATTGAAGGTACAAATGATCATTGTACGTATAATATAGTATGTGAAGAAATCATTCAAAAAGCATTCACCTAAAATCCTAACTTCTCTATCCTTCATAAGCAAGACCTACTAAGCCTAAGAGGCCACCAAATGTCTCACATAAAGCTATAGGAAGACTCCACATTACACGATAAGATCAATAAAGCTTATATCTAATTCAAAAGTCTTCAATTGTTTTAAAAAAGGTCTTCGCCAAAATATACTCGCCCAACTACAATGAATACTTCATTCACTTATTTTTAATTTGTAGGTACAACTCAACTCTAAAATTGTATATGTGTTGTGTCTTCAGCCATCTGGCAATTTGTTGTGTTTTTCGTGTGAGAATTGGGAAAAGTTAATAGGAAGAAAGAGACTAACGCACAGGTTAGTACTATATAATAGCCGATTATGTTGCTTCACTTTTGCAGATATGATTTTGAAATTTTATTATTTTATAGAGCAATTGAATTTCTATTTGGAGTTATTTTATTTGTATTATCTTTGTGGATAGCTTAAGGTGATCTTCAGGATACTGTAGTGTTATTGCTCTCTGTGATTTTGAAATGTGATTATTTTAGAGCAATATGAGCTTTTTATTTGAGGTTTTTCATTTGTATTATATTTCTGGACAACTTCATGTCATAATCTGGGCTACTGCGGTTTCATTGCCCCCTATAACGTCCCCCTGGTACATTGGTTAGTGACGAAGTTGGGCTGTAAAATCAGAATGTTCATGACACATTCACAGGAAAACAATATTCTTCGGTCTTCTTGCAAAACATACACAGTTCTCTTAGTTCCAACTTACTTCATTGATCGATACATGTTTTTTCAAGATAAAGCCACGTCTTCTTCATCCATCATATGCATCGAATCCTCGACGGATCTGATTGGAAACAACTGAAATATCCCTGACTTTTGAATTGATACGACTGAAATATAATATATTTGCTTCTTTCCTCACAATTTTGATTGTTCCTATATTTTCCAATTGATTATTTTTGGCTTTTACATATTCTCAACTTATCTCACTAATTTTGGATCCTATAGAATCTGTTTCACAGATGCAACACAAACATCGACACTATGGAGCACAATTCTAACATTGATCCTACTTGACAAAGAAAGAGTAAAAAAAAAAGGCTATCAGAAAAGGAACATCAAGCAAAATGATTTGTAGCTGTATGTATTGTACAACACAAATTACATATACCGTATCCTCAAAATGCTCATTTAAAGCAACCTCTTTCAACTCTAAATTTGCATCTGTCTCCTGCAACTCAGATCTTCTCAAAATTTAAACTGGTAAGTTATTGCACCTTTTTTTCTGTGTTTCTGTTTCTTCTCTCTTTTTTTCGTATTTTATTCCGGGAGTTTTGTTAAACTTTGTTTATACAAGTTTATTTAAGGAAATATATCATTTCTCATTCACCTGCAAAGCAAGGTAACATGTGGACTCTTCACTAGGACAATTTTATCTATATTTGGGACATCTGAACTACTGATGGCTGACATACTGAAGTGAGGATATGCATTTAGTGTTGAAAACTTTCATTTTAATTTATGATGTGTAAACAAGACGAGCAGACGATGAGCTCAAAGGGACGAACTTAAAAATACTTCTATATCCCAATTGTTCCATTGTTTTTTCACATTGTTTCATCCACATTGATCTTTTGATTATTCACTGTTAATGAAATAGATAATGTATATGGAATAGCTATCATTATAGGTCCCTTTTCAAGAGTTGAACACATTACGAGGCAAAATTCATTCTCCTCTTTCTCTCTGTTGACTGATGTATGATTATAGTTTGTTTGGAGAATATGTAATGATGTTGCCCAATGGTGTTCTCTTCACTGTTGAGAATATTGGTCTCCTTTTTTATACTCGATGATTTTCTTTGCTTTTTGTTACTATATATTTTTCACTTTAACAATTTTAAAAAAGATTTTCTATATATTTCTGTTCTGAATTCTTTTTCGTTTTGCCATTCTGTCCTGATAGTTGTCCCTGTTACATTATTTTGACTGCTGACATGAATCTCTTCTCTATTTTTCTTGTATCATGTAGTATGTGGGGTCTGGTGCAACTCCTATGCCTGGAGTTCCCCCGTCGGGTCCTGGAGGAGTACCCAGTCAAGTCTACCCCCTGTCAATGTAGGACCTGTTGCTGGACATGGTAGGTGATTGGAGACCACCAGGAATGAAAGGTGGCTATGGTATGTCTGGCTGGGGAGGTAGTATGTCTGGACGTATATTTGGGATTGGGCTGGAATTCACTCTTCCTTCACACAAGTATGTTTCCCTGATTTATAACATACTCAAATTTGCTGTACTTTCTGTTTGGTAACTTTTGGTATTTACTGTTATGAAGGAATCAAGTATGAATAAATCCAGCTATCCAAAAACATGAGGTAGTTAGCTTTAAAGATTGGTAGGTAGTTGATATTCCAAAGCATCTTCTATTCGTTTCATTTTCATTTGGGCAAAATGCTTTGAATGGGTCATTTCTATCTGCTTCCTTTTGGAAAACTTCAAAGTTTCACCTACTTGGAACTGGACAACAACCAGTTAACTGGTCTGGACCAGTTCCTTCTTAATTGAATAAGAACCAAAAGTAAGTTAACTGATTTGTATATTATGTGTTTTTGGTTTGGAAATTGGAACCTCACCAGAAATCTTGTGAGCTTTTGGCTCTCTTCCTTTAATTCATTTTGCATATATGTGTACTCATTACTATTTTGTCTCAATTTCTTCTCAACTTGAAATTTCTAGCACTCGATGGTGCATATTTGACAAGATAGCTTTTGAGCTTCTTATTCAATCAAAAAAAGGGAACCTCATATAGCTTTTCGTGGTCCTTTGTTCTTGATAGTACTGGTAGTAGCACCTTCTCTTTTTGTTGGTCACGACAAGGAATAAAAAGATTTTCGAGACTACATGACTTGACGAGGATAAGGACCAGTAATTAGAAATACTATGATTTACTTACTTCATGCATAGAATTGTAACTCAATTTATGGTAAACATGATAAAGATCTAATTCTTTTGTAGTTATTTGTCAAACATAAAGACTATTAATTTTTTATTTAAAACTTCTTAAGAATATTACAATTTTTATATAATATATGTCATATTTGTTCGTCATCAAAGATTTAAAGTGGATGGTATGAAGTATGAACTGATTAAGAGATCTATTCTCAGCGGATATTTATCATATTGTATGTCCTGCGCTCTACCAATTACCGCAAATATTCTCATATAAGTCTATAAAGGTATCGATTCCAGTCAATGCATTTGTTTTCTTATTCTAGGCAACAAAGCAGGGCAATCCTGAAATTTAGCATATTTAAATACCCAGCTAGAATAAATGGGAACTCACTCTTGGAAATCTCTATCAGTTTAATGAAGCATAGTATTTCAATTACCAACCTTAAAGAATTAATGTGCTTCTCAATGATCTTCTCAATGATTTCTTTCTGTTGAAGAGATGAACCATCTTTTTATTTATTGAATGACACACACTTCCACTCTACATTCTCACTATAATTGTTTCTCTTTACTGATGAATCAGGTTAGTATGTTTGGTGAATACATATTGAGGAATATGTTGTTGTAAAGCTACTATAGATTATATGAAATAGTTTTAAAAACATACTGCTTTAATATTTTTTTGTTTAGTAAGTTATTCTTGGATCCTGTAGGGAATGTGGAGAATTTGAGTTGAGGGCCATGAATTCTCAAGTTTATATGTCTAGATATGCACTCTCAAAGTTGGAATGTTTACTTATTAGTCGAGGCTAAATTTAAGTGTTTGTCTATATATTATGCCTTATTAGCGTTGTTGTTACTGTTTAAACTATTAAATTTCATACTGAAGTATACTATGTAGAGAACAGGAAGGAAGTTAATTGCTGGGAGTGCAATAGGACTATGGGAGGAATGGAAGAGACTCGAGAAATGTTAGATTTTGCAGCAAAGCATAACATACTTAGAGATGGACTACATGAATACAGCATTGGAATGCCTTGTGAAATCCGATGTCAAGTATTGATTCGTGCGAGACATGGGCAAACAAAAAGAACTGTTTAATCTCAAAACCATTTTTCGGTTCTTGTGCATGGCAGAAGTAAGACTTTATTTCAAACATTTTAGTTAGAGAATTTGAAAGGGTGTTTTACTGCTTGGTTGAACTTGATCTCAGAATCCTGCATCATGATGCTTCTGAGTAAAACAAAAAAATATACTGAAGGATTTAAGTTTTCACTATATTAGTGAGTTTAAGATCTGAAGCTTAGATGAGCCATTTTTAGGCACAGGTGGTGTTATTTTGTTTTGGCTAACTAATAATGTAAAAATTTCTATATTGCCCATGAAGGCGTTGTCCTGTGTAAATTCAAGTACTTACGCGACACATTTTTATATGAACATAGCAAATGGCATTTACTGTTGTGTATCTTCGAGCATTTGTCAATTTAAAAATGTAAAATATTGGGGCCGTGCTTGGCACGGGCCATGCCCCTCTAGTTTTCTATACATTAAAAAGGACAGTTTCAAAATGTCAGTTTTTTGACATGAGTGTGAGGGTATAATTGTCTGTAAAGCATTTATAAGATAAAGTTTGCCTAGAAGGTTTTGTCTTTTGTGCTTTGATATTTGGACAATATTAATAACTTCAAAAAAATACCCTTCTTTTCTATAAAATTACGGAACATACCCTACACTAAAGTGACAGTGGATATGGTGGGACCCATTTCATAATGCCTACAGTTAAGTGTGTGAGGATCCTCTCTAACTTTGCCAAATGTAATAGTGGGTCCCATTGGTCAGTTTTTGTACATGAAAATATTCAAGTGGAGAAAATTATTAACAAATCTGTAAAGTATACCAAAGATCAAGTTGCAAGGCCCATTCTCATTTCTGTTAGACTAATCTGGTCCTAAATATTTTTAACTAATGCCGAAATTATATTTGCAGTATCTAATAATTTTCTTTTCCAATTAAAATTCTCATGGCTTATTATTACCATGATTCATGAGTTAAAAATTCAATGTGTTGTGTGTATTTCACATCATGAAAATATTCATAGTCATAAAACTATCGATGAAATTTTTTTGAGTCAAGATCACCTTTTTTGAAGATGTAAATGAAATTATTGAAAAAAGGATTCTATTCGATGAAGAGTTCCCTAGCTGGAGGGCTTTGCACCGAAAATGAATGAAATAGTAGTCTTAATAAAAGCAAGGATCAAACACTTATCGAAGAATAATTCAATTGTTTTTTATATTCACTCTATTCCATATTAACTGAATTTTTTTGTTATGCACGGGGCATCCACTTCTAGTCTGTTATATAGAAGAGTGAAGAGCAATGACGACCAAGGATAGTTTTGTAATATTAGGTTCATATAAGGGCAAAATAATAATTGTGTTGTTAGTCTAGAAGAATTCGGTTCTCTCTATCTCTAACCCAAAAAAATGCAAAAAAGTCACAGCGACACAGCTTGCATAGGCAACTCTTCGCTTCATCTTCTTCAAATCAATGAGTCGCCAATTGCCAAGTATGGTTTCCTTTTAATATTTGGTTGAAGTTTTATCTGTCTCCTTCCATTTTTTCAATTTTCGATTCACCTTTGTTTGATTTGTTTTATATTTTTTGCATTTTTGATCCCACTCGACTTTATCAACAAAAAATTTCAGACCTGTAATTTCTCAAAAGAGTACCTCCTCAATCAATGGAGACTTGAACAGTTATCACCATTGTTAGCTGCATATTGACAAATTTAATCTTAAATTATTATCACCAAGTTAGATTTAGTTGTCAATAACCTAAAAAATTTCAATTTGAAACCCAAGCTTCAACAATGGTGGAATCCTAAGTTTTCCACCAAAGAAATTTCAATTCAATGTGTTCCACCGAATCATATTTTCAGCTTTCAATTTCATCTTTGGAGGTTCCAACCCTAAGTCTCAAATGCCTACAACAGAATTTTGAAAAATGTAACACATCAGGTCTAAAATTTAAAATTGTAAGCTAAAGCAATTTTTGAACCACCTCTATCGATACACAAGAATCCTCTCTTTTGTCAAAGAGATTGAATAATTTACATGAAGCCTAGGACGACCAAGGGCAAAACGGTAATTTTACATTAACAAATGCACTATGTGGGTACTTCTAGAACCATCTGTCAATCTTTCACAGTCAAAACGCAATATTTCAACTCACCCTATGCACCAACACACACATAATTTTAGAAGCCTCACTTTTTCCATCCCTCTTGTTCTGAATCAAATCCCAACTGTTTATAAGTCTAGGTGCGTTCTTCTTCAATTTTTGCAGTAATTTACTTTCACTTTTCTTTCTCCCAACATCTCGGAGACTAAAGTACTTGTATCAATGGCATAAATGGTAGAATTTAATACTTCATTAAGCAACTATCAAATACTGAACGTTACACGGTTGATAACACCTAATTAACTAGGAGAATCTCAATGCACATCACATGGTTCCTAATTTCTTTGCACTTTCAAGTACAATTTTTTAGTTCTCTTCCTCTTCTAAGATGTTCCAATTTCAGTTAAGCTCTTCTCTCAATTTTTGCTTTATTCGTCGTCCAGTTCTTTGCAAATTTCTCAACTGAGATAAAGACATATTCCTGATTTGGGGATTTTCCCTCTTTCATTTGGAGTTCAACAGAATATAATATGCATCTTCATAACTATAGAAGGTATAAATTTCCTATCTAGAATTACTTGTGCCTTTAGCTCTTCTCTTTACTGTTTTTACTTATTTATGTTCTCTTTTTGTGCAAAATTTCTTTGTTCTGTCCAGATTCATTCTAAAGACGTTCTCTGAGAAGCCTTTACGTGCTGTGATCCAAGAGGTTAACATTGAGGTTTTCTTCTAGAGATTCTTTCTTAGGTAATCTTCTTCTTTCTTTGCTTAGTTCCGTAGTGTATGAATTTCATCGGCGCGGCTTTTCGATTTTCATGCCACAAAGTAGCAGGGAAATATTTATGTTCCTTGCTACTATGTTGTAAATCCTACTCACCCTAATTTTTTCATTTATATATATATATATATATATATATATATATATATCAACAAGTATTTCAATGTTGTAAATAGAAAGGAGTTGCTATTTTAAGGGTTTCTTTCTTATGTTTGTAAAATCCTACTCAGTGCTCCCTAATCTAGTAATATTTCATGTTTTGATCGTCTCTCTCTTAATTATAATTTTTTTTTTAACTTCTCAGTGATTATCTCACCTGTCTGTTCCTATCTTCTTCTTAGCCTTTAGCATAATATCCAGCGTCTCCAGTCACACCCCAAATATCTTGTTCTTAGAAATTTACAGGCTGATCCATAGGGGATATTATACAGCTTAATGAAAAGAACAACTACTAAAACAAGTTTAATAATTTTTTCATGAAGTTAATCAGATTTTAACCTTTAGCATAACATCTATCGTCTTTAGCTCCACCCTGAATTTTAGACATACCAACGGTTTCTTGCCTTAATGATGTCTTTTTGGTTCCTAGGACTTTACAAGCTAATCCATAGAGGATGTTATACAGTTAAGAGGATAACCACTACTTTGAATAACTTAATAATTAAGGAAATGCTTATAAAAGTTTTAATTAACACATATTAACATGCATATAAACATAATTTTTCATAAAAAACATAATTTACAATGCTGAGAGAGATAGATTTTACATGAAATATTTAGATAGGTTTTCCTTTTGGGAGTCCCCGAATTGCTCCTAAAAAAGCTGAACTTGAAAAAATTTCACACTCTAATTTTTATATACACACTTATTTTTTTTTTTTTACAAAAAGATTTTCACTAAGAATACTCAAAGAGAAAACTTGCACAAAGAAACTCAAATGTCTCACACTTCTCTCTTCTTTTCACTCTACTTGTATTTACATAGAATGAGGGTATTTATAGAATCTGAAAATTGGATTTGAGCTTCGAATTTAAAATGAGATTATAAAAAGATTTCAAAAACATCAACTTCAGCCTGCCGGGTGCGCTCTGGGCCCCATCGTCACATGGCCTTTTGAAATTGTTGTCCTTGTGATTCTTTTCTTTCTTCCACTTTCATCCAATGCTTTTATTACTTTCCCTTTGTCTTGTAGTGCTTGTCTTGGCATCTTTGTCGTTGTTTCTGAATATCTTTATAGTCTACTTTTAACTTTGTCTTCTGACTTATCTTTTATTCATACTTAGGTGTCTAAATTATGTAATGCAGTGCTATCGAATGACATCCCTGAGTCATTATCCTCATTTTTATCTTGAGCAAATTGTCCACCATATAATTGTTCTAACATATCGTTATCTGACTGATCTTCGGGACTTGGGCTAGGATTATTCATCTCTTTACGATCTTTCTGTAGAAATTGTCTAACTGTATCTCCAATAATTTTTCTAAAATCTTTAACATCTTTTTTAATAGTTCTTCTATTTAATCTGAAACCTTTTACTGGCTTAGAACTAGAACTAGCATCTTTATCCTTAGTAAGGGTCTACAGTTTGAAACTTGACGGTAGTCTTCTTATACTTTTTGGCAAAGTGTCAGCCATCAACGGACTTGATATGTCTTTACCGGTTGCCGTTTGAATCGGACTAGCTACATTTTTATCCAGTGTAGTGAATTTATTTACATTCAGAGGGGAACGTAAACCCATCTCATCCATTTTTGGAGATGAAGAACTCGAATTCTGAGAGAAAATTTGGGTTTGTTTTAAAGTGTCCTGGAGAATATAAATTTGGTCTTGCAAAATTTGGCTGTCTTAAAATTTTTTGGTTATCTTTGGTTAATGTATCATTATTTTGATTGAGTTTTTGAAAAGCTCTTGTCATGGTCTCACAATGGTCACAAAAATTAATTTGACATTTGTTGTCTGGGATTATATATGGAATATTTTGGCTAGAATCTTTTAATTCTGGGGTAATAAAGAAATTTAGACCTATATTTTTTCTAGCAAATTCTAAGGCTTCTTAGAAGTTATTGAAACCTTTGTATATTGGCACAGGGTAATCTGTAATTACCTCAATCACTTGTTTTCAGGTCTGAAAAACACTTGTTTTTTTTCCTCTGGTTACTGTATAAAATTTAAAATTCTTCTCTTGATTTCTTTCTGTAAAATAATGAGTTAGCGAATTTAAAACAGAAATGAAATAAGCATTGTCTCTTGGATTCTTATTATACGAGATCCACAAATTGTCAAGTAGACACTTTTGTGTTCTATCGATAATAGAGCCCATTTTTTGTCTAAAAATTAAATTTGAGTCTGGGTAATCAATTAGACTTTGTGTTCCAAAAAAGAGTCTATCAAAAAGTTTGTTTCTTAGACCGTCCGGATCACTTAGCGGTGTGAAATGAGTTTGTCTGAGGAATGCCTGTAAGTAAGAGTCTGAAGATGAGTCTGCTGGCTTTTTACCTTGGTCTTTTCCTGCATACATGCTAAAAATGAAAAACTGTTAATTCCATATGTTTCTTAATCAAGCTTTTAAATTTAATCTACTTAATTGATTTGCTAAGATATTATCTATTCCTTTAATATGTTCAAATTTCAAAGTATAAATTGATGTTTCGTTTATGAAATTTAACCATCTTCTTGTACTACTATGCTTTCCTGCAATTTTCTGATAAAACTTTACTATCGCTTCGCAATCTGTTCTAAACGATTATTTCTATTATTGGAGCATAAGTGAAAACGCGTTTGATCAATATTTAGGAAAGAAATTACTTAATAAATTACCAGGAGCATTAGGAAGAGAAATAGAAGATAGATGGAATAAAAGAGAAGGAGTAGTACAAAATTCAGATGGTAAATGGTTGATAGGACATATAGTTATACATATCATAGAAGTATTAAGAGAAAAATGTACAAATATACAAATACAAAGACAGTTAAAAAGAGGTGAGACTAATTGCTGTCAGACTATTTATACAACCCAGAATTATGATGATAAATATTATAAAAATAGACCAAGATATAAAAAGAACTACAAAAGAAAATACTATCCTAAAAAGAAATACCATTTTAGAAAATCCTCTGTTAGAAAACCATACCTGAATAAAGATAAACATGTTAGAAAATTTAATACACAAAGAAATTATAAAAATACTTTAGAATGCTTTACATGTGGTAGTTCAGACCATTTAGCAAATACATGCCCGCGAAGAAATAATGCTAGAGATAGAGATTCACAATTAATAAAAGAATTAAATGAGACTTTAATAAATGTGGACGAATATATGTCAGACAATGAAAGCATTTATTCTATATGTAGTTTTGAAGCAGTAGAAAAAGAAGATCAAGAAATAAATGAAGAAGTAGACAAATTTATTAATACATTAGGAACAGAAGATAATTTTGAAATACTAGACAATAATGACTTTACCTCTTTAATGAATACTCTAGATCAGACATCTATAAATTGTAAACATAATTTTGAAGAACATAAAGGAATAGACAGTAATCAGTGTTTTATATGTAGATGGTATCCAAGTAAGAATAAAAGAGCTAAATGTAGTAAGTGTTATGTAGAAGGATGTATAGATTGCATAAAAAACAAATTACCGAATAATATATTTAAATCTGAAAGGCTAGTCATCCCAGAATCAATTCCTCAAAACATAGATGAAGAACCTCTAACACAAATAGTTCAAAGACTTATATGCAAACTAGCAGAAATAGATATGAGGTTTACCAATAAAGGAATAGAATTAGAACAGAGAATAGAAAAACTAGAAAAAGGAAAAAGAATGATAAATCTTGAACATGAAGAAGAATTAATGAATACTACAGAAAACTTTAAAGAATTAATTTGTAATGAAGATAAAAACATTAGTACTATTCAAGTTTTAGTCAGATTAACTATAGGAAATTATGAGGTAGAAACAAAGGCCATAATAGACTCAGGATGTACAAAAAATATAATTAATAGTAAAATTATACCAGACTATTTAGTTAAGAAAATGGTACTCCAAGAATCCATGCAAATGGATGAAAGTTTCAATAGTTATAATAAATACATACCCCATAGTACGATAAGTTTTATTAATACATGTGAAGTTTTTTATAAACCTAGTTATAAATTAGAATAAATATGGGTAAGGAAATTAAAAATTCGAACAGATTTAGTATTAGGATTAGATTTTTTATTAGGAAAAAATGGAAGTTGTTTATTAACTAGGGACGAAATTTTTCTTTCTAAAGAAACCACTTATACCCCAGTAGATCTAGAAAAACGAACAACTCAAGCTAGACATAAACTAGATAAGACATCAAACCTTAAAATCATAGAAATAAAAGATAAAATATGTAGTAAATGAGACAAATGCACATGTAATCAATTAATACAAGAACAAATTAACGAAATAGAAGAGGATCAAATACCAGAGGAATATAGTTTAATAGAAATTAATAATGATTTTTATAATTTTCAGAAAGGAATTCAGCAAATAGGAATAATTAGACATCAAGAAGATCTAGATAAAGTAATACAGTTGTTAGATAAAATAGAAATTATAGGAGAAAAACCTCTAACCCACTAGAACACAAATCAGATTATGTGTAAGTTAGAAATAAAAAATAAAGAATTTACCATTAAGACAGCACCAATAGAAGCCACAAATCAAGACTTAGAAGATTTTAAAATACAAATAAAAGAATTGCTAGAATTAGGAGTAATTAGAAAATCAATATCCAGACATAGATCAACTACTTTTATGGTTAGAAACCATAGTGAGCAAGTTAGAGGAAAGGCCAGAATGGTCATAAATTATAAAAGACTTAATGATAATACCGAAATGGATGGATATAAATTATCAGACAAAACAGAATTAATAAATAGAATACAAGGTAGAAAAGTTTTTAGTAAGTTCGATTGTAAATCAGGCTATTGGCAAGTCAAGATGCATCCAGACAGTATTGAGTGGACGGATTTTTACTGTCCTGAAGGACATTTCGAGTGGTTAGTAATGCCATTTGGACTAAAAACTGCCCCACCAATTTTTCAACGAAAGATGGCTAATATTTTTGGAAATTATAAACATTTTATTTTAGTTTATATAGATGATATTTTAGTCTTTAGTAATAATATGTAGGAACATTTGGGACATCTGCAAAAAGTATTTAATTTATTTTTAGAAAATGGTTTAATAATAAGTAAGAAGAAAATGGAATTATGTAAGACATATATAAATTTCTTAGGTATAACTATAGGGGAATGAAAAATAAAATTACAACCCCATATAGCAAAAAAGATATTAGAAATGCCAGATAGACTAGAAAAGACTAAAGAATTACAAAAATTTTTAGAAATGTTAAATTATGCTAGACGTTTTATTAAAGATTTAGGAAAAGTCGCAGGACCTCTATACGCCAAAATTGGCTCTACAGTACAAAAATATTTTAATACAGAAAATATTAAATTAGTTAAAAAATTAAAAGACATGGTTAGAAATATTCCAGATCTAGAACTACCTCTAGAAACAGATTATTTAATTATAGAAACAGATGGTTGTGATTCAGGTTGGGGAGCGATCCTCAAAGCAAGACCCAATAAATATAGTACTAAAAAAGAAGAAAAGATATGTGCTTATAATAGCGGTCAATATAAAGAAAAAGGCCAACGAAGTGGTATAGACTCTGAAGTATTAGCTATAATATATGGTTTAAATAACTTTAGAATTTATATTATTAATAAACTTGAAATATTAGTTAGAACAGATTGCGAAGCGATAGTAAAGTTTTATCAGAAAATTGCAGGAAAGCATAGTAGTACAAAAAGATGGTTAAATTTCATAAACGAAACATCAATTTATAATTTGAAATTTGAACATATTAAAGGAATAGATAATATCTTAGCAGATCAATTAAATAGATTAAATTTAAAAGCTTGATTAAGAAATATATGGAATTAACAGTTTTCCATTTTTAGCATGTATGCAGGAAAAGACCAAGGTAAAAAGCCAGCAGACTCATCTTCAGACTCTTACTTAGAGGCGTTCCTCAGACAAACTCATTTCACACCGCTAAGTGGTCCGGACGGTCTAAGAAACAAACTTTTTGATAGACTGTTTTTTGAAACACAAAGTCTAATTGCTTACCCAGACTCAAATTTAACTTTTAGACAAAAAAGGAATCTATTATCGATAGAACACAAAAGTGTCTACTTGACAATTTATGGATCTCGTATAATAAGAATCCAAGAGACAATGCTTATTTCATTTCTGTTTTAAATTCGCTAACTCATTATTTTATAGAAAGAAATCAAGAGAAGAATTTTAAATTTTATACAGTAACCAGAGAAAAAAAGACAGGTGTTTTTCAGACCTGAAAACAAGTGGTTGAGGTAATTACAGATTACCCTGTGCCAATATACAAATGTTTCAATAACTTTCAAGAAGCCTTAGAATTTGCCAGAAAAAATATAGGTCCAAATTTCTTTATTACCCAGAATTAAAAGATTCTAGCCAAAATATTTCATATATAATCCCAAACAACAAATGTCAAATTAATTTTTGTGACCATTGTGAGACCATGACAAGAGCTTTTCAAAAACTCAATCAAAATAATGACACATTAACCAAAGATAACCAAAAAATTTTAAGACAAAATCAAATTTTGCAAGACCAAATTTATATTCTCCAGGACACTTTAAAACAAACCCAAATTTTCTCTCAGAATTCGAGTTCTCCATCTCCAAAAATGGATGAGATGGGTTTACAATCCCCTCTGAATGTAAATAAATTCACTACACTGGATAAAAGTGTAGCTAGTCCGGTTCAAACGGCAACCGGTAAAGACATATCAAGTCCGTTGATGGCTAACACTTTGCCAAAAAGTGTAAGAAGACTACCGTCAAGTTTCAAACTGCAGACCCTTACTAAGAATAAAGATGCTAGTTCTAGTTCTAAGCCAGTAAAAGGTTTCAAATTAAATAGAAGAACTATTAAAAAAGATGTTAAAGATTTTTAGAAAAATTATTGGAGATACAGTTAGACAATTTCTACAGAAAGACCGTAAAGAGATGAATAATCCTAGCCCAAGTCCCGAAGATCAGTCAGATAATGATATGTTAGAACAATTATATGGTGGACAATTTGCTTAAGATCCAAATGAGGATGATGACTCAGGGATGTCATTCGATAGCACTGCATTACATAATTTAGACACCTAAGTATGAATAAAAGATAAGTCATAAGACAAAGTTGAAAGTAGACTATAAAGATATTCAGAAATAACGACAAAGATGCCAAGACAAGCACTACAAGAGATGCCAAGACAAGCACTACAAGACAAAGGGAAAGTAATAAAAGCATTGGATGAAAGTGGAAGAAAGAAAAGAATCACAAGGACAACAATTTCAAAAGACCATGTGACGATGAGGACCAGAGCGCACCCGGCAGGCTGAAGTTGATGTTTTTGGAACTTTTTTATAATCTCATTTCAAATTCGGAGCTCAAATTCGACTTTCAGATTCTATAAATACCCTCATTCTATGTAAATACAAGTAGAGTGAAAAGAAGAGAGAAGTGTGAGACATTTGAGTTTCTTTGTGCAAGTTTTCTCTTTGAGTGTTCTTAGTGAAAATTCTTTTGTAAAAAAAAAAAAAGAGTGTGTATATAAAAATTAGAGTGTGAAATTTTTTCAAGTTCAGCTTTTTTAGGAGCAGTTTGGGGACTCACGAAAGGAAAACCTATCTAAATATTTCATGTAAAATCTATCTCTCTCAGCATTGTAAATTATGTTTTTTATGAAAAATTATGTTTATATGCATGTTAATATGTGTTAATTAAAACTTTTATAAGCATTTCCTTAATTATTAAGTTATTCAAAGTAGTGGTTATCATCTTAACTGTATAACATCCTCTATGGATTAGCTTATAAAGTCCTAGGAACCAAAAAGACATCATTAAGGCAAGAAATCGTTGGTATGTCTAAAATTCAGGGTGGAGCTAAAGACGATTGATGTTATGCTAAATGTTAAGAAGAAGAGATGAACTGGATAAACTAGTAATTTAAGGAAATATTTTGAATCTGATTAACTTCATGAAAAAATTATTAAACTTGTTTTAGCAGTTGTTCTCTTCATTAAGCTGTATAATATCCCCTATGGATCAGCCTGTAAATTTCTAAGAACAAGATATCTGGGGTGTGGCTGGAGACGCTGGATATTATGGTAAAGGCTAAGAAGAAGATACGAACAGTCAGATGAGACAATCACTCAGAAGTTAAAAAAAAAATTATAATTAAGAGAGAGAGACGATCAAAACATGAAATATTACTAGATTAGGGAGTACTGAGTAGAATTTTACAAACATAAGAAAGAAATTCTTAAAATAGCAACTCCTTTCTATTTACACCATTGAAATACCTGTTGAAAATCTATCAAGGTATATATATATAAAAACCAGAAAAACATAAACTAACTAGAAAATCTCAACAATGGACTTTCTTTCAAATAAGCGAACAGTCCAAGACAACAGACCAAGCTTCTCAGAAAATAGAATAAGCAATAATATAATTTCTAGAATGTTATCTAAAGGCAATCAAATATAGAAGAAAATCAAGAATTAAATTAAATCATAGACATAGATAGAGATTTGCAAATTTTCCAACAAAATCAACTTAAATTATTAAATCCTAAGACATTATATGTAAAACATTCCTCTAAAAATAATCAATTATACAGACACTATAGAGAAGAACAGATATCAGCAATATGAAAAGACTTTGCAAACCTAAATTTAGTAAACTTAGCTTTCATAAAGACGGTCAAAAATTTCAAAAGTATGTTAGTGCATATGGGATTAATAATTGTAGGAATAAAAGGATTAACTAGAAAGAATTTAAGATCCAAAGTTCTATTTGTAGTATACGATGATAGATGGTTAGATTTAAAGAAATACATAATTGGCTTAACCGAAGTAAACATGACAAATAATGGAGAAATTGTTTATATTAGCTCAGACTTTTTAATAAATTTAAAAGAATTTGGCAAACATATTAAAATAGGTATCCAGACTAAAGGATATGAAGAAATGAATAATGGAAATAATTTATTAATGTATGTAGGATTTATTGAAAAAATGACTTTAAGCAGTAACACAAAATTTAAACTCCAAGTAAATGATATAGTAGAAATAATGGATAATAAAGGAATAAAATTAATAAAATCAATAAAAATAAATCCAGAAGAATATGCAGGATTAGAATGGAATTTAGATAAACTAAGTAAACCCAAAGTATTTGCTCCAGAGCAACATTTGATGTATACTAGCTCAAAAGGTAAGACATCGATTAGGTTTACAGACTATAATTATACAAGTCAAAAAGAATTGGATTATAATGAAACTGAAAGTACCATAGACACAGAACAAGAGGAACTTATGAATATAGAATTAATACAAGAAGGATATGAGGTAGAAAAAGTTATAGACGAAGCAAAAAGACTTTACCAAGAGAATAACCATACAATTTTTAAATGTAGAGGATGTAAAAAAGGTAAAATGGATATAATGAAAACAATAGAATATTTTAGAATATGCCAAGACAGAGATGATAATTTAGCATATAGAATAGAAGAATCAGAATACATAAGTGACGATAAAATAGACACTTTGTCCATAACTAGTTATACGGAACTAATGGAAGAAGCAACTAGTTCACATAGTGCTAGTCCTTTCCAAAGGACCAGTGCAGCCCCTAGTATTAACTATAGTACAGATAATCTGCCGTCTTAACTTATCTAAGTCTTTTATATTTTTTATATTAAATTTATTTTCTAGTAATCTTTTCTTTTTTATAGCTACTTGTCTAATTTTATATTCTTTATATAAATGTCAATATCTATACCTTATATTTTTAAAGGAATGATGTCTTTTCATAGGTTATTTATTCCAAAAATTTTTCACTCTGATACCAAATATATGGACTCTTAGATATGTAGTGTATATGTAGTATATGGGTATGTAATACTGAAAATAGTAAAAATACAGTAAATACAATAAATACTACAAATATACAAAAAAATACAGTAAAATCAGTAAATACAGTAAAAACGGTGCAAAATAAAAACAGTAAAAATGGTAACAACAAAAAAAGTAAATACTACAGTAAACACAGAAAATCAAAAAAAACAGAAAACACAGAAAATACAGAAGAAACAGAAAATATAAATAAATACAGTAAATAAAATATAATACAAGTAGTATTAACTACCAAATATAATACACTTAGATAAAATAATGTGATATGTATAGTAGTAATAAATATAAATAAAGTAGTATAATATGTATAAAGTAGTAATAAATATAAAATATAGGAATATAATAATATATAATTGTGAGAAATATAGGAAAAAAATATTATTGAATTGTTGTTGTGTCTACATTATTACATTGAGACCCTATTTATAAACACTAGAATACAATCCTTTATCAAATAGGATACTATTTACTATTTCTGTTCCTATTTGTATTCATATTCTTATTCTAAATAGGATTGTATAAACCTATTCCTATTCTAATAGGACTGTGTAAAGCAATTTCTATTCTAATAGGATTGTATAAACCTATTCATATTCTAACACTCCCCCTCAAGCTAGTGCATACAATTCATGTACCTAGCTTGTTACATATGTAATTAATGCGAGGACCAATGAGGGGCTTGGTGAGATATCTGCAAGTTGATCAGTCGACTTCACAAAATTGACAGTCAATCTCAATGTGCTTGTCTTCTTATTAAATATTGGATTTGATGCATAATGTCGATAAAACACAGAGTGATTTACAGTGTTGAACTTTTCAAATCAAACTTGCAAAGACTATTTCAGACCATAGAGTGACTCACATATTCGACATACAAGGCCACTAAACTCCCCTTGAGCAACAAAGTGCTCAAAATCTAGTATTAAGTGTATGGATCATGTTGGAATTAGATGAGTCGATATTAAACAAGTCACCAAAAAACTGGCTGAAACATGCTCATATGCCGGAGTATTAGATTGAATGGCTAAAAGTAGTCACAA
The DNA here is from genome assembly GCA_035578085.1 of Solanum pinnatisectum. Taxonomy (NCBI): domain Eukaryota; kingdom Viridiplantae; phylum Streptophyta; class Magnoliopsida; order Solanales; family Solanaceae; genus Solanum; species Solanum pinnatisectum. The sequence continues at coordinate 36,027,481 of CM069078.1, forward strand.
TCTAAGAAATAAAATTATATAGGTAGGGTTAGAATGATGTCACGACCCAACTAAAATAGAAATTATATAGATAGTTCGAATTGATGGAACGACCCCATTGAAAAAGAGAAATAATATGGGTAGGGTCGGAATGATGGCACGACCTTGCTGAAAAAGAAAAATTATACGGGTAGGGTTGGAATGATGGTACAACCCCACGCAAATCAGATTTGACGAGTCACCGAAAAGACACATTATGCAACTCAGATATGAGAAAATAGTTCAAAAAAATCCACGGTACTACACAAATTATATATGAAAAGTAGTCCGGAGAGATGCACGGTGCTACGCAAATCAGATATGCAAAAAAAATATAGTCACCGAAAGGATGGCACGGTGTTACACTAATTATATATAAAATAGTAGTCACTGGAATGATGGCACAGTGCTACACAAACTAGATATGAAAAAGTAGTCAACAGGAAGATCGCACGGTGCTACACAAATTAAATATGAGAAAAGAGTCACCGGAAAGATACACGGTGACCCAACTTTTGTTAACATAATCGTTGACCGGACGGGCGACATATATGGATAATAGCCGCCCGCCGGCAGCGTAAGCTTTTTGATTGTTTACCAAGATCGTAAAGGCTCTGATACCATGTGAGAAATATAGGAAAAAAATATTATTGAATTGTTGTTGTGTCTACATTATTACATTGAGACCCTATTTATAGACACTAGAATACAATCCTTTACCAAATAGGATACTATTTACTATTTCTGTTCCTATTTGTATTCATATTCTTATTCTAAATAGGATTGTATAAATCTATTCCTATTCTAATAGGACTGTGTAAAGCAATTCCTATTCTAATAGAATTGTATAAACCTATTCATATTCTAACAATAATAAAATAGTATATTAAGATAAGTAGAAATATATATATATATATATAATATTATATTATATAGTAAGTAGAATTATATATATTATATAACATAAAAGGCACGTATGAAAATATATTATTACAAGTATGGGAAAGGAATATAATATTATATATATATGTTAGGTATGGTAGTAAGTAGTAGTAATATGGGAAAGTATATTATATAATATAAGTAGTAACTAATATAAGTAGTACTTAGTATAAAAATTATATATTTAAGAAGTCAAAAATAAATATATTCGTGTTTATGCTTTGTTTCAAATATATTGTAAATTCTACTCAGTACTTTCTCTCTCTTATAGTTAAATCCTGCTAATTTATGACTTAGTTCCCTATTTTTCTCATGTTTTATCTTGATTTTTTATTTTTTATTTTTGTTTTGGTTTATTTAGTTCATATCTTCTTCTTAACTTTTGTTCTTAACAATTTCATCTTTAACCACACCCCGGACGTAAAGACTGGCAACAAATTAGTCCTTTTATCAAGCGGACTATAAAAGCCAAGAATCCTAGAAATTTACAGATTAATTCATAGTCATTATTAAGAGGTTAAGAAGATAATCATATACTAAGGGTAAATTTTTAACACATCATATGTACAACACTTTACATTAAAAGAACAATTTAAAAAATAACATAAAAGGATAAAGTAACATAACATTTAACATATTTTTTGGGGGGAATTTAAGAAACTAAATATCATAAAAACTTACATGATTAACAGAGAGAGGTTTCCCTTTCGGGAACGCCCGAAGGACTTTGAAAAAGCTTCAAAAACTTTTACACACACACTTATTTTTATTTCACAAACTTTAATATGCAAAAGAAGATTTTTGGTACATAAAAGATTATGGAGGGAGGATGAAAGTTGGGCGTTTCTTACTTTCTCTCACTCTGATTTTTTTCACACTTTTTTCTTTCGTTCCATCTTTTTCTCTCATTTACTGCCTTCTTATATAGGCAAAGAAAATTTCTAGAAGACTCTTCTAGACTGGCTACGTGGCCTTAATTATTAATGGCCGACAACTTGATAAGATTTCTTTAATAATGCAGGTCGGGTACTCATTGAGTCCCATCGTCACATGCATTATTAAGTTCATCTTTTGACTTATATTACAGACTCAAATATTCTACCGACGCATGCTATGTCAACAGTTTTTCCCTCTTTTGGAGGATAGTGATAAAGTGACAACACACCCATTTTTACAGGACACGTAGTGGGTATTTCCACCTAATACTCTTATATACTAAATATTACAAAACACGTAATGAGCAGCCCCACCTATTAATATTAATTTTTCTTCTTTAGTCTTCTTGTTCCCATCTTGCTCCAATGACTTTTTGTCAATTTTTATCAACTTTTTATTTTATCTTGCCAACTTTGCCAACTTTTCGTATGACTTGTCTTGATATTCTTGACTTTGTATCCATCTTACTATGACTTTGTATCCATATTACTATGACTTTTTTTGCCATTCTTGTATTTTGTATGTAACTTGTCCATGGTACATCTAGTTTAGTTGTAGGTAATGAATTCTTTGGAATATAAAATGGTTAAGTGTCTAAGTTGTGTATTGCAATAGTATGAGAAAATGGCCAAATGACCCCCCAATCTATAACCGGATTTTCAACTACACACTTATACTTCACGGGGGTCCTATTACCCCCCTGAGCTATTTTAAAGTGGAATAAATAACCCCTCAAGTGCTGAGTTGGCATAGAGAGTGTATTTCATTCTCTTTGAGAGAGTGAGTTGCCTATTTTATTAATTTTCCATTTTTTTTTCTAATTTTCTTTTTTCTTTCTCTTTCTTTCTTCTTATTTATCTATACAATTATACATTTTTCACTATTATCATTGTTGAAGCTTTTTCAATAGATGTTTGCCTAGTAAATTTTTTTTTTTTTTAAAACATACCCATTAATTAACTTTTTTTAAAGTGATGGATTCAAGAGTAACAAGATCAAAGTGAAGTAATTGAATATTTAAAAATATTTTCAAACTTAATAAAAGAAACTAAAACAAAACAATTTCTTCTACATTTTAAAAGAAGGATTTTACATGTTCTCCTAAAATTCGTGAAGAATCAAAATCAAAAACTCAAATTATAAATTAATCATGAAAATTTTAGAGGGAGAAATAATAAAGAATTGGGAAGAGAGAGAGGTTTCTCAAATTGGTGTTACAAATTGATCTTCTCATTCGAGATTATTTTGAGCTGTCAGCGTAATCTTCACGGGATGAATCTGATCTCGAATGTTCATGACCTATTTAATTTGTATCTGAAATTGTCTAAGGAAGAAAATCGAACGAAATGTAAAATAATGTGGAAAAATTGTTGAATTAGTTGGATGAAAAATTTGATTAATTAGGACCACTATCTTCTAGACTCTAGAGATTCGGAGTAGATGAAAATGTGAGTTGAATTTTTATTTCTATAAAATGTTAGAGATATAAAAATTTATTGAGGTAAAAAATGGTGTTTAGTATAGTTAGGGTTGAAGAAATGATTGGGGAAGAAAGAAAGAGGAAGGAGGAGAACTTTTTTTTTTTAAAAAATCATTAAATGGTGAAATACACGTGTCAAGTGCGCGTATTTCACCACAAGATAGATGTCTGGTAATGACATTTCAGGGAGGAAATAATTCCACTTTAAAATAGCTCAGGGGGGTAATAGGACCCCCGTGAAGTATAAGTGTGTAGTTGGAAATCCGGTTATAGATTGGGGGGTTATTTGGTCATTTTCTCCAATAGTATCAAAACTCATGCCTGAGTCATCATCTTTATAAGGGTCTTGTGAGTCTTGAATATTATTTATCTGTTCTTCGTCTGATAATACAGGACTGTGAATAGTGTCTTTTGAGCCATTACTTGGGCTGAGAATGTCTTTGATAATATGTTTGTCTTGGCTTTTGTCTCGAAATTATTTTTCTAAAGTTTGCTTAATTATTTTTTTTTAATTTTTAATTTTTTTTTCTTTTTTAATAATTCATTTTTTCTTAATGTGTCTTTTTGAAAGTATTTAGGTAATCTTCTTCGTGAGGAAGAAGACTCCTCTATTTTACTTTTTGGCAAAGTGACAGCCATTAACGGGTTTGATAAGTCTTTACCGGTCATCATTTGAATCGAACTAGCTGTATCCTGCTCCGATACAGTAGAGTTCTTAGCATTAAGAGGGGGAATGCACACCCATCTCATCCATTTTTAGAGATGGAGAACTCATGTCTTCTTTCCCGATAGTATTGTCTGTTTTTGGCTGAGTATTACTTTCTGCTCTTGGCGAGTATTTGCTCTGAAATGTCTCGAGTTGTTTCGCTAGTCTCATATTTTCTTGAATAAGGATCTCATTTTTAGCATTGAGTCTCTTGAAACCCTCAGTCATAACAGAAGAATGATCACAAAATATTACTTTGTCTGAATCTTTTTGGATATTGTATTGAGGTATTTGGTTTTGGCTCTGTCTAAGAGCTGGTGAAATATAATAATTAGGCTCAAGTATTCCTCTTGCATAGTCTAAAGCTTCAGTAAAATCATTAAAATCTTTAAAAAGTGGGTTTTTTTATTTCATTTATAGAATCTATTACTTCTATCCAAGTTTAAAAAATACCTTTGATTTTACCATGTATGACTACATAATATTTAAATTTATTGTCTCTATTTTTGTCTGAAAAGTATTGACATAAAGCATTAGAAGCTGCTATAAAATACTTAGTGTCTTTTTTATTGTATGCAATCCACAAGTTATCTATTAAACATTGTTTAGTCTTATCTAAATTACAGTCTGGAGCTATTCTAAATGATAAATTACACTTAGGATATGAGATTAAATTATACGTACCAAAATAAATTCTCTCCATTAAGTTGTCTGTTGTACTTATTGGTCTGAAATTTTGTCTTCCTAAGAACTCTACTGTATCGGAGCAGGATACAGCTAGTCCGATTCAAACGGTGACCGATAAAGACTTATCAAACCCGTTAATGACTGTCACTTTGCCAAAAAGTGAAATAGAGGAGTCTTCTTCCTCACGAAGAAGATTATCTAAATACTTTCAAAAAGACACATTAAGAAAAAATGAATCATTAAAAAAGAAAAAAAATGAAAAATTAGAAAAAATAATTAAGCAAACTTTAGAAAAAAATTTTCGAGACAAAAGCCAAGACAAACATATTATCAAAGACATTTCAGCTCAAGTAATGGCTCAGAAGACACTATTCACAGTCTTGTATTATCAGACGTAGAACAGATAAATAATATTCAAGACTCACAAGACCCTTATAAAGATGATGACTCAGGCATGAGTTTTGATACTATTGCATTGCACAACTTAGACACTTAACCATTTTATATTTCAAAGAATTCATTACCTACAACTAAACTAGATGTACCATGGACAAGTTACATACAAAATACAAGAATGGCAAGAAAAATCATAGTAATATGGATACAAAGTCAAAGTAAGATGGATACAAAGTCAAGAATATCAAGACAAGTCATACGAAAAGTTGGCAAAGTTGGCAAGATAAAATAAAACGTTGATAAAAATTGACAAAAAGTCATAGGAGCAAGATGGGAACAAGAAGACTAAAGAAGAAAAATTAATATTAATAGGTGTGGATGCCCACTACGTGTCTTGTAATATTTAGTATATAAGAGTATTAGGTGGGAATACCCACTACGTGTCCTGTAAAAATGGGTGTGTTGTCACTTTATCACTATCCTTCAAAAGAGGGAAAAACTGTTGACATAGCACGCGTCGGTAGAATATTTGAGTCTGTAATATAAGTCAAAAGATGAACTTAATAATGCATGTGACGATGCGGCTCAATGAGTACCTGACCTGCATTATTAAAGAAATCTTATCAAGTTGTCGGCCATTAATAATTAAGGCCACGTAGCCAGTCTAGAAGAGTCTTTTAGAAATTTTCTTTGCCTATATAAGAAGGCAGTAGATGAGAGGAAAAGATGGAACGAAAGAGAAAAGTGTGAAAAAAATCAGAGTGAGAGAAAGTAAAAAACGCCCAACTTCCATCCTCCCTCCATAATTTTTTATGTACCAAAAATTCTCTTTTGCATATTAAAGTTTGAGAAATAAAAATAAGTGTGTTTGTGTGTAAAAGTTTTTGAAGCTTTTTCAAAGTCCTTCGGTGGCTCCCGAAAGGAAAACCTCTCTCTGTTAATCATGTAAATTTTTATGATATTTAGTTTCTTAAATTTCTCCCAAAAAATATGTTAAATGTTATATTACTTTATCCTTTTATGTTATTTTTTAAATTGTTCTTTTAATGTAAAGTGTTGTACATATGATGTGTTAAAAATTTACCCTTAGCATATGGTTATCTTCTTAACCTCTTAATAATGACTATGGATTAACCTGTAAATTTCTAGGATTCTTAGCTTTTATAGTCCGCTTGATGAAAGGACTAATTTGTTGCCAGTCTTTATGTCCGGGGTGTGGTTAAAGATGAAATTGTTAAGAACAAAAGTTAAGAAGAAGATATGAACTGGATAAACCAAAACAAAAATAAAAAATAAAAAATCAAGATAAAACATGGAGAAAATAAGGAACTAAGTCATAAATTAGCAGGATCTAACTATAAGAGAGAGGAAGTACTGAGTAGGATTTACAATATATTTGAAACAAAGCATAAACACGGATATATTCATTTTTGACTTCTTAAATATATAATTTTTATACTAAGTACTACTTATATTAGTTACTACTTATATTATATAAAATATTTTCCCATATTACTACTACTATACCTAACATATATATATAATATTATATTTTTTTCCATACTTGTAATAATATATTCCCATACGTGCCTTTTATATTATATAATATATATATAATTATACTTACTATATAATATATTATATATATATATATATATATATATATATATATATATATTTCTACTTATCTTAATATACTACTTTATTATATATTATTATATTCCTATACTTTATATTTATTACTACTTTATACATATTATACTACTTTATTTATATTTATTGCTACTATATATACAACATTATTTTATCTAAGTGTATTATATTTGGTAGTTAATACTACTTGTATTATATTTTATTTACTGTATTTATTTATATTTTTTGTTTGTTCTGTATTTTCTGTTTTTTCTGGTTTTCTGTGTTTACTGTAGTATTTACTGTTTTTACTGTTTTTAGTTTTCACCATTTTCTTGCTTTTTCTTGTATTTGATTTTATCAGATTTTCAGATATTTATAGTATTTCTTTGTATTTCTTGTTTTTACTATTTTCAGTGTTACATACCCATATACTATATATCTAAGAGTCCATATATTTGTTATCAGAGCGAGAAATTTTTGGGATAAATAGCCTATGAAAAGACATCATTCCTTTAAAAATATAAGGTATAGATATTGGCATTTATATAAAGAATATAAAATTAGACAAGTAGCTATAGAAAAAAAAAGATTACTAGAAAATAAATTTAATATAAAAAATATAGAAGACTTAGATAAGTTAAGCTTAAGTGACCCAGAAATTATTAGCAATACTAGGTGGGATATATCAAGTTACGATATTGACATATATTGGTGTAATAAAAGAATACAGTTGATAAATAAACGTATTAAAAAAGAAGCAATTTTGTTAGGCTAATTAATGCAAACCATAGCAAGAAGCTATATAAAGTAACTCAGTGGCTCAGAGAAGAAAAATACCATAAAACATACCTTTTAGACAGAGAATTAGAACTAAGAAAACAAATAACCTTAGAAGACTCATATTATGACATAAAATATCTAAATAGAGAATTAGAATATACTGAAAGACAAGTTATAAACTCCGAAAGAAGAATAAAAATATATAAGAAAACACTTAACAATATACAATTTGGATAATATACATGCCTCTAGAATATATTAAAAGAATAAGATTAAGATATAGTTGGCTTCACAAAGAAATACAATATAAGGTGGAACTTAAACATAATCTAAAAAGATCAATAGAATTTTTAACCTGGATAGAAGCAGAGTTAGAAAAAGAACGAATAAGCGAATTTTTAATCTGGTCAAAAGAAGAATTAGCTAATGAAGAGATACCTAAAACTTATACAATAGATTTTTTGAATAAAGAAAAAGCTAAAGTAATAAAAGAAATTAATTATATAAAATTAAATATTAAAAAAGCTAAAGTAATAAAAGAAGGGCTTAATGTCCAAGTCTGAAATAATAACTTTATACATGGAGGAAGCAAAGAAAGACTTGATGAAGAATCTAGATATAGAAATCGGAGATGATATGTCAATGACGTCGGCCAGTCATACAAACAATGATGATGAAATGTGCTTGGCAGGAGAAGGCCAAAGTGAAGATGAAGAAATTGATATTGACGCTCTTTTCATGAAGTTTAAAGAGCAAGTAGAAGAATCTTCTTCAGACAAAGCCAAATGCAAAGGCAAGGAAAAGATATGAAGACAAATGCAGAAAATGTCAATAAACTTTAATAAAGTTGTTATCTTTAATAAAGATATGTAATCTTTAATAAAGATAGATAGTGGTCATTTAAAGTTTGTCGGCCACATGAAAGTTGTGTGACGGCCATAGGGGTGTGTCGGCCTTATCTCTTTATTATTGGCCAATGTAAAGTGTGTGGGCTATTGTATTTTTACATTTTTACCCTTCTAGACCTCTATATAAGGAGACTTGTGTTTTAGTTTGGAGGCAGGTTTTAGAAACCCCTCTCTCTCTCTATCTAAAAATACTCTATTGTAAAATATTCAAAGTTTGAATAAAAGTTTTCCAATTTGGTTTGCATAATTTTGGAGTTCATCTTCAGGTACTGTTTCTTTTATTTTCCTTTTAATTATTTCTTCTTTGATATAGCCTAAATGATAGGCTAAATTGTTGTGTTGAACTATGTCATACTAGATTATTATAATTATATGGCAAAGTAACTGTGAAAGATGGTTTGAATGGCCGAAATTAAGGTCTAATTAAAGGAAATTTTAACATAGTATTAAAAGACTATTACGTTGATCCGTTGGATTATCTTGTAAAAAGGATGGATCCGGATGTATCCGTTGGATTATCCTGTGTTGTGGGCGGACCCGGTAGAAGACCGTTGGATTACCCTGGGGCGGACTCGGATACGGTGAAAGTCTTTGAGGTACTATGTTGAAAATTCCTTAAATTAGTAAAAGACCCTTACAGTAGGCTGGGCGATCGGTTATATATGGTATCAGAGCCATGGAATTATAGTAATTATAGGTGGTAGAGTTCAACACTTTTTAAGTATGAATATCATAAAGAAGAAGTCTACTGTTAAAAACAGTAGAAAAGAAGAATATGATATACCTCAACAATTGGATTTACTCAATAAATGGACTATTCCTAAAATATCTCCCAGAATTATATATCAAATGGAAACTTTTGAGAAACTTGGTTTAAAACAAGTGGTTAAAACCATTGAAGAAACTATTACCATTGATAATGATCATCAGACTTTTAGACTTATATCTGAATCTGATCTAGCCCCTTATAGGGAAATTTATAGATTTATGCATATTGACTTAGTACAGGTGGCGTTTAAACCACTTACTTTGCGTGGACTACCTAAAAGTTTTATAGCAGCTTTACGTGATGGTAGAAATCATAATTGGAAAAAGTCTCTTATAGGGACTGTTCAAACTAGTCTAGTTTATGGACCAGTTTATTTTAATGCATATCCTAATTTGCAGATTTCTTTGCAGGATGAGAATTCATTAAGTTCTCTTATGTTAAATGTTAAACTTCATGGTTATGATTATATGCTTGGCACTGAAGTGGTGTGTATTTGTTATAGAATTTATTATAAATTATTGCATACTTTAAATCCTATGTGCAAAGTAATTGATTTTAAAAATGAAACTATTTTGATAGAAACTAATTTTGAAAAGTCTAGAGTAGTTACTCGAAGACCAATTAAGTGGAAAGAAATTGATTTCCCACAAGAATAGGTTATTGAGGGAGCTACTCCTCATAAAAATAATATAAATGAAGAAATTTCAGAAATTGAACAGTTAAATGATGGAACTGTTAAAATAAAGTTTTCTGATTTTATGTCTAATAATAAAATTAAAAATGGGAGCATGTCTTCTAGAATCACTAGATCTAATTCTTCATATATATCTCCCTTTGACTATATTGTGCAGGTACCATCTAGAGCCTCTACTTCTCAAATTAGAGAAAATTATAGATGTGAAAATATAAAAACTGATAAAGATAATATTGCCAGACCTAGCTCAGATTTAGATATAATTGAATCTGAAATGAATTTTCCAGATGGGTTGAATACATAAAATTGTTTTATGATGACTGACAAACCTATTGATTTTAGTCATGGTTTTCAGGCAAGAAAAGAGATTGCTAAGGAATTTCAAAAATCCAAATGGAAACCTTTTAAAAAATGATTTTTCAAAAATTTTAATAAAGAGGAACAATTTCAATTTCAAGAAGAATTTTATAGAGATCTTATTGAATCAGGAACAAAGAATTTAATTCCATTCGTTCCATGGTTTATGTGTAAACATGTTTATAACTACATATCTATGTTGGAAAAATATTTTACTCCAAGTAATGAAGAAATTATGAAATCAGTATTTCCGCCATTACAATCTTTCCACATTAATAAAGATGATAAGATTGTCCATTTTAATGTTTTTTCAAAATTATTTGAAAATGATACTGCTTTAATTACTGCTCAGCATGTTAATTTAATGATAAAACAACATAATTATACAAATATTTATATGAGTATGTTAGGTGATCATATAGTATCTTTGCATGAAAAAGTTGATAAACTTTTGTCTCAAATGGCTAATGATAAGAAAGGTAAGAGTATTATTGTTCAACCTAGCATTCAACCTCCCCCAGAAATTGAAGATTTTAAATTAAACGATTTTTCTGATTTAGAAAATTTCCTATAAAAGGCTTTTAAAGGTAATAACCTTAAACCTTTGAAGATGAATAATCTTTCAGGGGAAGAAAGTAGTAGTGTAGGTAATAAGGAATTTTCTGATCAAATTAATAAAATATCAAAAAAATTTGCGAAAAAATCGGTTCAAAGGATGTTTTACTATCCTAGGCCAACCCCTCAAGATATTCTTATAGAAGAACAAGAATATGTGGTAACAAATAGCTATAATGGGAAAGAAATTTATGAATGGAACATAGACGGTTATACAGATAGACAGATTTATACAACTATGCACAGGATGATGATGTATAGTACTATCTGTAAGACTAATAAAAATAGTGATAGGACTATTGCAGAAATGATAGCTGCAGGATTTACAGGCCAATTGAAAGGTTGGTGGGATAATTATCTAACCCAGGCACAAAAAGATAAGATCCTTCAGGCTGTGAAACAGGAAGGCGAAGGAGAAGTTCAAAATTCAGTTTATACACTGGTGTTGAATATTATAGTACATTTTTCAGGGAGATAGTCAGATAATAGTGAAACCATCAGAACTTTATTACAGAATCTAAGGTGTAAAACTCTTACATCTTTTAGACTGTATAAAGATGTTTTCCTTTGCAGGGTTATGGAACTGCCAGAGTGTAATAGCACTCATTGGAAATTCAAATTTATTGATGGATTACCATCCCTCTTTGCTGAAAGAGTAAAGAAGGTCCTGAAAGGTGATGGTCCTAGTATCAATTATGAGAATTATACTTACGGAAAATTAATAAATGCTTGTGTGCAGGAAGGTTTGGCTTTATGTAATGAAATTAAGCTAAATCAGCAGATCAAAAGGCATCGTCTTAATGAAATACAACAGTTGGAAGAATTTTGTGAGCAATTTGCGCTCGATATTCCCAAGCCTGCTTCAAAGGGTAGGAAAAAAAATCAAAAGGAGAAGCATTCTTCTAAAAATAGATCTTCCAAAAAGGATTATAAGGAATGGAAGAGAAAAAGAATAGAGAGAAAAGAAAGAAGGAAGAATGAAAGAAAAAGTGATCATAGATTTTATAAATCTAAACGCAGATATAATAAGTCAGATACTTGCCACAAATGTGAAAGATATGGTCATTATGCAAAAGATTGCAGGGTCAGGGAAAAAATAAGAAACCTTGATGTAGACGATAATATTAAAGAATCTTTATATAAGATCACACTTAATTCTGATTCAGGAAAATCAGATTCAGAATATAGTAGCCAGGAGGATTCTTCTGCAACAAGTGAAGATCTTAAAGCTCTTCACTTGTTGCAGAAGAATCCTCCTGGCTACTATATTCTGAATCTGATGTATAAAATTATTATTTCAGACTTGGACATTAAGCCCTTCTTCATTTGAATTTTTTTTGCAATTTGTTTAAAAGGACTAAGATTATTATCTTGTGACGTAGAAATTTTCTTAACATGATATTTACTAATTGTTTCATTTATTAAATCTAATATTTTCTGGCCATGTATTTTGCCATCAAGTTCCTTGCTTATTAGCTTACTCCAAAACTTTGTATGAAAAGTTCTTTGTAAACACGGAAATCCTTCTGAAGTAGTACTGACTTCCACATTTCATTTCATTATCAATGGGATAGAAAATTCTATAAAAAAGTATATTACAGACATCCCCTCAAAAAAGATATTATCTTTTTCCATGCTTATAAGTTTAGGGGAGATATCTACCCATTCCAAGTATAGCTGCTTGTACTATTCCGATAAAATTTTAATAGATGGACTATATAACATCCACCATTTGCAAAACCAATTTGGAATAGTCTGTGTATAAATATTTGAACAGATCTTTATAAATCATGAATGCTTTTTATTAGCATTCTCATATAATAAAGCTTTATTAAAGCTATCCACATAATTTCAGTAATTATATTTTACTGCAATTTTTGTTCAGGATGGATACAATCGTTTTCCTTTAAAGGACTCATTCCCCATTCTTCTGGAGAAAGAATTCTTTTTATAATCATCTTAGAAAAGTTCTAAACTTTTTTAGTATTAGCAGGATAAAAATGTTGGAATTCAGTTGACCCTGTTGCTGAGAGTATCATCTCATAATGCATTCTGCATTTGTATGCAATCATAGTATAACAGACTGTATCTAAATACCTATTCATTAAGTGCCATGAGTCATCTTTCCATCTTAAATCATGACTTTCTAAAAGAAGTATAACTTCCTTTCTCTCGTTTATATCAAAGACTTCTATATTTTCTTCTTCTGATATTACAGTTGAGTATGTCCTTGGAATATCCTCCTGATTTTGCTTAGATTTTATAAAATCCATGAATTCTTTATATATGGGGTGATTTATATTCAAATCACTTGTATTTGACGAGCTACAAGCTGCCACCGATGTCTAATTACCTATTTGGGCGAGGATATGACCTCCCCTTCCTCTATTGCTTCGTCCTCCACCTCTTCCCCTTGTAGGGGGCCATGAAGGTCTCATGTCTGAAAAGAAAGACATTTATGATTAATTTAAATATTCTCTAGTAAGAAAATCGAGAAGACTATTATCTTCAACTTCTTTATAAACAATATCAAAATCAAATGGTGCTAGTAACTCTTGCCATCTAGCAAACATCTGTTTAGAAACATCATGTTTACAATCTTTATTAAACATAAACTTAGCTGCTTGACAATCAGTTTTTACTATAAATTTCTGATTATAAAGATCACCTTGAAACTTTAAAACACTTTTCACAATAGCTAAGATTTCTTTAGCTACCGTGGCATAATTCTTCTGAGATGGATTCCATTTTTCAGAATAAAATTGTACAATATAATGACGTTTATTATCAGGGCAATACTGAGTAAGAACACCTCCAAATCCTATATCTGAGGCATCCGTTTCCACTGTCTTTTCCCAATTAGGATTTGCCAAAGTAAGACATGAAAGGTTCTTAACTTTATCTTTTATCCTTTTAACAGCTTCAGTATGATCATCTGACCATGCTTTAGGATTTTTCTTAAGCCTATCATATAAAATAGTTGTATCCAGGGCTAAATCATTTATAAAAGGTGCTACATAATTAAGACTGCCAAGAAATCTCTGCAATTGAGTTTTATTAGTAATTTCATCAGGAAATTTAGAAGCAAATTCAATACTTCTATTAATAGGACTAATTTTTCCTTTTTCTATATGATGAGCCAAAAATCTCACCTTCATTTGGAATAAAGTCATTTTTGGTGCTGATATAACTAAACCATTTTGAATAATAATTTTCTTGAATAAATCAAGATGTTTAAAATGAGTTTCTATATTTTATGAAAATACAAGAATATCATCTATATAAACAATGATGAAATTACTATAAGGCATAAAAATATCGTTCATAATTTTTTGAAATTTAGATGGAGCATTTTTTAATCCAAAAGGCATAACGTTTCATTCAAATTGACTCATAGGAACATTAAAAGCAGTTTTAAACCTGTCAGACTCACTTATTTGAATCTGCCAATATCCTGATTTTAAATCAAATTTAGAAAATATAATAGCATCATAAACTCTATCAAGCAAATCTTTTTTATTAGGGATGGGATAGCTAATCCATCTAAGAGCTTTATTAAGCGGCTTATAGTTTATAACCAACCTGGGGGCACCACTTTCTTGCTTAGCATGTTTATTAACATAAAAAGCTGTACAAGACCAAGGTAACTTTGAATGCCTTATAAGGCCTTTCTGCAATAAAGATTCAATTTCTTTTTTACATAATTTCAAATATTTGGAATTCATCTGGCATGGCCTAGATTTAGTAGGAATATTATCCTCATTAAAATCATCTTCATATGAAAGATTAACAACATGCTTTTTGCTATTCTAAAAAGCATTCGGATGATCTCCACAAATATCAAAGGAGAACTGATTTTTTAGAATATCAATCTTTTCCTGTAATTTAGGATTTTGTAAAATAGTGTCAACCTCAATGCTATTGATTTCTCCTTTAATAAGATTCATTTGGTTATTTTTTAAAATCATTTTTGAGGTTAATTCATTTAGAATTCTAGTAAAAGGTTTAGTAATAAATTTTAATTTAAAAGGTTTATTATTTCAAGTACCTATTATTTTTTCATTATCCCAATACGTAAGGGGAAAAATATCATTTATAAAAGGTACTCCTAGAATAATTTGGTTAATAATATCTTTAACCAAAACAAAGCTTTGAGGAACACATTGCTTTCCTTTACAAATAAAAGCCTTAGGTAATTTAAATTCAATATTCATTTTACTGCCATTTGCAGATCTTAGACTATGAGTAGTTTTATGAAAATATCTTGAAGGAATAAGTCCTTCTTGGATACAATTTAAATCTGCCGCACTATCAATTAAAGCAATAAATTCTTTTTTATAATTATAATCTATAAGAAGAGTAAATTTTGTATAAAATTTTTGAGAAGTAAAAGCTTTTAGATTTTGTAAAAAATCAGCTTTATTATTACCTAAATTTAAATTAGCAAGAAAGTCTAAATTATTAGTTTCTCCTTCTTCTGACGAAGAAGATACTGAGTTATTACTCAAATTACTTCTAATATCCCTACTATCAAGACAATCTTCTATAATGACATTTTTTTCTTTAAGATGCCTAATATCATCCTTGAGATTATTAATCTCTTCTTTCAAATCATTAATAGTAGTAGGAGTACTTATTTTTCTCCTTTCTAATAGCATTTTTTGTACTTCTGCCATGGCATATGCACCTTCTTTAGTTGGTACCTCTTTCTGAATATTATCTTTAGAGGTAGATGCTGTATTACTAATTTTATTTATAATACTTTAATAGATCTAATAATAAATCTTAGCGAAAAAACCCAACAACAAGATCAAATTATAATAAGACTTTTAGAAACTATAGAAGAAGTACAAAATAAGCAATTTAAAATATTAGATAAATTATAAAAGAATTTAGACTTCTTAAAAGTATAAGAAATAGAAATAGATAGAAAAATTCAATATCTAAATACAAAATTTAATTTAGAGAAAATACCTACTAAAATAGAAATAGAAAAATTGGTAAAAGCTATAATAGAAAAACCTAAAGAATTAGAAATTAAAAATACTCAAGTAGCAACAAAAACCATTGAACAAGTAGAAAAAATAAATACTGAAATTAGTCATTTAAAAGAAATAATTATAAGACCAGAAAAGATCTCACTTTCATGAGTGAAGAAGACATAAATTATAAAAAAACATTAGAATATACAACCAACTTCCATCAAGAGCCTATAGGATATTCCAGTCATATTCCGTCAAGCCAAACAGACAAAGTAATCCTAAAACAAAACAATACAATAATAGCATTACTAATAGAATTAAACATAAAAATAGATAAAATATTAAAAGAAAAACAATCTGAACAAATTCATAAAAATACGAAAATAGATGAATTAATTATGCAACTTAAGAAAGTAGAAATAACCCCTAAACAATAAAAACATAAGCTAACTAGAAAACCTCAAAAATGGACTTTCTTTCAAACAAACGAACAACCCAAGAAAGTAGACCAAGTTTCTCAGAAAATAGAATAGAGAATAGCTTGATTTCACGGATATTATCCAGACGATCATCAACTATAGAAGAAAATCAAGAATTAAATGATATTATAGACATAGATAGAGATCTACAGATTTTTAAACAAAATCAACTAAAATTGTTAAATCCAAAAACATTATATAATGTAAAATGTTTTTCTATAGATAATCAATTATATAGACACTATAGAGAAGAACAGCTATCAGCAATAGGAGAAGAATTGACAATTTTAAACCTAGTAAACTCAATTTTCATATAGACTATAAAAAACTCCAGACCGATGCTAATGCATATGAGATTAATAGTAATAGGAATAAAAGGATTAACTAGAAAGAGTCTAGGATCTAAAGTTTTAATTGTATTATACGATGATAGATTGTCAGATTTAAAGAAATCTATAATCGGATTAACCGAAGTAGACATGACAAATAATGGTGGAATATTTTATATAAGCCCAGAATTTTTAATTAATCTAAAAGAATTTGGAAAACATATTAAAATAGGAATACAGACAAAAGGATACGAAGAAATGAATAGTGGGAATAATTTATTAATATGTGTAGGTTTCATAGGAAAAATGACCTTAAGTAGTAATATAAAATTCAAACTTCAAATAAATGATGTGGTAGAAGTAATGGGTAATAAAGGAATAAAACTAATCAAGCCACTAAAGATAAATCCAGAGGAATACGCTGGATTAGAATGGAATCTAGAAAAATTAAGTAAACCAAAAGTATTTGCTCCCGAGCAACATTTAATTTATACCAGTTCGAAAGGAGAAACATCAATTAGGTTTACAAACTATAATTATACAAGTCAAAGAAACTTAGATGATACTGAAACAGAAAGTACCATAGCAACAGAGCAAGAGGAATTTATGAATATAGAATTAATACAAGAAGGGTATGAGGTAGACAGAGCTATAGAAGAAGCAAAAAGACAATACCAAGAAAATAATCTTACAGTTTTTAAGTGTACAGGCTGTAAGAAGGGAAAAATGAATATAATGGAAACAATAGAACATTTTAGATTATGTAACAAAAGAGATGATAATTTAGCATATAGAATAGAAGAACCAGAATACATAAATGAAGATAAAATAGACACTTTATCCATAACTAGTTATACGGAATTAATGGATGAAACAACTAGTTCACACAGTGCGAGTCCTTTCCAAATAACTTCTGCAACTCCAAGTGTTAGTTATAATACAGGTAATTTGCCTAGACGGCCATGGATTAGACCTGACCAAGAAATAAAAGATAATATTAGACCAGCAGGAAAAAGAATGCCTATAGAAGAATCTATTAGACTACAAGAAGGAGGAAATAAAGGAAAAATATTAAATATAGCCGCACATGATCCACAAATGTGGAATACAGTAATAGACTTATGGAAATAAATAGTGGTAGCAGATTTTATTAAAAACTATCAAGAAACAAACGCTGAGACTATATATAGATACTTAGAAACATTTTTAGAAGAATCCTGTAAAGCAGTATGGGAATCTTATAGACAAACATATCCACAAGAATTTCAGGGATTAATAGAATTAGGACCAAACACATACAACTTTACAAATAAAATACATGTATTGTTAACAGGAGAAGATCCAAATAGTGGTTTAGTAGCATTACAAAGAAATGTTGTAATAAAATTAGAACAATTAAGTATATCCAATTGGATACACATAAAGAATTTTCTAAATGATTATTTTTATTATTGTACTATTAGTGGGAATACCTTTAATGAAGAACTAGGTAAAAAATTATATAATAAATTACCAGGAGCTTTGGGAAGAGAAATAGAGGAAAGATGGTATAAAAGAGAAGGAGTGGTGCAAAACCCTACACTCTTATGGTCTATAGAACAAAAAATAAATCATATAATGGAAATACTAACAGAAAAATGTACAAATATACAAATACAAAAGCAATTAAAACAAAATGAAATGAACTTTTGCAAGGCAATGATATACACTACCCAAAGTTATGATAAAAAACCTAGTAAAATAAGAAAATATAAAAGGAGAACAACCTATAACCAAAAACCTTATAGACATAAAAAATATTTTTTAAGAAAATCTTCAGCTAGAAAGTCATAATTAAATAGAGATAGACATGTTAGAAAATATAGAAATGATAGGAATTATAAAAATAAATTAGAATGTTATACTTGTGGAAGTATAGAACACTTAGCAAATACATGCCCTAAAAGGAATAACATGAAAATTAGGAATTCTCAGTTAATAGAAGAATTTCAAGAAACCTTACTAAATGTAGATGAATACATGTCAGACACAGAAAGTATATATATTCTGTGGTAAGCATAGATGTAGCAGAAGAAAGAAACACTCAGTCAGACACATCTAATTCAGAAGATGATAATTTAATTAATGAAATAGGCGTAGAAAGAAATGAATATTTCTTAGACAATATACTAATAGATACTATGATGAATACTTCTCAAGATTGTAACCATGAGTTCGAAAGACTAAAAGGAATTGATAGTAACCGATGTAATATATGTAAATGGTATCCTAGTAAAATAAATTGAGCAAAATGCAAACATTGTTATATGGAAGCTTGTATTAGTTGTATAGAAAATAAGTTAAAACAAAGAGTAAATAAAACTGAAGAACAAATCCATACAAAAGATCAAACTACTAATCTAAGACTAATAACTCTAGAAACAAGAGTAAATAACTTAGAACAAAGACTGATTACATTAGAAAAAGGAAAAGAAAACATAGATAATACACAGTCACAAGGAACAATACATATAGATCAAATAGAAAGCGAATTAATGAATATAGAAGAAAATAATACTAGTTTTATATGCAATGAAGATAAAAAATTTGGAACAATAAAAATACTAGTAAGAATAAAAATAAAAGATGTAGAGATAGAAACTTTAGCCTTAGTAGATACAGGCTGCACTAGTTGCCTCCTTAATAAAAAGATACTGCCACATAATTTATTATCAACTCTAAAAAATTTTAAGGAACCTATACAAGCAATACAAATGGATGGAACGTATAATCTTTACGACCAGTATATAGAAAAAGCACAAATAAGTTTTATAAATACTTGTAACGAATTCTATAAACCAACATATAATATGTATAAAATATTAGTAAGAGATCTTAATATTAAAACTAACTTAGTACTAGGTTTACAGTTTCTTATACAAAATAATGAAAGTTGTTTATTTTCTAGAGATGGAATAATGCTGTTCAGAAATACAACATACACTCCGGTACAAATTAATAAAATCCCTACCAAAGAATTGCCTAATAATAAAGATAATAAAATAAATAATAAAATAGCAACTCCATGTTGTGACGACTGTGGCAATAATGGTAGTTGTTCTTCAAAAAACCTATACGAAGAAAAATAAGAAGAAAATTATATAGAAGATACATACATAGAAGACATAGAAAAAGATTATACCTTAATAAATGTAGAAACAAAATTTTATAATTTTCAAAAAGGAATAAATATTATAGGAAAAATAAAAAATCCTAAAGACCTAGAAAATATAGTAGCAATATTAGACGAAATGGAAATAATGGGAGAAAAACCATTAATACACTGGGGAAGTAATAAAATTATGTGTAAATTAGACATAATAAATCTCGAGTATACTATAAAAACAGCAACAATAGAAGCAAATAATGAAGACACTGAAGAATTTACTAAACAGATTAAAGAATTACTTAAATTAGAAGATCCACAGCTAGACATAGATCAACAACATTTATGGTTGGAAACCATAGTGAACAAGTGCGAGGAAAAGCTCGCATGGTCATAAATTACAAAAGATTAAATGATAATACTAGAACAGATGCATATAAATTATCCGATAAAAATGAGTTAATTAATAGAATACAAAGAAAAAAGATTTTTAGTAAATTTGACTATAAGTCAGGATACTGACAAGTAAAAATACTCCCAGAAAGCATAGAATGGACGGCTTTCACTTGCCCAGAAGGTCATTTTGAATGGCTTGCTATGCCTTTTGGTTTAAAAACAGCTTCTCCTATCTTCCAAAGAAAGATGGATGATATGTTTGGGGATTATAAGAACTTTGTATTAGTATATGTAGACGATATTCTAGCATTTAGTAAAAATATACAAGAACATTTAGGACACCTACAGACAATATTTAGATTATTTGTAAAATATGGAATAATAATTAGTAAAAAGAAAATGGAACTATGCAAGACACATATAAATTTCTTAGGAGTAACTTTAGGAGAAGGAAAAATAAAATTACAACCACATATATCTAAAAAAGTATTAGAAATGCTAGATAAGTTAGATAATACAAAAGAATTACAAAAATTCTTAGGTTTAGTAAATTATGCAAGAAACTTTATTTAAAATTTAGGAAAAATAACAGGACCATTATATGCTAAAACAGGTAGTAAGGGATAAAAACACTTTAACATAGAAGATATAAAATTAGTCCAACAAACAAAAGAAAAAGTTAAAAATATACCAGACTTACAAATACCTTTAGAATCAGATTACCTAATAGTCCAAACAGCCGGAAGTAAATTAGGATGGGGTGCTATCTTAAAATCTAGACCTAATAAATATAATCCAAAAAATGAAGAAAAAATATGTACCTACCAAAGCGGACAATACAAAGAAAAAAGTAATATGAGTAGTATAGATGCAGAAGTATTAGCGGTAATATATGGACTAAATAGTTTTAAATTATATATCTTAAACAAACAAGAAGTGTTAGTTAGATCAGACTGTGAAGCAATAGTAAAATTTCATGAAAAAATAAATAGTAAAGCTAGCAGTAAAAGACGATGGTTAAACTTTATAGATATAATATCTATACATAATAATATTGTTTTTGAATATGTTAAAGAAAAAGATAATGATTTAGCAGATAAACTATCTAGATTACAATTAAAAACTAACTAATTTTTATTTCAGTATGAGACCAAGCATGAGACCAACTGGCCAACAGCCAGCAGACAAAGGCAAGGGCATTGCCCAGCCGATACTTATGCTCAGACTTTATTAGAAAGACAAAATTTCAGACCCTTAAGTACAACAAACAATGTAATGGAGAGAATTTATTTTGGTAAGTATAACTTAATTTCATATCCTAAGAGTAATTTATCTTTTAGAATAATTTCAGAGTATACTTTAGATAAGCCACAAAAATATTTAGTAGATAACTTATGAATAGCATAAAATAAATAAGACACTAAATACTTTATTGCTGCTACTAATGCTTTATGCCAATACTTTTCAGACAAAAATAAAGATAATAAATTTAAATATTATGTAGTCATACATGACAATAATAAAGGTGTTTTTCAAATATGGATAAAAGTAGTTGATTCTATAAATGGGGTAAAAAACCCACTTTTCAAAGGTTTTAATAATTTCACAGAAGCCTTAGACTATGCAAGAGGAATACTTGGGTCCAATTATTATATTTCACCAGCTCTTAGACAAAGCCCAACCCAAATACCTCAATACAATATCCAAAAAGACTCAGATAAAATAATATTATGTGACCATTGTTCGTCCATGACTGAGGGTTTCAAGAGACTCAATGCTAAAAATGAAATTCTTATTCAAGAAAATATGAGACTCGTGAAACAGCTCGAGACCTTTCAGAATAAATATGTTCCAAGAACAGACAGTACCAAAGACATGAGTTCTCTATCTCCCTTAAAAATGGATGAGACGGGTGTGTATTCTCCTCTGAATGCTAAGAACTCTACTGTATCGGAGCATGATACAGCTACTCTGGTTCAAACGGTGATCGGTAAAGACTTATCAAATTCGTTAAAGGCTGTCACTTTGCCAAAAAGTGAAGAAGAGGAGTCATCTTCCTCACGAAGGAGACTACCTAAATATTTTCAGAAAGATTCATTAAGAAAAAATGAAGCATTAAAAAAGAAAAAGAACGACAAATTAGAAAAAATAATCAAACAAACTTTAGAAAAATATTTTCAAGACAAAAGCCAAGACAAACATATTATCAAAGATATTCCTAGTCCAAGTAATGGTTCAGAAAATAATAGTCACAGTCCTTCATTATCAGACGAAGAACAGATAAATAATATTCAAGACTTTCAAGATCCTTATGAGGATAATGATTCAGGCATGAGTTTTGATACTATTGCATTACACAACTTAGACACTTAACCATTTTTCTATTTCAAAGACTTCATTGGAGATCACAAGGAGGAAAGACAACGGAAAAAATTGCAAAAGACAAGAAAAAATATGAAAAGTCACAAGACGAAGATAGAAAAAAGTCAAGTCACAAGATAAGATACAAAAAATTGCAAAAAGACGAGAAAGACATGACAAGTCACAAGATAAGATGACAATTCATAAAGATAAGAAGACAAAAGGACAAAAAGCGAAGTAGAAGAAACGTGTTAAAAGTTGTATGTAGTAGTGGGGATGCCCACTAAGTATCTTGTAGAAATAAGAGTATATTATTAAAAGTAGTAGGTGGGGATGCCCACTAAGTGTCTTGTAAAAATAAGTGTGCTGTCACTTTATCACTACGCTCCAAAAAAGGAAAAACTGTTGACATGACACGCGTCTTTTAATAAATGAGTCTGTAATACTAAGTCCAAAAAAAGATGAACCTAATGATGCATGTGAAGATGGGGCCCAATGAGCACCCGACTTGCATTATTAAAGGAATCTTATCAAGTTGTCGGCCATCAATAATGAAGGCCACGTAGTGGGTCTAGAACCGTTCTTTTGGTTCTTCTAAGTCCTATATAATAGATAGTAGTAAGAGTTGGAAAAAGGAAAAAATAAAGAAATTCAAGTCCTACCAAAAAATCCTCCTACTTCCTTCCAACCTTTATGTTTATTACCTGGTTCCTACAACCTTCTATTGTATAAAGTTTGTGTAATAATAAAAGTGTGTTTGAGTTCTAAGTTTTTCAAAAGTTCTTAAAAGGCTCTTTGGGGGTTCCCGAAAGAAAACCTCTCTCAGTTAATCATGTAAGTTTTATGATGCTTATGTCCCTAAATTCCCCCAAAAAATATGTTACTTTTAAAAAGTTTTCTTTATTGTTATTTGTTATATTTTTGACTTGTTATGATTACATTAATGTAAAGTAATGTATATGTGTTAAATGATTACCCTTAGTATATGGTTAACCCCTTAATTTCTTAAATAACGACTATGGATTAGCCTGTAAATTCCTAGGATTCTTGGCCTTGATAGTTCGCTTGATAAAAGGATGAAGTTGTTGCCATATAAATATCCGGGGTGTGGCTAAAGATGAAGTTTTTAAGAATAAAGATTAAGAGGAAGAGATGAATGCAAGAGGAATACTTGGGCCCAATTATTATATTTCACCAGCTCTTAGACAAAGCCAACCCAAATACTTCAATACAATATCCAAAAATACTCAAATAAAATAATATTATGTGATCATTGTTCGTCCATGACTAAGGGTTTCAAGAGACTCAATGCTAAAAATGAAATCCTTATTCAAGAAAATGTGAGACTCGTGAAACAGCTCGAGACCTTTCAGAATAAATATGTTCCAAGAACAGACAGTACCAAAGACATTTCTATGCATACTGCTTATCCTTTTGTTACAATAAAAAAAGAATTCAACCAGAAGGATCTTTCTGATTTGTTATTATTTATTACGTTGTAATGTTTTGAGTTTCTCCATAATACCTTGAATTTATGGTCCCATTTTAGATTGACATGGAAGTTGATAATATTAGCTGTTAGTATTTGATGAGGAAAAGTAGAACTATGTTTTGTCTTGGTGTATTAATTAACATAATAAACTGGCTTTGCCAAATGCAAAAATGTTAGGATTACATGTTCCCTTATTTGAATACTTTTATTTGTTCCAAATGAACTTGAGTTTTAAAGTTTTTCTATAATAATAAGTGTGAGTCGTTTGGACGACGAAAGTTATTACAGTACTGTAAATAAAACGAAAACTGAGGATAACTAAAGGTTCGTTCTTCAACTAACTTTTAGCTCACCACACGTATTCATTGTGGCAAGCCCCATGTTGTCTTCTTCACATTTTAGGTGTCTTTATGCCACACCCGTGTCGGATTCTCCAAAAATACACTCCTTATGGGGAATCCGACACGCACCCGTTGACATTTTTGAAGAGTCTGTACAACACAGGTTGACTCAAGTGGAAATAATCGAACTTTTTCCACACGTTATTTCAGGTTACTCCTTGATGTGGGTAAGAGGCAGTTCATCAACAGTTGTTTGTTTAGTAAGAAGCCTTATTGCTTGAAAGCACAGACACTGCGCAATAGGAGAGTCCGAGTGACAACACTCCTCTCTGTGTAAGAAGACAATGCAAATGAACCTACTCTGCAGCTTTCACTGTGTTTATCTCACGTTAAATTCTTGAAAGGTCTCATTTTTGTTGTTTGCTGATTATCCTTTTATCTTTTACTAACAAAAAATGCTTCCAAAATTATTATTTTTTGCCATTTGGTCACTTTAATTATATTACTTTAAAGCAAATCAACCCCTTGCTATAGAAATGGTAAGCACCTTTCCTGATGTCTGCTAAGAACATATATTTCAAGGGAATTATAATTGGGTTCTTTTAACACCAAACAGTCTTTTCAATTGACATCGTAATCGGATGATGCTCTTTTATGGATGAAATAATTTGTTAGTTAGAAATATGTCCTTAGCTTGTTAGTATATCATTTTCTATTTCCTTTATAATCAGTCTTGTTCTAAGGTTGTTAGAACCAACCTTTCCTTGAACATCTTTCTTATGTTCTATTATAGTAAATTTACAGTCTTTGCTTTTATGTTCATCGAAGGAAAAGGAGACAATCCGTAAAGATTTGTATTGGTGGGATAGGGGAATGGTCAGGCGTGCAAAGGTGTCAGGTTGAGATGCGTATCTCAATTGTAATGTAAAAAGCTTGAAAAAAAGAAAGATCAGCTTTTCTTTTTTCTATGCATTTCATGATGAGAAAGTCCTAAGGGTGATGCTAATGGAAACTCATATGATTTCACAGACAAATATTTCCATCTAACATGGCATCCAACTGAAAATTCAATTGCATGTGTTGCTTATCGTCAATAGAAGCTTCATCATCATCATCATCATCATCAAGTAGTTGAGGTTCCACTGCTACATTACCACTTTCCAAAGCATCAAGCCGTGCCAGCATAGCCTCCTCTAACAATGAAAAACTAATAAATAGATCATTAAATTTAGCAGGTATCCAAATTTTGGGAGAAAACATAAGGTATTTAGAATACACGTGTTCTATTATCAGAACTGGCAAGAGCAGCAACCATTTTTGCAGCAATTTTATGAGTTCGCATAAACATTCGTCTAAATATCTAATGATTTCACTTTCTTACCTCATTTGTTGTTTTTGTAAAGCTTTTGTTGTGCTAAGAAGTGGCGTCCAGAAAAGTGACTGCTTTGTCACATTAAGAAGTGAAGTGTTGCGAAGTGGTATGACAATGTTGCAAGGTGCTGAAGCGAAGCACCTTAGAGAAATGTGCTTCTATGGCAGAAGCACTCCGTTGTATTTTTAACATTTCAAAAGATTTGTGGATTTCACATCTTCTATGATAATCGACTTTCAGGTAAGCATCTTTTCTATCTTCATCTTCGTTCTTGTCCTGCTTCTCCATCGACCTTCAGGCCTGCTATGTTTTTTTACCTTTTTCCTTCTCTAGAGCTCTCTATTCTCTGCACTGCTTCGGTCTCTGATTTTTCTTTTCTTTCTTCTTCTACTTCCTTTTATTCTGTTTTGCTGTTTTCCTCTGTTTTTAGCTGTATTTTGTTATCCTCTACTATCTGCTCTGTTTTATTGAATTTCTGTGTTGCTATTTTTTAAACATCGATTAATGCATAATGCTAATTATTTCTCTTATCTCTTAAATCTTAATAGCGATTAAAAATGGGTGATCTGGTTTGCAAAAGTAGAGCTTTAGAAGAACAAGAAATAGATATTGAATCATTAATAGCTTATATATTGTTTGTCCAATGGTCTTTGGAGGCTTTTGTGATATCTATCTTTTACCTTTAAATTCGAACTTTTGCTTAAATATCATCTTTCTATTTACTTTTGATCTTTTTTTCTAGAAATATGCAGTTACAATAATCCAGCCAAAGTAACATGAATTAAATCCAACACTATTCGAAATAGAAAAACTTCAATCATTTTTATTTGTTTGATGAAAGGAGTAAAATTAACAATTTTCGCATTGAATCCACAAGTGCTTGTATTTTTGAGTTACCTTGAGATCATTAAAACTTTCTCTTAATAGTAAAATCACTACCCTTTGTGCAAGTTTGAACAAAGGGTTGTCTTAAAAAGGGTACTTTGAAAGCATGGCATGTATAACAAGAAAATACGGTTGTCTTTCTAAATTCTCTCCCTATTGTTTTAGAAAAATCTTTTTCAGATGATATGTTGCCTACATTTCAAGGATCTTATTAACTGGTTTTACATTTCATATGCCTCTCAACATGATTTAGTAGTTTTGTGGCCTCACAATGGTATTGGCTTAAAAATAGTAAGTTTTCTCTTATTCTGGGTTATACAAAATTGACTGGAGATAAGTTGCTTATACTTTGTTCTGCTTTTTTTTTTTTTTTTGGGTTTGTTGTGAAAAGAGAGAATTGCAAAAGTAAGTACTACTCTTCGATGTCCCCTTTTTCGCTATTATATCATTTTCTCACCAGAATTATAGTATGAGTACCTTCTTTATTTGTATAGACGAAAAAATAAAATCTGGTGTATGCTTAAAATGTAACCTTAGAAGAAGTTTAATAAAGAAACATTTGTTGATATGAGAAACTTAATTAGATCATGATTTACTCGATCTAAAGATACTAACACGTCTATCTAAAAGTGGTGTAATTGTTTTGCATCATCCTTCTTGATATAAATTGTTTTTCCTCAATATTAAACATGACATGTTTAAGTGATCATAACTATATTTTGATTGTTGTGATGATTATTTGTTTTTTTGAAGATGTTGGTCTCGACTTAGTAATCACTTCACATTATTTGTTCCATTTTGGAAACAAGCTTCAACTATGAATATTTTTTAAAGATTCTTTATTCCAAAAATATTATCTGATGAGAAAAGTATAAATTTATCTCTCTGTAGTTACTGTTACACTATGTTAATTTTATTTTATTAAAAAATTGCTATAGAATGACAACAAAACAAATTAATAGACATCTTTTTTTTTTTTTTTTTTTTTTGTGTAGAATATTGATGTCTTCCACTCAGTATCCATCTAAAGAAACCATTGTTATTTTCAGGATAACTTTTATCCTTATCTCTGTATATTTTAGATGCACTAGCAGAACTTGTAATTTTTGGAATAAAAGTGTGGTGGGAGGATTGGAGCTGACACTAGGGTATTTTCTTTTGATTACTATGGTGTTCCAGTCATCTTGTGCGCACCTCAACTAATTTCATGGGGTGCCTACTATCTTCTACTAGCATCCATGAACGTATTAAGAATGTTAGAAACACGTTCTTCTGTTATTTGTTGGTATTTATCGATATTGGTGATATAGATATGCTGCTTCTTCTACTTGTAGTTAAAAAAAAAAAAAAATAATGATCTAACTTGTGGATGATGGACTTAATGTACTTCATTAAATTGCTCAACTTTATGCTAATTTTGTGTAGTTTGCTGGATCTATCCAAGTGTAAAGATAGTAGAAGTTAGTCCAAGAGATATGACTGCATAATGAAAAAACTAAATAAGTCAACGAATTTTCTGAGGCATACACATGATAAGTAGGTAAACGAAGTAGTTTCATGGTGAATTTCCTGCAGTTGAAGTTACATAGATGGATGTAGTTGCATTTGTATAGTTTTATCCTATTGTGTTGGATATGCTATTTCTAAAACTTGAAGTTGTAATTGATTGACTGAAATTGAGATATCTTGAAATCTATATTACTGAGACTTTTAAAAATTATCGACACGTGTTGGATACTTCAAAAATAATACATTTTGGAGAATCCAACATGAGAGTGGCAATATTTTGGGAGATTTCAAGCAACATGACCCAAACATTACTGCAAGATTCACATATAAGCAACTATATAGATAAGAGGATTTGATATTTCGGCAGGTAAATTCTATTGCTAACTAATATTATATTTCTACAACTCGAGTTATTACTTTTTGTAATTGTATATATACGTTGGTATCAATACAATCTGATGTACTTATTTTTTCATTTGGTGTGGCATTTGCAACTATCATTCTGCTCTATACTGAGATATTTAGTGTTCCAAGAACACACAAGATATATTAACAGGTAATTGAGTCTGGGCTTCCAGACAAGGACGCGAAAGTTACGTGCTTAAAGTATGCTGAACTTGAGAAGTGCCTAGAAGAGATTGATCATGCCCGTGCACTATACAAGCACTCATCTCAATTCACAGACCCTGATTTCTGGAACAAGTGGCATGAGTTAGAGGTGCAGCATGGATATCTTCCGCGAGATGCTCCATGTAAAGATTTTAAGATAGAAATGGCTATTACGTTAATTGTTTTGATTAGCTTTTAATGTTAGGAAATAATGACCTTCTAATTTTGAGTAATGAATCTTGATTGTCTTTCAATTTTAGTGAATGAACCTGAAAGCTATGCTTATTAAGCATGTATCGACCAAGACATTTTTCTATAAGCTCAAAATATAAAAGTATTTTTTTAAATTCACCAATAATAAATAAATAAATAAATAAAAGAGCCTGAAAAACCAAGAGACTAGGCCTAACATGAGCCCAATCCCCTAACCTAAAAAAAAATAGAAAAAGGAACAAAAGAAAAGGGAAAGTACAAATCTCGAAATAGAAAACTCAAAACGGCGTCTGAATTAAATCTTTTCGGAGCAATGCAAATCGAGAAAAGAGTTGAGCCAAGGTTCAATGACGTTCAATTTCAGACGAGTGTTTACTTGTAGGTATACATCGGTAATTGGAATAGGGTTCCAAGATCTTGAATGGTTTATTTAAGCAGTCAATGTTGCTGCTACAACAACCAAATCATTGCTTATAGTTATCAGAGATGATGTAGATTTAATATGACATAGTAAAGGTGAACTTAATGCCTATCATTTTCTGAAAATTTCCCTTGTAGCCCAGCTGTAGAATTTGAATATTTATTGACGTATCTGATATTGTAGGACCAATACTGAAACAAACTTTTGTGGCATTAAGCAGACAATGGCTCATATAGTTGTTTTTTACATGAAAAATTGGAGATCGTTGCAAATAATTGGAATGATGAATTGATACAATCTAAAAATTTAAACTGTGAAGGAGCATAAGCTAATGATTGGAACCAAGACCAACAAGGAGTCGAGGACAAGTTAACTATTGAGACCAAGAACAAGATCAATGGAGACAAGTTAACAATTGGGACCAAGACCGAGACTAATGGGAACAAGTTAACAATTGGGATCAAGATGAATGAGGACAAGCTAAAAATTGGAATGATGATGACACTTGTAATAATGTAGAGAAATAGTCTTCAGTCAACTTCAGTGCACTGCATTCTGATCCTTATTATGGATGAAGTTGAATGGTCTGATGGTAGAAAATAACTACTCAGTTTATTATGCTAGGGGGTAAAATTTTTAAAGGTTGTGTTGAACCACAAAACTCATGAATAACATGCTAGTGCAAAACCTGAAAAGAAATTTTTCTGTGAGTTTTGTGCTTCAATGCAACCTCCAAAAGTTTCACCGCTAGCTTAATAAATTATAAGTAGTTATTTTCAACCATCAAATCATTCCACTTCATCCATTACAGGGACTGCAGTGAAGTGCATTTAAGCTGTTTGAAGACTATGTTTCTCTTCATTGTCGCAAGTGATCATTCGAATTCTTAGCTTGTCCTTATTCATCTTGATCCTAATTGTTAACTTGTCCTCATTGGTCTTGATCTTGATTTCAATTGTTAACTTGTCTCCATTGATCTTGATTGTGATCCCAATTGTTAATTTGTCCTTATTGGTCTTGGTTCGAAGCATTAGCTTATGCTTCTTCACAGTCTCAAAACTTTAGCTTGTGCATCATCATTTCAATTATTTGCTTGTTTCAAGTCCTCTTGAACGATCTCCAATTTTTCAAGTAAAAGCAATCCTTGTAGGAGTCATTATTTGCATAATACCACAAAAAATTGTTTCATTAGCGGTCTTATGATATCAGACACGTTAATAAATATTCAAACTCCACAATTGGCTATAGAAAAAATTCAAAAAAAGGATAGACAAAAACTCCACCTTTATCATGACATATCAAATCTACATTAGTACAACAAATCATTTGCCTTGCAGATGATGTGTGGATTTTCAATAACTACAAACAATGATCGGGCTCTTGTAGCAGCAACATTGAACCATCTCGGATTGCTTTAAAATCCCAAATAAGACATCAACAAGTCTCACAGGTGCAAAATCAATTTAGATTAGGTCTCACGTATATTCCATGCACAAAAACAACAAGTCAATTCATTTTACCTTGTAAGTTTATATCTTCACGTGTGCGAGGTCACTCCTTTTTACAATTCTAATAGAAGAGAATTCTATATAATAAAGAGAAAAAATATTTTCCTGATCAATGAGAGACTTATATCTTTTCACATCAGACATGAAAATAAGGGCGGAAAAAGGACACACAAGAATAAAGAGAGGATGCTTCAAGAATTTCTTCATTTTTTGCATTACAAAAGAAATTTTTAATGCCAACATTCCCCCACCAATAGAAAGACAAATAATAAAAATAATTTCTAGAAAAAAAAAAGAATATGTATTTAAGTGTCAGATCAATTTGAATTGACACATAGTGAAATGAGGCAACAACTATATCTATAAAGTGAAGTACTCTTGAATTGAATGGATTTAAGGTAAGACTCTCCTACATATCATAGTTTTAATAAAGAGAGGAAAAACAACCCACAATTTCTCTTTATTCTTTGCTTACAAAAGAATGTTTTAACATCAATAATAATATCTTTGATATTTATTGTACTTGATAAATATCTAAATGTCCTAGAAGCTCAAATATTTAAAGTAGATAATATAATTATTTAGTTATGTTTCTACTTAAAATCAACCCTAGACAAGTATAGGTACAAATGACCTTAGTCATACATTTGTAATCAAACCAATTCAATAAAAGCCCTTTTCCCTCACAAAGTTGTTTTATTTTTTTTTTCTACTATTCTCAAGAGTGAAGTCTTATTAACCACTTTTACAAAGGTGGCTTTTAGAAAGCTCATTTTTATTTTATATTCCATAGTTCAATGGGTGGGTATACTTCTGTTACAAATGAGAGGGAGTGAAACTCCAAGATTACTACATTCATCACTATTTCTTCTTCTTCTTTTCCCTTTGTCTGATCTAATGCTATCTTTGGGAGTTACTGAGAATTTGATATAAGGAGAAGAGCAAAAAAAGAACAGAAAAAACTTCTATCCTCACTTGGAAAGAAAATTAGATGGTAGCTAAAGTCATATTGGAGACAGACAACTCCGGAAGGCTTTACTTTACATTTTTACTCAATTACAACGCGAACAGAGAGCTCCTTTGTGCTTTTTCGTTGAATTCTCTATCAACTTCTTTTCGGTTGCATAATAGATATGAAATATGAATGATAAAAAGAAGAAAACATCCAGGAAGAACGATGAAATGACACGAGTTACTATTGGAACGTCCAATTCTAGGAGGAAAAAGTAATATCAAGATGAGTATTGATCCGAGGACTAAACTGTTAGATAACTATATTTCAGCAAATGTCTTTTACTGTAGTAACAATCAGTAATCAGAGTTTCTGGAGATCACAGCGATTGGCTGACTGCTTGTAAAACTTCCATCTTCCATCAACATACTATATTCTTGGCAAGGGAGGAGCAACTTTGATGGCCTCCCAAGATTGATTTAGTTATGCCTTTTGTTTTCCCCAGAATTTGGGTTTGATATTGAAATTTTGAGAATCTAGGCTTGGGGTTCCCAATAGCAGGAACTAAGTCAAGAATACCTGAGATGTCTACTATTTGGACTGCCACAAGCATTGTCAGTGGTTCAACGGGAATTTCATCCTGAACACTGATAAACTGCAAAATTTTACCATATTGAAGACCACTTATGTACAATCCCTAACAAAAGGGGTTGAGGAGAAGGGAAGGTGCAATTAAATGGTATCTACATATTTTCCACAGCATTTGAGATCTCTTCAGTGCTCCTTGAAATACATCATTGAATGTCAAGGCGGTACCGTTTGCAGCACAACCCTCAATTTGGCAGGACGCGGACCTTTTAAACCAAATGATCAACATCTCTTCACCTGGGGCCTTAGCTGAGGTGGAGGATAGATCCTATTACGGTTGATGCCATCACATTTTTGTCGTGGAAATGCCACTCAAGCACTTAGAAACAAAGAGAGACAGCATGTAACTGCAAAAGCAGCAATCTCTTTTTCTCAAGGAACCGATGGGTTTGCAGCTTCTACTGATTCTTTAGAGTTCTTTCCAATTAAATCGTAATTAATAGAAGCCAGCTGTGACAAGTTCTGGAAACATCCAAGGGAGAAAGATGGAAGGCAAATTAGATAGAGAAAAGAGGTCAGTTAGTACATTAATTAGAGAAATATAGTAACTAAATCCATCGTGTTCACTAGTTCCTCTCAAACAGCGGCAAGAACATCAGGTCAAATGTGCTTGTCAATCAATACTCAAGAACTCATCAGAATATGTAAAGCAAAAACAAGAGATTCTTATCCATGCATGTTATTCAAACAATAGGGTAATAGCAAGGCAGCATTTCTCACCTTAAACGAAAAGTTACTGAAGGAGTAATTCACATTCAGGGAAGGGGTACTAAAGTCTGCTAGATTACCGCATTCATCTCCCTGTTATGACAAATTCTGGGTTAGAACAGTGATAACAACAACACATACCAGCAGTTAGTGGGTATAGAGAAAAAAAAAACTGTGTGTTAATTTATGTATTTGAATATCAGAGGGTCAAACAGCAGGCAGGTATAAACCAGTAGTCCTTCTCTGTTAGAAAGCCAGGTCATAACCAAATTTTAGACTTTGATATGCTCTGCAAATCTGAGAAAGGCATACCTCTTCATCTTGTGGATTGCTGTATGAACTGCTGCCAAATGAAGCACTGCCACTCAACTCATAAAAATCGCTACCTCCATTGACATTCTCATCTTCTGGATTCCAAATGTAACGGCTCATAAAATAGCTAGTGTCATGTGCATCAGCAGATGGGACAAACGTAGCCTGTCGAAATTTAATTACAGCATTATTATTCCTCCACTGAATAAATCAGTTTTATTGGAGAGTGGAGAGAAGATAGAAAGAAAAAGAAAACCTTTTGCCTTGCAAGTGTGTCCCAGTTGATATCCCTAAAGAAAGGAAGTCGCTTTACCTGTTAAAATAAAGAAGGTAAAAAGGAATAAACTTGAATTTTCTTTTACATTTTGCATTTATAG
Organism: Solanum pinnatisectum; assembly: GCA_035578085.1. Taxonomy (NCBI): domain Eukaryota; kingdom Viridiplantae; phylum Streptophyta; class Magnoliopsida; order Solanales; family Solanaceae; genus Solanum; species Solanum pinnatisectum. The sequence goes on from CM069078.1 coordinate 36,061,443, forward strand.
AAGTAGCTGGATTACAGTGTAACTTGTTAATGGGAGATTTTTACCTCTCCTGACCCTGTTGCACCTAACCTTTGAATTGGGTTTTCGTTCAACAACCTTATGAAAGCAAAAATAAAGTCAAGCACATAAGCAGGCAGCTTCCCAATCACGTATCAAATATTTTCTTGATAAAAGCTACTGAGACTGTTATGAGTAGTATAGATAGATTATTTAAACATGTGAAAGAAAATGGTAAATATCAACCTTTTTTTGTATTTTTTCTAGAAAGCATATAACAACTCCGAGGGTAGATGATAGGGGTTTCGTTGGCCTTGCCAATTCAGAACCACAAGCATTTCTGGTAATTAACTAAAACCAAGACCTTTGTTGCAAGACTTACTTGTTAATCAAGTCATATGCTTCTACGCTCATTTCCTCTGGTATCTTGGGCCAAGGTATGTCCCTGTTAATGATATTGTCAAAAATTTGCTGCAACAAAATAGGAGCTTGATATTAGATTCTATCACACTTTTATACATGTCAGCGAAATAAAAAAACTACTATGAACTATCAACTCATTAGCAAACTTCCTCAAAAGAGATGAAATGAATATAGAGAATTTGGCCAATTGGAGCCAAGAAAAACTACCATACGCAGAAAAGCCCTTATTGAAAAACCCAAATAACAAGCAGAACGAATAAAATAAAGTTAAAAAGCATTTGGCTCTTAAATAGGTTCATACAATTAATATAGCAGCACCAACAGAACATAAAGAACCTAAATGCTCCTCATGAAGTAATCTGTTTCAAAAAAATAAAAGCACCGGAAAAGCAATCTGTTCCAAATTTTAACAACCAAAACATACCTTCTGATGCATTCAGAATTAATTGTATTGCACTCAAGAATGTATGACAAAATTAGCACAATGTAGTTGGTGCAACCAATTATATAATTACATGTTACAGTACCCCAGGACTGCCAACTTAACAAAATAAGAAAACAGGATACCCAACTATAAAGGAAAACACTCAATGTGGATATTTTAACCAGAGGTGTGAGCGGTTGGTTGTAGCACGAGTTAGGAGAAGGAGAGGTAGTCTGAAAAAGAACTAGGAGGAGGTGATTAGATAGGACATAACACAACTTCAGTTTAAGCTTACTGAGGACATGATCCTAGATAGGAAGATATGGAAGTCGATGATTAGGGTAGAAGGTTAGCAGGTAGTCGAATGTTGTCACACTTTAGGTGGGAGAGGCAGGGGCTAACCCCATCTCCTCTCCTTCTTATTCGTAGTAGTATTTAGAAATCACATAGTTTCTTATTCTTCAATGCATTTTACTATTGGTTGATTCATTTGCCTTGTATCTCGATATTTTGTTGTCATATTTTCTTACAACCCTGCTTCGAATGTTTGGATTAGCTTATTTTAAGTAGTTTTTTACTTTTAAGCTATTTTTTATTTTTAGAGGTGTTTGGGAAAGAGAAAAAGTGTTTTTAAAACTTACTTTTAGGCCATAAAAGCACAAAAATAAGCTAAAAGCCAAAAGCTAGGTATGACCAATTTATGGTTATTAACTTATAAGCTACTTAAAAAAAGTCAATCCAAACACCCCTTTACTTCTCTTTTGAGATCAGTATCTATTGGAAACCGTCTCTTCTCCACAAAGGTAGTGATAAGGTCTGCGTACATCTTACCCTCCCCATACTCCACTTGTGGGAACACTAAATAAGTTGTTGTTGTTGTGTCCTTCCAAAACCATAAAGCTCATCACTAGTGTGTTACAATCATGGAACACACTCTCATCCATCTCGAAGGGGCGGGATCTAATGTTTTTGTTATGGGTTCACGCAAAACTAGTTGTGTTTGCGTTGTACTGCATTTTGATTAAGAAATTCACTAATATCTATAAATATTTGAGTAGGAACCGATAAACTTTAAATCATGATTCCACCTGTGTATCTCTAACATGTTTCTCCATATATTCAACTATACTTTTTGGTGAAATTACATAGGAAGTTCAACATAAAGACTGAAAAAAGATACACACAATCATCCAAGTTCATGCTTCAAATCAACTTATTTGTCACAGTCTACAATGAGGACTGGTCATCCTGCAAAACTATAAATCTGTGATATCCATCTTAGCGGGAAAAAAGTTGCAAAAGAGAGGGAAATCCTGATTTAATGAGATTTGAAAAGCATTCAACATTGATATAATCTTGCATCTAAAATAGCCTTTAATATACTAATCAACATTTAAATCAAGTAACAAGTAAAAGAATAGTTAACTCTACAAAAGAAAAAACTGCTGAGTTGTCACAAGGCATGCCGAGGCCATCTCTCCTTGTCTAGTAGTCTGCAAATTATCAGACATAGAAAGCATACCTGAGGATGTTCTGCATTAAAAGGAGGAATACCAACAAGCAGCTCAAACAAAATGACACCCACTGACCACCAATCAGCTGTGGCACCTAGAAAAGAAATATAGATTTATTATAGCAGAACTCATTATGAAACTTGTATAAAAATATATGCACTCTCTCTCCTACTAATCAGACACAGCTTGGATTAAGAATGGAGATCACGGTGTTGATTTTACTTAACAAATATTTTAGGTGAAAGTAGAAACTTCCAAAATAGTTCTCAAAAGCTGGTTTGATATGAAACATGACGTGTCTAAATGTGAATTCTTGACTAGTAATGGAGATATAAGAGTCGTAGAAGTTCGTCAAACTCTTTCAGATGTTCCAGAGGGAAGTGCGCTGCATAAACTGGGAAAAGGGAGTAGTTTGTGACTATGAAAGATCAATTGTCAGATGGGTCCATACCATGTCCCATGCCAAGAAGTATCTCGGGTGCTAGATAATCAGGGGTGCCAACAACTGCATTTTTCTGCCTCTGTTCTCTTTTGAGTGAATTTTCATCCATCTTGGATCTATCTTCCCCAAGATAGGCAGAACTTGGAACTGGTGGTCCTGCTAAGTCATCAGTGCTATTGATGAGACCAACCTTTGAGAGCCCAAAATCTGTTAACTGTAATTATGAGGATTAGATTGTGAGAACTAGGAACTAAAAGAAAATACAAGCTATATAAGATTTTGTCAAGCTGTTTAAACAATTGCCTGAAATTCAGCTCAACTTAACGACAATAACTCCAACACACAAGCTTTTGGACCTTTAGAAAACTAAAAACAGTAGTAGTCTCATAAAAGTATTTTTTACCTTGATGTGACCGCTTGGACTAATCAACAAGTTATCTGGCTTCAGATCTCTATGAATGATATTTAAAGAATGGAGATACTCCAATGCAAGAACCTTAAAAGGAAAAATAAGATCTATATACAATTTCTGAGAATGGTAGAGAAGTTGGTAGCATATTGAAGTTTAGCCAGCCTATTAAATTAGTCCTTACTAGTTCTGCAATGTATATGCGTGCCATATCTTCCTCTAAGCAGCCCAGATTTCTCAGCAATGAAAAAAGATCCCCACCATTTAGGTACTCCATGACCAGATAAAGGTTCTCCCTGCATGTGAAGGAGTAAAAAAAGCGGACCTGTTCACCCACCAGATAACCATTAGTATGGTGTCTTAGAAGTGCTTTGTTTCTTATTTTAACAGTTTGATATATGTTAATTTCCAACAAACAAAACTTGGTTCACGAAGGAAGAGTATATCTGGCATTGACTAACCACAAAAGGATTGCGGACTGATATTAAAATGTCTCTCTCAGCCAATATACTTTCTACTGAATTTTTGCGTATCATGTCAGCCTTTTTCAAAACCTGTGAAAAATAGGGTTGTTAAATTCAGGAGATGAATGGAACTACGACCTAAACTCGGTGGGAAAAATTCAGGGAAGGAAGCTTCCAGACTTTAATTCTGAATAAATTAGTGGATGGAACCATGGTGTATCTAGGTGTATGTTAGTTTCAGCTAGTTGCAACACATACGGACTGATAAGAACATCTCCTGCAAATTACTTGAAATTATTATACTTCAATGGGATAAATTTTTTACCTTGATTGCGAATAAGTCACCTGTTGCCCTTTTCCTGGCGAGGAAAACTCTACCAAAAGCTCCCCTACTGATTGGTTTTATAATTTCAAAATCTTCAATAGATGTTCGCTCCTTGGACAATGTATTTATAGGGCTTGCACGCATACTGCGACTTGAATCATCTTCTGTTGAACTGTCCTCGTCACCTGTGGTATTGGATGGTTCCACTCTTTCATCTTCAATGTGCCCACAAAGTAGTATATATTTCTCCCTGTAGAGTTTGAGAAAAGATGCAAAGTAGAACTAGAATGACATCTGAAGTCAAGATGAATTAAAATTGAAACATAATCTCTTCTTAATTTCTGTGAATGTTATCAGTTTTACAAGAATAATAAAACTCACTGCAATAGTTTCTCAATACGTCTCCCAAAGGTCTCAACAACAAGAGCATCCACCTTCCTATCCTGGATTGCATATTTTAGGTCTTCAAGTCGGTCAAGCAAGTATTCCAATGTACTGTAATCATTGTTGTTTGCATTGGAAACTGATCGAGCAATATCCAATAGCTTATTTATCTGCCATGATTCTCCACAATACAATTAACAGACTTAATCAACATCCAATTGACAAACAAGAAGCCTATACTATTTAAATCCCAAGTAGGTGGTACTAGGAGTATAAATGTCAAAACTATGACAACAACCAAAATATGAAAATAATGATCAACAACTTATACTGTTTATAACGAAGCAAACCCCAATAGTAGCTTAGTTGGTGGTTCAATACTCCTGCATATGCAAACCTAAGGTTCATCCTCAACTTCCTGCTACTAACTTCAACATTTTAGGGCTACTTTGGGCCATTTGTGGTCGTGCTTTATGCACACCATCTACCTTTTTTAAAATTTTCTTGAAAACACTTAATTACATTATTTTATGTTAAGTTTTTGCAAACAATTTCATGTAAAATACAAAAGTAAAGTATTATTCCAAAATATGAGCATGCAGCAGAAGTTTGCCATAGTTTATAATAATAACAATATGGGACTGCTGCCTGTTTGATTATTGGGTTTTAGGGAATTACAAGTAAAAATAAAACATAGAAGTTTAGGAGGTAGCCAGAAGAGAGAGAGAAAAGATGAAGTTTGGAAGAGGCAATTTACAAGGGAACTCTTCTGAAGGACGCACTAACCATGCCATGGACCAAAAAAAGACTTTGGGGGGAGAGCGAAAGAGCACAAACATGTAGTTATAATTCTTCTGAAAGGGGCATCAACTATGTACATGAACCAAAAGGACTTGGAGCAAAGAAAGCCTTGGCCTTCTTGTCAGGGCAGGATCTAGGGGGGTGGGAGGGTGTTGACCCGAACCCCTATGCAAAAATTACACGGTATATATAAGGTAATTTTTTATTTTTATGTATATATAAAGATTTTGAATTCCCTAAACATAATACTAGAGGTTGGCTTAGTAGTTTATGGAATTCAAAATTCATCTTGAGTTCCAAGTTCAAATCTCAAAGAGTACATTTTTATTTTTCAAACCCCCTTAGTGAAAATCCTAGATACGTCACTGCTTCTTGTTCCAAAATAATTCCTTTGTATTACTGCCACACTTCATTGATGATTTATTTTTAATTGAACTCCAGCTACGACATACAGTAAAACCATAGCACTTTACTCAGTTTGATAATGGTATCTCATAAATGCTAGATATCAGCTCTTGTACCATTTTTCGATTTTTTTGTTCAAACCAACTGGGATAATTATTCTGTCATAGTCCTTTCACACAATTTCTTCCAAATTCATAATACCAAGAAACTACTAAAGTTAACTCAAATCTAGAAAATAACCTATAATCGAGAACCAGCAGAATTACATTAACTGTCAATTATACAGAAACAGATAAAGGCTCAACAATCTCAATCATAGAACTTTCTTACTAGAACATCTGTCACCATATGAATTTGCTGAACTTCCCATCAAGAATATTAAATATGTTTGAGCAAGACAAGGAGGCAAAACAGTTGAAAATATAAGATAGGTAACTTTGATGAATGATTTCAAGTACCTTAACAGATAAAACAATGTTTACCACAAAAAGCCTAAAATATCTACAACTGATGAAAAGAAAAAACACCAAATCCTGTAAATGTCAATAAGAAGAAACCAACTTTGCAATAATGACCTGTACTGGGGCATACAAACAAGACCAACCTTTGCCCAAGAAAAGTTTCTTGTATTAGATTGGGATGTCCTACTCTCCATAGCACAAATAGTTGAATTTGGGCTAAAAATATAGTTTAAACAAAAACAGATTTTTTATAGTTTGTATACTTTAGCGTACATTATATCTTTCTTAACAGTTATCCAAAAGAAAAACAAGCAGCAATATGTAAAGGTTTGAGTGAAATGATTTTAGCTGTATGTAGTAGATTGCAAATAACGGTAAGATTAAAATGAGTAACCTCAAGAAAACATCCAGAACTGAGAGGAAAGTACCATAAATGTCATTTCATTTTCTATACCTGCTGATAACTTTCATGTTCAGATACCATTATGCGTCCACTCAGCATCAGCTCAATCTGACCAGTTCGTGGAGTCATTAAAGGTGACCTGGGTGTTAAGCTCCCAGCTAATGACTGTTTCTTAGATATGTCAGTCAAGCTGTTGACATTATCCAGAAGACATCTACTATCAGACTCAGGAAGACAATCTAGCATGTCTTCAGAGCATCGTTGAGACAAGCCATTCTGCTTGACTAACAAGGCATTCAACTCTTCAGGCATATTCAATGTAGACCCTCTTGATACATCAGGACTTCCTGTCCCTGTGTCTGTACTCTTTGGAGTCCATGATTCAAGTATTCTTTCAAGAGTATCCACAACTCTTTCTAATCGTTCATTTACTGTCCATCCCTTTAAATCACATCTATCAGCAATCGTACATATTCTTGAGTGCTGTTCTACGTACACAGTTGGTATTTCAACTTCGCATATTCGACAAATAAATGAATCTTCATATGACAAGCAAGGTTGATCCCACATTCCCCAATTTACCTTCTTAATCTTTGAAGTTTCCTCAGAATTCTCAGGAGGGCATAATGGAGTGTTTCCAAAATGATCCATCTCCTCTTTGTGTTGCAGACTATCAGTCTTGTCCTTGGATGGGGTGGTTTCAACAGAGTCATTGCCCCTGCGGCTTCTGTCAGCTGCAGAAGGAAGCTTCTTCCATGACGACATTCTGTAGCTGTTTGCAGCAGAAGATGCAACACTTTTTGCAGTGCTAACCTCCAAGTTATCTCCGACTTCATTTGTGCGGTCATGTTTAACAGGCAGATTGCTTTGCTCGTATCCTAGGAACTTTTGACCTCTTCTTGTACTTAAGTCCTGGCTTTTTGATCCACTAATTCGTTCTGGATAAAATCCAAGGTCACTAAGTTGGTGAAAAGACAAAATGTGGTCTTCATCATAACCACTCTCCTTCTGGAACTGCACAAGTCTAGTGCAACGAGTGAGAATAAACAGAAGGCGGGTGTGAGCTTGTTTTACGGTTCCCACAGGTAACTCTTGACGGTGGTCATCTAGAGTCTGAACAATGCCTTCACACTTTGACCAGAATTCACTTGGTGGCATCTTAGTGCAACGCCTTGCTGTAACCAGCAAATCTTCCAAACTCTCTCTCCATTCAGGATGAGATTCTGAAGTCTTCTCAAGTATCCCAACCACATCTCCTGCAAATATACCTAGGTCAGAATTGACCTCTTCCTTTAATTTGTCAAATTTTGCTCGAACCATCACCATAATTTCCTGTGAATGGCATATCAGACAGTAAAAAAAGGATAAGCATGTAAAAGGCCTCAGGCAGCAAATGTGGCATAACGGGAGCTAAGAAAAGCCAACATACTTCCACACGCCCTAGAGCACGAGACTTCCAAAACGGAAGTGGGCGGACTCCTTTTGAATTTAGTTCATGAGAGAAGCTCTTGATATCTGGAACTCTCTCTCTACGACCACTGGTAGCTCGCAGTATAGCCTGAAAACGTGGAGATTGCATTTCCTTGGAAGAAGCTGCATGACTTCCCTATTTTGAGAAAAATTACAATGAATTTGCTTCACCAAATGATTGAATTAACCTTTTCCAAAAGGAATATAAAATAATGAAACAAAAGGAAATAAAGTAAAAGGCGAGTTCACCTCTGCACTTGAAATACTTGGTGGCGGCACTTTCAAAGGTCTTGACTGACACCATGGAACTTTTTTACCTGAAAAATTACGCACTATTCAGAGTGGTAGTTATATGTTTCTTCAGTGATTTCTCATGTTAAATTTTAAAATTCTCAAACAATCTTCCACAGCCACCACATTTGTAAAATAACTGGTATTGTTTCAGTACAAAGACAAGGGATCATAGCTTGTTTCCGAATTCTCTTATGGATGGAGACATTTAGATTTAAGATGCGATTTCACATTTATAAGTTACAAAGTTATTTGAGATTTCAGATCCGAAGAGGTGAAAATCTTCCAGGTTTTGAATTGAGATACACAGATCCAAATTACTGCATCCAAACAAGCCCGAGAATCTTATTATTTCTTTCACAAGGATATAATTAAAGGGAACGCAAAATCCACCTTGTTCGGAAGAATTTCCAGCAGGATGTTGAACAACGGAGGATGATTTAGAGCCTACGCTGTCGACTCCATCAAATGGAGTAACGAAAGAATTGCAAGCACTAAGAGGTGACGGAGAGGAACGAGTCCTTATATGGTTTAGGCCGAGAATTGAGGCCTCGTTCGTCAACGATGTTTTGCTTCTGCTTTCATGATCTTCCTCCTCATTAGCGTCTTCATCAGGAAGACTATCTTCAGCAACTGGATGGTGTCCCGGTATAGAAGGAATCTTCCTTAGCTTTAGATTGACGGACGGCAACGTTGAAGGCGCTTGGCTCCGGTGGGAAGAATGTGAAACTGTGGCGATCGGATTTAGTTTGTTTTTCTCAAGCTCGAGATTAGCGGGAGTCGTCGAATTAGCGGGAGTCGTCGACATTGTAGTTGATTGTAGAATTAACTATCCGGTTCATAATTGCATGGTGATCAAAGAAGTAATTGATATCGCTAATCATCAATTTTGGTTAATTAGTGAGAGAAATGTGATACTAAAATGGAAATTAGGATTGGGAAATCCAGATTTTGGGATAATTAAGGGGAGAAGATTAAAGAGTTTGAAGAAGAGGGAGATTTTCGCGGGAAAGGGGGAAGTTAGAGGGTGACACGCACAGAGAGGGGTGTATTGGAAATGGACAGAATTGGTTAATTCACCATATTACGTGCTTCCAACTACTGCAAAAATTTTATTCTGTGCAAGGCACATATATTGTCAGTTATATGAGGCTTTTTTGGCTGCCATTTGTACACTTTAGGACCCATAGTGTACTAATTTCATTTCCTTTCTTTTTTCTCTTTCAATTTTAACCTTTTCTTTTATTTTTTTTCTTTCTTACTTGCATTTTCTTTTTGTGCTTGTCAACTTGTGTAATTTTATTTTAATACTTAAGAACGAAACTTTGGAACTCACGATATATATATCAAATATATATATATATATATATATATATATTTGATAGAAAGTTAAATTAATATGTCAGAAAATTTTAAATTTAATTTTTTTGGATGAATTCAGAGAAATTGAAAATAGTGAAACTAAAAAATAAATAAATTGAACTCTCACCAACAAAGAAAAATTTATGTAATCAACCAATTGAACTACTAAAATTCAATCGGTATTATTTATTACACTTAAATCCATAATTTAATTTAAATTATTTAAATTTTAGTCATTAATTTATTTTTTGAGATTTTCAGTTTTAATCACTCAATTCTTATCAAATATGTTTTTATTTTTGTTTATTCTATAAGCACTTAATGTATTTGAATGCTTTATATTAATAATAATGTATTAATGATATCAAGCACTCAATTATCTTTTCTTTTCCATATTTGTTAAATTATCTACTTTTGTGGCATGAATCCAATAATTATTGTCAATATTAATTTTGTGTTTCTTATTCAAGATTTTATTTTTAAATTTTCTTTATGTTTGGTGTCTTAAAATATGAAACGAAACTTTTATAGATTTATTTTTTGTGTGTTACAAGAATTAATAAAAAAAAAAGAGTCAATCAAATGAATTTGTGAAAGCAAAGTATGAATATATATATTTTTGCACTAAGAGTAAGGACTTTAAAAAAAACTATAGAAACATTGATTAAAAAAGGGTGCAAAGATAAAATAGAAAAGGGGTTTTGCAAAGAAAAAAAAAGGCATAAAGAAAAGACTAAACTTTGAGAAAATGGAAGTGTGAGAGAGAGTGTGACAACAAGAATAGGGCCCCACAAAAACACTTGTCAAAAGGAAATGATGCCCTCATACAATTATTGTTGGTTGTGCCTTAATCATCATATAATTGTTCCAACTACTGCGACCATATGGTAGTTAACTTGGCAACTATCTTGGGTGAGAAGCAAATCTTTTAGGGTGTGTGTGGAAAGAAACTAGAGAATATTTCATGTTGTTTGATTAGTAAGAAGAAAATATTATTCTAAAGATATTCAAGTATAATATGGGTAAATATAACGATATCAAACCCGAAATAATCCATCATTAAAACCCGAGCACCTATATTGACCACAACCCGAGATTCGACCTGACCCCAACACCAGCTCATCATGAAACTCGACTCAAACTTGAGATCTGAGACCTGACTCCTGTCCCAAGTCCTGACCCCAAGACCAACTCTGACTTGAGACTCTAGACCCAACCCCTGACCTTGACCCCGACTCAAAACTCGATCCTCAACTCTACCATGGCCTAACCCTAATTCATGATTCAACTACGACCCCAATCACAACTCGGTAGCTAATTAACCCCGATCATAATCCCAAACTAGGATCAAGACCTGACTAACTTTGACCTCAAGTTAGGGTTGGGTTTGGGATACGGGTCGGGTCCTAGGTTGAGTTGGGGGCGAGGTCGGGAGTCGAGTTTCAAGTGAGGGTCGAAAGTTGAATTTCAGATCTAAATTGAATTGGTTAGTGATTTGAAAAATATTTTCCTTATTTTATATAGGAAAGTCACTTTCCTTGAATTGAATTTGAGGAGAAAAAGTCCATTTGGAACTCTGTAGGTATGCTCCCTTTTTTTTTCAGGAAATGGTGTAATATAACAAGGGGCATTTTTGTCATTCTTCGGTCAAAATTGTCGTTAGACCTTCTGCGAGAACGCTTTATCAAGCCGATGAACGCCAGTTCTCACCGGACTTTTTTTCCCGGTTTCCAGTTTCCAGTTTCCAGTTTCTACTGAGCCGGCCCCTTCTGCAGATTGAGCAAACAAGAGGAGCAGAACCTCGTTGTTAAGAGTCAGCAGTTTCGTCTAGGGCGAACGCCATGCACGCGCTAATTCGCAAGTCCGCCGCTGCTCATGTACGAGCCAACTCCAACTTCATCCACATTTCAACATCTACAGCTCCCTCAATCAAAGAGACGGGCCTCTACGGCTTTCATCATTTGAAAACTCCCAAAGGCTTCCAACGATTCGTCGACGATGCTATTGAGAGGTAAGCATTTACAAAACAGATAGCAAAAATTCTCTACTTTCGTTCGGTGAATGTCGATTGTTTCGCTTGTTTTTTATTGCAATGTTACAGAAATTGCTTTACTTCATCTGGCGTTAAACAATTGTTTGCTGTTTCATGTCCTCCACGTGTTTGATAGAAAAATTTCACATGCTTAATAGGTCACAAGAACTTGTGAACTATATCGCTGGTATGCCCTCATCTCCCGAAATTATCCGGGCAATGGATGAGATTTCTGATACTGTAAGTTTGGGTTTTTGTGGTCTAATTCTGCTTTTGTTGAAACAAGACGCCAGACCATAACTGACCTATTTAATTTGATAGGTGTGCTCAGTAATTGATTCAGCTGAATTGTGCAGACATACTCATCCATACAGGTGGTGAACTAGGATTGAAATAAACCTATGCATCCGTATCTACAGTTTCTGATCTTCTTTTCAATTGCTTTGAGACTTACATAAAAATTGTCACATTTTAGGGAGTTTGTTGATGAGGCAAGCAAGGCATCCTTGAAAGTAAATGAGTTTTTACACGTAAGGTTCCTGAAATTTGATTGGGTTTATTAGTTTTTTTTTTTTTTGTCTTGCTGGTTATATCAAATTTGAAATAATAGCTTCTTAAGCTGTATAATTCCCTACCATCCAAGAGCTCTTACCCACGATCTACGGGAAAGTAAAACCTGGAGATCCATTTTAGACTGATAAAAGTTGAAGGAATATAAAATGACGTTACTTGTGTTTACACTGACTGTTGTATTGGACCTAAATTGCCTCAAATTTCAGCTAGCTAGTGATGTCAAAGAATAAATAGTTGAACTATCTAATGGTAGACAAAAGTCGGATCATTAGGATTTTACATTTTTATGTCACTTGACTGTCTCATTTGGTGTATGCTCCTTGATACACTTTTTGATCTTTGTCTATTCTCACACTTGATGGTTGCCAATAATTAGACGTGAACTTCAGTAGTTCCTGAAGTTTGAGGTGATCTGGATTCGGTTTATTCTCGTACTGATTATCCTTTGCACATGTCTTTGTCAAATTAGCAACTTGAGCCATGAACTGAAGAATCAGATTAATACCAAGTAGAAAATGAAGAAGGCAAAAGTAAATCCACCTTCATGTAGAATCTGTTACTACCTCCCCCCCCACCCCCACCCCTCGAGGGGTTGGGGAACCAAAACTGTCTCCAAGCTGGCAATGCTCACTAGATCAATGAAATACTTGTATAAGGGTAGTCTTATTTTGGAAATGTCACTTGCCAGTGATGGATTCTCTTCAAGATGTAGTTGCTTTGGAAGACTCTCAGTGCAATTGGTTTATTGACTTTTTTTCTCCTTGGTATGCAGTATCTTAATACAAACCATAGTATATACAAGGCAGTGAACAAAGCAGAAAAAGACAGCAATTCACTCACACATGAAGCGCATAGGGCAGCCCGCTTTCTACGAATGGACTTGGAGAAGGGTGGAATCCATCTTTGCTCTGGTACTTGACTTCTTACAACTGCTGTTTTTCTCGGTAAATCGTTGCTGTTGCACTAATTTAAGAACCTTTGGTGGTTTCACAGAAAAACTGGATCGAGCTAATGAGCTTGCCATTAACATTATTCAGTTGTCTAGAGAGTAAGTGAGAATTGCCTCCTTGTTAGTTTTCCTGGAATTTTATGAACTGATGGACCTTTTTGATGTTTTCTGTAATTTTCATGCTGTTGTTAAAAGAGATCACATGATGCTTGTAGGTCTAGAAGTTGGTTTTGTATTTGAAATGAGATTTACCCTCTATTTCTTGCCCTCTTGTGTGCTATTTGTTTTATATCAATTGATATTTGAATCACAGCTTCATTCTTCAATTAAGTAGACTTACGCCATGGAACATTTGAATTTTGACTATATGTTGGATTCAGTCTACTGAATCTTTACCAGTTATGCTATTCTAACTTAAATTTAATTTCTGGGGTGATTATCAAATTTATCATATTCCTAATGGAAAAAGTTATATTCAGTTTTACTCTTCAGGGTGGCCCAGTGGTTTGGGCTTGGGACTTCCATGTTGGAGGTCTCAAGTTCGAAACCCCTTGCCAGCGAAAGCAAGGGGTTTGCCTTTTGAGTCGAGCTCGTCGCACCAGGCTTGCTATTGTGGGTTACCCTATGCGCACCCAAAGGGTAGCGGCGGCGGGTTTCCCTTGTCATTAAAAAAAAGAAAGAAATTATATTTAGTTTTTCACAGATCTGTAGTTGAGTTTAAGTGAGCACCCATACAGCACGTGCAACTTTTTTTAGATGATTTACTGAACTAGCATTTGGAGAAGTTAAAATTTGGTGTTTGACTAAGATTTGTTTTGTTTCTTTTTAATTAATGTTTTCTTTAATTTGTTTATAACAAAGCTCGTATTTTTCAGGCTGAGTTTATGCATCTAATTTGAAATGCATCTAAATTTGCATAAGCAGAATTAAATAGGTGCTCAGTATTATGCTTTTCAACTGTGAACTCTTGAGTAATACCTTTGAAGGCCTCTAGCTGGTGAAGGGTCAAAAGGAGCCGTTCATCTCCTCCTTCCTTTTCCTCTTCCTTGATGACAGTTCAATTTTTTTCTCTCTGTTCATTGTAAGTGGCAGTTATGGGACCAATGATGTAGTCTTTGCAAACTCACCTCTGGGTTATCTGCTGGAACAGGACTCTATAGTCTATTCAGCTCTTAATTTCATTTTGACTATTGCTTATTGCATAATGTCTCAATTTTCCTGTAATGTTTCTAGTCATGCAGCTCCGTATGACTGAATGAATGCTCATTTTTCCTTTTTCTTTTTGTCAGGTATAATGAAAATATTATTACTGACCCAGGCCATGTGGATATATTTCCAGCATCTAAGATCCCTAAAAAATTGCACCACCTTGTCAGCCCTATCTATCGTAACCTGCCAGGTTCATCTAAGGGATCTTGGGGGTTAAGAGATAAAACCAAAGAAAAAGGATTTCGCTTAGCAACTGAGTCAAGTACTCTGCAAGGCTTTCTTCAATGTGCACCAGATGCTGGGGTAACATTAAGCAACCTCGGATTTCTGTTAGTTATAACTTAATCCTGTTGAGAAATTTTTTAAATGGTTTTTAGAGCAATCAAAATTATGCATATCTACATTAGTACATCAACTTCTTCCCTGTTCACTCTCTCCTAGTGTCGGTAAACTAAATCATTAGCAGCTCAAGGTAAACCTCTTACATTAACATAGATAATCATGGATGACAGTCTTTGTCAAAAAAAATCATGGATGACAGTGGAAGCCTAGTAAACATAGTATCTATTTCAACGATTAATGGGTTTATGTATGGGAGTCTTGAATGATGAATTTAGACTTAGGAAAAGGAAAAGAGAAGACCACCAAAGAAAAAAAATGATTATGGCACCAATTCATGAATTGTGCATCAATTTTTGGACTTGGCAAATATGGAGAACAGAAAAGATGTGGACGATCCTTTGCTCTGTGAATCACAATTTTTCACTTTATTTCTACTAAGTACAATTACCTTGTTATTCCTTTCCTCATATAAACACCTTTCGACATCCAAAAGATTCCATCTAATCTCTCTATACATTGACAGGTTAAGAAGAGACTTAAACATTTATATTTCTCTCAACTGTTTTTACCTTATTTGTTTATTTTCATGATCTTTCGTTCAAATACCGATGGGAAAAAGAAAAGAGCTTTACATTCAATGACCGAAAGATTTAGTGTATTTTTCTCATGATCTTGTCCAGGTCAGGAAGGTGGCATATGTTCAAGGAAATTCTGTTCCACATGCAAACCTTGAGGTTCTTGATAAGCTTATTGCAACTAGACACGAATTTGCACAGGTTGGTGTGTGGACACTTTTGGTCTAGCAAAGTGATTAGTTTTTGTTGAATTGTGTTAAGTTCTCATCAAAAGAATTGAGTGATCTTTTCATCAAAAAACTTAAGCTATTAGAGAAAGGGCACTTCAAATTCTAAATTATTTAGTTCTAGAACAAGCCTCCTCATTTGTAGCCTGATTCTATTTTTTGGGCCTAGCATGTGGAGATTTTGTTTATCTGTAGCAGTAAGGGTCCTACACAAAACCTCTGCATGTTGTTGTTCTATGTTAAATTTTGTGACCATCTTATTTAAAAGTGTATCTTGTTCGAGAAGGGACATTTTTAATTACCAATTTAGTTTTGAAACATTGTGTGAAATAAGAGAGTAAAGTTGATTTGAATCTTTGATGATAATGTACTACAAGATACACTTATTTATTGGTGTGAGATACATTCCACAAAAGGTGATTTGATGATATAATGAAATACAAGACACACCTATTTGTTGGTTTGATATACATTCTATGTATCTGCATTTTAAATTTAATCAATGAGTGGCTAACTTAATATTAACATGTAATGTTGCTAAATTCAAACATGTACCTAGAACTCATGGTAGAGAAACCAAGTTGAGTTTGCTTATTTGGAAAACATGTAAAGCAAATAGTCCAGTTGGTTGTTGAAAACTTTGCAGCAAAATCAGTAAAAAAAATTATCATCGCAGAATCTCATCAGAGAAGTCTAGTCCTTGGAATCTCGCTGGAAATGGCTGAAAAAGAGGCGCGCCGCTGAAAAATCACTGGAAAAGATATATAGTGCTGTTGAAACAGTCACTCCAAAGAGGCATCGTATTGCTGGAGCAGCCAGACTGGCAGTATAAGGTCGTAAGCCAGTAGACGGAAGCTACTTTAGTCTCTACCAATATCATAGAGGTTCTGATGCCATGTGGTCAAATAAGAAAATAAAGAAGATGACCTAATGATAATGGAATTTATGAAAGACCTAATTTTAGATGTGAACTAATTCTAATGCATCCGTTTCATTACAAATTTTGTAGTTGTGAATTTTTGCTTCAAAATAGAACTTCAAATTATACTGAGAGGTGATGGAATGTCCTTTAACCTTACCCTTTCCAAGTACAGGGATGAAGTCAGGGATATTATTTACACTTGTTGTATGCGTGAGTCTGTATGTACATAGCCAACAACCTTTGTGGATATTTTCATTTTGAGGATGAGTTAGGCCCAAAATTCATTTCTTTACATGGTATCCGTGCATGTTGAGCTCCTGGGATAAAATCTCACCGCCATTCATTATCAAATGGATTCTCCACATACTTGGCCAATGAAAAAGAATTAGGCCCGCACGTGAGGAGGCGTGTTGAGAATACCATTAAATAATAAAAACTATTCTCTCTCTAATAGCTTAACTTTTTAGATGAGATGGTCACGCACTTCATCATGCTATTAGTAGTATCAGGGCAGGCAAAGGTCCTAGGAATCAAATTTCACCGTCACCCAGTATCCAAAAAAAAAATTGTGTGCTTGACCCATGAAAAAAATCAGGTTCGCACATGCAGGAGCTTGTTGAGAATACAATTAAAAGAATAATAGCTTACGCTTTTAGATGTGATGGTCACACACATTTTAACTAAGGCTGGATATTTCATCATAATTCCAGGGAAAAAAAATATAAAAACATGAGAACATGATGCAAAAAGGTACTATTGGAGTAGAATACATCTGGACCTTCCCTTTATAGTTTCCATATGAATAGCAGCATAAGAAGATATGTAGTAAAATATCTTGTCACAATCTAAACAGGAAAGTAAGATAACTATTTTGGGGCAGAGACTGTAACTTGTGATTGGCAATGTTGAATTTATATCTTTCTGATTCGACCAATCATTATTCAGTACTTTTTTTCCATCTTTGGTTCAAATCGAATTTCAAGTGGAAGAAATCCAAAGATATTTTACAGCCAAATAGCTCTCCTTGATTCTCACTATTCACTAATACTTCCACTTGTGCATTTATAAACGATGTTTTAGATTTTACTAAGCATCTTTCCCAAAAGAAAAAAAAAGAAGAAAAAAGAGACATTGTTGTCAATACTCATATGCCTTGCCCTTTTAATTTGCAGCTTATGGGGCATAAATCTTATGCTGAATTTTCTCTGCATTCTACTATGGCTGCATCTCCTGAAGTGGTCATGTCCTTTTTGCTTGAGATGAGCAAAGTGGTCAGACCCAAGGCTGATCAAGTATGTCCTGGAAGTAGATTTTACTTTATATGAATGAGACACTGATTATGTTATTCTGTAGGAGCTGTTTCAAGCTCTTCTAAATGTTCATATGTTTGAATAGGAGTTTGAGGCGATTCAGAATTTCAAGAGAGAGAATAGTGGTGATCCCAATGGAGAGTTGGATCCATGGGATGAGGCATACTTCACGTGGTTGATGAAGTCTGCAAAATACAAGTTGGACTCCTCGGTAAAGAGTTAAGCCTAACGGTTTTTCCGTTATCTTTGCTACGTCTTTGAGCTTTTATTATCAAGGTGTATCAATGCTCTCCTTACTCTGCATTGGTGTATCAATGCTCTCCTTACTCTGCATTCTTATTTTCGTGTATCCATAGATAGATGAGAACTTACAATTTATTTGATGATAGCTAATCAGGGATGCAAAGTCATTGATTAAATTGAACTAAAAATGAAAACTAAAGCATGTTTCCCAGGCATTGAGAGGTCAGGGTCCTCCTGGAACTTAAAGCATTGAGGTAATTACTTGGTCTTTAAAAAGGATTTGTCCACATCCTTGTTTTCCTGCTTGGAGCAAATCTAGCACCACCGTTAGGGTCTCGGGCTTTGTCAAAGTGTAGTCTACTTCATGTGCAACTAACATAATTGAGTAAATTGGGCTTGGTCTTGTGTTCTTATTTTTTTTTTTCATGGAAATGTTACCTTTCATTTGTTCTTGTTGGTGAAGTTGGATGTAAATCTTAAAATGAGGTGGACGGAGGAGAGAGCATACACTTGAAATTTTTGAGGTGTACTTATTTCCTGTTTCTGCTTACTTTTGTTGTGAATGGGTATGCCATATAGACCTGTACTATCTAGAAGTACCTATAGAATTCCGATTCAGCTGACATATGAAGTGCATAATGCTGCTCTAATGAAGACTTTTACATGCTCTGAAGGGTTTTCTCTTTGTTGACAGAACTATTCTTGTCTATCAATATTGCAGGTTATAGCATCATATTTTCCTTTACAACAGTGTATTGAGGGTTTGAAGGTTTTGGTTGAGTCACTCTTTGGTGTGACCTTTCATGGAGTACCCCTTGCACCTGGTGAATCATGGCATCCTGATGTGATGAAGATAGTGTTACATCATCCTACTGAGGCAAGTTTAATATACTAGAAATAGTGGTTGTCTTGTTATATTGTAACATATGTCATATTAACTATGAGATTACTGAATTCCCAGTTCCGACCTCTTCAAGAGAATTCCTTTTCTTTCTTTATTTTAGCTTTTTCCTTTTGAGATGATAAATTTGGTGTGGCAAAGGGGAAATCTCCTTCGTGATTGTTAATACTAATGCTATTTTTTTTTTTTTTTTTTTTTTGAAACTGAAAAAATTGATACTAATGCTATTTATTTACTAATCAACCTATCAGTACATTGACATGAATCATTCTTTTTCTTTGCAATATTGACCTTTGGACGGCAAGAATGGACCAGTTGTCAATAATTCGGAATGTTGGCAGATTTAACTTAACTTTACCTTTCTTTTTTCTGTTGACTTGATCATTTAATATCCTGATGTGCATTTGGCTCTTTCATTAGTCCATTTAGTAGTAGTCTTAACATCCATCCACTTGAACTAGTTGATAACACGTGTTTTCAGGGAGACCTGGGGTACTTATACCTCGATCTAAAATCAAGAAAAGGTAAACATCCCATTTGTGCTCATTTTGCTATCCGAGGAGGGCGTCGAGTTTCTGAGACAGAATACCAACTTCCTGTATGTAAGAGCATTATTCTCTTTTTCTTCATATCAGTTTTTCATTATATGCTACACATGTAGTTTCTTGTATCTCTATGTGGCAAGTGGCTATAGTAACTTATAAGTCTGAGGAATACAGAACCACCAGGAAATGCTCTGTCGATCAGTCAACCTCTTTTAACATTGACTTTTCAACTACCTGTTTAGATTGGGTATGATGTGTTATTGGTACTTAAATTTCACAACTCCCTGGAAATTGGTAAAGATCAAGTGTGCTTGCACCTGCCTAGCTTAAAACTGGACAATAATTCTGAAGGTCAACCAATAAGTTTATTATAGTATTTGGCTTTATTCTGATAGACCTCAAAATTTTCTTAAATGAAATGTTTATTTCTACTTGCAAGTTGTGGATTTTGTGATTATTACTTCCTCTGTTCCTATTTATACGATGCATTTTCCTTTTTAGTGTGTCCCAAAAAGAATGATACTACCTTCCTATATTTACTACTACTACTAACAATTTAGCTTCAAACTTGCCTTTTTACTCTTATGAGAAAATTTATAGCCACACAAATATCTATGGCTTCTTTTAGACCACAAGTTCTAAAAGTAATTTCTTTCTTGAACTTTGTGTACAGTCAAACTGCATCACATAAAATGAGATTGGACGGAATACGTATTATTTTAATGTGTTTTCAAAGGTCACCCAGAGAAGTTGTTCTTACTTTATGCTAATAGAAACTTGTCCCAAATAAAATGTTTGTTTTTACTTGTAAATTATTAGGTTTCTATAATCTCGAGGTAGTCTTTTTTTTTTTTTAAATGGTGAAGGTATTATCAATAAAAGGTACCAAGATGGTAAAAAAAAAATGTACAGAACTCGAGACAGATCAGAAACTACTGTACAGTGTGTACTACAGCAAAGATGCAACTACTATCTTCCTCCTGACATTTCCAAGAAGTCCATATACTGCTCCATACTTTCAATTTGGCTGCTATTACACTGGAAAAAAAGATTGAACAATTGTGCTTAGTTCTAGAGATAGAGGCTTTTTTGTCCTTCAAAACAAGCTCTATTCCCTTCCAACCATAGAGTCCAAAAAAATCATAGAGGAATAGTGATCCTGATTTGTTTCAAGTTTTTTGAATTCCCTGTCCCTGCCAGCACTCCAGCAGACCCCTCATGCTATTAGGTATTGTCCAAGAAACACCACCAGATACTGAGGAATAGATCCCAGCACTGCCTGGACCATTTACATTGGAGAAACAAATGTTCTATTGATTCCTGATCTCTTCACACAAATAACACCTGTTAACTAGAGAAACCTCTCTTCTGGAGATTATTCTGAGCTATGAAAGCTTCAAAGGCTGTAATCCAATCAAAGCATGCAACCTTTGATGGGAGCTTTATCTTCCAGGGACAATTAAGTTCCCGACAGTCTGATTGCCTCATCAAAATTCTGTAACAGTTACCAATTGAGAACTTATAATTCTTACTATCTGCCCTTATCAAGGATTCCCTTCTGTTCTGATCAGTAACTCAATCTAGCTGTTGCAGCATCTGACAGAAACAATCCACTCATCCACTTTCCAGTCATTCAAGTTTCTTATAAAATATACTTGCTAGCCTGAACTTGAATGAAATTTAGCTATAGTACCACTCTTATTGATGGAGAAACTGTATATCACTGGAAATTTGATCTTTAAGCTTTCATACCCTGTCCAGTTATCTTAGCACAACCTAATGTCTTCAGCATTTCCCACTTCTATTTTAATGTGACTGAGACTCAACCCACAACCTGCTAATGTTTTTCCAAATCCATCCTCTCGAAGTCGAATGTGAGTTTCAGGACAAGGTCTCCAACCATCTCTTTTACCATAGACAGCTTAAATTATCTTCTTCCAGAATGCTTGATCTTCTGAATTATATTTCCACAACCACTTGAAAATCAAACTCTTGTTGTGCATCTTCAGATTTTTTACTCCCATTCCTCCCCCCTTTCTGTCCCTCATAACCTTATCCCATTTAACCAGATGAAACTTTCTGTGTTTGGCATTCTCTTCCCAGAAGAACTGATTCCTTAAATGCATATATCATGCTAGAGTCTACTTTAAGCTCACTGCTTCATGGATATTCTGTGGATCGTTGCAGTAATTCTATTGTATTTTACCTAGTTATTGAAAATGATCTGTGCATGTTAACTATTTTACCTAGTAGGAGTAATTGAAAATGATCTGTGCATGTTAATTTGTAGGTTGTAGCGCTTGTTTGCAATTTCTCTGGGTCAAGTTTGGCTCCGGTGAGGCTTAACCATTCTGAAGTAGAAACACTTTTCCATGAGTTTGGGCATGCTCTACATTCATTGCTTTCAAGAACGGTACTAGTTTTATTCTGATTCTATTTGCTAGTGGTTTTCACTTATGCTTTGAAATCATAAACAAGTTCACTTGATTGCTGGCTACCTGTGCAGGAATACCAACACTTTTCCGGTACGAGGGTGGTTCTTGATTTTGCTGAAACGCCTTCAAACCTATTTGAGTGAGCCAAATGCAATATCTTTGATCCATGCTTTTCATCAGCAATGAAGAAAATGTTTAGATGCACACTGCTCATTTGATTATCTGCTGTTTATTTACCTTTTTCTTTCTTGTGATATCGTCGTCATTAGATTTGGCACGAAATGGAAAAGTCTTTTAATTCTAGTTTCAGGTTAATCCACCACTATTATGCAATATACATGCTATCTATTCTATCTTCAGGATAAATGCGCATGTTATTACCATCTTATCAGTTATTACTAAAGCTTTTTAACTGTTGTTTATCCATAGGTCCTATGCCTGGGATTATCGGGTGTTAAAGACATTTGCTAAACACTACTCAACTGGTGATATTATTCCCAAAGAACTTGTAGAATCAATGGTGGGAGCTAAAAAGATGTTTGCTGCAACTGAATTGCAACGCCAGGTATGTTTTATGGGCCCCTTCCTAGTTAACTCTTTTTATAAGCATTTCTTCAGTTCCACTTTATCAAACTTGAGGCAGGAATTTTGACCTATGCAACTTTCTCATTTATTCAGATTCTCTATGCACTAGTTGATCAAACACTCTTTGGGGAGCAGCCATCCACAGGGATAGATACGATGGCAATTGTTGCAGATTTAAAAAGACAACATACAAGTTGGACGCATGTGGATGGAACACATTGGCATACCCGATTCAGTCACCTTACAAACTATGGCGCAGGTATCAGAACATTATAGTTAGGGCTGTTCATGGTTATGGTTATAAAACCAAACCGATTAAAAAAATCGATGTTTGGTTTGATTTGGTTTTAAATTTTGAAAAACCGATATTATTTGGTTTGGTTTTACTAAAAAATTAACTGCAAAAATAACCAAACCGGACTGAGAAGTTATATATATAAATTTTATAATTATTTATAAATAAAATATAAGTATTTTGATAAATTTTAATTAACATAAGTTATTAATTTTACTATCTTCTGAAGCCCAACACTTAAATTTTAGCCCAACTATTAAAAGTCGAAATCCCTCAATATTCATTACTTTAAAGATGACACTTTCTCTGGTCTTTATAAAATTTTCTAACGTAACATTGAATAATTTAAAGCTCAAGCTAAAGAAGATGGTAATTGATTAGTTGACTATGAAATATTGGTTGTTGTGTTTTTTTGAGAATTAATTTCTCAATATTTTAAGGTGTAATTTTATTGATAAGATGTTGAGATTTGCAGAATATTGAACCAACTTTATGCTATTGACAATGAGTTTTTTTAGTTTCTGAAACTTGGTACATTGGATGAATCACTTTGTTCGTGTAATAGCTTATTTGTGAATTATTCATGTACTAAGTGTTTGTGTCTATCGAGATGCGTATATCCTCAACAAACTTATTACTTTCAAATCGAAAAAACCTAACCAAACCGAACCAAACCGGCGATAACCAAACCGATGGTTATTTTTTTGATTTGGTTTGGTTTGGTTTTGGTTTTAACTAATAACTGATCCAAATCAACCATGAACACCCCTAATTATAGTTAAGTGACTCATGTTTGTGATAGTTGCCTGTATATGTGAGAGAATATTGCACTATTTTTTGTCTGATATACCATCTGCACACCTACTGTTTGGCTATTCAGACATAATTTACTAGAAATGCATGATTCATAGTTGGTGGTCCAATCAGAACGTTTTTATCAACTTTATACTAAGAGCTAAAGTCTGTCTTGAAAAGCGAACCAAGTGATAGATTGGTTGCTTGGTAGATGTGGCATTCCTCTATAATTTGTTGTGCGATTCTCAGAACTCAGTGGTAGTGAGAGACAGTGATGGGGTTAGTTAAAGTTTTGGCAAGATGTTATGGTGGATGGTATTTTCGTTTTTGCCTTTTCTTCTTACTGAGTGGTTAGATCATGTATTCTCCTTTTCTGGACGTCAATTTTTCGTTCTTAGAGACCTCTGCAATCTTATCGAAAAGGGATTCGATTGATGAACCAAAATTTTGAGATGCCACGACTACTTATATAAATTAAAATATGTTTTTTAATCAAATGATCATGTCCATAAAGGTTTTTTGTTCCCTAAAAGGCAATTGTTGACATAGAAAATTCACTGCTTCATGTAGTGTAATGGAGAACTGTGGAAATAGCAGATGCAAGAATTTTCTATTCCATAACATACAACCCTTTTATTTTCAACGTGTTCTAGTTGTAGCGTTCTGTTCTTAAAGCTGTACATGCAGAAGATTTTAGTTTAGAGTGTAATAAATAATTACCTTTTCCAGAAGGTAGATCAACATTCGTATTAGATATTTGTGAAGATTTTCTGCCTTCATTGTTATTTGACTTATTTCTTTTTGATAAACATAGCTATTTGGAATGCTTGGTTTTGAATCTCTGGATTTTGTCAGTTCTTTTTGAGAATAGTAACAGTAAGGATTTTGTCAATTCTTCTTTTTGAGAATAGTAACAGTAAGGACTTTGTCAATTCTTTTTTGAGAATGGTAACAGTAAGGTCTAAGGATTTTGTCAATTCTTTTTTGAAAATGATAATTGTAAGGATTTTATCAGTTCTACGGTAGCTTATATCCATTGTATTTTTAGTTTTGCTCAGTGCCCTTGCTAAGAAAATGGTGCAATAACTTTTGCCTTACTTGTGCAGGTTATTATAGCTACTTGTATGCAAAATGCTTTGCCACGAGTATCTGGCAAAGGATGTGCCAAGAGGATCCTTTATCATTGGACACTGGTTCGGCTTTGAGAACAAAATTCTTGCAGCATGGAGGAGCCAAAGATCCAGCTGATATACTGAATGATCTTGCTGGGAGTGGCATTGTAAGGAGTTGCCATGGGGGAATAATACCGGACATTACAAGCCTTTGCAAGGAAATGGGACTCTTGAAATGCTAAAAGGTGTCCCCCCCCCCCCCCCCCGCATTGAGAAAATTCCCTCCACTGTACTAAACCATGAATTGTGCACGCAGATAGCAGCCCACCATTGAAGAGTTGGAGTTGATTTTAAAAGAAGCTTTCCATCGTAATAACTAAATAGCGCTGATATGGTGATTTCATCGCGGCCAAGCAAGCAAATTAAAGTATTTTCAAGCATGTCATTCTTTAGGATGAGAGGAAACATCTCGTGGCCAGACTATTTATTGAGCAATTCTTCGGAGAAACTACTTGCGTGTATTTTGATTATTTTTTGCTTAATTTGGGTAGTGTTTCTATAATCTGATTAAACCGAAGAGATGTAATGATGGTAGGAGTATATCAACAACAATATACCCAGTGTAATCTCACAAAGTGGAGTTTGGGAGGATAAAGTGTTCATAGACCTTACCCCTATTTTGGAGGTAGGAGACTCTTTTCAATAGATATTCAGCTGAAGAAAAAAAACAGTCCAAAGTAGGGCTGGCAAGGGGACGGGGGACGGCGCTGGCGGGATTTGGCCGGGACCGGGATTGGGGGGGACAAAAATACGTCCCATCCCGTCCCACTGTATATACGGGATGGGATGGGGTTTGGCGGGACGGGACATGGGATTTTTTATTTTTTATATACTTATTTGTTTGTATTGAAATTATATGTTAATGAATAACATTTTTAGTTTATTTGGTTTTCTATACATTTTTAGCTAATAAATAATGCTTAAGTTTTCAGTTTTCAAATTTCAAATTCAACTTTCAAATTTCAAACTTCACATTTCAACTTCAAATTTCAAATTTGTATTTTAAATATTTTAAAGTAATTTAAATTTGAAATTTCAAATGTCAAATTTCGATTTTTAAAAATTAAGTATTTTAAAGTTAGTTTAGTATATATGTAAATATGTATGTATATATTAAAATTAAAATGCAACACAATAGTTGTATTAAAAAAGACTTGAATAAAGCTTTCAAATTTATTCAATAAAATCTAATTGCAACTTAAACTTAGAAGTTACAATTTACAAATATTAGTGGAGTAACTAATCTATGCAGCCACCTTCTAGGAAGAGTTCTGTTTCAATAAGTTCTCATTGTAAAACTAATATTTGTTACAAATATTAGATGAGTAACTAATTTACGCAACCACCTTCTAGGAAGGGTTCTATTTCAATTAGTTCTCGGATGTAATCTAATATCTGTGTTCTCCTTTAAAATTCAATTCTAGTTGTCGAATCATATCGATGGCGATATCCTCCGGTGTTGGCAAACTTGCTATAAACTCTTGTGACTCTAATTCATCGTTACTAGATTCAATTACCGCTTTAACCCAAGCTTCTTGTCTGGAACTTAACTTTGGCAAATTATAATTCCTCCTCTCGGCGTTGACCTAGTCTCTAAATAAAACTGATGTTTCCAAATTTTCTTCCGCCAATGAATGTCTATGATCACCAATTTGAAACCTTGCCGCACTAAAAGCAACCTCCGATGCAACTGATGAAGCTTGAATAGCTAGAACATCACGAACCATTTTGCTTAAAATTGGAAATGCAACGCTCCGCTTCCTCCACCATGCTAATAAATCTTCATTGCCATCTTCGTCTTCCATTGTTTCTAAAGATTGATTAAGATATTCTTCAAAATCATCACGGTTAGTAGAATTAAGATCAAGAAAACCTCGCATATAACTTGAAATTCGAGCTTTACTCTAAGGATTAGAAGTTTGACCAACTTCTCCTTGAGTATTTTCTGTAGTTCTATATTTTTCATACAAAATTTTTGCTTCTACTTTTATGCTAGACTTACACGTTTCACAAGTTGGAATTTCTTCCGATAAAATTTCTAAAGTGTCAACAAGTCCCTGCACACCTCGTAATTTATAGTCAGGATGAAGTAAAGTAGCAGTTAAATAAATTTGAGGAATAGGATAAAAATATTTTTAAAATTTTTCAATCATACCTTCAATTGCAACTCTAAATTTTTCAATTTTTTTTGTATTTAGAAAATTGAATTGAAATAGCACAAATATTTATTAATACTGATGAAATAGTAGGATAATAAATTCAAGAAAACATGGTTGTAGCATTATAAAAAAGTCTTAAAAATTCTAATAGTTCATTAGTTTCTTCCCAATCTTCTTCACAAATTCTATCTAATGGGTCAGCATTATGAGCATTAAACACCATTTGTACGGGTCCTTTATATTCGTAAGCAACTGAAAGCATTTCATAAAAAGAATTTCACCTTGTTTTAATATGTCTTGGAATTTTTCTTGGTGGCAAAACATAGTACACAACGCTCATTAAATTCCCTAATTCTAGCAGCTCTATGAGCATAAAAAATCTAGGCAACAACATATTTAATCTTCATACAACCACAATCAAATAATGAAATACCATGTTGTACAACTAAATTTAATACATGTGCAACACATCTAACATGAAAAACTTTAACATCAATTGGACATAATCTAACTTTTAACATACTAGCAGCGTTTGTATTATTAGATGCATTATCTAATGCGACATACATTACTTTATCTATAAGCATGTAATAATCTAAAACACTCAAAATATTTGAAGCTAATTATGCACCAGTTTTTTTCTCTACACATTCTTTAAAACTTATGATTCTTTTTTGCAAATTCCAGTTATGATCAATCCAATGTGTTGTAATAGTTAAATAATCATGTCCATTAACCCTACGACCCATGCACGAAGTTATAGACACTCTAGAATCTAATATGCTAAACAAACAACGAAGATATTGACAATGTTTACCTTGATATACAAAAACATCAGATTTAACAGTATTTCTTGAAAAACCTCTAAAAGAAGGATTATAAGTTTGTTGAATATATTCAATAAAACTGGGATGTGAAGGAAAACTATAAGGCAATCTACAAACAGAAACCATTTTAGCTAAATTTTCGCGATCTTTTTCCTTATTATATTTACGTTGTGTTAGTGGACCACTAGGGTTAGAAGGATCTAATGTTCCTTGAACCATGTTAGAAGCCCCTACCGATTCATTAACATTAATATCAAAATCATTAATTGGAATTCCTTTTTTCCTATCGGCTAATGCTTTAGCTTCTTTATATTCAATCGGCACACAAGATAACAAATGTTTATTTAAGCCCCCCGTCCCACCTTGACCCCCATCTTGTCTATGTTTAAAAGACTGCTTACACTTATTACAAATAGCATTAGAGTTTTCCTTATCTAAAGTCATAAATTGCCACACAACAGAAGTTTTAGGGCGTTGATACTTCACCTTCTCCCTTGTAGGAGGTATAAGGGGTGAGCGTTTACAGTTTTGCTCCGTTGAATTTGTAGTTTCAGTTGAAACTTCTGTCACCGGACTAGTAGGTGTATCTTCTAAATCTTATTCACCCGGATCAACTTCTACTTCTTCACCTGAATATTCATCAATATTAGGATTAATATTACCATAACGTCGTTCTAAACTTTCATGATCAAGTTGAACATTTGAATCAATATCATAAAGTATCATCAACATAAGTAGAATCATTTGTATTAAATCTAACTCTAGACATTGATTTAGAAGAAGTACCACCATATTTACTCTTATTTTTTTCCTTACTATTTTTTTTATTAAAATTAAATAATTTATTAATGCCACTTGGTTCTTTTTCGTTTCCTTTACCGGTATCTTTTTTGCTAGAACTCATATTTAATTATATGTAAAGTGTAATATTAAAATAATAATTACACAAAAATTAATAACAAAAACTAAAATATAAACATTATGAAACGAATGTATCAAACGTCTACGTTAATAGCAGACGTTATAAGCAATTCTTGAAACTTGTAGTTTGTTGTAACTTGTAATTTGAAACTCCAATACTTGATAGCAAATATGAGAATTATATATATTATGATATAATATGAAAATTTAGAATTGAAATATATGTATTATGATATAATATGAGACTTAAATGGAATGAAAAATTAAGACTTAAGATTGAGAGGATATAGAAAATAGATGAGAGAATAGATGATTTTGTAAGAAATAATAAAGGATAGAGGGGTTTTTATAGTATTAAAAATGGGTTAAAGTGTATTTATGATAACTTGAGGGTTTAAATTAAAATATTAAAAGTAGGGGGTGGTAGGGGGTGTTGGGAAAGTGAAAGAGTGGAATAAATCCGTTGGGGGGCCCACTAGCTGTTGCCCCAACAGATACAATTCAATTTTTTTTTTTTTTTTAAAAAAATGGGATCCCGCAAAAACCGGCCGATTTAGCCGGGTGACCGGGACCAAAGGGTGAACCGGTCCCCTAACCTGTAGTCCCCCCAACCCGCGAGACTAGACGGGATCGGGTCAGGCGAGACGGTTCTCGAACCGGTCGCGGGCCGACCCGGTCCCCCTGCCAGCCCTAGTCCAAAGCAGTATAGAGAAAGAAATAACATGAAGTTGTTACGAGTATATCAATGTGTGAAATGAATTTTCACCAAAGATAGGGTGTTTGGTTAAGGGGTGTACATCGGTTGGTTTGGTTGGTTTAATGCAGATTTGGTTTATTGGTTGTCGGTTTGTAAATACGTTAAATCAATAAGATACTTATTATTGATTTTTCATCCTGTTCGGTTTTGATTTTATCAGCAAGAATCTACTCCTTTAAAAGTCTACAAAAATTACAAGTAGAGGCAAATTCAAATACATTATTGCTAAAACAAATTTGATTGCTTTCTTGTTAAGTAGCTCTATATCAATCTCTCAAAAAGAAAAATAATATCAGTTCACACTAATCTCAAAAAAGAAAAATAACACCAAATTAACAATGATAATTAAAATTTAAAGTCACTATTATATCATTAACGATAATTTTAGTTTATTTTCTGGGATAAGAAATAAGGAAATGTGTGCTAACTGCTAAACATAAAAGGCAATTGAGTGTGATGATTAAAGAAAGAAGAAGAGAAAAAAAGAGGTAGTTAACAACAAAGTAAACTGAAAATGGCGCTACTACTGAACTCACCACATACCAAGAGACCTCATCTTCATCTTCTCCACTCTCAACCACATCAACACTCCAATCCCAGAAATTTCTCCATCAAATTCCAGGACTCTTCTTCTGATAATTCTTTAGAGGACACCGCATCTTCTCCGGTGACTAAGAAGGCAGCCAGCTCCAGTTCTTTAGGTTTTGGGTCATCGGTTTCCACCACAGTAAAGAAGAAACAACAAAAGGGGAAAAGAGAGAGGGATACAATTATCCGACGAGAACCCATTCAAAAGCCCAGCTTAGCTACCCAACCAGCGGAGGAATCTGGATCCAAGGAATTTCAGAAAAATGAGAGTGCGTTTCTTCTTGCTTGGTTAGGACTTGGTGGAATTATCCTTGTCGAGGGTATTCTCCTTGCTGCCTCAGGTAAAACTTGTTGCCCATGGCCCCTTCATTTTTCACCCTTCAATTGTATTTGTAATTTGCCCCTTTTTCTCTTCATTCTTAGTGTGGTGTTCCACATTGCAGTAACTATAAAGAGTAGCTTCTTCTCTTTTGATATAAATGAGTGATTGTCTGATTAATTCTTGAAATACGTATTGATTAGATGCACAGATGCATACTTGTATATGGGTCTAGTCCCAATTTGTTCTTGGTTACCTCTTCCATGCACGTATAAACAGGGGTGCAGCTAAAGGGAGGAAAAAGGTTCAAGCTAATTCCCTTAGTCGGGATATTCAGATATCGTACTGTGAAAATCAGGCTACAACAAACTCTTTTGGTTATATATTAACTGTTGAATCTCCTTGACATAAATGAAGATTCTAGTGTAGTGGCAAAGGAATTTCAAAATTGCTTTAGATCACATGTTCAAAATCCTTGGTGTGAGTGACTCTCTAGTACTTGTTTTAATTCCCTAGTATGAATTTTTTACTTTGCCACTATATATAACCTCGTTATTATGCTGGGAGCCTGGGACTCAAAACATGTCACGGGGAGCAATGAGCTAATTATTCTTGGGATATATCATGAATCCCATGTATAAAGATATTACCAATTCCCAGGGTAATCTTCTGAAAACTTCTAGTGATATGTGTACGACCTTTGAAGTGGTTGTGCCTCAACAAAGTGTATCAGGCAGATATTAAAGCTTAATTGAGTTAAGAAGAAGACATTGGTGATTAACAATTACGTCACAGTCCTCAATAGAAAATGAAAACCAGAAATAGTCATCAGTACAATTGATAAGTAATACAAAGATAACTCTCTTAGGTACATTAATATGTTTTTAATGCAGAACTTACATGTAAATATAATAAGGTGTATTTAAGGGTGATCCTGGTCCTATTTGAAGGGGTATCTGGCCTGCACATTAATTGGCGGAAAAGCTTTATGTATCCCATTAATGAAGTCAATAATATGAGTTATATAGCCTCAATTCTTGGGGGTGTAGTTGGCACTTTGCCAACAACCTACTTGGGCATGCCTTTGGGAGCAAAATCCAAGTCTATTGAAATCTGGAATGGCGTGATAGAGAAGTGCGAGAAAAAATTGGCTAGATGGAAATCTCAATACTTATCTATGGGAGGGAGGTTGACCCTCATCAACTCAGTACTTAATGCTCTACCAACATACATGATGTCATTATTTCCTATTCCAGCAGGGGTCATCAAAAAATTGGATAGGATAAGAAGGAATTTTTTGTGGCGAGGTAACAACGAGAAGAAAAGATTTCACCTGGTGAAATGGGAATCTGTGGTAACTGGGAAAAAGAATGGCGGATTGGGAATAAAAAATCTGATATTTCAAAGTGAAGCACTCAGAATGAAATGGTTGTGGAGGTACTCGTTTGAAGATCAGTTAATGTGGAAAAGAGTGATAGGTGCCAAATATGAGGCGGAAGATAGTTGGATGACATGTGACTTCACCTTATAGGGTCAGTTTATGGAGATCCATAAGAGAATTATGGGAGGAAGTCAAACTCAACTCCAAGGTGAAAGTGGGGAATGGGAACAAGACCAAATTCTGGAAAGATGAATGGCATGAGTCAGGTAATCTGGAACTCCTCTTTCCAGACATATATAACCTAGTTCTCTCACAACAAAGGACCATTGCAGAGATTTGGACAACACAGGGCTGGAATTTCCGGTTCAGAAGACATCTCAATGACTGGGAAGTAATGAGAGTGGCAGAATTTCTTAACATTGTTGGAAACTTCAATGGACTCCAGGCTGAAGAGGATGCATTATGGTGGAAAGGAAGCAACAAAGGTATATTTAAAGTAGGTGCAGCTTACAGGTTGATGGAGCAACCAAGTCAACAGATTCCTACCTGGCCATGGAGACAAATTTGGAAAGGCAGAATTCCTTATAAAGTCTCATGTTTCATATGGCTGCTAGCTAAGGAAGCAGCTTTGACACAGGATAATGTTATGAAAAGGGGGATAACCTTATGTTCTAGGTGTTTTCTTTGTGGAGAAACATCAGAAACTGTTAACCATCTTTTTCTACACTGCAAATTTACTCAACAGTTATGGAGGGTATTCTTGAGTCTCAAAGGCTTATCCTGGGCTATGCCTAGGAGAATTACTGAAGCCCTAAAAAGTTGGGAGGAGGCAGGAGTGCTAGCTAAACCTGGAAAGAGAGAAATTCTAGGTGTTTTGAGAGCATAGAGAACAGTATGCAGAAAGTTAAACTCAACTGCATTTTGTTGTTATGTTTTTGGTGCAATCAATTATACTCAAATGAAACTGTCTCTATAATTGATGTTTTAGATTCAATTTAGATTTAGAATAGTGGAGTTTTGGAGTTCATCTGTATATAAGGTTTAGTACTGCCCATGTACTACCGTGTTGTAATACAAAGTTACCAAGTTTCAAAAAAAAAAAATATAATAAGGTGTATTCGAGATTTCACCTGTGACAAAGACACTATAGTTGTGAAAATGAGTACCAGACATTCATAAGCACTGTTAGAGGAAAATGTTAATTTGGAATATAAGCATATAGAAGAATTAAAAGAACAAATCTACGATGTATTCATAAATGTACCAATAGAGAATACTTTCCATCTTTACATGATATTTCCTAATTATTCTTGGGCTTTACATGAGCAATCATTTCCATGGATAATGATATTACTGATTCCCGGGGTAATCTTCTGAAAACTTCTGGTGATAAGCGTATGACCTTGAAATGGTTTTGCTTTAACAAAGTGTATCAGGCAGATACTAAAGCTTAATTGAGTTAAGAAGAAGTTAATGATGGTAACAATCGCATCACAGTCCTCAACAGAAAATGAAAACTAGAAATAGTCATCAGTATTGATAAGCTATGTTGCTCGGACTCTTCAAAAATGTTGACGGGTGCGTGTCGGATCCTCCAAAAATAGTGTATTTTTGAAGGATCCAACACGGGTGCGGCAACATTTTTGGAGAGTCCGAGCAACTTAGTTGATAAGTAATACGAAGGATAACTCTCTTATATACATTAAGGTTTTACAATTTAATGCAGAACTAACACGGGTGTATTTGAGATTTCACCTGTGAAAAGACACTATAGTTGTGAAAATGAGTACCAGACATTTATAAGTTCGGTTAGAGGAAAGTGTTAATTTGGAATATACACATATAGAAGAACTAAAAAGAATAAATCTACTATGTATTTATAAAAGTACCAATAGAGAATATTATAGATGCCGTTTATATTTATTAAACTACATCAATTTGGAATAATTTGACAAAGATATTGAAATATAGTTGTTGAACCCGTACAGTATAGACAAACTATCTAAGTTCCAATGTCCAACAAGAACTCTGTAGGGTTTAGCAAAGGGAATCTAGTAAGTGTTAGACATTCGGAGATGGATTTAAGGGGGGAGGGGGGCTCCCCCTCCCCCCTTCTCACCAATCCCAAAAAATAAAGAAAAAAGAAACCTAGTATTCCAATGCAACCGCAAACAAATACTAATTTCTAATGCATCATAGACAAGTGATGAAGTGCTTGACATTTGAGAAATAAAGTGAAGATGAGAATTTATATAAAGCATTTCATAGAATATGATTACCAGGGCCTAATCATTATAATCATACAACTCTTAATATTTAACAGCTCAAATCTTTCTTGATAGAGCCAATTATAAATAGTTCTGACTTGTTCCAAACCCTTTGTAGTAAATCTCCTAGTTCACAAATGGACACATATGCCTTTGATAAAATTGAAGGTGTAAATTCCCAAGTGCCAAGAGAGTAAGTGTACAGAAGATCTTTTTGGTGACCCATTCAGTATTTGCCACAGTTTCCTTGTCAATATAGTGTTGGTCTCTATATACCATAGAGTTTTCAATTCATACCATCTTCACTTCTGTTGAAAGTTTATTCAACAGATTGTAATTTAGAATCTATCTTAAAACATATTTAGTTCCATGTTAACAAGATTAATTGTGCTTAACTAGTGCTAGGTTCCCTCCAAGTTTTGAAAATAAGAATCTCCATTTCAAAGTTTTCTATTTTTATGATCGGTCTGCTCATTGCCTACTCTCTTCTCCAGTTCTCCTCAAGAAAGGGTGCTAATCAACAAAGTGGTGTTCAGTCTCCATACCTCAAGTTGATCTGTGAGCTGCACTCATTCTGGAGAATGTTATTTGAACCACAACCTAGTTTTCCAGCTTTAAACACTGAAATGCAACTTCCGTTGGAATAAAATTCCTATAAAGGCAGAAAATTTTAAAACTACTATCCTAATGGTGTCCAGTAGAGTGGTAAGGGTGGAAGACTTGAGAATATAAAAATTAGGAGACACGTATGAGTTGGTCTCTCACAAGTGCCTTTCTAGTACTCTATTAGGGGTCGTTTGGTAGGGTGTATAAGAATACTGTTGAATATGGTGTATTAGTATTGTTGCGTTTAGTAATGCTGGTATTAATTATTTTTTATGCGTTGTTTGGTTTGGTTTATAAAAAATAGCATGTACATCATAATTTCTATAAAAAAAATTGTTTACGAAAGTACCCTCTATAAATATGGTGGAAATGATGCGGAAAAGGTTTTGAGGGACAATTGTGGCTTTAACCATGCTAATGCATGCATTAAAAACCCTTGCATTGCTAATAACATAGTTTACTATGTATTAGTTATGCATAGCATTATTAGAGTGTAACTAATGCAAGTTGAAAAAGTATACCAAACAAGGTATTAGTAACACACAAAGCTAATGCATGCACCAATCAACCCCTTACTGTTGATGTTGGACAAGAAAACAGTTTAAATAGGCAGTATATACTTTGGTGTCATGTTTACAAGTTCTCCTTAATAGCATTTGCTTGGAATGACATAGCATTAAAGGACCAAGCATTTCCCACAATATGATGATGTTTGATAACATCAAGTTAGGAAGCATGAGCATTGTTACAGTCTATAATCATAATTTTTCACAACTTTCTTTTTTTCATCAAAGGTTGAACATTTGTTCTTGCAACTGACAGAGTGAGTAGATTACAGTTTCAGAACAACTTACTAAAAGTAGTTTGACATGAGTTGTGTTGTCATGATACACATCGTAAATCTTTCTCGCTTTAACTATCTCCATAGATAGAAATGTTAGGATTTGATGAATTAGTTTGACATTGCAGCTGAATCTATAACTATAAGCAATTACTTTAGATATGTATATGTCCACGTGGAAATTCTTACTCTTCTGTTGCATCTAGGCCTTTTACCAGAGGCATGGGACAATTTTTTTGTGAAGTATCTATATCCATCTTTTACTCCGACGGTCTTCCTGTTTGTGGCTGGAACAGTTGGCTATGGAGTGTTGAAGTACCTGCAGAATGAGAAATTTAATAGTGAAAACTGATACTTTTTGCAGGTATTATAAAGTATTTAGGTAACTTTAGTTTTGTTCAGTCATGTAAACTACAAATGTGAAACTCTGACAATGTAATTCTAAGAAATACTTCTGAAAGTGGATTATACCTCAGGCTAATGTGTTATCCTGTATCTCCTTCATACAGTAACAGTTTGAATCTATCATTCTTAAAAACTCACCAGAGTTGATGTTGCCATATTTGCAAAGCTCAAAATGGAAACTAAAGTATAGATTTCGATTCATGGGGTTATGGGAAACTTAGGTATGGATAGTATATACTCCTTTCATAATTTTAGTTTGGACATATCCCTTGAGAAACTACTCATTCCCAGAAAACAAAGAGTAAGGTACTCTCTCTGTCCTTATTTACTTGTCAAATTTTAACTTGGCATACGTATTAAAAAAACAATGATTGGTATAGTAAATTTACCATTTTATCCCTATTAATTGATAGAGTTTCAAACATATTTACTCACTATATTTTTCAAAGACATTAACTCAATGTTAATTAATTAAGGGTCCTTCCTTCATTTGTCAACAATGACAAATAAAAAAAAAAATCAAATTAGGAAATATTTAACAAGTATATAGGGACGGAGGAAGTAGCTCTTTAGTAGTTTCTTCGTTAGGTAAAACTCTCTTTATTTGAAGAAGGGTAAAATTGGAAGAACATCATTAATGTCTACTTGATTATCTAAAGCATCACTTAGAGCCCGTTTGGATTGGCTTAGAAAAGTAGTTTTTAAGTCAAAAATAAAAAATCAAACTGAAATGACTTTTAGATCAAAAAAATAAAAAGTAGGAGGAGACCTACTTTTGGTTTTTAACTTATTTTAAGTCATTTTAAACTTATTTTAAGTTATTTTTAACCTTGCCAAAAACTTTTTAATTATTTTAAGTTTTTTAATTTTTGCCAAACAGTTCCATATGTCAAAAAACTGACTTAGAAGTAGATTTGACCAACTTTTAAGCCAATTCAAACACCCTCTTATTTAGGAACAGAGGGAGTAGTATTTTTTTATGCTTTTGCAAAATTACAAGTCAAAATTCTTAATTTCTCACTTGCCCTTTCCCTATTCTAACTTTCTTTCATTTTTGTTTTGGCCATTGAATTTTTTTATCTTGAAAATGACATTGTGGGGTTGATGAGGCATTTAACACATTAAGGTGAATCAACCGAAGTTTATTTTTGTTTCTACTGTACAAATAAACGATAAGCAAAGGCAGAGCTATAGTTCTAGTTACGAGTTCGGAAAAAACCAATAGTTTTTGTCAAAACTTGCATTCGTGTTAAGAAATCCACTTAGTATGTATAGATAATTTATCCCTAATCCATTAAGTTTTTCTTTTTAGAAATCAAAATTCATAAACTCAAAATTCTGAATTCGCCTCCGTCAATAAGCCTTAATGCCAAGCATGTTAGTTTATTTAATACTCATGTAGTAAATAGCAATAGATATGAACTAGATATATAGGTATTTAAAGTTGTGACTTCAACTTCCATATTGAAAACCATGTTTCTCGGACAACTGTAAATGAATTGGTACCATCCAAAAATTCATTGGTCTCACAATTTAATTTTTATATTATGGTAAAGAAACTCAACCTAATAAATTTATAATTCATCTATTTAATTAAAAATCCACGTTCATATGTAAATAGTGCTGCTTAGCTTGCAGATGGCAACCTTTATTAGTCAGCCAGCCAGTCCCATAAGATATCATCCACCCATTATTATAATAATTATGGCTATTATATAGTATTAATCAGTCTCATTCATATAAAGTTCCAAAAATTGTAGTAATACTTTGATTTGTATTTAGAGGAATTTTGAAGACCACCACTAGGATTTTTTTTTTTTTTTTTGTTTCAATTCAGTGTCTGGAATCCACATTGGAGCTTTGACTAAATTCGGATCGTGCACTACAGGGCTCATTTGGGGGTGGCGCTCTCAATAAAATTTTCTCCATATCCAAAGCTCAAACTCGAGAACTCTGAATAAGGATAGAGTGGTCTCACCACCGCACCACGTTGGTGACCACTAGGATTATCAGGTGATAGGTACATGATATATAAAACCCAGGAAGCTGTCTTTGATGTCAAAAGTAACAATGAGAGGTCCCTAATTGTTGTCATTCTTTGCCTCCAGCTTTGCCCTTTTAAAGCCAAACCATTACCATCAAATCCCATTAGGACTTTGTCCTTTACCTTATTCTCTTCTTACCCACTTAACCAAGTTGACCACAATATAATTTCTCAAAAAAAGAGAGTATTTTTTGTCTTGCCTTCCCTGCCACTTTGTCTCTGTACTAGGGTCTAGGGGTTGTAAATTAATTTATACGGATTAAAATGAGTTGAATCAATAAATAAGCGACTGTATGTGATTTTGGAAGTTGTTTAAGTTATGTCCAAAGTTAAATTATTTTTACAAATATATCCACTTTGAGTCATTTCATATATGCGCGAATGAATTGTAAAAATTCTTGTTTGGAGTTTGGCAAATTTTGGATGTTTTTCATTTGAAGTGTAGCCTTATCAAAAACCAAACTTTTGACATTTTTTTCTAAAGTTTGATCTGACTTGACGGTTTTGACCCAAATTTAGGACATATTTTAACTACAATTGTGGTTTTAGTAAGGCCAATTTCGGACATATAATAGTTTGCCAAGGTCAATTTTTACTGAAGTTGTGGTCTTGATAAAGAGAAACTTCAGACATTGAATGATTGCTCTTTGATAGTATGATGATTTGTCACGACTAACTTTAGATGTAAAGTGGTGGCCTTGGCAAGGCCAAACTTCAGACATTTTTTATAAAGTTTTCGCGATGGATAGGAAAACTTCACACATGTAATGGTTGCACTTTGGACATACAATAATTTGCGAAGGTTAACTTTGAATATTTTCTTGACTTTCAAATATATAATGTTGCACTTCAGAGATTTTGGCATTAAGTTCAGCAAAATATATGACTACACTTGACATATTTGGACATGAAGTTGGCAATAAATTTTTTTTTTTTTTTGTTCTTTAAATATCAACAATTATATGTACGATTCTTAACTCATATTTTCAAATATTATAACGAACAAATCTCAATTATCAATTTGTCAAAATAATAATAAAGTTTATTTTGCGAATTATTCAAATACTTCCTCACCTAATTGGTTCCAATTTGCAAGAAAGGTATAGAAAATAATGTCACACAAATCTAGCTGTCATCCAAACAGAAAGAAAATAACAAGTAAAGGGATATGCCAAAGTAGATTGGATGGAACTTGCTAATCAAGTAATTAAAGCAAAATATGATCAATTATTATCATAATTATGGATTAATTTACAAACATCGAGGCACTTAAGGACAAATATATTCTTTTTATTTTATCTCTCATGGAGTGGTTGGTCAAAAAACAGCTTCCCTTTAAGCGCCGCTATTATACTTTTTGCTACTATTGACTATTGTTGTCATTCATTAATCACTACTACTAATGTTGTCTAAACATTAATCATATTTTTATCAAATCTTTAATCAAATGTATGTCCTAATAGTAGAATAATTTGTTCCACCTTTTTGCTAGGGTCCCTACTTTTGCTTTGTTTGAGGAATGACCACTCCATCTATGGTTTAGTGGGAGCAAATGAATATTAGATTTACCAACCTGGGTTGTGGTGCAATGGTGGGCCATCTCGAGTTTGAGTCTTGGATATAAAGAAAATCCTATTGGAGAACACCACTTCGAATTGGTCGTGCAATTCAAATTTAATTGGAGCTCCAATGCAGACATCAATCGAACACTGGGTGAAAAAAATAATAATATTATATTGTACCCGTCTGATGTCACTACAAGAAACGTATGGATTACATGGTGATTTTCCTAGGGTATTATAGGAAAATTCGTAGAAAATTAAGTTTACCATAGATTTTCCTACCAAAAAGAATCCGAAGGTAAAACCTTCGTAGGTAATTATTTCTTGCAAATTTTAAAATCAGCAAGTAATTTACTTAGGGATTTAAATTTCGCATCTAAGTTACTTTTCTTGCAAAAAAATACTAAAAATATCACAAAAATTTTGGTAATAAATTAACAAAAAAGGAATTCTCTTACGATTTTTTTCATAAGTAAAGCCACGTGAAAACATTCTAATAGATTTAAAATAATTTCTTGTAAATAATATTATTTATTTTGATCACCCTTACCCCATTATAATTTTACACTACTTAGTATTTATCACCACCACCCTCTGCCATTAACATAATCCCCCACCCTCTACCATTACTCTGGCTTAATCCTTACCCCGACTCCCAAGTAGTAATGTAGTTTCTCTTTGAAATTAGATTCATTCAATGCTATTGGTCATGGCATTATAAATGCTCCTCTTTTTGTATCTTTCACCGATGGGGTACAAAAGTACCACTGGCTTTACACTAATTTTTTGTGTTTTTTTAATTTGATTAATTTTAAAAAGTAAATTGAATTAAATTAATTGAGTATTTAAAATATAATTTAAATATTCATAAATTATACAAAAAGTATTATAAATTCATCTCATATTAATATGGTATGAAATATATATCTTGAAATGTCCCTAAAACTCATGTAATTTTAACTCCTTAAAAATGAAACATGACAACTAATGATATATTTAAAATAAATCACTACTATCCAACATATCGTGAAAATTTTATGCTTACACTTTGTATAAGATAATATACATGACTAAGCATATTAAATGTAGACAAAATTTAAATTATACATATAAGGTTCTTATAAATAAAAAATTGAAAAGATAAATATATTTATAAGTTTAAAGTGCAAGAAAGTTATAAATAATAATCGATAATATATCTTATTAGGTATTTGTGGTATTTATATTATTAATTTATATTTTAGTAATTATATTTTGACATACTTAATTATAAATTTGTAAACAAATAACATTTAATAACTTACTATAGATAAATTATATTATTTTTAATGCTTGTAAAAAAATATATATATCACTTGGATATACAAGTAAAAAATATTTATTTTTCATTTCATATAATTCTATCAATTAGGGGGTAAGCAAACTTCATATTAATAATGTATCTAATCGAATTTTTCTCTACTTACAAGTAGTGCTTGACTTATTAAATAATACACTATTTAATATAAAAATAACATCACATAAAAATTGATTACACGTATGATATTATTTTTCTATGGATAAATAACATGCCATATAATTTTAATGTTTTGTATCTTTCAAATAAAATAAAATAAATAAAAAAAGACATTACTGATTATTTGTGAGATTAAATATTAATTATACACAAGTCTAAAATATTGATCCTAACATTTGTGATAATGTTCTAATACTGTATTAGATTGATATTATATAATAATTTATTAAGCCTAAAAGTAGAGAAGATATTTTAACAATAAAATTCATTATAATGTTCCTCTTAGATTTCAAGAAAAAAATTCAGTTAAATTATATCAAAAAAAATTAATCAAGTATGCATATTTCCAAGTAAATCCTTCAAAAATCTCCAACCAAATTCACAACAATAAAATTCCCAAGTAAATCCCTATGAAATAAATCTCCAACAAAATTTGTGGAACATGAATCCCCAAGTAATATCAGATATAAAAATATTTTTAGATAAATTCTCAAGTAATTATTCCTAGTTAAATCAATAAATATTTTATCTAGGATTTTTCTTGCAAACCGATTAAACAAAATACTTTTTTTCATTACTTGCAAATTTACTTGTGAAAATGGTACTTGCAAATTATCTGCCCCAAATAATTCTCCAGGAAACAGTTTTGTGAAAATGGCGCCAAATTTACCTACCAATTTTTCTGGGGAAATATTTTTCACAGGTAACAAGGTCTAGAATTTAGGAATTTCATATTTTCGTAGGAAATTTCTACGGAAATAATCCCCAATTAAAATTCGCATGTAATTTATAATTTTCTAGTAGTGTGTGACATACTTTGTTAAGTATTTTAATGAGAAATTTTCATCTTAACGATAACGTATCTAGTATAATCTTATAAATAAGATCTAAAATGATGAGTATTTTTTTTAATTATTATATGAACATTCTATATACTTAAGGTCATTGAAACATAGAACCAAACAATGTGGTGGAGTGCGAGGCCTGGAATTCCACTCAGAAAGAGACTTGGCAAACAAATTCTCGAGCACTATTCTTAAATCACCCATTTTTTGTTGGTGCGTGGATTACACTTATTGAGTTAAAAGTGGGTTTTTTTTGGTGTCACCTACTATGTTTCGACTATATCTGAATCATGCACTGAGCTTATTTAAGGTGGTGCTCCTAATAAAATTCTGATCTTGAACATGAGATCTCTAATTAAGAATAAAATAGTCTCATCACTGCATCACAATTTAGATTCTGTAGAAGTGGTCAATAATATCAAGGAAATGTGTAGTAGACAAGTTTGAGGAATCATCGGTGTGTAAAAGCTTTCTCAAGAAGATGTACACAAAGGAGATTTGATTAGAAGGTCATGGAGTATATAATGTATTAACCCTGATTTATATATTGTTGGTATTTAAGAGTACATAATGCTTTATCTTATTTAATAATTTATATGTCACATATTTTTCTTTTGAGTTTACCTCAGAAAGGCACTTTGTTATATTTAAAATAATTTAACTTAACAATTTCTGTTTTACTCTAAAAAAAACTTACCTATATCATTATATATTTAACATTTATTATTGGGCCACAATCTTACAAGTCTTGTGCTACATAAATCAGGACTAATTTAACTAAAGAATAATATTCCCTCCGTTTTTTCTTTTAGTCAGTTTCAAGGCTACTATCTTTTTTCTTATAACACTCTAATTCTAACTTTTCACGTGACAAGTTTAATATCAAAAAATTTAAAAATCAATATTTATTTTCTCAAACTCTATGTTAAGTCAAAAATCAAATAAACGAATTGAATCTAAGGGAGTAGATTTTTGGAGCTTCAATATCTTTAGGACTTGTGCATGGGCTTCACTTGCTAGGACGTAGCAGCTTGCCCGAGGTAAAATGATCCGTAATAATATGTAATTCTCTAGGATAAAACTTAATTTGATAACATATAATTAAATTTTTTTAAAAAAAGTGCTCTTGAAATAAGTATAAGAATTAATTTAGCATTAATAATATATTGTAGCAAATGTTAAATCATCGACAAAGATAGCGTTGAGTCAACTTCAGTAGGATAGTTTCTCAGAGTTAAAATAGACAGCCTGGATTTTGTTTTCTCTCTCAACTTTGTTCCTTCTACTTGCGCTTTCTCAGTGAATTTGGATGACATATATAAACATTTTTTAATTAGTACTTTTGCTTTCGTTGGA
The DNA here is from genome assembly GCA_035578085.1 of Solanum pinnatisectum. Taxonomy (NCBI): domain Eukaryota; kingdom Viridiplantae; phylum Streptophyta; class Magnoliopsida; order Solanales; family Solanaceae; genus Solanum; species Solanum pinnatisectum. The sequence goes on from CM069078.1 coordinate 36,104,522, forward strand.
CATCGAAATAAAATTTTAATATGATTTTTGAATTTCAGGATGACGATTTAAAATAATAATAATAATTTAATTTTATATTTAATATTTATATGTAGTTAATATTCTTTAATAAAAATATATTGTTTGATATTAAAATTCAAATTCGTATCGTGACTTCTAGCTCCGCTCTTGATTAGTCAGGTCCTAACCGAAACCCTTTAACAACTACTTTCACAACTAGGAAGTAGGAACACATTGAAATGTTAATCCTTCAGGTCCCTTTAAAATGACTAAATAAAGAGAGAAAAATAAATTTCATCATAGCTCTTGGCCAAATCCCAAAAAGAGTTATTCTCATTCTGGACTAGGCTCTTCTTTTGAAAAAAAAATGATCATCGTTGATATTAGATAGTAATACTAGTTGAAATTGAGGATAATCAGTGATTAAAATCTTCCATTTTTAGAGGCTCGTTTGGTTAGGAATAAGTTGTTCCAAAATTAGTTATTCTTTCCACCATCTACATGGGATAATTTATCCTATTACTATGATATAAATTGTGGGATAAGTTATTCCAAACAAGACATCAAAATTGTATTCAAGATTATTTTTTTATTCTGAAACTATTTATTTTTATCCCTCACATCAAACGATCCATAAAGTGATAAAGAAACTCTTCTAAAAGGAGATTTTAGGGTCGATTGATGAATGGGATAAATATGATAATTTAAGAATAAAATATAAAAGTACTTTATCCTGTATATAATTATAAATATTAATTAATTCTATAATATTTTATTTCATAATTTATATTAAAATGATGAAATTAACTTATTACATATAAATATAAAAGTTATAATAGTTAATCTCATAAAGATATTCTTATAATAGTTAATCCCATAAAGATATTCTTATTTTTCGCCTACCAAAAAACTTCAGTGTAAACGTTTGTCTAATTATGTCAACTTGAAGTAGCACTGATAAAAACGCATGATTTGATTTTGATAACAAAAATAAACAGGTAATTGTCTATGAACCTTAAAGAAAATTTATTTTTTAAGAAATTAACTAAATAAATATATATATTTTATATGGCATAATATCCTTAAAATATCACATATAGGATGTGAATTGTCACACAAAACACCACATATTACATATGTATTCAATGATTCAATTTTATAGAAATTTAAGTCTCTATACATCAAAAAACATAATGTTTAGTGATATCAAATTAAAAAACAAATTATGCCTTTTTAATTTTTTTTTAAAATTTTGACATTTAGAATTTGAAATTATATAACCAAACGTACTTTTCGAAGTTGGACCGAAAAATTTCATGCCAAACACTTTGTCCAAGACAAAAACTACCAACTTTTCTCAGAAGTCCTAATATTTGAATTCTCTATGGGGAATGTGATGGTACAGTAGAAATCCTACAAAAAAAAAAAAAAAAAGGTGTACAAACCAATTCAAATTTAGACAAAACTGAAGCAAAGTACTCTGTATACAAAATTATAACTACACACTACATATCTTATAGTAAAACAGAACTTAATTAATATGCGTCATAACCAAAATTTAAACATAAATAAGAGAACCAAAATGCTAGAATTTTGAATTTTGTAAACGAAACATTTACTGATCAAGTGCATTTGGTCCACTGCAATAATTCAGAATATGATTCCACACCCACTGAACCAAAAATCTCCTTCTCACCCCATTCATATTATACGTAGCACCATCTTCTCCGTTCAACATTTGCCCTGTATACGACCCCCCGCCGCCGGTCCCGTAAATCCCTTCACAAAGATCCGCAATCTCTACCGGAAAACTCGGGTCCTGACCCGCATACCAAGCGTTAACTAATGGGTTCGTTGATACCTCTGCAATTTCATGAGCAATCACGCTTATCATTCCGTCAACACCCACGTCGTTGTTCGGGGATTTCACAGCTTTGAAACCCGGCATGTAACTGGGTACAGAAAACGGGTAAGCGCATGTACCCGGACAGAGTTTAGCGGAGTTACCCACCCAAGCGTACGGTAAAGTGTAACCGACGATGGACGGAAAAGTGAAGTAATGGAATCCGCAAACGTTTTGGCAGAAATCCTGAACGTATACATCATCGGAAGTGAGTAGTAAGTAGACGCCGGTTTTGGGATTTAACGGTAATGGACGGGTACGGGCGGTGACGGCGGATTTTATCACCGATTGTACGGATAATCGGGTTAGGGATTTACCGTGTGAGTAAAATCGATCGTTTTTTTCTTCTCCAAGATGGACAGTACGGGAAATGTTGGCTCCGGTTTGATCGGTGTAGAGCTGGACGGTTTTCCACCAACCAGCGACGGAAGGGTGTTTAGAATCGACGGCGGAGAAAGAGCTGATGAAATCGCGGATAATACGCTTCTGGGAGTTGCCCCACCGGCCGTACCAAATGGGATAAACGGTAATATTTGCAGTGAGAACAGGGCCCATGTGATATTTCAAATGGACAAACTCCGATGACCCCTCATACTTTTTGGACCCGCCGTAGAGTAATTCAGTGGCGTTTGGCTTCTGGTTGGGCCATGGACGCCACCCATTTACAGGCAAAGTCAAGAAAAAGATTAAGAAAGCTCCGAAAAAATAAAAAATCACCGGTACCGGAGCTTCCGGCCGGCGGGAGAGGGAACGGTGGGACATGTTTAAGAGTAGTAGTAGCTGAGAAGAAAGTAACAAGTGAGAGAGTGGAATAAAGGGTATTTATATGCACAAATTATCACAAAAAGTGAGTAATTCAAATACGTAGAAACAAACAAAAAATAAGTTGAATAGTGAGGGAGTTTTGCTTTAGCTATAGCTTTGTTTGGGGGGTTATTGCCTATTATTTAGGAAGAGTTATTTGTTGCTAAGTAAATCTAAATAGAAATTAATATAATATTTGAAATGTGAGTTGTTTAATATTTACTAATTAAAAGATAAATACATGACCACATAATGTTTGTGATCTTAGTTGAATGTATGGTTTGTTGATATATGTGTGGCATTTTGATTATCTATATTTTGAATAATTTATAAAATTGTATATTTATTAAACCTATAATTGACAATTTTTATGTGTAAATGTAGATCGTTCATTCTATTTTACTATTATTTACCGTTTTTTCAATTTCAAAAGTAGATGATTTATCTAGTTTAAATTGAAAATTGACACTTTTGAGTGATCAATTTATTAAGATGTCAATTATTTAAGCTCAAAATAATTCAAGTGAAAAAATAACAAACATGGTGACAAAGTTGTTCTTCTCCTAGCAAGTTAGAAGGTCATAAAAAAATAATATTGTCCAACAGTTATCTATCTTGACCCAATTATATGAAAAAGAAAATCTCATGATAATTCAATTGTATAATTGAAAAGAAAATCCTTGCATTACTAATCTTAGGATTAATAATTCTTACGTAATTATTTTTAGCGTTATTTCATTGCATTTTTATATTAACTTTAACTTATATTTAACTTTTTATATATATAAATGCATCCTTCAAATTCTTTAATTACGAAATTACATAAGAATGAAAAATAATATATCCAATTTAATTATTCAAATATTACGAGTAAAATACAACAAAGGATATATGAAACGATAGAAAATAAGTTAAGCATCCAAACAAGGTGTTGCTAGGGAGGTGGATAATGGAGTCCAGAGGGATTCTTAAAAGTGCAGAGGCAGAAAAAAAGGTGGGACCCACAAACAGTGGGGGTGCGGGGTAGGCCCCCCTCATATCAATGATGGTGATCGTCGTCATTTGATCTGACCATATCTGCGATTATTATTTTGATTATGTAATTGCTAAGGTGCGCGGGAAACAGGATAAAAAGGGTATTTTGGGGATTTAAAAAGTATGTAGCACGTCTTTTAATCCATCGTCGGTTTTTGGGGACCGCTGGTGGGTGCTGGTCCCTTTGTTTTGCTGTGGGAAGGCAAAAAAGGAGATTTTCAAGTTTGAAATAGAAATTCTCCCATGCAATCACAATCCCTACATAATAGGCAAAAAGGTGAGTTAATTTTTGAGATAAACTTTGAGGGTCGTTTGGTAGCTCAATAAGGCCAAAGATAATATATGTAGTAGCGGATTGAGGATTATTATTAAAGGGTGTCAAGACTAAATATCTAACTTGTGTCAAAAGATGTCAATGCTTATATATATATATTTACTAAATTAAAATTTGACCTCTATATACAATATAATTTTCCGACGAAGGGATGTGCTCGACACCCCTTAGCTAAAGGTTGGTACGCCCTTGAATACATGGATAACTTGGTATTCATGTATTAATTTTATACCATGTTTGGTTTACAAATAGGATATAAGTTATTCATGTATTAATTTTGTACAATGTTTGGTTAGCAGATTATCAAATGTTGTATAAAAGTTATTCAGATATTATTTTTATACGGTGGTTGGTTGCCTTTTTTGTAATCCTATGTAATTAATACTTGTATAAATTATGAGGGAATCTATATATAATTAATACGGGATAGAAGGTGGAATAAATTATGTGGGTATTAGTTATACATGTATTATAATGGTAAATTACACATTCACTATTAATTAACTCTTATATATATATATATATATATATATATATATATATATATATATATATATATATATATATATATATATATATATATATATATATATCAAATAATTAATACATATTAAAAAAATGTACTACCATTTTTTTCTTTGAGTTTTTTTGTCTTGATAATTGCTTAATTTCTTTAATTAAATTCTTGTTAATTGTTTTCTTTTTAGTTAAAAATACAAGTTTTATTTTTTTTTGCTTAAAATACAAGTTTTAATTTTTTTAGTTGTCTATTATATATTAATTTATAACTAATCAAATAATTAATACATATTAAAAAATGTACTACCATTTTTTTCTTTGAATGTTTTTGTCTTGATAATTGCTTAATTTCTTTACTTAAATTCTTGTTAATTGTTTTCTTTTTAGTTAAAAATACAACTTTTATTTTTTTTTGCTTAAAATACAAGTTTTAATTTTTTTTAGTTATCTATTATTTAGTTTAATTTAAATTACATACTACTTAATTACTTAATCATATTGAATACAAATTACTTTTACTTTGCTATTTTTAGCTATTGGTATTTATTTAATTTTAATGTATTATATATAAAGTTGGTTATTTTAATGTTATAATAAATATTAGCTCACTAATAACTTTTGAAATTAATAAATAAAAATTGACTCACTAATATATTGTAATCTCTACATAACTAAACCTTGCATAACTAATACCTACATAACTAATACATGTATAGTTTAACCCTGCATAACTAATACTCACATTACTAATACATGCATAACTCTTTCTAGCTACCAAACAACCCCTAAGTAATTTTGTATCTCTTGTATAATTTATTCCAACATAATTTATCTAAGCATAACTAATCTTAACTTAACTTGTTTTCAAATTATATGACCTTTAAGGAATTGTTTGGTAGAGAGTATACGAATAATGTCAAATAGAGAAGTGTGTTAGTAATATTTGCATTCGTTATGCTTGTATTAATAATGCACAAATTATTTCTTATGTATTGTTTGGCTAAAGATTATTTCTTATGTTTGTATTAACATAGATTACATAAGTTTTTTAAAAATAAAATGCATGTTATTTTTAATACACCAAATCAAACAATGCATAACAAATAATCTATGCATTACTAATACAAACATCACTAATACATTAATACATTCTATTTAGCATTATTCATATACATTCTACCAAACAATCCACAAAATAATAAGGATATCGACCACTAATGAAAGTCATTACTACCATCAATAATTACATCAATAAGATATTTTTATAGATTTAGTTCGATTTTGGTGTAACCAATTATAAAATGTTTACAAAACAAATATATATGGCTTCTCGAACAATTTGACCAGACAAGATAACAAGGTACTTTACAGAACGCTCATAAAATAGAAACAATAATAACTAACCTGAAAAGAACTACACAAGTGCAACACAAAGAGAAATTAAGAGGAATAAAGTTGTTACCTTAGATTTTTATCTTTTATATAGTGTGAAGTTGTGAACTCAAAGTCACTCTGAAGTGTGAACTGAAGGCTAAAAGACAAAAATAGAAACCAGTAGGGTGCTAAGATTAACTTTTAATATTTATATAGGGATAAAGTAGTAAATTACTATAATCTCAATGAATTATTGATTTATCCAATAACTCAATATTAAAAAATCAAAACTGAATCTATAATTCGATATTTTTTTTTTTTTTGTAAAATTGTTAAAACTCGCTAACCAATAACTGAGTAACAATAAATTAATAGCATTTTGGTTAGATATAGCAAAGTAATCAGAGTGAAAAAATGCAGTAGAAGAGAATAGAAATAAAGTTATTAAAATTATATAAAGATCAATAATAGAAATAAAGTAATTAAAATATGAAATTAATATTGCCTGATTTGACATGAGTTTGATCAATTGATCGTATCTGCAATCAAGATAGAGTCGGCTAGTTTAGACGGGCAATCCTTCAAAAGAGACTGATTAATGAGTTCTAACCCCTCAATAATTCATAATAAATGTCTAATTAAATGACATTAATATAAAAAGGGATCGTTGGCGTAATATATCACAAATATAACAAATTACAGTTGAAATAAAATGAACTAAAATGAATAAACAAATCTTTAGGCTGAGGCGCAGATGTCTTGCTCTCTTTAAGGAGATTCAAGTCCACTACAGCATAATACACTGATCTATCAGTAATACTCTTGACTTGTTCCTTCCAGGATACAACAGCCAAACAACATCGTACAACTCAAGCAATTCCGGATTAGCTAAAGAGTCCAAAACTCCATAGAATTAGAATACCTTCCTTCAATATATAATTACTTTCGTTTGTACAGTGAATATAGTTAAAGACTTAGTATATTTCGCTTCGTATACACGATATGATTGGTGATTGATGTATTCTTGTTCCTTGGTTGTTTTCTACATGATTATTTCAACAACACATTGTGTTGCGTCCTTTATTCGCCACATGTGTCACGATTTAAATTATCTATACTGTACAAAAAGGAAAATAAAAAATAAGGGGAAAGACCATGCAATTAATTTATCTTTAGGTAGTTGAAAGCTTTCTATTACCATTGACAAATATGTTTAAGTCTATAATTATTGGTATTTGAAGTGTACAAGTCTAAGTCCAAGTGTCCAACCTTCATGCCATGTTCATATGTCTACTATACAAATGATAAAGCAAAAAATAATCTTTACTTAATTCATGTAGTATTTGCATATTAGTTTTAATCCTTACTACTTCAAAATTGTGAGAGTGGAGTTCAAGGTAATATTTAATTTTAATTCTTTGGAGTAAATTGGTATTGGTGGGGGTCTAGGAATTATAAATAATTTTCTTGTTAGTTGAGAAAATCAATGAAGAGTGTATAAAATTAATGAAGTGTCTATATCATCTGCTAGATATTTACACTGATGGAGGAAACTCATGAAAAATAGAACCAACTTTATTTAACCAAGAAATGAATTAGCCCAAAAGAAACAAAGAATCTAATCTATTTGTACTTTATGCTTCTTATGGTTCATGGAACTAATTGGATGATTTTCATCTATTTTGCCACAATGAATCATTTGAATCTGATGTTGTTGTTTCTTGCTTGAATCAATGGGACTAATGGATAGGAGTTTAATTTCTCGGATGATCACTTAATTTATAGTTATAATTGTTTCAGAAAGTTTTTTGTAATAAAGAAAGAGAAAAATAACTATTAATTAAGTAATCATATAAGAAATCAAGTTGATGAACTAGATATCTTTTCATATATAAAATGAACATTGACATAGAACATTCACAAATTTTCAGTTCAATCGAGAATTGAATTGACCTTTTCCCTATTTTGAGCGAAGAGTCTAACAGAGACATTATTGTGATCGATTCTCGTCTTTTGATTTTTCTTTTGTGTGTCGAGCGAGCTTGGAAAGAAGGTTCCCGATTGACTTTAAAATCCTATCTTTCTAGCTCTTATAAGTGAGCCATAAATTGTGAGTGAGCTTTCGAGGAGTAGAGATCGAGCGTTGAAATATTAGTGGATCAATTTATCTTTATTCAATATAATTTATAGCTCATATGTGGATGAGCGCAATAACACAAGTCTATTTATATGAATTTTGGCAATCCTTACTTTATGAGTTAATTTTTAAGACTAACATAGACTCAAAGTATATTTCTTACGATGGTATAAAAGTTAGAGTAATCAATGCATTTCTATATGTAATAAGCATGCAAACACAAGTATTAAAGTTCAAATAAAATAAAATTGTGGTAGAATGAATAAGTCGTCATATACTGACTCTAAGCAAACCAGTCCTCACCTTTTGAGGTAGTTTTTGACATAAGAGAAATCATTAAAATTTTGTCATAAGCTTTTTTGATACGACATAAATTGAGATTAGTCAGATCAGTAAGTTACGAAGGTACCCTAGACGGCTGGACAAACCACAGTCCATTGTGTACTCTCTAGTCTTTACCATATAAGTATAAGTCTACTTAATTTCAGACTCCACAGAGCCAAGAGGTAACAGAAAGTCAAATAGTAAAAATTGGATTGACTTATATGGCTGTACTATATACCATTTTCTTCATACGCATGACCCACACTTCAATCAACTGCCGTCCCAACTTTATGTTTCTATGGTACCAATAATAGATTAATAAAAATAGATGTTTTTCAGTCACATATTTTTTCCTCTACCAAGGTTGCTTGCTCTTTACGTAGTACAAATCTTGACAAAAAGATTTATTATACAAAAGTAGGGTCTGAAGAGAATAAAGTATACATAGACCTTATTACTATCTCGTGGAGATAAAGAAGCTATTTTCGATACACTCTTAGCTCAAGTATATATATCAATTTCAAGTATAAAAAAGAAGACATTTATTTCAATAGTCAGAATATTTTAACAAAATCTTAATTAATTGGTGGTGTATAACAGTTGGATAGCTATTAAGTTTTCAATTACACCACTTTATAGATGCTTTAATTTTTACTTGGTTCACACTTGTATATATTATTAAATGTAATCTTGGAAAGTCCGAAAGAAAGTTGTTGTGCACTTAATATTGAAAGTGGAAATACTCAAGACCAAAGTGTTGACAATAATTATAGAACATGAGGCCTAATCAAACTAATAACCAAATTTTACCTAGGTAGTTCATTGTCTTTATCATGAAAGGAAAAAAAAAAATCCACTCTCATCTTATTTTATTAATTATTCACTTTTGACTTGGCATAATCAGTTAAAAATAAACAATGAAAAAAAATTAGTGTTACTTTTACAGAGAAATATACTAATACATTAGATCATACTTCCATTTTTGTGTTGCACAATATAATCAAATAGAGGTAAATTTGTATTGAGAACATATATATATATATATATATATATATATACTAACGTGAACACAGACCTTATGTGTTCATTTACGTATTTGCAATGAACAATTTTAAGAATATTTTAAAAAGGGATATTCTTAAAATATTTTTAAGTGGAAGAGTCTTTCGGTGTGTGGGGTTTTTTTTGAAGAAAATATTTATTATGGAAAATGTTTTGTTTGTAAATAAGTGGGGACTTATTATTATTTTTTAGCATCTGATAAGTAAGTAAGAAGATATTATCTCAAAAGTATTTATATGTCAAAAGTAAAACACGATGTACACGGAATGGGATAGTGAATGGGGGTTCGGGCCTTGGGGTGATAGGGGGTGGGGAGGGAGGGGGGATGGGGGTCAAGGGGTGGAGATTGGGAATGTTGGGTGAGATGAAGAGGAGATAATAAACTTGAAATGTCACTTGTGAACTTGTTTTCCCTATATATTAAAGAAGACATTTTTCTTATTTTTAAGAAATTTATTTTTCAAGAAAAATATTTTGACCAATCAAATATAAAAATATCAGGTATCATCAAAGGCTTATAATTTAGTCATATCATCATCAATATTGACAAGAGTCGATTTTCGTAATCTCTCTCTTAATAAAAGAATAGACCAACAAAAAATAATAAAAGAACAGACCAACAAACCAGCGATCAAGGCCGGAAAAATTATGCGTCTAAGAAAACATATATTAGTTAATTATTTGACATAACTATAGTTTGAAGAATTTATTTTTGTCACTAATATATAATCATATTAACGTGGATCACGTTCAGAATTTGTATAATTTGATTCCTAATTGTATAAATTTAGAATTTGTATATGGTTACTCTAGTTTGTATAATTATCTTGTTGATACATTTGATTTGTATAAGTTCTAAAAAATTGCTAAAATGTATAAATACAGAATTTGTATATACTTACCATGTTTATATATATGACAAGTGAATTATACAAATGGAAATACCCATAGCAAACAAAATTATAATTATGGAGTGTAATTAGGCAAATTGTAGTTAAAAGGGATTATTAAGTTTTAGTCTGTTTGCTATTTATGAAATCTCTTCAATAATAAATTGCTACCCATCTAAATCAATTTTTTTTCCACTCGATGTCTGGTACCCACATTGGAGCCCGATTAAATTCAGATTCGCACCGAGAAGTCCCACATTGGTGGTAAAGCGCTCCCAAATCGTTTTATTTCTTAAAAAAATTGGCTAAATTTTTTTAAAAAAACATCATCAACAAAATTAAATGAAAAAATCACCTAAAATGGTTTATTAACTTTAAGGAAAATACCAATAATTGAATGTCTTTTAAATTATAAAACAAAGAAAGATAGTTTTTAAAGATATTATATTAAGCAAGATAGATTTTAAAGATATTATATTAAGCAATAAAATCAATATGAGTTTTGCACTCAAATAAATAAATATATATATATGTGCCCAAATCGTACTATATTCTCTTTTCACTTCCCCATCTCTAATGTAAATAAATTTTTATTTTTTTATTTTTTTATAAAAACAATGAGACTTTGGAAAAAAATGAATGACTTGACTTATAATGCATAAGTGGAAGTGGTAAATTGTCCAATTGATAGATTAGAGTCTTCGACAATTTTTCCCTCGGTCATTTGGTAAAGTTTATAAGAATAATGCTAAATAAAGTATATTAATAATACTTGTATTAATTATATATAGATAATCTCATATGCATTAGTTTATTTAGTATATTCAAAATAGTATACCTTATATAAAAATATTTATTTATAAAGATATCATTTACAATTGTAGTGGAAAAGATGTAAAAAAAATCTAAGAGGCAATGAAGTGTTTAGACATGCTAATGCCTGCATTAAAACCTCTTGCATTACTAATAACTAGAAATACATGGCATTAGTACTACACACATTAATATACAATATAATGTATAACTAATACACGCATTAGTTATATACATAACATAAAAATATACACCAAACAAAAAATTACTAATATACAGAATTAATACATGCATTATTTTTATTAATACACGATGGTAATGTCTTGACTTACAATACATTAGCGTGGGTGGTGAATGGTCCAATGGATAGCTTAGGGCTTAGTGTGTAGCACAATTTGTCTACATGAAAGTATAAATAAGGGTTTGGCTAATCACGGAGTGAATGGCGCGGTCCCTCTTAATTATGGGCCCATAAAGCCACAATCTGCTGCCAAGGAAGACGAATTTTTTTTTTTTTCAGGACCAAGGAAGACGAATTCACACAACATAAATATTGTCCATCAATTATGTACTACTAATATTTAATAAATTTTACTAATAGTCTCAAATGTGTAGTTGAAACATAAATATGCAGTTTTTAAGAACTTATTACATTGTACATGACACCATTAATTAATTATCAGTTATGATATAGAAAATATTTACTTTCATAAAAAATAAATGGTATTTAATAGTATGCTAAAAAATAAATGGTATTTAATAGTAAAATAAAAAAATATATACTCTGTATTATAATAGTATACTAACTACAATAGGTATTTTTGAATATTGAATATATAACAGAGAATAAGAATAATTGTGAAAAAATTGAGCATTAATAAAATTATATACAAGGAGGGGAAAATCTTTGAAACCTTATCCTATGTTTATCTATGGACTATGGAAGATAGAGAGGACTAATTAATAATATTTATATAATTTCCCCTATAATTAAAGATAAGAATCCAAATAATAAAAATTTGTTATATATGATATAAAAACGATTGTATTCGTAGTATTTCAAAAGGTGTGTTATTATTGTTTAAAGAAAACTGTTTTTAAAAACTAGAGAAAAGGCATAAAGGGACACATGAAGTTGTCCCAAATTTTCAAAAAGACATCTTAATTATGCGAACGTCCTATTACCCCTCTAAACAATCTTGAACTCATATTATTACATCATTTTTCTTCCACTTGGCATAGAGAGTGTATGCACTCTCTTTAAAAAGCGTGAGCAACATAAAATAATGAATACAACTTTATTTTTATAGGTATTTTGTTATAAAATATAATTTCTTGTTTTTCTTATTATTTTAACTTTTTTTCTTTGTTATTTTTTCTCTTTCTTTCTTCTTTCTTCTTCAAAAATTCATTATTATCTCTATTAAAACTCTTCACTTTCAATGTCACAATTTTACCACAATTCCGCCTCTTTTTTTTTTTTTTTTTTACTATTATTAGTTTAAGTCTCTTCAATTTTAAACTTTTATCTATTTTTTTTTAAAATGTTGATCAATTTAATAAACCCATTAGATTTTAAAATGATTCGAAGGTATCATTTAACTTTATATTGATTTATTAGCATTTTAATATTAATATTTTGCATATTAGTTTGCTAAAACTTATAGACATTGCTGCAAACCAGTTTACTGCCAACCATTAGTGGTTTTTAGTTTACTGTCGTTGCACATCATAATTGTGGTTTTAGTACTATTATGCATTACTCTCATTGGAGTTAGTGCATATGTTACAGAATTCTTTGGTGCAGCAACTCACAAGCCATTGGTGGCTTTGTGTCCCTTTATTCTCATTCTTTGTTCCTCCATTATTCTTTGTAACTTATGTAACATATGTAACCTCTAGGTCATTTATCTTCACTATTTACTACCCCATTATCTTCCTATTCATTGCTAGGAACACATCCCCAACTATAAATAGTAGTGGTCTTCATTTGGTTTGGTACACATAACACACAAGAAAATATAGAGTGCATAAAAGTTAGTTAAAAAAAGAGAGTTCTTATTAGTTGAGGGGAGGTGTTCTTTTTGTGGAGTTTTGGACTCAACTCTTGTCCAAAGTTGTTGAGTTATATATTGTGATTAGGCTGTTGTATCCTGGAGGGGACAAATCAAGAAGAACTACTGCTGGACCGGTGAAAACATTTGCTGCAGTGGGCTTGAATCTCCTTAAAGAAAGCGAGATATCCGCGCCTCAGCCTGAAGAGATTTATTTCTTCTTTTTTATTTTCAATTGTAATCTTGTATTTTTTGTTATCTTGTAAGTTTTTCAATAACAATTTCAAGGAGATTCATAGATGGCTACTATTAAAAAAACCGCGGATGTCAAGATGGGAGACCTTAACAAGCCATTTTGGTTCAATGGTAACCATTTCAAGAGATGGAAGGGTAAAGTACTTTTCTACTTAAGTCTTCTCAATGTTTCTTATGTGTTAACTGAGAAGAATCCTAATAAAGTTGATGACACCTCGATGGATAATGATGAACTTATTTCTCATCATGAGAAAGTGGAAAAGTACGATGGTGACTCCTATAAGTGTCGGTATTATCTACTTAACTGTCTATCTGATAATTTTTATGATTATTATGATAGAACTTACTCTAGTGCAAAGAAAATTTGGAAAGCATTGTAGAGTAGGTATGATACCGAGGATGTGGGAGCGAAAAAATATGCGGCTAGTAAATTTTTTCATTTCCAAATGGTGGACAATAAATCAGTGGTAGACCAAGCTCAAGACTTTATAATGATTGTTGGAGAGCTTAGGTCCGAGGAGGTGAAAATTGGAGATAACCTTATTAATTGTGGCATAGTAGATAAACTTCCACCTTCTTGGAAGGAATTTCAAAAAACTATGCGCCACAAACAAAAGGAAACCTCCCTTAAATCCTTGATAATGAAAATTCGTATGGAAGAAGAGGCAAGAGGCCAAGATGCACTTTTACAAACAGAAGAGAACAACATCACAACGAAGGTAAATTTAATTACATCAAATAATGTACTCCTGAAACTCACAAAAATACTTCTTTGAAGCCTAAGAAGAAAAAGTTCAAGAAAAATAATGGTAGACCTCCCAAGAAAAATAGTGGTGAATATAACCAAGCACAAAATCAACAAGTTCAAGATAAGGGACCGTGCTTTGTTTGTGGCAAGAGTGGGCATATTGCTCGATTTTGCAGATTTCAGAAACGTGGTCCTAACCCTCAGGCAAACGTTACCGAAGAACCTTTTGTGACGGTGATTACCGACATAAACATGGTTGAGAGTGTTGATGGATGGTGGGCTGATTCTGGTGCAAACCGTCATGTCTGTTATGACAAAGACTAGTTTAAAAAATATACTCATTTTGAGGAGCCCAAAACCATCATGCTTGGTGATTCACATACTACTCAAGTGCTTGGAACGGGAGATGTCGAATTGTGTTTTACTTCTGGAAGGGTATTAACTTTGAAAGATGTACTTTATACTCCTTCTATGAGGAAAAATTTGATGTCTAGTTTTCTTCTTAATAAAGCAAGCTTTAAACAGATTATTGAATCTGATCAATATGTAATTGTGAAGAAGGGTATTTTTGTGGGAAAGGGGTATGCTTGTGATGGGATATTCAAACTAAATGTTGAAATGAATAAAGTTTTTACTTCTATTTATATGTTTTCTTCTACTAATTTTTGGCATGCTCGTTTCTGTCATATTAATGATTGTTATGTTGGAATCATGAGTAGTTTAGGATTAATCCCAATGATTAAAAAGAATTTTGAAAAATGTGAGGCTTGTAGTAAAGCCAAAATCACTAAAAGGCCTCATTTTCAAGTTGAAAGAAAAACTGATTTGTTAGAATTAGTTCATACTGATATTTGTGAACTTGGTGAAATTTTAACTCATGAAGGTAATAGATATTTTATCACTTTCATTGATGATTTTTCTAAGTTTACATATGTTTACTTGATGAAAAATAAAAGTGATGCTTTTGAAAATTTCAAAACTTATCTGCATAAGGTTGAAAATCAGTTTGGAAGAAAAATAAAAAGAATTAGAAGTGATAGGGGCCGTGAATATGAGTCAAATGAGTTTAATTCTTTTGTTAGATCATTGGGAATAATTCATGAAACTACTCCTCCTTACTCTCCTTCATCTAATGGAGTAGCGGAAAGGAAAAATAGAACTTTGGTTGAATTGACTAATGCCATGCTTATTGAGTCACATGCAGAGGCGAATATAGGATTTCAAGAAGACGAGTGCAAGAAAGAAATGTAAACAAACACTCAAACTAGTGAGCCATCCAATTATTTGTGAGTACGGGTTCATTCAGTTGCTATTTGATATATTTTACAAATTATACAAGTATTTATATCGAATTTTGTTGGATGACCACGGGTTCAGTTGACCCATTTTTTTGGTCTAGAATCGCCCCTGGTCACATGCACCTTCAAATTTTTGGGGTGAAGCTATTTTAACTGCTTGTTATGTGTTGAATCGTGTGCCTCATAAAAAGTCTAAATTAACACCTTTTGAATTGTGGAAAGGTTACAAGTCAAGTTTGGGATATCTAAGAATTTGGGGTTGTCTAGCCTTTGTGAGGCTAATGGATCCCAAGATTACAAAATTAGGTACGAAAGTTACTACTTATGTTTTTCTTGGTTATGCTTCAAATAGTACAGCCTATAGATTTTTTAATCTTGAAGATAATATTGTGATAGAATCGGGTGATGCTATTTTTCATGAAAATAAATTTCCTTTGGATTCTAAAAATAGTGGGGGTCAAAGGATTGAACAAAATATTTTGTCACTACCTAGTTCTTCTACTTCTACTTTAAAAAATAAAGAAATTGATGATTTTGAGTTAAGAATAAGTAAAAGAACTAGAGTAGAAAAAGATTTTGGTCCTGATTTTTATGTGTTTAATGTTGGAGATGACCCTCTCACTTTGAAAGAAGCATTATCTTCACATGATTCTATATTTTGGAAAGAGGCTGTAAATGATGAAATGGAATCACTGATTTCTAATAAAACTTGAAAGTTAGTTGATTTACCACCGGGTTGTAAAACTATTGGTTGTAAATGGGTCTTACGGAAAAAATTGAAACCTGATGGATCTATCGATAAATATAAGGCTAGACTAGTTGCAAAAGGTTTTAAACAACTAGAAGGCCT
This sequence comes from Solanum pinnatisectum, assembly GCA_035578085.1. Lineage (NCBI taxonomy): Eukaryota > Viridiplantae > Streptophyta > Magnoliopsida > Solanales > Solanaceae > Solanum > Solanum pinnatisectum. The sequence continues at coordinate 36,120,922 of CM069078.1, forward strand.
AGAATTTTTTGATACTTTTTCACCGGTAACAAGAATTACATCCATAAGACTTTTAATTATTATGGCTGCAATTTTTGATTTGCAAATTCATCAAATGGATGTAAAAACTGCTTTTTTAAATGGAGACCTAAATGAGGAAATTTATCTGGAACAACCCGAGTCTTTTGTTGAAGCAGGCCAAGAAAGCAAAGTGTATAAACTTACTAAATCCCTATATGGCTTGAAACAGGCACCAAAGCAATGGCATGAAAAATTTGATTCCTGCATGATTGAAAATAGTTTTAAAACAAATGATGTGATAAGTGCATATATCATAAGTCTTGAAATAATTCACATGTGATTATTTGCCTATATGTTGATGATTTGTTGATCTTTGGCTCTAACATGAATGTTATTGATGAAACTAAGAATATTCTTAGAAGCCATTTTGATATGAAAGATCTTGGTGAGGCAAATTTTATTCTTGGAATAAAAATAACAAGAACATGTGATGGAATTTTCCTTGACTAGTCACAGTATGTTGAGAAAATTTTGAGAAAATACAACTTTCTTGATTGCAAGCATGTTGCTACTTCTTTTGATTCAAGTGTTCACTTATTTTCTGTTGAAAGTGAAAATGATGTAATAAATCAAAAGGAATATGCTAGCATAATCGGAAGTTTGAGATATGTGACTGATTGCACTAGGCCTGATATTGCATATGCAGTAGGAGTACTTGACAGGTTTACAAGCAAGCCAAGTAATGAACATTGGCATGCTGTAACAAGAGTTATGAGATATTTAATTGGAACGAAAAATTGTGGTTTGTTCTATAAAAAATATCCTGCTGTACTTTAAGGCTTTTGTGATGCAGATTGGAACACTTTATCAGGTGATTCGTGTTCTACCGCTGGTTGTGTCTTTACTTTAGGTGGTGGTGCTATTTGTTGGAGATCAAAAAAAAGCAAACTATAATTGCTAACTCTACCATGGAGGCTGAACTAATTGCTTTAGCTTCAGCTAGTGAGGAAGCGAATTGGTTAAGAGATTTACTGTTTCAAATACCTTATTTTGAAAAAACAATTCCTCTTATTTTAATATATTGTGATAGCACTGCGATTGGTAGAGTTCAAAATCGTTATTACTACGGTAAATCCAGACCTATAAGAAGGAAACACAGTAATGTAAGATCGTATTTGACAAATGGTACCATTAATGTTGATTATGTCAAATCTTGTGATAATCTTGCAGATCCTCTTACTAAGGCCTTAACGAGAGAGAAGGTCTGTAGCACATCGAGGGGGATGGGATTGAAGCCTATAAATCCTTGAGTCATATATGAAGAAATCCAACTTGGCGACTAGAGATCCTATAACCAGGTTCAAAGGAAAAAACTAATCATATGATGACTTGTTGTGAAAAAATGCACTATCTTTTTATTCCCTCCCTATGATGTGAGTGCATTGTTTCATGTAGTGATTTGTGAAGGTTGAGTTGATAAAACTCTTAATGAATATTTGTAACCCGTATGGGTGGAGTGTTAAACTTACAGGAGCATTCTCGACAAATTTCACCTATTTGATGTGTGGAAGTAGGTCGCTTCCTATGAAAATTGGCTTATTCTCAAAGGCACTCATGAAACGGGATAGCACAAGGCCATAACGTGTTGGCTTTAAAGCTCATGTCAACACCTTGATTATTATGTGTGAGCAGTGATATTTTATTTTCCTTAAGCAGTCATAGTTCAATTCTGAGACCACTACGACTCTAGAGTAAAAGTTATTGTTTTACTAAGTGGAGGTTCAATGCAGATCACACCTTCATTATTCATAGTAGTCTTCCTTCAGCTGATATACTCTCTTATCTAATATTAAAATGAGTGGGGGATTATTGATTTATTAGCATTTTAATATTAATATTTTGCATATTAATTTGCTAAAACTTAAGTATAAACGTTGCTGCCAACCAGTTTACTGCCAACCATTAGTGGTTTTCAGTTTACTATCATTGCACATCATAATTGCGGCATTAGTACCATTATGCATTACTCTCATTGGAGTTAGTGCATATGTTACAGAATTCTTTGGTGCAGCAACTCACAAGCCGTTGGTGGCTTTGTGTCCCTTTATTCTCACTCTTTATTCCTCCATTATTCTTTGTAACTTATGTAACATATGTAACCTCTAGGTCATTTATCTTCACTATTTACTACTCCATTATCTTCCTATTCATTGCTAGGAACACATCCCCAACTATAAATAGTGGTGGTCTTCATTTGGTTTGGTACACATAACACACAAGAAAATATAGAGTGCATAAAAGTTAGTTAAAAAAATAGAGTTCTTATTAGTTGAAGGGAGGTGTTCTTTTTGTGGAGCTTTGGACTCAACTCTTGTCCAGAGTTGTTGAGTTATGTATTGTGATTAGGATGTTGTATCCTGGAGGGGACAAGTCAAGAAGAACTACTGCTGGACCGGTGAAAACATTTGTTGTAGTCTTGTATTTTTTCAATTGTAAAGCGAGATATCCGCGCCTCAGCCTGAAGAGATTTATTTCTTCTTGTTTATTTTCAATTGTAATCTTGTATTTTTTGTAATCTTGTAAGTTTTTCAATAACACTTTATTATCCGGATTTCATCAAGCTCTTTTAATTTTTGGGGAATTAATTTATTCTTTCAAAATTATTATTTTTAATTTTGAAGTTATATGAAAAGAAGATAAATTAATTGATGATACTTTCAAAATTTTAAATTTTCTTAGAAAAATAATTAGCTTTGTTATCACTACTAACTCAACAAAGTTTAGAAAATAATGTGAACGGATGAAAGTGAAAGGTAAAGAAGAAGAAAGAAAGAAAGAAAGAAAATGGAGGAAGGAGGTCAACTTGAAATTGGTGGTGGGTGGGGTGGAATGGAAGGTAAAGTGAAATGTAAGATGAAATTAAAATAAAAGTAAAAAAATAAAATAAGCAAAAGTAAGAGAGTGAGAGAAAAAAAGGTAAAGAAAAATTTAAAATGAAAAAAAAAATATTTTAGATTAAATTAACACGTGTCACATAATAATTGATGTGTGATAACACTTGCTTTTTAAAATGTGAAATTGATCGAAAAATGTTGTAATAAGTTCACTTTAAAAATGTTTGGGGGTAATAGGACGCCTGTATAGTTAATGTGTCTTTTTGAAAATTTGGGACAACTTCAGATATCATTTTATGTCTTTCCTCTAAAAATTATTGTATTCATAGTATTTTAAAAGATGTATTATTATTGTATATAACTCTTACTGATTGTTCTATAGGGTAAAAATCTCTTTATTTCACTCCTTAACGTATATGAAAAAAAAAAACAGATTAAGAAAACACAACTGGATTTCCAAATTTATTTATGTAGTATGGAGAAGCGTTGGAAAAGTCAAGAACTTGCACATTTAAAAGATGAAAATGTTTCAAGATAAGATTAGAACGAAGATATACCGGGGCAATCTAAGGTGAGAGTAGCCTCCTAATGGAAAAGATGTTGGAAGTGACGTTAAGATAGTTAGGACATATGAAGATGAGTCACATAGAAACTCTAGTGAGAAGGTGTGGGAGATTAACGATGATTGGTTTGAAGATAAATAGTGGTAGATCGATGAAGAATTGAGAAGAAATAATTAGACGAAACATGTCATTTCTTCATCCTACCAAAAACATGACCTTAAATAGGAGAATATGAAGGTTGACGATTAAAATAGAGATATTTGGTAGTTGAAGATCTTGTCTCTTTAAGTGGTAGAACAAAATTTTAGTCAGGAGCATCTAGCCGTTCTCTTCTATTGTTATTATTATTATACTGAATTTATTTTATTCTTCCATTCTATTACCATTGTGTTTTACTTTGGTTATTTTTACATTTTACTTTTTAAAAAAATAAAAAATTATCATAATTTTGTATCCTCACATTTTTTCAAATCTGTTTGGAAAAATAATTATCTTGAACCGGTGGTTTATAAAAAATAACTTTTCTATCTTCATAAAAATATATAAATTCTATTTTTTTAGATTGTATTTATAGTATTATACTAATATGTTGTTGTATTTTAATCGAATGTGGAACTGTAGTAGAGATTGTCCTAATTGATTACTCTTTTTATTTCATTTCTACCCCTTTTTTTATTAAAGAGAAGTGGACCCAAAATTACCTTTGAATGAAATTCCATCTTTTTTGGGAGATATTTTGTGATATTTCACAAAGTATCTTTTGGCAGACACGAATCAAAGTTGGCCACGCGTGCGTTAACTATTGTAGACAACGTGGCGCAAACCGCGGACCAATTCACCACATTTTGGGTAAACTTTCTGCTCTTCGATGCTCTAACGACGCCACTCGCACCGCCAACAATTTGGCCATAAGCCTATATAGAGAAAAGTTTCGTAGAAATGATTTGATTAAAAATCGATTAAACTTGAAAATTAAATGAAATCAATTAAGAGAAATTTATTTTAATTTGATTTTAGTTTGGATTTATATATTATTTTATTTTATTAAAAATAAATTGAAAAAAATTAAATTAAATCGATAAATTATCTATCTATAATATAATATTTATAAATTCTTTGTATATTTTTTGTGAGATTTTATTTATCTGTAATACATTAATGAACTTTCGATTTTAAACTTGTTTCATAAAAGAAAGTCATGAATTCAAACTCATATATTTTTAAAAATAACTACTAGATTTTTTGAATTTTTTCGACTTTATACACTCGATTAGAGTTTGTAAATCTAAAGATATTTTTTCATAGTAATAAAATAATTAAAGCTACCACAATAAGTTGGAAAAAGATGAACATTTCTTTTTTAATTGTACGAAAAAAACAAAAGAAAGAAATATCAATAAGTTTCTTAAAAATCTAATAACTCAATCAAACTAACAATAATTAAATTGATGAATGTGAATTACATATAATTATTTTAATAGTTAAAAAATTGATTAAATCAATTTAATATTAATTATAACTAAATATCGACCCAAACATAACCGATCATGAACACCCATAAATTGTCTTCATAATTAACTAAAACTCAATAAACCTTCGCTCCCTTTATTTTTGCAAAATATAAAAAAATAAAAATGATAATAATCTAAAACTCCCATGTGATTTTTTTTTTAAAAAAAGATTATACTTTGTATTTTGATCAACATAATCTCCTTTTGAAAGAAAACAAATTTATGGGAAGCGAAAAGGGGGGAAATTGAGGATAGACAAAACGGAGCATTCTTATCTTTCTTAGTTTGCGTTAAACTATGTGATATGAAGTTGTAATTTTAAATTATTTGATATGTAATTTAGAATTATTATTTAAAATTTCAATTTTTTTCAAAAAATATGATTTGAGACTTTAAATTGTGATTTTATTTTTAGAATATTAAAATTGATTCATAAATTTATGTTTTTATAAATAAAAGACTCATCATTTAAAATTTTACAAAAGAGAAAAAAAAAAAAAAAAGAGGTATGTTCAGTGTGAAGAGATTATTTGTACCATATGAAATAATTATATTAAAGAATACTCCCTCCACTCCAAAATAAGTGTCACCTTGATAAAAATTACGTTCATTAAGAAATCAATAAATAAAGTGTGTAGTTTATTAAATTATCCCTATTTAACAAATGTCTCTTGAAATATAAACATATAGTTGAAAAACATACTAATTTTTGTTTTGAATTCTTAAAGTAACACTTGTTTTGAGATAATTTTTTTTTATTTTTGCTATGGTAACACTTATTTTGAGAGTTAAGGAGTATCTAGCTGCTGCTATTGTTGACTAGTAAATCTTTATAAAATTATACGTTTTTAAAAATTTCTAATCAGAATCATTTATTTATAAAAAAAAAACATGAAAATATATGGTTTAATGAATATTATAACTCTAGTTCTTTGATGGATGACCCTCTTTAATGGTTGATTGGTGTCCACAATCTAACTCAACTATTTGACTATACAATTATTTTGATTACGAGAGAAAGGAGAGATGACACATACAATACCATCTTATGGTTAAAAATAAAAATAATTCTATGTACACGATTATTATATTCAGCCTAAACGTATTTAAGAAAGTAGAAAGGAACTTGATTGTCAATAGGTCAACTTGCCATAAGTAAAATACATTTTATTGCATTTTTTTTAAGTTCCGCGAGTCTCCCAAAATCTTAAAATTGAAATTGCTTGAAGATTACATTTTACTTGAATTTTTTTTTGAAGTTCTGTGAGTGTCCCAGAATTCCATAATCTTAAACTTGAAAATATTTGAAGATTAAATTTTCAAAATCTAATCAAATTTCATGACAAATAGATATGTGAAGATAATAGTTTAAAATCTAGTTCAAAATCTATGATCAAATGATGCCTTAGTTTCTAGTGAGAAAACACGTTTTAATTATCAAACCATTTAACAAATGTAAAATATATTTAGATCAAAGTTTTGGGAAAAAAAGACTATTAAAACAAATAAACAATCTCTAAATTAGGGCAGTAATTTGTAAGGACTACAGATTGGACGTGTGATTTGAAAAAAAAAAAGCTTTTACTATTTATTGGAATGACTAAAGAGAGCATAATTAATCAAGTTAATTAAACCGAAAGAATCCTTAATCATTCATCTAAATGTGTGATTCTGTCTTCTCATCTTTTATAAAAGGCAGTGACGTTGTAAGTGAATTTAAAATTTTAAAATTTATAAATTCTAATAAAAATCCTCATTTGTCATTGAATCTTTTAACTCATTTATGCTATTGCTTTACCAACTTATTATATGTGGAAATTTAATGAGATTCTAAATATATTATATGTAAATACAGTTATTATTTTTAAGCTATAATAAATTTAATAATATATTTTTTTAGATCCATCAATTTAAAATCTTGAATATGCCAGTCGCCAGAGATGGAGAAAGGTAATATTAATTGAATGTACATATTGTGTGTGCACCACTTTTCCATTCCTATGGTGTGTTTGGTATGGAGAAAAATATTTTAATTTTTTAAATGCTTTGAAAAACATTTTTTTTTAGAAAAATAAGTTTCTTAAAAATGAACAAAAATAACTTCTTTAATAGAAGTAGATAAGACAAGTTTCTTTAGGTAACATTTCAAGTTTATTACTAACTTTTTTCTACTCACCACATCTCACCCATCACCATCTCAACCCCATAATATTTTGTTAAATATAAATATTTTTAAAATAATATTTTTTATATTAACTCATCAAATACTAAAAAATAAGTAGAGAGAAAATATCTTTCCTCCTACCAAACATATTAAATCATCCTATTTCTAAAATTACTACTACTACTGTTGGGGTAAGTGATGCTTTTAACAAAAGTTTGGGCAATGAAATGAAGTGTGATTATTGCAAAGATCACAAAAGAAATCAACCTCAGATTTAGGAATGATAATTAACTTGATGGACTATCTTTTTCTCCTCTAATGGCCCACTACTCATTTTTTTTTATAGGTCACTCAGATATGACCCTAATTGGCACTCTATTTTCCAAATAATTTGTTGTTGTTTTCTTTTATCTGGAGCTTGTATCGAAGCATCAATAAAATTTTGATTATTCTTTGCAGAATTCATTTGAATTTTGATTATTCTTTGCCGTATTCATTTGGAGTGAAGCTTTCAAAAGAGTTTTTTTCATATCCAAAGCTCAAACCCTATACATTTGGTTAATGACGTAGCAGTTTCATTATTACACCACAACCTTGGTCAAGTAATTTGTTAAGACTTTGTCCTTACATTGCCTACCAACTAGGGGTGGGCATGGTATTTGAAAGTTTTGATATCTTAATTTCGGTATTCGATTTTAAAAAAGTTATACCATTACCATACCAATTTAAGTCGGTATGGTTCGGTATATTGAAGTTTGATTTCGGAATTTTGCGGTATGGTAAATCGGTAACCATGATTTGTTCAACTTCGACTAATATATACTTGTATAATAGAGTATAAATGTCTCAATTGTATCATACTAACACATTACACATGTAGAAATATATGTGCTAAAATAAAGTACAAAAACTCCTTTTGTTAATCAATTACAATTCAAATACATTCCGATCAAAATAGACTAGTCAAAGTTTTAACTTCTAAACTAAATACACTAATAGGTTGCATAGTTGTTAGTATTTTAATAATGTATATGTTATTTATGTAACTATATACTTCGGTATGGTATTCGGAATTTCAGTATGTTATATCTAAATACCAAATACCGTATCGAATACCAAAAAACTTAAAATATACACTATATACCACACCAAATATCATAATATCAAAATCACGATATTAAAAATTCAATATGATATGATATTTCGGTATATATCATATCATGCCCACCTTGCTACCAACTGCATCTCATGCAAATTTATCCGTCTATTTTCCTTGGAAATAGAAGGGGGAGAGAATATCCTCTTTTTTTTTACGTTATTGTATTTTTAAAATTAAGAATTCATTTTTTCTTACCTTATTTTCCTTGGAAATAGAAAGGGGACTTAAATATTTGTTTCTCTTATGTCAGCTACAGGATATTCCTAAAAATAAGGATCTATTATTTTATTTTGTTTGGAGTAAGTATTAGTTGAAAAACTTTTCTGTTTTACCAAAGCATTGAATTTCTTTATATATAAATACAGATTTATTTGGTGAATATGGAGCAATATATATTAATACAAATGTATATGAGTAGTTTATTAGGTAATATGGACCAAAGAATATCAATACAAGCAAATGTATATAAATTTATTAGATAAATTTATCACAATATGTATATATAAATTATATGTACGCAAACCCAACTAAAAATCAATAAAATATAACTGCATTCAACAAACAATGTGTATATTGTGTGTGTATACCAATCATGAATCCAACAGCAAAATCTCTGAAAAGGGAATACAAGATATTAAAAGGAAAAACTAGGGAAATTAATACAAAAACTCACTTTCTATGGCCAAAATTCTCAGAAAGCCTGCAGCCTTTGCAACTTGTTAATTACTTAGCCAAAAAGGGGCAAAGGGATTGGAAAAAGGAGAATGGCATAAAATTGTACGATATTGTTCTTCAAATAGGCTGATCTTTAATTTTAATATTTAAGTAGATTGATTTTTAATGTTTGATCTTTTATTCATCGAACTTATGTTTAGTGGGGAACAAGTTCTTTAAAAATTGGAGTCATGTCCGGACATAACTTATGTATATTATGATACAAAAATATGAACTTAGACGCCATAAAAAAATTATTTATTACGAGGGACATAAATTAAAGAGCACCACAAAATATGACTAGAAGTGCAAATGGCGCAGGAAATGGTGCCGGAACATAACTTTGGTATATTATGATACATAAATATGAACTTATACGCTATAAAAAGAAATTGTCGTGAGGAACATAAATTAAAGAGAACCGCAAAATATGACTAGAAGGTGCAAATGACCCAGGAAGTGGTGCATTTAGGTAGACTTTTGATTTGATGGCCCAAAAGCCCAATTTCAATCAACCCGTTAAGAAATTTAATTGTCCTATGTTTTCTGGTAAATTAATGTTCTAATATAATATAATTATAATATAAATTGATGATGAACTAAAACTTGACTAGATATTGAAATCAGTGGCGAAGCCAGAAATTTTAGCTTGTCAGAAGCCACTAGGCTACAATACTTCGTTGTTATAAGGGTGCCCAAAATATGTGATTTAATCATTTAGCCGTATCATTTTACTTGTATATATGGTATAAGGGTGTCCAAAATATGTGATTTAACCATTTAGTGTATCATTTTACTTATATATATGATATAATTTTCTCACAAAGGTATCCCTGAGTATACTATAGCTCCGCCACTGCTTGAAATTGTAGAGGATGATTTAGACCCTTATGTACTTGATGAAAATTTGTTGTTTCTTTTGTAGTTTATGATATGTGACAAAGTTACAAAGGACTTTCATTCATAGTTGTAGAATAAAGCTGACAACATGTATACCTGGTATATATAGACAAAAAGTGAGTTTTAAAAACTTCTTAATAACAAAGTATTGACCAAGGATATCCATTTTACCCAGAGTCTTATCTTTTTTCTACAGGTTTTGGGCTTTGGGCTATTGCTACAAACTCATCAAGTTGAGCCTCAAGATGTTTTTGGCAAACAGATTCTGGACCAAGCTACTAATGACTTCCTTGTGGGCTCATTTGTCCTTAACACATAATAGAATATTTGTAGAAGAATATGGATGAGAAAACGTGAAGTGAATAAGAACATATATTTATTGTTAAAGAAGAGATATAGTTGAAAAGTTAAGTAAAGATAATAAAAGAACTCTAGTTTGCTCTTTACCTCTTAGAATACTTGTGATGTAATTTGAGGTGCAGAGTTAACGGTAGGGGTGGACAATTCGCCCATTTGTGAGCAAAGTATTCGTTTTAATATGTGTTTTTACGGAGGATTCCTCTTAGAATATAGTGTCAAAAAAGTGTATTTTTAGGCCAAACTCCGTACGAGTCCACAATTTGCCGCTCCTCCTCCTTCCTCTTCTCTTTTTTCCCTACATTTACACAAACCTTTTCTTCTTCTTGACTCATTTCATTGCACATAATTCCCTCTTTATTTCATATTCCTCTCCCCTCTCTCTCCCTCTCTTTATGTAATCCTCTTTCACATCTTGACCTGCTTTTCAAGAAAACATATACATATCAATTACTTACTCATCCAAATCCAGAAGAAATCAACACAAACCTACTTTGTTTATATGAAGTACAGTAGTAGGAGTGTGGATAGTACCGTTCAATTCGATTTTATGTATTATTAATTTGATTTATTGCTTTTCATTTTTTAAATCTATTAAACCAATAATATAGATATAGTATCCAACCTCTTCCCCGTAACAACCTCTTCTTCTTGTCTCTTATTCTTTTCTTTTTTTCCCTCAAATTTACATAAATCGTTTCTTTTCCTTGTTGACTCATTTCATTGCACACGATTCCCTCTTTATCCCAAATTCCTTATCCGTCTCTTTCTCTGTTTCTGTTATTCTCTTTCATATTCCTATATCCTAAATTATAGCTCATACTTTTACCCATCCAAACCCAAAAACAGTTGTACACAAACCTAGTTTCTTGTTTTGTATAGCCGCCACATTTTCCGGTCTTTGAGAATGAATGCATTTCTTCTTCCTGTAGTTTTACTGCAAATTTAACCAGCAATTAATCAATCAATCAATATGGACAAGCACCGGAGATGGACATATTCCATTACCAAGCTTGTTTTCTGGGCAACCATTTTTGCAGGTACCCTTCTTTTCTTATGTTTTCGTTCTTCTCCTCCATCTCATTCTGCAACTATGAAATGGGGTAGTAGTAATAATACCCCACAATGGGAAAAGCGTGTCAGATTATCTGCCCGTTCACGTTCCGGTCATTTATCCGTTCTTGTCACCGGCGCAGCCGGTTTCGTTGGGTCTCATGTCTCTGCCGCACTCAAACGCCGTGGTGATGGCGTTGTTGGATTAGATAATTTCAACAGCTATTATGACCCATCGTTGAAAAGGGCCCGTCAGAAATTGTTGGAACAGAAAGGGGTTTTCGTCATTGAAGGTGATATCAATGACGAAAAGCTTCTGAAAAAGCTTTTCGACATTGTTGAATTTACCCATGTAATGCACTTAGCTGCACAGGCCGGCGTTCGTTACGCAATGAAGAATCCTGGTTCTTACATCCATAGCAACATTGCAGGCCTCGTTACCCTTTTCGAGGCCTGCAAATCCGCTAACCCACAACCTTCAATTGTTTGGGCATCATCCAGCTCTGTTTATGGGCTCAATTCCAAAGTACCCTTCTCAGAAAAAGATCAAACGGATCAACCAGCGAGTCTATATGCCGCCACAAAGAAAGCCGGTGAAGAAATTGCACATACGTACAATCACATCTACGGTCTTTCCATTACAGGGTTAAGATTCTTCACTGTTTATGGACCTTGGGGTCGGCCAGATATGGCGTATTTCTTCTTCACAAAGAACATACTAAAAGGAAACCCCATTTCAGTATTTCAAGGTTCAAACAACAAAAGTGTAGCTAGAGATTTTACCTACATTGATGATATAGTAAAAGGGTGTTTAGGGGCTTTGGATACAGCAGAGAAGAGCACAGGAAGTGGAGGAAAGAAGAAGAAGAATGCACAATTAAGAGTGTTTAATTTGGGGAATACTTCACCAGTTCCAGTAACAAAGCTAGTTAGCATATTGGAGAAACTACTCAAGGTTAAGGCTAAAAGAAATGTGTTGCCATTGCCAAGAAATGGAGATGTGATGTTTACTCATGCTAATATCAGTTATGCTCAGAAGGAATTTGGATACAAACCCACTACAGATTTGCAGATGGGGTTGCAGAAATTTGTTAATTGGTATCTTGATTACTATTCAATAAGTGAAAAGAAGAATTATTGATCAAGTATATGCAGTTCCATGAGACGCTTGTATAGGCATTTGAAATTTTTTTAGTCTCTTTTTTTCTTGGATTAGTTGTATTGATTACTTGCAGTTAGGCGGATTTATTATGCTAATGATCTCACACATAGTGTTAATGAGTTGAGGTTCTATCAAAATGTGCTTCTATTGCTCTTTATATGAATGTGCTATTTGGAGGCATGTGTAGTTTCATGATTTGTTTGTATAAATTCTTAGTCTTTTTGTTCCTTTTGGGATAAGAAATTCACTTCTTGGTAGGTGATAAGTTGTGTCAATGTACAGTTTGGTCACACTCGAATTTGGATTCTTCTCAATCAAAACTCAATAGATGTTTGTTGTTTAGTTATTTTATTATAGCAGATAGATGCCTTGATCACATTCTTTTTGCAGCAAAATATCACCAAATCAGCCAAGCACCACTTGGATGTTAATGAAAACCTGACAATGGCTCATCTGGCTGGACTACACAAAAATCGCAATTACTATTTTAGTGCTCAAATATGCTATTTGTGGTCTTTACCCAAAAGAAAAAAGCAGTTAACTGAATTTTATGCATTTTGGCACATGAAGCGCATCAACCATTAGAAGGGCCCGGGTTCATTTAACATGTGCAATATAAAGTAGTATTTACTGAAAATTATCTACTTGAGATATCTTATTGAATTTTAAGTTATTCAACGCACTGGCAGTGTAATAGTCATATTTATTTTGAAGATAGAAGAGGGAACAACTGGAAGATTTGAGACAAGCTCGAGTCCAGGCACTTGAAATGAGAGCTAGAAAGTTGTGCTCTCGTTCACTGCTTCTTTGGGCAAGATACCGAAATGTTTAACTAAATTTATGTGTACAAGCAAGTATCCCCAGAAACCTTAAGGTCATCATAACTCAGGTTATAAACAGAAGGAACAGCACAATACAGGAAAAAAACCAAGGGAAGGTACCTACAACTGAGCAATGTCATCTCAGCTCGCATTAATCATGGATCACTATTTGCGACATAATAAAACCACAAGTTCCTGTATAGAATTCTAATCATTTTCGCAAAAACTCTGTTCATCCAAATCAGTAAGTAGCACAGGAACAACTGAATCTGAAATGAGAAAAGCTCGACCAGGTTGACACACTTTAAGGTAATCTTGACTAGGAATGGTGATGGCCATTTTTGCTGTCACTGTCCATTTCCTCCGCATCTTCAAACCTTTGGTCATTAATCTGAAGCTGCAGTTCAAAAAGCACGTCTCAATTTTCATGCAACAAATAGGCAATAAATGATAGAAGTTCCATGTGAAATAACTGAAGCAGAAAGCCTGATGCTCACATCTCTACATACTTTTACATGCACACCTCAACCATCACCTCTTCACCCCCCACCAAAAATAACAACCCCCGAAAAAAAGAACTACAGATCTCATAAATGAGGTGTTATAAAAGGAACCTTTCACATGCCACTGCTCTAATGAGGTTGCACATGCAATTATCAACAATAGTTTATATCAGTTTAAAAACATGATAGTTACTCAAGACAAAAGTCCACAGAGAGTAGCTCTAAATGCTTCACAGTGCTTGTAGAAAACATACCAAAGAACCAATTGACAAATGACAGTGAGGGAACCTAGTGAAAAGTATCATCCACCTCCAACCTTGAGGTTGCCATCATTGTAGACTCCTGGGCTTAGGTGGATGGGTTTATCGTTTACCATTACTGATGATTCAGCCTCTGTTTCATATACAATGCATGGACGCAGAAATTCAGGTAAAGAGTCCTAAAACTCTCTACAACTTATCTCCACAAAAGGAAATATTGAAGAAGGATGACAATGCAGATTATTCATATGGAGAAATACACATAGAAATCAAGCATAGTCAGGCTCTGAAACTCGATGTTGTGTTGTTGAATATGTACTACAAACTAATCTATTCCCAAATATGTAAAGACTGACTATGCGCTTATTACTTCAAAAATTAGTACTGAATTGTTCTAATTCACCTCCATTTGGCTACCCAGCCCCAACACCTACCAAACGAGCCAAAGGGAAGGCAACGAACAAGATCAATCACAATTCTGAATTTCAAGTGTCAAATCAAATCTACAATCACAGGCCTACCTGAAGTACATTATGAGCCAAGTCGTGATCCCCATTTGAACGACCAATAGGATGTGTAGAATTTTGAGAAATCATCCATTCAGAATCTTCTTCTTAAGTTAGACCAGCAAGAATAGAAGTTAGTTGAGAAAACAAGAATTGGTTTCAATTAAAAAACAGCCAATGCCTATCAATTCTTACCAGCTTCCTGATTTTCCAGCTGATCTGCGCTGAAGATCCAATTATGTTCTTCCTCCTCCTCTACGGAAAGCAACACCAGATTTTAGTAAAGTAGAAACAAAACATGGGCAGAAAAATGCAAGTAGAAACGTGTTAATGAGTATATTCCAAAGAAGAAGAAAACTACCTTCAATTGGTTCAGGATTAAGCTCAGCACAATCACAAAAGATCTGGAAGAGAGTATCCACTGTCAACATAGAACATACAAATCAAACTTTTATCTTTAGGACCTAAAGTAGCAGAAAGTATTTATCCTATATGAAAAGCAATGAACAAGAATGAAGCACCTTGATTAGGATCTGATGGCACAAGTCTCAACTCAGTGATCCTTGATAAATCTGATGACACATCACCCTCATCACTGGAACTTTCTGATTCGCCATCCTCCACTCCATTGTCAATCTTCATGAATGAAGCAAGAGATGTCTTTTATTTTCACACCCGTTAAAGTAAAACATATTTCACATTTGTGAAATAGAAACAAATGTTTAACCAAAACTCAGGATTCAATTCAGGGAGAAAACAGAGAGAGAGAGATCATCCGAAATATTAACCAAGCCTGAAAGAAAATAATTTCTCTACCAGAGAGACTCATTAATTATAAAGCCAGAAATTTATTGTAACAGAACAGACATGCATAATCATGCAACTAATCCATCTGGTTCAAGCATACATGATTTATCCAGCTTCAGAGAATAGATTGCATACACTACACAATCCTAACATAATAAATTACAGAAATTGCATTTCATAATGTCATGGATATCCAACTATATATTAACATGTCAGGTCGTTTCTGGATTGCATACACTACACAATCCTAACATAATAAATTACAGAAATTGCATTTTATAATGTCATGGATATCCAACTATATATTAACCATGTCAGATAGTTTACTGGCAAATGAAAAAATAAAGAAAATAGTTGGATGATCTCCTCCAAGCTTCAATTAAACAGGAAACACTACAAATGATTTAAAAAAAAAAGCTAAACAGGATGAATTGTCCTATTGAATATGTAGTGGAGTTGTGTAGTTCTACACCTGTCGATAGCATTAATAGAGAGCTCTAATAGATTTAGCCTCAGAAATATTGAAGGTCAGGTCAGTCCTCATTATTTTTCTTCTCCCCTTGCAAGTTCATCTAAGACTGACAATTGACCCAAGACTGAAGAAACTTTTAACCAATCCATAGTTCGTTAAATAACCATAAGATACTGCGCACTAGTATTGGCTGAGACATCAGTCGAATTATTAGTAAACATAATTCTAAGCCAACTGAATACCCAGTTAAAGATTCAACCTACAACCTTATGTAAAAGAGTGGATGTGGAATCCAGAATCATTAAAGACCCAAGAGTCTCTAATTTGTCAAATGCTTAGATAGCAAAATAAGCCCAGCTTGGGAGATTGAAGAATACAAAGACACCATAAACATTAGTAGTCAAACTATACTGCTAGTGGACAAGAATCTATGTCACCAATTGCAGATTTTAATGTAATCAATGACTAATTGTTGACATCCAATTTTATCTCTCCCTTGGGAACATCTTTTTGGGCTTCTTATTCATTAAAATGAATTAAATACAGATTTACTAATATTATATTGATATTTGAATCAACTTTATTTGTTAGCTAGTGTTACTGCCAAAATCATGTCATTATCATCCCTATGTTTGCTTCTAAACTAATTATTTACACTGCCAAAATATAAATATATATTATAATTTTTATAAATATTTATAATATTTTGTAATGTTGTTTCTGATTTTTACAACACCATATTTTTGCTAGATATCATCGAATCAATACATACTAATTATTGCCTTGAACATTAAAATATCTTCTTGGATACTGAGGGGTTGTTTGGTAGGATGCATTAGAAAAAATAATACATGCACCAACTTTGTGTACTACTATACTTTGTTTGGTACATTTTTTCAACCTATGTATAACTAATCCAATGGTGTTATGCTATGTATAACTAATACAAGGAAAACATTAGCAATGCAAGTGATTCTAATACATGCATTAGGATGGTTAAAGACACAATTGCCCCTCAAAGTCTTTTTCACATCCTTTCCACGGTACGTATGGAGTATATTTTGTAAATAAATCTTCTTTAAAAATTTTATGCAATGCATGTTATTTTCAATACACCATACCAAACATGGCATAAGAAATAATCTCAAGCATAACTAATACACCATATTCAACACTTTCTTATACACCCAAAACAAACAACCCCTAAATGTTTTAAACATACTCATTGCATTTTACTATCATTTTTTTTCAAGTAATTTATATTATTACTACACAGCTATTATGAAATCATTATTGTATGTAACATAAAAAAAAAAAACTAAAATATCCATTTAAAGCATTTAGGAAACTGGAGAAGTCCAAAAGACAAAAAGGAGGCGACAAAATGGCCTTAATTCCGAACACAATCCAAAACATCTTCAAGCCCAATTGATTCTAAATTTACCTTTGACTAATTAGAGTTTCGACCTCCTTTCCTTCCCCACAAAAGATTGTGGTGTTTTTCCTAAAATATCATTTCTTTCCATAAGTTCTCTCTATCTGCCATGGCAGGAAAAATACAAGTCTTGGCTTCACCATTTAGGTGAAAATCTGGCAACAACCATTGTCAGATCAGAATGGCTCTTTAAGTCGATTGAATTTCAAAAGTACTCCTATTTTGGTCCCCACAAAATCATCTATAGAACACCCCAAGTAGGATTTCGTTATAATATGAGGTTATAGGCAAAATTGACTTATACTAATATGTCACGATAACTTATTGAATTCCAGATGAACCCTGCATGCGTCCTTCTAATGCATCCCATCAAGCTGGAGATGGGGCATAGAAGGCAATGAAGAGAGAGTGCAGCCTTCGCTGAGAAAAAGGACCCTCGCCAATGACCTCTAACTCCACCATAGCACCACCTCTCCTCCACCCTTTGTTGTCCTTCACTTATCGAGAACCATCAAAGAGTCACCGCTGCATTCTCGTCTTGAACTACCTTCCACCATCTTTCCTTATAAAATACAAACAAACAAACAAACAAACAAAAAAATCCCCTTCATACATCATCCTTCCAACCATCACTGTTTGTATTAGCCATCCTCCAAATTTTGATACTTCTGTTGATGATAGTTTAAGGCCACCATTCTTCAACTCCTCACCCAAAAATAACAATGGAAGAGAACTGTCTGGATGATGTAAAAGACATACACCGATAGATATGGCAAACACTTCAGTAGTTAATGTCCTATTAATGGCACACAACTACCACCAGATAACACCAATGACCTAGTACTTATAGCCAAATTAGCGCCATATCTGCCTCACACACTTGAAACTATAACCATCACTCAAAGCATAACCCAGATTGGAATTCTAAAAGGTTCCAAACATATTTATATATAGCATTCTGTTATAAGCAACTCTGATGCATTGTAGCCATTTGAATGGTGAAACAAGTAAAAAGGCCCAAACTAGCTTGCCTGTTAGTTTGAACCTCAAAATCCTAATGAAGTACTGGATTGGAAACATACATTCCACTGAGATAAGAAATGGACCTTGGGCCTAACTCGACTTAAAAAGCTAGTTCATGGAGGGTTGTCCATGACCATATAAGAATTTTTTTCATTCGAACCAATGTGGGACAATCTAACACATAGCCCCCACTTCCCACGTTGAGGCCTGCCAAGTGAAGCATGGATAACATAACATCGGAGTTCAACATTGAAAAAACACAACAAGAAGAATGGGCTTGGCTCTGATACCATAATAAGGAAATGAACTTTGGGGTAACTCAATCTCACAAGTTAGCTCATGAGGTGAGGATTGTCCAAAACAATATAAAGAGGTAATTTCACATTTTTTTCAACCAATGTGTGACAATTTAAAAGGTTTTAACTTCTTTCCATCCTTAAATATTTCCCAAAAATCTTTTGGAACTTCTACACTATGTTACCAACACTACTGACCAGCACCTCTGCAATAATCAAGAACGTTTGCAAGCTCAATTTGTAAATGTAAGCTTTTAGGAATCCCAATCATACTCATCTGTTTGTAAAAACATGAAGATAAATCATTTATTCAGGAAATGGGTTATTCGTGATGTAGATTGTATATTTACTGCAAGATCATACAGTCCATCAATACGTTTTAACCCTCTATAACATCTCACAGGTCCTAACATCCAATAACAGATTGCAACAGAAGAGCCACTAAATAATGAAATAAATCTCATAACATAAGAAGAGAGAAAAGAAAACAGCATGGATCTTAGAAACGCCTAGGACAAGCTAAACAAAATGAGCCATATACAATCCTTTATGTACCCTACAACAAATGAGTGCCAGATATTGCATGTTTCTATGTCTAATTATGCTGGAAATTTTAGGCAAATCTTCTAGGTCTTACTGGAAATGATAACTATGGTAGCAAGAGTCAAGAGTGAGAAAGCTTTCCAGACAGATTATATATGAAGGGGATAAAAAGATAGAGAGAAACACACTTAAATAATCAAAATGCAGCGTATTTCTTATAACTTTTTAGTACTATCAGTTCCATTTCATGACCAGTAGTCCTTCAAATTTCATCACAAATTAATCCAAATAGAGGCAGGTTAAACAAATTGATTATACAACGAAAAGTAAAAATTGACTCTACAAAATCAATAGTGTTATAAGTTGAAACTTTTTAATTTCACATATTAACCTTCAGTTCTGTTTTGCTCTCTTGCTGGTATAAGTAAAACCCTAGAACTTTAATTCAGGAGGAAAATGTAACAAAGAGATTGTACCTGAGCATATAAACAAGGATCCCGATATGCCTCGGGGTCTCTAGAGACCGCATGAAGTGAAACAGACAAGAAATCAACTGCATAACCTTTACTCCTATCAGTATCGCTTAGCCACACCACTTGCCTGGTGATATTTAACGAATTACAAAAATAAAACTCAACTACTGATTACGAAACAAACAATATATATAAACACAAACAAAAGTAAATTGAAGGTCGAGATGTTACTTGGAGGTGATATAGAGAGTGCCTGGTGACTCAGGAGGGCGGCTGCCGAGGACTACGGCAGTTCCAGGCTGAACATGCATGAGTTCCTCGCCGTTGTCGGTGTCGAGGAATGGCTGCCCGGCTCCGTCACCGGTTCTTTCTGCTACGAACTTCAAGCCTGACATATTTTCCGGCTAATTGCTGTTGCTTAGCTTAGCAAAAAAAGTAGTCTAGGGTTTTAGTTTGGGTTGGGCGCCAAAATTAACTTCGATAGCATTTTACACCCGTAAGAAGCTTCTGGACTCTCAGTCCCCTCTGGACTAAAGTCAAAATCATTAGCTTTTTTTTTCTTTTTTTCTTTTTGTCCTTTTTGATACATTGGAAAATAAAAAAAATCACTACTAATATGTTTGTGACTTGTGAGCTACCTTACTTAAAATCAATAATAAAGAATAAATTTTTTATTACTAATAAAAAGGGATGAAATGCGTTTAAATTATGTACAATTAAATAAAATGGCATTCGTTAATAATTTTATTATTAAATATTTTTGTCATTAATAATTTAATTCAAAAATATTCTTATTTTCACTTAATTGGATCAAAATTGTCTTGTTCTAACAAAAATATAATTGTTTTTATTTTTATTATAGAAATATTATTTTAAAAGATAAAGTTCTTTTTTCATACTAAAATACAAAATAATTTTATTTCTTAATCTTTTTCGAGTTGAGGTGGGATAAACATTTAGTAATATAATTCTTGAATTTAAAAATTTATATGGAAAAAGCGAATTAATTTTAAAAGCATGGATCATATTATGAAACGTTTATCCTACTCCAATTAAAAAAAATTAAGAAGTAAAAATATTTTTTATTAGAAATAAAATTGTATTGTTATCTAAATGAAAATCAATAAAGAGGGTATTGTGATTTTAATTATATGTATAACCTATGTTACCAGCTTTTTTATATTTATATACATATATATATATATATATTACCTTAAAAGCATAAACTCCTAACTTGAATGTTAAATTACTATAATATCCCTAACTTAGGTTGTGATTTTTTCGATCAGTTGTGACTTTTTTCAAAGGGTTCTGATTTTTCGATGAGTTATGACTTTTCCAAAGAGTTGTGACTTTTTCAATAAGTTGTAACTTTTTCGATCAGTTGTGACTTTTCCTATAAGTTGTGACTTTTTTCAAAGGATTGTGATTTTTTGATGAGTTGTGAATTTTTCAATAAGTTGTGAATTTTCCAAAGGGTTGTGACTTCTTGAAAATGACATGACTTTTCAGATAAAGACACATAAAAAATACTTATTCATACTACCTTTTGTTGACTATAAATAGATGTGCTTCCTCTCATTTTTTCAACCACAATTTTTTTTAATCTTCTACTCTTCTTCTTCTTTCATTTTAAATTTTTTGTGTGATTTGTTATGGTTGAGTGAGTTCGAAGTTTAGCGGAATATGAGGTACCACTATTCTGATGAAGTAAATCGTCTATCCTAAACTTTGTGCTAAACTTATTATTCAAATCTTCACTAAAATAAGCAATACTATTTACTATAACATATATTTTCTGAATTGGTAATCACGTGCAACGCAGGTGTCAAAAAACTAGTATATATATATATATATATATATATATATATATATATATAAGGTTATTTTATTTTAATCGATAAAATAAGATTAAGAAAAAAATTATTATTTTGCACTTTTTTATTAGTTAACTAAATTATATTTAAAAAAAGGAATAAGGTTCTATAGATATATTATATCTATTAGAAAAAGAATGTGTTTAAATGTATATGTATTAGGAAAATGATTGTTTTTGACCCAATAAAGTAACAACCGGGATGTTTTTGGGTCAGATTATTAACAATAAATATTTTTATCAATTCTTTTTATAAAAGACATTTTTATTCAGTTTCGCATAATTTAGTGATATTTTTTATTTTTTTTCGTAGCTTTAATTATATCTTCCCAAACCACCAAATCTTCTTCAAGGATATAACCTTCATTTACCAATGTACATATTTATAATTATTGCTTAAACCTTGAGTTGATAGTTAAATTTTGATTTTGGTTCTTGTATTATCAGGCTATGCAGATTGAAATTTTAATTAAATATACTGTTTGATTTAGTTTCTGAACCTAACTCTAAACGAACGGTGTTAGCTTTTTATTATTCAATTTTATTTTATAAAATAAAACTCATTGTTCTTGTCGAATGAGGGGAAAAATTCTCAATTTCTATTTAACAACTCAATCATCAAATTGCTTAGTTGGAGAATGATTTTATGAGAGAAGTTGTTCAGTTTTAAGATACACAAATGTGTCAATTTATCTATTACCATGCATAAGGTTAGGATCATAATCAACAATTGATATAGAAAAAACATATAAATGACACTTAAAGGTATCCTGAATTTTCAAAAAGATATCTTAACTTCATAAATAATTTTGTAAAAAGATCAGCCATTTTCTCCCTACGTTTGTTTTCACGCAGATGACGCACGCAAATAAAAATTTTTGCTTCCAAAAACGAATTAAAAAGTGTCACATATCAATTCTTTTCCTATTATTTAATTACTCCCTCTTTAAAAACATTGTCTTCTCCAGTTCTTTCAAAAGAGTCGTTGGTTGAAGGTTTAAACAAAATCATCGTCTTTCATAAATGAAATTAGTCCAAAAAGATACGAACTTTTTAATTTCTTGTTAATTTTCAGTTGTTCAAGGTTTAATTTCTTTAAAATTTGAGAAATCAAGTTATCTTCTCTGATTAGATTTTGAGAAGAAATATTTTTATAATGTCAAATGCAGTCTTGAATCGCATTTGTAATGACGAGAATGATCTGATATTACGTATGAAAATGTGATGCAACACATGGAGACTTACTTTCAATGCAAATTTCGTGGTCGAAGGAAAGTCCAACTCGAAGATTTTAATCTTATCCACACTATCGTGTATGTTCTCTCCATAATTTATTTCTGTTTTTTTTGTTTAAGTTATTTATGACATATTTTAGGAAAAAGTGTGAAACTTCTTTAGATGCAGTGATCGTGAAGATACTAATATAAGATCTAAGTATATTATTATGAGATTGGCGAAGAGAATTAAAGAGTTAGAAGAAGTATTGGCATTTTATGAAAGTCATGTTGAAAGTAACATATAAGTGATGAAGGAGAAGAAAAGAAGAGCAAATATCGTAACCGAAAGTTAATCGTTATGATTGACATGATGTTTTTTCTATTTTTAAGCATTATCAAGAATGTCAAGGAAGAAAGATGACATATCTAGTTGAATGCAACCGAAATTGTCATAATTATTATACTCTATATCTTTAGTTTAGTTTTTGTTTTTATTGCTTTTATTTTGTTGGAATAGTTATGACTTTAACAAGATGTAAACGCATTTGATTGTGTAAGGCTTTTAAAACCTCATTTGTATCACTTTCAAATAGGTTAACCCTTCACATTTTTTTTTTATCTATCTTATTGTGGTAACCATTTGAGAAAAAATCAAAAAGGTGTTCAACTACAAACATATGAGAAGATATACGAAAAGAAACAAAAATATTACACAATTATATAAAATTAGGATTTCACTCTAACATAATCAATGTTTCAATTTAAACTATAACAAAAAATTTAACATTGTTTTGTTTGGTACCTACAAAAAATAGAGTTTGATACCTAAAGGAACCTACAAAACAAACTTTGATTCAACAAAAAACAACATCAAAATATACACAATTAAAATTTATTTGTCAATATCAATAAAAGAATCAAAATGCTAACAACATCATGTCAGAATGTCTTACTTTCATGACATATTAATCTTTCTATTTGAACTGATTTGGCTTTGATTTTAGTAGAAGATCTGATTTGACTTTGATTATTAGCACTAGTTGCGGACCTGATTTGAATAATTTTTTTAGCCCTCATTCTTTCAATACTAGCAATAGTTGTCTTTCCCTTTCATTTGAACTCACATGTTAGTCTATAGTCAATATCACCAGTAATAACATCACCTTTTTTGTCACTCTTGTACTAGTATTGATTATTCTTCTGACAATCCAAGTTGCATAGTCAAATAAGAAATATGCAAATCAAAAGATATTTAAGATGCTTATAAAATCTTAATATGCATATTTGATTTATAAAGCCATCTTGAGCTTAGTATATTTCAATCCCTACCATGATTAACTTTTTAAAAGGTATTGTTTGTCCTTCACGGGTATTCTCATGTTTTACTGGTCTCTTCCCCTTTCTTAGGCCTTTTCCACTATTTGCTGCTTTAGAAATAGTTTAGGTATGTTGAGTCATTCCTTTTTCTCTAGCTATACCTTTGTTCACATTTCTTTCTTGAGGAATTCCCTTTTCTCTATTACCATCCTTTTTCTATCTATTTTTATTCCTTTACAACTTACAATAATCGGTTTATTGAGACTCAAATATTAAAATATATCCATCTTATCTATAAATGATTGAATAATTATATAAATTATCTTTGTAGGTGTAAAAGTTTCATGTGATTGAATTGGAACACCTGAAACACTTGAAACATTGTCTTTACCTATTTTCTTTACATCTTCTTTTATCACTTTTATTATTTGTGGTGGCGTGATTTTTCACATATTAGTGCATATACTTTAAATTATTTCTCTTACAAATAGATGCATATGCCTGTGAAGAAGCTCTAACTAATTGAGTTGAACTACTGTCCTTTTCTTTGCCTCTTTCTCTACTAGTAGCATGTCTATTGACATATCAGTACAAGTACATATAGCTTACATTTGAAAGAAACAAATAAAAATATTTATACCTGAGAAGATGTTCCAGCTGATTGACTTATACCAGCTCAATCTCTTGTAGGACATCCTCTTTTATTGTGTCGTTGTGTACCACATTTACTACAAGTCATACTAGTACCACAATTGTTAAGCTTTTCAATTTTTCTGCTTTCTTTTACCTCATTTGTTTTAACTTTACTTGATCTTCCGGGCAGTAGCTTGCTCTTTGATGGCTTTACAATTAAATTATTTGTTGTTGTCCACATTTTCACGTTATTTATTGACTGGATAAAATGAACATGTGCGTTGAGATAGGTCTTCTTCCTATAATAGCTAGCTACATAGTTGATTGATTTCAATTCCTAGTAATGAAGGGTGCCAACACCATGATGACAAAAAAGGCCTCTAAGCTGTCAAGATATGCACAACTACTCCTACGGACAGTGTTCACAATATATATGAAATAATAAGGTTTAATCTCAAAATTCATTTTCCCAAGCCAAGACAAATTGCATTGTATTGACGCTAATCTCCTCAAGCATTGTGCTGCTTATTTTATACCTAGCAGAAAGTATCTACACATTAAAACTATCTTTCATAGTGTTGTCTATAGTATCGCATTTATTATGTTCTTAATATATTTCTCGCACCGTATATCCAAGTTCTACCATAGAAAACCATCCAAACAATCCCTTCCTAATTTTTTCATTTCCTCTATATTGTCCTTCAACTCAATTGGAAATGTGGATTTAGCAATCTTCCAATAATTTTTTCTTTTGTATATTCCTTTACAATTTTACACCAATTTAGAAGAACATGTCTTGCACATTTTTCGTGTCCATTTGAATTTCATATGTTCTAAAATCAAGTTTAAATAATCGAGTTCTAAATTTAATATTTTATATAAAATAGTAAAAAAATATTATTAAAATAAAATCTGAACTAAAATTATTTCACGATTTTTTTTTTTTTTTTGTATATTAGCTTCTATCTCCACTGAATACTTGAAATTATGCCAAAAATATGATTGCAGATGGTTCCTTTTCCTTATCAAGGTATGATTTTGGATAAAAACGCATTTCAAATGTTTAAGATATACATTAATGAGAATCATTCAAAGAATCAAAAACTTTGTAATTGTAAGGGGTCACTTTTGGTGAGAAATAAAAGAAATGAATAGAAACACGAAACTAATGTTGTTAATCTCAAGTTTGGTTTAGGGACTTAAATCACATATTTTGTCTAATTGAAGGTTAATATGTTGCCTTCATTAATATGAGAACCAAAATTAAAATAAGTTAATAATAAGAGGACAAAAATAATATTTTTTCATAATTGTTTGTCACTCTTGAAATATGATTTATATCTAGATATAATGTCTAGTGAATAGCGCTAAAATTCAATACAAGTACTTTATCTCCGTGTTCTAACTTTTACTAATGACGAATCTTACATAACATTTTAAAAAAGAGTATCAAAATCTAACTGAATTGTACCGATATAATTGAAATGATTTTGAAAAGTCTAATTTTAGTTATAATTCTAAGAGATTCAAGCCAAAAGTCCAATATGAGTACTCCTCTTATTACTTTCTAACTTTTGCTAGTAACTCTTACATACCTTTTTCAAAAATATATCAAAACGAACTGTACCAATATGATTAAAATAGTTTTAGAAAAGTGATCTAATTTTAGTTATAGCTAAACTGTACCGATATAAAAAAAAAAAAAAACCCTATAAGATTGGAATGGTTTTGAAAAGTCTAATTGTATACAAATTAAAATAACCAAGAAATTGATATTGATACAAATTTTATAAAATAATCGATCCAACCGAACCCTTACGCCCCTAATTAAAAAGGTGATGGTCCAAATCGATGAACAACATGACATTTCTAATGGTTTGAGTTTGGACTGTGCAGGAACATTGTTTTTTGACAACCTCAAATCGGGCCTTCGGCGGGAGCGTTGCTTTTTTTAGCCAGCTCCTAATTAAAAGATGATGGTCCAAACCAATGAATAATCTGACATCTCTAGTGGTTTGACTTGAAACTGTGCGGATACACTGGTTTTTGACAACCTCAAACTTGAACCGTCGGTAGAAACACAACTTTATTAAGTCAGCCCCTAATTAAAAGATGATGGTCCAATTCAACGAATAACCTGACATCTCTAGTGGTTTGACTTGAAACTTTGCCCAAACTCGGGCCATTGGTGAGACCGCTGCTCTGTTAAGCCAGCTTAATAAAATTACTTTATTTTACTCCCACCGTAAACATGATGCACTTATTATGAACTCACTATTTGTGTCGAGGACTAAAGATTTGAATGTCCCGATCATCTTAATGCTCCCACTTGGGTTACAAGCTCACGCTACTAAGCTCAGCGATATGTGTTGTCTTGTTGAGTACTATTAAAAAGAAACTTTTGGTCTATTGTCACCGATGTGGGATGTGACTTGATTATTGCTTAATTAAATCTTGTATAGTAATTAAGGATGTGTTCGGCATAGGGGATTTTTTTTTAGTTTTTCCATGTTCGGTTGATCAAATATTTTGGGAAATACTTTTGTAGAAAAACAAGTTCGTTAAAAATATGAAAAACAATTTCCCTAATGAAAGTACTGAAAAACAAATTCTACAAATAACATTTCACATTGATTGTATTGTCCTCACCATCCAAACACACTTCATCTTCATCCTTGCCCCAATAATCCCATCCCCACAACCCCAATGTATAGTGAGTCTCGCTAAAATCCAGCGTGAGTACTCATCTTATCATGTTCTAACTTCTACTGGCGATGACTCTTACATAACATTTTCTAAAAAATATGAAAAATCAATCAAATTGTATAGATGTGATGGCAAAGTCTAATTTAGTTATAATTTCTAGTGAATCGCGCTAAAATGAAGTACAAGTACTCATCTTATCACATTTTAACTTCTACTAGTGACAAATCGTACATAACATTATAAAAAAGAGTATCATATGCTAATTGAACTGTATCTATATGATTGGATTAATATTGAAAATTCTAATTCTAGTTATAATGTCTAAGAGACTCGCTAAAATACACCTCATCTTCACCCCACCCACCCCACACAACCTTATTCCCACCACCCCATTATTTAGAGACTCTCGCCAAAAGTTCAATATGAATACTTATCTTGTTATGTTCTAACTTCTGCTAGTGACTTTACATAACATTTTAAAAAGTTAACGACAACTAATTGGAAAGTGTAATTTTAGTTATAATTAATGTCTAGTGAGCTGCTAAAATTCAATACAAACATTCATCTGATCATGTTCTAGCTTCTACTAGTCACATATCTTACATAACATATTAATTAATAGAGTTTATTATAAAAAAAAAATAAACAAACTTATAATTTACAAAGCTTTAATAATTTATCACTTACATAGCTAACTTACTTTGAATTTTAAAATTTGAAAGTCTAACAATCTAACTTTATAAGGAATTTAATTTAACAAACTTACAATTTCCAACACTTTGAAAAAATTATTTCTTACTTAGCTAACTTACTTTGAAATTTATAAAGTCTAACAATCTAACATTTATAAAGAATTAAATTTTAAAAATAAAAATATGTAATTAAAAATCACAACTTAAATATTTAATAATATTTTTTTAAAAAAAATTATCGTGCCACGATCTGTTCCATTCAGTAAAATAGGTAGATCGGGAGGGGACTATCGATTTTGACCCATCTGTCCTGGTCCGGGATAGGCCCATTCCCAGCTCAATCCCTACCAATGTTGTTCCGGACCCGTCCCATTCGCCCCTATCCGGCCCCCCATCTCGAACCAAGTCCCCTTGCCACCTTAGACTTTCATAGTATGAACGAAGGTAAGGTCTCAACTTACTTAAATATTCAAACACACTTACCTTGGTTATTTTTATTTTTTTTCTTCCAAAATAACATTTTAAAATTGAATTTTCACAATGCCACCAGTATTATTTTATCTTTTCTATACATGAGAAGATCAAGAGATTAATTTAGCTTGTTTAGGTGTAAAATTATGGCTAAGCAACAATTTCCATAACATAATCCTTGTTTGCATAAAAGTTTTGTAAATAAATAACTATTTTTAATCATATTTATATTCTTTCATAATTTCCAAGGTAATAATGAAGTTAGTGTACATTTTACTATGAAATTATACTGAATAGTGAGTATGATGTTGTAGATTTATATTTTTCTTTTTCAAATTCAAATATAACACAAAGTTTAAAGTGTAAATGTTGCGTTATTAGGTATGTCAAAATGATCCAAACACAGGTGACCGCAGGGAAGTGATCTTGAATGGTGAATACAATAATTTCATAAACAAGACAACGATCTTATGTGAATTTCTATTTTATTTTGATAATTACGGTAATCAGGTTCAACGCATCCAAACTTCGAGTAATTTTATCAAGCAACTCTGTCCCATCAAGAATTGAACATTAGATGATTTCTTCTCATAAGTTCTAGTCATGTGAGATAAAATAATTCAAGATTCTGTCACCCACTTCATTGACATGCCCTTGGGTCCTAATTTCTACATCATTATTATGCTGCTACTCTTTGGGGTCATATGGTTCGCACAATAAGGTGGGACTATTCCAAGATTAAGATTGGAATAAAATTTATTATGCATTTAGTTGATGGTATGAATTACCATCAACCAAACGCAACATAAATTTATCCAAGCTTAATCATGAAATAACTCAACCTTTGTCCAAGGATTACAATCCCAAGAATGTAATCACAGAATAACGACCCCTTTAGGATTAAAAGTGGTACTTCACTGCCATGCACATAAAGTGAAGAGCATTAAACCATAATTTTCAGCAATCCAAATTACAGAGCAGCCATACCAGTTGGATATTGGCTTTCATGTTACCATTATGAGTTTGAGAAACAAGTCATTCATTCGAATATCTAAATAAAAGCATCTATGCTTAACACTTGGTAAAAATAGGAGCAAACACTATCCAGAAAACTATCTTCCATTGAGTAGCATGATTAAATCAAACAAAATTGGATTTAGCAAACAATTCATGACACAAGAAAACTACATATTGCGATCAGCCAAATCTACTCCAGCTCATGTTTCACCTTATGCCACAAGTGTGCTGGCAGTGGTAGATTCACTGCACATAAGCGGAAATAAAAATAATCAGCAACCTTCAGTTATATAAGAATTGCTGCAAATGAATAAGATGGCATACACCTTGCTTTTTAAACCAGGAAAGTAGTAAAAACAACGGGGAAAAAAAGGAAATTACAGCACATGTTGGTTTAAGAACCATGTAACTTGTAAGATTGTTTCAAACCAAGAACAATGCTCGAAACTCAAATGGATAATAGTGAGCCATCCTTCTTTCTCCATTAAATTTCAGGTTTTAGTTTGGGGCAAGGTTCAAACCCATAACATGCAACTAATCCACACATAAACATGCTAAACTCTTACCAGTAGACCAAAGACCCAGGAACAGAACCACGTAAGAAAATCACCAACAACATTTAGAAAAGCAAATAAGGAACAGATTGAAGAACCAATGTCAACGGATTATATGCTGTGCATCCCAGTTTATAAGTATTCCGCTACGAGCAAACCAGAGTACTGTGGTAAGAAGTAAAACTTCACTGTATTTAAAGAAAAAATATACCTAAACCTGGAAACAAACTTCTTCACCATTCAGATCTTTCCTTAAAACAGTTTAGTAGTTTTCTTTGTGCATTTTTCAATAATATGCACCAAACACAATTTAGACATAAAATGATACCAAAGTTAAACTAGAAAAGAGAAACAAGGTGTCAAGGAACGGTGGGTTTAATTACAACTTTAAAGATTGCTATACACAAACCAGGAAATTTCATTTACAATGAAGCATATATCAAGAAAAGGGAAGCAAACAACAATAACAAGTTGACAACCATGTCTCGATCCCAAGCTAGTTGGAGGTTAGCACATGAATCCTCACAATTCATTTTGCTCAATTAAGATGGACATCACAATCAAAAACAGTATAAACCTATCACAGCCAATAATCCTAAATATTAGAAAGATTTCAGCTAACTTTTTAAATTGTAAGGAAAATAGATCTTATGCCTAGCTCAATTCCAAAAGCAAACTCATGATGTGGGGAGACAACCCAACAACCTATTCTTTAGCGTACACATAGGCCATGGAGGCTAAGCATTGGGCAAATAAAGAATAGGGGTGGGGGAGGGAAGAAGTTTAGGCTTAACGCTTCCCCAAAAGCTAACTCACGAGGTTATTACCTAATGACCGTATGAGCAGGCAACAACTCATTCTCTGAACCAGCGTGGCTCACTTTAACATTAACAAACTACTAATTGCTGCCCATCTTTCAGGGTAATCAGTTCACTTAAATCAAATAAGAAAACCTATGCTTAACAAAGTGAAACCAAACCACTCCGGCAATCTTAACGGAATCAACAATGCATACTATCTGCAGTGCGCTAAATGCAACACAATACCACACTACGATATTCAAAGTAATGCAAAAAATTATAAACAAGATAGAGTAGCGAGTAAGCTTACTATTTCCAGACAGGTGGGAGCTTTTTTGTTTTCTTGTAATAGCGAGCAAGGCGATGGATCCTGCTCTCCACCAAAATCAAACGGAACTTAGAATCCTTATCCTTCCTGTTCCTCTCCAAATGCTTCCTAATGGCAACAGCCTTCTTAATCAGGTGGTACAGATCCTCTGGAATCTCAGGTGCAAGCCCTATCAATTATCCCAAAAATTACTCATACATCTCAAACCACATTCATTCAAATACTCATAAACCAAACCAGATTCATATAAACAGTTATGTACCGTGTGCCTTGAGGATACGCAAGATCTTGCTACCAGTAACACTCTTCACTTGTGCAATTCCATGAGAGTCACGAAGAATCACACCAATCTGTGAAGGGGTCAATCCTTTCTTAGCGAACTTGCAAATGTTGTCCTCAACCTGTTATCACAAAATCAAGCAAAACTTAATCAAAATTGGTAAAAACATACAGTAGTAGATAATAAAGGTGGATGAATTTACATCTGGAGCAGAGATCTTGAGCCAACTAGGAGGAGTTCTCTTGTAAGGGAGAGCAGAAGCTGAAATACCCTTACTGAAACCACAAAAAAACAGGGGAAAATAGAAAATGTCAGATTGATGCTCAGAAAAATGAAAAAAAAAAATGGAGATTCAAAAGAGAGAATAACGAACCCACGACTGTGCATGCGACCCATGATGGCGGAGTTAGGATTGGCGACTGGTGGTCTGCAATGGAGGCTTACCTTGGGTTGTGCGGAAGGATTTTTCTGAAAGCTGCTTCTCTTCTTTAATCTATGGCGTTTTACTAGGGTTTAGTATTACTACTTTGGGCCTTCAGAAGCCCAGTTTTCTGGGTTTACTGGACTGGGTTAACATAGTTTCCTATAGAAGGTGGGCCTATCTTCAGCCCAAGTCGTGTAAATCTGTAAATCTTTTTCATCTTTTATGTAGTAGGAATTCACACATAAGATTCAGGATCTCAATTTTATGTTTGAATTTGAAATTAGAGGTTTATTTCAACTTCTAATTTCAGTTATCAAATTCTTCGAAAAGTAGGATTTTAAATTCAAAATTATGATTTCAAATCTTTTTGATATAAAATTTAATTCATAAGTTTATATTACATATATAAAGATTCATTATTTTAAATTTTGTAAAAAGAACTTATGCTCGATGTGAAATATATTATATTAAAAACTAGCTAGTTATCTAGTGGATCTTTATAAAAAAAAATATATATTTGAAAGTTTGTAATATAATATAAATTACCACATTGTTGTACATTCTAACCAATATTACGATAGTGTGTCGAAGCCACACTGTCATACCGTATACCCAAATTACTGGTATCGTTTGACTAACAACACTTTATAACTATTTGTTGTTGAATTATACACCTAAGTAATTCAATATTCAAATTAGGAAGATTTGTGTTACATCAAAGGTCAAAATCATTGTTGATAGGTTTTTCGCAGGGTCATCTTAACCCATAGGCCACTAAAATCATCGCTTGGGACTTTATATTTTTTTTGGGCTCCACTTTTTTTTTAAAAAATATTTATAAATGTTATTTTTTAAAGAAAATTATATGTACTATGAGTGTTACGATTTCTACTAAGGAAATTGCATATGAAATGAATATAGAACTTGAATTTCGTAAGAAACAATTTGATGAAAATCTCTCTCACACACAAACACAGATTTGTTTATTTTCCAAATGCACATATTGCTTATTGAATAATGTTAACCGTTCCTCTAACTGTACCCTAAGCCGAAAGAAGTTTTTCGAAACTAAAATCGACTAAATATTATTTAAGATTAACAATGTCTTAATAGAATTGAATGGATTAGCTATATTATCAATTGAAAAGAAATTATTAAAACAAATCAATTATAAAACAGTAACTAATGATTTCGCATATAAAAAAAACTAGATTAGTTTATTTCAAATAAAAGTATATATGATGAAAAAAATAAAATATTAGAGTTTGTTCCCTTAACTTCGCTTTAGGCCTCCGATCTTACTGAGTCGGCCCTAGTTCTTAGCTTTAGATAAAGCGTTCAACTGTTGGATATATGTCAAGCATTGTTTATGTTGATGGGATTGCTAAAAATCTCATAATGAAGAAATAACAATAAAAATTATCATCCCAAATTCGAGTCTCACCATAAATTGAAAATTCATTGATTGCAAATGATACTGAATATTCTTAAGTGATACCACTGAAAGTTCCAGATCACTTATGATTATTTTATTCCTAGCCTAACCTGGACAGAAAATTGTTGAAATCTGCAATTTTTTTGGTTGATGTACAATGCACTGAAATGTGTAGCTCATTTTTTTTGGCAGACTGTTAAAAGTTATGACTGCCTTCTAAGAAGAGCCAAGGGTAGCTCAATCGGCGAACCTACGTTGGGTCAAGAGGGTTCATATGACCCACTTCATAAAAAAATTACACGATATATATAAGTATATTTGGTTTGTCTTCAAAAAAAATACGTATAAATAAAAATTGGGCCCATTTAACAAATGATAGCCTTTGGTCCAGTGGTAAATCGGGTACCGTTTTGTGAAGGCTCAATTTTTTAGTAACAATAAAATTATGGGAAAATTGCGCGAAAAAGTAAACATAAACTAATTAATTAGCTAATATAGCTATAGTATGAATTAATTATGGTTTGCAACTTAATTTTAGCTTTGATTACGTCACTTGTCCTCTTTTATACATATACAAATACAAATTATACACATATATATACACAATTATATGACATATATACAAATACATTTAACCTCTATCCACTCTAACCTTTCTCACTCGTCTCTCTCCTCTCTCCCAATATCGCTCGCCTCTCTCCTCCCTCTCCCAATCTCTCTCGCCAGATATACAAAAACATATGTATATCAGTTATATTTATACAATTATCATACATATATAGTTCGCCTCTCTCCACTCTATGCCCTCTCTCGATCGTCTCTCTCCTCTCTCCTCCTTCTCTCAATCTCGCTCACCAAATATACAAATACATATGTATATTAGGTACATATATACAATTATTTGACAAATATACATATACAATTCGACTCTTTCCACTCTCTGCCCTCTCTCGCTCGCCTCTCCTCCCTCTCTCAATCTTGCTCGCCACTCTCCTCCTTATAACATGTAGCTACGAATCGTAATTAGCAAACTATAGCTATGGAGCGTAATTAAACTATTTTATTAGTGACTATATGTGAAAGTTCCCCTAAAATTATTATAAGCTTTTTTTAACAAAATAATATATTATATCTTTTAATTTATTTATCTTTTTTAGTTTGTCTCGAAACATTAAAAAATGTTTCTGTCTTTTTTGTCAATTTTAAAATTTTAACTTCCACGTAATATGTTTAAGACCACAAGATTAAAAAATGTTTTGGTATATCTTTAGTTTAAGACCATAGAAAAAATAAAGTTTTTTAATTAAAAAAGAAAGAATATAACTTTGCATCTCAAGAATAAAAAAATTAATTAAAAGTTAGGCTCCTATTTATTTTTGGCTTTAGGCCACTAATTAACCTGGGCAGCCATTGTTGGACAGTAAATGAAAAGAGCTCTCTTAAACGAAAGATAGAAAAATAAAGCAAAGAAACAAGACAGTATGTCAGAAAAATAAAGTAAGAAAACAGTATAGGAGATATGCATTCTATATAAAAAGAGTTGGACAGTAAATGAATAAAGTTCTTTTAAACACATACGAAAATGTAAAATTATCCGGGCATTTGGACTGTTAATTATCCGAGCTTTCTGACAGACAAGTTCTACCATTTTTGTGGGAGACATTTTCGTATGTATCTCACCCACATAATTGGAAACTAGACGATAATGTAAGATCACTTGGTGCCATGCGATTAACAAAAATTAAGCAGCGGTTAGTAAACATTAAATAATAATGTTAAATGAAAGGACTTATATAAGATAAAGATTGCAATGGTATGCAACTAACCGACAAGTGTTCTAATCTCGATCCTAAGACATATAAATTGATCAAGAAATTAATCTACTTCTTTAATATCCTCATAATCGAATTGAGGCAGCTCTTCTTTGAATTGTTTTACAACTCCCAAAGTTATCATATCAATGACATGATTGTGCCTCATATTAATCGTTTTAATAATTTTGATAAATTTTTGTTCATCCTTTATAACTGGATAGTATCGAATTTTTATTACAAAAAGAATCCAAATACAATTGACATAACTGAAAGAGACAAAGCAACACAACAAACAAAGGAACTATTAATCTTCAAGGGTTAGTAACACGAAGAGGAAAATGGAATACCTTTAAAACATTATACTTTGAAGACAATCCATAGGAAAATTTTCAAAATCAAGGATTGTACGAGCAAATCGAATGAGTAACTCTCTGTGGATAAATTGAGCAGAACTAACCAAATCTATTCTCAAAAATGGACTTATCATGCTCCCCATCTCTTCACCTCTATTGTCAATACCTCAATAAAGGCAACAGAGCGGGCTGAAGGGGGAACATTATTTTATGTGTTCTAAAAATATGAATAAAAGATAGTAAATTTTATATTGCTTTTTTAAAATGTGATTACTCGAATACTAATTCAAATTTTATGTTCTTTTCATCTGTATTAAGTAATTTTTTTTAAAAAAATTTAGTCGGTATCATAAACGAATAACATCTTATAAGAAATTGATTTTAAACTTCTTGTTTCAATCTTAATAAGATAATTTATTGCTACAAAATTTCTATAATTTATTTTAGATCACAAATTTTAAAAATCTTTATTCTTTTTTTAAAACAATTATGTACAAACTCAAATACCTTCACAAGAATTAGAGAACAATAAAACATTATATATATATATATAAATATAAAGATGATACCTCTTGCTTTTCTTACTTGGGGAAGGGAGAATGAGAAGGGGATTACAAAGTGGGAAACAAATTATCACCAATAAGGTGAAAGTTTAGATAGTCAATTAACTAAACTATTAAGATTTTTCGATGAAGTCTCTTTTACAATTGATTATATCTTTTTTTTAAAAAATTCAAAACACAATAACATCAACACAACAACATATCCAGTGAAATTTCACAAAGTGAGGTCTAGAGAGAGTAGAGTGTACATAGACCTTAATAACTGTTAGTATATGCTTATTATACAAATATCTATTGAGTTTAAGTGTCGGTGTATGAAAAATCTACACCATCAGGTATTTTTAATGAGATTTAACCATAGTAACTTATTTTAATAAAATAACAATAATTATAAATAATAATAAAAAAGAATATCAACGAGTTGAGTCCTACTTGGATTCTAATCAAATTTATTTCCATAACTAAATTATTTTCTTTTCAAACTTAATTACAATAATGAGGTTTTACCTAGGATCATGTTATGAAATTCTTCAAAGCATTAAAACTTCTGAATTTGCTAAGAAATAATTTTTAAAGCATAAGGCGATTTGAAACTTGACAAGCTTCTTCTACTTAGTGGTATGTCTTTATATAATTAGAACAAATTTCACATTATTTCTCATTTACAGGCATAAAAAGCCTCTTTTGATTTTTGAACATATCTTCATGAGCAAAAGAATTTCAATGTACTAAATATAAGTGAATATAGTCTCATGAGAGGTGAATATTGTATCTTAAAGTGTCTTCATATTCATGTCCCCAATACTTTTGGTCTGCTCTTTAGAATGTTGGAAGGAATTTATTAATTGAACTTTCACTAATATTGAATATGTTTCATAATTAAAGTGTTGAATAGATATATGAGCAGATTCATTATTGTAAGCTATCTAACTTTTATATTTTGCAGGATTAATGGAAAAATCAAATATAGATGAGCAAATATAGGAGCTGAAGTTCTATTGGAAGAAAGTGACATGATTGGAATTGGACAAACTGCTTCTAATATAGGTGTGGAAAATTCAAAAGACCCATACAACAGTGACGAGTTTCAATCTCTTGATGATTCATTTAAGTTTTATCTTGCTTATGCTCATCGTAATGGTTTTAGTGTGCGTCGTGGTCGTATGACTAAATCAAGAAGATAAATCAATAATTAGTGAAGAGTTTGTTTGTTCAAAGCAAGGATTTCGTTCAAAGAAAAATTTAGAAAACAATAAACCACAAGATGAAACTAGAGAAGGATGCAAAACATTGTTATATATGTCGAAGAAAGGAGAAGATCAATGGATTGTTTGTAGGCTTGTTGCTGAGCACAATCATGAACTTGCATCTCCAAATAGTCAAAAGTTTTTGTGGTCAAGAAGAAAAAAAACTGAGGCCCAAAAAGATCTTCTTGATTTGCTTGATAACTCAGGAGTCCGTCCAAGTAAAATAGCGTCAGTATTGATAAATCAAGTTGGGGGTGTTGATCGACTGAATTTAACAGGTCAAGATATTCAGAATTATTTACAAACGAGAAGACAAAAAGAACTCGAAAAAAGAGATGCACAATTAATGCTACAATATTTTCAAAGACGTCAATCCGAGAATCCAGGTTTCTTTTATGCAATACAGATGGATGTAAATGGTCATTTAGCTAATTGTTTTTGGGTTGATGATAGATCTAGGATAGCGTATAAAAATTCCAGGGAACGAAGTAGTTGTTTTTGATCCTACATATTTGACAAATAAATATAAGATGTCTTTTGTTCAATTTACTGGAGTTAACAACCATCATCAATCTATTTTGTTTGGTTGTGCTCTACTTTGGGATGAAACTCAAGACACTTTCGAGTGGTTACTTCGTACTTGAAAGAGGCAATATTTGGAGTGGCACCTCATACAATCATAACATATCAAGATTATGCCCTAACAAATGCAGTTGCAACAATATTTCCTAACAGTAAACATCACTTTTGTATATGACAAATAACAAAGAAGATTCCAGAATATCTAAGTCATGTGTACCATCAGTATAACGATTTTAGCAACAAGTTTAGTTGGTGTATTCATGGTACAACCACTCTTGAGGAGTTTGAAACGGGTGTGGATCGAAATAATGAAAATGTATAATTTAGAAGAAAATAGTAGGTTGCAGAGGATATATGCAATTCGTGAAAAATGGATACCGACCTATGAGCGTACCACTTTTTATGCAAGCATGTCGACAAGTCAAAGAAGTGAGAGTATGAACAAATTTTTTAAAAGATTATTTGAATTCTAGTACTCCAATGAGTGTATTTGTGGTGCAATATGATAAGGTTATTGACGCTAGATATGATAAAGTAAGGGAGAAGGATTACAAGACAAAACATTCTCAACCTATCTTGAAAACTTTGTATCTTATGAAAGATGCAGCGAAGGAATATACAAGAAAAATGTTTCAGATTTTTCAAGAAGAACTAATTCAATCTCAAAAAATTATCGCTGAAAAGATTGAGGTTAAGGATGGAGCAAATATCTATAAAGTCCATCAGCTTCAAAGACAAAGGTCGGCATATATAGTTAGTCTGGATCCTGCATTGAAAAGAGTTGTTTGCTCATGTCACAAGTACGAGTTCATGGGAATTCTATGTAGACATGTACTAATGGTATTTATAAAAAAAAAGATTCACTCGCTTCCGATGTATTATTTATTAGATCGATGGACAAGAAACGCAACCAAAGAAAAAGCTAATGACCCTCCAAATGTAATATAAACTTTGAAACCTTCTACTTTGTGGTTTAATAACATTATGATGCATTCTATTGGGCTATCAGAACGAGCTACAAAGTCTGAAAAACGTAATTAATTTACGCATCAAAGATTATTGCAATTGTGTGGAGAACTTGATGAACTTCCTTATGAATCTGAGGAAGATTCTGTATCAGGTGGTCAAGTTAGTGAGAAAGATCAGAAAATAAACTCATGTGAACAAAGTCAATATGTTACTTTACTTGACCCTCCGGTAGCAAAAAATAAAGGGTGTCCGAGATCTTTGAGGATGAGAGGTTCTCTAGAAGTTACTCACCAAAAAAAAATTCTTCTCCAAAAATCAAAAAAGTTTCTTCCCAAAAGCAAAAAAGGCAAAACAAAAAGTATAAAACTTAAGAGAAAGGAAACAAGGTAATTTTACTTTACATAATGCATATTATTTCTATTGGGATTACTTTTGTAATAACTTCTAAAATTTCATATGTAGTTCAAACTTTGAATTCAGAATTTTATCAAGAATATGTTGAGAATCTTGGTTGTGCATTATGCCACCTCATTTACGGTAAAGAATTGCTCTTTCTTTAATCATGTCGTTTATATATTGTTACATGCTAAGATGCGTGTTGATGAATTATTATTCTCTTTTCAGGATCTGATAAAAGCGGCTTCAACTCCATTCCGACAATATCGTCCTAGTTAGTGAGTAAAAAGACAGAAGATTTGGAGCTTTGAGAATACGAAGAAAAGAGGAAAAAACAGTTCTTTAGTTTAAATTTATTAGTTTTTCTCTGTTTTTTAATTCTGAATAGTCTTTTCATAGTTTATTTTGATGTGTTTATGATATAAAGGCAGTATTAGTATTTGGACAGAATCTACTGGTAAGCATGTTGATCAATGAACTATATATAAGGTGATACTGGTTGCGAAAAATTCTACGTACGCCATTGATACTTTGTGTACACAAAAATAGAAAAAAAATTATGTTTAATTATTTTATAATAGATCATGCAATATTGAGAAAATTATATCAAGGAAAAATGTTGGCATAAAAAAACACACGTGTTAGAAGAAATGACCGATCAAAAAGTATAATATTTGTCATCATTCAATATAGCTTCTTGAGATATATGACAATGTCGAGTCTCTACGTTTATATTCAACAATATTGCAAAAACCTTAGTTATTTCTATTATTCGGATATTAGTTAAGAATCTTTCATAAAGCTTAATGAAGTCACTTATGACCACTTGAAGCACAAACAAATTACCTTCGTGCTAACCCCTAAACCAAAATAAATGTGAATTTCGCAATAGTATATGTAAACAGTAATTTAACAAATTGTTTTTTGGAAAATCACCACAGGAAAAAGTGACAAACATCCATCATATTTGCGTTCTATTTTGTCGCAAATAAAACGTTGCAAAGTTAACATGAGTAAACACAAGAAGATCATTTTGAATCAACATTTCAAAGATCCCATTAGGATAAATGAAAAGCAGAAGCACTGAAAAGATGAGTTTTAAGTTCTAAACTATACACCAAGGAAGAAGCAACTGTACTTTGAGGTGCTACATGATTTTAGGATGCCAAATACCACATACAGGATAACACCTGAATCACAAATTGTTCAATGACAGTAAACAAGTGAAAAAACATCGAAATCAATCCTACGAAATTGCAAATTAGATGCACTAGAACATGCCAAAATGAAAGACCAAGCTACAAATACTCGCAAAGTCAGCTTTCTTGTTTTCATCCAACGAATATTACACCCACAAATTTCAGATCACCTGCATGTGGAAATTCAAAAAAACAAGAAAATTAGTTGAATTTTTAAGTATTTAAGTAATTTCCTATCAGAATAAAAAACTCTGTGCTGAGGACAGTATTGAAATGCAAAATAATAGCCATGAAATTAGACACAAGTTTTATCCATGATTATGACGTCTTATTTGGCTGCCACTTAAAACTTCCTTTCAGCAATTAATTTAGAAGCTTGAACAAGTCATGTAGAAGAGCTTTCAGCACGGGCATCTTGACAATTCAACTAATCTAGCATCTCCCACTAGAACAAATATCAGATAATTGTACCACTAAGCCAACTAGAAATAAATCGTCTAACTCTCTTTTGCCTCTGCTAAAATTTGAATCCTGGTCTCCCATAGTTTTCACTCCACTTCAATTTTTATGCACAAAACTATTCAAATCCCCACCAAAACAGATATCAGATAACTTTACCACCAAACCTTTGGCAACTAGAAATAAATAATCTGATACTCTTTAGTCTCTACTAGTATTTGAACCCTAATCTCTCATGACTGTCATCCATTCAACTTTTATGCACAAACTTACATGGTCGGAGAAGGAGGAGGAGGCAGAGTCGTCCTCGAAGGAGGAGGAAAGAGAATTACCTAGTGTCGTAATAGTTGGGGTAGTCGATAATAATTGGTAGTATTAGGAGGGCAAATTATTCAAGCTCAAAAGTCAAAACCTTAACCTAATTGAAGGGCAGTGACATTAACATTGTCAGAATCTTGTCCATAGTTAATGTAGTATTGGAGGGAACAGGCCAACCTAAAGGATGTAACCATTTCTTACCATAGTAATAGTAGGAGGAGAAAGTAAAAAAGGAAAAAGAAGGGAAATAAACAAAACCCCTTCTTAATTTCCAACTTCAACCTATTTAAGCCCTAAACCTTAACCTAACTGAACGGTAGTGATATTAACATGGTCAGAACCTTGTCTATGGGAGTTGACCTAGTATTGAAGGGGATAATGCAAACCTAAAAGATGTATTCATTTCTTATAGTTGTAGGAGGAGGAGGAGAAATTATTCAAGCTCTAAACCTTGAATCTAATTGAAGAGTTGCCACATTAACACGATCAGAATCTTATCTATTGAAGTTAACCTAGTGTTGGAGGGGAAAAGGCCAACCTAAAGATGTAATCATTTCCCATCATGGTCGTACTACATAAAAGGGAAAATATCAAATCTTGAGGGTTCCCAAACAATCAACAAGATTTGACAATATAAATATATGGCATAGATTAACAAAACCATGCAACTTAACTTCTCACTTCAATTCCAAATAAGCAAAGGGATCTACTCCTTTCCTATTGGGTATATTTTTCATGTTTTATCCGTATAAGGATGAGCTTGGAAATAGACATTGATACCCATCCAATCTCTCCTCACCAAGCACAATAAGCAATTTTGTAGCACCATTTTCTCTATCATGATTAATGTACCTAGCCGTATGACCTATACTACTGTGGATGATTGTGTGAGTGGGGTGGGGATTAAATAATACACAGATAACTATGACTCTATGAGGCCAAGCATGGAGCATGTAAGCTCTCCAGAAACCACTATCCTTGTTTACAGAATATCCTTAGAAGTTGTAGAATTTGTGTTTGCTCAAGCGATGATTGATAACCCTTAGCCAAATGCTCCTCCAACTGATTAAAAACTTGACCATCTTAGGAAAGGTGATGGATATAGGGAAAACAAATTGCTTCACTTGGAATTGGTATTCTTCTCCTTCCTATCTATGTTAGGGGTCATTTGGTACAAACATTGATATCGCAGGGATTAGTTTTTGCCAAGTGTTTGGTTCATTGCTTCCCACTTAATCTTGTGTTTGATTTAAAACTCTACAAAAAATTCCTTTCCTA
This sequence comes from Solanum pinnatisectum, assembly GCA_035578085.1. Classification (NCBI taxonomy): domain Eukaryota; kingdom Viridiplantae; phylum Streptophyta; class Magnoliopsida; order Solanales; family Solanaceae; genus Solanum; species Solanum pinnatisectum. The sequence goes on from CM069078.1 coordinate 36,163,466, forward strand.
TTATTCCCTTGTGTTATTATGAGATTGTTTATTTCATCTAATTGAGTCAAGGTAGATAACCGCCGGATAATATTATTATTTTTTGTAGGATTTTCTTAGTTAAGTTATATATATATATATGTACCACTAAGGAGATCCTTGATGGCATGGGGTATTTCTAATTTTTTGTTGGTCATATATATCTTAAACTTAACATAGATTTAAGACTACTTATATTGTTCAATAGCTAAAGCTTATTAAAAAAAATAGTTCAAGTGGTTAGTCGATGAACTATATTGAATAAAAAAAAGAAGAAAAAAATATTAGTGAAATCATTAAATTCCACTAAACGAATTTGGAGAATTAAAAAGAACATTCATAATTATATCAATATAAATAAAAAAGAAAATCAAATCACAAAAGAAATTTAGGAAAATGAATAAAGATTGCAAATTTAGGAAAATTACAAAACTATCCCTTTATTCATTTTCCTAAATTTCTTTTGTAATTTGATTTTCTTTTTATTTATATTGATATAATTATAAATGTTCTTTTTAATTCTCCAAATTCGTTTAGTGTAATTTAATGATTTCACTAATATTTTTTTCTCTTTTTTTTATTCAATATAGTTCGTCGACTATTTTTTTAATAAGCTTTAGCTATTGAACAATATAAGTAGTCTTAAATCTATGTAAGTTTAAGATATATTTGACCAACAAAAATTAGAAATACACCATGTCATCAAGAATCTCCTTAGTGGTACATCATACCTCAAATATATATATATATATATATATATATATATGACTTAACTAGTTAAATGAAATAAAAAATCCTACCAAAAAAATAATATTATCCGGCGGTTATCTACCTTTACTCAATTACATGAAATAAACAATCTCATAATAACACAAGGGTATAATAGGAAAGAATTTTTTTGTAGAGTTTTAAATCAAATACAAGGTTAAGTGGGAAGCAATGAACCAAACACTTGACAAAAAATAATCCCTACACTACTAATCCCTGCATTACTAATCCACGTGTTACTAATCCTTGCGTTATCAATGTTTGTACCAAATGACCCCTTAGGGGTAGGTTTAACAAACCTTGGATTAGTTATTCCTCCATTTCCTAGGGATAAAATAAGACTACATATGGTGTATAATCCATGGATTAAATAAAATAAAGTAACCAAACAATGTATTAAATGGACTAAATTTTACTCCATGGACTATTCTATTTAATACCGCCTACCAAACGGGTCCTTATAGTTTTATGGACCAAGGATGATACATTAAAATCAACCCCAAACCAATAAAGTTACCAGCATTAGTTATTTTCGAGGAACAAACCTTACACAATTGAAGACACTGGTACCAGAGGGCAAGAAAATTTTGTCGATGTCACTAAAACCCCCGTCATTCTATTTGAGACAGAAGGAAAGATATTTATACTTGGCTTGAATTTATAAGCACTTACTGCCCCTGATTATCCTCTCATCACACCACCAGTGGAGGAGCATGAGTTCATTATAGGTAAGACTTTCAAGTAAGGTGCATAGTGGGGAGCAAAAACCAAAAGCTAACTAGAAAGGCAATTTGAGTCATGTTGTTCCCTTACATCCACATACAACAAAGACAGTTTGCAGTGGTTTTAAGGAGAACATTGATCTGGCTCGCATAAAAAGGTTGCATAAGTTGAAGGACCACCATGCAACCCATTGAATGAAGCCTCATGGACTGTCTCCCTCCTCTTTACAAGTTACCTTCTAACAGGACTAAATTAATTAAGGTGTTTGGGAACAGAGTAAGGCAAGAGTGGAGAGATAAATGACAGCATTATCTTTTGTATTTTAGATTGACAAAGTACTCCATTTTCACAAGTTTGACCTGGTATTTCAAGCAAATCTCCGCTTTAATGTAATGAACCCTCAGAAACTATACTTTGTTAATTACTGACAGAGAAGGAATATAGGATTATGACATAACAGCAACTTTTACATCAGCAATGTATTATGCCAAAATAAAATGAATAAATTCTACACTAATAAAACCAACAAAATCTGGTTGCCCAAGAAGAAAATTAGAATGAAACAGACGGGACATCTGCCTCCACAATCAATCCCTATTCCCTACTGAGAATGGAAAACTTTCTATATAACTTTCACCTCATGATACACAGTATCTAGACATGAAGCATCTATCGATTAGAAAATGGGGATATCCTATCAATTTCCAAAGTTTTCTTCGACTGCAACCTGAACTGACTTCAACTTACTTTATAGAGCTCTTTGATAGACGGTATGTATGAATACGACAAATTTTAAAGGTCTTTCATAAATGCAAACTGTACATAGTTAAGTTCTAATTTGGATGTACAACAGATGAATCAGTAAAAATTTATAAGGAAGTCATTTAAGAAGAATTTAATTGGTGAATTTTCTGCAAAGGAATTGCTTTTGATTTGTCAGATATGAAAGCAAGTTTTGTAGATGCGGAGGTTTAAACTCATGCTTCCAATTACAGATGCACGAGTTGTCACTGAGTTATAATACCAAAAAAGTTTCCTTTTTCCATTTACAAGCAAAACATGAAAACCGTTTGACCCAACATGCAGGTTTCTCAACATATCTCTGGCCAAATCACACTAGGGGGTGGGGATATTTGTCAATGAAGAGCTCAAAGTTTTCTGTAATCAATACATAATTAAAGAAAATATTTTCAACCTGTTCCTTAGTAGTTGATGCTTCTTATCAAGATAATGAACAAAATTTGCGAACAAAGAGGACTTTGTTACGCCAAATACAGAAATGTTTTTTCATAAATATCCAAAAAGGAAATATAGCTAGCATATTAGTGCACAATTGCCTTTCTTAAAAAACAGGTTGCTCCTACAGACAAGAAACCAGTTCGTCAACCTTTGCTACTCTGAACCCATATATGACCAGAATCACCATGCTTTATTTCAACTCACCATCATCTCCCTCCGCCATCTCTCACAAAACAGCACTGGACGATGGCTGTTGCTACAGTTTCAGAACCCCTATTCACTGGAAATAGGCCACTGATGCTGTCCCTCTCCCAGGACACCTCTTAGTGTTTATTTTCTTACACAAGTTACCTCTAGAACATCAAAAACACAAAACAGTTTAAAATGACCTTCCCCAAAACACTCCTTAGAATTCACGATACAATGGTACAGCTGTACAAGCCTATAGAACATATCCCGTTGAAGTAAGCTCATGACCTTCCTTAAATACCTCTTGCAAAATCGTTCATTTTGGCAGCAATATTTTAATCCCAATTGAACTAGGACTATATCTTAAAAGTAACTTGCAACTTGAACAAACAACAAAGTCTATAAAATCTGATGAATATGAAAGCCCTAAATAACTCATGAATGTGGCAGATGAATACAAAAGCCAAGAACTGATATTGCTAAGGCACTGAGGAGAAGTCTCTTAAGCAGAACAATGGGTAACACCATTCCCCCACATCAGCCAAAGCTCTTCCCTTTCACTTTCAACTTTCAAGAATGGCAAAACTGAACAAAAACAAACGCAAAAACTTCTAATGACATCCTGGGAATTCCATCTATCTTGTTGTCCAGTAGGGTATTGAACACATGTATCACCATAACTTTCTCCACTACTAGTTTAGCCAATAGATTTCAACATTTCTCTCTACTTAAATAAATGTCAACAGTACTAGTCTACGCCCATGAATTTCAGTCATAAGCAAAAAAGTAGATTCTGGCACAAACCAAAAAAGGCCATTATTCAACAATTGAATCTGCTCTCAAAAGCAAAGGCATTTCAAAGTAACGCCTTTTTAGTTCTCCCAGGCAACTTTATAAATAAAACATGCAGCTTAATGAACGCGTTTTAACATTGATTTTACATGGAATACATGTGAGTAAAACATTTCCTGCCAATAATATCTGAAATTTGCAAACGATATCCTTCTCTGACAAAAACTCGTATATCATATTATTTGCAAATTGCATAGTCTCAAAAGCAAAGATATGAGCGCAGACAAAAATTGAGTCAACACAAATCATTACACATGATTAAAACATTTCCTAGCAAAAAAGACCTTGAATTTGCAAAGAACAAAATTTTCTTAAAGAATTGAAATTGTAAACGGTATGAGTACTCACAGGAGAAATCACTTGGCAACCATCCTGGCAATGAATTCCTCGTACTTAATCTTTCCATCTGATCCAACATCAACTTCTCGGATCCACTCATCGAACTCCGAAGCCTCGAGCTTTTCACCTATACTGGTGAGGATATGCTTGAGATCCGCAACAACAACATAACCGGTAGAATCCTTATCGAGGACCTTAAAGGCATCACGGAGCTGGCGATCAAAGGGCTCAGGCTTGAGGTGTTTGGACATAAGCTCAAGGAAACGGTTGAAATCGAAGGGCGCATTGAGTTTCTCCTCGGCGATTATGGATTTGAGTTGAGCTTGGGTCGGGTTGCCGCCAAGTGAACGCATAAGGATACCTAGCTCCGATGGGGCGATCTTACCGTCACCGTCGGTATCGAAGAGAGTGAAGGCCTCCTTCATGGAGGATATTTGATCGTTGCTCAGATCTTTCCCCATTTGCTCCGATGATTTCTCTCTCTAGCTGCTTTTCTCGTTCACTCGTCAAATTTCTCTCTGTAGATTTTGGGATTCAAATTTTTGGTTAAAATGAAGCTGGAGGGGAGTTTCACCATTTTCAAGATGCATTCGGGTTTTTTCGGTTTGGCCCATGGGAGTTAAAGTCAGCCCACCTCGAAACTAGGCCCATATAGAAGGCCCATTGGGAATATAGCATGAGTTGAAATGTTGAATTTAAATGACATAACAAAATATTGAAATATCGTAAGACATTGTATTGATAAATTATATATTTTTATGTTTTTCTTATAAATAAATATTTGTGATTATAAACTTTCAAATAACTATAAATTTATAAAGATATAACAATAGTAGTAACTAGTTATGATCCTACTTGATGTGAACAACCTCTTCACGTTGAACATTTTTTTTTTTTAACTTTTCCAAAATTTAAAATTATGTGCCTTTTTTTATTACAAAATATAAACTTATGGATCAAATTTTACATTTTAAAAAATAGAAATCATGACATAGAATCCCAAATTAAGTTTCTTAGAAAATTTAAAATCGTGATCTCAAATCACATATTTAAACGTTTATTTGAAATCTCAAGCATATATCTAAACGCAAGCTTTAACAAGTACTTAACTTGAAGGGCTAAGTCAGCCTGAATGGGTCTAGGAAAATTGATTCCATATTGCAAAGCCCATTTCTTTATGCTAAATTGCATTGTTTTACAAGAACCCATCCGAAGAGAAGAAGGGGCAAAAAATAAGTAAAATTACATAAATTTCATAGTGTTAAGAGCTTGTTTCTATTTTTTTTCTAAATTACAAAAATCTCTTAAATTTATAGGATCCTGGATACATCTCAGGAAACCCACGGATACATAACTGACGGATTGCAAATGATACATTACTTAATTGGAGGGATGCATCCAAGAGGGGATAATGATGTATCCGAGAGGAGATCTTTGTAATTTTTTAAAATAGTAGAAAACTTTAGAGATTATGGTAAAATAAGATGTGTATTTATGTAATTTTTTCAAAAAAAAAAAAAAACAGAGTAAAAAAAAGGATTCTATGTTATAAATATATTTTATATATTATTGTGAAATGTTTATTTATTTTTGGAGATAGTGAAGTTTTATCAATAAATTCATATTAAATTTTGGATTAAATTTTAAATTCATGGTATGTTGATTAAGTTAGATTATTGGTTGATAAGGTTGAATTAATATTTAACTTAAAATTATATGACTCAAATAAAATTTCAAATTATATTTGGGTTAGTCTGTTTAGTTGACAAGATAGTTCAACTCGTGCTCTTTAAACCTAAGGTTCTCTAAAATTACTTGGAGACTAAAACACGAGTTTTTGGCTAAAATTATCCCTCAACTATATATGACTCAAATATAATGTACATCCTTATATTATCTAAGTAAGCAAAAACATCCTTATACTATAAAAAGTAACAAGAATTATGCTTCCGTCTATTTTTGTTAAGAAACTGATTGAACCAATATATATATATATATATATTTTTTAATTTGGTCATGTCTTAGCCACAACGAGAAGATCAAAGTTACCTACAAAGAATAAGGATATGGATAGAAAATGAATATTTTATTCTTATAATTTAAATTTTGTGTGTTGTTAGTTTATATATTTTTTGCATCATCAAGTAAATTGACTTGCAACAATACATAAATTTTGAAATATTTATACAGTAGGTTCCATTGGTTAGAAAGATTATGTAAAAAATTCATTTTAAAAATATTACGTGCAAATATTTAGAGATTTTCCTTAATAAAAAGTATATATAATACGTATATATGATATATATACAATGCAATTCACATTTTATACAATATACAGAAATACTGGAAATTTAGTGAAATTACATAGGCGTTTTGTAGTGAAAAATAAAAAATAATTACTTTATTTGAAATTTTTGAAGTTGGAGTTGTATTTGGCCTTTTTTTTTTTACAAAGAATATTTAGAATTTGAATATATTTTGTCTGAATATGATTTAAACCCTGAATTTCTAAAAATTAAAAAAATCACCCAACTTGTGTAGCTTAACCATGTGTACATATATTCATTCGACTTGACACATTTTTGGTTTGCATGGTGGCTTGAGTTTCTTTAAAAAATAGACAGAAGGCTGAATGTTGCAACTTTTTGGATAATGCAAGGATGTTTTTTGTTCATTTATATATAACACAAGGATGTACTTTGGGTTTTAGGTCATACTTCAAGGATGATTTTAGTCAAAAACTCAACTCACCCCCAAAACCCTAGATTACGCCTATTTAAAGGACCTTCATAAGACTAGAAAGACACTGAAATATATAGAGAATCTCTCCTCTTTAGTGGTGATTAACAAGCCTTCCGCACCCACAAACAAAACAAAGTTCTTGAGTGGTCGATCGCTATTTTTTCTTTTTTCATTGCCATTTCTTAGGAACGAAGCTTAATGCTTACAATTTTCTTTAATAAAAGTTTACGGGCAGTAACTTCCAAACAAACTTAGTTTTTCACTCATAAATAGAGAAATTTTTATTCATCCATCAAAGAAATATAATTATTTTCTTATCTTCTCTGTATTTATCTTTACAATAATCTTCTTCTAACTTCATTATTTTTAACAGTATATAGTAGTAATAACAATAATAATAATTAGAAGCAAAGTGACATGAGAAGGTGAAGACTGAGGAGAGAGACTTTTATAGTGGTGATGCAGTGCAAAAAATAAGGTCCATAAGGTAAGCAAATATTGTAAATGCAAAAAATTAAAGACAACCATAAAGCAAAGACTTTTATTTTTATTTTATTTTTAAAAAAAATTCACTCTCATGTAATATCATAAAGGATTTTTATACCCAAAAATGCTAAAAAAGCAAGATGCTTTTCTAGGCTAACTCCTAGCTAACAGCAAAATGAAAAGGTAGAAGAAAAATACTCATGATTAAAGAATTGCAACAAGCAAAAAAATTTTATATGGCATTAAGAATGGTCCAGCGGTCAGTCAAATAGGTATAATTATATGAGACCAACGTTCAAATTTAATAAAATGCCAACTCCCAAAGGTGTTAAGAAAAAGAAATACGTACCTATTTAAACGAACTGAAAGATATGACAAACAAATTAAAATGAAAACGAGTAAAGTATGTGTTTTTTTGGATTTGATGGAAACGATAAACAGATAAAGCCAAATATATACTTAATTACAACCAAATAAGGAGTATGTGTTTTGATTTAGTTTGTCATTGTGCTCACAATTTCACTCGTGACTAGTACACGAGAATTTGTCTGAAATTGGGCTTTCTTTTTAATTTGATATTCAAATGAAAATGTAAAGTCGTTATCGTTTTTGAATTGCACCCAAATGCAAAAAAAAAAAAAAAATGCCTTTCTTCTTAATTAAGTATTTTCTTCGTTTTAAAATACTTTGTCATATTTTGTTCTGCATATTTCTTAAGAAAAATATTATTAGAAAGAAATTTAAATAAATTGTCCTTATTTATTTCTCCTCTTTATTTAATACTTATCTCTTTTGCACCATATTAATATATCTCCTTATTTTCTTATTGCGGATAATTAAGGGTGCAGGGAAATAAACAACTAAAACGACAAGTATTATAGATTATCTATTTGTAGTAAGTTGACTGAGGGTAAGAGGTGGAAAAAACAACTAAAATGACAAGTATTATAGATCATCTATTTGTAAGAATGTCAAGTTAACGCGTATTTTTTTGGATTAAAAATCCAACAGAAAGTACTCGTGATATTCTTCACAATATATATTTTGATACTTTAATTTTCCACCGAGAAATAAACTTTCTAGTACATCTCAATTATTATAGCAAAAAGGAAGTTCGTGTACCACAACTCGAGTTAAAATTAATTAAAGAAGGGCACACCAAATAGAAACGATAGATGCATGAGGGTTGGGACCATAGTCTTCATGAATTCTTTTATTTGATCATTATAAATCAGCACTATCACTTCCACTTTTAATTATTATTTTTCGAAATATCAAATTTTTGGAGACCTTTTGTTTCTTGCAATGCATGTGACACACTATACACTCACTGGAATATTACTTTCTTGGTCTTGCTTGCAGTATGTGTGATAACCATCTAAAAGGGGAATCCTACACTAAACTTAGGTTACTTAAATAATATAATAAATGCAACAACGTAACTTAACAACATTTGGACATGATATGAATTTATGATCTGAAGTTGAAGTTTTGTTTAGACATGCACTTTAGATTTCTTAAGTTATATATTTTTTCTCATAACATGAAAAAACCCTACCAGTTGTGTACTTGTGTACACTATAAAAAACAATAATTCAATTCTTATACAATCTCACTAGTGACTGGGGTGTACATGATCGGATTGGTTCGGGTTTTTTAAATATCAAACCAAATCATTTGTGTCGGATATTGAAATCTATAAACCAAACCAAACCAATAAAACTCGGGTTTTTCAACCTCGGGTTTTTTCGGGTTTTTCAGATTTTCGTGTAATGTATTCATACAAACATATAATTTACTTGTACTTTAAATATTTCTTTAGTCCTACCAAAATACAACTATCTAAGGTGTTTCTTAAGAAAATAGCACAAAATATGATATGAGTAATGACACTAAAATATCCAACAAAAAATATTAATAATGAAATCACGTAAAACAAATATTGCAAATTAACAAGTCATAATCAAAATGATCATAATTTTAAAGTACTAAATCATGCTAAAATAAGTTTAATAAGTATTAGTTACATGACTAAATATTAAAGGAAATTAAATTAGATTATGTATTTGAATTGTCTAAACCAATGTAAAACCAAATAACAAATATTCAACATTAATTGTCATTCTTAGTGTTGAATTGATTTTCATTTTGCATTAGTATTAATTTGATTTTGATTTAAGCTTTATTATAATTACCAACATCTGTGAACTATAATCTTTATTGAACCATTTAGAATTCTAAGTTTCAAACTTGAAATAATATATTAAAAGATAAAAACTATGAAAAAGTATAAGAAATATTTAAAAATTATATCAAAGTAAATATTTTTATGTATAAAATAAAATTTTAAAATTATATATATAATGTTGGGTTGGTTTGGTCTCGGGTTGGTTTTTTTTAATTTAAAACCAAACCAACCCAAGTCGGGATTTTTTTTTTCAATACCAAACCAAATCAAACCAACCACTAGTCGGATTTTTTTCTTAATTTGACTCGATTTGTGATTTAGTTTGATTTTCGGTTCGATTTTATACACACCTACCAGTAACCATTATAGTTACTCAACTTTGTTGTCTTCCAAAAGTCACGCAATTTTGTTATTACCTTCTGTATATAGTCATCATTTTCAAAAATTATAATTTATGATACCTATGTAACAATGAACGTAGTCATATATAATCTAGGTTGGCCAGTCGGCCATTCTTCGTCGAAAAATTATATTATATATAAAAAATCATATGAAATATATCGGTCAAAAAAGTACTAACTCCTATACATATATATGTGGTTTGCTCTGCGCGCGACTGATATAGAGATATGAATTCAAATTGCTGACACTAAAAGGGAATGGAAGAAGCGATTTTGCTGTTTGTTGTTTGTTATGTTGCTGAATTCAAATTAAATTGTAACTGACACACAGAAGAAAGTGAGTTGGCCAGTTGTGAAGAATCTTTTTTTTTTTTTTTTTTGGTTTTTATTTGGTGTTCGGAGCCAATACTGGAGACTCGACTAAATTCGGATTGTATTGTTGGGTATGTAGCAAGAGTTAATGGGAAATGGAGGAAAGATGAAAAAAGAGGAACTAGGAAAGTTGGGAACTTGAAAAGTCCTCTTATGCTTTAGTGAAAAGGCATTTCTCTCTCATCGGTGGTGGAAAGAAAAATAGAAAAGTTTAAATATAAAAGCACTCCTATTAATTGTTAAAAGGGTTGGAAACAGGGACCCCCCTAGCGTCGTCGCTTTGGCTTCAGCTTATTTTTGGACAAAGTTGTTTTAATTATTTAGTTAATTAATTAAATTAAATTAAATGGTCAAAACGTTTCAATAAATTAGTTAATTAAGCGAAACGTTTCGATCATTCAGTTAATTGACCGATCCTACTTGGATCCGGGCGCGACCCATTTTATTTAAATTCTTTCCCATTTTATTTGAATTTCCTGCCGTTGGAAGTGACTGTTCTGAAAGGTTGCAACTTTTAGGAACAACCATGACCGTTTGAAAGGTTGCAAACTTTCATGAATGGTCGTGTGGATTTTGAAAGGGTTGCAACTTTTCGGAAACAGTTCCTCTTGCATATAAATACATTGACTCTTCAGATGTTTTCCTTACGAATTTTTTAGATTTCTTCTTCTTCTGCACAAAGTTTCTTCGTGTACTTTACTGCTGTTGAGTGGTTCGCTGACACCAGAGTTTTGGGTATTAATACACTGGTGATTGAGATCATTCTATCTTGGGAGGACATATTCCAAATCAAACCTCATATACTATATGGGAATAATTTCCTTAAGGGGACACTGTGCATTCAGTGGGCTTGATCTTTTCCATTCTGTTTTTTTTTTCCAGATTTTGGTATGTTTTACAGATTTTAATTATTCTGAATTAATTTCTGTTCTTCTGTTCTTACTGGTTCATTAAAACTTTGGTTACTTCGTGTTTCTGCAAAGTTTATTGGAATCAGTAATTCTATTTTAAACACAGATTGGCAACACGTATCTATTCGGAGGTGGCACTCCCGACAAGATCTTCTTTATACCCAGAGCTCGAATCCGAGACCTCTGATTAAGGGTGAAACTGTTTCTCTGGATAGTTGTAAAGAATCTTACTATATGAACGTGGTGGAGGGTCCTTAAACCAAAAGCAGAATATATAATAGTGTTACTTCCTAAAAGGCTGTTTTAAAGGTTAGAATTCGATGCCTTATTCTTTTCCTTTTACAGGGCATTGGGAAAGGTATCATAATTCAAAAGGGGAAAAGTGAAGTAGTAATCTAACATGAGTGCGACTCCTTTTCCATTTCTACAAAACTACATATATATCTATAGTACTTTTATAAGTTGGGTTTGAAAAAGATAAATCGATAAAGTGTATGTCGATTTCATTATTGTTTAATGAACATAGAGAGCTTGTTTCTTAAAAAATTCTCCGTTCAAATAGCAAATAACAAGACAATTTGAAATAGACAATACAAAGGCTAAAGCCATCTATACACACTTCACCTCAAATAAAGAAATTAATAAAAATATAAGAATCATATTACTCGTCAGTCAATAGCTAATAATTTAACTTCTCATATGAACTTGAGTTTATGCATGCTTGACTTTATATTCATAACTACACCATGGCATCCTTGTGATAAATGAATAATCGACCTATGTATAGAAAATTAAAATTATTAATTGTAATTGTATTCCTTTTCTACTCGAATTTATTTATTTCAAAAATCAATTGCTCTCCTAGGCATGTATTGAATTACCGAATCACTCGTGACTATTAGTAACATGTTATAGCAGCAATCAAATAAAAACTTCCAAAACACTTTTGTTCAAAATTATTTATTACTATTTTTTTTTTTTTCATGAAATAGCATCACCATTAAGTAAGAAAGCATAGCCGAAGATCAATTCTCTCTCATTCGAATCACCAATTCAATCATCATTTGTATAAATCAGATCCACTATAGCGTACTCCTTATGTCTCTAATTACTTGTCCACTTTTTCATTTTTAGTTGTTCCTAATTACTTGTCCATCTTGACAAATCAAGAAAGGACAATTTTTTTTACCGATTATAACCTCAATTAATTATTTTGAAAAAGGTAGAACTTCTTGAAAATGTTAAGTTTTTAATTCATCCACTTCATATTTAATAGGGTAAAATAATACTCCCTCTGTCCCTAATTACTTGTCCACTTTTGAATTGACACACCTATTAAGAAAACAATTATTGACATAGTGAGTACTCCCTCTGTCCCTATTTATTTGTCCACTTTTCATAGGGACAGAGGGAGTACTCACTATGTCAATCATTATTTTCTTAATAGGTATGTCAATTTAAAAGTGGACAAGTAATTAGGGACAAAGCGAGTAGTAGATACACGGGAATTTCGACAATTTATTCTTCATTGGATTTTATGTTTTAAGTTCTTACAAAAATATGTATATTTGTAATATACATAAACCTATTAATAATTATTAATTAATGAAAACATTTTTTCTTTCATTAACGTTTATCTTATACACTACTAAAAAATTGTCAAAAAAAGACGGATTGCGTCGCTTTTTTGGTCAAAATCGACGGAAAAGCGATGCAGTCACTTCCATCGCTTTTTAGCCCGACACTTTTCAAAAAGTGATGGACGGCGTTGCCAAAAAGCGACGGACTGCGTCGCTTTTTGCCCTTTTTTTATAATTTTTTTCATAAAAGTGACGGACTCCGTCTCTTTATTTTAATTATCATTTTTTTTTATTTCTAAAATGCGACGCTGTCCGTCGCTTTTCTGGAAATTTTATTTTTGAAAATCCCAAAAAAGCGACTGACAAAACCACGCTGTCCATCGCTTTTCTGGGATTTTTTAAAAAATAAAACCTAGAAAAGCAACGGACAAAACCACGCTGTTCGTTGCTTTTCTGGGATTTTTAAAAAAATAAAATCCAAAAAAGCGATGGAAAAAATCACGCTGTCCGTCGCATTTCCTGCAATATTTTTGCCACCCCAAACTGGCAGTTTTTGCTGCACACCTGCAAATACAATTCAATTCAATTCTACACTATTCATCCCAATCAAACACACATAATTATAAACAATCTAAACAAAACATAAAATAACATTCAAAAGTATCTAAATCATAAATTAAAGTATTATAAAGACTTTCAAAATTCGTTTCAAAAAGTTCATAAATGTCCAGAGATCTAAACTAAGGAGTGAGATCTACATAATCATCCTCATCACTCTCGTTGTCAGTGTCATCGGGAGCCGATGTAGTAGGTTGACGAGCGAGGTTCATCACTTGCTCTTTGATTTGCTGAACGGTCTCATTCATGCTTTCTTGTTCAGCTACTCTTCTCTGCTCCGACTCAGCTAGTGCCGTTGTAAGTTTAGCTGTTTGATCCGACATAGCAGCAATTTGAACACCGTCAAGTGCCTCAGCTTGACGTGACGATCCAATACCTTCTAAGTCTGACCGAAGTCGTCTAACATCATTTTGAGAGCCTAGACCATAGCATTTACCCTTGTGTGTCCCCCCTACCACTTTTTCTTTCCAAATCTGGGTAGACAATTCAGGTGTCAATTGGACCTAACTATCTAGATTCTCAGCGACGTACTGATGAAAGTCATTCTGCATATTAAATATAAAAATTGACATCAATATATATACATATCATATATTCACCATTAATATATATTATTCCTATTAAATAACTTTCAAAAGTTCGTTCGGCCCTTTTCTCCACCCACACATCCGGATCTGACTCATTTTCTTTCTTCCTGACATGAGTCTTCTTGAAAACCTCTGGTTCAATGGAAGTGCGTCCCAATTCTTTTTCCTATAAATAAAAACTGAAATTTATAACGATATATATGAATCAAATATTGTTCTGGTTCCATCCCACCTTGAACCCCGAAGGTAGAATGTGGACTCCCTTGACATAGTGGACGACTAGACTCTTCTAATTGATCATAAAAGCGACTTGCTTCTTCATTAGGAGCTTCATTAAAATATTGTTCCGGTTCCATCCCACCTTGAATCCCGAAAACATCATTGATCATTTCATGAACCCTATCATGTTCATCCCTATCGTGTTCAACCCTAACCTGTTCAACCCTACTTTGGCCATATGGTGCAACCATATTATATACATCCACAAGCATCGAATTATAAAACATACCATCCAATCTATCACTTTCTCCATGATCAATCCATACAAAATATCTAGGCTTAAATCCATTACGGTACAAATGAACCTTAACTCTATCTGGTTTAAAAAATTTTAAGCACTTACATGCACTACAAGGACACCTAACCAATCCATTATTCTTGAAATGTCAAGTGTCATTGTATGTTCGATAAAATTTCTAACACCATCAATAAACTTAAGTTTCAAACCAGCACCAGTTTCATAATGCATATTATACATCCACAAACGATGATCCATCTACAAAAATATAGATATTCAATTATATTATAAATAACTATTTATTTTAACTTATTTAAACAACTTAACAACTTTAACTAGTTTAGTTTTGACTTATAATACAACAACTAAATCCACCAACTAAACCACATTATTTATTTTAACTTATTTAAACAACATAACAACTTTAACTAGTTTAGTATTGACTTAATTCCAATGACTAAATCTACCAACTAAATCACATTATTTATTTTGACTTATTTAAACAACATAACAACTTTAACTAGTTTAGTATTGACTTAATTCCAACAACTAAATCCACCAACTAAATCATATTATTTATTTTAACTTATTTAAACAACATAACAACTTTAACTAGTTTAGTTTTGACTTAATACAACAACTAAATCCACCAACTAAACCACATTATTTATTTTAACTTATTTAAATAACTTAACAACTTTTTAACTTGAACTAGTTTAGTTTTGACTTAATTCCAACGACTAAATCCATAAACAAAGCCACATTATTTATTTTAACTGATTTAAACAACTTAATAACTTTTTAACTTGAACTAGTTTAGTTTTGACTTAATTCCAACGACTAAATCCATCAACAAAACCACATTATTTATTTTAACTTATTTAAATAACTTAACAACTTTTTAACTTGAACTAGTTTAGTTTTGACTTAATTCCAACGACTAAATCCATAAACAAAGCCACATTATTTATTTTAACTGATTTAAACAACTTAATAACTTTTTAACTTGAACTAGTTTAGTTTTGACTTAATTCCAACGACTAAATCCATCAACAAAACCACATTATTTATTTTAACTTATTTAAATAACTTAACAACTTTTTAACTTGAACTAGTTTAGTTTTGACTTAATTCCAACGACTAAATCCATAAACAAAGCCACATTATTTATTTTAACTTATTTAAACAACTTAACAACTTTAACTAGTTTAGTTTTGACTTAATACAACAACTAAATCCACCAACTAAACCACATTATTTATTTTAACTTATTTAAACAACTTAACAACTTTTTAACTTGAACTAATTTAGTTTTGACTTAATTCCAATAACTAAATATATCAACAAAACGACATTATTTATTTTAACTTATTTAAATAACTTAAAAACTTTTTAACTTGAACTAGTTTAGTGTTGGTACTTATGCTTAACAAATATATTATTCCTAAATTTAAAGCTAAGTGTCAACACTAGATGGACACAAATCGATCTTGCAAGAAAATCAATTTTGTCATCAATAGGATCAACTAGTGTTGGTACTTATGCTTAACAAACGCATTATTCCTAAATTTAAGCTAAGTGTCAACATTAGATGGACGCAAATCGATCTTGCAAAAAAATGAATTTTGTCATCAATAGGATCAACTAGTGTTGGTACTTATGCTTAACAAACACATTATTCCTAAATTTAAGCTAAGTGTCAACATTAGATGGACACAAATCGATCTTGCAAGAAAATGAATTTTGTCATCAATAGGATCAACTAGTGTTGGTACTTATGCTTAACAAACACATTATTCCTAAATTAAAGCTAAGTGTCAACACTATATGGACACAAATCGATCTTGCAAGAAAATCAATTTTGTCATCAATAGGATCAACTAGTGTTGGTACTTATGCTTAACAAACACATTATTCCTAAATTAAAGCTTAATATCAACACTAGATAGACACAAATAGTTCTTCCAAGAAAATCAATTTTGTCATCAATAGGATCAACTAGTGTTGGTACTTATGCTTAACAAACACATTATTCCTAAATTAAAGCTTAATATCAACACTAGATGGACACAAATCGATCTTGCAAGAAAATCAATTTTGTCATCAATAGGATCAACTAGTGTTGGTACTTATGCTTAACAAACATATTATTCGTAAAATTAAAGCTAAGTATTAATACTAGATGGACACAAACACATTATTGAAAACAATTGTACTTGAACTTAAGAACTTTAGAAGCACCAACCTTATCTCCAACTTT
The DNA here is from genome assembly GCA_035578085.1 of Solanum pinnatisectum. Taxonomy (NCBI): domain Eukaryota; kingdom Viridiplantae; phylum Streptophyta; class Magnoliopsida; order Solanales; family Solanaceae; genus Solanum; species Solanum pinnatisectum. The sequence continues at coordinate 36,180,256 of CM069078.1, forward strand.
GATGAAAGAAGCAATATAGTCTTGTATCAACTTTTTTAGATGTTGAGCTTCCTCAGTTGCCTAGCACGAAAAGTTCTTAAATTAGTTAATATATATGTTCAAGTTTCAATTCAAGTTCATATCTAATTTCTAAACTTAATTAGTTATATATTCAAGCCAATTAGTTCCAAGTTCAAGTTCTAATTTCAAGTTCATATTCCTAATTAAATTCATTTTATAGTAAATTCAAGTTATAATTAATTATGAGTTCTAATTAAGTTGTAATACAAATCACTAAAATTTCAAATTCAAACTAGCTAGCTAGTGTCCTAAATTCAAACTATTAATTAGCCTAAAATATCAAATATAATTCAAACTATTAGTCCTAAATTCCAAATTCAAACTAGTCTTAAAATCACAAATTGGAAGTACTCCTAGAATTCAAAAACCAAACTATAGTGCTAAAATCCCAAATTCAAACTATTAGTAGTCCTAAAATCTCAATAATAATTCAAACTAGTGTTAAAATCACAAATTCAAACTAGTCCTAAAATCCCAAAATTTCACTAGTGCTAAAATCCTAAATTCAAATTAGCTAGCTATTCCTAATCCCAAATTCAAACTATTAGTCCTAAAATCTCAATAATAATTCAAACTAACTCAAATAATACCCAAATTCAAACAACTCCCCAAATATAATTCAAACTATTAGTCCTAAATTCCAAATTCAAACTTGTCTTAAAATCACAAATTGAAAGTACTCCTAGAATTCAAAAACCAAACTATAGTGCTAAAATCCCAAATTCAAACTATTAGTAGTCCTAAAATCTCAATAATAATTCAAACTAGTCCTAAATTCAAAATTCAAACTAGTGTTAAAATCACAAATTCAAACTAGTCCTAAAATCCCAAAATCTAACTAGTGCTAAAATCCTAAATTCAAACTAACTAGCTATTCCTAATCCCAAATTCAAACTATTAGTCCTAAAATCTCAATAATAATTCCAACTAACTCAAATAATACCAAATTCAAACAACTCCCCAAATATAATTCAAACTATTAGTCCTAAATTCCAAATTCAAACTTGTCTTAAAATCAGAAATTGGAAGTACTCCTAGAATTCAAAAACCAAACTATAGTGCTAAAATCCCAAATTCAAACTATTAGTAGTCCTAAAATCTCAATAATAATTCAAACTAGTCCTAAATTCAAAATTCAAACTAGTGTTAAAATCACAAATTCAAACTAGTCCTAAAATCCCAAAATCTAACTAGTGCTAAAATCCTAAATTCAAACTAGCTAGCTATTCCTAATCCCAAATTCAAACTATTAGTCCTAAAATCTCAATAATAATTCAAACTAACTCAAATAATACCCAAATTCAAACAACTCCTTAAATACCCTAATTCAATCTAATTTTACAATTCCAAAATCAAACTAATTAACTCAAGAAATACCAAATTTCAAACAAATCCTAAGATACCCTAATTCAAACTAACCCTAACATTAAAATTTTCAATTCATAATCAACAAACACAAACTAACAATCAAATAATCCCTAATTCAAACTAACAATCAAAAACCCTAAATCATTCACTTACTAATTAACTAACAATCAATAAAAAAACTAATTCAATACACTAATTAACAAATTCAACATTCCAATTGAAAGAAATTAAAAATAATATTATGAAACCCTAACCTTGAATTAAAGGAGAAGGGCAGTGGGTCAGGATGGAGGCGGCGCCAGTCGAGATGGAGGCGCCGACGTGACCTCCTTTGGCCAAGTCGTGCCTCTGCCGCTTCGTGAGACCTACCGCCGCCGCGATGGTGGCGTGTCGCTGGTCGGGGATGGGTGGGGATGGGGCACCGATGAGAGGAGTGAGAAATGATTGAGACTTGTCACTTAGACCTAAGGTTTGAATTTTAATAAATTTAATTTATTTAGGTTGATTTAATTAATTAAAATTACACACACACACATATATAATTTAACTACACATCAACAGAAGTTTAATTTAATAAATTTAATTTATCGATCAAGTTAATTTTATAAATTAAAATTACATATATGTGTGTGTGTGTGTGATTTAACTACACATCAACATAAATTTAATTTATCGAGGTTTATATATATATATATATATATATATATATAATTTAACTATTTTAATTTATCGAGATTGATTTTATTAATTAAAATTACACACACACACACACACACACACACACATATAATTTAATTACACATCAACAGAAGTTTAATTTAAAAAATTTAATTAATCGAGGTTTATTTTATTAATTAAAATTATATATATATATATAATTTAACTACACATCAATAGAAGTTTAATTTAATTAATTTGTCGATCAAGTTAATTTTATAAATTAAAATTACACACACACACACACACACACACACACACACACACACACACACACACACACACACACACACACACACACACATATATATATATATATATATATAAATAAAATTTAACTACACATCAACAAAAGTTTAATTTAATAAATTTAATTTGTCGATCAAGTTGATTTTATAAATTTAAATTATATACCTTCTAATTATATAAATTTAATTTATTGATCAACAAAATTTTATCAATGTCAAATTTAATATATAAATTTCCTTGAATTGATCATACGTATTTCTTTAATTGATAATGTATTTCATATCTGAACCAGTAGTAGATAAGACTTGATTTGTTAAACTATTCAAGGAGTATATAATTAATCAACGTATTTCATACTCCGATGAAGTATCCTTTACATTTCATCATAATTAGGAGGTGATCACTACACTTGACATCTATTCAAGATCGAACGTATATAATAATACTATCTTGCATTTCATACTCGAATGGATTATATGTTAGCTCTTCACCTCTACATCATGAGATGAGATATTAAGTTCATGATTAGATGACGGACTGATAAAATTTGTACATTACTCTAGAAATATAAGTATATATAATTTTCTCCTAATTCATATCAATGTAGTTTCATACTCTAAATATGGATTATAGATATTTTTTTATTTATTCCACGAATTCTAACTTTTTATTTATAAAAGTATACAAAATTGTTACACTTTTTGAACAATTAACTGTAGGTGTAAATGAAATTTTAGTATTATGCATAATAGCAAAATTATGATTAATAGGAATATTTTAAACAAACCGACCTCCGGATGTCATTTTTATTAAAAGTAATTAGATTTAATAAAAAATACCGACCTCATGAGGTCAGTATCACATTAAATTTAAGATAAATAAAAAACAATCATGTTAATTAAATAATATTGACATCAGGAGGTCGTTATTTTATATTAAATTATTTTTTAACTTATATAAAACCGTCATTCAGAGGATGATTTATTTAAAGTTAATTGAAAATATTAATTTATTACATACAATTTAATTTTACTGACATCCGAAAGTCGGTATTATAATTTTTTTGTTTTTTATTTTACACAAAACCGTCCTCAGGAAGACGATTTAAATAAAAATAAATCAAAATATTTCTCAAAGCGACGGACAGAGTCTCTATGTCCATTGCTTTTTTTGAAAAAAGTTTGACCAACATTTTGACCAAAAAGCGACGGACAAAGAGACATGTTCCGTCGCTTTTTTAAAATATTTGACCAGATATTTTGACCAAGAAGCGACGGACATAAAGATGTTGTCCGTCGCTAAAAAATAATTAAACAATTAAAATTAATAAAAAGCGACGGATGGCGTGACTTTTTTTAAATTAATAAATAATTATTTTTAATAAAAAGCGACGACTGCGTCTCTATCGATATAAAACAATTAATTATTTATTATATATATTGTTGGTGCAAAATTCCGCAAAAAAAGCGACGGACTCGGCGATGCAGTCCGTTGCTTTTTTAAAAAAATAAAAAAATATATTTTAATTAAAAAGCGACGGACTCGATGATGCAGTCCGTCGCTTTTTAAAAAAATATATTTTAATGAAAAAGCGACGGACGGCATCGCTTAGTCCATCGCTTTTGGAAGCGACGCCGTCCGTCGCTTTTACTTCCGTCGTTTTTTAGCAGTTTTTTAGTAGTGATATATAGTGTTTTTTTTTTCTTTGAAAAGTTAAGCACTTAATAAAACATCACAGAGACATTGATCAAATGAAGAAATTGCTGAATTAAGAATAGAAGAAACATTCTTGAATGCTATTTATTTTGTGGCTTAATTAAATCTTAAAAATAAAATTATTATTTATTTTTCCATTTACTCTTGACTCCAATTATAACATACCTCTAAACCAAACAAATTTTATTTTCAGATTTCTTAAAATACTATTATCATTCTTATTCTAGCTACTAGCTAGATGTCCCCCATATATCCTAATCAGCCAGGTTTACGTGAGAACTCCCCCAATACATACAATAATAATATCCAAATGTAGGTGATTATATATGTCCAAGGACAAAGATTTTATTTAGGCAGCCAAGTCTTGGATAAGGATAAATAAAACAAATTAACATGCATGTGCTGGCAACTTAATAAAACAATTATATTTGTTAGCATCTCATATATAGTGAGACCATGCAAAAGCTAGCATGGGTACGACACTATTATCCTAAAATTAATTAATTATGCACATTTATCTAAGCAATGCCTAAAAAGCAACACGACACAAAACAATGCATAATCAAATTAAAATCAGCTTTTTGTTTGTTTGTTTTTAGTCTAACATTTTATTCAAAACTTCTTTTTCGATCAAATCGAATATCATGTGTTTGTTTACTGTAACAAAATAGAAAATTTACTTGTGTGTGTTTTCTAGGCTAAATGAATATACAGACGGTGCACTACTTTATCTTAAAATGTACACTAGAATATTATAATCAAATTTGTTTTGTTGGAACGATCAATATTCTTGTGTTTCTTACTTTGTCACTATATATTCATCTTGTTTCTTTGATCGATACATCGATCAGTTGTTACAATGGATAAATTAAACTTTTTTTTCTTCCTTTCTGAACTTTGCTACAAAGTTTTTGTTTTGATCATGTTACTCCCGATGATTACTTATTTGTCATCCTTATTAAAAATAGACAGTACATAGTATTTGTCATCTTAAAAAATAAAGTTAGAATTGATTATATTATTTTCATTTTGTCCTAAATCAATAAATGAGAAGAGAGATTAATTAATATAATGAAAAAGAAAGTACTCCTTCCGTTCATTTTTAGTTGTCATGTTGCGCTTTTCGAAAGTCAATTTGACGAATTTTCAAAGTTTAATTAGATTACATTGATTCGATATTTTAAATAAAAAAATAGATATTCAAAAGCTATTCGAAAAATACTAAAAATTGTAATTTTTTGTGTATCAATATGATGAAAAAGTACATCATAAAATGTTAGTCAAAATTCTTATCGTTTGACTCTAAAAAAGGAAACCATGAACAACTAAAAAAGGATGGAGGGAGTAATATTTATTGAGATAAAAAAAAAATAAGGACAATTTGATCATCAAATTGCCATTTTAATTAATATTTTCTTAAAAAATATGATAAATAAATTGGACGGGAGGGAGTAATTTCTATCAAATGGGGTTTGAGAATACTAATGTAATTTAATGTCATAATGATAGTTATTATTACTGTTATTAATGATATATGTAACTAATTATAATATCTCTCCACATATTGTAAGACAACTATATTAATAGATTTTCCCTCAATTAATCCCCATAATAATCATGCAGTGTGTTTTACTTATTGATGATTGATTGCGATCGAGTACTAATTAATGTTTGATACGAGGTACTATATACTAAATTATGTAGTGTCTTATATGGTGATGTATAAATATGTTAATTATTTAAAATGCTAACGTGACTTATATGTGATAATTGTAATTGTGAAGTAAAATATTAGTTTAATAGTTGGAGAGTTAATTTGATGTATCGTGGATTCATCATATCAAATTTAAGATCAAAATATTAAGTATAATCTAATATGATTGAATTCTTGAAGTTTCTAGTCATTCTTCAAATCATTTTACGTCAATTAATAGGAATAGTATGATAAAATAATCATATTAATAATTATTTTCTTAATAAATATGTCAAATTTAAATATAACTAGTAAAAATAAGGGAAAAGGGTCTGAAAAATATTCCAACTTTGACCGAATTTGCTGTTATGATACCAAACTTTCATGAGGACCTATTATCCCCCTAGACTATTTAATACCGTATTTTTTACCCCCTGAACTATTTAATAGTGTATTTTAAAGGTATATATGTGCCCACGTGGACACATTACTATTTATAATTATGCAATATTTTTTATGTCCACGTGGACACATATATATGTTTAAAATATGGTATTAAATAGTCTAGGGGGGTAATAGGTCCTCATGAAAATTTGATATCGTAAAAACAAATTCGGTCAAAATTGAGATACTTTTCAGACCCTTATCCCTAAAAATAAACCGAGGGTTATCTTATTTTTGATTCATACATAATCAATGCATCAATAATAAGTTAAAGGTCTTGTGACTTGTCAGACTAATAAACTATAACTAGGAAGAGTTAAATTTGTACCTGCCTGAATATATTTCCTTCTATGGTGACACAATATTTGGCATATAGCCTATAGGTAGGAACATCAAGTGTATTTTTCAAATTTAATAAAAAAAACCCAAGTAAATCGGATCCAGAGCTGATAATCGAATTATCAATTATGGTTCGATTTTTAAGGAAAGTGCTCAATAACCAGAAAAATTGACTAGAATTTGGCTAGAAAATTACAAAAAGTATAACATTTTTTTTGATTTTAAAATAAATTGATCTTTTTTTTTTTTCCATTTTTTAGTTAAAAGGTATTAAAGTTAATGTCACGCTCCGAGCCTACACCCCGGACATGGCTGGCACTCGAGAACCATTGTTGGCCCATAGCGAACCCTTGGTCTGGCTTACTTACTGAAGACTTAAAAGCATAAATACAAGGATTCAATTCATCTCTACTCAACTGTTAAATAAAATAACTTAGAATGCTTAAAAGTCAACATTCAACTTGGCCAAAATGGCAACTCAAGTCTTAACATATGAAATGATAATGTAAAAACAACTGAACTACTAACTGTCTGACTGTCTATAAAGCCTCAAAAACAAAGAGGGATGTCGGGACAAGACCCTCGATCATCCTAACAATGAAATACTGAAAGCAAAGTAAAAGGAGTCCTCCGAAATGCAAGGAGGCTCACCAACTGACTCTGAGTGCTCAACTTGATCAACGAGGCGCTGGGTGATGATCATGGTTACCTGTGTCTATATCATAAGAAGATGTAGGTTAACTGACATCAGTACATTGAATGTACGAGTATGCGAGTTGGAATGCTAAATACAACATAGGCTTGAAAAGAATCTGAAAGAAACACTTATCTTGGCTTTACTCAACTCCTGAATAACTTAACTCAATATAAAACAATAAACATATACAACATATATAAAGCTTGTAAAACATGGAAAACAACTTAGTTAGTTAAAGAAAATGCAATAACAAACTCAACTTTACTCATATAATAAAGTAATATAGTTTCTGTGGGAGATTCTCTAACCGACAACCACCACTATGAGCTTAAGTAGAGATATAACGTTTTGCCCACGCTGCCAGAACTGTCCTATACTTTGCCGTCATATAGAAAACTTTAACTAAGTGGATCCACTAGTCTATGCTAAAATGCACTTAAGGAGTCATCTAAAAAGTATGATCCTTTACTACCCATGATGGCTACATGGTTTATGGAGACGCGAGTTATCTAAACTAAAACTCGTCCTCATATCGGTGCTCAATACTACTCCCAAAATATACTTAGCTCATATGCTTGTAAAAACAAAACTCTTTCTTTGGTTTGAGATAATTACTCAAAAATTTAGCTTAAAAGCTCTCTTGAAAATCTCAGTTTCCTTTCTTGCTCAAATGTGAAAACATTTTAAACTCTTGGGAATACATAGTTCCCTTATAACTTTTGGAGAAATGAACTCAACTCTTTACTCTTTGCTTAACTTAAAACTTAAGTCTCAGAACAAAGTTAAAATGTTTGTGAAAGACTTTTGAAAAACTTTAATAAACTTCTCTTGACTTGCTTCTTAACTTCTAAACTTGACTCTTAACTTTCCTTGAATTGAATTATGGATTCAAGAATGTGATTTATGATAGGAAAGATCTCATGATGTTTAAGAGTGTTTTTAGATAGCTAAACATCATAAAAGATAAAAAAAATCACTGTCTGAGGGCAGGTCCGCGACGCGGAGATGTATTTCAATTTTGGTCGCGAAAATACTTTTTGAGACAGAACGGTTCGTGACCGCGACGCGACGCCAAACAATTTTTCCCAAATCTGGGGAGCAGGTCAGCGACGTGGAGCCAGTGCCCAGATTTGCCCGACTAATTTCCTTCTTCGTTTTCCAGCCCCATTTCGCTCAAACTCGATTCTTTTTCCCAAATTATTTTTAGATACAGATACCCAGAAAATGTACCTAAGAACCTAATTCCAACCAACTCAAATAATTGATGTAATGATCTCAGAAACTTCTCAATCTCAGCCCAATTCAATAACGACATCAAATTCAAGAATACATATCAAGGACATCAACTTTCAAACTCTTTTAGGACGAATTCATACTGAAATAAACATGTTTGGCACGTGGGTGAGCAAACCCAACGTTATGAAAGCCTCACATACCTTGTAGGATTAAATTCTTGGCGAAATCCACACGAAAATCTCCAAGAAATCGACGAACTTTGAACTTTTCTTCTCCATTCTCCTCTTTTCTCTTTTCTCCAAGCCCTAGCGTGTACTTCAACTTTTCTAAACTGGTCTAATTCTGATTAGACCCTAACTTAATTACCAAAAATGAAATAAAACAACAAGGCAAGGAAAAGACTAAAATACCCTTCCAAAATTTGGATTAGACTTTCCTTATCTAAACAACCCAACTTCCAAAGGGCATATCTCACTCATACAAACTCGAAATCGCGCAAACTCGGCGGCGTTGAAAAGGTAATTCAACAATCTTTCCTACGGTATCTGGAAACACTTCTAAATCATTCTGAGCTAGGAGTTATGGTCGTTTGAAGTTTGACCAAAAACCCAAACTTAACAAATTTCCAAATTTTTCATTCTTTCCTAAAATGACTATTTCCAATTCTAACTCTTTCTAGTTCTTTCAATTTAGTGAGATGTTACAGTTAAAAGGGTAAAAATGTTTAAAATGGTAAAATAATATAAATAAAATATCATGATCAAATTCTGACCAGATTTTTTGACCAAAAAGATTTTTCCAATTTTTAACTAGTGTAACATCAAATAACACTATTGTCATGACCATTGGAAAAGAGCTAATTGTTGCATTAATTGTACGTACATAAGTTGAGAAAAGTGTATCAAACATAGTACTAATAATTCACAAAATTAATATATAATATTATTTTTTCTAAAGTATTTTACCAAATGACCTCCGGGTAGGTAGGTGGCATGATTATTTGAGGTTGAATTTTGATAATTAGTTGATTGGGTGAGAGGTCGGAATCTCCTCGGCGAGGTGACTCTGATTTATATTAAAGGGAGTTATAAGTAGTAGTCCCAAGGGCCAAAGACAATTAAAAACCGTCAAATTAGTGTCAGAGCCTCCCATAAAAAGCATTACTTATTACTCAATTTACTGTGCTAGTTTGCTCATTGGAGCACCACCAACTTCATCCACATATTGTACTATATATGCTGTCCAAATTAAAGCTATGTCATTTGGTTGACAGGATAAGGATAATAGCTAGTTTAAAAATTCGTTTAGTTATTTTAGTTGGTTGCCGGAATAAGAATAATAGTTAGTCTAAAGGTCTGTTTAGTTGAAAATTAACTATTTTGAGATTAATTAACTCAGAATAAGTTATTTCACTATATATATGAGATAACTTATCTCATTATTAAGAGATACAAAGTTGGATAAATAATTTAAGAATTATCTAATATCTCCAACCAAACGCATGATAAAATAATTATGCATTTTATTATGAGATTATTATACCTTATAACTCATATCAACTACTGTTAGAATATTTTATAAGATTATTTTAAATTATGACTGTTGTTTAATCTTATATATGAAAGGTGAAATAAAACAATCTTATGAAATACCCAATTCATAGGATACTATTTTATCTTTCCGAATTCCAATGATACAAATTAAATCAAACGACCCATTACGCTACGTGTCATTAAGACAAGACTTACAATAATCAATTCCTGCTATATATGATTTTTATTTTTTTTTAAAACTGTTTTAGAGCATGTTAGGTTTATTACTAGCTTCTCTTCCAACAGACAATATTGAGCACAGAGGCGGAGTCGAAATTTTCAATTAGAGGGTTTAAAATCTGACAAAATAAACACATGAAGTAGTCGAAGGGGGTTCAACATCTATTATATATACCTAAAAAGTTATTTTAATCATGTATATATTATATAATTTTCCATGGAATGGGGTTCATATGGACCCCTAATAGTAAGTTGGCTCCGCCACTGATTGAGCATATTCCTATTTTAATTTCTTTCAAATTTTATATGATAGAGAGTGTGGACAAGTTCTCCTTTATGTTTTCCCTTTTTCATATTTTCTTTTTGCTTATAAAAATATAAAGCCACTTTTGGTGAATATTTTGGTCCAAAGTATATATCACTAGCTAATTAGTAAAGTGTTTAATTTAGTGGATTGCATATTTTTGACATGGAATTAGCCAATGCTGAAGTTGAAATCACCATATATAGTGAATCCATATATAACTTTGTATATACGTGTATATATCCTTATATAAAAAAAAGGTTTTTGTTTTTTTTTTTTTACTTTAATCCTTTTTGTGTGATCATAATTCATAATTGATGAAACTCAAGTTGAAGTAAAAGGCACAACGTGGGAAAGAGGCTTATGTGGGCACTGTGGGGTTCGAATTTAACTACATTAAATTACTTATATTGATGATGCATTGTACACTTTGTTTGGATAGTTGTTATCTGTAGTTTTTATAATGTTATCTTTGGATAGTTATAATATTTGAATAGATTGTATTATATATATGTTTATCATTCGATAGTATCATATGAAAAGTCTATAAAAAGAAAGTAAGATTATAAAAAGAAAGTAAGATACATATAAAATTATTATAAAAAAGTAAGATAAGATATAAATATAGTATAGTTAAATAATTAACAAAGACAAAATAAGAAGGAAAAAAAAGGTAATACGTGATCACCTCAAAATTGTTTGTTACATAAAAATGAGATTTTTTAAAAATCATTATATAAGATGAATTTAACGATTCAATACAATAAAATTATATTTAAATTAACAACACAATACACTACAATTAATGGTAACATATTAACATGTTAACAAGATTCTGTTTGATATGTTAAACTCAAAATAGGAAGAAAAGAGAAATTAAATTGTCGGTAGTGAAAAAGTTTATTTTTGGTTTCCACTCGATGTACGAAACTCACATTGAAGCCCCACTAAATCTGGATTTACGCCGGGAAGTTTCACATTGAGGGTAAAACACTTCCTAACAAAAGCAACTCCATACCCAAGGAAACTCAAATCCGAAACCTATTGGTTAACATTGCAGGATACTTATCACTCCATCAAAACCTTTTGGTGGTAACGGAAGAGTTATTATTATTATTATTTCGAATTTTGAAAATCTACATTAATTGAGCTGAAAGTAAAGATTCTTAAAATAACAGCAGTTATTATAACGCTAAATAAAATTAAAAAAATGCCACATAGTTTTAACATGCAAAAACTATGATTTTCTCTACAATAATGTATCGTGCCGTATATGGGCAATGGGCAATAACAACTTCAATAGAATATTTCTTATTTTTCTCAAAACAAGTCCCAGCATATTTTGCTGACTTGGGGAAATCTCCTTCATTCCCTAATTTCAATAATTTGTACTACTATTTTGTCCATTTTTTGATGCTATACTAATATTCTTTTCCTTAAGGAGTACTTTGTTTAATAAATATTTATATTCTTAATTCTTGTTTGATGTTGAGTAACTTACCACTAGGAACATTGATACCATATTAAAAAATATTTTTCTCCAACAAAGTACAAGCAGAAGTTGAACCAGGATTAAGAGTTTGGATGTTCTAAGTTTTAGAACATAAGAGAAAAATAATGCAAAGTGATGATTTCTTTAAAAATAAAGAGAAATTTTGTTGATAGTGGTGTTCAAACCCACAACAAATGTGTGAAAAACATTTTCACTGCCCTTTCTTACCACTAAATTATCAATCAATTTTTTAGGGGGTTCACAAGTTAATATACATATATATTTATTTAATTTCTAATACAAATACAAGCTCTACCAAAAAGCTAATGGGTTCGTTTGAACCCATAAACCCCACCTAGCTCCACCTCTGAGTACAGCCACACCCAAAATTATTATACTTTCGTTCAATTTTACTTGTTCATTTTAAATTTTACACTACCCTTAAAAATATAATAAAAATTATTGTGAGTATTATCATAATAGTAATAATTAATTGATATATAATCTTAATTGTTCTGAGAAAAATATAGAGAAATAAATAGTTAATATTATGAAAGAAATATTTTTTTTCCTTTATATTTTTGTAACCAATGTTAGGAATGGGGACATCTCTATAATTTTTGTCCCTTCTTATTGTCTAATCCCATTTAAAAATAGAAAGAGATTTTGCTTTGGCTTGAAGAGTTGCTTTCACTTCTCTCAACTGAACGCTTAACCCTCGATTCTTGTTCTATCATGCCAAGAACATAAGGACAACACCACAAACACACCACAAGAACAATTTCTTCCTTATTTTTTTTGTTTGTTTATATTTTACACTAAAGCACACACTTCTTTTTTTTTTCCATATCCCACTCAGTATTCGAGTCCAATTAATTATTGCAGAATTCATTTTGGGCAGCACTCTAATATTTTTCTTTTCAAAATTCGAATTCAAAATCGATTAAAAGTAGAAAAATCTCAATCATTTCATTATAGTCCGTCCGCATTGTTAGGACCGAAATAATCAGATGTCATGCGTAAGCTATCAGTGCAAATCTTGAAAGACTTGAGAAGATAAACGAAAAATATACCAAAAGAGACAAAAACATTTAATGTGGTTAGATCAATCGACTTACATCCACAAGAAGAAATGAACAATCGACTATATAAAAAAGAGTACACAATATTAAGAACAATAATCTCACAAATTTATTCACAATAAAAAGAGGTTCACATGAGAAATAACGTAATACTTGTGTTTCACGAATTCTTCCCCAGAACAAAACTCTCAAATCTCCTATGACTATATTATAAATGCTACTAAATTTAAAGGAATAAACCTCTATTTATAGAATTGTATAAAGACTTCTGTGTTTATTTTTATAAAAAGGAAAATTAAATTATGATAAGAAACAGAGAGCAAATGGTAAATTTAAGGACAAACAGACACATTTAAAGAAACATTAGTACTACTGCTCAAAAGAAAAAAAAAAACCAACTGGAGTCAGTATAGTACTTCATCTCTGAAACAAAGCAATAACCTCACTCTCCCACCATTTCCAGTCAAAGGTGGGTAACAAGACAACTAACATGGGTTTTCCCCCATTATTCCTCTGTTTTCTCTTCATACTCTTTTCACTCTCTGTAAGTGGAAATGCTGAGTTACAAGCTCTAATGGACTTAAAAGCTAGTCTTGACCCTGAAAATGCTTTGCTCACTTCATGGACTGTTTCTGGTAATCCATGTGATGGTTCTTTTGAAGGTATTGCTTGTAATGAAAAGGGTCAAGTTGCTAACATTTCTCTACAAGGTAAAGGCCTTAGAGGGAAGTTGTCACCAGCCATTGCTGGGCTAACTCACTTGACTGGACTCTACTTGCATTATAATTCATTGTATGGAGAGATACCAAGAGAAATTTCTAATTTGGTTGGACTCACTGATTTGTATTTGAATGTTAATGATCTCTCTGGTGAGATCCCTCAAGAACTTGGAAACATGTCAAACTTGCAAGGTCAGTGACTAAGAAACTTCTATGGTTTGTGCATTATGTTTTGCTTTTTTTTGGGGCTATTTTAGAAACTTGAAAAATTGAATTTTTGTTACTCTGATAAAAAGAAGATATTTTTACATGTTCTTTGTTCTTTATGAATATTTTGTCCAAATGTGTTGAGCTCTAGTTGGAAAAGGTAGGGGCTTTTGCTGTTAATCATTTATGTCTCACTTAAAAAATTGAAGTTACTAACTGGAATTTGTTCTATTTGGAAAATCATAAAGATTGCTTTTTTCCCCCAAATTGTTTTACAGTTCAATTTCAGTTCCATCCCTTGTTTCCTTTCATACTACTAGTTTCTTGTTCTATGATTTTGTATTTTGTAGTTACTGCATTTAATGATTTGTCAGGCTTTGTATCGTATTTTTCCATGACCTCTTCTCTTGTATTATTTCCTTTTCTGTACTACTTTGAACTTTTTTTTTCCTTGAGCCAAGGGTTTATTGGAAGCAAACTCTCTACCTCCAAGGTAAGGGTAAGGTCTGCGTATACTTAACCCTTCCTGGAGCCTACTTTGTGGGATTACATTGGGTATGTTGTCGTTGTTGTAGTTCATCCCCGTATGTTCTAAAGGTGGCTTTAAGTTTTGTTTTTGGGTGTTTATTTACAACCTCATTTTGATAATGGAGTCTGTCTCACTTTAGTTTATTGTCTTTTTCCGTATTATACAGTTTTGCAACTATGCTATAACCATTTTACTGGTAGCATACCCACTCAACTAGGGACTCTAACAAAGCTCAATGTCCTGGCTCTGCAATCCAATCAGTTAACTGGTGCGATCCCGGCTAGCTTGGGTGACTTGGGAGTGTTGATGAGGGTGGACTTGAGTTATAATAGTCTTTTTGGTTCAATTCCTTCAAAACTTGCAGATGCTCCCCTACTTGAAGTCTTGGATATCCGAAACAACAAGATTTCTGGCAATGTGCCTCTTGGTAATGAATTTTCTTGCCCTACATTGTACTCTCTCCTTTGGAATTTCAAGAGTCAACCAATTTTTTTTTTTTTACTGACATTTCTGTATATGCCTTTTAGATGATTTTAGTTGTTAATTATTGTGTTTCATACTACTTATTACATAGTTTTTAAATATATAAGTTTTATTTCAAAAAAACTTATAACTTTTATGTCCGATTCATGGTCAAAGTTTAGACGTTTGAATCTTGAAATTCCAACTGTGCCACGTAAGTTGAGACAAAAGGAGTTATGTATATTTAGCCCCATAACAGTTGTACGTATAGTTTCTTGGTAAATTATATCTTATCTGGTCTTTTGTTTTCTGTCTTATGAAGCTTTGAAGAGATTAGTTGGAGGTTTCCAGTATGAGAACAATCCAGGACTATGCGGTGTGGGTTTCCCATCCTTGCGAGTTTGTACATCTTTGGATCGCTCGAATCCTAATAGACCAGAACCCTATGGAGTTGGCTCAAGTGGTTTATCTACTAGAGATATTCCAGAAACTGCTAATCTCAATCTAAATTGCAGCGGAAATGCCTGCACAACGTCGTCTAAAACCTCACAGGCATCTGTTGTTGTAGGGGTTATTGTGGTTACTATTATTGCTTCTGCTATAGGAATTCTTTCCTTCACGCACTATAGAAGACGAAAGCAGAAACTTGGAGGTGGACTGGAGATGTGTGATAGCCGTCTCAGTATCGACCAGGCCAAGGAAGTTAATAGGAAGAATGGTTCTCCCCTAGTCAGTCTTGAGTACTCGATTGGTTGGGATCCGTTGGCTGAGGGCCGGCGTTATGGTGGAGTTTCCCAAGAGATTCTGCAGAGATACAGATTCAATTTGGAAGAGGTGGAGTCAGCTACACAGTACTTTGCTGATAAGAATCTATTGGCTAAGAGCAACTTTTCAACTACATATAGAGGGTCTCTAAGAGATGGATCACTTGTTGCTGTTACGAGAATTGCCAAAATTAGCTGCAAGTCAGAAGAAGCTGAGTTTTTAAGAGGACTAAACATTTTGACGTCTCTGAGACATGATAATTTAGTTAGGCTGAGAGGTTTCTGTTGCTCTAAAAGCCGGGGAGAATGTTTTCTCGTTTATGATTTTGTGCCAAGAGGAAACTTGTTGCACTACCTAGATTTGAAGGAGGACGAAGCTCGTGCTCTTGAATGGTCCACGAGGGTATCTATCATTAGTGGCACTGCAAAAGGTCAGTTTTTGAATCAACTCTATCTTATAAGATCTTAAGTACCGTAATTTGACATAATATTACTTTTTCTGAGCTTACTGTATCAACAATTCAATAACGATTTTTTTATCTATTTGTTATCTTCTTGAGCAGGCGTTGAGTATTTGCATGGGTGCAAGGTGAATAAGCCAGCTCTAGTACATCAGAATATCTGTGCTGAAAACGTGCTCCTTGACCAGCGATTCAAACCATTGCTTTCAAATTCAGGCCTGCATAAGCTCCTCACAAATGATACCGTCTTTTCAGCACTCAAGGCAAGTGCTGCCATGGGATATTTAGCTCCAGAGTACTCCACTACAGGCCGATTTACTGAGAGGAGTGATATTTATGCCTTTGGAGTGCTCATTTTCCAAATTCTATCTGGCAAGAGAAAATTCACCAGTTCAATGCGTGCTACTGCTGAATCGTCCAAATTCCACGACTTGATGGACGTGAATCTCCGTGGAAGGTTCTCTGAGTCTGAAGCAACAAAACTAGCGAAAATCGCTTTGTTATGTACACATGAATGTCCAGAGGAGAGACCAACTATGGAAACAATCGTACGAGAAATTGGTAATTTAGCTAGTCCCTCCTAATGCTAATGATCTTCTTCCATCAACTATTGCCTGTGGCAAATTTTCAATCCTCCTAACTTATTAGCTGGAGATAGATTCGTACTAACTTCTCACGAGTATTGGAGCTTCAAATATTTAGTCAGTCTGAGAACTTCTTCGACTGGGGACTTGACCATTTTGTGAATGTTTGTATCTCGTATGCCATTTAACCTTAGGATTTCTCATGTTGGAGGATTTTCCTCTGTTTATCTCATGGATTCTAATTAATCTGTTCGTAAAAAGATGAATGTTATTCCATTTACCTAGGATCATTGCTTCGTTTTCGTTTTGTACCTTGACTTTCATATTATTAATTCTACAATGATTGCTGCTTAAAACATTTTGAAGAAGCTTGAGGCATATTTTGTCCCAACAGAGAGATGTGCTAGAATTGATCAGTGATGGTGGGAGATGTTCTCCTACTACTTTCGGATTTTACGATTAAAAATCTAAGAAGATCCTCACAAAATACTCATGGACACTGCAAAAGCCATTCTCTTTGCCTTTTGTATGATAGGTGGTTGAGGAGGTAGCATTTTGTATCAGTTTTGTCTATAGGAGATTCATCTTCGTAATAAGAATGTCAGAAAAAATTGTCATTTAAGGTTAATCAAAACTTCCCCTCATATACATATTTTGTTCTTTGTTAGTTCAATTCTACATCAAGTAACTATTTACAATTCCAGTCTACTAAAAGACTACCTTATCTAATACAATATATCGCGATTTAGGCTTCAACCACTCTCCTTCGAGGAGATTTTACTCTGTATACATGTTCTTCCCCTGTACATTTATCTACTTTAACAATCCAGTGTCCGCGATCAGTATCCACTTTCATCTTTGCAGCTATTCTGGTCAGCAGCAGCCCTTCTCCTATAGGCAACAATTGTGTCCTCAAAGGGCTGCTCTTCCATGACTCCTTGCAGAAAGCATTGTACCCCAAAACAATGGTACTTTTATTCCTTCTGCTCTTTCGCAATGATCCTAGAATCTCTTCATGATTCTGAATGTTACAATCCACAGATATGAAGTCAGCATCTTTGTAGTAATTTGGCAGCAGCATCTCTAGAGTTTGAGAGTTAGCGACAACAAACTCAAGGTGACTAGAATTCATGCCTAGAGCCATTTTGGAGAGATGTAATTCTTCTATGCCCCGGAGGATGCAGATCACTCGTCCTCTGGTTTGTTGAGCTGCAGCCACCAGGGCAAGGGTGGTTGAGTCTGCAACATTGGCACAAGCAACCACCATGATTTGTGCATTGTTTCCTGCTGCAAGCGCTGAAATGAACTCTGCCCCATTTGGCTCATTAGGTCTCTTTCCCTGAATTTTAATCAAATGAACACAATTTTAGCAAATAAATTCAATCAGGAAAACAAATCATTTCTAAAGGAACTCTGTAACATATACAGTCAGATCTCTGTATAACAGTGTTTCACTATAAGAATCATATTATCTGCGAAATCATTCTCTTTGACACATTTCTATATCGTGACAAAGAATACTGATATAGAGAGGTTTGACTCGATTTCATCACACTACTTACCATGTTCATGGTTTTGAGAAAGGCTTTGGTGGCATTTTCAGCAGACCAACAACTCATTTTTCTTGATTTTTCTTTATGAATTCTTGAAAGAAGTAGAGAGCTAGAGATGTAATCAACTTATTTATATACAGGACAGACACAACCTAATTAGTGTGTCCATGTGGAATTGATTTGGTAAAAATTCTCAACTTGGTCTTACCTAAAATAAAATATGAAAAATTATTACAAAATGGATACCTTTTAATTTATTTATTATTCTTGAAATTCTTGATCCAGAAATGGAAGATTATAATTTGGGTAAAATAGTGCTACTAGGTCTCAAAATTGAATTATTATTACTATTTAATTTGGATGTATATTTTGAGTCACAAGTTGTTGGGCATAAAGTAACGTGAAGGCCATGTTATCAATGACCTAAGGCGACCTTCCTGGAGACTGAAAAAATTGATAAAATAATTGATGACGAGGAGTCCATTAAGCTCTTTAATGTGGATAGAGTTGAAACTTAGGGTCTCGTTTGCGAGTGTATTAGAAAAAATAATGCAATATTTACTTTGCGTATTATTAGTATGTTGTTTGACACACCTAGTCCAGATATATTCTATTTGGTATTAAGATATTGTATAACTAGCTAATACATGAAAATCCTGCTAATGCATGCATTAGTATTGTTAAAGACATAATTACCTCTCAAAACCTTTTCCACATCCTTTCCATGATATGTATGGAAGATATTTTTGTGAACAAATATTTTTATATACAAAATCAAATACTACATATGAAACAATTTTGACATAACTAATGCCTGCGTTATTAATATCAACATTACTAATATATCATATTCAATACTATTTTTATACACCCTATCAAATGACCTTTTACTTCATTAAACAGTATTAGCATGTTTTAAGGTACAAACAGTGTGCTAATTAATATGCTTAAACCAAAACCAGGTTCTCCTTTGTATTAACAGCTGTCTTTTGAGAAGATTAAAAAAATCAAGACTATTAGGTTGCTGGGATTGTAATACTACTAGTTTGCTATGTCTTGTATATGTGGTTTCCTTTTTTTGTTTTTTCTGAAAAATTATAAACAAGTGTTTATCATGGAAAATTCACGTGTTGGGCTTAAAATAAAAAAACAAAAAATTAGGAGTCACTTTGGGTTTAGCTGATTTAGAATAGCTAATAAACATTTAATGTGTTTTTTTTTCTCTCAAAGTGATTTGTTAAATAAGCAATTTATTTGAGATTTAAAAATAAATAAATAAAAGGGGTTAAAATGGTAAAATATTTGATCAAAACGAAAAGCTTTTGTAAGTTGGAAATGTAAGTTATGAGGTGATCAATTTATGATTTTAGTGATTTTGTTTGTAAGCACTTAGCATTAGGGGTGGGGTGAAGTGCACAAATATTAATTTTTGGAGTTGCCATTTAGCTAATGCCTATTGTGCAATTCTTTTTTTTTAATACAAGTTTTCTCGTTTTTGGAAATAATTCAAACATACACTATTAAGATTTGAGGTTGATAATTCGTGTTTGATATATATGTAAAAATTGCCTCAAGTCTTCAACATGTGAGCCTAAATTTATTTTACCGAAAAAGTTTTTTATTTTTCAAATTTCAATAATTCAACCTCCAAATCTATTTCAAAGAAGCTCAAATTTAAAACATTCATATATTATAAAGAACAAACTATAACTATTAATTTGTCAAAATAACAACAATTTAATGAACCCATTTAACGCACAAGTTAAATTTGACTAAAGTTTCAAGCATGTGAACTTTATTGCCAACAAAATAATAATTTTATTTTTTGAATTTTAACATCCAAATCTACAAAAACATAATTTGAACATAAATTACATTTATCATAAAAGACAATCCTCAATCATCAAATTATCAAATAATTAACAACATATTTAACAAACACATTTATGACTTAATTTTTCATATATTTTTGTGCTTAGACATACATGACTGAAATACATGTTAAAAGACAAAAACTTCAGGCCTGTGCAATTGAAATTTCAAAGAACAACTCTAGAATGAAACAATATTAGAGTGATTCTAGGAAAAAGAGGGCCATAAAAGAGAGATGATTATTTGATTCTTAGCAAACAAAAAAGAAGTGAGTCATCCAGACTATATAGTGTGAGAGAGAGCCATAAAAGAATTGCTAGAGTGTGAGTGAAAGAAAGATTAAGCACAAAGAAGTATTAGACCAAAGTTAATTTTTACTTTGCAATAATACAATTCCAACCGTAAGCAATCAACTATGTAAAGACTAGCAATCTCGTTAGTCACGAATCACGATTGACATAATTCCCCCCCTCTTTGGTCCCAATTTGTTATGGCCAGTACCCCACCACTCCTGACAATCTACCAGGCTAGACTAGTATTCGAATCGCTGCTTCAAGTATTGATCGATCTAGTCTGATACCAATTGTTATCATCTGAATATGAGTGTTCAGACTAAAAGACTAACCTATTAGGTATAAAAGAGCTCATTTAATCTACAAATTCACTAGTATTTCTCTTTTTAATAAAAACAATCTTCACACAAATCACAATAATACTCGTTCCGCACAAAATAACCACATAGGTTTTATTTTTCACAAGAGACAACTTTCACACTTGAATATATGACTTTCTGATCATACAACAACTCTTGCTATTACGCAAAAGCTACCCTTCAGTAAACCACATAGATAAGCTAGGGAAAATTAATATTAACTTTGTATGAATCTAATTGCGCAAATTCTTTACTTTCAACGCCACATCGTGTCGGATTCTCCAAAAATACACTATTTTTGGTGAATCCAACACGCACCCCTTGACTCTTTGAATATGAAATGACAATTTAGCATAAGAATAGCCGGTAGTTCAGAAGCAGAACAAGTCAGAGTTTGTATTGCCTGTGGATATGGAAGCATAGATGTAGATCCAATCAAGTTGAGAACTTGTTGTCTTAACAGAGAAACAACGTGCATAAATTCTGTGTCCCCTGGTCTTTACAGGCCAGGACCCATTATATATTATCTTCTGATTCTGCACTTGTAGTAATGCAAAAAACAGAATTTAACTATTTCTTCCCAATAGGCCACAAAAAGACACTCTTGGAACTTTCTTTTTTATTCTAGTTTATATGATATAAAATTAAAAAAAAATGGAAATGGCAGAAGAGAGATTTGAGTCAATAAGTTTAATATTTTGTAATATGATTATGCAAGCTGTGACCTAAATATTAGGATGTTGTATTGGAAGTGTTAACTTAATGGTGGACATATTTGCACCAACTTGCCGTGTCCTTAATGTGGAGAAATCATATTAGCATTCTTTCATTAAGCTAAGCTAGCTCAAAAATAGTTATAACTTATAACATGTTCTGATATTATTTGTTTTTGGTTAAGTTCTTCATACTAAAAAAAAGTATTTCTCCACTTTATATATAATTTTTCAATTTGTTGGCACAACCAACAATCTCCCCCTTCGAACTAAGTTTCATGTGGTCCATCACCACAATCTATAGGGCAGAGGCCGACCTAGAGTATGAGTGTGACGAGAGCACCACCACCTTTAGTACACCAATTAAAGTAAAGAATTAAGCAAACACCATAACAAATATGAACGGGTGTAGCTGAGACTCGAACTTCGATCTCACATTCACGCTCAAGGCCTAAGGGGCATGACGACCAGATGCCCCAATCTAGTATATATAGTTTTTTCCATAATTAACAGGTGTTCGTGCATCTTCTTCTAATAGAATAGGTCTGCCCCTATCTATGGGTCTCTCCTCGAACTAAGTACTTAGTGGAGCATTATTATGATCCACTCGTATATTTACAAGATTCATTAAGTGTCATCCACATGATCGACTATTTATGGCCATCAAAGCCCATAACTTCTTCTTGTGCGAGTGTGTCTCTAACCTATCCTTGACATATTGAAGGTAGTAAACCGAGCAACACCCAATTGACAATTGCTTCTCCATAGCATACTCATCTCGTTGAATCATTAGCTTTGATATCCGCTATTTGATTAAATCAGCCTAAAAATACTCTTAATATGATGCGATACTATTCACCTTGGGCAAAACCCATATTGGTTTCCCAAAATACCTCACATCAATAAAAAATAATATTCATATAGCTTATATGTTGTTTCAATTACCCGTGAGAAACTTTATTCTCACATCCAGCCTCTCTAATATACCCTAATAGATACTACCTACTCCCTCCGATCCATTTTAATTAGTTGTCATGTTTACCTTTTGCATACTCGTTAAGAAAACATTTGCTAAAGTGCTGAGTTGACTAAACTATCCTTATTTATCCTTGGGATAAGGATCTGAAAAATATTTCAATTTTGGGCGAATTTGCTGTTACGATACCAAACTTTATGGAGGACCTTTTACCCCCTGAACTATTTAATAGTGTATTTTTTACCCCTTAAACTATTTAATAATATACTTTAAAGGTATATATGTGCCCACGTGGACACATTACTATTTATAATTATGCAATATTTTTTATGTCTACGTGGGCACATATATATGTTTAAAATACGGTATTAAATAGTCTAGGGGTAATAGGTCCTTATGAAAGTTTGGTATCGTAACAACAAATTCAGCCAAAGTTGAGATATTTTTCAGACCCTTATCCCATTTGATCTCAATTTAACTCTTCCTTTCACTATTTTAATCTCTTTCCACATTTTATTAGAGAAATGATAAAAGTTAGAAAAAATTATTTTCTATCTTGATTGTATTATTATCAATTATTTTAGTAACCATAACCAACAAATTTAAGTAAAGACTAGCTATTATGTTGCCACAAGCACACGTGTGTGTAGCGCTGTTATTCATGTGGATGAGATGCAGATCATAAGCATCTTTTCACGATCCTCTTTATAATTAGCTCAAATAAATTCAGTCAACATTATCGATCTACTTCATACTTTAGAATTTAGATTATTGATTTGGTATTTGCCCACCATATTAGACTTGTAACCCCTATGATTAAGAGAAAAAAAAGAAGTAGAACGTGTACGTAGTTGTTGAAAGCTGGCTGATTCAATTTGAAATGTCATAATACATAAATATGCCATTTAACTTGGCATTATTTCACCTTCATGCCCTCCAGCTACGGGTATGTACACGTAGACACTTAAACTTGTATAAAGTTGAACAAGTAGACTCATGAGTCCTATGTGGCATAATACATGATGGACACCACGTTCATGTAGGACACAAATTTCCATATAGGATGCCACGTTCATGTAGGACATATGTGTCTATTTGTTCAATTTTATACAAGTTTAAGTGTTTACTTGTGCACGTCCAAAGTTGGAGGGCATGAATACGAAATGAAGCCAAGTTAAATGACATGTTCCTTTATGTATTATACCATCTAAAATCCATACACATATTGAGGGAAAAGACTTACCCATTCACGTATACTGTTTACACAAAATCATATAAATTTACCATGATTAGGTAATCATATATAAAACATATTCATTAATTTGACGTGAACATTGAGTAATTCTCAAGGTTATAATGAAGCACTGTACCTTGTAGAGAATGTTAATTACCATATGCTACATCTCAAATTATGGCAACAGAAATATTGAATGAAGAATTGCATTATGTAAAATGACAAAGTATATACTAAATTACTAATCAATAGGCTTAATTAATCAATATTGCAGCTATATACAGTTCAAAATCATGGTGGAAAAATATTTTTCCCCTAATTAATCAACACTATTAATCAATCTATTAAATAAAGTTTACAAAATAGAGAGCCTTAGGCTTCAACTGGTTTTCCCCTGATTCTGAAAACATGTTCTTCTCCTGTGCATTTATCTACTTTAACAATCCATTTACCTTTCTTCCCTGAAACTCCCAAATTTCCTCCTTTTTTCGCCGTTTTATTACTCGTCACTAACAATCCTTTTCCTATAGGAAGCAAATGAGCATTGAAGCTCTGGCACCTCCACGAATCCATACAAAGCGCGTTGTATCCCAAAACACTCACATTCTCTCCCATCATTCGCGCTCTTTGAAGGATGCTTTCGCAGTTGTTGAGGTTACAGTCAATGAGAACAAAATCCGCTTCTCTATAGTCACTCATTAGTAATGTGTTGACATCTCCAGTGACAAACTCAACATATCTCGAGTTGTGCCCTAGAGATTCAATTGATTGGATCAGC
Source organism: Solanum pinnatisectum (assembly GCA_035578085.1). Lineage (NCBI taxonomy): Eukaryota > Viridiplantae > Streptophyta > Magnoliopsida > Solanales > Solanaceae > Solanum > Solanum pinnatisectum. Next base: position 36,204,929 of record CM069078.1, read on the forward strand.
TGACAAGCTGATCCAATGATACAGATGACTCGGCCACCTGTCTGGTGGGCTGCAACCACCAGAGCTAACACGGTGGCCGAGTCAGCTGCACCTGCACATGCAACAACCATAAGTTGTGCATTGTTGCCTGCTGCTAGTGCTGAAATGAACTCTGCCATCTCTGGCTCCTTTGCACTTTTTCCCTGAAAAAATTACAAATTTAATATAAGATTAGAAAATGTACAACATTATAAATTGGAAATTGAAGGTAGAAAAGATGTAAGCAAATTGATGCTAACCATTTTAATTGCTCTAAGATAGGCTTTGGTAGCATTTTCAGCTGACCAGCAGGCCATTTTTCTTACTATACTTATTTTTGCCTTTGAAATTTGATTGTGACTCTTGAGTGCCCTGGATAATGGATATGTATTTTTAGCTATATATATAGCATAAATGATAGGGAAGTAGTTATGGGCAAAGAGGTACATAGGGGTCCAATTGTCCAATCAATGTAGCAATGTCCTAATATGTAGGTAAAACTAGATAAAATAAGCATTCTTTTTTACTACTTCCTCTGTCCAACAATCGTTGTCAACTATTAACTTGACACAAGAATTAAGAAGCAGAAAATAATAGAAATAACTTTACCAAATCACTCTTATTAAATATAAGTCATCTAAACATGAATAATATTTAATAGCAAAGGTATAATAAACACAACATGGTAAATTATTCATTGATTTTATAAACTAGACAAGTATTGTTGGACATCCCAAAATAGTATAGTGGACAAGTAAAGATGAACGGAGAGAGTATTAATTAATTAAAGCATTTAACTTTCATATACACATAAACAATATAACCCTTCTTGGTGGAGGGTTAGGCTAGACCCCTAGAACATAGCAAAATACATATACGATAGGAATATGAAGCCTAACCTCTTCGAAAGAGACGTAGGAGTTGGACTGTTATAACTTCTAAGAGATATATGAGATACGAGATATGAGGTCTTTTTAGATTTTACCTTGCCACAATTAGCTCCACAAAATTTACAAATTATCAGCAATATATATATATAAAGACCAATTCACGAGGCTTTATTTCTTCCTAATCCTAAGGTTAGGGATCTTCCTATAATTTATCCATTTGAATAAAACCTCTCACTTGTCTAATTGGGAGACTATATCAAGGGAGGTCTAATTAATCTTCTCATGCCGGTAATTTATCAAATAATTACTATTATTTAGGAGATCTGATAGCGTAAAAATTATTTGATATTGGAGAGTATTTGGCCACTCTTATTTTATTTTTCGATTACACCGTGCGTTGCATTAATATATAAAACGATTGGCATTACCAAAATATTCGATTAATTAGCTAGCTGTAGTGTTGTACATGAGGGAGACAAACGAAAATTTATTATAATGTGTAAGTAGGATTATATTATCGAAGCAATTTATATATAAATCAATTAGTCTCTCATAGAGACAAAATTGATGAGGTTCATGTTAGACCTGACACCCATCCAACAAACTTGTTGTATTTTTCAAGATTCTAGTTTTTTTGAATAATTATTATATGAATTATTAATCATTAATAAAATATTATATGTATATAATTGATCTTGTCCGGCCTTGGTCCTTTTAGAGTACGTACGGTTCAATTCAAAATCCTTCAAGAAATAATGCATTTAGTCATGATTTGGTTGTTAGCTTAAATATCTTAGAAATTGGTTGTTGTGTTTGATTTCTCTTAAAAATAATTAATTAGTGGAATTTAATTACTACAGAAAAATTAAGCCATGTTTCCCAAGAGCATCTATAAACACAATGTTGGATTGTGTTTCTTGTTTCACGAAGGAAAATATTTTTCATGAAAAAATAACTTTCTTTTTTTCAGTAATATGGAAAGTAGTCAAAATGAATGAACACGTTCAATTCAATAAAAACAGATTTCTTTTGTCACCATGTTACGAAAATAATTGACATAATAAAACCAAAGATAAACTGCATGGAGGTTCATGCATTGAACACACTATATATTATATAACTATATATACAAACGCTGAAAACAAAGCAAGGAATAGTCCAATTAAGTATTTGTGAGGGACCAGTTTGTTACAATTCTTATAATTTTAAGCATATCTTAGCCTTGTGGCGGTGAAGCCACTACTCACTCACGTATAATATATCCTCGTTCCTAGTTTTTCTTTTCTTTTAATAAATGGTACGTGCTGTTTGAGTCATCTTGTGCAAACTTCAACAATTCCATCAAGTAATTATCATCTCTCATCAGCATATGTATCGTATAATTGATAAGAAACATACTTTGAACCCTAACTCAACTCTATAAACCAGCTTCATGAGGTGAAGATTTCTCGATCAGACCATATAAGGAAATCAAGTCCGCATCCTACAACTAATGCATGTGAGAAATTTAACATGCCCACACACTTATATGTTTTCCAATTGGAGCATGAACAACATAATGGGAAGCCCAATTATATATGGTAAATCAAGAATCAGGTTCATGAATTTAACTCGGGTATATATATATATATATATATATATATATATATATATAAGAACATTTGACTTTAGATTTAACTCAATCCTATGTACAGTAACTCATGAGACGAGATTTGTCCAAAGCCACCTATAAAATGGGCCAAGTCTAAATCCCACAATTGATGTAGGACAACTTAAGCAGATATAAAAGGAATATATTTCCAAAAGAATATTGAATAGATTATATTGGAAGAATGAGGAAGATAAGTTTGAAGAAATATGGACAAGTTATGGGTCTAAATTTTTTTTTTAAATAAGTGGTAGAAAGAGTAGTTGTAATAAAAGGGACATGTGCATGGGCTTGGGAAGTTGGACCAGTAGATATATATATATTGCTTCATAAAAGGTAACTTTGATATGATGTCTCTGCTGCATTTGCCATTACCATGCCAGGCTGCTGCAATGCATCTATATATCTTTCTGATAAGGGGGCTCCCTCTTCACATTTGGCTTCATGCATGCATCTTTCCATGTGGAACCATGCAACTATATCTATTGTTGTAAATGTAATTAAAGAATTTTCATGTGATCATATTGACTCCATTATATGAGAAATGCTCCATCCTCAACTTATTAATACTCTCCCGATTCACTTTTACGTGTCTACTTTGAATTATGTATGCACGTTTCTTAAGAAACAATGATTAATATATGATGAGTATTTTACGGATTGATGTATTGTTTCAGGTCTTAAAATATGATTTGGGAAATAAGTAATTAATGTCGAGGGTAAAACAGAAAAAAATAACTATTATCTTTTCTTGATATGTTAAAAGTCACAAGTAAAAATAAAATTTTATTTTTAGAATACAAGATAAGCTGAAGTGAATAGAGGGAGTATCTTAATGTGAAGTTTAAGAATATACTCCTAGGAAGTATTTTTGAATCTTGTAGTTTTAAACATGTCAAGTGAGATGTTCACATTGTGGTTATTTTAACTATTAAAAAGAAAAATAAAGCAAATAATTTTAAATAGGGTAAATGTTAAGGTACATATCATGAACTAAATGGAATCCTTTTGAAGATGTGTCTCCATTATGATTATTATTTTATTTGATTTTCTCATCCAAGAAGGGAAATAGAAAAAATAATAATCAAACGATCAAAATAAATAATTCTGTATTTATAAAGAGTAACAAAAGATGTATCCAAATGTAAATAAAATAAAGAGTAACAATCATTTAGTCATGACAAGAACTAAAACAAATTAGGAATAAATTAAATACCATTTAATGCGGGGAGGGGAAATAGTAAGTATAATTCCATTTTCTATAAAAAAAAAAAAAAATTATAAAAAGTATAATAATGGTGTATTAATTATGAATTATAATGGGAGTGAAGTAAAAAGGTGTTGAGGGAGCTACTAATTATCTATTTTGTTGGCCAAATTAAACTAAGCACTTAATTTGTACTAGTTGTTTTCTTTGGATCACTAGTTTGTGAGTTCGTAAAGATTGTCTCAAACTCATAATATTTTCCAAATTCAATAAAAATAATAATCATAAATATATTTTTGATACCTTAAGTAAATTATTGTTAATTTGTTTTTCGAAACATAATCTAAACATACAATTTTATAATTTTAATCCATAAGCATTTAGCAAAACTTAAATTTTCAAGAGCTAAACTAAATGTCAATTCAAATTATAGTATCACTTACATTTTTATTTAAATGTAAAAAGTGGAAACAAAAGAAAAGAGGAAAAAAAGAAACACACATTAACAAAGTGATTGAAATAGGGAAAATTTAAGAAATATACAATTATTTAGCTTATATTGTTAAAATATAGCCCAAAACTTACATTACAAAATTTTAGGGCAAAACACAATATGTATACTACATTATAAATTCGGTATGCAACAACATACAAAACTTTCATTATTGTTTTTTTACAAAAATGTTTTAAAACGTGATATACAATATTATACACCTAATATACAATATTACACAAAATTAAAGAGGTATTTATTGTCATGATTCGAGTCTACATCCTAGATGTGGCCGGCACTTGGAACCATTGTCGGTCCGAGTGAATCTTGACCTGACATACTGTAAGGCCTCATTTGTTTTCATTAAGATTAAAACGTCTGAATTTGAATGAATATATGAATGATTAAGATATTGTCTCTACATCTGAATACTAAATGATTAAGACCGTTTGCAGAGGCGAATCCAGGATTTTAAGAAAACGGGTGCACCATTGCTTTAAAGATAAGATCAAAAAATTTATAATAACAATAACTAAGCGAGCAATACATAAAAATTAATTTAGTTTTTTTTTTTTAATGAAAAACGTGTGTTTAGTTAGTAAAAATAAATTGAAGCAAATTGGGGTTGCCTGGATTAAATGACATACTGTAAGACCTCATTTATTTTCATTAAGATTAAAACGTCTGAATTTGAATGAATATCTGAATGAATAAGATATTGTCTCTACATCTGAACACTACATGATTAAGACCGTTTGTTTTTCAATATCTGCATATGCATAATTTATTTATTTTTAAATATCATAAATATATAATTTAAATAAAAATACAATTAACCGTGTAATATATTTGAGAAGAGTAGGAATTTTGTAACTACCTAATGAAAAGTACAAATTCTAGACCACCTAGCAAACCATCTCAGTTCTTTGCAAGAAAGATCATAACATCTCAGTTCTTCACAAGAAAGAGCATATCCACAGAGTGTAATTAATACATAAGATAACTCATGTATATTCAGAAATTTCAGTCATTTTTAGAGTTATATCCGCATAGTGTAATTAATACATAAGATAACTCAGATGTATCCAAAAATTTCAGTCATTTTCAAAATTTGTAACTCAAAAACAACTCTTAATGGTAGAATATCTACTCTCAATACTCTTCTTTCTCTTTATTTTTTCACAGGTATTTCAACGTTTTATTTTCCCTTTTGATAAAATTAGATTAGTTAGTGTACACTGTTCATTCACAGAATTAGTTAGTTATTGTTGTTACTGTTCATTCACAGAGTTAGTTAGTTAGTTAGGAATCACAAGTTTACAATTTCAGCATAGATAGTTGGTTGAGTTTGTTAGAAGTGTCCAACTTTATCAATGTGTATATATACACATACATTGTATTAATTACTGTTTAGTTTTTCACATTCTCAATAATATCTTTTCTCTTCCTCTCTGATTGTTGGTGAAAGCTCAACCTCCATTAATGGAGGAAGGTTATTGTTTCTCAGCTTATACTGCTGGTTTTATCATGGTATCAGAGCAAGGAGATTCCTTCTCCTCTCTCTCGTCATGAGTGCTGTATTGAGTTTGATTTGCCCTCATTCCTATTGTCATCTTCTTCTCCCTATTTTTCTCTGGAAGATCTCACTATCGTTCCTCTGTTTTTGATTCGAGTTTACTCATTGTGAGTTCATCTTCACAATTCGTCTGTAATTACATTATTTTTCACAATCACCTTCATCTTCTTCTATGGGTGACGTTCCAGCTGATGCGACTACTACCAACACTTCAACTTGATTAGATTTCAATAGCCCTTTCTATCTGCATCCTTAAAAAAATGTAGGTTCTACTTTACTTCCTGTTGTTTTTGATGGAACTAGCTACAAGTCATGGAGACGAGCAATTCTTAGGGCTTTATCTGTTAAGAGTAAAATTGGATTCATCAATGGAAAAATCGTGAAACCAGATCCTACAGATCCAACCTTCATACAGTGGGAAATATGTTATAATATGGTGACCTCTTGGATCCTAAATTCTCTCTCACCATATCTGCGAGATAGCTTGCAATACATTAACAATGCCAAGGAGCTTTGGGAGGAATTGAAGGATAGATATGACCAAACTAATGGTTGCAAACTCTATCAACTAGAGAAAGAGATAAATGACCTTGTGCAAGGAACTTTGGAAGTCATTGGTTACTATACTAAGATGAAGAAACTGTGGTAGGAAATGAACACTCTTGATGTCAATTCTCAATGCACTTATGTGTGTATTTGTGGTCGAAAAACCAAGATGCATAAGGCTGAGCAAGATATAAGACTTATACATTTTTTAATGGGCCTAAATGAGATGTATACTACTATACGTGGGAACATCCTCATGATGTCTAATTTGCCAACTATGGCACAAACATTTGCCATTTTGTCATAGGGGGAAAGGTAGAGGGAAATGAAGCCCCTCAATCACATGGCTTTGGAATCCACATCACTAAATGCCTCTGTGTCACCCTAACACAATGCAGGACCCAAAGTTTCAATACAAACTACAATTCTTATAGAGGAGGTGCAGGCAGTTCCAATACCAACATTTTTAGGGGAGCACTGGCAATAGGTCAAACTCGTTCTGTGAATACTGCAAAAGAACTAGGCATAACAAAGACAGGTGCTACAAGCTCCATGGTTATCCAGCCAACACAAGAACCCCAAGTGGAAGAGGCTCAGTATTTGCAGCAAATGTGTATACTTCTGAGGATGATAGAAGTCAGTGTGAGGAAACTCCTAAGCAGGGAAGGCAAATGCCATTGAATATGTCCGAAAGCCAGTATGAACAACTACTCAATCTACTTAGGGCTCTGTAGGTTGAAATTGGAACTGATTGCTCAGGAAATATGTCAAGTGCAGTTGCAAACCTAGCAGGTATACTTGCTTGCTATTCTTCTATTACCGAGATATGTGATTTGTCATGTAAATGTGATAGATTGAATGCTGGTTCTTGGATCATAGATTCAGGAGCATCTCACCACATGACCTACACAAAAGACACTCTCACAAACCTTAAAACACTGCCTTATCCTTTCTTAATCACCTTACCAAATGGATACAAAGTTAAAGTGACTGAAATTGGTGATGTTTGTTTGAATTCAACACCGACTCTGTACAAAGTATTGTTTATACCTAGCTTCAAGTTCAATTTATATTAGTTCATTACTTAGTTGTTTAACTCAAAGGAATAGTTAGCTTTAACAGTTTTTCTTGCTTATTGCAGAGAAGAGCCCTCTGGTACTTGGTAAGGCAAGGAATGGTCTGTATTTTTTTGTCAAAAGTGTCACAACTGTCCACCTACAAATGGTAATGCTGTTTCTCATAACATATGTCAACCTGTTTCTCTTTTTAACTACTGCAAGAAAGTTTTAGTTGGAAATGAATGCCAAGCTTCACCAAATGTAAGATACTCTCATGAAATCAATAAAAAAGCTTGTTCTATTGATCCTGTTTCATGTTCTGCTGTTAATTCTTTCCTTGATATTAATCTTACTCACAGTCATGACACTGAATTCTTATGGCATGCTAGATTAGGACATGTTCCCTTTGTAAAAATGAGGAGTATATCTACCATTCCCCTAAAATTTTCCAACAAACAACCTTTTATTTGTACAATATGTCCTATGGCTAGACAAACTAGAATGCCATTCCCAGAGAGTACAACTGCAACCAGTTCAATGTTTGAGCTGTTTCATATTGACTTATGGGGACCGTACCATGTACCAACACATGATGGCTATCACTACTTTTTAACCATGGTGGATGATTACAATAGATCAACCTGGACACAACTTCTTAAGTGCAAAAGCAATGCACTTCAGACTATAAAAGCTTTCATATCCCTCATAGAAAATAAGTTTCATACCAAATTAAAAACCATCAGATTAGATAATGGTCTGGAATTCACAAGCACTGAGGCAACCTGTTTCTTTCAAGAAAAAAGCATAGTACACCAAAAATCATGTCCTTACACACCACAACAAAATGGTGTGGTGGAAAGGAAATATAAATACATTCTTGAAACAGTAAGGGCATTTCTGTTTCAGTCAAAACTACCCATGAAATATTAAGGGGAATGTGTCATAACTGCCACCTTTCTGATCAATAGTTTGCCTACAAAACTCATACAAAACAAATTCCCATATGAACTGTTATATCAAAAGAAACCAACCTGCTACCACCTTAGAAATTTTAGATGCCTTTGCTTTCCAGCTACCTTGAAAATCCATAAGGAAAAATTTGAACCAAGAACAACACTCCACATTTTCATTAGATATCCTTTTAATACAAAAGGTTACAAGGTCTTAGATCTGGCTACCAAGAGAATTCATGTGTCCAGAGATGTTCTTTTTCATGAAACTATTTTTCCTTTTGTTATTATTCCTGTTGGTTCTAGTTTTAATTATGTCTTGCAGTTCCTTGGACATCATTCTGATATGTTACCTTGCATGTCTAGTAAAACAAATAACTTTGTTGATGATGAAATGTTAAATTCTCACATATTGGTCGAAGTCACTAGTGATCATATTCCCATAACTGATAATGGATATGTCACTGAACCTACAGTCCCTATACCTCCTGCTGGACCTACTATTTCTGCCCTTGGTGATGCTCCTTTTGCACCTAGAAGAACAACTAGGTCCCTTCACCTCCAAGCTACTTGAAAGATTACACCTGCTCATTACCCAACCTACATCCTTCTCCACACATAACTGATGTTTCTGATCCACAACACTCACTCACACCATTCATATCTCATACTGATCATGTATGTTTCACTACACTGTGTCCTGATAGCCAACAGTTGATCCATAATATTTCACATGATATTGAACCTTCCTCTTATTAATAGGCAATTTTGAATCCTGCTTGGCAAGTGGCAATGACACATGAATTTGATGCCTTGTATGCAAATGATACTTGGGAGCTAGTTAACTTGCTTAAAGGAAAGAATGTTATTGGGCGTAAATGAGTGTACAAGATTAAACACAAGACAGATGGCAGTAAGAAAGGTTCAAGGCTAGACTAGTGATGAAGGGGTACACTCAACAAGCTGGAATAGATTACAATGAAACATTCTCACCTGTTGTAACATCTCGCAATTTGATATAAATAGGAAGAAGCCAATAATTGGAAATAGTCATTTTTTTTGGAAAGAAGGAAAAATCTGGAAATTTGTGTAAGTTAAGAAAAGTGAGCTTTGCTCAACTTCAAACGGCTATAACTTCTAGCTCAGGATGAGTTATGAACACTTCAAGATATGGTAGGAAATTTCTTGGAATTATCTTTCCAATGCCACTGAGTTTGCACGATTCCGAGTTTGTATGAGTGAGTTATATCCTTTGGAAGCTGGGCTGTTGGACTAAAGAAATGTCCAATTCGAATTTTGGAAGGGTATTTTAGTCTTTTTCTTATCCAATTAATTAAATTCGTTTTAGTGAATTAATTAAGGGTATAAACTGAACTTGTTCAGTTTACGCTTTTGGAAAAGAGTTAGGGTTTTAGAAAAGAGGAAAGAAGAGGAGAAAAGAGAAGGAGGTGCAAGGAAATCATCAAGTTCGTCGAGTTTTAGCTTGTGGATTTCGTCGGGGGTGATCCCTACAAGGTATGTAAGATCACATAGTGTTGGGTTAGTTCACCCACGCGCCAAGCATGTTTAATTCAGCGTATTTTCGTCCTAAAAAGTTTCAGAATTTGATGTTCTTGATAGTTGTTCTTGAATTGATTTCGTTCTTGAATATGAGTTGAGATTAAGGAGTTTCTTGATATTAAAGTGTTGATTCCTTGAGTTGTATGAGTTATATTTTGTGTATATACCTTGGGTATCTGATTCTAAAGTGAATTTGAGAAAAAAAAATCAATTAAAATCGATTTAAGATAAAAAAATGAGACCAAAAGTTTGTCAATTTTTGCCTAAGGAACAGGTGGCGCGACGCGCCCCTATAGCGCCAGGAAGGCTGGGGCAGTGCGCCAGCAGTGAGCCCCAGTAAGTTGGGGTTGGCGTGGGGCGCTTGGGATGTGCCCAAATCGTCGTTTTTCACCAGTTTTTGTCATTTTACCTATTTAAGTCCTTCTAAAGTGTACTAACACTTTCCATTGATTCTAACTACTCCAAATGACTTCTAAACATCTAGAAATCATCCAGAAACATGAATAATAACCTTGAGTCCATAAATTCAAATTCAAGGAAAGTCAAGAGCCAAGTCTAGGAAATGCTTAGAGTCTTTTCAAGAAGTCTTTTGCAAATGATTTTAACTTTATTTTAAGACTTAAAGTTCAAGTTGCGTAAAGAGTAAAACTTGAAGTTCATTTCTTCAAAAGTATATGGGGACTATGCATTCCCAAAGGGTTTAAAATGTTTTCACATTTAAACAAGAAAGGAAACCTCGATTTCCAAAGAGCCTTCGGGCTAGTTTTCAGAAAAGAATAAATGCTTTCATAATTAAGCAAGAGGGGAAACTTGGATTTCCAATATAGCCTTTGAGCTAAGTTTTTGAGCACTAATCTCAAATCACAGAAGAAGTATATTTTTAAACATAAAGAGCTAGTATCATATTTTAGGAGTAGAATTGAGCACCGATATGGGGGAGCGTTCAGAGAACCCACAACCCCCATAAACCATGTAGCCATCACGGGTAGAAAAGGGTCATACTTTTTAGATGAACCCTTAGTGCTTTTTAGCATAGAGTAGTAGATCTACTTAGTTGTTCAGGTTCTATAGCCCCGGTAAGGTAAAGGATGGCCCTGGCAGTGTGGGGCCAAGAAACGCTGTATCATCACTATAGCTCTTAAGTGATGGTTGTCGTTTAGAGAAACTCCCACAACAGTATTTTGTATTTTTATATACATCAGTTTATCTGTATTTTTACATACATCTCAGAGTTATATGTATCTTTGCATACACACATAGTTGACATCTTGTTTAAATTTTTTTTTCTTTATATTGCACTTATTTTGAACTGCTTTATATTTAAATGAGTTCAATTATGTTGAGTTACGTTGAGCCAGGTAAGTTCTTCAGTTCCTTTCAGATTCTTTTCAAGTTTAAGTTGTGTTTAGCATTCCAACTTGCATACTCGTACATTCAATGTACTTATGCCAATTGGTCTGCATCATCTTATGATGCAGACGTAGGTAACCAGGATCAACATCTAGCGCATCGTTGATTCAGTTGAGCTTTAGAGTTGTTGGTGAGCCTCCTTGCATTCCGGAGGATCCCTCCTTTTTATTACTTTATTATTTTAGTTCCTTAGGATGTCGTGGGCCTATCCCGATATCCATCTCAATTGTTTTAGAGGATTCATAGAATGTCAGTCAGATGTTAGTTCATTCATCATCATTTTGTTATTGGCTTATGTTCAGATTTGAGTTGACATTTTTACTAAGTTAAATATTTATTTTTAAAACATTATAAGTTCAGTTTGAGACATGTTGAGTTATCTTGTATTTGGATTCTCTTTCTTATGTCTAAGTCTTCCGTTGAGTAAGTAAGCCAGGACAAGGGTTCGCTTGGGGCCAGCAATGGCTCTCGAGTGCTAGTCTCGCCTAAGGTGTAGGCTCGGGGTGTGACAAACTTGGTATCACAACACAGAGTTTAAGAGTCCTATAGAGTCTATGAAGCCGTGTCTGTAGAGTCCTAATTATCGATGTGAAGCGCGCCACATCTATAATTAGGAGGCTGCAATATTTAGAAACTATCTCACTTCTTTCACATTCATTTCGTGTGATAGAGTTAATCTCTATAAAGTTTCTTCCAATTCGTGCTTGCGCGTGTCTTTCAGATCATGTCTCCATGAAGAGCTGTTAGAGGTCGTCCGGCTATAAGAAAGGTTTAACCACAGGAGTAAGGGGTACCTAATGCACCAGAAGTGCAACCCCAAGAAGAGGCCACCAATGCTGAATTCTGTGAAGCTATTCGGATGTTGAGCCAAGTTGTGACCAACTAATATGGGCAACATAGAGAGAATCATCAGGAAGTGGCTGATACTTCTAGAGTTCATGAGTTCTTAAAGATGAATCCTCCAAGCTTCACAAGTTCAAGTGTCAGCTTTAGTCCTAAGGGGGAGATGACAAGATGAGAAATCAAGTCTAGTGTTTAAGAATAAGATAGTAATGAGTCCCAAAAAGAAAAGTATGGGAGATATCTTTTCAGAAGTCTTTTAGTAGTGAAGTGATGTTAAAAGGAGAAGGCTAATGATTTATGTGCAACAAGTTGAGGAGGAAAAACTGAGGGATAGAGAAGAGTTTAAGAATAAGAGGTCTAAGACATCGGGGAATGAATCCGGGCAGCAAAAGAGTTATGCGAACCGGTCTTCTTTCCATCATAAGCAGAAAGGACCTGCCCCATCATCTGCTAGTGCACCTGCACCAAGGAAAAAATGGGAGTACAATAGTTAGAATTCTCAAAACTTTAGAGCTAGACCTGTACCTTCGCAAGGTAGTAAGGCACAAGGGGGTACTAAGACTTCTGCATGGGCTAAGTGTGGTATGAACCACTCAGGGATGTGTCGTGATGACTTCACTAGTTGCTCCAAGGGTGGTCAAGACAGTCATTTTATGAGAGAGTATCCTAAGAGCAGTCAAAGAAATGGTAATGGGGGCAATAGAGTCCAGTCTTCTTCAGTTGTTCCACCAGACAGAGTTGCACCTAGAGGGGCTACTTCCAGTACTGGCGGAGAAGGAAACTGTCTTATTTCTATCGCTAGTCGCCAAGAGCAAGAGGATTCGCCAGATGTTGTCACTGGTATGATCAAAGTCTTCAATTTTGATGTTCTTCCTGGGTAACTTCTTGAGCCTTTAGTGTTTCTACACCTGATGGTGAGTCAATTTAGCAGAAAGAGTCTATCGTGATTATTTCGTTTCGTCAATCACAAGAGTACCATGACTGATTTAATTGAGTTAGACATGGTAGATTTTGATTTCATTCTAGGTATGGACTGACTTCATGCCTGTTATGCATCAATAGATTGTAGAACTCGAGTAGTCAAATTCCAGTTTCCAGTGAACCAGTTATAGAGTTGAAGAGTAGTTCAACAGTACCTAAGGGTCGTTTCATTTCGTACCTTAAGGCAATGAAGTTAGTTTCTAAGGGGTGTGTCTATCTCTTAGTCCGAGTTAATGACTCTAGTGTTGAGATACCTCCTATTTAGTCAGTTTCAGTAGTAAGAAAGTTTCCATAAGTCTTTCCAGATGATCTCCCCGGAGTCCCTCCTGAAAGAGAGATAGACTTTGGTATAGATATTCTTCTAGATACTCGTCCTATCTCTATTCCGCCATATAGAATGGTACCAACAGAGTTAAAAGAGCTTAAAGAGCAATTGAATGATCTTTTAGAGAAAGGGTTTATCCGACCAAGTGTCTCACTTTGGGGTGCCCCGGTATTATCTGTAAGAAAGAAAGATGGTTCCCTTAGGATGTGTATAGATTACCATCAGTTGAACAATGTTACCATTAAGAACAAGTATCCTTTTCCAAGGATTGATGATTTATTCGATCAACTTCAGGGTGCCACCTGTATTTCTAAGATAGATCTCAGTTCTGGCTACCATCAGTTAAGAGTAAGGGAATGTGACATTCCAAAGACAGCTTTCGATACCCGTTATAGTCATTATGAGTTTTTGGTCATGTCATTTGGTTTGACCAATGTGCCTGCACCATTCATGGGCCTTATGAATAGAGTTTTCAAACCTTATTTAGATATGTTTGTTATCATCTTCATTGATGACATTCTAATCTATTCGACGAATGAGGAAGATCATGCTAGCCATCTCAGAATAGTTCTCCAGACTTTAAAAGATAGAGAGTTGTATGCCAAGTTCTCTAAGTGTGAGTTTTGGCTTGAGTCTGTGGCATTCTTAGGCCACATTGTGTTTGGAGAGGGAATTAGAATTGATAGCCAGAAGATAAAGGCAGTGCAGAGTTGGCCTAGACCCACATCTCCAACTGATATTAGGAGTTTCTTAGGTTTGGCTGAATATTATAGAGGGTTTGTCGAGGGATTTTTATCTATTTCATCTTCTTTGACCAAGTTAACTCAGAAGACAGTGAAGTTTCAATGGTCTAAAGCTTGTGAGAAAAACTTTCAGGAATTGAAAGAGAGGTTGATTACTGCCCCAGTGTTGACCTTACCAGAAGGTACTCAAGGTTTCGTGGTGTATTGTGATACGTCTAGAGTTGGTTTGGGTTGTGTGTTAATGCAGAATGGTAAGGTTATAACTTATGCCTCCAGACAGTTGAAAGTTCATGAGAAGAATTACCCAGCCCATGACTTAAAGTAGGTTGCTATGGTATTTTCTTTGAAAATATGACGTCATTATCGTTATGGTGTTCATATGGATGTGTTCACTGATCACAAGAGTCTTCAGTATGTGTTTAGTCAGAAAGAACTTAGTCTCAGATAGAGGAGGTGGTTAGAATTACTCAAATATTTCGACATGAGTATTCTTCATCACCCAAGTAAGGCTAATGTTGTTGACGATGCCTTGAGCAGGTTATCTATGGGTAGTACCGCCCATTTTGAAGAAGGTAAGTAAGAGTTAGCAAAAAGATGTACATAGACTTGCACGATTAGGAGTTCGATTAATGGATTCCACAAAAGGAGGAATAGTGGTGATAAATGGGGCTGAATCATCATTAGTGTCAGAAGTAAAAGACGAGCAAGACTAAGACCCTATCTTGCTTGAATTGAAGGCAAATGTTCATAAGCAAAAACTATTAGCTTTTGAACAAGGGGGAGATGGTATGTTGAGACATCAAGGTAGGTTGTGTGTACCAATGGTGGATGGAACCCAAGAGAGGATCATGGAGGAAGCTCATAGCTCCAGATATTCCATTCATCTGGGTTCCACCAAGATGTACCGTGACTTGAGAGAAGCCTATTGGTGGAAAAGTATGAAGAAGAGATATCCACACCTCTTCGAACCCAGAGAAATTCCATATCAAGGTACTAATCCTTTCATAGAATTTATTTACAAGTTGGCATGCTGTTTTGCATTTGCTTGTGGGTGCTTGAACTGAATGTTGCATGTTACACCCTTAGCTTATTAAGAGTAATCTCATCCAAGGACGAATGTTCCCAAGGGGGAGATATTGTAGCATCTTGCAATTTGAAATAAATATGAAGAAGCCAATAATTGGAAATAGTAATTTTTTTTTAAAAGAAGGAAAAATCTGGAAATTTGTTTAAGTTAGGAAAAGTGAGTTTTTGGTCAACTTTAAATGGCCATACTTTCTAGCTCATGATGAGTTAGGAGCACTTCCAGATATGGTAGGAAAGTTCTTGGAATGATCTTTCCAACACCGCCGAGTTTGCGCGATTTCGAGTTCGTATGAGTGAGTTATGCCCTTTGGAAGTTGGGCTGTTGGAATAAGAAAATGTCCAATCCGAATTTTGGAAGGGTATTTTAGTCTTTTCCTTTTCCAATTAATTAAATTCATTTTAGTGAATTAATTAAGGGTCTAAACTGAACTTGTTCAGTTTACGCTTTTGGAAAAGATTTAGGGTTTTAGAGAAGAGGAAAGAAGAGGAGAAAAGAGAAGGAAAAGCAAGGAAATTGTTAAGTTCGTCGAGTTCAGCTTGTGGATTTCTTTGGGGGTGATCCCTACAAGGTATGTGAGATCAGATAGCATTGGGTTAGTTCACCTACGCGCCAAACATGTTAAATTCAACATATTTTCGTCCTAAAAAGATTGAGAATTTGATGTTCTTGATAGTTGTTCTTGAATTGATTTCGTTCTTGAATATGAGTTGAGATTAAGGAGTTTCTTGATATTAAAATATTGATTCCTTGAGTTGTTTGAGTTAGATTTTGTGCATATACCTTGGGTATCTGATTCTAAAGTGAATTTGAGAAAAAGAATTGATTAAAATCGATTTAATATAAAAAAAACGAGACCAAAAGTTCGTCAATTTTTGCCTAAGGAACATGTGGTGCGACATGCCCCCATAGCGCCAGGAAGGCTGGGGCATCGCACCAGCAATGCGCCAGATTTGAGCCCCAGTAAGTTGGGGCTGGCGCGGGGCGCCCGGGATGCGCCCAAATCATCATTTTTCACTAGTTTTCGTTGGTTAACCTATTTAAGTCCTTCTAAAGTGTACTAACACTTTCCATTGATTCTAACTACTCTAAATGACTTCTAAACATCTAGAAATCATCCAGAAACATGAATAATAACCTTGAGTCCATAAATTCAAATTCAAGGAAAGTCAAGAGCCAAGTCTAGGAAATTCTTAGAGTCTTTTCAAGAAGTCTTTTGCAAATAATTTTAACTTTATTTTAAGACTTAAAGTTCAAGTTGAGTAAAGAGTAAAACTTGAAGTTCATTTCTTCAAAAGTATATGGGGACTATGCATTCCCAAAGGGTTTAAAATGTTTTCACATTTAAACAAGAAAGGAAACCTCGATTTCCAAAGAGCCTTCGGGCTAGTTTTCAGAAAAGAGTAAATGCTTTCATAATTAAGCAAGAGGGGAAATTTTGATTTCCAAGATAGCCTGTGAGCTAAGTTTTTGAGCACTAATCTCAAATCACAGAAGAAGTATGTTTTTAAACATAAAGAGCTAGTATCATAGTTTGGGAGTAGTATTGAGCACCGATATGGGAGAGCGTTCAGAGAACCCACATCCTCTATAAACCATATGGCTATCATGGGTAGAAAAGGGTCATAATTTTTAGATGAACCCTTAGTGCTTTTTAGCATAGACTAGTGTATCCACTTAGTAGTTCAGGTTCTATACCCCCGGCAAGGTATAGGATGGCCCTGGCAGCGTGGGGCCAAGAAAATGCTTTATATTGAAATGAGTTCAGTTATGTTGAGTTGTGTTGAGCCAAATAAGTTCTTCAGTTCCTTTCAGATTCTTTTCAAGCTTAAGTTGTGTTTAGCATTCCAACTCGTATACTCGTACATTCAATATACTGATGTTAGTTGGCCTACATCGCCTTATGATGCAGACGCAGGTAGCCAGGATCAGCATCCAGCTCATCGTTGATTCAGTTGAACTTCAGAGTTGTTGGTGAGCCTCATTACATTCCGGAGGATCCCTTTTTTTTATTACTTTATCATTTTAGTTCCTTCGGATGTCATGGGCCTGTCCCGACATCTATCTCAGTTGTTTTAGAGGCTTCATAGATAGTCAGTTAGATGTTAGTTCATTCGTCATCATTTTGTTATTGGCTTATGTTCAGATTTGAGTTGCCATTTTGGCTAAGTTAAATGTTTATTTTTAAAACATTATGAGTTCAGTTTGACATATTGAGTTATCTTGTATTTGGATTCACTTTCTTATGTCTAAGTCTTCTGCTGAGTAAGTAAGCCAGGCCAAGGGTTCGCTTGGGGCCAATAATGGTTTTCGAGTGCCAGTCTCGCCCAGGGTGTAGGCTCGGGGCGTGACACCTGTGGTAAAGATGACCACAACAGGACTCTGATTTCCTTAGCAGTCAAGAAATGTTGGAACCTGTACCAATTGAATGTCAATAATGCCTTCCTCCATAGTTATTTAAATGAGGAAGTATACATGACATTACCACTTGGCAGTGGACAATAGTGAAATTGGAGATTGAAGAAGTCATTGTATGGTTTAAAGCAAGCCAGCAGATAATGGTATGATAAGCTGGCCAACAATCTTTGCTTAGAAGGATACACTCATTCAGACAACAATTATTCATTGTTTTATAAGAGGAATGTAAGCTATCTAGTGTCGTGGCTGTATATGTTGATGATATTATCTTAACTGGTACTGACATGAAGGAGATTGGTTCCTTGAAAGCTTTCCTACATGAGCAATTCAGGATAAAAAACTTAGGAAGGATGCATTACTTCCTTGGTTTGGAAATATTGTACAGACAAGATGGTGTTCTCATCTCACAGAGAAAATTTACTCTTGATCTCTTGAAGGAATTTTAATCTATGCATTATAAATCCACTACTTCGTCATTGGACTCCATTGAGAAACTGAAGCTCACGGAAGACACACTATTGTCAGATCCTACTCACTACAGAAAGGTAGTAGGCAAGCTTAATTTTCTTACTAACACAAGTGTACATAACATATAGTGTCCATTACCTTAGTCAGCTTATGCAATCCCCTAGAGAACCCCATTTGAAGGCAACTTATCATGTGATCAGATATCTACAATAGGACCCTACACTAGAAGTTTTTATCTCTAACAAATATGACCTCATCATCAGTGCTTATTGTGATTCAGATTGGGCATCTTGTCCTAATTCAAGAAAGTTTGTGAGTGGTTATTTGGTACTCATGGGTGATAGCCCCATTAGTTGGAAATCTAAGAAACAAGAAACAAGCCACAATGTCACTATCCTCAGCAGAAGAAAAGTACAGAGTTGTGAGACAAGTAGTAGGTGAATTAGTATGGCTGGAAAGATTACTTGATGAGCTCTCAATGAAGTGTTCCTTACCTATACATGTCTTTTGTGATAGTCAAGCAACAATGCACATTGCTAAGAATCCAGTCTTTCATGAGAGAACCAAACATATAGAGGTGGATTGTCATTTTGTCAGAACCAAGCTGCAACAAGAATTGATCACATTACACCACATCCCCACAAATTCACAATTGGCTGATGTTTTTACTAAATCCTTAACTGGAGTTAAGCATACTAATTTATTAAGCAAGTATTAGTTAGTGTACACTGTTCATTCATAGAATTAGTTAGTTATTGTTGTTACTGTTCATTCACAGAGTTAGTTAGTTAGGAATCACAAGTTTACAAATTCAGCATAGATAGTTGGTTGAGTTTGTTAGAAGTATCAGACTCTATCCGTGTGTATATATACACATACATTGTATTGATTACAATTTAGCTTTTCACATTCTCAATAATATCTTTTCTGTTCCTCTCTGATTGTTGGTGAAAGCTCACCTTCCATTAATGGAGGAATGTTATTGTTTCTCAGCTTATACTGCTAGTTTTATCACCTTTGTTAAGCTTAAGTTAGTTTTCCCTTTGTTAGACTTAAGTTGAAATCTTGTTAATCTCTTTAAACCCTAATTTCACAATTGAAAACTAGCATTAAAAATACAGAATAAAGATGGAGAGTTGAATTCGAGAATATCCAAACGGAAGCTTTACTTTCCCTTTGTAAGACTTTAATTGACATCTTGTTGGTCTCTTTAAACTCTAATTTCACAATTCAAAACTAGCATTAAAAATACAAAATAATTGTTAGGATTAAATTGACATCTCTTTGGTCTCTTTAACTCTAATTTCACAATTGAAAACTAGCATTAAAAATATAGAATAAAGGTGGAGAATTGGATTCGAGAATACCTAAACATATTTTTATAATTTACTGATTTAAGAGAAAAATACAAAATAAGGATGGAGAATTGAATTCGAGAATACCCAAATGGAACTTGATAATTTATCGATTCAAGAAAAAAATACAGAATACAGATGGAGAATTGGATTCGAGAATATCCAAATAGAATTCGATAATTTAATAATTCAAGAGAAAAATATATATTAGATTGATTGATTGATAGTTGAAAGAGATGGGGGAAGAACGAAATTGCTTTGAGGAAAAAAAATAAAAAAAAGTGAGTTTGAGAGAAAAAATAAGAGCGTGAATTTAAGTCTGAATGGTATTAAGACTATTTCACAAATTTGATTCGGTCAGATGTATTCAAACCTATTAAGAGATATTTTTAAAAAAAAAAAACAAATGAACTTAATGGGCTTAGGTTTGAATCATTTAGATTCAAATCTCCATTAAGTGCAAACAAATGAGGCCTAAGACTGAATAGAGACTAGTGCAAAAGCTTTTAAAAGATGATCATTTAATACAATGACTTAAAAAACAAACCCAACAACTTTATACATAAAAGACTGAAATATGTTATAGTAGACATATATGTTGATAAAACAACTATGACTGTAATTCAATTGACTCATCTATGAAGTTTCTTACATACTAAACAAATGTTACCATGACAAGACCCTAAGCTACCTGAATATTGTACTAACAACATAAATAAACTACTACTACTCAAGATAAGTTGGAGTCCTCAAAAAGTCAGGAGGTCTCACCAAAACTGGATGAAAGTGATTCTAGTGCTACGTCTGTTGTTGATCCCGAATACCTAAATCTGTATCATTATAAGATGCAACTTTGAATGATGATAATACACGAAATGTACGGCATATAAAATAACAGAATAAAACAACTGACTAAAACTGAACATACTGGACTAAATGAGTAGCTCTGAAGATAGACTAAAAAGCCAACTAAATAGTATAAAATAAGATTATCAATTGAAAGCTTAGAGATTTTCTAAAATGATTAACTGAAACATGATATCTGAATATCAGAGATTTAGAAAAGGCAAACATAAAATAACATGCAAGATGCTTAAAAATACTTTAATTCTGATGATAAAGTCAAACCGTTTCTATAACTTGAACGTAATACATACATGTCTAAAACTCTAAATTTGAGAGCTTATACTACATAGATATATAATCATACCGGTTCAAACTATAATGTATATACATAATTTTTAAGTGGAGAGTTACTTACAACCGACATACATCATGTAAGCTCTTGATGCACCAACTTACAAATCCAGTTTAGGATGACTGTCATACCTTGCTAGGGTATAGAATCTATATGTCTTCTGTAGATCCACTAACCTGTGCCACAATGAGCTAAATGAGTTGATCGTTAAAGCATCATACTCAAATCCTTTGGTGGCACGTAGTAAGGGATTTTGACTTTTCTAAATCCACATCCTCTCAGTACTAAATAATCCTCCCAAACTAATATACTCACATATACTCATACCATATCATGAAATTTGTAATTGAAAACATTTGGCGAGTCATTGCTCAATTTGTAAGACTATACAACGGGTGAAACTATGCTCACAAATATCTGAAACACACTGATATTTTGAGTTCTCGTGATAAAGAACAATTTTCTTTGAAAATCATATATCTATCTGTAATGAAGAATTGTTAACTTTCATAATGAATCTTTGAAGTGACTAAAATTCTTCAAAACAGAATCTTTAAAATATGTATTTATATAAATATACATTCTTGAACTCTTTCTTGAAATAATGCACTTGAAGTTTAAAACAATAATACTTTCTCGAATTACCCCTTAAAAATCTTGGACTTGCTTCTTTCATGAAAACAATGCATAAGATATAATATGACAAAAATTTTGAATAATTTTAGCTAAAAGGGATCATGTGGTTGAATAATATGAACCATAAAATCAATCAAGGATCACTAACAACATAAGTAAAATGATTTCAATAATGTAATAAACAATGGGCATTTCGAAATAGAAGAATTCAAAATATGGACTTTGAGGTAAGAATCCTAACTTTGACCTCACTAATTGAAATTGTAGTAATAGGGCATGAGGAAGAACTTAATTTCCTCACTATAATAATTTTACATACCTTAATGGTCCAAATTCTTGAGAAAAGTGTGATCTTTGGAGGAAAATATGACAATAATTCGTTTCTTGAACCTTAAAGGTGGATTTTCTTGAAATACTATGGATTCCATGGGTAAACGGTATTAATTTGTGTTAAGATGAAGAAACCATCAATATTCTATGGCCAAATCTTGCCTTGAATGACGGATGAACTTGAGAGAAATTAGTTGAATTCTTGAGAGCTTTTCTTTCTAGAGCACATTTTTGAACTAGGAAAGTGAATCACGTCTTTGGGTGGTTATTAAGAGGCTTCAGACACACGCTATCATGTAGAGAATGTATCAGTAGAGCAACCAACACGCAGGAAGACAATAACCCTTGAAGGATATTTTTGAATAAAAAACAACGGTGAAAGATATTTTTAAACCAAAAGATGGAAAAATGTTATTTTTGAGCCATTTCCAATTAGCATATATATATATATATATATATATATATATATATTAATTCTTGGCCCTTTTCCCTACAAAATAATGATGACTATTTTATGGAATCTCCATTTTCTATTTTTCCTTTAGTTACTGAAATTGATGAACAATCTACTTATAAGTTTCTTTATCAATCAATTCAAAGTTTAGTTTATTACATTTTCTCAGTCATGGTAAAACCATAGCAACTTAGGATAGAGCACCATCACCCATGTTGTTAAAAGGTAATGATCGAATTCTATGTTAGAGATTTTTTAGTTACGACATAAATTTGAGTTGTTATATTCCTTTTTAGGAACCAAAATTTTCCTTCGCTTATTATCATTCAAGTCGTTGAAATCCTTTAATTGCTATAACAAATTCGGTCATTATAATTTCTTTTATTTTACATTCTGTAATTACTTGTCCAGACTCTTCAGATTTCAGATTCACAATCAGTTTAAAATCTTGATGTTATCGTTATTGTATATCAGATGAAATATAAGATGCATATGATGAAAACATGAACAAGGTTTGTTTGGAATGCCTATTTAATCAATATCATCCTTTGGTTACTGAGCAGTTTTAACTCAAAAGGGAGAAATGTACAACATCTAGATCATAAAATACGATATCTTTTCAGATTTGATGGAATGCTGTGAAATGTTTGTACAGACCTGTTGATCATGTGTTTTTTCCATTGCATTCTTCTTTCTCAATTCACCTTTCCTAGAAAGAAATATATGTTAAATGTCATAATGACTAATGAATTCAGAGCTTTTTGGCATCAATATAATTAATAAGACTTTGATGTTAATCAAAAAAATATCAATAGCACAACATTTGGTACGTGACAAGGCCAATTCCAAAATTAAAAGTATTAAATATGAGATACACAATTCATTGAATAACTCTCACACTTTATTGTCTTTGATATGATAATGAACTTCTCTAAAATAGTTGCATTCGTTTGTCATAACCATGTTTGAAATGATCCTTCAAACACACCAAGAAAAGTCGACAATCTTAACATTCTTGAGGTCGGGTCCCTTATGGCCGAATAATTTGACTCAAATTAGCACCAGTAACCATCAAATTGGAGACAAAATATAATCAGGACCAACTTTAGGTTAGCCTAATGGAAATTGATTTCAAAGTAGAAGTGTCTGGTATACAAAAACATCGGAACCAACAAATCTGAAAGTATCCATGTCTCCGCTCTGCTCTGAACAAATTAAACTTCTTCTTATACAACTCCTCTCATATCTATCTGAATTAGGAGAACCTGAAGCACAAGTAATCAATACATGCATTAACTATTACAAACTAATCTCTTTAAAAAGTGAAATCCCCACTCCACTCATGCTTTCAATGTTGAGCAATAAACTCTTCTGTATCCAGAAAATTACTTTTCAAAAAACGGTGGAAAGTTTTCTTCAAAAAATGCGTCTTCTGCTGAAGCGGCGTCTGTTTTTATAAGAGGGACATTTAAGTAACTTAACTTTTAAATTTAAATTCTGAAGATCTTTGACTTTTAAATTTAAATTCTGAAAATATTTGACTTTTAAGATAGTATATATATGTGTGGTAGGTAATACTGATCTGTCAAAGCATTTTATTGCCTGAGAAACAAACCAATCGATCAATCTCCCTCTTTTGCCGATGGAGATGACAAATCTGAAGAAGCAAAAGGTAACAAAGGAAGAACCACCAAAAGGAATCAGTAAGTTTCCGGATCTACTCCTCGTTCATATTCTCTCACTTCTCCCAACAAAGGATGCATTCAGAAATTGTCTAGTTTCTCCAACGTGGCAACATCTCCCAACTTTAATTGATAGCTTCAATTTCACTTGTTCAACTGACCGGGAAAGAGAAGATTTCTCCTTTATTCATAACGTATTAGCACATTCCGGCTCTCCCAAAATTATAAAGTTCCAACTCGACTTAACTGACTTGAACCTATCAAACTGCAGTTTTAGGCCTGAGTATGAAACCCTAATCAGTCGTTGTTTTAGTTTTGCTGTTGAAAGAGAAGTGGAAAATGTTGTGTTGTGGTCTTAGTATAGTAATGGGTGCACATTGCCTGAATCTCTCTGCACATGTTCGTCCTTGATAACTTTAGATGTTAAACATTGTGTCTTTAATAACGCGGTCATATCGTGGAACTCTTTAAAGAGTATAAAGATGGGGCATTTGATGCTAAACGATGATGAAATGGTGAAATTATTGTCAGACTGTTCTGCATTGGAAACAATGGAATTATATAGCTATACTGGTTTCCATCGCCTAGAAATTAATTCCCTAAAATTAAAGACACTTACGTTGAAAGATTATGTTCGGATGGGTGGAAATCGAGATGACTTAGAAATTGCCCCGTATTTCAGCATTTGGAAATATCAGGAGAAGATCTGGAGTGTAGGCTTGTTGATGTATCTTCTGTAGTTAATGCTAAGCTCATTTATAGTTTTGCCTATATCAAAGGCATTCCAAGTACTTATGTGGAAGACTGCTGCCGTGACTATCATCAAGTAGTATATACCCTCATCCAAGATAATCTTCAAATGTTATGTTATGCAACTGATCTAACAATTGGAACTTGGTTCACACAGGTTTGTCTTTAACTCGAAAGTCCTTACATTGATGTTTCTTAGAGCTGTGTTTAGACAATTAGATTTGTCAAATTACTATCTGTCTGTTGTGAAGTACTTCCCTTTTGTTGTAATTGTTTTTTCCATTATTTACTAGTTTCGTTAGGATTACTGCACCAGGTCATGTTCACATTGCAGTTCAAAGGGTTTCCCATTTCAGAATTGAATTGCAAATATTTAACGTTGATGTTGCATATGATAATGTTTAATATGTACGGAGTAGCTGGTCTTTTGAGAGCCTCGCCACATGTGGAAACAATCAGCATAGAATTGGAATATACACTGGTAAACTTCCTGGAACTTATCTCTTATTTTTACATCTTTTCATTTGGTTGAAGTGTTTGTCACATTTAATCTGACCTGCATTTGGTCCTGATTATATTTTTTTGTCTCCAGTTAGATGATTTCCTGATCTACAATTTCTGCTGCAACGCTGAGTTACTTGATTTGGCCAAAGAAGATAATATGGATTTGCTGAGTGGGGTTTTAAGCGTTGAGTTTCACAACCTCAAGAAGGTTAAGATTGTCATCTCCTCATATGCGTGCTGGAAAGATCATGTCAAAAGGGGCTTTGAAAAGGTTACCAAACTTTCAAAATTTCTGTTATTGAATGCACCGATTTTGGAGAATTTCGTCATTATCATATCAAAGAGAAAAATGTGAGACATGTTCAATGAACTATCTATCCCAACATTTATCTCTATTGGCCGACAAATTGTTAGGTTGTCCAAGATCGTCCACCAATGCTGCGATTAACTTCCAGGAGTGAGCTTTGCAAGAGTTCACTGCTAGTAGTTTCGTGTCTCGAGATATTAGAAATGCTGCCTTATATATTTTGAGTTTTTGATAAACTACTCTTTAAATCTTTGTCTTCTCTATGTAGTGTGTAACTAATTACTATTGGAATTACCCTTGTGGTAACCAAATGTTATGGTATCTTGGTTTCTTATGAAACATTTTCTGAATTCACTTTGCTGGCATATGCTAATTAGAAGTGTTGTTTGTGGTTTTGTTTAGAAATGGCAATCTTTACCTGAGAAAACCATTTCATGAGTAATGATCCAAACGAAAAGTGATTCAGGCACTACAACTTTAGGTCTTGTGGACGACCATCTGGCAATTGACTGATTTGGTCTACAGCTTTAGGTCTTGTGGACGACCAAAGGAGCTCTTGGAGTTTCACATTAATTATACCACGTTTTACACTTTTAAGTGCCCACATCGTCAAAGTCTTTTGTTTTTGTCTTCATTCATTTCCATTTCTTCCATTTGTCATTTATCACATTCCCTCTTATGTCAACGGGATCAGATATCCGTTACAAGCGTCTGATCAGTCGGTATAAGATTGTGAAGGAAAAGAGCATCTGGCAATTGACTGATTTGTTCTACAGCTTTAGGTCTTATGGACGACCAAAGGAGCTCAGTTTCACATTAATTGTGCCGCGTGTTACTCTTTTAAGTGCCCACATCGTCACAGTCTTACGTTTCTCTTCATTCATTTTCATTTCTTCCATTTGTCACATATCACTGCTCTCTCCCTCAAATTTCTCCATTTCCCCTTGCTTTTACTTGGTGTGAATAGAAAGTATAATACAGAACATTCTTGGATTTACTTGGGAAGTTTTAGATCTTGTGACGCTGCACACTCCCCCTCATTGAACTGACAAGTAGAAATGGATTTTGTGTGTGTGTCTCTTTCTTACCTAGTTCTTTTGTTCAGTAAGTACGAGCAACTATGGTAAATAGCAACTTGAATCCAATTCAGTATTAGGAACTAATGCTTTCAGTTCCACAAGATCATGATTCATGGGACTGTAAGGCTGGTAGACATTCCATTTTGCCTTTACCTTTTTCTCCATCTTATTTTGTCAATGTTACTCCTCAATGATTTACTTTGAATGCGTCAAATATCCAAGAGGTTCAGGAATGCAAAAATACTTTTTGGTGTAAATACATCATCCTCCCACACCCTCACTTGCTGGTGTAAATACTTTTTGCTTATGATTAGGTAAATTTCTATACTTTAGAATTCTCTGAAAAACTTTCTACTTTTAGCCTAATTTTTGGTAATCATTTCTTCCAATGCACACTGATCATATCCCACATTTTTTTTTTTGAAATTCAAGCCATTCACCATCTAAGAAATCATTAAAAGACTGAATCTTTCAACTAAAATTTTCCACTTTTAGCCTAGCTTTTTGGTAATTAGTATACGTGACCGCGCGTTGCGCCGATGATTTAAAATGTATTAATTTCATAATTAAAATAACTAATAAAATGTATTATGCAGATAATAATATATTTAATTTACAATAATAATAATAATAATAATAATAATAATAATAATAATAATAATAATAATATACAAATCATTAACTGATATATTTGAGCAAATTAAATTAATATTATTAATACATAAGTTATTTTATTGTATTAAAATATTATATATATACAGTTGTATTAACTACGCTCTAGTTTTATAATATATTATGTTGAAATTTTTTCTAAGGATACTGTTAGTTTTATAATTATTTTTTCTTGATCAAATATAAAATACTTTAAAAATATTTTTATGTGTTTGTACTTTTTTCTTTTTATGTCGTTTGAATAAAAATATTATGTTAAATCCAAATAAAAATTCAAAATATTTTTTCCGTATCAAATTTATGTAAAGTTATAATATAATTAGCAAAACAAAAATAACAATATTCCAATATTCCTTGTTTCTCTCGCTATACAACCCTAAATTATAGCATCATCAGTTGTACGTACAATTATCTGTCAGATATTTTGTTAAAATATTAGGTACCAAAATATAGGCTAAATTTATTTGTATTTTAAATCTATGTAACTCTAAACATAAATTTGTAGTTCCTATAGCAGCATTAATAAAAAAAAATCAACAAAAAAGAAAAAAGGAAAACAAGGCAAACAATTATTTTTTTTTAAAAAAAAAAATCTATTTGATGAGGTTTACTAACATGTATTTTCTTTATCTTTATAATAATTTAGATTATAGATCCCTTTTAATTATTTTTTAAAGCAATAAAAACTCTTAAAATTCTCTGTAAGCAATTATTAAAAAAAAAACACATGCAAAAAAACAAAAGAAATATTAATCTTAGAAATATAAAAACAAAGAAACAGAAAATTATTTTTTATTGTGTTTAGAGGAAATGAAAAAAGAAAAAAAAATATTGGAGCATCATAGACCATCTCGTTCTCGCAATGCACAACAATATATATCATGGTTTTAATTGTGCTGTTCTTCACACATAATTCTTTATTTTGCACTCGCGTATGTCTTTCTTCGTTTCTTCAAAAATGTTTGAGCACTTATTATCATCATTCTGCTGTAATATGCACTTACCTATATACAATTCATTTTACAAAAGTAAAACCACAAACATACAAGGCTAGTTACTATTCTGTTTTGATGAACAAAAAATAATCTAAAGATATATGACAACTTACCTTGACAAAATGTAGTTTAGGAGTTCTTTGTCTAATGGAGAGTAAAGTCCTTTCAACAACTGCAGGGGGGAAGTTTAAAGTTAATGAAATTTTAAAGTGATCAGTTATATTTAATTTAGGACTTTATATATATATATATATATATATATATATATATAATAGGAGAGGTGATAGCGCCTACGTGTCAGCACTACAAAATTTGTAGATATATTAAATATCTATATATATATAATAGGAGTGGTGATAGCGCCTACGTGCCACAAAATTTGCAGATATATTAAATAATAAATAAGAATTTAAAAAACAAAACATTCAAAAAAAAAAAATTAAAAACAGTTTTAACTTTTTTTTTACGTATCTCTCTTCTTTTTTCTTAATAATAAATAATAATTTAAAAAACAAAACACTTGAAATAACAATAAATTAAAAACAGTTTTTTTTGTTTTTTGTTTTTTTTTTTTTTTTTTTTTTTTTTTTTTTTTATGTATCTCTCTTCTTTTTTCTATTTAAATAAATTGAATATGTTTGTTCCTAATAAAATGCTATCTGCCTAATTTTTTAATGAACTATTAAAATGTAGAAAGTTACCACAGTTAATAGAACTCTTTTCTATTTTTAACTGCCTATATATTTGTTAATATATTATTTTAAAAATTAGAAAGTTATCATAGTTAATATAACTTTTTTCTATATTTCTTATTTTTTTAAAAATGTTTATTTAACTTATAAATTGAAATTTCACCAAAAAGTAAATAATAATAATAATAATAATAATAATAATAATAATAATAATAATAATAATAATAATAATAATAATAATAATAATAATAAAGCATTTTTAAGTGATATACAAAATTGTAAAAAAAGAAAAATTAATAGATAAATTAAAATATAATATAAGTAAACTAATTTAGCACGTCCTTGCTCCCATGTTCCCACTATCCCTACAAATACGCATGAATTTAAAATTATTTCAAATTTCAAATGTGATACAAATTTTCTAGCAAAATTTTATTTTTAACAAGATAAAAAATCTAAACAAATATTGAAAAAACATCATATGTGTCAGCACTACAATCAATCTTCAAATTTCAGTATTTAAAAAAAAAATTTAAAAAAGAAATATGATTCATTTTTTTAAAAAAAACACATGTCAGTTTTTTTAATACAAGTTAGAATGAGATATAAGTTTATATTTTAAAAACACAACTGCATCATATTAAAGGAGGATAAATACAATAATTACTATTAAAAAAAATTATTAATCAAAATGAATAATTTAAAAACTGATTGGCAAGAAAATTAATTAAAAACAGTGGATCTTCATCGGGAAAATGGGATAGTTTTGTTCCTTTTTTAAAATTTAAAATCCAATCCTTATCACATGCCTTATTTAATAATATAAAGAAAACGTTTTCAGTCATAAAAATTAAAAAGCAAAACCCACGTTCTTTATTTTATAAATATAAAGAAAGTTCTTGCCATGACAAAATATTAAATAATTAATTTAAAATTTAAATTTCAAATGATAACTAACCTTATCGCTAAAAAACTGTTAAACTTCATAAGTCATATCTGTGGAAAAATATTACTCTTAACTATATTAGTATCTACATCTTAAACCAACTCTTCAAAATAGTAATGTATTGTATGTATACCTTATTTCTTAATGGTATGCCCTCTTTCTTAATTATTTTATGTAAAATTAGTTGATTATGATTGAAGGAGAAGGCCCACCATTCTTTCCGGTGCAACGAGAAAGAAGAAGAAACTAACGATAAAGAAATGGAAGAATTCTAAAGAATTTTATGATAGTGGACCAGGTACGCCATCTTTTAATATTTTTGGTACATAAATTACTGCTATGATAATTGTTTTGTCAATTCAATACTTTGCATGACATCTAATATTTTCTTTTTTCATAGTTTAGCCTTTCTCTGTTCATTTTTTATGCTAAATTAAAATTCTTTTTAAGTGATTTATTAGATTATTAGATGAATATACATACTAAACACAATTACCATTTAAATTTAGTTTACGTTTCTTATTTATGTTGTTTTCATATTCTTTTAACGATTCAATAAGTGTTTCATTTTGCAAGAATAAAATTAATATAAATAATGATGATGATGGATAAGAACAAAATCAATATGTATATTGCCAGAGAAGATGAAAGACTTGAGATGATTCGAAAATGAAGATGTCGTCATACCTTAGGTAATTATTGATATAAATTTTTACTTTATTTTATTTTATTTTTTAAAAAAAAAATTGTACTTTCCTCATTCTCCATCCTTCGTTGATAATAAAAGTTATGCTAAAAGATTACTAAATTTTAATTATAAAAGCTAATGTGCTACATTCACTCTCTAATTTGGATGAGATTATATTTCATATAGTAATTGAAATTACATTTGTTGAATTTAAATAATGAAAGAATTTTGATTAATGAAATAAAAATATAATAAGAATTCGGTATAATTTTGAATGTAAGAAGTTAAATATTTATCTACATAATATTAGAAGATGAGTAATAGAGAAGGACAACAGTTTTTTATTTTTATTTTTAAAAGAACACATGACAACTGTTAGCGCAATAACAATAGATATGAACAAGAAAATGAAAAACATATAAATACATAATTTCAATGTAAAAGTATAAACATTTAAATTTGAAATAAGAAAGTATTTTGAAATATCAAAAAAATCACTACATGGATAAGCTCATGTAATTGAAATCGTACTATATAGCAATAAAAATATAAATATTTAATCAATAAAAAAACACTCCAAAAACATATTTGAAATAAAAATAAAATTCAAAATTATCACGTGGATATTTCAATTTCCAAGGTAAAACTCATAATTTTATATGTAAGAGAATTATTATTTCATAATCACAACTTAGTAATGACATTATTTGAACTATAAATGAAATAAAAAATAAAAAAGTTAATAAAATTATCACTAAAGAAAAAGAATCAAATAAAAAAGAGGATTATAATGTATAAATAAATCATGCAATATATAATACATGTAACTTAATTCTTAAAGTTAGGAATAAACAAAATTATATAATGAAAGAATTTCTAGCAACACAATAAAAAATAAAAAAATTAACTAAATTTTCATATAGGAAATTTTTAAAATTATTTGAATATAATCTCAAATTCTATATTGAAAATAAAGTGGAATGAAATTTAGCATCTTATCACATATTATATAAAAAATAGTTCGGTATATTTTTAATAAGAAAAAATATTGAAAAAAAAAAAGAATATCTCTTTTTATATTTTGGATACAAATTAATATAACCTTATTTCTATTACATGTAAAATGCTATACGAGGAAAATTAATTGAACAATAGAACAATATTTACAAAACGAGTATTAGGGATAATATGAAAATTGTAGAATGTATTCGCTTAATCCTAAAGTAACATAATGATTTCATACAAAAAATTGTTTTTAATAATTTTTGCAATAAAGATTGTAGAACATATAATTTTGTTCGTACTAAAAACACTTCGCATAAATCATATTAATTTTTTGTCGTTACCTTCTTTAAATGTGTAATTTTTTATTTAATTTTTAAGTAAAATAACCGCGCATCGCGTGGGCACGTATACTATTTTTTAAATAACCAATAAATCCGTAACTTATTTATTTAGTTGACTGCTTGAAATTTAAAATTTAAAATTCAAAATGAATTGGTTAATAGTTATCTAATCCTAATTTTTAGCAACATGGCAAAGGAGTTTTAAAACTCCCTATTTAATTGGATAAATGCTCTTTTTAAAATTAAGATTAATTTGTTTTTGAAATTGTAATTTTGCAAGCGTAAAATTTGTTGTTGTTTTTTTTTTTTTTTTTTTACTGTTTGCAAATTTTATATCCATGTTTTTTTTTTTATTGTTTGCAACTTTTAACTTCTTTGTCTTTTGACATTTTTAAAAGTTAAAAATTAGATAGATCTACATATATAGATATAGAAACTAACACTTAGATTATATTAATTGCTAATATATTTATTTGGTACAAAATAAGTATAATTTTTATCAGTTTTCTCATCGAGGATTTTATATATAAATGAATTATTTTTCCTATTATATATAAAATATTAAGCATTATATATATAAATGCAGTAATACATTTATTTAAAATAATAGTGAATTATTATTTTTAAAACATTGAATTTAGAAGTTGTGGAAAGATAGTTAATATATTTGTTGGGTTATGAAGGGAGATTTGGGCGTCATGCCGAAGCTGATAATTTGCAAATAATATGGTTGATAAATTAGACGACACATAAAACTGTAGTAAAAGACATAATAATATTATATTATAGGACCAATTGACCTACATAATTAAAGACTAATAAAAACATAAAAAATGTTGAGAGAAAATCTCCCCATAAACAAAACTCTCTAAATGTCTACATTGTAGATTCTGTTGTCTTCAATATAAGAAGAGGGGTCTTCAATTTATAGATCTCCAAACTTTTCCTCTAAGGAAAGAATAAACCAAATATGGAAGAAAATTATATTTTCCTTTCAGAAAAAGTTCAAGCATTTATGGTAATACTTTGATGACGACTGTGCATTCCTTCTCCATGTGATAAACTGTATTATCTGCTGTTACAATGACATCACGACTATTGTATTTGTGAAAGTCGAAAAATTTAGATTTATCTCCGGTAAGATGATGCCCAAATCCTGAATCCACGATCCAGTCTCTTTCAAAATTAATGAATGTCATTGCATCTATTGCTCGAGTCTCGGCTACGAAACACTTTCCCTAGTCTTCTTTTTCTTCAGCAACTTTCTCAATTTGAGCCATATTGCTTTCCTTGGTTCAATAAAATCTTTTTATGTGTCCAATTTTGCCACACTGATAACATTTGAGAGTCTTATAGTTATTAGTAGACTCTCCCTCCTTTCCTAGCGGAATTGAACCACTTTGGAATCGAGAGTCTGGCCTATCTCTTATTGTTTTTCCTTTAAATTTACTCTTGTTAGATACAAGAGAATTTTCTTCTCCTTTACCCCAGCCATTTGCTTGGCTAGTTGCTCCTGTGATGAAAATAGATACTCAAACTCCTCCAAGGATGGTTGTTGAGCCCATCCTTGAATCGATGTAACAAAGGGAATATATTCTGATTTCAAACCATGAATAATATTTCTTCTTATTTGTTCTTTAGAGATAGCCTCTTCCGGATTCAACAAATATATCTCAGAACATAAGTTCTTAATTTTTAAAAAATACTCGGAGAGAGAAAGATTACCTTGAGTGCTGTTAGCCAATTCATTCTCCAATATCTGCAGCCGAGCTTCATTCTTCTTGTTGAACAAGTGATCGAGGGTCCTCCATATTTCATGAGCTGATTTACACTTTATAATATGATCAAATAAACCGAAGGAGATTGTCCTCTTCAGAATGCACTCCGCCTTCGCATTAACCTGCTTCCACTTCTTGTACGCACTGCTATTTTCCGATCCGTCATCAGGAGTGTTATATTCTAAGTGTTTTGATAATCCTCACAAATACAGGGACCTAGTCCCTAGCAGAGTGCTCTCGTCCAGATTCAAATGGGGTACAACTGTAAAGCTGTCATGTCAGGTGGTAGGTGAAAAGCGCAGTGTACTGCACCAACAGGAAGAACGGATGAGATTGTCTGTTTCAGTGTCTCACAAATACAGGGACCTGGTCCCTAGCTGAGTTCTCTCGTCCAGATCTATAATAGGGTACAACTGTAAAGCTGTAGTGTCAGAGGTTGGTGAGGTCGTCAGTGTACCACACCAATCAGAATGGATGAAGTTGTTTGTCCAATGGTCAATAACTCTTTATGGTTGACTTAGTCAACATGACAAATAACAAATTAATTTGTTCATTCAAAAGGAGGGAGAGTGCCAGCATGTCTTCTCAAGAACTCACTAAGAAAAGTTTGCAAGGGACCTAGTCCCTGCAAGACTGCATATGTGAAAGGACAATATGACAACTATCAGAAAGGCTGCCATATTTGATGTGGTAGGTGCACGTCCTCCTAGAAAGGCAGGCTCTCAGCCAATAGGCGGTCCCAAGGAGTTTGTGTTCATTTTAATAGTCTCTTCCAACAAAACACAAACTCAAGACTTGGCAAACAAAAACTTGGATTTTCTTTGAAAATTTTAAGCTTGAAAAGAGAAGGCCATCTTCAAGGAAGAGCACTGCTCATATCAACAAAGGACCAGATGGAGTGCTGAAGCGTCTTGTTGTATTTAGAGCTTTGTATTTTATGTGCTTAAATTGTAAATCTGTTCCTATGTTATAAAGGAATTGGATTTTTGTTCTATTCATCTAAAAGTCTAAGTCAGTTAAGGGTAACTGATTTAGTGGGCAGTGTTATATTTGCTTAGTTGAAGTCTAAGTTATCTAGAGTTAGGTAGCTTAGTGGACAGTGTAGTATCTACTTAGTTGCTTTCTTTGTAGTAGAGTTACTACATAGAGGGGGAAGGGATTTATAGTAAAATTCCTAGGTTGCAAGAGTTTGTAATTAGAATCGTTGCTCCGTTTAAGTGAAATGGAGTTTGGGTTGAAATCCTGTGAGTACAAGTCGTGGTTTTCACTGCCCTTGAGCAAGAGGGCTTCCATGTAAAACTCTTGTGCCTGTTTTACATTGTGCCATTTATTTTTTGCACTTTTACTTCTGTACTATTATTCTATCGAGGGACCTGGTCCCGTGGTCACTGGTGGATGTATACATTCCAACAATTGATATCAGAGTTTGGGCTCTCTATCTGGTTAACACCGAGAGAGAGAATCCTGCGAAGAATAACTGCTCCACTAAGCTTGCAAGAAGGTCGGTCTCCAACGAAGCCACCTCTGTTTGATGGTCAGTACTATTGGTGGTGGAAAAAGTGCATGTTTGACTATATAATGGCTGTTGCGCCGTAATTTTTCTATCTGTAGAAAAATCACTTTTTGAAATGTTCTAAGTATAAAACAATTTAAGAAAAATACTTAGAAAAGAGTCGCCACTTAATTTTTTAAAGAAATTAAGAAAACTTATAATTTTCAAAGACTTAAACAGAAAAAATCATTTAAAAATACCAAAAAGAGGGTTCGGGTTCAATTTACACTTCGAGAAGGGTTTAGGCATTCGAAGTGCCCGCTAACTTGCTGTTGACCTGCGACTTGACTAAAATGATTTTTGACTAATTGTTTAGAAAAAATAATAATTTACAACATTTGATTTAACTTTGAAAAAAAAAATGACACATTTTTATTCCATTCTATTTTTTAGGGAAAGGGACCTAAAAGTGAAACATCTAAATTAAATTGCTAGTGATAAAATTAGAATTTATTTAATTCATTTTGAAATAATAATTTAAACTAATTTGATGAATTAACGTATGGAAATCATTCTTTATTTAATTGTCTACCCTTTAGAAAATAACTAAGTGGGTATATATACATACATACATGTATATATATATATATATATATATATATATAATTGAAAAGGTTTTGACTAGCATTTTTCTAAAGTTTATTTGAGAAAATACTTTAACTTAAAAGAAAACATTATGCTTGATAAAATAAATGGACACAAAAGGAAAGTGCTAAAATAAATCAACACAACGAAATAAACTCATCTTTGGGGAATCTAATTAAGTTAGATAACCATTCTAAAGTTAGAATTAAACAACAATAAATAATCACAATTAAATAATTAAAGAGTAAGGAAGAATATTGAGTTTGGGCCTCATTTTGGGCCAATTTCGTTGGAATTTTTTGGGTTTTAACCCAATCCCGTTTTTGTATACACTGGCTGTATATCAGTGTATATCGGATGTATACAACCCGTTTTTCTACTTTCCGAGACCTGTTCCAGCTTTCTGAGGACCTGTATTTCGCACCAAACCTGCGCTTTGCTGTTTTAGAATGGTATATCAGTGTATAATGCTGTATACAGTATGTATACAACCCATTTCTTGGACTTTTGAACTAATTTCAGCTTCCAATTCCTTCGAATTATGAGGTCGACTCGATAACGCTGAGTTTGAAACTCCATGGCATATCCGAAATGCAAAGAGAGGAGATAGAAGAGAGTCAAATGGACTCGAACCGAAGGGGTTTCATGCAAGGCAAGATGAGAATTAATAGATAATCATAATGAACTCCACTAGAATAATTAAATATGTGGGATAATAATAATAAACTCAATTGCTTCTCAATAACTAAACGGACACTCAATAACCAGAACACATTTAATAATCTTAGAATATTTAACAATGTGAATACTAAGTAGCTAAACACTAAAATAATTATGCCATTTTATACCACAATATGATGAATCAAGGATCAAATAACCTATAATGGTAACAAACTTATTGATTTGGAATAAGGTCACTGGAAGAGAAAAGATAAGGAAGAATGCACTTTTTAACCATGTGTAAAACACATTCAATAATTATTTCGACTAATATGCAAAAAAAACTCAATCTTTCTATTCTCAAACAAACAAATTTGATAGCTGCCATGCTTGAGGGCAAATCAACACCACAAATGCTAGCAACACAAGGACGAAGATTTAACTAAAATTCATAAAATAATAATAACACTAAGACTAGTAGTAGTAGTAGTACAAATAATAATAATAATGGCAACATATTTAACTAAGCCAAACAAAACAAAATCAAAACTCAAAACTACGGCTTCCCAGAGAAGAGAAAATTATAGTTTTAAGCAAAAGGAAAATCATCACTCTTAGACACTACTAAAAAAACAGTGAATACCGACCTAAAAATACCGACCTCCGGAGGTCGGTATTCCCTGTAATTCCGACCTAAAACCGACATCCCAGCTTAGGTCGGAAAAAGCTTGGTCGCTATTCAATACCGACCTCCGGAGGTCGGTATTTACCGACCTCTCGAGGTCGGTTTTTATTTTAAGTCGGAAAATTCATTAATTTATTTTCCGACTTCCGGATGTCGGTATTTGTTACTTTTTTTATTTTTAATATATAAATTCCGACCTGCGGAGGTCGGTATTTTTATTTTTGTATTTTTGAAATTCCGACCTCCGGAGGTCGGTAATTGTATTTTTGTATTTTTTAAATTCCGACCTCCAGAGGTCGGTATTTTCATTTTTATATTTTTCGAATTCCGACCTCCGGAGGTCGGTAATTTTATTTTTCTATTTTTTAAATTTCGACCTCCGGAGGTCGGTATTTTTATTCTTTTATTTTTCAAATTCCAACCTCCGGAGGTCGGTATTTTTATTCTTTTATTTTTCAAATTCCGACCTCCGGAGGTTGGTAATTTTATTTTTGTATTTTTAAAATTCCGACCTCCGGAGGTCGGTATTTTAATTTTTACTTTACTTTTGAAATTCCGACCTCGGAGGTCGGTATTTTAATTTTTACTTTTGAAATTCCGACCTCGGTCGGTATTTTAATTTTTACTTTTGAAATTTCGACCTCGATCGGTTTCTGCTATAAAACTGGCAGCAAATTGCTGTAATTATAATTGCCCACCTGCATATTTATACCAAAACAACCCAAAGAATATAAACTTCATCCAACCAAAACAACACAATATTTTCAACATATACATTAAACTATTTCAAAATAAACTTCATCCAACTTCAAAATACAATCAAACAATTCCAAAATATAGAAGTCTAAAATGTCAAATAGATACAACTACTCATCACCCTGATCACTCTCCTTATCAGACTTATCATTCTCATCACCCTCTTGATCAGATCCATCATTGCTAGCAGGACATAGATGAAGAATATTTCCTGATTCAAAAAGAAAAGTAAGTTGGGCTTGAAGCGCTGCATACCTCTTGTTCTCTATCTCTTTTGCTACCGCAATCTCCTCTTCTCTCTTCTTCTCTCTTTCGGCTACAGCAGCAAGCTCGCATTGAGATAAGCTATCTTACTCTCCATTGCAGATATTGTCTCTCTATCACCGCCATCGAAGCTTGAGGATGATGAACCACAATACCAAGACTTCTTCTTCTGATACGCCTTTTCTGGATAGCCGTAGACTGAACCTCTAATCGGTTCACCAGCACTTTGTTTCCAAAGATTCTCGTTTTCTTCTTGTGTAAATGGTTTGTCCCGACTCTTAAGAGGTAGAGTACTACGATATTCCTGAGATATTCGTATATACTTATCCTGTAATTTAAACAAAGAACTCTACGAATAAGAGTGTAATATATACAAGGAAAAGAAAAAAAAATTAGTTTGAATGGAGTTCTTACATATGTTTCTTGAGCACGTGGCTCAATCCATCTTTCTTCTTATGTGGGGTTCGTACTCTTCTTGATGTGAGTAACCTTGAACATCTCTTTCTGACTCTGGCCTACCCAACTCTTTTTCCTGCAAATAACATATATAGAATTTGATCTCATTAATCTCCAAAAAGTACTTATCGAAAAAGAAAAAAATTATTTTACTAAATTAAGAAAGTATACCATTCTTTCCTTCCTAGTAACCTGGCTAATAGCTCCACCAGTGTGCAAAGAGCCTCCCTTTTCTGATGCGCAAGCCATCTTCCCAATCTCACTCCTCTTTTTAAATTTTTCATTAGTACTCCAATGTTCCAGTAATAGAGCCCATCGATCCGGTAACATAAACTTAGGCATTCTGTTTTCTCTCCGACAGTCACAAAATGTGCAAGAAAGCAACTTTGAAACTTTAAGCTTGAAGTTCACTTGAACGTCTTCCTCATGTTCGGGAGCCCATACATAATATTTCTGTAATAAAAAATAACTAAATATTTATTTTTCAAATGAATAGCGAATTTAAATGGATATGATGTATATTTAATTGATATATATTCTTAACTT
The DNA here is from genome assembly GCA_035578085.1 of Solanum pinnatisectum. Taxonomy (NCBI): domain Eukaryota; kingdom Viridiplantae; phylum Streptophyta; class Magnoliopsida; order Solanales; family Solanaceae; genus Solanum; species Solanum pinnatisectum. The sequence goes on from CM069078.1 coordinate 36,244,063, forward strand.
AAATTCGTTGAACATCTGCCCTTGGGTGTTAAGTGGAATCGAACTCCAATTCGGATACACATCATGGTAGTGAGTTCCAATGCACTTTAAAATAATCTTTGCCATACCCACATCCGGACGTAAGCTGAAATACGAGTTCATTGACAAAGTAGAGTAAACAAAAAAAATCAATCGATTAAAATATAAATAGATAAATGAAAGATGAAACATAATTAAATCATACTTGTATCCTAATGGCTCTATGACGAGTCTCCGAAAATTGTCTCTATCGCCTGGATGAGGACCATGTGCATCTGAGTGCTGGGTGGTGGGAGTACTAGGCTCTGAGCCATTGGATTCAAGATGAAGATTGGAAAGTCCAATTGATCCACTATTAGTATTCAAACTATTGCCGACTACCACTAGTTGATGGTATGGCGGACCACGACCAAGATGTGAATTGCCTGCAATGTTTGGTAACTTGAACTAGGTACCACGGTGGTGTAGATATAGTATAACCAGATTGTGGAGCCACATGAGTAGAGGCATTATCATTTGTGCCGAGTAAGTAGTTGAAAGCGAGGCTCGTTTAACTCGAGAGAACTCATCGATATCACGACCCGATGGGAGCTTCTCATAGCATTGGCCTTAAATTTCTTTTTGAATTAGTGGATTTTTATTTACCCTTATCTTTATCTACCATCTATATCAATTAAATATAAAGATTAAAACAAAGTAGTAGAAAATAATGTCACAATGTCAAACATATATATCAAAAAAAGTTATCATAACATAAGGCATAATCCAAATAGTCTTTTACAATGTCGAACAAACGTTAAAACTACTAAAATATAAAGTATACTCAAATATGAATAGCTAAAAATCCACTAACTAAACATACAAATTGTTAAAATTTATATTTCGAGAAGTGGTAATATTGTCCCTAAACTCTTTTTCTCCATTTCTAGTCACATCACTCTGTTTACGCAAATTCAATGATCAATAAAGGGAATATGTGTTCACATGTTTATTAATATCTACCTACATTACACGTTTAAACTAATAAATAGTCTTTCACAATGTCGAACAAAAGTTAAAACTACTAAAATATAAAGTATACTCAAACATGAATAGCTAAAAATCTACCAACTAAACATACAAATTGTTATTCATCCTCTTGGAAGTTTCTTCATCATCTATCCATTCACATGCATCATCTTGGAAGTTTCCTCCTCATCTATCCATTCATCCTCTTGAAAGTTTCCTCCTCATCCTCCTCCATATTTGTTGGCATATCTAACTCTTCTCTATTAACTTCTTCTAAAATGTGATCAGGATGATCCAAATTCATTTCTAACTCAGCATCCACTACTTGATGAACACTTGATATTTCATTTTGATATGCAACATCCAATTCATTCTCAACTTCCACTCGCCCCATCGGTTTTGTTTTGATTACAACCCACCAATCAGACTTATCCCTACGCAACGGATAAGGAGCATAGTACACTTGCTTAGCATTTTGTGCAATAATAAAAGGATCATAAGCCTCATACTTCCTAGTGTGCTTGACTTCAATGATATTATGCTGCTTAAACTCCCTCGTACCTCTTGAAGTTGGATCAAACCACTTGCATTGGAAAAGTACTATTTTTAACTTTAACTACATTAGTTTTGACTTAATTCCAACAACTAAATTCACTAACTAAATTACATTATTTATTTTAACTTGTGTAAATAACTTAACAACTTTTTAACTTTAACTACATTAGTTTTGACTTAATTCCAACAATTAAATTCTCTAACTAAACCAAATTATTTATTTTAACTTATTTAAACACCTTAACAACTTTTTAACTTTAACTACATTAGTTTTGATTTAATTCCAACAAATAAATTCACTAACTAAACCACATTATATATTTTAACTTGTTTAAATAACTTAACACCTTTTTAACTTTAACTACATTAGTTTTGACTTAATTCCAACAACTAAATTCACTAACTAAAGAACATTATTTATTTTAACTTATTTAAACACCTTAACAACTTTTTAACTTTAACTACATTAGTTTTGATTAAATTCCAACAACTAAATTCACTAACTAAACCACATTATATATTTTAACTTGTTTAAATAACTTAACAACTTTTTATCTTTAACTACATTAGTTTTGATTTAATTCCAACAACTAAATTCACCAACTAAACGACATTATTTATTTTAACTTGTTTAAATAACTTAACAACTTTTTAACTTTAACTACATTAGTTTTGACTTAATTCCAACAACTAAATTCACTAACTAAAGAACATTATTTATTTTAACTTATTTAAACACCTTAACAACTTTTTAACTTTAACTACATTAGTTTTGACTTAATTCCAACAACTAAATTCACTAACTAAAGAACATTATTTATTTTAACTTATTTAAAGACCTTAACAACTTTTTAACTTTAACTACATTAGTTTTGACTTAATTCCAACAACTAAATTCACTAACTAAACGACATTATTTATTTTAACTTGTTTAAATAACTTAACAACTTTTTAACTTTAACTACATTAGTTTTGATTTAATTCCAACAACTAAATCCACCAACTAAACGACATTATTTATTTTAACTTGTTTAAATAACTTAACAACTTTTTAACTTTAACTACATTAGTTTTGACTAAATTCCAACAACTAAATTCACTAACTAAAGAACATTATTTATTTTAACTTATTTAAAGACCTTAACAACTTTTTATCTTTAACTACATTAGTTTTGACTTAATTCCAACAACTAAATTCACTAACTAAACCACATTATTTATTTTAACTTATTTAAACACCTTAACAACTTTTTAACTTTAGATACATTAGTTTTGATTTAATTCCAACAACTAAATCCACCAACTAAACGACATTATTTATTTTAACTTGTTTAAATAACTTAACAACTTTTTAACTTTAACTACATTAGTTTTGACTTAATTCCAACAACTAAATTCACTAACTAAAGAACATTATTTATTTTAACTTATTTAAAGACCTTAACAACTTTTTAACTTTAACTACATTAGTTTTGACTTAATTCCAACAACTAAATTCACTAACTAAACGACATTATTTATTTTAACTTGTTTAAATAACTTAACAACTTTCTATCTTTAACTACAGTAGTTTTGATTTAATTCCAACAACTAAATTCACCAACTAAACGACATTATTTATTTTAACTTGTTTAAATAACTTACCAACTTTTTATCTTTAACTACATTAGTTTTGATTTAATTCCAACAAATAAATTCACTAACTAAACCACATTATATATTTTAACTTGTTTAAATAACTTAACAACTTTTTAACTTTAACTACATTAGTTTTGACTTAATTCCAACAACTAAATTCACTAAGCATCAACACTAGATGGACACAAATCGATCTTGCAAGAAAATCAATTTTGTCATCAATAGGATCAACTAGTGTTGGTACTTATGCTTAACAAACACATTAAATTAAAGTTAAGTGTCAACACTAGATGGACACAAATTGATCTTGCAAGAACATCAATTTTGTCATCAATAGGATCACTTAGTGTTGGTACTTATGCTTAACAAACACATTAAATTAAAGTTAAGTGTCAACACTAGATGGACACAAATCGATCTTGCAAGAAAATCAATTTTGTCATCAATAGGATCAACTAGTGTTGGTACTTAATTATGTTTAACAAACACATTATTCCTAAACTAAAGCTAAGCATCAACACTAGATGGACACAAATCGATCTTGCAAGAAAATCAATTTTGTCATCAATAGGATCAACTAGTGTTGGTACTTAATTATGCTTAACAAACACATTATTCCTAAACTAAAGCTAAGCATCAACACTAGATGGACACAAATCGCTCTTGCAAGAAAATCAATTTTGTCATCAATAGGATCAACTAGTGTTGGTACTTATACTTAACAAACACATTAAATTAAAGTGAAGTGTCAACACTAGATGGACACAAATTGATCTTGCAAGAAAATCAATTTTGTCATCAATAGGATCAACTAGTGTTGGTACTTAATTATGCTAAACAAACATTCGATGGACACAAACAAATTATCACAAAATTTAAACTAAGTATCAATACTAGAAGGACACAAACACATTATAAAAAGAAATTGTACTTGAACTTTAGAAATTTAGAAACACCAAACCTTATCTTCTACTTTGATGAAAGAAGCTTGTATCAACTTTTTTTTATGTTGAGCTTCCTTAGTTGCCTAGCCCGCAAAATCAACTCTTTCAACACTAGAAAAAGATTCAATAATTATTAGTTACTACATAGCACAAACACACAGCAACATTGAGATCCGTCAACTGCCTATTTCCTAAATACGAGCCAATTTGAAAACAAGCATCAACATAGAAAATGAAAGAACACGCCCACATGAATAGATGGACACAAATCGATCTTGCAAGAAAATCAATTTTGTCATTAATAGGATCAACTAGTGTTGGTACTTACGCTTAACAAACACATTATTCCTAAATTAAAGCTAAGTGTCAACACTAGATGGACACAAATAGATCTTGCAAGAAAATCAATTTTGTCATCAATAATATTCAAGTTTAGTTAAATATAAACTTCAAATCCAAGAATATTAGTTTTATATATATATATTCAAGTTTTAGTAAGTTCATGTTTCAATTCAAGTTCATATCTAATTTCTAAACTTAATTAGTTATATATTCAAGCTAATTAGTTCCAAATTCAAACTAGCTAGCTAGTTTCCGAAATTCAAACTATTAATTAGCCTAAAATATCAAATATAATTCAAACCATTAGTTCTAAATTCCAAATTCAAACTAGTCTTAAAATCACAAATTGAAAGTACTCCTAGAATTCAAAAACCAAACTATAATGCTAAAATCCCAAATTGAAACTATTAGAAGTCCTAAAATCTCAATAATAATTCAAACTAGTCCTAAATTCAAAATTCAAACTAGTCTTAAAATCACAAATTCAAACTAGTCCTAAAATCCAAAATCTAACTAGTGCTAAAATCCTAAATTCAAACTAGCTAGCTATTCCTAATCCCAAATTCAAACTAGTAGTCCTAAAATCTCAATAATAATTCAAACTAACTCAAATAATACCCAAATTCAAACAACTCCCCAAATATAATTCAAACTAACTCTAACATTAAAATTTTCAATTCACAATCAACAAACACAAACTAACAATCAAATAATCCCAAATTCAAACTAACAATCAAAAACCCTAAATCATTCACTTACTAATTAACTAACAATCAATAAAAAAAACTAATTCAATACACTAATTAACAAATTCAACACTCAAATTGAATACCCAAATTCAAACAACTCCTTAAATACCCTAATTCAATCTAATTCTACAATTCCAAAATCAAACTAATTAACTCAAGAAATGTCAAATTTCAAACAAATCCTAAGATATCCTAATTCAAACTAACACTAACATTAAAATTTTCAATTCACAATCAACAAACACAAACTAACAATCAAATAATCCCTAATTCAAACTAACAATCAAAAACCCTAAATCATTCACTTACTAATTAACTAACAATCAATAAAAAAAACCAATTCAATACACTAATTAACAAATTCAACACTCAAATTGAAAGAAATTAAAACTAATATTATGAAACCCTAACCTTGAATTAAAGGAGAAGGGCAGTGGGTCGGGATGGAGGCGGCGTCGGTCGAGATGAAGGCTCGGTGACCTCTCTTCTTTGGCTGGCGATGCATTTGCGTCTTCTTTGCTGACCTATCGTTGTCTGATTACCGTTGATCGAGGCGGCTCACCGTCGGGATGGTGGCGCCACCTCCCGCTACGCCTGGTCCGGAATACGTGGGGTGGCGGTCGGGATCTGTGCTTGTCGGACGACGTGAGAGAGAGTGGGAGAGCTTGAAGTGAAAAAAAAGACTTAAAAGGTTTTGATATATTTGTACTTCACCCCTAATCCTGCCTTTTCTTTTATCTTTTTTGCGTTTTTACTCGGGATAATGAGATAATTAACGTTGAATTATGGTAAAGCATTAATTTAGTTACCATTGGAAAATTAAACTTGAAAGTTGCGCCACATATATCCTAGGTGGACGAATAATGTTGGGGTTTTTTAATTATCTTTTGTTCCTTTTCCTTTCATATACATAATGAATATAGAATAGTAAATGCTGATAATTATGATATATACATTGAATTATTAGTGGAATATGGTAAAGTAAAAGATTAATTATTTTTCTATAAAATTAGTTTGATTACAAGGAAATGTGAACGTTTTTGCACATATATTAAAATATTGATGGTGGGTGTTTATGTATTTTATTTTGTTTTGTTTTTACACATTAAATATAGAATACTTAGTAAATGCTGACTATGAAATTAATGTTTAATAATTTGTGTAATACACATGTTATAAGATTAATTCTATCTACTAGAAACGTGAACGTTTCACCACAAATATGGACGATTAGCCATTTGTTGATCATAGAAGTCAATTTTTTTCCTTTTTGTTTACGTTAATAAAGGAATGGTAATAAAATTGAACATAATAATCTTATCTGAATCTACATGGCAATTCTAATTATAATTTCTTAAATTACTAATTAAATTTGATCGAGATATGTATGATAAAAATCATGAATAGTTTGTTGAATTACATAAACAATTGACACTCAATCTTGGAAACATGAATATAGTGGTCGCTTGATAAAATTCAGTATCTCAATATCAGGTTTTGTATAACGGTAAATAATGAATTTAAATATACATTTCATGATTCATTCTCCTAACTTAAAACATACTATTGCAAACGTTGGGAAGATAAACTGGAGCAAGTAACAATCAAACCTCACTAAAGCAATATAGGCGGGACTATGAAATATTATTATTTTATAGAGATATTATTTAATCGATAAATTAATATTTATTAGTTTAAAGAGTGTTTCAACACAAAAAAAATTGTTTAGGTATGAAATCACAAAGAATTTGAAAGAACCCACTTGTGAAAACGTCATTCATGCACTTGAGGTCCTGATTAATGATCTCGATTACCGCGATAAAATGAATGTCAATAACATATTAGATTGGTGAAAATGATACATGTTTAGAGGCCCAGAGCTTAGAACAAATTGTGGATATAATTGGAAAAACAATATTGATGATAAAGTTGAAGATGATGCAACACCTTTGGAACCAGTTGCGTGTAAGAAAACACTTGCATCTAGAACTTTTCACAATTTTACGGTGCAATTAGAAAAGACAACATCGAAACTTTTGGATGCAATAGAAAAAGTTAGAGATGATCCTCAACTAGATTTAAATTTTAACAAAAAACTGAACATAATAGAATCATACTTCACTAAATTTTCTTAGATATATTTGTACATTTAAGGAATTATTAATATATTATTCGGAAGTCGGTATTATAATATATTTTTTTGTTTTTTATTTAACGCAAAACCATCCTCCGTAAGACGATAAAATTAAATCAATATATTTAATTGAGAAAAAAAATAAAGTATAGTTATTTATTTATTTTATTTAATAATGACATCAAGAGGTCGGTTTTTATTGTATTGAAAAATACCGACCTCCAGAGGTCGGTATTTTGATTCTGTATTTTAAAATTCGACCTTGGGAGGTCGGTAATTTTATTTTGTATTTTTAAATTCCGACCTCGGAGGTCGATATTTTTATTTTTGTATTTTTGAAATTACGACCTCGGTCGGTAATTTTATTTTTGTATTTTTTGAATTCCGACCTCCAGAGGTCGGTATTTTTATTTTTGTATTATTTAGATTCCGACCTACGGATGTCGGTATTTTTATTTTTGTATTTTTTAAATTCAGACATCCGGAGATCGGTAATTTTATTTTTGTATTTTTTAAATTCCGACCTCGGTCGGTATTTTTATTTTTGTATTTTTAAATTCCGACCTCGAGGTCGGTAATTTTTGTATTTTTAAATTCCGACCTCCGGAGTCGGTATTTTTATTTTGTTCCATAAAAATACCGACCTCGGAGGTCGGTATTTTTATTTTTGTATTATTTAGATTCCGACCTCCGAAGTCGGTAATTTTATTTTTGTATTTTTTAAATTCCGACCTCCGGAGGTCGGTATTTCATTTTATGTTTGGATTTTTTAAATTCCGACCTCCGGAGGTCGGTATTTTTACTTTTGTATTTTTGAAATTCTGACCTCCGGAGGTCGGTATTTTTATTTTTGTATTATTTAAATTCCGACCTCCGGAGGTCGGTATTTTTATTTTTGTATTTTTGTAATTAATTGTCATTCGAATGACGATTTATTTAAAGAAAATATTAATTTATTAATTTACCGACTTCCGGAAGTCCATATTATAATTTTTTATTTTTTTATTTTACACAAAACCATCCTCCGAAAGACGATTTAAATAAAATTAATTCAAAATATTTCTCAATTTTGTTTTTAATATTTAATTGAGAAAAAATAAAATATTTTTATTTATTTAATACCGAATTACACCGAATTTTGCCTTCAACCAAGCCTTTCCGTTCCTAAATCGAGAAAGATCACTTTGAAAAGTAAGCCCGATGGGCAAGATGGGGGTGGGTCAGGGTGAGAGAGAGGACTGAAAGTGGAGTAACAGATGCCTTAGGGTTTTGATACTATATCATTCTTTTTTTAAGAGAAGTGTTTAATTTACCGACTACGGGATGTTAATATTATTTAAATAAAATAATAATTTAAATATACCGACCTCTTAAGGTCGGTATTTATTAATTTATTTTAATATTAACTCATCTCTTGAGGTTGATTTCATTAATTAAAATTACATTTATAAATTAAAATTATATATATATTATATATATATATATATATATATATATATATATATTATATACATTTAATTTAACTACACATCAACAAAAGTTTAATTTAATAAATTTAATTTTATTGATCAAGTTAATTTTATAAATTTAAATTATATACCTCCTAATTATATAAATTTAATTTTATCGATCAACAAATTAAAGTTCATCAATATCAAATTTAATATATAAATCTCCTTGAATTGATCATCGGTATTTCTTTAATTGATAATGTATTTCATATGTGAGCCACTAATATACATATATATATGTGTGTGTGTGTGTATATATATATATATGTGTGTGTGTGTGTGTGTATATATATGTGTGTGTGTGTATATATATATATGTGTGTGTATATATATATATATATGTGTGTGTGTGTGTGTGTGTATATATGTGTGTGTGTGTGTGTGTGTGTGTGTATATATGTGTGTGTGTATATATATATATATATGTGTGTGTGTATATATATATATGTGTGTGTGTGTGTGTGTGTGTATATATATATATGTGTGTGTGTGTGTGTGTGTGTGTGTGTGTATATATATATATATATATATAAGATTTGATTTGTTAAACTACTTAGTGAGTATATATAATTAATCAACGTATTTCATACTCCGATGAATTATCCTTTAATTTACATGTCATCATTGCCTACGATATTATCACAACACTTGACATCCATTCAAGATCGAACGTATATAATAATATTATCTTGCATTTCAAACTCAAATAGATTATATTATATGTTAATTAGCTATTCACCTGTACATCATGACATGATATATTAAGTTCATCATTTGACAATAGACTGATAGAATTTGTACATTACTCTACAAATATAAGTATAATTATCTCTTAATTCATATCAACGTAGTTTCATACTCTAAATATGGATTATAGATTTTTTTTATTTATTCCACGAATTTTAACTTTTTATTTATAAAAGTATACAAAATTGTTACACTCTTTTAAACAATTAATTGTATGTGTAGAATGAAAATTTAGTATTATGCTAGCACAATTATGATTTATAGGAACAGTTTTAACAAACCGACCTCCGAATGTAGCTTTTATTAAAAGTAGTTAGATGAAATAAAAATACCAACCTCATGAGGTCGGTATTTTATATTAATTTATTTTTTAACTTATATAAAACTGTCATCCGGAAGACGATTTATTTAATGAAAATTAATTTAATTACATACTATTTAATTTTACCAACTTTCGGAAGTCGGTATTATAATATATTTTTTTGGTTTTTATTTAACGCAAAACCATCCTCTGAAAGACGATAAAATTAAATTCCGACCTCCAGAGGTCGGTATTTTTATTTTTGTATTATTTAGATTCTGACCTCCGGAGGTCGGTATTTTTATTTTTGTATTTTTTAAATTTCGACCTCCGGAGGTCGGTAATTTTATTTTTGTATTTTTTAAATTCCGACCTCTGGAGGTCGGTAATTTTATTTTTGTATTTTTTAAATTCCGACCTCCGGAGGTCGGTATTTTTATTTTTGTATTTTTTAAATTCCGACCTCGGTCGGTAATTTTTGTATTTTTAAATTCCGACCTCTGAGGTCGGTATTTTATTTTTGTATTTTTAAATTCCGACCTCCGGTCGGTTTTATTTTTGTTCCATAAAAATACCGACCTCGAGTCGGTATTTTTATTTTTGTATTATTTAGATTCCGACCTCGAGTCGGTATTTTATTTTTGTATTTTTTAAATTCCGACTTCCGGAGGTCGGTAATTTTATTTTTTGTATTTTTTAAATTCCGATATCCAGAGGTCGGTATTTTTATTTTTGTATTTTTGAAATTCTGACCTCCGGAGGTCGGTAATTTTATTTTTGTATTTGTTTAAATTCCGACCTCCGGAGGTCGGTATTTTCATTTTATTTTTGTATTTTTAAATTCCGACCTCCGGAGGTCGGTATTTTTATTTTGTATTTTTGAAATTCTGACCTCTTTTAAATTCCGACCTCCTGTGGTCGGAATTTTTTATTTTTTGTATTTTTTAAATTCTGACCTCCGGAGGTCGGTAATTATATTTTTGTATTTTTTAAATTCCAACTTCCAAATGTCGGTATTTTATTTTCCTGCTTTATTTTGCATAAACTATTGTGTAATAAACTAACCGACCTCCTAGTGTCGCTAAGTATTTGGATGAAATAAAAATACCGACCGCATGAGGTCGGTATTTTATATTAATTTAATTTATATAAACTGTCATCCGAAAGACGATTTATTTACGCATTAATTGAGAAAAAAAATAAAATATTGTTATTTATTTATTTTATTAATACCGACATCAAGAGGTCGGTTTTTATTGTAATTCATTTTTTCAAGGAAAAATTCCGACCTCCAGAGGTCGGAATTTTGTTTTCCTGCTTTATTTTGCATAAAAATCGACTACTTGTAGTCGGTTTCCTAAAGTTTTTTTAATTTCTTATTCTTTTTAAGAATACCGACCTCCGGAGGTCGGAAATTACCGACCTCCATTTGAGGTCGGTAATTTTTAGGTCGGTATTCACTGTTTTTTTAGTAGTGAGAGAATCTCAACGATGGTAATACCAAGATCATTCCAAAATATTTGCAACTGAATTAGAAATAAGATAAAGAAATAGACTAAATTATCCTACATGAGAAGCTAAGATTACAACGAGATTCGAAAGACATTAATTGGTACGGTAATATCGAAACACCTTAAACAATTAACTTATATGGTCAGAGGTAGCATATATCATTAAGAAGGACTCATGCTCCGAAATTCTTTTTTTTTTTTTTTTAGTAATAAATCAGCATTAACTTAACAAATGTGGAGAGGTGCACAAGTCACATAGAGAGATTGAAACAATTCAAACCTCCATTCTAGAGAAAAAAAAAAATCTCAAATGGGTTAGCTAATGGAAGAATTAACAATTTCACGCCTTTTGGGGTTTCCAACCAAAAGAGGGGTTTATCACTATGGAAGAAACATATGCTCTTTTAAGTTTACAATATCTAAAATCAAGGAGCAAACACACATACGCCTAATTTCATTGTACGAAAAACTCATCAAATGACAACATTATCGGAGACCTAATATTGTACACACGCTAGATTTTTGGGATACAAGAATCTAAATACATATACAAAATTACGTAAAACAGAACATCTCGAAAGATAAGAAAGGAAACTGAATTTACCTTTCTCGGAGCAGCGAAATGAGACTAAACGAGCAGGGACGAGCTCTTCCTCCACCAAAACACGATTTTTGAGAATTCCGACGAGCAGCCAGAACGTCTTGGAAAAGGAAACCAACGCCTGAAGACACTCTATAGTACTTGTTGATTTTCTACCTTTTAAGTTTGTATTTGCTTTTAAAAACCAATATATCTCTATGTATTTTTCCTTAAATCGACTCCAATCCCCCTTCTTGAATGCAAAAGAATTGTTTATATGGGAAGTTGTAGGGTTCCCATTGGAAGAGAAAAGAGGACGATTTTGAATTTCTTTCTCAAGGAATGGGGAAAAGCTGTCACTTACACAAGATTTCAACAGAAATCCCCTAAAATCCGGGTGAAGAGATGAGGGTGGATGGCTTGTTGCAGGCGGGTCTGGTAGCTGTGAATTCCTGCGATTTTGACGCAATTTTCGCTGAGGAAAAGCTCGCGTGAAGGAGAGAAGGGATCGGTATGGGCAGTGGGGTCGGGTTTCTGCTGGACTGCCCGGTTTGCAGTGTTTTGGTGAGATTTTCTCACAATTTTGATGGAGATTTGCATCTTGAGGGAGAAAAGTAGCAGGGGTCGGTTTTGGTATTGTTGTATGTATTTTTGGATGTTGTATTGGGTTTCTTTGTTAAAGGAGAAAAGGGTTGGGCCGGGTATAGGTTTTGCTATTGTTTGTGTGTTTGGGCTGGAGTTGGGGGGAAAGAAATGGGAAGTGAATCATTGAATTGGGCCTGCTGGAATTTGGCCCAAAATAAAAAAAAAGGCTGGTTCTTTTTTAAGAGCTAAAAATGAGTTTAATTTAGATGAATTAATATTAATCAATTAACGAGCTTCTTGATCTTAACGAAATAAAATAGTTAAATCGGTCATAAAATAATTAGTTTAATTACAAACTAATGAACTCGAAATCATAACTATAATTTAAACTAAATTAAATTAATAAAATATCTAGCTAAATGTAAAATCTTTTGTGATGATTTCAAATATTTATAAAATAACGTGATTGTAGAAATATACATATTTGTTATTAAGACTATTATTAAAATGATAAACTTACTCTAAAAATAACTTGAAAGTATTTTGAATTTAATGAAATTCATTAATTCAAAATTACGACCCTTGCTACTAATAAAGTATTTAAAATATAAAATCTTTTCGAAATGATTTTTGAATACTCATAAAATCCATTAATTATAGACATAACTAAACGAAACATACATATTATTAAAAAGTGACAAAATTATTTAAAACAACTTGTAAACTATGTTTTATTTTATTTTATTTTTTTAGAAATTTTATAAACTAATTATTTTAAATCGTTTGAAATTGAAGAACCTCGATGATTAATTTATATTGTGGAGGGTCAAAATTGGGTGTCAACAATGGCTGAAGATTGTGAGCTGTGGGATGTTATTTGTGAGGGACCCTATGTGCCAACTATAGAAGTAAAATATGGGGATGTCACAAGGGTCGTTCGCAAAACTCAACGGCAATACAATGACTTTGACAAAAGGGAAGTTGAGAAAAATCACAAGGCTAGGAAGCTCTTAATGTGTGGAATCAAAGCAAATGAATATGATCTGATTTCATCTTGTGAATCAGCCAAGGAAATCTGGACTAGCTTGAGAATAGTGTACGAATGTACTGAGCAAACAAAGAAATCTAAGTTAGATCTCTTCACTACTCAGTTTGAAAGCTTCACGATGGAAGAAGGTGAATCTATTCAAGAAATGCGTACTAGATTTTCCACCATCACAAATGAGTTCATGTTCGTAGAAGAACCTGTCACTATGTGGAAGCAAGTCACTAAGATACTGGAGATTTTTCCCAGATCTTGGACTGATGAAGTTGATATTGTTTATGAAGCTGGTGATCCTGAAGTACTATTGTTGGATGCATTATTTGAATATCTTCAAGTTCAGGAGATGCACAGAAGAAATGAAGGTCTCCTGTTTAAAGGCGAAAACAAAAGAAGGGACCATGTCCATGACAAGTCAAGCAGAACAGAAATTGTTGACTATGTTGTGAAGGAGGCTCTTGCTGTCTGGGGTGATACCTCAAGTGACTCAGAAGAGTTTGAACATCCTAAAGATGCATCCATGCTTGCAGTCAAAGATTATGAAGATATGTTTGTTGCCACATTTGGTTTTATGGCAAAATCTGATAATGAAGAAGCTGAAGAAGAGGTAACCCTTTATGATCTTAAATAAAACTTGCATGTTTACTATGTTAAGAAGTCTAGCCGCTGTTTTGATTGACTCTATCATTGAGTTAACAACTGAAAAGGATCTGATGAACAATATCCTAGATATCCTTCATGAAGAAAAGATAGCCTTGGTTGACCAAATGTTTGTTATGAAAGAACAATTAATAGTTCTAGAAGCTAAAAATCTAGAACTTAGGGAAAAATTAAAGATGCTGAGTGAGAAATGTGGCAGAGGAAAGGGAGATGTTAGCAACTTGCAAATCGATCTAGAAACCAGTTTGAATACTGTTGAAACAAAACTTGCTATGGCCTTGGAGAGAAATAATCAGTTAGAGAGGGACTTGGTCCGTGTCAAAGAAAAACTGAACAAATCTCTCAAATGGACCACCTTCTCAAAATTGCTTGCCAATCTTACTATTCAGGGTCAAAAAGATGGGAAGGGGTTAGGAAATTCAAGAAAAAGTCCTCCTTACAATCTCCATAGCAAATATGTGTCCATGTCTGACAATTTGTTGTGCTTTCATTATAGTCGTGATGGTCTTTTGAAGAAGGACTGTCCATCTTGGAAAAGGACCCAAGATAACCTCTCAAACTATTCTAAATAGAGGAGCAGGAAGAAGAAGGGACCTGGTCAATAGAGGAACAGGTAGAAGAAAAGACCTGGTCGTGCTCCTGGTTTCAAGTGTAAGAAAACCAGTCTGCCTCATTGGACAAAGATTTTCTTATCACTCTGTTATCTACTCTTACAAGTCTGCCTCATTGGACAAAGATTTTCTTATCACTCCTTTATCTGCTTACTGGGAACTCCGTATCAAATAGGTTCCCAAGGCTAACAAATGATTTGCTATACAAGTGAGAGGAGGTAGCATCAGTCGATGTTGGTTTATGAATAGTGGATTCCCAAAGCACACGACTAAGTAAACTAAAAACTTCCTCTCTCTCAAGGCACTTCAAGGTGGAGATGTCTTTTTTGGTAATGGCAAAAAAGTACATTTTTGGTGTAGGCAGGACTTGAAAGTCTGTGGAACACTCTTTTGAAGTTGTGTACTATGTCAATGGGTTGAAGTATAATCTTCTAAGTGTTTCTCAGATTTGCGATAAAGAAAATTAAGTTAAGATCTTATCAAATAAATGGGTGTCATAAACTTGCTCTCTCGGCTGATGATCTTGATAGAAAAGAGATGCAAGAAAATGTATATTATTGATTTGAATACTGCTCATAGTGACAATCTCACTTGTCCTAGTGCTCAAGGTGAGAATGCTGAGGTATGACACAAGAGACGTGCTCATGTGAGTGTTTCTCTACTGCACAAACTTATGTCAAGTGATCTGGTCCTCAGTCTGCTCAAAATAAAATTTGCAGATGACAAAGTTTGTGATGCTTGTGTTAAAAGGAAGCAAGTCAGACCATCCTTCAAGTGGAATATGCAGGCTGTTAATCTTCCAAAGGACTTTCGGGTTGAAATGGTAAATAGTACATGTTTTGTGACCAAAATGATGATATTGAGAAGTGTAATCTCAATGATGTCGAAAGAGTATTTGTGGGATACTCTTCCTCCAGCAAGGCTTATCCGGTGTATAAAAAATGTGTGCATTGAAAAAGATGTTCATGTGATTTTTGATGAGTCTTGAAGAATTGAGAAGTAAGTTGCAAAAAAAAAAGAAGATTTTAAGATGGAAGAGATGTTTCAGATTCAAATAGATGATCTAAATAATAAGCTTGTTGAAGAACATCCTCTTCATGAATCTAGCAATCTAAAGGAAGCTAATGCAGATTATGAACCTGATGAGGGACCCGGTCATCTAGACAGTGTTGAACGAACATGATGCAATTTAAACTAATAATGTGAATTCTGAAGGTGAGAATGAAGAAGCTGATCAAGCTCAGTTTGAAAGAAGCAAAGTATGACACTCGATTCCTAGACAAGTTGATAGGTTGTCCAAGTTCCTCTTCAACAATGGCTTCAAAAGAGGTGAAATTGTCAAAAACCCTCTTTTTGAAATCATAAGGAAATGAATTGCTGATCATTCAAGTGTATATCGATGATGTCATATTTGGAGCAACCTTTTGAATTGTTGTGTAAAGAGTTTGCCGCATTCATGGGTAGTGAGTTGTAAATGAGCACAATGGGAGATTTCGTCTTAGAGCTACAGATTTAGCAAACCTCTAAAGGTACCCTCGATTGTCCAGAAAAGTACATCAATGAGCTTCTCAAATGGCTTAACATACTTGAAGTCAAGACAATAATAAAGAGGGGTAATGTCATCATGAAGTTTTGTAAAATGGAAGATCAAGTGGCTGACATTTTCACTGAAGCCCTAAGCAAGGACTAGTTGTATACTCTCATAAGAACTTAGCTATAGAGAAGAAGATAGCCTGACGTTCAGGCGATTGATGTCGATCAAAGCGGGGACACAGTACTAGTTCAGAGAAACTGCTGAAAAAGTTTCATGTTATGGATGCCTAGACAATTCATACTCTCATGGGCACTAAATTGAAGTTGGATGCTGATAAACCTGGTTCATAGACTTCATTCTTGTACAAAGGAATCACATTTGAGGGTTGCTAATAGAATCTGAAGACAATTGAAGAAAACAGGGACCTGGTTATATTTTGTCCATCAGTAGGCTTTTTGATTTGGAAGAATATGTGATGCTGATTATGCTGGGTATCGCGTTGATGGAAAGAGTACCTTAGGAGTGACTTATGTTAAAGGTTGATCTCTCACTCATGGGGAACTAAAAGGCAAGATTCAACTGCTCTTTCAACAACTGAGGTAGAGAATGTGGCAAGTGCAGCTTGATATGCTCAACTCTTGTGGATCAAGCAACAGCCTGAAGCTCTTAAAGATTTGGCTGAAATAATCAAACTGATGATGGGAATGCTGAAACCTTCTTGAATGGATCCTTCTTGAAGCAATCAACTCTCTTATGGCTGTGAAAAGGGAGTAGGTATCTTTGTTTTTCAGTTATGTATGTTTTAGCAAATTCAGTCTCATACCTTTTGTAGGTATACACATATGGCAAAAGGGCTGAAGTAAAAAGGAGGTCAGGACAGATCTAGGCAATTACATTCAAACTACAGAGAGGGACCTGGTCCGTTCTCGAAGGTTAGCACTCTTAACATTGCATTTTGAATTATGCATGAGAACCGTTGCATTGCCACATGTCTATCATTCAGGTATCTGACCACTGTCCCATCTTTTGAATACCAAAATGACATTTCTTTCACATGATACACCCTTTTCACTTCCTTTATATTCCATATTTCTTTCCATCTCCATAGAAAATTCAATTTCCCTTCCAAATATCAGAGTTTTTCAAAACCCTCTTTTCTCCTCTCTCAAAAACGATTTCAAAATGTTAAACCCTTTGTTCTTACTGGAGAAATTTTTGATGAAGATGTTTTTAAGTGTGAAGAGGGACCAGGCCCACCAAGCAAAAGGAAGAAGTGGAAAAGATGACATTAAAAAAGGGAGAAGTTGATATTCTGAGAATCGAAAGTATTCTGAATAGGAGGGTGTCTGATTTTTAAAAAAAAATCAAATGAAAAATTTTGAAATGAAATTTTCCTTTTGGTTCCTCAATTATTGATCTATTCATCTTGGAGGCCTTGAGTAAATTTGATCTTACCAATCTTTCTATTATGAGAAACTCAGGCTAGTGTTGGAAGTTCTGACTATTGCTCTTGCAAACAAGAATACTGAAATGGTTTGCCTAAAGGCTCAACTTCTGAAACAACACTATCAGAGGGACCAGGTTGAAAAAAAATTGGCAGCCCTGAAGGTTCAACATGAAGGCTAGGCAGCAAAGAATGTGAGCTTCAAAAGAGGGTTCTGCAAATACCAGGCTAAGGGATATGCTCTATTAATTCTATTCTTTTAATCCCTTGCTTCTAAGTTATCCCCTCTCCTCCTAAAATTCCCTTGTCAGTCCTCATTCCTCTTTTCTATCAAAATTTAGAAGGTATTGTCTTGGTTCTTATTTTTAACGATATCTGCAATGCTTTGATTGCTGATCTTTTATTTATGAATGACAAATGCCTTGTTTCTACTGACTTGTCTAATTACTTTATGTATTTTTACTCATGCTCAATATTGCTCAAGTGGCCATGAATTTGCTTGTACTGCATTTCTGTCAACTTGATTTACTACTTTAACCCTTTTTTATGATGTCAAAAGGGGGAAAAATTGTTACGGTATGAGTTCAATGATGTTAGCTACTTGAATAGGACATGGTCATGCTGATAGGGAGAATAAATTTAGCTATTTGACGAGGACATGGTCATGCCGATAGGGGGAATCAATGCTAGCTACTTGAAGAGGACATGGTCATGTCGATAGGGGGAAGAAGTTGTTTGTCATCATCAAAAAGGGGGAAAATGCTATTTTGATGTTTTGATGATTTGAAAAACTTCGGGGATGATGAAACTCCAGCTACCTGAAGAGTTCTTGTTGATAGAGGGAACTGGTGAATAAGTCTGTTATCATAAAAAAGGAGGAAAATGTTATTTTGGAGCTGATGTTAAGTTTTGATGATTTAACAAACTTAGAGATCTAATAAGGAGCCAGATCCTTGTTATTGGGACTTATGACAATGAAATTAATGAATAAACTCAATGTGAGGAATATCTGTGTGTAATTATAAAAAATAGGGAAAATGTTATATTCTAGGTGTTTTGAGAATCCTCACAAATACAGGGACCTAGTCCCTAGCAAAGTGCTCTCGTCCAGATTCAAATGGGGTACAAATGTAAAGCTGCCATGTCAGGTGGTAGGTGAAAAATGCAGTGTACTGCACCAACAGGAAGAACGGATGAGATTGTCTATTTCAGTGTCTCACAAATGCAGGAACCTGGTCCCTGGCTGAGTTCTCTCATCCAGATCTATAATGGGGTACAACTGTAAAGCTGTCGCATCAGAGATTGCTGAGGTCGTCAGTGTACCACACCAATCAGAATGGATGAAATTGTTTGTCCAACAGTTAATAACTCTTTATGGTTGACTTAGTGAACATGACAAATAACAAATTAATAAATTCATTCAAAAGGAGGGAGAGAGCTAGCATGTCTTCTCAAGAACTCACTAAGAAAAGTTTGAAAGGGACTTGGTCCATGCAAGACTGCATATGTGAAAGGACGACACGACAACTGTCAGAAAGGTTGCCACATCTGATGTGGTAGGTACACGTCCTCCCAGAAAGGTAGGCTCTCAGCCAATAGGCGGTCCCAAGGAGTTTGTGTTCATTTTAATATAGTCTCTTCCAACAAAACACAAACTCAAGACTTGGCAAACAAAAACTTGGGTTTTCTTTGAAAATTCATAAGCTTGAAAAGAGAAGGTCATCTTTAAGGAAGAACACTGCTCATATCAACAAGGGACCAAATAGAGTGCTGAAACATCTTGTTGTATTTAGAGCTTTGTATCTTATGTGCTTAAATTGTAAATCTATTCCTATGTTAAAAAGGAATTAGATTTTTGTTATGTTCATCTAAAAGTCTAAGTCAGTTAAGGGTAACTGATTTAGTGGGTAGTGTTGTATCTGCTTAGTTGAAGTCTAAGTTATCTAGAGTTAGGTAGCTTAGTGGGCAGTGTGGTATCTACTTAGTTGCTTTCTTTGTAGTAGAGTTACTACATAGAGAGGGAAGGGATTTAGAGTTAAATTCCTAGGTTGCAAGAGTTTGTAATCTGAATCGTTGCTCCATTTAAGTGAAATGGAGTTTGGGTAGAAATCCTGTAAGTACAGGTCGTGGTTTTCACCGCCCTTGAGCAAGGGGATTTCCACATAAAACTCTTGTTCCTGTTTTACATTGTGCCATTTATTTTCCGCACTTTTACTTCTGTACTATTATTCTGTCAAAGGACCTGGTCCCGTGGTCACTGGTGGACGCATACATTCCAACAAAGAGGATTTGTGTTACTCCCATCAACAACATCCCACAAATTCTCTCCCACAAGGCATGATTCCATATATGTCTTTCATACCTTGTAATTGGACTTATTCAACAACTCCATCCCCAGTCCATTAACACGGCCGCTAAAATCTATATAGACAAACTAGTTGAATCTACCACTAACCCGATCTTGAATAAAATCAAAAAATCAAAAAAATGACTATGGCTCTGATACCATGTAGAGAATAGTAGAAGGGTTCTCCGGTTATAATTTTCTTCTGCTATTCTCTACACAACTAAGATTGAAATGCATGTTGTAAGCAAAAATTAAAGTAAATGAAAGCTTATGTGAAAAGTGATTCAACTGCAACTACTTAGATTCCAATTCATGAATAAAGACGAAGTTTGGAAAGAAAATAATTTGCTGTTGAGTAAAGCTCTTATACAAGGTTCTTCTAGGCCCTTTGCTGCTTTATATCGTTGCCTTTGTAAAACACCATGATATTATTCAAAAATCCTTCCAATGATGATAAAGGTTCAGTTAGCGTTATAGTTTTTATGATCCTTTATGGTTATTGGTATTTGTGATGACTTATATGAGTATTTACTTGATTCGAATATATGATTTTGATTCATTATTTTGTTTGTTAAAATACTCAAAAGGTTAACCAAGTCTCTTTGCAGCCACTTTTTGGCTTCCATCTTTACTTCTCGTAAGACCAAATCTCTTAAGATTATCAAAACCATCCTCTCAAATTATGAAAGAGCTTCTGGACAAAAAGTAAATATTATGAAAAGTTGTTTTCTTGTTAGTCAAAAGACATCTTAGAGTAGAATCAAAATTATTGAGAGACACCTAAGATAAAAGAGGAAATTTTTCCTTTTGAATTGTTACAGAATATTGTAAATATATTCCATTACTCCCTCTGTTTCAAAAATAATGACCCAATTTCCTTTTTTAGTCTGTTTAAAAAAGAATGATCCCTTTCCTTTTTTGGCAATACATTAATTTCAACTTTCCACGTGGCATGTTTAAGGCCACAAGATTAAAGGGCATTTTGGTAAATTTGATAGAACTCTAATTTAGAACCACAAGATTAAAAAGTCTTCTTTTCTTTCTTAAACTCCGTTCCAAGTCAAACTAGGCCATCCTTTTTGAAACGGAGGGAGTACCTTATATAGATAGGAGAGATCAAATCATAAGAGATATGTAGGATATTTTCTTACCTTTGATGATACTTCTTTCTAGTGTATATATACATGTAATATTGATATAATAAACAAGCAGTTCAGTTCTGTAAACTATATGATATCAGTGCCATTAGGGCTCAAGATCTTGGTTAGAAATTTTGGAACTTTTCCTAGCGTCTTGGGAAAAGGTTTCGGCTACTTGGGTTTTGGCAGAATACATCTGGGTTTGCTGTCCCAGCATTGTCTCATCTGTTCCAACATACTCCAGGATTGGTTTTTGGTGTTTAATCACTACAAGATAATAATTTCTTCACTTTCAGGTTCAATTTTTATCCTTTGCATCTGTGACGTAAAATTTGGAAATTGCTTTGTGCTTCAGTGGCTGATTGGGTTTAGTTTTGGTGTCAATTTGTTTTGTTCTTTTCAACCAGTTTGGTGTCAGATTTTTGATCCTTTGCTCTTCTCGATCAATTTCTTGGATAAACATTAGTTAAAATGTCTGATGATAAATCTTTCATGACTGGAATTGTTCCAGCATTGTTCAAAATTACTAATAATAAATTAAATGGGTCTAATTATTTAGATTGGAGTAGAAAAATCAGGGTCTACTTGCGTAGTGTTGAAAAGGATGACCATCTTATCCAAGATCATCTAACTGATGATACTAAAATGACTTGGCTTAGAGATGATGGTAGACTACTCTTGCAAATTATAAACTCTATTGACAATGAAGTTGTTGGTTTGGTTAATCACTGTGAATTTGTGAAAGAGTTAATGGATTATTTGGAGTATTTGTATTCTGGCAAAGGTAATTTATCTCATATTTATGAAGTTTCCAAGGCTTTCTATCATTCTGAGAAGGAAGTTAAGTCACTCACTACATACTTCATGGAGTTGAACAAAACCTACAAGGAACTGAATATACTTCTACCATTCATTACTGATATCAAGGTGCATCAGGCTTAGAGGGAATGAATGGCAATAATGAACTTTTTAGCTGGACTCCTATTTGAGATTGAGACTGCTAAATCACATATTCTGTCTACTTCTTAGATCAGCTCTCTCAGAGATATTTTCAATCGGGTGTTGCACATAGAGAGTACTCCATCCAACTAGCAGACCAATGTGCTTGTTGCGGAAGGAGGAGGAAGAAGAAATAATGCAAGGAGATGGAACAACAATGATGCAGGGAGATGGAATAATACTAATGATGTAGGGAAATGGAATCATAACAATGATGCAAGAAGGTGGAACAACAACAATAATGTTGGGATATGGAACAATAACAAAAGAGGAGACAATAATGCTGGGAGATGGAACAACAACAATACATTGTCGTTATTGTAAGGAACCTGGGCACATAAAGCAAAATTGTAAGAAATTATTGATTCACGACCAACAACTTCAGACTCAGACTACCGCTGTTGCTGCCACTTCTAGTTCACCCTCAATTGTTACAATCTCAATCGATTAGTATGCCCGACTTACAAAGTATTAGGAATCAATGAATGAAACAACTCCAGCCTGTGCCCTTACTAAGTCAGGTAACAAATATCTCATTTCCTCCATAAGCAACTGGATCAATGATTTGGGTGCCATAGATCACATGACAGTTAATCCCAAAATAATCTCTAAATTCCAGTCACATAAAGCACCATCCTCTATTACCATAGCTGATGGATCTAGTTGTACCATTGAGGGATCTGGAACCATTAACCCCACTTCATCTATTACTTTGTCCTCTGTTCTCGGCCTACCTAGTCTTTCCCTTAATCTGATTTCTATAAGTGAACTTACCAAAGAGCTACAATGTTTTGTCTCCTTATTTCCCGATTATTGTCTTTTTCAGGATCTTATGACGAAGTAGATTATTGGTAAAGGACATGTATCAAACGGTCTCTAATAAGGGCCTCCATCAGTGGCTTGCTCTAGTATCGTCTCGTCATTTGAAGCACATGGTCGTTTGGGACATCCTTATCTACCAGTTTTAAAGAAATTATGTCCTCAGTTTCACAATGTACCTTTAATAAATTGTGAGTCTTGTCATTTTGCAAAACACCATAGAAGCTTGTTAAGTCCTAGGAATAATAAGTAGGCTGATTTTGCTTTCAAGTTGGTTCATTCAGATATTTGGGAACCATGTTCGGTTGTTTCTAAAGTTGGGTTTAGATATTTTGTTACTTTGGTGGATGATTTTTCCTGAATGACATGGATTTACTTTATGAAAAATAGTTCTGAAGTGTTCTCCCATTTCTCTAATTTTTGTGCTGAGATTAACACACATTTTAATGCTTTTATCCATATATTGAGGAGTAATAATGTTAAAGAATTCATGTCAACATCATTTCAGAACTACATAAATCAATATGGTATTCTTCATCAATCTTTGTATGTGTAGTCACCCTTTCAAAATGGAGTAGCTGAGAGAAAATAGGCATTTGCTTGAGAGTGCTCGTGCTTTGCTATTCCAAATGAATGTACCTAAGCAATTTTGGGCAAATACGGTGTCCACAACTAGCTTTTTAGTTAACCGCATGCCATCCACGGTGCTGAATGGTGATATTCCCTATGATGTTCTCTTTTCAAATAAGCCATTATTTTCATTAGAGCCAAAGGTGTTTGGAAGTACTTGTTATGTTTGTGATGTGCGACCCCATGTTACTAAACTAGATCCAAAGGCCTTGAAGTGTCTTTTTGGGATATTCTCGATTACAAAAGGGTTACCAGTGCTACTCTCCAACCCTTGACAGATATATGGTGTCCATAGATGTGGTGTTCTCAGAGAACATTTCCTTTTTTCCTTCTCCCGACACTTCTCCCACTCAGGGGAAGAAAGAAGAAGAATGGCCCATTTATAAAACCACTCCACCGAGCTTAGAACACCATAAGGAAGTTTGTGATAGTGTTGAGCAGTCAACTAAGAATGTGTCTTCTGATGTTCCTCCTGCTCAAATATAGCCGCCGATAATTCAAGTTTATTCTAGGCGACAAGCAACCTATGATACATGTCCTACACCAACTCTTTCATCATCAGATCCTCCTCTAGTCAATCCCTCTCCAACAGAAAATCTTGGCATTCCCATTATTCTTCGCAAAGGTAAGCGTTAGTGTCAATCAATATATTTCATTGCTAGTTTTATCTCATATGACCACTTGTCTCCCGCATCTTGCTCTTTGATTGCATTAGATGAAAATCACACTTGGGATTTGGTGGACTTACCAAAAGGGAAAATGGCAATGAGATGTAAGTGGGTTTTTATGGTCAAAGTAAATCTTGATGGTTCTGTGGCGAGGCTTAAAGCCAGATTAGTGGCTAAAGGATATGCTCAAACTTATGGGGTGGATTATTTTGATACTTTTTCTCCGGGGGCCAAACTCACTTATATTCACTTGTTTATTTCTTTAGCTGTTTCTAAGAATTGGCTGCTAATCAGTTGGATATCAAGAATGCATTTCTTCGTGGTGATCTCCAAGAAGAAATGTATATAGAGCAACCACCCGATTTTGTTGCTTAGGGGGAGAATGGGAAAGTTTGTCACTTGAAGAAATTCTTGTATGGTCTGAAACAAAGTACACGTGCTTGGTTTGGGAATTTTAGTGAGGTAGTTAAGAAGTTTGCGCTTACAAAGAGCAAATGTAGTCATTCGGTCTTCTACAGACAATCATCAGTTGGCATTATTCTTCTTGTTGTATATGTTGATGACATTATCATCACTGGGAGTGATTATGCAGGAATATCTTCTCTCAAATCATTCTTGCATTCGACATTTCACACGAAAGACTTGGGACAGTTGAAATACTTCTTGGGAATCGAAGTAAGTAGGAGTAAGAAGGGAATATTTTTATCTCAAAGAAAGTATAATCCTTGACCTTCTTGAGGAAACTGGAAAGTCAGCAACCAAGCCTTGTAGTACTCCAATGGTTCCCAATATGCAGCTAACAAAAGATGATGATGATCCCTCAATGATCCAGAGAGACACAGGCGATTAGTTGGGAAATTAAACTGTTTCACTATAATTCGTCCGGATATTGCTTTTGCAGTTAGTGTTGTTAGTCAGCTCATATCTACGCCTACAATCAAACATTAGGCAGCTTTGGAGCAAATATTATGTAACTTGAAAGGTGCCCCTGGACTTGGCATTGTATATAGTAACAATGGACATACTCACATTGAGTGTTTTGCAGACGCCGATTGGGTTGGATCCAAGATTGATAGAAGGTCTACCACTAGCTATTGTGTTTTTGTGGGTAGAAATTTGGTGTCATGGAGAAGTAAGAAACAAAATATTGTATCTTGATCTAGTGCAGATTTCGAGAATAAAGCTATGGCACAATCCACATGTGAGATTATGTGGATACATCCCTTCTTAAGTGAAGTTGGGTTGAAATATCCCACACCCGCGAAACTTTGGTGTGATAATCAAGCTGCTCTTCATATTGCCTCAAATCCGTTGTATCATGAAAGAACTAAGCACACTGAGGTGGACTGTCATTTTATTCGTTAAAAGATTCAAGAAAACTTGGTTTCCACAGGCTATGTGAAGACTGGAGAGCAATTAGCTGATTTGTTCACAAAAGCGTTAAATTGAGCTTGGGTTAACTATTTGTCTAACTAGCTGGGCATGATCAATATATATGCTCTAGCTTGAGAGGGAGTGTTACAGAATATTGTAAATATATTATATTACCTTATATAGATAAGAGAGATCTATAGGAATTATAAGAGATATGCAAGATATTCATCTTACCTTTGATGATGCTTCTTTCTAGTGTATATATACATGTAACGTTGATGTAATAAACAAGCAGTTCATCTCTGTAAACTACATGAATATTTGGGATGCCCTATCCATGTTGTGAAGAAAATAATCCACTTGGTTGCTTGGAACAAAATGTGTTATCCTACAGAAGAGGGAGGGTTGGGCATAAGATAACTATCTAACATATCCAAATCTTTCATTACAAAATTATGGTGGTTGTTCATAACTCACAACTCTTTCTAGTCTACTTTCCTGATGATTAAATACCGATGAAGAAAACACCAAAGTTGCTAGAACAGGTGAATCTAAGATCTCTGGACCTTGGAGAAACCTAATAAACATCAAGAACGAGGTGGAACCTAGTATCTTGTGGAGGATTAATAAAGGTAACTCTTCATTCCTTAGGGACAATTGGACAGGACTTGGGCCCATTGCCAATATTTATAATAGTAAAATTGACCAGAAAGGTACTGTTGCTAACTTCATCATTGATAACTCCTGGAATATTACTAAGCTTAAACAGTTCCAACCTGACCAACTCACTAGCCACATCAAAGACATCAATTTTTATAATCCAAATGATCCTAACCAAGCTATTTGGACTGAGTCCACTATTGGAAATTTTGAAGTCTCGTCAGTTTAGAGGAGCTTGAGACAAAGTCAAGGTATCACTCTTACAAATAAAAGTCTTTGGCATAAGGCTTTACCTTTCCAGATTTCCTTTTTTAATTGGAAGCTCCTAGAGAACAGAATTCCTATTGATGACAATGTCAAAAAGAAAGGTGTTTCTCTTCCTTCAAGATGTGAATGTTGTGAAAACTGTTGCAATGAGAATTTGGAGCGTCTTTTCAAAAGAAATAATTTCAGCAATAACATCTAGAATGTGTTCAGGAATCAGTTTGGTTTAGAGAAGGTCGGTGGAGGAATGAATCAAGAGATGATGGTATGGTGGACTGCTAAAACCCATAATCCTATTCATAAGGTTATGATTCAAATTATGCCTCTTCTTATTAATTGCCAGTTATGGAAGGCTAGATGCAAGAAGAGGTATGAACAAGTCAGACTTTATATGCCTAGAGTGGCCCACCTAATTAGTGTTGATGATATTACTATCATGCACAATCAGTTTAACCAGATAGATAGCAACATCACTTCGAATCATATGATGTATATTTGTGACAATGCTAGACCCAAACTTAAAATTCTAAGAACATCCTGGATTTTCCCCCCTTCTAGTATGATTAAACTCAATACTGATGGATGTGCTCCAAAGGCAACCCTAGGGCATGTGGTGGTGGGGGAATTTTCAAGGGTCATCACGGGGAATTTATCTCAGCTTTTTCAGCCCCTTTGGTATCCACTAATGTTGCTGAGTCTTTGGCTCCGTGTATTGGAATTGAATGGTGCAAGGAAAATGGTATCAACATGGTCATTGTTGACTTAGATTCCTCATTGGTTATCAGTTAGGTTACAAGCAAGATGAAACCACCTTGGAATCTAAGACACAACATTGATACTGTACAGAATATTATTACTACCTTTGATGAATTTCACATATCACATTGTTATAGGGAGGCAAACAAGGAAGCTGATGTATTGGCCAAGGAAGGGTCAGAGCTTGAAAATGTGAAATGCTACTCATCTTATCAAGAACTTCCAAAACAAGCAAGAGGGATTTGCTATATGGACAAGCATCAATTTGTTAGCTTCAAAATCCGGGGATCTAACTCTTCTTTCATCTTTGATGATAATGGCTAGTCTAGGTTTTATTTGCTTTGGTAAAGGTTGGAGATCTTTTTTCTTCTAGTCCATACCTCCAACTTATTATATTTTTATCGGCGTTTAGTTTGTCAACTTCCCTTGTAAAGAGTTAGATTATCCAACTTACTTAGTTATGACAAGGAGATTTGGCTTTATGTCCCCCTCCTTCATGTGTTATGTTTTTTATTTGATAATAGACAAGGTAGGGGTCAGTGCCAAACCCCCCCCCCCTCGCCATCTCCACGCGGATTTAAATAATTAAAATAAGGGTATATTTGAATGTTGAATCATAAGAGATGCTAAAGAAAGTCTAGACATGTTGGACTTCTGGACATTTGAAGAAAATATGATGAATGGTTTCCTCAATTAATGAACAATAAATTAAATGATGTGACAAGGAGAGGAGGATGTGAAAAGAGGAGAGTAGTCGTGGGTAACCTTTGGCAGGGTAAGAGTAAAACATAGGGCTTTGAATATGTATGGGTGTGTGTAATATCCAAAGACATGCCTGGATTTCGTGATCCATCTCAAAGAGTATGGTGTGGAGAAGGAAATGGTCGGCCAATTTGATATCAAAATAACAATTAGGATTAGGAAACCAACCAAAGGTGTTTGTACACGAAACTGGTGAAATATAGGTAGCACGAATAAGCGCAAGGACTATAGGAGGTATGTTAAAAGTAAGTTGGGTGAGGTATCAAGTATTTTGTAGGAGTGGAGTGTAAATAGTGAGGGGTTGAAGATTTTTTGAATTGATCTAATAAGGAGATTGCTGGAAGCAAAAATAGTAGGTACTCAAATGTACTTCAATAAATTGATTAAAGTTCCAAACAAAGATGGAGCTACGGTGGTGCAAGGATGGTTAGTCAAATATCCTTCACCGGAAAATTACGTTGTATATATTGGTCAAATTTTACATTATATTGGTAAATAGAACATTTTGAACACCGTTTGATGCAATAGAGAGCAGTGGCTTAGCGGCAAGGGTAGGCACAAAACGGCATGGCATCCTTTTCGATTCCTAGCATCCGCATATTTGTTTTATCATTTTGTATCCTGCCATTTTGCTTCACTCAAGTTTGATTCGGATGTCCACATTTTTCTCATATAATTTTTGGTGCACCCAATCATCGGGGGGGGGGGGTAATAATTTAATTATCATCCAATGTTTGAACACCCTTCATAAAACTTTTGACTTCCAAAACCTATATTATAATGGATGTCAATCTTAAGAAATTGTAGTCTAAGCTTTTCCAAATATGGGATTCTTTTCCTATTGAACAAAATTATTATCAGTTAATAGAGTCATTTTTGATCCATTAAGCAACAATGTGAATTTTTTAAAACCAAATTTTAGCGATGAGAAAACTTTTTGACCAAATTATTAAGGATAACACATTTTGAAATCAAACTATTGACAAAATACAAGTTTTTGTTCAACTTTACCTAACACATTTATGACTATTTTCCATTTTTTTAAACAATTATGTCATGATTGAATCAAAGTGGACCAAATTTATCCCCATTTATTACTCATCTTTCCTCACTTTGTAACGAAAAGGGGTGCATTATGACAAAATCAGCAACATAAGCTGTGAAACAATGTACTTCCTCCATTAATGGAGGTTGAGCTTTCACCAACAATCAGAGAAGAAAGAGAGAAAAAATATTATTGAGAATGTGAAAAACTAGAAAATTAATTAATACAATGTATGTGTATATATACACACACTGATAAAGACCTCTAACAAACTCAACTAACTATGAAATTGTAAACTTGTGACTCCTAACTAACTAACTAACTATGTGAATGAACAGTGATTAACTAACTAATCTTATCACTAGTTTTATCACCCCCCCCTCAAGTTGGAGGTGAGGTACATACAAACAACTTGCTTAATAAATTAGTATGCTTGACTCTAGTTAAGGCTTTAGTAAAAACATCAGCCAATTGTGAATCTGTGGGAATGTATTGAAGTGTGATTAATCCTTGCTGCAACTTGTTTCTGACAAAATGACAATCTACTTCTATATGCTTAGTTCTCTCATGAAAAACTGGATTCTTAGCAATGTGCACTGCTGCTTGACTATCACAAAAAACATGTATAGGTAAGGGACACATTACTGATAGCTCATCAAGTAATCTTTCTAGCCATACTATTCATCCACAACTTGTCTCACAGCTCTATACTCTGCTTCTGCTGAGGATAGTGACATTGTGGGTTGTTTCTTAGACTTCCAACTAATAGGGCTATCACCCATGAGAACCAAATAGCCACTCACGGACTTCCTTGAATCAGGACAAGAGGCCCAATCTGAGTCACAATACGCACTGATGGTGAGGTCAGATTTATTAGAGATGAAAACTCCTAGTGTAGGGTCCTATTGTAGATATTTGAGCACATGATAAGCTGCCTTCAAATGGGGCTCTCTAGGAGATTGCATGAACTGACTGAGGTGTTGCACACTATTTGCTATATCCATCCTTGTGTTGGTGAAAAAATTAAGTTTCCCCACTAGCTTTCTATAGTGAGTAGGATCTGATAGTGGTGTGCCTTCTGTAAGTCTCAGCTTTTCCTTAGAGTCCAAAGGTGAAGTAGCAATTTTGTAATTCATAGAGTCAAATTCATTCAAGAGGTCAAGAGTAAACTTTCTTTGGGATATAAGAATACCATCCTGTCTGTACAAAATTTCCAGACAAAGAAAATAATGCAGCTTGCCCAAATCCTTTATTTTGAACTGATCATGCAAGAACACCTTTAAAGAAGTGATCTCATCTATGTCAGTCCTAATTAGAATTATATCGTCAACATATACTGCAACAAAGACCAGGGAGCACCCATTCATCCTATAAAACAGTGAATAATCACTGTTAGAATGAGTGTAACCTTTTGAATAGAGACTGTTGGCCAGTTTGTCATGCCACTGTCTACTGGCCTGTTTTAAGCCATACAATGACTTTTTCAATTTACAAACCATGTTACTACTGTCCACTGCCAGTCCCTATGGTAATGCCATGTAAACTTCCTCATTTAAATCACCATGAAGGAAAGCATTATTAACATCCAATTGATACATCTTCCAGCCTTTCTTGGCTACTAAAGAAATTAGAGTCCTATTAGTGGTCATTTTTACCACAGGTGAGAATGTCTCATTGTAATCTATTCCAGCCTACTGAGTGTACCCCTTTACCATTAATCTAGCCTTGAACCTCTCTACACTACCATCTGCCTTGTGTTTAATCTTGTACACCCATTTACACCCAATAACATTCTTCACTTTAGGCAAACTAACTAGTTCCCAAGTGTCATTTGCATACAAGGCATCAAATTCCTGTGTCATTGCCACTTGCCAGGCAGGATTCAAAATTGCTTCTTCATAAAAAGAAGGTTCAATATCATGTGAAACATTATTCATCAACTATTGACTACTAGGACACAGACTAGTGAAACATACATGATCAGGGTAAGAAATGAAAGATGTGAGTGAGTGGTGTGGATCAGAAGTGGATGTTGAAGATGACAAGTTAGGTATTGTATAAGTGTAGTCATTCAGATAACTTAGGGTGTGAAGGGGTCTAGTTGATCTTTTAGGTGCAAGTGGAGCATCAGCAAGGGTAGAGGTGTTAAGTCTAGGTGGAGACATAGGAACTGTAGGTTCTGTGGTTTGTGCATTAGTATTTGTGGAAACATGGTTAGTAGTGACTTCAACTAATGTGTCATCATTCAACAGTTCATCATTAACAAAATCATTTGCTTTACTAGACATGCAAGGCAATGTATCAGAATGACTTACAAGGGATTTTAAGACAGAACTAAAATTGGAACCAACAGGGGAAATAACAAAAGGGAAAACAGCTTCATGAAAAAAAACATCTATGGACAAATGAATTCTCTTGGTAGCCAAGTCGAGGACCTTGTAGCCTTTTGTATTAAAAGGGTATCCAATGAAGACATGTGGTGTTGCCCTTGGTTCAAACTTGTCCTTATGAGTTTTCAAGGTAGTTGGAAAACAAATGCATCCAAAACTTCTAAGGTGGGAGTAAGTTGGTTTTCTTTGATATAGTAGTTCATATGGGGACTTGTTTTGTAAGAGTTTAGTGGGTAGTCTATTAATAAGATATGTGGCTGTCAGGACACACTCTCCCCAATACTTCATAAGCAGTTTTGATTGGAATAGAAGTGCCCTTGCTGTTTCAAGAAGATATTTGTGCTTCCTTTCAACCACACCATTTTGTTGTGGTGTATAAGGACATGATCTTTGGTGTATTATACCTTTTTCTTGAAAGAAATTAGTTGCTTCAATACTTGTAAATTCCAGACCATTGTCAGATTTGATAGTTTTCAATTTGGTATGGAACTAATTTTCTATAAGGGAAATGAAAGTTTTTATGGTCTGCAATGCATTACTTTTGCACCTTAGCAGTTGTGTCCAGGTTGACCTACTATAGTCATCCACCATAGTTAAGAAATAATGGTGACCATCATGGGTAGGTGTGTAGTATGGTCCCCATAAATCAATGTGAAGCAGTTCAAATGTTGCACTAGTTGTGGTTGTACTTTCTGGGAAGGGCATCCTAGTTTGTCTTGCCATAGGACATATTGTGCAAGTGAAGGGTTGCTTACTGGAAAAATTCAGAGGTATGGTGGAGATAGTTTTCATTTTTACAAAGGGTACATGTCCCAACCTAGCATACCATAAGAATTCATTGTCATGATTGTGAGTAAAGTTAGTACCAGGAGAGGAATTAACAGCAGAACATGAAATAGGATCAACAACACACGTTTCTTTATTGATTGTATGAAAGAATTTTACATTTTGAGATGGACTTTGACATTCATTTCCAACAGAAGCTATCTTACAGTAGTTAAAAGAAGAAACAGGTTGACGTCTGACATGAGAACCAATATTGCCATTTTCAGGTGGACAATTGTGGCACTTTGGACAGAAAAAATACAGACCATTCTTGGTCTTACCAAGTGCCAGAGGGCTCTTCAGAGAAGGGCCCTGCAGTAAACAAGAAGAGCTGTTAAAGCTAACTATTCCCTTGAGTTGAAAGGCTAAACAATGAACAGATATTAAATTGAACTTGAAGCTAGGTATAAACAAAACTTTGTACAAAGTCAGTGTAGAAGTCAGACAAACATCACCAATTTCAGTCACTTTAACCTTGTATCCATTTGGTAATGTAATGAGGAATAGGGTAATGTTATAAGGTTTGTAAGGGCATCTTTTGTGTAAGTCATGTGGTGTGATGCTCCTGAATCTATAATCCAAGAGCCAATAGTTAATCTAATACATTTACGTGACAAATCACCTATCTCATTTATAGAAGAATAGCAAGCAAGAATACCTGCTAGGTTCATTGATCCACCTGCCATGCTTCCTGAGCAATCAGCTCCAACTTGCAGAGTTCCAAGTAGACTAAGTAGCTGCTCATACTGACTTTTGGATAGGTTCAATGGAATTTGTCTTCCCCGCCGTGATTTTCCTCACATCAGCTTCTATCATCCTCGAGGCATGCACATTTCTTTGCCGGATCACGAGCCCTTTCCTCTTGGAGCTTTTGTGTTGGTTGGATAACCATGAAGCTTATAGCACCTATCCTTAGTGTGTCCAGTTCGTTTGCAGTATTCACAGAACAAATTTGACCTGTTCCCAGTGCTAGAATTCCCCCTAAAAGTATTGGAACTACTCGTACCTTTGCCTGCACCTCCTCTATAAGAATTGTAGTTTGTATTATAGTTCGTATTGAAGCCTTTGGGTCCTGCATTGTATTGTGGTGACACAAAGGCATTTAGAGAGGTGGATTCCAAAGCCATGTGACTAGGAGGCTTCATTTCCCTCTGCCTTTCCTCCTGTGACAAAATGGCAAATGTTTGTGCCATAGTTGGTAGATCAGACATCATGAGAATATTTCCACGTACATCAGTATACATCTCATTTAGGCCCATCAAAAAATGTATAAGTCTTCTATCTTGCTTAGCCTTATGTATCTTGGTTTTTCCATCACAAATACACATACAAGTGCATTGATAATTGACATCAAGAGTGTTCATTTCTTCCCACAACTTCTTCATCTTAGTATAGTAACCAGTGACATCCAAATTACCTTGCACAAGGTCATTTATCTCCTTCTGTAGTTGATAGAGTTTGCAGCCATTAGTTTGGTCATATCTATCCTCCAACTCCTCCCAAAGCTCCTTGGCATTATTGACGTATTGCAAGCTATCTCGCAGATCTAGTGAGAGAGAATTTAAAATCCAAGAGGTCACCATGTCATCACACATTTCCCACTGCATGAAGGTTGGATCTGTAGAATTTAGTTTCACGATTTTTCCATTGATGAATCCAGTTTTACTCTTAACAGATAAAGCCCTAAGAACTGCTCGTCTCCATGACCTGTAACTAGTTCCATAAAAAACAGCAGGAAGTAAAGTAGAACTTGCATTCTCTGAGGGATGCAGATATAAGGGGCTATTGAAATCCAATCGAGTTGAAGTGTTGGTAACATTCGCATCACCTGAAGCGTCTCCTATAGAAGAAGATGAAAGAGAATGCAATTACAGATGAATTATGAAGATGAACTCACAATGAGCAAGTTCGAAACAAAATAGAGGAACAATAGTAAGGTCTTTCAGAGAAAATCAGGGAGAAGAAGACGACGAGAAAAATATCGGCAAATCGAACTGAATACAGTGCTCACGACGAGAGAGAGGAGCAGGGATCTCATTGCTCTAATACCATGACAAAATCAACAGCATAAGCTGTGAAACAATGGACTTCCTCCATTAATGGAGGTTGAGCTTTCACCAACAATCAGAGAATAAAGAGAGCAAATATATTATTGAGAATGTGAAAAACTAAAAAATTAATCAATACAATGTATGTGTATATATATACACACTGATAGAGACCTCTAACAAACTCAACTAACTATGAAATAGTAAACTTGTGACTCCTAACTAACTAACTAACTATGTGAATGAACAGTGATTAACTAACTAATCTTATCACTAGTTTTATCACACTAGATCTGAGTGAGGCGACATTACCTGAAAAATTATAATGGATTTCGGCGAGAAGATAGCCATGGATTCCGGCAAAAACATAGAAGAAACAACAACCGCTGTAGACCGAATCAGTTAATTGCCGGACGCTCTAGCATCTTTGGAAATCACTTGATAGTTTCTCTTTTAGTACATTTGGTAACTATGAGTGGTATGTATCCTACGTTGATTATGTATTAGGTCATTCGGTTTCTCCCAAATTAAAAAGTTTCAACTCGATAGTAATGAGCTGGATGCATAAAAGTCGGACATGGATCGATGGCTTAGTTTTGCTATTGAAAAGAAAGTGGAAAATTTGAAAATCCAGTCAGTCTCTATAGAAGAGGTTTATGCATTGCCAGAATGTTTATACACCTGTTCGTTGTTGATAACACTAGTTTTGGGATTCTGTTCTTTTGATGCAAATGTGGCTGTAGCATGGAAGTCTCTAAAAAGCATAAAATTGAAGTGGATGGTGTTATCTAATGACCATATTGTGAACTTACTGTCGGGATGTCCTGTATTGGAAACAATGGAATTATCTCGTTTTAAGGGTTTTAGTCGTTTGGAAATTAGGTCTTCAAAATTGAAGAGACTAAATTTGATAGCATACAATGATGATGAACTTGATCGTTCCTTGGAAATTGTTGCCCCCTATCTTCAGCATTTGGAGATTTGTGAAAGTCTTTATGGTCTCAAGTGTAAACTTGTAGACGTATCCTCCTTGGTTAATGCTAAGCTTACATTTGAGATTACATGTATCAAAGACATCCAATATTTGCTTGATGAAGAAATTGATGATGACGAAGATAGTTGTCGTGGCTATCTTCAAGGTTTTATGATTCTCGTGTGGGATTATCTTCAAAAGCTGAGTAGTGCAAGCAAGATAACAGTTAGAACATGGTTCATAGAGGTTTGTTTTAAACTCAAAAGTCTTTATTTTCTCTCATCGATTATTAGCAGACAGTTGCAGATAAACATTATACAGTGGAGATTTGTATACACAATCCATTAAAGCAACTGGATTATTGTAAAAAACTTGTGGAGAAGGGTAGAGGGGTGGGCTTGTTCTCCACTGACTTTCAAACCATGGGCCTCTGACCCTCGCGGATTTCTTGATTAAAAGAACTGAGTTAGAGAAACTTGTGGTCCTTTATGCAATCAGTTTGCCAACTTTGTGAAGTCGAGTATTTCTTTTGTCATATCGCCAAAGTTATATCTAGACACCAGGATTTTCGTACATTGATGTTGCTTAAAGTGTTTAGATGGTTTATTTGTCACAACACTCTTATCTGTTGTGGAGTACTTTCTATTTGTTGTTTTTTGTTGCTTTCTCCGGTTTTTTCATTGGTAATACTGCACCAGGTCCTGTGCATGTTGCAGTTCAAAGGGGTGGGAATTCCAGAATTGAAATGCAAGTATTTGACGCTGAAGTTGAATAAGAAAGAGTTAAGTGTGTTTGGAGCAGCTGGCCTTTTGCGAGCATCACCTCATGTTGAGTGTCTCAACATAGACATAAGAGCTATGCATGTAACTTTCTGTTGCTTTGTATCTTCTTTTTACATAATTTTTATGAAGCTTTGCCTTTTTGCCTTTGTACATCATTTTACAACATAGAAAGAGTTAAGTGTGTTGGGAGCAGCTGGCCTTTTGGCCTACCTCTCCCTCTTCTAAGGCCCACCACGGCCAACCTCTCACTGGGGCATTTGCACATCTCCTCTACACTTGTACGAACCATCTCAACACAAATATATCCTTAACTGTCATTAATAGACTTTGCCTATGTCACCGTATAGCTTCATGATTGCTTTCTTCTGAAAAATGTGCTATCAATTTTTGGCTACCTACATCATGAGTCTCTTTATGAAAAGAATAGCCATTGTAATCATTTTCAGGTATCATTAAATTTGTTGGCTCTGAAATTTATTTTTACCGGGCATTTCTACTTCAAAATTTTCTTTGTTAACTTTTGTGCAATTTCCATTAGGCTGACATGTATTTGTCCCTGATCGTATTCTGTTTCCAGCCTGATGCTACCTTCTGCTGCTTTGGGTTACAAGATTTGGTCAAAGGAAATAATATCAATTTGCAGAGATGGATTTCAATCTTTGTGCTTCCCAACCTCAAGAATGTTAAGATTGCCGTCTCCTCCCGGATATGCTTGATAAATCATCTCAACTGGTCCTATGCCAAGAATCTTTTTGAACTTTCAGAACTTTTGTTAAAGAATGCATTAGTTTTGGAGAAGTTTGTTATCATATCAAAGAGAAGAAGGTGCGAGAAATGTTCAATGAACTGTGCATACAAATATTTATTTCCATTGGCTGAGAAATTGTTAGGTTCCCCAAGATTATCCACCAATTCTGTGATTATCTTCCGGGAGTGAGCATTGAGCTTTCCATGACTGGGTTCCAAGTAGTTCTACATCTCAGGGTACAAGAAATGTTGACCTCTATTTTGAGTGTTTGATAAACTTCTCCTTGCAATCATGAATCCTTAACTTCTATATGTAACGAACTACTATTCTCTTGGACATACCCTTGTGTCATTAGAAACGTTACTGTTGCTTGGTTTCTCATGAAGCTTTTATTTGTTGCATTTTGGATGATGTACATGTGCATTGAAATGGTTCCCTTTGTCAATAGCATCAAGGTCCTTGATTGTGAAATGGTTCCGTTTTTCGATGTTTTTCTTGGTAGAATGGGATTGCATTATGTGTATACCTTAATGATTTTAGCAGTTGTGATTGAGGCTTACTGTGCTGTTGAATCTTTGTATTTGACAATAAGGTCATAATAAGAAACTCTCCGTTCTTCGAGTAAAATTTAGTTATCTGGGACAGCTTACAAGGGGTTGTGAAATTTTTTGTGGAACAACAGCTCTCTTGATAAATGTTGTCAGTAGTAGTTTGGTTTATGTTCCCCCCCGCTTTTTTAACAAAACTACTGTTCTGTGTTTTCAATTCCTCTGATATAACAACACTCATGCAAAGTGGGCATGTTGTTATTCGATCTCCCTGTATTACTTAACTCTTCTCACAGTTTTT
Organism: Solanum pinnatisectum; assembly: GCA_035578085.1. Lineage (NCBI taxonomy): Eukaryota > Viridiplantae > Streptophyta > Magnoliopsida > Solanales > Solanaceae > Solanum > Solanum pinnatisectum. The sequence continues at coordinate 36,282,055 of CM069078.1, forward strand.
ACAAAAGATATGCTTACAAGTTTGCAGTTTTCAAGTGACATGTCATCAGAAGAGGCTTTCAAGAAATGTTAATGTTTAGTTTTTGATTTACTGCTGATGAAAATAGATTTTATAAAATAGTAAATGTACTTGCACTAGATATCAAAAATTGTAAAAAGTACAAAAATTACACCTGCAGAATATGAATTTTTTGTTAAATAAACAATCCTTAAAATATTTGTCGATGAGGAAAAACACTCGCTATTGACAAATTTAAATGACTAAATCGCTCATAAGTATATATTTAAGTGATTATTTTTTAAAAAAACTGCAAACATGGGGACCATCTCTAACTTTGTCACATATTTTCCGGTATTGTAATCTAAACTAGTACATCTTTAATGATTTTTTTAAAAAAAAACAAATAATTGTTTCCACCATTGTAATATGTTTTTTTTTTTAAATTTAATGGTTTAATTTTGTACTTTTTATTTAAAAATATTTGTATAATAATTTTTTATGGTATAGACTTTTCTATATACGGTTTTATGATGCGGTCGAATTGGTATAATTTTTAATCTTTTTCAATTTTGCAATGTAATCTAGTACGACTTTAATTTAATCCCTTTTCTTTACGAGTTGAACCAGGTATATATATGGAAAATAATATTTATTCTATATGCTTAATATAATTTTGCACAAAAGGTGTTTAACTGGTCACCATTTGACATACGTAGTTACGCCGCTAAAAGAGAGAGAGAGGAAGAGACAATGTGACACGTATAATTATTAAAAATTAGTCTCTTTACTTTATTATAAAACGTTTAAATCTTTTTACATTTGTAAAAGTGACATTTTAATGTAATTAAGTATTTGATAAATTATTTCTATTGGAATTGTTTCAAGATATAGGGACTCCAGCAAAGTGGTAAGTAAAAGTCACCCTGTGAGTCAATGGATCATATACTTGGAGACAAGAATAGGGACATTCCTGACTCTTTATAACGTATTACGTATACACATGTTGAAAGAATGAAGTCTGGTGACAATATAAGGGACCATCTCTAATTTAGTCTCATATTTTTCAATATCGTAATCTAATGTAGCATGTCTTTTATGGTTTTTTCTTAATAAAAATTAAAATTGTTTCAACCAATGTAATCTAATCTATTAAATTTTTTATGGTTTATTTTGTATTTTTTTCTTTAAAAGATTTGGTATTATAATTCAATATAGTATAGAATTTCCTTTATATGGTTTTATGATGTGGTCGATTTGGTATAAATTTTAATCCTTTTCCAATTTTTCAACTTAATCTAGTATGATTGTAGTTTATGTTTGTACTATGGCAATCTGATTTAGTGTGTGTATATATACTAGTTCTAGATACGTGTATTGCACGTAAGTTCTTGTCAAGTAGTACAAATTGTGTAAATCAAAATTAAACCAGAATGTAGCAAACATCAAATACTATGAAAAGAAAATTTGAAGACGTATAACGACTTACCAAAGTTGTTGAAGCAGAGGATGAGAAAAATAAAAAATTAGATGTTTAGAGGCTCCATCAAAGTCATTTCGAGTCGGACACAGAAAATTTCTAAGAACGCATCTTGTATGATTCCAGGCAAGTTGAACCAAACAACATTTGCATTTGTAGAAATCAAAAGCTAGTGAAGATAAGTCATTCAATTGGCTTACTATTTGATCAACAATGTTGAAATCATCAAGCTTACACTTGTTGGTGGTAGTGTTGTTGCTATCGACAGTGGAAAGCAGATGCATTTCGGCAAAATCAGGTGGTAGATTGTTGATTGAATTGGAAAAAAGAGCAGATAGGAACAAAGAAAGGTAGAGGAGTGTGAAAAATGTGAGGGAAATAAATTAATTTAAAGATAGCAGCGGCAAAGTTAGAATTTTTACTAGTCTCAAACACGTGCGTTGCACGTGTATCCCATGCTTAATATTGTAAATACTTTAAAAGTACAAAAATTTAGCCCAAATAAAAATACTTTTTCTTTAGAAAGTAAAATTTTAAAAATCTAATAGAGAAAAAAACACCAAAAAGACGAATGAATTCCAGCAAAATCAGATGGTAAACTTGTTGATTGAATTGGTGAAGAGAACATAGAGGAACACAGAAATACATAGGAGTATGAAAAATGTAAGGAAAATAAATAGACTTAAAGACAGAAGTGGTGAAATTAGAAATTTTGATAAGGGGTTAAGAATACATTCAAGATTTAGCATATATGTATGAGAAATAACATTTAGTATATAAGCATAATACAGCTTTGCACCGAAGATGTTCAATTGACACCCTCAGACATACGTAGCTACGCCCTGAAAGAAAGGGGAAGAGATAATATGGTAATTAATATTTTAAGAATTAGTCTATTTACTATGTTTTAAAATGTTTAAGTCATTTACATTTGTAAAAGAGGAATTTCAGTCTAATTAAGTATTTAATAAACTATTTATATTGGAATTGTTATAAGACATAGTGACTCTAGCGAAGAGATAAGTAAAAGTTACCTAGTGAGTTAATAAATCACATACTTGGAGACAGGAATTGATGCATCTCTTACTCTTTACAAAGTATAAAAATGACGAAAGAATGAAGTCACAACATAACAAGAACTATGGGGGAACGGAGTTACATGTTTCTGTTAAATCTCAAAACTTAACTCTTAAAATCTAAGTCAACGCTAGAATAAGATTTTAAAAAATAGTAAAGGTTGCACAAGATATAAAAAATTTGTAAAAACTACAAAAGTTACACAGCCAGTTTTTTATTATATTATTTTTTCATAATTTTAGTTAAATAAACAATCGTTAAAATATCAGACGATAAAGGAAAATGTTCACTATTGACAAACATTAGTGATAAAATCACTCACAAATATATTTAAGAGATTATTTTTAAGTACCTCAAACATAAGGGAGCATCTCTAATTGTGTCACATATTTTCTGGTATTGTAGTCTGATCTGATATATATTTTATGTTTTTTTCTGAAATATTTTAAATTGTTTCCACCATTGTAATATGATCTATTCGAACTTTTATGGTGTATTTTTGTATTTATTATATATACAAAAAAATTGGTACTATAGTAAAATATAGTATAGACTAATTTCCTTTATACGGTTTTATGAGGCAGTCGATTTGATACAATTTTTAATTTTTTTTCTCATTTTGTAATGCGATATAGTATGATTATAGTTTTTTTTTCACCTATTGCAATTTGATCTAGTTTTCAAACACGTGTGATGTACGTGTATCCCATGCTTAATATTATAAATACATTAAAAGTAAAAAAATTCGAACTAAATTTTTTTGCCCATATAAAATATATAATTTTTTATTAAAAAATTAAATTAAGTCCAATAAAGAGAAAAAGGATGCATTACAGCAAAATCAGGTGGTAGATTTGTTGATTGAATTAGTGAAGAGGGCAGAGAGAACACAAAAATGCAGAGAAGTGTGAGAATTGTGAGGAATATAAATGGATTTAAAAGAGAGCTACGGCGAATCTAGAAATTTTGATAAGAGATTTCAAGACTACATTTAAGGTTAAATATATATGTATGAAACATAACATTTACTCTATATGCATAATATAATTTTGCACTGAAGGTGTTCAACTGACACCCTTAGACAACGTAGCTACAACATGAAAGAGAGGGGAAGCGGCAATATGGCAATTAACATTACCATGTACGGTTTGATGTGAACAGATTCAACACAGATGTCCTTCAAAATCTAAGGAACTACTTACCTTTCGTGCACCCTGTTATATTGAGGATGATATGAATTTAAGATCAACTAGTGGAGGTGAGGGAGGACCAGACAGCGGCACTAATCAGGTTGCTTCTTAACATTCATGTCAATGTGGCGAATGTCATGTTTTACTGCGGAAAAATTCACTGATTTTCGATCACTGAATTGAGTTAAATTAAACTATCAGTATTTATTTATTTTTGGCTTGTGGGCTATAGATCACATTCATTTTTTTGCAAAAAAAAAAATAAAATATTTATATTGAAATTGTCTCAAGACAAAGGGACCCTTGCAAAGAGGAGAGTAAAAGTCACTAGTGAGTCAATGGATCACATATTTGGAGACCGAATAGAGGCATGTCTGATTCTTTAAAAAAAATATACAAATGTTGAAAGGATAAAGTCACAATATAACAAGAACTATGGGAAAAAGAGTTACATGCTTTCGTCAAATTTCACAAATTGCAATCTTCAAAATCTATGTAAGACGCTAGAATAAGATTTTAAAAATAAGTAAAAGTCGCACCATATATCAAGAATTGTAAGAACTACAAAAATTGTACATCCCAGAATGAATTTTTTTATTAAAATACTTTTTCATAATTTTTTTTAAATAAACAACCGTTAAAAATATCATACTATGAGGGAAGATGTATTATCTCCTCTATTTAGGTTAGGAAAAATAAAAACAGAAAAAAAGATGAAACAGACAGAAAATAAAAATTCGAGTCCACAAAACCCACTGTGCTTCCTTAAGAAATTTAATCTCCTCAAGTACCCAAGGTTTCAGATCAATTCCTCCCAAGATAAAACGGATTAACTATTAGAGAAGTAGCGGTACCTCAAACTTCACTAATTTCAGCGAACGCAAGAACAACAACGAGAGCACACACAGACTCAGTCGATCGACAATTTTGTTTTTGTAAGAAAATGTATGCAGAGAGGAAAAAACTTCAGTGTTGAAAATAGAAGACTCTCTATTTATAGCCACTTGTAGCAAGGAACGCGTATGTCCGGACCATGGTATGAACGTATCTGTTCAGACATGTCTTTCCAGAACGTTCTGTCTTTTGGAAAAAATAACATCTTTTTGGAAGGAACAGATCCCTTCAAACGACTTTACCGTTACGCGAAAATTTCAAATAATTCCGTTATGCAAAATTAATTCTATTAATTAACTAACATTCTGAATTAATTTATAAGAGAAAGGAAATCAATTAATGATATTGATTAAATAAATTTTGTCCAAAAAATATTATTAATCAAATCATTTACCAAAGCCGAAGCCGAGCGAGCGATGATGACGGGGCGAGGGGGCACCTTCTTCTTAACCCTTTAAGAACTAAAGGAAGTGTTTCCTAATATAAGGACAACAATTTTCCTTTCTTCTACCAATATTGAGAAATGACTTTTCATCTTCAAAGACTTTTCATTTGAAATGACTTTTCATTTTCCCTCCAAATTGGCTCCCCCACTTTTTCCATTTTCTCTTCTTATTTCCCATTCACACCTTGCTAAAACCCAACAATCCCCCACATGAATGGGGAATGGCTATTGTTAAAACATATGCATGAAAAACTTGTGTGTCTCGTAAGTAAGGGCTAATTGCATCTGGATAAGTAGGTTTCCCTTTAAACTTTCCGTAGTGAACATATATCGGATATACTCGGTCAATCGGTAGATTTGATATCTTTGAATAGTCGAGCTTTGGTGTATACCTAGATAACATAAGTCACACAATCAACCCTTGAACTGTTTTTGGTTCTCATTGTTTTGTTCGTTCAACCATGAACACGTCTTGGTTAATAAGTTCTTAGAGAACGGGCCTTACCAGATTCTCCTTGAAGTGACCTACACTTCACACTTATATACGTGGTTTCTAAATGTGTTATCCCGTAGATACACTATTTGATATACCTTGTATCAAACTTAGAAACCATTAAAAAGTCATTATGTCTTTATCCTGGTTACTGAACATTGTCTCATCATAAGAATGGACCGTAAAATAAATTTTGACAATGTTAAACCGTCACCTATGACTTTGTTTGATCTCTTTGAACCTAGATCTTGGGATCTCCAGTCTTGTAGGTAGAGTTACCGCCAAGATGACTTGTTCTCGGCCATAGTCCCATTCCTGTCGATGATCTCTCAACTCCCTCTCTAGTTAGGCCTTTTGTAAGTGGATCCGACACATTATCCTTTGACTTTATAGTCAATTGTGCTAATTCCACTAGAGAGTAGTTGTCTAACAGATTTATGTCTTCATCGTATGTGACGAGACTTCCCGTTATACATAATGATTTCAACCCTTCCTATTGCAGCTCGACTATCGCAGTGTATGCATATATAGGCCATTGGTTTGGGCCCAAACAGAATATCTTCTAAGAAATTCCAGACCCATTCAGCTTCTTAACCTGCCTTGTCTAAGGCGGTGAATTCAGACTCTATTGTAGAGCGAACTATTCATGTTTGTTTGGATGATTCCAAGATATTTCTCCTCCACCAATAGTGAAAACATCTCCACTGGTGGATTTCGTTTCAGTTGAACCAGTAATCCAATTTGCATCACTATATCCTTCAATAACTGCTAGATATTTATTGTAATGTAAAGCATAGTTTTGAGTGTCATCTAAGTACCCCAAAACTCTCTTCATTGCCATCCAATGATTTTGATTGGGATTACTCGTGTATCGACTCAGTTTACTTATAGCGCACGCTATGTCTGGTCATGTACAGTTCATGACATATATCAAACTTTCCAATACTCTGGCATAATCCAATTGAGACTGACTTTCACCTTTATTCTTAGTAAGATTAAGGTTCACATCAATTGAAGTCATTGCCCTTTTGAAATTCAAGTACTTGAACTTTTCAAGTATCTTTTGAATGTAATGAGATTGAGACAATGCTAGACCGTTAGGAGTTTTATGAATCTTAAATTCCAATATCAAATCGGCAACTCCTAGATCTTTCATATCAAACGCATAATCCAATTGAGACTGACTTTTCACCTTTATTCTTAGTAAGATTAAGGTTCACATCAATTGGAGTCTTTGCCTTTTTGAAATTCAAGTACTTGAACTTTTCAAGTATCTTTTGAATGTAATGAGATTGAGATAATGCTAGACCGTTAGGAGTTTTATGAATCTTAATTCCCAATATCAAATCGGCAACTCTTAGATCTTTCATATCAAACTTACTAGCGAACATTCTCTTAGTAGCTTTTACTTTAGCAATGTCATTGCTCATTATCAGCATGTCATCCACATATAGGCATATAATGACTTCCTGATTTGGAACGTCTTTAATGTAAACACATTTATAACATTCATTGATCTTAAATACATTTGCCAACATGATTTGATCAAACTTTGCATGCCATTGTTTCGGTGCTTGTTTTAGTCCATAAAGTGACTTAACAAGTTTGCATACTTTCTTTTGTTTATCGGGAACTATGAAACCCTTAAGTTGTTCCATGTGAATCTCTTCTTCCAGCTCTCCATTTAAGAAGGCGGCTTTCACATCCATTTGATGGATTTCAAGACCATATACTGCAGCTAGGGCAATTATCATTCGAATTGATGTAATCCTAGTCACTGGCGAGTATGTGTCAAAATAATCAAGACCTTCTTTCTGTCTAAAACCTTTGAAAACAAGTCTTGCTTTATATTTGTCAATAGTTCCATCATCTTTCATCTTCCTTTTGAAAATCCATATCGAACCCAATGGTTTGTTTCCTGGAGGAAGATCAACCAACTCCCAAGTATGATTACTTAAGATTGATTCAATCTCACTATTGACAGCCTCCTTCCAAGAGGTTGAGTCGCTAGACAACATAGCTTTGTTGAACGTTAGAGGCTCACTTTCAAGAAGGAATGTTACAAAGTCAGATCTAAATGAAGTAACTGTCCGTTGACGTGTACTGCATCTTGGACTCTCTTTAAGTACATTTTCTTTGAGTTCTTCTTGAAGTCGTTTAGACCCCCCCCCCCCCTACTAGATGACTCAAGTCTAGTTTTATACGGATACATATGTTCAAAGAATTCAGCGTTATCCGATTCCATTACTGTATTGTCATGAATATCCTGATGTTCAGACTTATGAACCAAAAATCGACATACCTTACTATTTGTGGCATATCCAATGAATACACAATCCACAGTCTTAGGTCCTATTTTCACCCTCTTAGGTATAGGAACCTGGACTTTGGCTAAACACCCCCACGCTTTGAAATATTTCAAGTTGGGTTTTCTACCTTTCCATTTCTCATATGGAATAACATGTGTCTTGGTGTGAGACACTCTATTGAGTGTTCAATTTGCTGTAAGGATAGCTTCCCCCCACAAGTTTTGTGGTAAACCTGAACTTATAAGTAAGGCATTCATCATTTTCTTTAAAGTTCGGTTTTTCTTTCCGCAATTCTATTAGATTGAGGAGAGTAAGGAGAAATAGTTTGATGAATGATTCCATTTTCCAAAAATATTTCTGCAAATGGAGATTCATATTCTCCACCTCTATCACTTCTAATCATTTTGATCTTTTTATCTAATTGATTTTCAACTTCAGTTTTATATTTCCTAAATGCGTCTATTGTTTTCTCCTTACCATTTAGCAAATAGACATAACAATATCTAGTGCAATCGTTAATAAAAGTTATGAAATGTTTTTTTTCCACCACGTGATGGTGTTGACTTCATGTCACAAATGTCAGTGTAAGTCAGTTCTAAGGGGTATGAATTCCTTTCAACAGATTTATAAGGATGCTCAGCATACTTAGATTCAACGCAAACTTGACATTTTGATTTACTCAAATTTAGGCAAAACATTTAAGTTAATCAGTTTTCGCAAGGTTTTGTTATTGATGTGTCCCAAAAGTTCATGCCATAAACATTTAGACTCAAGTAAGTAAGAAGAAGCAGAATCTTTATTCATATCAATTACAATTACATTGAGTTTGAAGAGGCCCTCAGTGAGGTAATATTTTCGTACATACATCTCATTCTTACTTACTACAACTTTATCATAAACAAATACATATTTGAATCCATTCTTGGTAAGAACGGGTATAGAAACTAAGTTCTTTCGCAATTCCAGAACATACAAGACCATGTTCAAAGTCACCACCTTACCCGAGGTCATCTATAAGTTGACCTTGCCAGTTCCTTCAACCTTTGCAGCAGCGGAGTTTGCCATAAATAACTTCTAAATGCATTGGTCTTTGGAGTATATGATGCAAATAATTCTTTGTTGGCACAAACATGGCATGAGGCACCAGAATCTATCCACCATTCGCTTGGATTTCCAACCAAGTTGCATTCTGAAAGCATTGCATAGAGATCGTCTATCTCTTCTTTGGATTCAACCAAATTTGCTTAATCCCTCTTTTTGTCCTTCTTGGGACCCCGACATTCAGTAGCCCTATGACCACGTTTGTCACAATTGAAGCAGTTTCCATTGAATTTCATCTTAGGAGGATTGCTTTTTAGACCAGATGTTTTCTTTCTTTTCTTTGATTTTGAGGGGTCTTCTTCAACAATCTTTACACCAGATTTTGTTGAATTACCACGTGACCTCTTTTCTGCGGCCTTGTTATCTTCTTCGATTCTCAGGCCTATCATGAGATCTTCAACAATCATCTCCTTGCATTTATGTTTCAAGTAGTTTTTGAAGTCCTTTCACAATGGAGGTAACTTCTCAATAATGACCGTCATTTGACAAGCATCATTCACAATCAATCCTACATTAACGATTATGTGAGTATTAAAAATAGACTTAATATATTCAACATAGGCATTAAATAAATTTATACCTTCAGCAAGGAGATCATGGATTATAACCTGCAGTTCTTGAACTTGGGTGACGACGGTCTTACTGTCTATCATCTTATAGTCCAAAAACTTTGTCACAATGAACTTCTTCATTCCGGCATCCTCTATTTTGTACTTCTTTTCTAAAGCATCCCAGAGTTCTTTTGAGGTTTTGACACTGATGTACACATTGTACATATCATCTTGCAGGCCACTCAGAATATAGTTTTTACATAAAAATGCAGATGTGTCCATCCTTTTGTCACGAGAATCATTTTTGGCGGAGTTTCATCCGATGAACATGAGCGTTTTCACTAATGAACCTCTGCGGACTCAACATAGTCGGATAGAAGAACATCTTATTGCCATCTCTTGAAGTCGACTCGAGAAAACTTTGCGAGTTTCTCAGCGGTGCAAGCGTGATTGAACAATTATGTGCAATCGATGTTGTTGCAGCACTTACTGTTCCAACATTTACTTGACTTGAATTTGTCATTTTTTTGTCATAAATGGCAGACAATTTAGTATGTGAAATACTAACAGTAAAGAGTAAATCCTTACACAACATATTTCTGATTTAACGATAAAGTTTTTATGTTCTTTTAATCGTTAATCGAATGAATTTTTAATATTCAAACAGAGTAGAAAACCATAAAGGCTTTAATCTCCAGAAACCTCAAATATAGAAACCAAATTAAATTTATTAAGCTTGCTATCTCTTGTATTCAGGTTAGAAAAAACAGAAACAGAAAAAAAATGAAACAGACAGAAAATAAAAATTCGATTCCACAGAACACACTGTGTTTCCTTAAGAAATTTAATCCCCTCAAGTACCCGAGGTTACAGATTAATTCCTCCCAAGATAAAACAGATTAATTATTAGAGAAGTAGCGGTACCTCAAACTTCACTAATTTCAGCAAACGCAAGAACAACAATGAGAGCACACACAAACTCAGTTGATCGATACTTTTACTTTTGTAAGAAAATGTATGCAAAGAGGAAAAAATTTCAGTGTTGAAAATTGGAAAAAGACTCTATTTATAGCCACTTGTAGCAAGGAACACATCTGTTCGGACCATGGTGTGAACGTATCTATTCAGACATGTCTTTCTAGAACGTTGTGTCTTTTGGAAAAAATAACGTTTTTCGAAAGGAACAGATCCCTTCAGACGACTTTACCGTTATGCGCAAATTTCAAATAATTTCGTTACACGAAATTAATTCTATTAATTAACTAACATTCTGAATTAATTTATAAGAGAAAGAAAATCAATTAATGAGATTGATTAAATAAATTTTGTCCAAAAAATATTATCAATCAAATCATTTGCCAAAGTCGAAGCCGAGCGAGCGACGACGGCGCAAGGGGCACCTTCTTCTTAACCCTTTAAGAACTAAAGAAAGTGTTTCCTAATATAAGGACAACAATTTTCCTTTCTTCTACCAATATGGGAGAAATGACTTTTCATCTTCAAAGACTTTTCATTTGAAATGACTTTCATTTTCCCTCTAAATTGGTTCCCCCACTTTTTCCATTTTCTCTTCTCATTTCCCATTCACACCTTACTAAAACCCAACAAGATGCTCAATATTGACAAACTTAAATGACTAAATCATCAGGAGTATATTAAAGTGATTATATTTTAAATACCTCAAACATAAGTAATCTTCTCTAATTTCGTCACATATTTTCCGATATTGTAATCTGATTTGGTATATATTTCATGTTTTTTTCTAAAAAAAAAGAAAATTGTTACCGCCATTGTGATCTAATCTATTAAACTTTTTATGGTTTATTTTTATATTCTTATATTTTTAAAAAAATCGATACTATAATAAAATAGAGTATAGACTTTCCATTATATAGCTATATGATGCGGTCGATTTGGTATAAGTTTTAATCTTTTTCTCATTTTTCAACGTGATCCAGTATGATTTTAGTTTTCTTTTCTATTATTGCATCTCATTCTAGTTCTCAAACACATGTGTCACACGTCTATCTCATGCTTGATAGTATAAACACTTTAAAAGTTTAAACATTTGAAAATATAATTTTTTATAGAAAATTAAATTAAAGAAATCTAATAGAGAGAAAATGCACACACAAAAAATATGGATGCATTCCGACAAAATCAGGTAGTAGATTTGTTGATTGAATTGGTGAACAGAGTAGAGAGGTACAGGGAAAGACAAAGGAGTGTGAAAATTGTGAGGGAAATAAATGGATTAAAAAGAGAGCAGTGGCGAAGTTAGAAATTTCTATAAGAGATTCAAGAATACATTCAAGGTTTAGTATATATATTAAATAGCATTTAATCTATATATATGATAGACTTTTGCATCAAAGGTGTGCAATTGAAGGGGAAGAGATAATATGGCAATTAATATTTTTAAAATTAGTCCCTTTATAATATTTTAAAACGTTTAAGTCATTTATAATTGTAAAAGTGAAATTTCAGTCTACTTAAGTATTTAATGAATTATTTCTATTGAAATTGTTTTAAGGCATAGGGACTCTAGTGAAAAGGTAAGTAAAAGTCACTTCATGAGTCAATGAATCACATACTTGGAGATAGGAATAGAGGCATGCATGAGTCTTTATAAAGTATACAAAGAATGAAGTCACAACCTAACAAGAATCATGGGGAAAAGAGTTATATGTTTCTAGCAATTCACAGAAATTGAAACCTTTAAAATATACATCAGGCGCTAGAATAAGATTTTAAAAAATAGTAAAAGTTGCACCAGATATCAAAACCTGCGCAAACTACAAAAATTGCACCTCTAAAATATGATTTTGTATCAGAATTACTTTTTCATAGTTTTTATTAAATAAACAATCGTTAAAGTATCTGTTGGTGAGGAAAAACGCTCACTATTGATAAACTTAAATGACTAAATCGTTCATGAGTGTATTTAAGTGATTATTTCTTAAATATCTCAAACATAAGGGATCATCTCCAATTTCATCACATATTTTCTGGTAATGTAATCTGATCTGGTATATCTTTTGTGTTTTTTTTTCTGAAAATTTTAAATTTTTTCCACCATTGTAATATGATCTATTAAATTTTTTTATGTTTTATTTTTGTATTTCTTTTATATAAAAACAATTGATATTATAATTCAATATAGTATAGACTTTCCTTTATATGGTTTTATGATGCAGGCGATTTGGTATAATTTTAATCTTTTTCCCATTTTGTAATGGATTTATTATGATTTTAATTTAATTTTTCTACTATTGCAATCCGATCTAATATATATATGTATACACACACGTCTCAAACACATGCGTTGCGCATGTATCACATGCTTAATATTGTAAATACTTTAAAAGATAAGAATTTGAACTAAATTTTGTAGCATAAATAAAAATAGAATTTTTTTAATATAAAATTAAATTTAAAAAATATAATAAATTATGTAAGGAACAGGGAAATGCATAGACTGTGAAAATTGTAAGGAAAATAAATGGATTTAAAAGAGAGGAGCGGCGAAATCAGAAATTTCGATAAGGGAGTTCAAAAATAAATTTAAGTTTTAGTATATTTATATAAGAAATAACATTTACTCTATATGCATAATATTCTTTTGCACTGAAGGTGTCCAACTAACACCCTCAGACATACGTAGTACACCCCTGAAAGAGAGGGAAAGAGACAATATGACAATTAATATTTTAAGAATTAGTCCCTTTACTATATTTTAAAACATTTAAGTCATTTGTATTTGTAAAAGTGAAATTTTAGTCTAATTAAGTATTTAATAAATTATCTATATTGAAAAAAAAATTAAGACATAGCGACTCTAGTTAAGAGATAAGTAAACGCCACACAGTGAGTCAATGGATCACATACTTGGAGACAGGAATAAAGGCATGCCTTACTGTTTATAAAGTATATAAATGTTGAATGAATTAAGTCACAACATAACAAGAACTATGGGAAACAGAGTTGCATGTTTCCGTCAAATCTCAGAAATTGCAACTTTTAAAATCGACATGATTAGACGCTAAAATAAACTTAAATGACTAAATTGCTCATAAGTATATTTAAGTGATTATTTTTTAAATACCTCAAACGTAAGGGACCATCTCTAATTTCGTCACATATTTTCCGGTATTGTAATCTGATCTAGTATATATTTTATGTTTTTTTCTGAAAAATTGATACTATAGTAAAATATAGTATATACTCTCCTTTATGCCGGGATTTGGTACAAGTTTTAATCCTTTTCTCATTTTGCAATGCTATCTAGTATGATTTTAATTTTTTTTTCTACTATTGCAATCCAACCTAGTTCTCAAACACTTGTGTTGCACGTGTATGACATGATTAATATTTAAATACTTTAAGCATCTAAACTAAGTTTTTTAGTCTAAATAAAAATATAAGGGAAAAAGGTCTGAAATATATTCGAACTTTGATCGAAATTGTTGTAACAATACCAAACTTTGGAAAGGACCTTTTACCCCCTGCACTATTTAATAGTGTATTTTAAAGGTATATATGTGCTCACGTGGACATCATAAATATTGCATCGTTATAAATAGTAAAGTGTCCACGTAGGCACATATATACCTTTAAAATACACTATTAAATAGTGCAGAGAGGTAAAAGGTCCTCCATAAAGTTTGGTATTGTAACTGCAATTTCGATCAAAGTTAGAGTATTTTTCAGACCCTTTTCTCAAAATATATTTTTTATATAAAATTAAATTAAGGTAGTCTAATAGAGAGAAAACACAAAAAAAAAAAAAAATGCATACCGACAAAATTAGGTGGTAAATTTATTGATTGGATTGGTGAAGAGAGCAATGAGGAATAGAGAAATGCAGAGGAGTGTGAAAAGAGTTGAAGTGATTATGAAGATTAACGATGAATGTTTAACAATGGTTATGTAATCTGATTTTGTTAAATGGCTTGGGAGTTTTCCTGTTTTAAAATGCCAAAGCACAGGAGTGTGAAAAGAGTTGAAGTGATTTGAAAAGTTGTTTGGTATATTCAATGTGGAGTAAATTCTCTTGATTAATTTAATACAATATATTCATTTATTAAAAGCTATATATTGTATATATATAGATAAAAATCACAAGACAACTATTCCAATTCATCAAATTATTTGATTATCATTCCTATTTTGTTTAGGCACATTTTCTCATATTTATTTTGTGTTTGTGTCTCTCTTTTCTACTTCTGTTTATGTTCTCAATTTTTTCTATTCACATTATAAGTTATTGTCTTTAATTCGACTTATTCAAATATGTTTTTTGATTAGTTGAAAGTTCATCTTACTTGGTTAGGTAAACACGTGTATCATAGTTATTTCACCTCTTGCAACATAGAAATTTGTCATGCAAATATCAAATCAGGATTTTTTTTAATTCTAACTTCTTGGAATATAATGAAACTATGTCTTCTTTGTTTGTGTAAATTATGGTTAGGAATCAATTTACATAATTTAACTAATATTTTTTTAAAATTCACAGATGATAGAACTAAAAATTTTGAATTAGGCAAAGTGTACACGTACCTATAATAATTATGATTTATATAAATAGATTAGATATTTCAGCAATTATTATTTTATCACTAATAATAACTATTTTTACTGTAGGTGTACACCACAAAATTGACAATGATCCACTAGCTATCATAAGAAAGGTATATGTTGACCTAATTTATGTGCAATTTTTACAAAACACAATTCACATTCGACAACAACTTCTTCATTTGTATGTGATTATAAAAGATGGAGGCTACAATTTCTTAGAAAGAAGGCAAAATTTTTAAAACATGAAATATTTTGAACCAATAAGAGACTTAAATTATGTGTTGTGACATATTAAAAAAAACTTTTATCAAGTTGAATACTTGATATATTAAAAAAAATACATAATTAAAATTGTTCAGATATTACTTTTGAAATTCATTTGATAGCAATATTTTAGCATGATGTACCTTGTACTGATAATAATCTTGATTGAATAGGCTCACCATTCATTGGTTTAAGCTTGTATATTTTCTCTTCAATTACTATGCAAGTTATCGCACAATGATCGTCTACAAGCCATCTTAAGGAAGACATAGATTGATCAAATTTCTATTTAAGTTTTGCAAAACACTACTCTCATTCGACAACAACTTCATAATACGTATGCAGATGTGAAAAGGTGGAGACTACAAAGGTGAAAAACAAATATGAAAAACTCAAGACAAGAAATATTTTGGAATCACACTAACATTTAAATTATGAGTTATGACATATTAAACAAAAGAAACTTTTATCAAATTAAATACTTGATATATTATAAGAATTGCATAATTGAAGTATTGGTTTGAGCATGTATATTTCTCTTCAATTTCCGTGCAACTTATCACACACTTATTATAATATTTTCAAAGTTCATGTACTTAATTAGCAGGTGATACACGAGCAACATACATGTCCGAGTATATAAATATAGTTAAGGGCTAGTTTGTGTAAATTCACTCACTTGAAACCATCACAAGTTGCTTTCCAACATTGCGACCAGAGAAGAGACCAACTAGAGCACTGGGAGCACTTTCGAGACCTTCAGCTACGTCTTCCACGTACACAATCTTACCAGCCTTTATTTGTGGAAGGATCATTTCCAAATATTTAGGGTAGAGATGATAGTAGTCAGTAACAACAAATCCTTCCATGCGGATTCGTTTTGTTATGAGGCAGAACAAGTTGTGCACCCCTTCGGTCTGCTCAAGGTTGTATTGCGAGATCATCCCACACACAGAAATACGGCCATGAACTTTCATATTCACAAGAACTGCATCAAGCATCTTCCCTCCAACATTCTCAAAATAGATGTCAATTCCATCAGGGAAGTACCTAATACAAACCAAAGATTGATGGTTCGTTTACGAGGAATGTCATGTACTCATGTTCATGAAATGGAAAAGTTTGCATTATAAGTAGAGTGTTTTCTAGTGGGAAGTAAGATTACTAACCTCTTCAAAGTTGCATCTAAATCTTGTTCCTCTTTGTAGTTAAAAGCTTCGTCAAAACCAAACTTGCTCTTCAACAGATCAACCTTTAATAACGAATACAACGAGATATAGACATGACAATAGAGTTAAACATCATGGTCATTTAGGTTGCTAAGCATAGGCAACGTGACAGAACTTACCTTTTCTTTGCTTCCAGCACTACCAACAACATAGCAACCCAGCATCTTTGCAAATTGCCCAACAAGTTGACCAACTGCTCCAGAAGCAGCTGAAACAAAGACAGTTTCTCCCGTCTTGGGGGAGCAAACCTCATAAAAACCAGCATAAGCTGTCATCCCAGGCATCCCCGCAATACAATTGACGATATATCCATTCATAAACACAAACTTTTGATACAGGGTTCTGTTTACTTCCCTTTCATTCATTCACACATAGTATAATTCCACAAGGTGGGGTCTGGAGAAGGTAGAGGGTACGTAGACCGTACCCCTACCTTGTGAGGGTAGGGAGGTTGTTTCCGATAGGCCCTCAGCAAGGGAAGGGGAATTCATAATGTTAGATGCAATCACAAATAAAGTATATAAAACGAGTTCAAGCACAATTACAACTACCAAATAGGGACCTAACATAATCTTTAAAATATTTAGCCACAATCAATTCTATAGATGACTGAAAGTCCATTTTTCAACATTTCAAAACTATAGTTATCCATCCATTTCATGAACTAATGAAGGGAATGATTTATTCTACCATTAAAAGCAGCACAACTTTTTTCATGAGAGAAGCAATAAACTTCAATATTCGCGCTTCACAACATGATCATACAACCCTCCTCACCTACTTATAATGTACAATAAGCATTCAATGAAAGAAACAGATGCCTGGTATCAACTTTACAATCATCAATTTGGTGTGATAATGACTTTTCTTGTCGATTCAGTAACTCATACATGAGATTCTTTTAAGATAACTTAATTGTGCAGGAAAAAGCACAAACATGTAAAAGCATGACAAACATGATAAAAGTATAAAAAGGAAACGACAATATAATCATGTATACTATAAAATAAGTCATCAGTACACGAAGACATCCTTGATATCAACCAGCAACTGGTTATGACCATTGTTGACACCCAATTTTGGACCCCCACAATATAGATTAATCACCGAGCTTCTTAAATTCCAAACGATTTGAAATAATTAATTTTTATGAAGTTTAAAATATTTCTCAAGTTACTTTTAATTAATTTTGTCATCTTTATCATTTTTTAGCAAAACATATGCTTTATATAATTTTGTATATAATTAGTATATCTTATAAACATTTCGAAAATCATATAAAAAAAAAGATTTTAATTTTAGTAAGTATTTTATTAAATTAATTTAGTTTAAATTACGGTTATAATTTTGAATCGTTAGTTTACAATCAAGTAAATTATTTTATTTCGTTAAGATTAAGAAGCTCATTAATTAATTTATATTATCTTACTTAGGTTTTAGCCAAATTTATTAATTTAACTCAATTTGACTATTTCCTAAACTCCGAAATCTAACCAATCTAATTTTATCCCTAACCCATTCCAAAGACCAAACTTGGGCCCTACTTCTAAATCCCAGAAGCCCACCAATTTCAACCAAGCTAGACCCACTTTTCAACTTAAATAACCCATTCCAAATTTTCCAATTCAACAAATAACTTATCCCATTCCTTTCCACAGTAACAATACAATACATACGCCTGACCAATATTCCTCTTCTGGCCCAAATTCAACAATTTCCAGCATAACCTGGCAGCCCACAACATTCCCGACCCAACTCCCCTTTTTAACCCGGCCCACCTCCCTTTTTTCCTTCACAATAGGAACCTAGGAGCAGCAGTACTACGTCCAAGCAGCAGCAGCAGAGAGGAAACGCAGAAAAGGTTACTCTGCAATTTTGGTTTCTTCCCTAACGTCTCTCTCCAGCTCGTACGAATCACAGCGGGCAGCAGGCACGCGTTCTATCCCCTTTCCTCTTCCGGAAGGGGTTAAAAGGGCAGAGAAAAGGTGTCGTTCCGAATTGGTGAAAGAAATTTATGGCATTTGAATTTTGAATTGGCCCCTTTCTATCCGAAATTGGTCCGTTTCCCTCTAGGTTTGGAACCCTAATGTCCTTGCTATATATATGTTCATTGTGGTTCACTGTTAAAGGAGGGGAGATTTCTGGGTTGGGGAATTTGGAGCCAAAAAGAAATAAAAATAAAAGATACATAGGTTTTTTTTTGTAACAAACACAGACTTAAGAAATCAAGTATTATAGAGATATTCAGGCGCTGGTCTTTTTTTTTTTTTTCGAGACATTCTTGCTACTCGTCGGAGCTCTCGAAGCTTGGGTGTGGTGTCGAAAGAAGCTCGCTGTCTCCTCTGCTCGTCTTGTCCTTGTTCGCTGCCCCAAAAAGGTATATTCTCTCCTTTTGATTTGTTATTGATGCTGGATGACGGATTGTCGGTTTCAAATTAAATGTGCCTTAATGGTTCGAAGCATAAGATGTCTTCTCTGGTTTGTTGCTTCTTTGGTTCGCGACCGTTAGGTGAAATCTTGGAGTTAGTTTATATATGGAGGTTCAATGTTGTTGTATCCATTGTCCATTATATACGATGTCTTGTTGTCTTTCCCCCATTTTCTTCAAGTTTTGCGATCATGTGATGATTATCTTGTTTTGTTTGTTTGAATCATTTCGTGCCTTCATGCCACTCAGCTGTCTTCTGTTCGCGGTTATATTTGGTCATGCTTCCATCTTACCCCGTCATAAACGCCATCCCCTTCATTATTTGTTATTGTTGGTCACTCGTATTTCTATTGGAAAAGAGCAGAATCATACAGAGTGTTTGCTATGGTTTGTTTGTTAGAGTCTAGTTCTAGTAACTAAGCCTTAAGATCCTATTTGTCCTTAGGTTTGGTTAACTATATGTTATTTTGCTCTATTAAGATTGAGGATTTAAATGATCTTAATTCCATTTTATGCTTGCTGACTAATTTGTCTCTTCTGGTAACTTGTTTATTTGTCATTTAAGCCATGATTCATATCCTGCTACTTCAAATCCCTGTAATAAATTGATATGGCTGCAAAATTAGATGCTAATGGTTTCTTATTATTTCTTTATGCATGAATCGGTTCAAATCGAGTCCATTGGACTCTTCCTTTCGCCCTTGCATTTTGGGTCGAGTCAAAACTTGACTTTCTTCCTTTTCGAGCCAACCAAACTAATTAGAAGCTGCTGTGTGGTGAAAGAAGAGCTGAATACAGCAGTATACATGATATACAGGCCAAAGGACCGCGTATACATGGTTAAAAACGGAATTACAGGTGCTCGGGAGATGAAATGGAGTGTATGAATTCGGTGTATGGGCCGATATACATGAAAATGGGTCCGGATATGGCCTATATACACCGATATACAATTTTTGTATACACAAGCTCTTGGACACGGAAATGGGCTAAAACCCATAAAATTTAATATTGTAGTGTTAGGACAGGTTCAAAATTTGGGCCAAAGGCCCAAATTCGATATCTCTCTCCCTACTCTTTATTTATTATTTGTATCAACTAATATCTTATTTAAGTTTGCTTTGACTTTAGTTAATTTCCCCAAAGGTAGTCGCTTCTTTCTCATATTCAAAAATATATAAATAAAATAATATATGTATATATATATATATATATATATATATATATATATACTTTGTTACACTATCATTAGTCTTGCAACTACACTATTTATTTTCCTTTAAAAAAGTTTTTCCTTAGTTCATTTCTCTTCAAGATAATAAAAAATGAAAAAATAAATAATGATAATGATAATAAAAAATAATAAGTCTTATATTTCGCATTTGATTCCATTTTCATTATTATTCCGGTCAACACTTGGGGTTTTCTCTTTGATAGGCTTCCTTTAGTTATTTCCCATAATAATAATAATAATAATAGTAAATAAATAAATAAGTAAATAAAAATGAGTTTTCTTTTACTTAGTTAAAATATTCTTTCGAAATTAGTCAAAGTCAGTTTTAGTCAAATCGCCGGTCAACATGAGTTAGCGGACATTCCGAGGGCCTAACACCTTCTCGGAATGTATATTGAACTTCGAACCCTCTTTATTTTCAATTGATCTTATCTGTTTTGGTCTTTTGAAAATTCTTAAGTTTTTTCTTGATTTTTTATTAAAAAATTAAGTGGCGACTCTGTCCTTTTGGAAATTCGATTTCTCTTAAACTATAAGTTTAATCGATTTTTCAAAACTTAGTCATTTTTTCCTTTATTTATATTTTTGAATAAAACAGAAATGGCGACTCTGCTGGGGACTTAATTAAGTTCTAACCATAGGATTTGACTTGTTTGACTAATTTGTTATTAACTGATGAATTGTTTATTTGTGTTAAACTTGTTTTAAATTGTTTATATAACTGTCATTGCATTCCATGGCATTTTCCCATATGTATGTATAGTATATTAAAGGACGGTTTTGCGGAATCGCAACCGGACTTTTTATACTTAACCCTTTCCCAGAATAATCGGTGATTTATTGGTACGTCATGCGTCCAATGGTTATCGTGAGTTCCAGCCTAAGTTGTCCGCTTGGGTTCCCGGTCTTTCTAAAGCCACTCTTAGTCAACTAGCGTAGAGCGAACCCAATCCCAATTTTTAGCGCATCTTGAACTAAGTCGACCCAACACCCAAGGCGTGTTGGGCCCATTAGAAGTCCACCTTGCGTCGATTTGACCTATTATTGGCCAATAAAAGACGATCATACTTATGTGTATAATTGAAGGATGTATATGTCATTTTTAAACAAATTAATTATCTACGGGGGTGGGGGTAACTTATCTTTGTCTACTTTTTGTAGGATGAATCCAGTGCATGAGCCTCTGAGAACCCGAATGGTGACCGTACCTGACCCATATCTCCAAGTTTGGTGGAAATTCATGAACAACGGGGATAAGAGAAAAGTTCAAAGACACATAGGCAATCTCCCGTCACTAATGGAAATGGTGGCATGGCCCGGTTTAATTGGGACAATGGTAAAGTTCTGGGACAGCGACAATATGGTGTTTCGGTTCGGGGAAGTGGAAATGACGCCGACTATCGAAGAGGTCCTGGCGAGTTACGAGAATGTCGACATGTGCAACAAGAGGAAACGTCAACCCGATACAGATCTTCTTTTTCCCAAAACATGGGATTTCGCCGAAATCAAAGAGAAATTGTCACTCGTCAAAGCCGATTGGATGGACAGGTTGCCCGGGCCAAACATTCCACTTCGAAAGCTTTACTATAGATTTGGACGTGCAAGAGCCTATGAAAAGTTCAAAGAAGAGTTTGTCTCAGAAGAGAAATGGAAGGAGACACGTCCTCTTGCCTTCGCAATATGCCTACTTGGGACGATGGTATTTCCACAAGGACCAAACTACACTATCCATCCAAGTGTAATAATGGTCACTCACGCAATCTTTTATGGAGTGGACTACAGATTGGCAACCAAATACTACACTTTGGCACCCATGATTTTAGCCGACATTTATAGGGCTCTGGACAAGTGTCAGAACGGAGAGCGTTTCTTTCAGGGATGCAACTTGATACTTCAATGGTGGATGATGAGACATTTAATCAAGGCCCATAATCCAGAAGAACCAGACCCGTTAAGGCGATCAGACCAACTTGCAGGTCACGATTGGTGGATGTACCATAATCATTGCAACAAAACTGGAGGTCTAAAATTCTGGTATCCAAGACTTCAAGGGCTAAGAGAAGAGAATGTGCAGTGGTCAATAGAATGTTTAAGGGTGACAAAGCAAATGGTGATTCGAGCGCAAAAGGTTCCTTACTTGATATTTGCCGGGTTAAGAGGGACTAGACCATATGCTCCCGGTCGAGTCCTTAGACAACTAGGAGGGAAACAGGAGATTCCCCAAACCGCAGACATGAAGAAATTTGCAACCGATCATGAAGATGGAAGAATCTCCTATGTTGAAGATATACGTAGAACATGGAAGACTCGGAGGGTATTGGGTGAGCCAGTACCAAATAGGTTCCGTCCCGAATGTTCTAAGGAGTACAAGGAATGGTTAAAGAAGAGTCTTGCCGGAACTATCGAGCCTGGCCCAAACGTTCCCCATATTATTGCAGATGTTGGAGCCAAACATCAAATTCGACTTCATCAACTCCAAGAGAAGTTCGACAGGAATGAGTTGGAGCATCAGCGTAGACATTCAGAAGATGCCAAAGCCATAACTCAGTTAAAGCAAGAGCTACAAAGAGCCAGACAATGCATATCAGAATTAGATGACAACATGGAACAACAGATTCAGTCGGTCGAGAGGTTCAGACATCAAGAAGGGGCTCGATTGGCTAGAGATCACCTATGGGCAAACAGATATGCTATGTGGGAAGAAGTCAGCATCGCCAAGAGAACCAGACTGGGTGAAAGTTCAGGGGGAGCTTGAAATCTATTATCGTCCCCTGCGTGGGATTGCTTTCATTTGTACTTTGTTTTGTTATTATTTCCTTTTTGAACTATTTTCCCCATTTATATGTTGTTAAGCACTATTTCAAAGGTTATTAATGAAATATTTGGGGATAATGAATTGGCTTAAAAAGACATATACATCCTTCAATTCGCTAGGCCTACCCTTGGCACAAAAGGGTCACATGCATGTTTAGGACGCAATATATGTCTGTTTACTTGTGTGCTTTAACTGTTTATGTGATTTGTTGCTTTGAATGAGAACATTTTAGCCCATTCTTTTGAAAGTCATCTTAAAATCTTCTGATTCTAAATACAAGTCACTCCTAAAATGTCCGACCAAATTTCCCGAGTCTTGAGTTTCTCTACAAAAAAACAAAATCTCCCTACCAAATCCTAAAACATTACTTTGTCTCCTTAGGAAAGGTGAAATTGCCACTAAGATGGAAAAAGGAAAAAATATCGAGATGGAGTTGACCGAGGAGGATTTGAGGAGGAAACTGAATAGGCTCAAACAAGAGATCCAAGAAACCAGGGAAAGGAGTATGGAAGTGGAAATCGCCACATGATTGCGAATTCGCAAATCGGCACTAGATGAGGAATTAGCGGCTAAAATGGCAAGATATCTTTGTCGTGGTGAAGAGGCGGTTTGCCATGCGAAAGGAACACGATGTCTTCAACAAAGATATAACCGGAGGCTCCAAAAGTACACGAAAAATGTTCTTTCTTGAATCAAAGCGATAGTGGCCCGAAGACACTCACTTTGAAACTATTGAAGAAGATCTTGAGGAAGAAATCGTCTCTGAGACCTCGCTTTCGGGGCCATTTGGAAAGAAGGGAATGAGAAAATCACCCTCAAGGCATATCGGCAGGAACATAACGTGGGAGCAAAAGTCGTCCCATGTGCTCTTATTCTGGCGTCTTGGTGAACACATCCTGAAACCTCTCGAGGAACCCTTACGGGGGTGGGCGGGAGGCGTCGTAAGACATGTGCCTACCATTCAGACCGAAATGGGCATACAATAGAAGAATGTGTGGATTTCAAGGCCAAGATCCGCGACCTAATCAGAATTGGGAGAATCCCCCGTATGTGGGGTGACAACACTCTTCTTACATGTGACCAACCGGAGCCTAGTATACCGGTCACCGATCATACTGTGTTTTACTGTCACTTTTTTACGCATTTTAAGAGATCGCTGTTAGGTATCTATTGTGAGTTGGGTCTTGTCCCCTATCGAAATGGATGATGAAACATTTGATCCCGTTGGAATTGAAATCTGGAAGTCGTGCCCTTATCACAATGCCATAGATCATAACATTGGAGTGTGCCTCGAGTTTCGCTATGATCTAGAATCTCTAATCAACAAGGGAAGGATTCAAGTTGAATTTCTCCCCTGATCGGCCATGCGGTAGCCAAAGTGCTTTGACAAGTCAAAAGAAGAAGCCTTTCTGAAGGCACAATCTTTGTTTTAGGAGCTTTATTACATGTTTTCTTTTCACCTTCCTTGTAATCAGTCAAATGAATATTTCATTTTGTATTCGAACTACGTAGGGCCTGAATTCTCCTTGCGAGATACGTAGGCAGCCTTTCAAGGCCCGGCCCCTATCCTTTAAAAAAATTCTCTTTTCCCCTTCATTTTACAAGGAAACATTGAATTCACATCAACAGATGTCAGGAGATGCAGCAAGAAGACCTTAGCTCAACGCAATTTAGCCTTTCTGAGTCAATAGCCTCAAAATGAAACGAGCAAATTCCTGCTTGTTAAAAAAAAAAAAAAAAAAAAAAGTCATTCTCCCGTTATTCGTGGGTTAACATGTTCTCAAACAAAGCAACTCTTATGTGTTTATATGCCTGCTATGTGATATTTTGCATTATTTGTCCTGAACCAAAACTAACGTATTTGTCTTTGAGTTGTTTTCCTCTACAGGTAGTCAGAACTGATCTGTGTCGATAAGCTGGCTGAACATCCCTACTTTACAAGATCAAAAGGGCCTACAGATTCCTTCCCCGGTCAAATTTCTCGGAAGGGCAAATCGACAATGGGTGATAACGTTGAAGATCGGCAGCGGATGTTGTTGTGGCTCGGCCGTCGTCGCCGTCGAATGAGCTAATCGTGCAAGTGATGCAACGAATCATTGAGATGCAGGTCGAGATCAGAGAGGCAAGACTTGCCTAATCCGACTTTTATTGCTCCGGCGGATGGAAGGCCTTCACTTCACTTTCCTCCTCCAAATGCGAGAACAAGCTCATAACCCACCCTCGATCCGCTCATAACCCGCAATCATCGACCTAACCACCCAAAACCCCATTATGCCTCTGCCTCTTACAAACACCACCTCCCCAAAATACCACTTCCAAATGCCACTTCCTCCCAAAATACCAACCTCAAGCGCCCCGCCCTCAAACCCAAAAGCGTCAACCACCTACAAACTTTCCTCCGCCACCAAAATCAACATACCAACCCCAAACTTTCCCCAAAATGCCCAAGTCCTCCATTGCTCCACCAGAGAAAACCACTTTTCAAATCCAGGTCCCTAATGAGCATGATGTCAATGGTTACGAGCTCGACCATTCTGAAGAGCGAGAAAGGAGTGGAGGTCAAAGGAAGAGACCGCCAAGCTTGACATGAAGGAAGAGATCAGGAAAGCCATGAAGGAGTTCTGATGTATTCTGAAAGTCGCTGGTTTGAATTATGAAGACTTATGCATTCATCCGAACTTGGACCTCCCGGAAGGATTCAAGGTCCCAAAGTTTGACGTTTTCGGAGGAACAGGGAACCCTCTAGCGCATTTGAGGGCCTACTGTGACCAGCTTGTGGGAGTTGGAAGAGATGAAGCTCTGCTGATGCGGTACATTTAGCGAAATGCAGTGGAGAGGCTCTAGAATGGTTCACCTCTCATGAGACAAGACAGTGGCCTAGCTGGAATGCTCTGGCTAAAGACTTTATCGAACGATTCGCCTACAATGTGGAGATCGTTCCTGATCGTTATTCTCTGGAAAAGATGAAGCAGAAGTCGAACGAAAGCTATAGAGAATTTGCATACAGATGGAGAAAGGAGGCAGCCAGGGTTCGGCCTCCTATGTCTGAGAAAGAAATTGTTGAAGTGTTCGTGCGGGTTCAAGAACCCGAATATTATGACAGAATTATGTTGCTCGTTGGAGCAAAATTTGCTGAGATAGTCAAAGTAGGTGAGACTATCGAAGATGGATTAAACGGGAAGATTGCGTGTTCTTTGCCTCGCCGGATCCTCGGGTTTGTTAAAGAAGAAAAGAGAAGATGTGTCTTCTATTTCTCTGAAGGAAGAAGATCCCAAGAAAATCCCGTCATACCAAGGTCGTTCTCGACCTTCACGATTGTATGCCGACTTGTCACGCAGCGAGTGATTACCAATACCCCTCCTCCCAGTTATCAAAATGCTCCCCTTCCTAGCTACCAAATTTCGCCTCCTATCTATCAAACTCCCCCTTTAGTCTACCAAACTCGCCCTCATCACTATCAAAAAATCGCCCCCAACTGTGCCAATGTTCAGGCAAATTACCAAACTCCTCTGACATACCAAACCCGGCTCCACTTTGCAAAATACCCCGGAACTACCAGGCTCCACGGCCAAATTAACACATGTACGGATATCAAACCCTCGTCCAAATGCCCCAATTATCGTCAAATGCCTCCTCCGACAAGGCAATTCGATCCCCGTCTAGATTTGAAAAGAAGCTGCGAACTTTCACTCCGCTCGTGGAAAGCCGAACAAAGTTATTGAGCGATTAAGCTGCGGCGGGATATATCTATCGATGGGGCCTAAAGCGGTTGACACTAGCTCGAGTTTCTGATTTGATCGAAGTGTGCATATCACTCCAGCGATGTTGGGCATGATCTGAGAGGACTATATCGACTTGAAGCACAAAATTCAAGACACGATTGACGAGAAAGTGGTCTCCTCCGAACGATTCGCGATGTCAGCGGTAATCCTTTGCCAAATCATGGGCGTCACTATCAACATGATAGAGCGGATGGCGATTGAGTGCGTAACAAAGGCGATAGTCGATCGCTCACGATAACTGGAAAGAGTGTGGCCGTTGAGCATTAGAGAGAAAGGAGTTTGTGATTACGACACGAGAAGGTTGTTGCCTTGGTGCCACGAGAAACTCCGACCGACCAAAGTTTGTAATTGAAGCGGTACATTACCCGGTATGACCGTCCGTGGTGTTACACACGGAAGAGTTATCGAAGTGCGGAAGAAAGAAGCGATCGAGGCCGATTAGTGGCGGCGAGGAGTTACGGAGGAAAATGCAGCGAAAGATTATTCAATTGTGAAGCATTTGGAGAAAGCGGCTCAGTTTGTATGGGCCTTGTTGATGAGTTCGCGGATCATAGGCGAGCTCGATGAGGGCTTTGGATGACACTTATGTTCCCGTGGGCACCAACAGTGACAATCTAGCAGCCATGATAAACCAGGTCATTCGAGGACATCGAATCAGTTTTTGTGACGAAGAGCTGCCCTTTGAAGGCAAGATGCACAACAGAGCTCTGCACGTCACCTGTATGTGTCGAGAAAAGATAATAAATTGTGTTTTGGTCGATGACGGATCTGGTCTTAATATTTGTCCGCTTTCGACTTTGAGGCAACTCAAATTCGACGTGGGAAAGCTGCGTCAGAACCAAGTCAATGTGAGAGCTTTTGATGGAATGCAAAGAGACACACTGGGTGCGGTAAACTTGGATATTCAGGTAGGTCCCGCGGACTTTAATGTGGAGTTCCAGGTGTTGGATATCAACACCAGTTACAACTTGCTTCTGGGAAGACCATTCATCCATATGGCTGGGGCTGTGTCTTCTACTCTTCACCAAATAATGAAATTCATTTGGAAGGACCAAGAGTTGGTCATTTATGGTGAAGGAAGTCATTCCAACAGGTACGCACTGACCGTTGACGATGTCTCTCAAGGGTGTGATTTCTACATGATGGAACTGGTAAATGCCACCGGTGATGACTTGGCCCCACAGCCTCCTATGTCTCCCGTGTACAAGATGGTTGCCACGGTTATGCTCCAAAGTGGTTTCGAGCCAGGTTTCGGATTAGGAAAGCACTTTCAAGGAATTGTCGAGCCTATCCAAATTCCCGCCAGAGGAGCAAAGTTTGGTTTGGGGTATGTCCCCGCAGATGATGAAGCAGAGATGAAAAACAAGAATATTGATCAAGCATTGGCCAGACCAATCCCTCATCTATACCAGTCGTTCCCAGTACGAGAATATGTCAAGGTTGATAGTCTCGGGGAAGGAATATGGGGCCTTTTTGAGGAGATTGATGCAGTCATCGAGGAAGACGCTGGGACATCGGGCATCCGTGATGCAGAACCTGAGGAGCAATTACAAAATTGGAGCTCCACACCGCTCCTGATTTCCCGTGCAGCTTGGTAGAAAAGACATATATTTATGTTTGTTTTAAAATCGGTGGTAGTCCGGAAGAGGCCCGAGATCCACCCTTATGCAGTTTTACTTGTTTAAAGTTTTTAAATTCCCTTATGATGTTTAAAAAGGCAAAATGGCCTCGGCCGTGGCCATAGTTTGCGCTTGCTTTTCAATTTAAATGAAAGCCTCTTTTATCGAAAATTCATTTACTTATCTATTTATATTTCACGTTCCTAATTTTATTTATTTATGATTTCAGTAATATCAATTTAAAATCTGCCAATGTCATGTCATGTCACGAGCCAAATGAACAAAATGAGGCTGGTAATGATGAATGCGAGGTGTATGAAGACGAAAGTGAGGTACCCGAATATGTTGCCGAAGAGTTTCGACAATTTGAAAATCAACATAAGCCAAATCTTGAAGAAACTGAAACTGTGAATCTCGGAGATGAGGAATGTGTTAAGGAGGTCAAAATCAGCGTCCATCGTAGAAGCTCGAAAGAATGGACACAGTCCGCTTGCTTGGGAATACATTGATGTATTTGCACAGTCTTACAAGGATATGCGAGGTTAAGAAATGCGAATATGGTGTCTCACAAATTGCCAATTAATCGATTTGATCCGATAAAACAAAGACTCGGAAATTCAAGCTGAGTTGAGTCGAAGATCAAAGAAGAGATTACCAAGCAGTTGAGTCTCAGTAGTGGAAGTAGCGCAATATCCAACTTGGTTGGCCAACGTTGTTCGATTGCCAAGAAAAGCGGAAAAATCAGAATTTGTGTTGATTACAGAGATCTCAACAAAGCTAGCCAGAAAGATAATTTTCCATTGCCAAACATCCACATTCTCATTGATAACTTTGATAAGCATGAGATGCAGTCAGTTGAGGATTGTTATGCGGGCTATCACGGTCGATGGATGAAGAAGGCGAAAAGGCGGCTTTCATCACACACAGGGTGTATATCATTATCAGTGATGCCTTTTGGTCTTAAGAATGCCGGTGCTACCTATATGAGGGCAATGACGACTATCTTCCACGACATGATTCATAAAGAAATTGAGGTATATGTAGATGATGTCATAATCAAGTCCCGCGAGAGTTCAGATCACTTGACTCACTTGAGAAAGTTCTTTGATCGCCTGCGTCGATACAATCTGAAGTTAAATCCTGCTAAATGTGCTTTGAGTGCAGTAGGAAAATTGTTAGGATTTATAGTCGATAGGAAGGGCATTGGTGGATCCTTCCAAAATCAAGGCGATCAAGAGTTACCTCCCGAAGACCAAGAAAGAGGTGATGAGTTTTTGGGGAAGTTTGAACTACATCAGTCGATTTATAGCTCAGTCCACCGTGGTGTGTGAGCCAATCTTCAAGTTGTTGAAAAAAGATGCCCTGACCAAATGGACCGGAGAATGTCAAGCTGCTTTTGATGCGATCAAGAATTATTTGTCCAATCCACCGGTGTTGGTCCCTCCTCGAGAGGGAAGTCCTTTGTTGCTATATCTATCTGTCTCGGATAGCGCATTTGGATGCGTGCTTGGTCGACATGGAAAACCGGGAAGAAGGAACGAGCTATTTATTACTTGAGCAAGAAATTCACTCCATATGAAGCCCGTTATACTCTTTTAGAGAGAACATGTTGTGCTTTGACCTGGATTGCTCAGAAGTTAAGACATTATTTGTCTTCTTATACCACGTATCTTATTTCCAGGATGGATCCGTTGAAGTATATTTTCGAGCAATGCCGCCAGGAAGTTGGCTAAATGGCAAATGCTTTTGAGTGAATTTGACATTGTGTATGTGACTCGAGGCGATAAAAGCACAAGTCTTGGTGATCATCTTGCGGAGAATCCGGTTGATGAAGAGTATGAACCACTCAAGACTTATTTTCCGATGAAGAAGTTACATTTGTGGGTGAAGATATTTACGAAGCATACCGGTTGGAGGTATTCTTTGATGGAGCGGCGAATCACGAGGAAAGGTATCGGGCGGTCTTAGTGTCGAAACCGGTCGGCACTATCCTATGGCGGCTAAACTCGATTTAATTGCACGAACAATATGGCGAGTATGAAGCTTGCATCCTCGATGCGAAGATGGCAATTGATATGAGCGTTCATGAGTTGTTGGTTATTGGAGATTGATTTGCTAATTCACCAAGTTCAAGGGGAATGGGCGTGAAAAACCCAAAGATCACACGTGCGTGCGGTATATACGAAGTTGTGCAAAAGGTTAGTAAGATTGAGTTCGGACACACTCCCGAGGACCTGAAAATGAGTTGGCCGATGCTCTTGCCACCATCGCATCAATGATTAAACATCCAGATACAAGTTATATTGATCCAGTGGATATAGAGGTAAAAGAGCAGTCTGTCCATTGTTCACATGTTGAGGTAGAGCCGGATGGTTTGCCTTGGTATTTTGACATCAAGAAATATTTAGAGACCGGGACTTATCCTGAGAATGCAACGTTCAACCAGAAGAGGTCGATACGCCGTATGGCTCTCAATTTCTTCGCAAGTGGGGAAATCCTTTATAGGAGGACTCCAGATCTAGGTCTCCTCAGATGTGTTGATGCTAGTGAAGCCGCGAAGCTTCTGGAACAGATACACGCCGGAGTTTGCGGTATTCACATGAATGGGCTCACTTTGGCGAGAAAGATCCTTCGAGCCGGTTATTTTTGGATGACTATGGAGCATGATTGTTGCAAATTTGTGCAAAAATGTCACAAATGTCAAGTGCATGGTGATTTGATTCGAGTGCCGCCTCACGAACTCAATGCTATGAGCTCACCTTGGCCGTTTGTAGCTTGGGGCATGGATGTCATTGGTCCAATAGAGCCAGCCGCCTCCAACGGACACAGATTCATTTTGGTTGCCATCGACTACTTTACCAAATGGGTGGAAGCAGCTTCGTATAAGTCGGTGACCAAGAAGGTTGTGGTTGATTTTGTTCGCAACAATTTGATATGTAGGTTTGGAGTGCCAGAATCTATTATTACTGACAATGGAGCGAATCTCAACAGTCACTTGATGAGAGAAATATATGAGCAATTCAAGATTACTCATCGAAATTCAACCGCTTATCGTCCCCAAATGAATGGAGCTGTAGAAGCCGCCAATAAGAACATAAAGAAGATTTTGAGGAAAATGATCGATAATCGCAGAGGATGGCATGAGATGCTGCCATATGCTTTGTTGGGTTACAGAACGACTGTCAGAACATCAATTGGAGCCACTCCATACCTGTTAGTATATGGAACGGAAGCAGTTATACCTGCAGAAGTTGAAATACCGTCGTTGAGAATTATCCAAGAGGCTGAATTAAATGATGCTGATTGGATTCGCAAGCGAATTGACCAGTTAACCTTGATTGATGGGAAGAGAATGGTTGCTGTTTGTCATGGTCAACTGTATCGGCAGAGAATGATTCGTGCTTTTCACAAGAAAGTAAGAGCCAGGAAGTTTGAAGTTGGTCAGTTGGTTCTCAAACGAATTTTCCCTCACCAGGACGAATATAAAGGGAAATTTGCACCAAATTGGCAAGGACCCTACATGGTTCGCAAAGTTTTATCCGGAGGTGCCTTGGTCCTGTCGGAGATGGATGGGCAAGATGGTAGAAACCGATCAATTCAGATGCTGTCAAGAGATATTATGTGTGAAGTTTCAGTTTGTATTTCCATCATTTCCTTGTAATCGCTCTATTTGCTTGTAACCGCTTTATTTAAAACTTTATCCCTCTTGTAATGAACTACGTCTGACCTGAATTCTCAAGAATGAGATACGTAGGCGGCCTATGTCGGCTTCGGTCACCCCTTTTTATCCCTTTTTAATGTTTTCTTTGTATTTGAACTACGTTCGACCTGAATTCTCAAGAATGAGATACGTAGGCGGCCTATGTCGGCCTCGGTCAATATTCTTGTAATTTTCTTATTTTTGTTAATTCTCGAGAAGGGGAACTACATTTGACCTGATTCCTGCGTCAACGAGATACGTAGGCGCCACAACGGCTCGGTCATATTTCCTGTAAGATTTCTATTTTTCTTTACAATAGAAACTAGGACAGAATTTTTGAGAGAAATTCAAAAATTCTCAAGAAGAATATATCTCCAACAAATTCGAAACTGAAGTTACTTTGAGATTCGCAACTGGGACAGAATTTTTGAGAAGATCTCAAAAATTCCGCGATTTGTTCACTAACAGCTAAAGATACACCAAGATAGTTAATTGGGACAGAAATTTTTGAGGATGACCTCAAAAATTTTCAAGAAGGTTCATCGGCAGCTCAGAACAACTTTGAACACTTTCCAGCAAGTAATCAGAGAGATCTCGAGGCATCAACTTCAAAGCGTTCATTAAGCTTAACGTGGCATGACACTTGGCAGTGACCTTTCCAAATATACCTTTTTGAAAATTTAGTTTTCTTAAAAATTTTCTTTCCTTTTCTAATCATTTTGCGTAAAGATATTTTGTCCTATCTATCAAGGAACGGGAGATCAGAGAATTCAATCGGAGCTAGTCAAACACGGAGCAAGCAATCGAAGAGATCGACACAGATCAGTTCATTGTTAAACTAACAATTTTTCTGTGGATGCAGGTCCATAGGTTTACCTCAACATCAGCATATTCCTCCATCTAATTAATATGGAGAAGTTAAAGGGACAAGGATCTCCCCAAAACTAACAATTTCTCTGTGGATGCAGGAAATATTTTATGCTGCTTATACCAAAGAATTGGGAATAGAAATATTTTATTCAAATTCTCAGCAAAGCGAGAACCGTAACGAACATTGCAACTATGTTCGAATATGAAACAAACGAAAACCACGAAGAGAGCAATATTATTATTTTCCAACTACAGATACCTGGAAGACGCTTATCTGCATTATATTATCAGATATGATAATATTTTTACCCTGAAGGTTATGTACATTGTATTGTCGAATAAGATGA
The DNA here is from genome assembly GCA_035578085.1 of Solanum pinnatisectum. Lineage (NCBI taxonomy): Eukaryota > Viridiplantae > Streptophyta > Magnoliopsida > Solanales > Solanaceae > Solanum > Solanum pinnatisectum. Next base: position 36,315,463 of record CM069078.1, read on the forward strand.
TACCACTACCAGGAGAGTCATTTATATTGTATTGTCAAGTGAGATGATACCACTACTTCAAGAGTCATTTTTATTTATATTGTCGAAAAAGACAATGCCGCCACCGTAAAATACCTAGAAGACCACCTACCTTGTTTGGTGAGGCATTATCTTTGTTTGGTATCGGGAGGCATCATCAATATCTTCATGCATAGCAAGAGAAAAAGTCATGCATCGCGAAGAAGTTATGCATACAAGAGAAAAAGTCATGCATCGCGAAGAAGCCATGCATAGCAAGAGAAAAGTCATGCATCACGAAGAAGCCATGCATAGCAAGAGAAAAGTCATGCATCGCGAAGAAGTCATGCATAGCAAGAGAAAAAGTCATGCATCGCGGGAAAAATAGTCATGCATCGCGAGAAAGGAATCATGCATTGCAAGAGAAGATTCATGCATCGCGAAGAAATCATGCGTTGCAAGAGAAGAGATCCATGCATTGAAATAGAAATTCATGCATCGCGGGAAAAATGTTCATGCATCGCGAGAAAGGAATTCATGCATTGCAAAAGAAAATTCATGCATCGCGGGAAAAAGATTCATGTATCGCGAGAAAGGAATTCACGCATTGAAAGAGAAGACTCATACATTGCGGAAAAAATATTCATGCATCGCGGAAAGAGAAGATTCATGCATTGCAAGAGAAAATTCATGCATTGCGGGGAAAATATTCATGCATCGCGGAAAATATTCATGCATCGCAGAAAGAGAAGATTCATGCATTGCAAGAGAAAATTCATGCATTGTGGGAAAAATATTCATGCATCGCGGAAAGAGAAGATTCATGCATTGCAAGAGAAAATTCATGCATTGCTGGAAAAATATTCATGCATCGCGAGGAAGGGCATTGCAAGAGAAGATTCATGCATCACAGGAAGAGAAGAAAACACGCAATGTAAAAGAAAGAAGTCAGGTATCACAAGAGAAAGAGGCACGCATAGCAAGAGAAAGATAGGCACCGCAAAGAAGGAAATCATGTATCGCAAAAAATCAACATCAATTGCATTATTTTCATTTGCAAGAATATTTTAAGAAAATCGTCAACAATGACATCAAAAGAACTATCAACATATTACACCAACCTATCTTATTACTTCGGCATCAAAGCAAGAGTACATTGAAGATTATATTGCATATACGATACACAAGCTTTATTTGCTTTAAGTCAAACCTGATGAAGTTGACATCGAATGTTCGAAGGGAGAAATTAAGTGTCAACACGGTAAAAGACACTATCCCCCCATTTGAATTGCATTTTTAAGCTAATGAGCTTTATTTCAGTCTTTGTCGAGAGCATCCGAGAGGATGAATTCTCAAAACAAACCACAGGTGCGGACGACATCAAAAGAATGCAGCACAACGTGGAACTTTTTCTTAGCAGCGAACTGGGACATAGTCCAAAGAGGAGTTTCAAACTCTTAGGACGCGAGCAGAGGAGCGACTTTCACCACAATCAAACCACACCCCTATCAGAAGGCATGTTGGTTTTTCCTTGGGTGTGTCGGTTTCAGTTTCGCATCCGAAAAATTTTGGTCTCTACCGGGAGTAGTTTCCCAATCTGAGTGACAATGCGCTAAGAGCTTGGAAATCATATCCACACATATTCTTAATTATGGGTGTGTAGTACACCACATTCATGGCTAAGAGTTTGCAAGCCTCTTTTTCATAACTCGAACTACAAGCAGTCTGATTCCCTAAGTCAGGGATATGTAGGCGGAATCAATATTGAAACTCGGCTGCATTCCAACATCCGCTCTTAAATCATATTCTCGAACATTCTGGCATCTTCATAATCCGATATCGGGATGACTTTCAACATCTTTCAAAATCGTGCGTCAAATCAAGCGTATAGAACTACCAGTGGCCTGAATTCTCATATAGCCTGAGATATATAGGAAACCCACTTTCGAAGTTTGGCCATAATTCCTAAAGTCCGTACCAAGTCCCTTTGCCAAAAGATGAAGGTGTGGTCGATCAAAATTGGATTAGTCAATTTCATTTTCCTCGGATTTCTTGCATCAATCCAAGTAAAATGAGGGACAGTTGTTGACACCCAATTTTGGACCCCCACAATATAGATTAATCACCGAGCTTCTTAAATTCCAAACGATTTGAAATAATTAATTTTTATGAAGTTTAAAATATTTCTCAAGTTACTTTTAATTAATTTTGTCATCTTTATCATTTTTTAGCAAAACATATGCTTTATATAATTTTGTATATAATTAGTATATCTTATAAACATTTCGAAAATCATATAAAAAAAAAGATTTTAATTTTAGTAAGTATTTTATTAAATTAATTTAGTTTAAATTACGGTTATAATTTTGAATCGTTAGTTTACAATCAAGTAAATTATTTTATTTCGTTAAGATTAAGAAGCTCATTAATTAATTTATATTAACTTATTTAGGTTTTAGCCAAATTTATTAATTTAACTCAATTTGACTATTTCCTAAACTCCGAAATCTAACCAATCTAATTTTATCCCTAACCCATTCCAAAGACCAAACTTGGGCCCTACTTCTAAATCGAAGCCCACCAATTTCAACCAAGCTAGACCCACTTTTCAACTTAAATAACCCATTCCAAATTTTCCAATTCAACAAATAACTTATCCCATTCCTTTCCACAAGAATAATACAATACATACGCGACCAATATTCCTCTTACGGCCCAAATTCAACAATTTCGGATAACCTGGCAGCCCACAACATTCGACCCAACTCCCTTTTAACGCCCACCTCCCTTTTTTCCTTCACAATAGGAACCTAGGAGCAGCGATTACTACGTCCAAGCAGCGAGAGAGGAAGCGAAAAAGGTTACTCTGCAATTTTGGTTTCTTCCTAACGTCTCTCTCGGCTCGTCACGAATCACAATGCGGCGTGAGCACGCGTTCTATCCCTTTCCTCTTAGGAAGGGTTAAAGAAGCGAGAGAAAGGTGTCGTTCGAATTGGTGAAAGAAATTTATGGCATTTGAATTTTGAATTGGCCCCTTTCTATCCAAATTGGTCCGTTTCCCTCTAGGTTTGGAACCCTAATGTCCTTGCTATATATATGTTCATTGTGGTTCCTTTGTTAAAGGAGGGAGATTTGGTTGGGAATTTGGAGCCAAAAAGAAATAAAAATAAAAGATACATAGGTTTTTTTGTAACAAACACGGACTTAAGAAATCAAGTATTATAGAGATATTCAGGGTCTTTTTTTTTTTTTGAGACATTCTTGCTCGCTCTGAGCTCTCGAAGCTTAGGTGTGGTGTCGAAAGAAGCTCGTCTCCTCTGCTCGTCTTGTCCTTGTTCGCTGCCCCAAAAGGTATATTCTCTCCTTTTGATTTGTTATTGATCTTTGGATAACGGATTATCGGTTTCAAATTAAATGTGCCTTAATGGTTGAAGCATAAGATGTCTTCTCGGTTTGTTGCTTCTTTGGTTCGCGGCCGTTAGGTGAAATCTTGGAGTTAGTTTATATATGGAGGTTCAATGTTGTTGTATCCATTGTCCATTATATACGATGTCTTGTTGTCTTTCCCATTTTCTTCAAGTTTTGCGATCATGTGATGATTATCTTGTTTTGTTTGAATCATTTCGTGCCTTCATGCCACTCGGTTCTTCTTACATGCGGTTATATTTGGTCATGCTTCCATCTTACCCGTCATAAACGCCATCCCCTTCATTATTTGTTATTGTTGGTCACTCGTATTTCTATTGGAAAAGAAGCGAGAATCATACAGAGTGTTTGCTATGGTTTGTTTGTTAGAGTCTAGTTCTAGTAACTAAGCCTTAAGATCCTATTTGTCCTTCGGTTTGGTTAACTATATGTTATTTTGCTCTATTAAGATTGAGGATTTAAATGATCTTAATTCCATTTTATGCTTGCGACTAATTTGTCTCTTACGTAACTTGTTTATTTGTCATTTAAGCCATGATTCATATCCTGCTACTTCAAATCCCTGTAATAAATTGATATGGCTGCAAAATTAGATGCTAATGGTTTCTTATTATTTCTTTATGCATGAATCGGTTCAAATCGAGTCCATTGGACTCTTCCTTTCGCCCTTACATTTTGGGTCGAGTCAAAACTTGACTTTCTTCCTTTTCGAGCCAACCAAACTAATTAGAAGCTGCTGTGTGGTGAAAGAAGAGCTGAATACAGCAGTATACATGATATCTGAGCCAAAGGACCGCGTATACATGGTTAAAAACGGAATTACAAGTGCTCGGGAGATGAAATGGAGTGTATGAATTCGGTGTATGGGCCGATATACATGAAAATGGGTCCGGATATGGCCTATATACACCGATATATAATTTTTGTATACACAAGCTCTTGGACACGGAAATGGGCTAAAACCCATAAAATTTAATATTGTAGTGTTAGGACAGGTTCAAAATTTGGGCCAAAGGCCCAAATTCGATATCTCTCTCCCTACTCTTTATTTATTATTTGTATCAACTAATATCTTATTTAAGTTTGCTTTGACTTTAGTTAATTTCCCCAAAGGTAGTCGCTTCTGTCTCATATTCAAAATATATAAATAAAATAATATTTGTATATATATATATATATATATATATATATATATATATATATATATACTTTGTTACACTATCATTAGTCTTGCAATTACACTATTTATTTTCCTTTAGAAAAGTTTTTTCCTTAGTTCATTTCTCTTCAAAATAATAAAAAATGAAAAAATAAATAATGATAATGATAATAAAAAATAATAAATCTTATATTTCGCATTTGATTTCATTTTCATTATTATTCCGGTCAACACTTGGGGTTTTCTCTTTGATAGGCTTCCTTTAGTTATTTCCCATAATAATAATAATAATAATAGTAAATAAATAAATAAGTAAATAAAAATGAGTTTTCTTTTACTTAGTTAAAATATTCTTTTGAAATTAGTCAAAATCAGTTTTAGTCAAATCGCCGGTCAACCGCGAGTTAGCGGACATTCCGAGGGCCTAACACCTTCTCGGAATGTATATTGAACTTCGAACCCTCTTTATTTTCAATTGATCTTATCTGTTTTGGTCTTTTGAAAATTCTTAAGTTTTTTCTTGATTTTTTATTAAAAAATTAAGTGGCGACTCTGTCCTTTTGGAAATTCGATTTCTCTTAAACTATAAGTTTAATCGATTTTTCAAAACTTAGTCATTTTTTCCTTTATTTATATTTTTGAATAAAACAACCATTGATAAACAGTTTCCAAAGATACATCCTTCTATGAATTATGGATCTGGCTAAGTATTAGATAACATATACCCCTGTTAAATGGCTATATCCTAATACTGGTTTCTCAAAGGCTAGATGATAGTTGCTTTTGGTTCACACTTGGCCAGAAATACTAACAATATGGCAGAAGCAAGGGCTTTAACTATTGAGATTGACTGATGCATAAAGAACGGCTTTAAGAAAGCAGAATTTGAAACTGATTTTAAGTTGTTCTTTTGTCAAATTTAAAGCCGCCTTGTAGTGGCGGGGTTTGGCTAAGACCCCTACCTTGTAAATTAATATCCAAAAATATCTAATCCTCAAATTCTACTATTAAACTCCTTGAACCACCACCCTATAATTTCATGTCTAATCCCTTCATTGCAGACCTTCACTCCAAATTGATTTCCAAACAATCTTCAAATGGTACTGATTTCCAAACAATCTTTTAAAAAGACGTTCCACATCTTCATTGTCCGGATCAAGGCAACACACATTTTGAAGGAAGTGGAATACACATTTAAAAAGACGTTCCACATCCTGTTTCTCAAAAGTTTCCAATTAAAAAAGGAAATTTTGAAAGGAATAGCATTATGCCAAAGAAACTTGTTCAGCAAAGTAACTCCTTGTTTTTGTCTCAATGTATTCCATGCTTAGGAAAAACTAAAAGTATCATCGGAAGTCAGGGTCCAAATGGCTAAATCCTCCACATTATGATTCCCAATATTGATATATACTCCTAGAGTGGTATCTTAACTGTTCTGGAATAATCTCAGACAACTTCAAGAAACTCCAATTGTTACTAACAATGTAGTCAACTACTATTGTTTTCTTAGGAACAGAACGAGTACAAATCCAATTGTACTCCCAAAGAAATGAGCAATTACCTTTGTTGATTTTCTATAGAATATTGGGTTCCACCTCCTTTTTTTATGTTCATTTAACTTCTGCATAGGGCCGAGATGTTGCTTTTGCCCTACCTTGCTACTCAGTTAGTTTGAGAACAATATTTAGTCTTAAGGAAGGAGGATCAAAGTGAGCCTTTGGTTCGAAACAACCACCAAAGTTTAGCAGCAAAGCTCCTAGAGATATACTCCTGTCATGGTTTTGCTGATATTGATATATACATATGATGTCAGCTATTTTTTTCAAAAAAAGCTAAGCAAAATCTTCGATTCCAATGACTTAAGGTGCTTATTCTATTGTACCGGAATCAGACCTTGTGTGGGATCATATCCTTAAGATATATACTCTTAGTTGATTAAAACCAAAAGCTGAAATACTTAATTCAAAGGATTACATTTTCTGCATTAAGGATTATATTGAGAGAGACTCACCGAGGATTCCGGTATAGTAGGAAAGAGGCACATCCTTGTCATGAATTTTAAAAAATGCCTGACTAGTTGTTACAACACTATACTCCTCCCATCCAGTCATTCCCCAAACTAAATCACCTTTTTGAAATTTTGAATCACCAGACTCCAAAACTTTAGCCACTCCGATTCCCATGATAGGCTATATAACAGAATAAAAAAAAGCTATGAGAAACATTATCAATAAGACAAACTATTAATCACACACATATCAAATCAATTCCCATCGATCCACTCATAAACATCATACATAAGGATAATGTTATGCACAAGTAATTTGGGCAGAGGCGGAGCCAAGATTAGGAGTTTGGGGTACTAAATCAATTTGTTTGGGGGTTCCCACCTTAATATGCAAAAAATATTTTTAATTTTCTAATACAAATATAGGGTCTACGAAAAAGCTAGTGGGTTCGTCCGAATCCATGAACCCCACCTAGCTCCGCCTCTGAATTTGGGGAATTCAAACTCACTTGCATTTCACAGATAGTTCGATCAGTACATAATTTGGATTGTTTAACACATTTTGATTCATAAAATAACATAATTAGATTTTAAAAAAAAACGTATGGCACACTTACAGCGTCGGGAGTGAAAGGTGCAATTAACTACCCTCAGTTTTACTCATACGAGGACGCATATAAGGATCACATGACAAGTAAAGATTTTTCAAAAGCAGAGCATTGGATCCTTCTGGAACATTCAATTTAATCGTCGTCTTCTTCAATTCCATGTCACATTCCTTAACGTTACCAGTCACATGATGTTTTAGAATAATCTGTTTGTTGCTCACTTCTTCTCCCATTTCTATCTCTGTTCATGTAACTGAGGTTATGGCCGTGCCGACTAAAAACAGATAAGGCAAATGTAACTGATGGCTAACAAGTTTCCACTTCTATTTTTGTCTATGAATTTATGCTATATTCGTTTTTAGTCCTTATATTATCCAATATATAATCCCTCCGTCCCATATTAGATGGGCATCTTACTAAAAATGTTTGTCCCATATTACTTGAGCACCGACTAAATTAGGATAGAATTAATTAATTTTTTCTCATTTTATCCCTACAATTAATATGACCTTTGGAAGTTTAAACAAATTTTAAAGACTCAATTTAATGTGCATTGATATAAACAAAGAGCAAAATAGTAAAGTCTTCCAATGTATTAATGATTTCTTAATCACAGTGTAAAATTGGAAGTGTTCATCTAATATAGAACGGAGGGAGTATTATATTTCACCTTCAATAAAATCACGTGAGTGCTTTTGATCTAGAAAAAGCTCAAAATTGTCCTCTTATGTTTCAAGAATTTGTACGCTTTTAGTTCAAAATGAGATATATGGAGCATAAGATTAAAATTCGCCATATGAGCCAAGATCACGAACATCTATGGAGGAGAATTTTAATCTTATGCTCTATTTTCTGCTCTTGGAACGAAGTTCATATAAAAGAAAATAAATTTCTAACAAGAAAAGTCCAATATATATCCAACTCCACAACCTAGGGGCCACTTCACATGCCAATGTTGTGAAGTCACGCAAATACGTGAATTATCTCTCTACAACTTATATTGACGAACAATTTAATGCGTTGAAAAGTAAATTCATGAACTTATAATTTGGTAGGTAGTATGACATCTAACTCTTTATATAATGGGGTATATGCGTGTTCTAATTTAGATCACATATGAGATTATTTAAAATATTTCCCTATAATAAAACCTTCAACTAAAATTTTGTTTCAAAGCTCACTTTGGCTTCTAACTTTAGTCTAATGTAACTAGTGGTGGTAAATGGGCGGGTTGGGTCAAATTTGGATGGATTGAAAATGAGTCAACATAAAGGGTGTGTTTGGTATGAAAGAAAACATTTTCCGGAAAATGTTTTCCAAATCAACTCATTTTCGTCAAATTTAAGGAAAATGACTTCCCTTCAAAAATTAAGGAAAACATTTTCCAAAACTCTCTTCCAACTTCAAATTATAAATTTTTTTTATTGAAAAATCAATTTATTTTGTCTCTACGCTCAAATCAGCCCCCCACCCCCCAACCCACCCAAAAAAAAATAATTTAAAGCTTGTTTTTAAAAAATATTTTTAACTTTATCCCACCCTCACCCTTACCCCCAGCCCCCCACCCCCCCCCCCCCCCCCCCCCAAATAATATTAAAAGTTGCTTTTAAAAGATATTTCCAGTTTCAAATTTTTATTTTTTTACCCCACCCTACCCTCGACCCCGCATCAGCCCAACTCCCCAGCCAGCCCTCCACCCCCACCCCCTCCAAAAAAAAAAAATTTAAGTTTGTTTTTAAAAAAATATTTTCTACTTCAAATTTTTTTTTTAACCCCAACCCTCGACCCCCCCCCCCTCTGGCCAGCACCCACACCCCTCCAAAAAAAATTTAAGTTTGTTTTTAAAAAATATTTTCAACTTCAAAATTTTATGTTTTCACTCCTACCCTCGACCCACCCACCCCTACCAGCCCCCACCCCTAAAAAATTTTAAGTTTGTTTTTAAAAATATTTTCAACTTCATAATTTTATTTTTTCACCCCTATCCCCAACCCCGGCAGCCCCCCACCACCACCTCCCCAAAAAAAATTTAAGTTTGTTTTTAAAAATATTTTCAACTTCAAAATTTTATTTTTTCACCCCTACCCTCGACCCCCTCCAAGCCGGTCCCCTACCCCCACCCCACCCCAAAAAATTTAAGTTTGTTTTTAAAAAATATTTTCAACTTCAAATTTTATTTTTTCACCCCTACCCTTGATCCCCACTAGCCCCTACTGCATTTACCCCAAAAAAATTAAGTTATTTTTTTAAAAAAAATTCAATTTCAAAAATTATTTTCTACTCTCTAGTAAAAATAAAAGATATTTTATCAAAAACATTTTTCATTCATAAATCAAACACTAAAATATCTTTTCCGGAAAATATTTTCTACTCACCAACCAAACATGAGAAAATAAGTCAAAAATCAACTTATTTTCTAGAAAAACATTTTTCATGGAAAACATTTTTCTTCATACCAAACACACCCAAAATGGGTAATAATTGAACCCGCTCATATTTGATATGGGTAAAAATGGATTGGGTAACAAATGGGTTAGGTAAAATACTAGTTTACCCATATTACCCATATTATCATGAGTAAATAGTACTCTACTTAAGAATTCAACAAGGAGAAAATATTTTAGTCTTTTTTTAGATGTAAAATATTGAATATACTTTATTTCGTTATATTGTATTATAAAACTAAAAGGAAAAAATCCTATAATTTTTCAATATAAAATAAATTTATGTAATTACAAGGGGAAAATATTTTTAATTCCAAAGTAAATGAATATTTGCATTTTAGGACTAAAACATGCTTAATGCACTTTAAGCAATGTTCATACTACTACATGATTTGCTTATTTTACACTATTATTTGTTATCCAATATTAAATTAAACTAATAAAAAATAATAATTATAATTAACAAAAGAAATGTACATTTAATATATATATATTTTTGGAGGGCCAAACACTTTCATCTTTTCAATCATAGAGAAAAATAATTAATTTTATGCAAGACATATTAAAAAGAAGAAAGATTACAATATTTTTAGTGATATCATGAATTTTGAGTGAATAAAAGTTGAAAGCTTAATCCAATTGGCTAATCCATATTTTACCTATAGTTAACTCATATTTTTATGGGTTAATTATGGATATCAACCCATATTTTATCCATATAAAAATCACTGACCTAACCCATTAAAATATGGGCTCATTTTGCCATCATTAAATGTAACCATTCCTTGGTATAATCACTCATTTACCACCACTCTCCCAACATCCCATCAATGGGTGACATAAAGAGATAAAATTAAATTTGTAAATCTTTGACAGCCTAATTAAATACTCCATAATATGGGAGGGGTGTTACACTCTACCAGACATATCTCAAGACCCATAGTACACCTAGATTTGTCACAATGCAAAAAATTTAAGTCGTAAGGGTATCTACATCCAATTTGATAGGCGAATAAATTTATGTTTCAATCATTTATTCCTTATTAGCAGATATAATAAAAGTCTACAAGAATAATGATAATACATATGTAAAAATATAACAAAAACACCCCAAAAACCTAATGATATGAATAAAAACTCTGTTTTCTGATTTCTACGGTTCATCTTCGAACTACCATGATTCCAAACGTGTACAGCCAATTCCCAAACCCACAGCCACCGGACCCTCCAGATCCACCGGAAGTTGCCTCTCCTATGGAGGAAGATATCCATAAAAATGATTCCTTTAAGGAAATCCTCTTGAATAAAGGAAAGGAGGTCAATGTATCATACCCATTGTGCGAAAATCCCTCGGAACAGGAGATGGACCTATCTACAGATCCCATCACGTTCAGCGAGGAAGAAAAAAGAAGATTATATCGCCCCTGGGAAAATGCCCTTATTGTCAAGCTATTCGGAAAAAAAAAAAAAGGCCCATAACTACTTGAGGAACAAGCAAACAGATTTGTGGAAACCCTCAGAACCCCTTAATCTAACAGACTTAGGGTGTGATTTCTAAATTGCAAAATTTAACCAAGCGGAAAACATGAACAAAGTTCTGATGGAGGGCCCTGGTTTGTAGCTGGCAACTACCTCACAGTCAGAAGATGGGAGCCGAAATTCATTCCTGAAGCAGCGACGGTATCCCACACTGTTATTTGGGTCAGACTCCCTCAACTACCAACTGAATTTTACAACCAAAATGTGCTAGAAAAAATTGGGAAAAACCTAGGACGACTACTCAAAATTGATACCTGCACCTCCGCAACTCTGCAAGGAAGATATGCACGATTATGTATCCAAGTCCCTCTGGATCACCCGATGAAGAATGAAGTCCAGCTGGAGAGCCACGTCCAAAAAGTGGTAGGCGAGGGAATTCTTTGTACACGCTATGGAAAACTGGGCCATGTTCTAAGGAACTGTAATAAGATCATTCTAATAGAGAAAGAGAGCCAAATGCCATCAACATCCAAACAACAAGTAAGGAGAACGAATGGAAAACGGTTACTTTTCCAAAAAAGAATAAAAACACTCCAATGCGTAATGGAAAGCAAAATGAGACAAAAGGCCCTACAACACAGGAAAATGCGAAGGTATGAACAAACGAGCAGCCTACAAGTAAGTTTTTTGCTCCCACTACTAAATTCAATAAATACCATTCCCTTTTTGATGTCACTAACGATCCCGACAACTGTACCACCCACCAAAATCTGGATGAAAAAACCCAGAGTAATATCTGCAAGCACCATAGAGGCGATGGGCCCCTGCCTACCGTTCACAACGTCCCCACCACTGCATTAAATACAACCCTTAACTCCAAATGTATCCCCAATCTCAGTGGGAGATACTCCTCTGACCCCGAAATCCACAAGGATGTCGCTTCCTCTTCTCAAAGGAATGACATTAATGGAAAAGGGACCACTGAGACCGAAACTGCTCCAATGGAGCACGAATCTCAGAGAAATCCGGCCAGTGAAACAGTCGTCATCATGCCACCCTTCCATGGCGACCCCTATACCATAAGGGGCAATCATCATAAAACCCCTGAGGACGTGACAAGGGATATCACGTCAACTGGATCGCTCAAATCCAAAGTTAAAAGGGATGATTGCCACCCCAACTCCCCCTATTACATCACTATCAATCATACTACTCTTCCTTATGAAAATGGAAACTCCGCCACCATCGCAAGCTACAGAGCTCCCACCAATCACTCTGGTCACGAGTCACGACCCAGGGGTACCCCTAGACGTAACATTGCGTACTTGACCCCGAAGGGGTCGCATACAAGCTCTTAGCATAATCATACACATAAAGTCATAAGAATGATGCGGAAAATTTAAAACTTTTACAATCGAAGTTCAACTTCTTTTTCATAAACGAAAATAGGAATCTAAACTTGTGTCAATCACCATCTAGTACAATAGAGAGTACAAATAGGATCAAAATCCCTTTACATCAATATAGTCTCAAAAGTAGAAAGTACAATAGAAACTAGGAAATGATAACATCTTGTCCTCGAACTTGAGAACTCACCAAGCCTAGGGAATAAATAGTCAACCCAAGCTTCTCTTGAAGGAAGTAGAAGTACGTCTCAACGATCGGAACCTACACTCATAGTAGATGTAGAAGAAATAGGTTAGCACATAAAGTACTAAGTATGGAAGAATGCATAAAAATCCTTGAAATATGATAAAAGGGACATTTTAGTTGAAAAGTATGTCTTTGTCAAGTTTGGAAACCAACATGCACTTTCAATGTAGAAGACAAGCCATAATCACATTTGTACTCATAACATAGTGAAACTATTACCTTAGCAACCCCTAAGGAACACTTGTGCAATGTATGGTTGGCATCCCATAATACCAATCATACTAAGTACTCCTTTTAAGCTATCTTAGTCATATATATCACCTTTTGACCTCATCATAATCAATAGTCATAAATAAGGAAATAGCCATGTACATTACTTGAACATAAGGAAAGTCATTCATGGTAACTATCCATTCAACATACATGCATACATTCATGTCTTATCATAACATAAAGAAACCATCCCATAACATCCTACTAAGTCTACTTATGCAATGTAAAAGTGAAGTCTCGTACCCCTACTCCTACTAAGTAAAACTCACAAAGAAGTCATAGTATAGTTCATGTCTTATTCATTATCTTATCATATAGGGAAGAATAGTCATAACCGACATAGACCATGTGAGCGACATGGAATCCGATGTCATGTAACCCTACACCGAAAGAAGATGTCCTACTTGCCTAAGGTAGAACTAACATGTTTAACTTTTAGGTGTATCTACTAGCTAAAGACCTATGTGGGCACATAGTTATGGGATAGGGAGATTGCTTCTAAAAACCTGACCTAGTGTATTGGCGGAGGAGCTTCTGTCTCATAAGAATAATCTAGATGACCCGGCCTATTGTATTGAGAGGAGGGCCTCTACCTCATTAACCATGTCCATTCAGTGCTAAGCACTATTTCCCAAATTATACATAATTAGTCTTGAATTACATTTACATATGTGAAGGAATACTTTGCCCTTCATTCAATACAACCCATAAAATAGCTCATAGATTCAATAAAGTGAGAACTAACTTTCAACCTTAGAATCATCATTAATATGTGAGTAAGCCTTTCACATTATTGTTTATAGTGTTTCATGAGAATAGCCTTTCAATCAACACAACAACATTATCATCACCCTAGACAACTCATACATAATCAAGTGTAAGGGTAAGGGAAGAATGTCCTTTCAACAATACCTCAATTTACACAATAGTCATAAGATCTTCACTTTCTAAGTGAATCATGAGTCCATACACAACATTCATCAACATGTATAAACCCTAGCAATTTACCCCCTCAAGGGTCAAGAATCATGTCTCGCAATTAATCCTAGAATTACTAGACTAGGCATGAATAAAACAAGATTCAATAACTAAATTATCATAGACACAATTCATAGTGTTCATCTTGCATCAATACACCCATCACAATTCATGAAATTAGGGTCATAGGGGATTTCATGGGGAGTTTTACTATAAAAATCACCATTAAACAACAAATCAACCATAATATAAGACAATTGACTCATTGAAATCGTTTTTAGGAATTAGTATGAAAACCCTAGTTTTATGAATTTGAAATTAAAGAGTTGGAGAGCTTCATGGAGAAAAGTGTTCCATGAATCAAGTCTCCCATACCTTGATTGATGTTTTCCTCAAGAAATTGGAGTGAAAAGGTTGGAACTTGAACCCTAATATTGACCTTGCTCTTATTCTCCAATGGAGTCTTAAAGAGAAACTTTGGGAGAGGAGAGTTGGTTGAGTTTTGCGTCTTGTGAGTTATGAGGAGTTAAAGGGTAGTTATCAGTCTTAAAAGCCTTAAATATATATAATAAAACCATAAAAATTGTCCCCTAGTCTTAATTAATTAATTAGGAAATTACCAACCTAACCCTCCTAATGGTCGAAACTAGAGTGCTTCAGGTGGTGACCCACGACTCCCCTACCTACGGACCGTAGGTGGGGTCACGCCATGTACTTCACACTCGTGGTTTGCTTCAGAGAGGGGAAAGATCAAGGCAAGGGTGGGGAGACTAAGTTTCGACCTACGACCCCTACCTACAGGGCGTGGGTCTACCCACGAATCGTGGGTGCCCATCTGTAGGCAGTGCTGTCAATTGATAGCTTTTTGGGCCTTCACTTAGGTCCTCCTCAAGGACCCTTGGGGGATCCTTGGGGGTCGTTCCTTGACGTGTAGGTCCTAAAACATCAGTACTAAGTTAAGGAGGTCATTTCACGACTCTAATTTTTACGTTTAACTAGACTACATGTTAGGCTCTAGCTTAGGTCATTAGATTTCTGGGGTGTTACATCACGGCACCACAAATGTAAAACCACACTCCCTCATCCTAGATGGAACTTGCAATGCAAGGGAAATCCCTGAGCCTCCACATCAAGGTAGGGGCGCAACCAATAACCTTGATCATTCAAGACCCATTATACCTTGATCAGATAGTGAAAGACGGCCTGAACCATGGGATAGAAAATCTAGGGAACCTAGTCTGGACCCAAACCCTATTCCAAACTCAGCTTCTAGAGGTCCAAGATTCGATGTCAATCCCTACTATCAATATGCTAATGGCACAGATGCTCCAGTCTATGCCTTTTTTCCCAATGAATCCTCTAAAGGAATCCACGAGGAATCTTTCTTTTATACCATGGACACCACTTAACCCCCCAACTCTGAACTGCCAAACAGGGGACCCCTCGACCAAGGGAACAGGGGAGCTGGTGGTAGAATCTCCAAGAGAGAGCAACGAGGAGCTGGAACTCCTACTAGCCTCATTTGGGGAACAAAGAAATAAGGTCGTCTTATTGGAAAAACTACTGCTCAAAGAGTTTAAGGAACTCACAAGGGAAGCCACACTAGTGATTTGTCCGATGGACACCTCACTATGCTCCTAGAAACTCAAGAGCAAATGGGAAAACAGTCCGGCAGCCTTTGCCTTACGACCACTGATAGACCTTCAAAGGCCTCCCCGGGTAAACAAGGAAAAGAGGCCAATGTCCATCTCACCAGCCCCAGCTCGCCTAATGAACTTCATCATCTAGAATGTTAGAGGGGCAAACAGTGCAAACTTTAGGCGCCACTACAAAGCCATGGTCCATCTCCATAAATCTACCATGCTGGTGCTTCTTGAAACACTAATAATTGAGCACGAAAGGCTCACTGAAGTCCTTAAGTTTGACTCCCACATTCAATCTGCTGCAAAAGGCCTCTCAGGCAGAATAGTCATCATGTGGAAAAAAAATGTCTTAAAGCTTGATGATATCACTGTCACACCTCAGAGCATCCATGCGATGATTCAAGTAATCCCCGACTCCAAGCCATGGTATTTTTCAACCATTTATGCTAGTAATGACTTCTACACTAGAACTAACCTCTGGGAGGAGCTCATCAACTTCTCCAACTCCCACAAGGGGGAGTGGATTATCGGGGGACTTTAATGAAATCTTGAAAGCTTTTGAAAAATTTGGGGGTAGGTGTATCAATAATTCCAGATCTAAACTCTTTAGGCAATGTCTGGGCCATTGTAATCTGGTTGACCTAGGCTTTAAGGGTTGTAAATACACCTAGACAAAAATGAGATATAAAAATAGGCATAACATTATCCTTGAGAGGCTGGATAGATGTGCGGCTAATAAATATTGGATACTCCGATACCCCTATTGTACAATACCCATTTGCCTAGAACCAAGTCTGACCATTACCCCTGCATGTTAGACTCTAGACCCCCCAACCAAATACCAACAAAAAGCCCTTCAGGCTTGAACCAATGTGGTATGGCCACCCCAGCTTTAAAAACCTTATCCATAGTTGTTTTACCAATTCCACCACTCTCCTTAGTGCCATCAATAATTTCCATACTGACGCCTACACCTGGAATAAAGAAACCTTTGGGAACATATTTCAAAAGATGAGGAAAATCAATGCCAGACTGGATGGCATCTAAAAGTCCTCAAACTACCCCCATAGTGACTTGCTCCAAAACCTAGAAAGGGACCTCCTTGTGGAACATGACACCTTCTTAAAATTTGAGTAAGATTTCTGGAAAACAAATTCCAAGATCAATTGGATAGGCCAAGGAGATGCAAATACTAAATTCTTACATACCTCAACTGTTAACAGAAGGAGGAGAAATAGAATTTGCAGTCTCAAAGATGACCAAGGCCAAACTATCCTTGATAAAAAAAGACATCTCTGACCACATTGTTTCCTACTTCTCCAAGCTCTATGCCACTAAACTCCCTCATTCCAATCTCTCC
The DNA here is from genome assembly GCA_035578085.1 of Solanum pinnatisectum. NCBI lineage: Eukaryota > Viridiplantae > Streptophyta > Magnoliopsida > Solanales > Solanaceae > Solanum > Solanum pinnatisectum. Next base: position 36,332,491 of record CM069078.1, read on the forward strand.
AGACTGAGTTCATCCAAAATGAACCCAACACCATCTCATCTGAAGTAGGCCTGCATCTAGACTCCCCCCTCGGAATCTAAAAATCAAATTGCCTTGTATTCTTTCAGTCCACTCAAAGATCTTGGCCCTGATGGCCTCCACCTCTTCTCTAACAAAAGTATTGAGACATTGAAGGGGAAAAAACTACCTTTTTCTGTAAATGGGTCTTCACTAGTCATGAAATGCCTAGCCACATGAACACCACTTATTTGTGCCTCATTCCCAAGACTCAGCATGCTGACACCAAGAAAAACTTTAGGCCCATCGGTCTCTGTAACACTGATTATAAGCTGGTCACCAAAATCATTGTCATTCGAATTAAACCTCTCATATCAACCATTATTGTCCCAGTCAGGCCAGTTTCCTTACCAATAGAAGAGCTTCAGATAATGCTATCATTGTCTAAGAATACCTTACTCACTATAGGAAACTAAAAGGCAAGGAAGCCAATATGATCCTGAAAATTAACTTAGAAAAAGCTTTGGATAAGCTTGAATGGTCCTACATCAGGGATTCTCTCCTTCTTTTCAAATTCCCTCCAGGCATGATCAAGCTCATAATGTCTTGTGTCAGCACCTCCTCCACCTCTATCCTGATCAATGGAGAGAAGTCAAGCTCTTTCAATCCCTCTAGAGGCATAAGACAAGGGGACCTCATGTCCCCCTACCTCTTCATCTTATGCATGGAAGGCTCTCTAGGAACATAAACCTTAAAGTGAAGAACAAATCCTGACCCCTGTTAAAATCACTCATGCAGGGCCCAAACTCTCCCACTTGTTCTTTGCTATGACATCACTCTATTTGCTAGAGCAAACCAAGAGAATTCCACTGCCACTCTTGCCACCCTAATGGACTTCTGCTCAAAATATGGCCAAAGCATTAACTATAACAAGTCAAAAGTCCTCTTCTCCTCCAACTGCTCCAGTGATAGGGCCAACCAGTTATCCACCATGCTTAGAATGAATGGCAGCACCACCTTTGGGAAATACCTTGGGTTTCCTATGTTCCACACTAGGTCTACCAATAGTGACTTCCAGTTCATAATTGATAATATGAACAACAAGCTTGCAGGCTAGAAAACTAATTTCCTGAACATGGCTGGCAGGACTGTCTTGACCAAAGCCTCCTTTTGTAGCATTCTCTCCCATGTTATGCAATACATCAAAATTCCCAATAAAGTGTGCCATACTATCAACCAAATCCAAAGTGGGGAAACAGAGATGGGAGGAAAAAACTCCATTTGTTAAGCTAGGACACCATTACCAAGCCAAAAATTGAAGGGGGTCTGGGCATCCAAAAAAGTGAGACTAAGAATAACTCTCTTCATACAGGCCTAGCTTGAAGGCTATACCATAATCAGACTAGTCTTTGGGGTAGAACCTTAATCAGCAAATACGCTAGGAATGGCCTAAACTGGAGGAATAACCCAAACTCTAAGACTTGGAGGTGCATCCAAGAGGGATGGAAGGCAAGTTAAGAAGGTCAGATAGACTGTGTTTAAAGGAACCAAAGTAGATTTCCTAAGAGACAAATGGATCCCATGGCATGACTCAATCAGGAATATGCTAGAGGGCCCCCTCCAAGAAAATGAGGGAAACATCATTGGGTTAATGGACAATGGGATTTGTCTAACATCTCCTTCCCCCTCCCAAAGCAAACTAAGGTCGTTATAGAAGCTACCCGATTGTACCCTACAGGAAACAGAGATGACAGTCTTGTCTGGGATAACTCTAGCAATGAAAAATTCAGCACCCACTACTGCCTATGCCCTCATAGAAAAGAACTCCCACAGACATGTCACTTGGGTGAGCAACAAAAAATACCAGTGGATCTGGAAACTAACATGTCCTAACAAAATCCAAATCCTCATCTGGCTGATGCTTCATGGTAGACTCCAAACATCCCAGTACCTTCACAGAATTGAATAGGAGTCAGCCACAATTGTAATTTCTGTGATCTTCCTACGGAAGACATAGATCATATGTTCTTCCAATGCACCAACGTCAAAACCTTCTGGGCAAAAATAACTAAAAGGAGCCAGCTATTGGAAACATCTTACCAGATAACCTCTCGATCGACAATTGGGAGAAACTTTAGGAAGCCAGTAAAGGAAATGACCACAGCCCCCAGCTCTCCTAGACTATCCGGCTACCCTTCTGCTTCTGGAACATCTGGATCCAACGAAACAACAAACTCTTTAATGCTAGAAAGGATAGCATTCCCCATTCCCAAGCAATTCATCAAGCCACCAAATATAATCTGGTGATCATACCTGGAAAAAAAACATGACCAACCAAGCCTCCATATCCATCAACTGGACCCCTCCTCCAACTGGCACCTTCAAGCTCAACATTGATGGAGCAACAAATATCACCAAGGGGATTGGGGGAATAGGGGGAGTAATTCGTAATAACAAAGGCGACTGGGTCATAGGCTTCATTGGCAAGACCCCCCACACTAATCCCACCATGGTAAAACTTTAAGCCCTTAAAATTGGCCTTCAAATGGCCTTCGAAAACAACATATTTCCCCTCCACATTAACTTGGACTACATCGAGGTGGTTGAAATGTTGAAACACTATAACCTTCTGTATGCTAATATTATTTATGAGTGCAGATCATTGATCTGGAGGATGGAGGAAGCGCAAGGGGTGCACATCTACATTGAGCAAAATAAGCTAGCAGATCGCCTAAGTAAGGAGGGGCTAAAGTGCGCAACTCTTGGGAAGCCCATCATTTTGCTATCACCCCCACTGTATGCCTCCAAGTTAGCGTGGGAGATATTATCAAAACCACTTATCTAAGAAACATTCCGACATGTAATAACCATTTCAGCGGTCATACTGTGGCCCAAACTTTTGATAGACATGTTGTCCTCAACAGGCTTTCGTACCAGACTATATTATAATTATATATATAACAAATCCTTTTGACCAAAAAAAATTATATAAGATGAAAACAAAAAAATACATGATAATAAATATTATCCAAACAATAAGTAAAATATACATTATTTTTGTACTCATTCTACAATTTTCACACCATATAATTGATAAAAAGTATAAATTTATTTCGAAACCTATAATGTTATTTTTAAAATACATAAATTCTACTAGTTTACGTCCTAATTACTAAAATTCTTGATAGTTTCAAATATTAGTTCTTCTACCATATTTCGTGTTTAGGATACATGAGTCTGAATCCGCGAGATACATGTATCTGTCGAATTTTAAAATCAAGATACATATTTTATTTGTCTAAATTAATTAGTTGTAATTGATTTCCTTAATTAGAGGAATAATTGAGGATTTTCATAATATATGGACAATTAATTCTAAAAATTTAAATTAATCAAATCTCTTAATATAAGTCGGAAATCAAGGAGTGTATCAATGTTTAATTAATTTCATTTTATTATTATTTCAAATAATAATTCATTGATATAATTAATAAAAGACAAAAACATATATATTTTGGTCATGTAATTTCATTAATTTCATTTTACTACTCTTAGAATACTAAATTTATTAATTTGATGTATCTATTATCAATATATGATGTATCCAACAAACTAAATACTTAAATACATGAGTATCATACAAGTACATTCATATGTATCATAGAAATATCTAGTATTAATTTCATGTATTTGTTATATGTATATCTAGTATTAATTTCACGTATCTATTTATATGATACAATATTAATTTCATGTATTTATTTACATGATCTAATATTATTTCATGTATGTATTTATATGATCTAATATTAATTTCATGTATCTATTTATATGATACAATATTAATTTCATGTATTTATTTACATGATCTAATATTTTTTCATGTATCTTTTTTATGTATAATTTAATGTATCAAGTATCAATTTCATACTCCGCCAATATTTGATACATGTGTTGATGTAATTAAGGGGTACTTATAATCTTAGCAACTCCCTCTTGTCAATATGAAAGTACTGAATTTATATGAAACCATTATCAATACTCTACACCTAAAAAAAAAGATGAACTCTACATATCCTTCTGCCTCTCACTAACACAAGTATCAAATAATTTATATGTATAATTTAATATATCAAGTATCAAAAACATGTATCTCAAATACATAGTAAGCATATACATTTAATTATGTATATCTTAATACGGAATGTAACTGAAACGCATGAATTTAGGAACAAATCATGTAGAGTATCTGTCATATCATTAAAAAAAATCTTTCCCTTTTTTAGCATCTAAATTTTTTTCTCATAGATACATATAATCTTACTCAAATACATGATATATGATAGAAGGTCAGATACATATGACAAGATTCGGATGCATGACAAACCAAATTCATGAACAAAAATATTTCGCTTATTCATGAACAAAAATAATTGTTCGCAACACATAGATCCGACAGACCTCCTCCGGTTCCATCAAAAATTCCATTTTTTCCCAATCATTAGTAACAAATCTCTACATATATTGTTGATGAACAAGAATCGTTTTTAATTGTTGGACGATGAAATCGTGTGTTGAGAGAAACAACAAGAGAATTGCATAAACATGATGAAATTTCTTAAGCAAACAAAGTCGTCGTGATTTTTCAAGTAAAGTACACCGAAAGGAAAGCGGTGATTATTTAAGCTTTTGACAATGGGACACGTGATAGGTCATATGAACATTGTTTAATGAGAAAGACCACATGGAATAGTAGTATTAGAGAAGAAAAATGAGATAAAATTAAATTAGTCTCAAGCTTTTTTCCTAAATGTGTGGGGGCGAAAGAGAGTTGCTTTCGAGAGGAGTGTGTATGTCGTGTCTTATTTCAGGGTATAAAAATTGGATTAAGGGAGGAAACACATCAGAGGTAATGTGACAAAAAATAATTTAAATTTTAAGATAATTATTTAATATCATATTTAAGAAATTTGTGTATTTGATTAAATCTTTTAAAATATATGGTATAAATATTAAAAGTGATTTTATGTGTAGTTTTTTTAAACTATAGATAAAATAGGTATATATGGTAGTAAATTATGTCTAGTTAGGTAGTTTTACCTTAAAATTAAGAGAAAATTTCAAAATTAGCAAAACACAATAAGGTTCTATAGCTATAGTTTCGATAATTATGCTCTATGGCTATAGTTTCGTTTGCTATAGAGATTGCGGTTTGTATATTTTTGTCTGTTTGTATATTTCGCTTGTAAATATACAAATAGGATAAGTATATGCAAATTTTGTATTTATACATTTAGGAATTTTTAGAACTCTGTTTGTATATTTCGCTTGCCAATATACAAACAAGATAACTTATTATGAATTTTTCATAAATCGTATACAAATAGTTAAGGAAAGCATATACAAATCATACAATCAGGAACTGAATTATATTAATTCTAAATTTATACAAATCAGGTGAATTATACAAATCAAACAAATTATACAAATTAGACGAATAACAAGGATTGAGAAATAGTAGCCACGAATTATAATTTATTTAAACTATAACTATAATACCTAATATAAGCTAAATATTTGTTATCGTGCATAATTTTCCCTAAAATCAATAATCTGTTTGATGGAATTTTTTTAATATCCATTGACAACATCATAAGAATCAAAATTAAAATTTATTAATACTCCAAGGTCTGAACAGGCAATTTTTTCCCAAAAAAAAAAAAAAAAAAAAAAAAAAAAGGATATTTCGTGCGAACAAGTTTGTTTCTGTGAAATAATGGCGGTCGTCGCCTATAAGTTTGTCAATACAAAAAGCCCCGTTGAGTTCCTGAATTCACATCAAATTTCTAAAACCCTAATTCGGAATTTGCGATAACAGAGAAAAGCGATGGGGAATGTTAACTGTGTATTCTGCGGCTGCATAGAACAGGCGAGCGTCGGTGTGGTGGAAAAATGGGGACGTTTTGACAGATTAGCAGACCCAGGTCTCAATTTCTGGAATCCCTTGGCCGGAGAATGCCTCACTGGAACTCTCTCCACCAGAATCAACTCTCTTGATGTCAAAATTGAGACCAAAACAAAGGTATACTCTTCTTAAGTACTATTTATTATTCCGATTCCGTCCCTAAAAAGTAAAACCCTCCTACTGTTTTCCATTGTATGTATGCAAAAAATGAATGATCGATCGATTAATTTTGAATAATTTAGTTTTCTTATAGTTACTAGTTACATTTGGTGTAATTAAACAACATGATTATGATGCTGATACGAGTTGATAACAAATAAACAAAACAAAATCTATGAATGAAGTAGCTAAATGTGTAGTTACAAGGAATGTGAAGTCATTATATGAGCCACCAAAAGATTTGATCTTCTACAGACCAAGCTCAATTCCTATTAGGATGATAACAAATGAGTGGATAAAGCTAAGAAATATTGGATTGTGAGGGTGCAAAAACCTCAAGATGGCTGGTTAGTGAAAGTACATTTAGACTGTAAGTAGCAAATTCATTTCTGTGGAAATGAGTGAACTTTAACCTGTTGGAGTTTCAAAATTTAAACTTGCCTGTACTGTTATGTTTTTATGAGGTGGTATATTGCTGATGAAAGTCGGAGATTAGATTAATACCCTCTTGAAGGGTTGAAGTTGTTAATTTTTAGGGAACTTTACTTACCCGTATAATCTGAAGGTAATGTTTCCAATGTATGAATAGCTTTGCAGTTTGAAAGTCGTTCAGATATTGTGCAGTTTCTTCTAGAGTACATCATGCTAAGAATTTTTTTCTTTTTCTTTCTCGTCTGAACTGGAATAGGAACTGTATTCGGAGTAATACGTCCTTTGTATGGATTGTTCTGTTGAACCTCTAGTTGTGTCTTGACGATATTAATTGGTCAAAAGAATCCCTTAGGAAAGTTAAAGCATCAATTCCCATGCCCCCTAGTAAGATGGTTTCATAAGATGCTCCTTGAAGTAGACAAAATATTCCATAAATTGACACTGAGCTAACGGTCGTTCTCTATGATATGATGAACGATATTCAAAGGCTTTTGATTGTGAGGTCCTTGATCTAATTTACTTTTCCCTAAAGCTACTGGTATCCTTTTGGGAATTCAATAGCAGTATAGGACAGAAATGGATCAATATGTTGCTTTACCTGCAGAAAGTTAACTAATTTGCAATTGTTCAGGACAATGTCTTTGTTCAATTGCTGTGCTCGATCCAATATAGAGTGATCAGGCAAAATGCTGATGATGCTTTCTATGAGTTGCAAAATCCTACAGAGCAGATTCAGGCTTATGTATTTGATGGTAATTTGGCTTTTCTATGGCTTTACTTTTTGTGAGTATATTTTTTCTATTGTGTTTATTTATGCCACTTGCACAAAGTTCATCTCGTTCAATGTTCTTGATTCTTCTAGTTGTTCGAGCCCATGTCCCCAAAATGAATTTGGATGAACTTTTTGAGCAAAAGGATGAAGTTGCCAAGGCTGTCTTAGAGGAACTTGAGAAGGTAAATTTTGTCTCTCTGTATGGGCGGCGGGGAAATGAAATCTCACATGCTCCATTTTAAAATTTGGAATAGAACCTGATCCACAGTAAAGATGGGATTTGGTAGGATGGTGAGGGTTAACGAAAGCAAAGGAAAAAAAACTAGTTTGTTTGTTTGTTCATATGTTGTCTGTGTATGAAATTCAAAACAAATTTTATCTTGTTTCAAACCTTTGGAGCCTGGATTTTTCAGTGATATGCAGGTCTTAAACTACATAAAATCATTTGGATGACTTCATCTCCCCAAATTTCACTTTTTTGTGTCTTAATTGAGATTTTTATCATGTAGAGTGCAACTTTTGATCAATTTTATATGGACAACAGGGATTTTGGATCATTAGATATATGATTGCCTTCCTGCTTGGGATTGTGTTTAACACTTGCTTCTAACTCAAGATCCTTCTTCTACCTCATTTAGTACTGGTTCATCTTAATTTCTTTTTCTTTTTTTTTTCAAAGAGCATTCCTCCTATTATCTAGAAGCATGTATGGTTAATTGACCATTATCAAGAAACCTTTTTGGATTAGATACTCTCAGAATCTTGAAATTGGAAATTTTATGTTCAAGTAGTCATCTTCAACTAATTGAAGGAAAATAGGCTTTTCTGCTGCTCTTCCTTTCAGTATGTTAGGGGAAATTATCCTGATCTGCTGTCATCAATATGTTATACTATTTCCTAATATGTTTCTAAGAGAAAATATTCTACTCCATCTGATTCATATTAGTTGACACATGTTGACCTGACACATCCCTTAAGAAATCTTTAATTAGAGGTGTATTTTACTAAACTAACCTTATTAATGATGCTTTGGAACTCTAAATTTGACTACTACTATTTTATGTAGTTATTTAATACTAAAGGGTAGTATGAAAAAAAAGTAATATAATTCTCTTGATTTGCTAAAATGGATAAGTAAAATGAAACATCTATTTTTGTTATAGGGGTCAAATAAAATGAAACAGAGGGAGTATGTCTTTTCTTTAATTTTACTAATCAAGTAGAATTGTAAAAATGAGGCAGAACCTTCAACACAGTGTCCTTCCACCCCCTACCCTACCCCACAAAAAAGGGGAGGGAAATTCCACTGGGTAAAAAAAGGATTACTCTGTTATTTACTCAAAAATAGGGATGTTATTGCAGATGTCTTTTCTTTAGTATATCAGTGAAAATTGTCGACCTTGTTCTTGGTAAATTTTATTTTATTTTTTGTTATTTTTACTGGTCAAGTAGAATTTTATATTATTCTCCATTTCCAATAGGAAATATTTGTTTCTGGGAGCCTCTTATTTAGTTTGTCTTAGGTGATGGGTGCGTATGGATATAATATTGAACACATACTGATGGTTGACATCATTCCTGATGCTTCTGTGAGACGAGCAATGAATGAGATAAATGCAGGTAAGAAACTGCTGTAGTTTTTCATATGAATAAAATTTCTTGTTTAAAAAATGCATGAATCAGTTTTTCCTTTCTATATTAGTGTACAAATAGAGTGTCGATAGCATTTATGTTTCTAGGTTTCCTAATTCTGAATTAGTGTTACAAATAGAGTGTTGATTATACTTGGTTTCTACTTCTGAATTAGCGTAGTTAAATAATGCATGGTTTAAATTTTGAAGGGGAATTAGTATGCAAATAGCATGGATTGTACTTTAAATTTCTGTATTTCTTTTACCTCTGAATTAGTGTACAAAATAGAGTGTTGATAATTCTTAGTCTACTTCTGAGTTAGTGTACAAATAGAGCATTGATGGTACTGATCTGTTGTATTCCTTGGTAAGTTCTAATGCACTTGTCGGAACTTGGAATATTTTATCTTTGAGCAAGGTGCCGATTGAGGATGCATCTGGTGTGTGGAGAGACACCCTTTTGTTTCCGGAAGTACTATATGATTAAAATAATGGAGGACCATATGGTATAAGAAGATTCAAATGCTTATCATTGCCGTAAGAGATGATATATTGCTGTTCTCTGATACATGAATTAATAATTTACTGAACTATATACTCTTTATCTTATTCTGTATTATAGCTCAAAGGATGCAGCTTGCTAGTGTATACAAAGGAGAAGCAGATAAGATTCTCCAAGTTAAGAAAGCAGAAGCTGAGGCTGAAGCCAAGTATTTAGGTGGGGTTGGGGTTGCCAGGCAGAGACAAGCAATTACGGATGGTTTGAGAGAGAACATCTTGAACTTCTCACATAAAGTAGAAGGGACCTCCGCCAAAGAAGTTATGGATCTTATAATGATCACCCAATATTTTGACACCATCAAAGACCTTGGAAACTCTTCAAAGAACACTACTGTTTTCATACCACATGGACCTGGCCATGTTCGCGACATTGGTGATCAGATACGCAACGGCCTGATGGAAGCAGCTAGTGCAAAGGTCACTGAATAGGTCTGGTCATTTGGAAAATATACGATGAGAAGCATCTCCCAACCCTGTGTCGTTTCACAATAAGAACAATTGGAGTTTGATAGTTTTGGTTTGGATTGTTTTTGTTTTCTCTTTAGCCATGAGCATTGACATTGGCAACATTGTTTGATGTTGTATAGCAAAAATAAAAATGAAGAAGTTTTAAATAGAAAAGAAAGGAATACCAGAAAATGTTTGTAATTTGTATATTCACCTTCAGGTGCTATAATGACTATACATCGTTTAAGTGGGTAAAAATATGTTGACACTCGATAGATATGAGAATCTATATTTGTTTCTGCAAAAGCCCACACAGAGTATTCAATCTTGTTTTGTAACATGAACAGGTTGGTCAAAACATGTTACTATGAGTTTGGTTTGGTTAATATTTGAAATTTCAAACAAATTAAAACTAAAATTAGGTGGATGGAAAAAGTTGGTAACAACCAGTGCTGTTAAATTTGACTGGATCAGTTTTAAAATTCTTTTGACATAACTACGTCAATACTCATTAATGTTACTGATTTTGATCTTCGTACCTTCACCATGATCTGTCAGCTATTACATCGAGACATTATTACCTATATTTTAATATGAAAATTGATTCGCTACTAAAGATTATACACCAATTAATATGAATATTATGATAAAGTATGTACTTCGAGGGATTAGTTTTGAAAAAGAATTGAAAATGCAACCATACCCCTAGGCCCTAGGGGATGGAAGCGCCGTGACAAGCCAATCTATATATATATATATATATATATATATATATATATATATATATATATATAAAGGAGAAACATAGAGCAGGTGATGTGGCACCTAAGCCTCCATTTCAATTTTTTTTTCTCCTTTTTTTGGCTTTTTTTCTTCATTTTCTCAATAAATATTTTGTTTATTACTTTTAAAATACAATCATATTTACTATTATAATCATGTCTAATAAGTTACAAAAAAATCTCCATCTATTTACCTTCTCTACTTAAATAACATGTCTCTTCAACTTCTTTCTAACTATTGTTATGATTTACCCAATCTGTAAATAACAATCATCTTTAGAGATGTTCAATGTTCATTTCCACTCTTTCATCTTTCATGTACTTAATAATGTCATGATATGGTCTTCACTTTGATAAAGATCATAGATATATTCTTCAAAGATTCATCATATAGATGTTCACATTAGTTTGGTACAAGTTCATCAAAATGAAGAAAAAGTCTTAATTATCTTGAAAGATTCATCAAAAGAGATGATCATATTAGTATAAAAGTTTGAATGGTTTTCAAATATTTTGAAAATTTGTTAATGTATTGTTTTGATTTCAATTAATATTATTCTATTCATTTAACATTGTTATTATGCGAATGAATGAAGATGAAAAGTATCATGTTTTTGTTTTTGTTTGTGTTTTTGTGTGTATCTGTTTGTCAATTTTTAATTAATATTCTAATTTATTTTGTCATTGTTGAAGCATATAATATTACCTATGGTACATTTCTCATAGTTATTAGATATTGTTGCACCTAAAAATATATTATATGGTCTATCATATTAGACATCAATCACAAAATAAATAAGTAAACCATCGTTTTAGTATTTTTAAAACTTTTAATTAATAAATAAATTATTTAATGAAAAGAATGAAACAAAAATTCTCATTTATCTGTACATATATAATATAAAGTTATTTTATAGTTATGCTATAATAAATGTGCATTTGTGATTAATATATATTTAACTTATAATTATTTAAAGAAAAAATTATTTATCTTATTTTTCACATTAAAGAAGGAGTTGTCTTTTGAATAGTTAACATCTATTAATTGTCGTTTCTATGATAATTTTTATATAATCGAGTAGATAAGTACACATCAAATTACTAACGACATCATGAATTCTTATAAATACACATTTTATTATATACTATGTGTTTCAATTCTTTTATTTTTTATTGCAAAGTATAATCTCCGATGTAATGTTATATAATCAACTTAATTTTTTTCTTAAGATACTTTTTATATTTTTCTTCTTTTTATCGACAATGTTAAGCGGAAATTAAAGTTTGAAAACATCTTTCTAGCAATTTTCTGAATAGACAACATTACAACCGTAACTTGATTTGTTTTTTTTATACACTTTTTATTGAAAAATAGTCAATTAACAACATCAATTATTTAAAAAATATATTCAATTTCGCGCGAAGCGCGAATAAATACACTAATTTATGATAATACTCAATAACAATAATATACTTGTTGTAATTCCATATATAAGATCCGAAAAGGATATAATTTATATTAATTTTATCCCTACTCATCGAGGTAAAGAAGCAGTTTTCGAAAAATCCTTACCCACAACCATCATAATATTGTGTCTAAATAAATCATGAGTTCCTTTGGCCTCCAACTTGGATATGTCTGACAAGGAAGTATAGTATTTCTAGTCCACATAATCTTTTTTAAGGGTTTAACACCCTAATTAATAAATATTTTTAATAACCTCAATCATAAAAGTAAAATTTTGAATTGTCGTTTAGGTTCAGGAATAAAATGTAGGATTGTTTTATTCTGTGTTTGATAGGAGGTATTATTTATCCCATCATTTATATTTTAGTGATAAGATAAGTTATTTCATATATATGATGGAATAACTTATTCTCAATGAAACGACCCCTTAATATAGTGCTAAGTTAACACCATTGGAATAATAAGGGGTATGTATGCTTGAAAGAATAAACATATTGCTATTGAGGAAGAAATTGATTATTTCCACATGTAGACAGTAGACTATATACAAATATGAGAAAAAAAAGGGAGAATTTTTTATTTACTTTTTAAAAAATAAAAATAAAAAGGTGTAAATCATTTTACAAATTGCAAAAAATGGTGGATCAGTTGCAAACAAAAGGTACATGTAGAAAAGTATGTTAATAATAATAATAAATAATTGTGGACCCAAAAGTGATGGTAGATAATGCGTTACTTTTTAGACTGTAATAATAGAAAATGATAATATGTTTTAGGTATGTGGTCACTTTATTCACCTTACGACATATCATATGTAATGTAATAATAGAACCACAAGAATATAAACCAAATTATAATAATTACATTAGGGTTTTGTTATAATTACAATGCACTGTAGTAGTAATAGTAATAGTAATAGTAATAGTAGTAATAGTAATAGTAATAGTAGTAGTAGTACTAATAATAATAATAATAATAATAATAATAATAACCAAAGTAGAGATTTAATGGCACTAATCATTTATTCCTCTATTGGCAGACAATGGTTAAACTGTACTGAATTACAACAAAACTGCTTCCCATCTAAATTTGAATTAAAGATTTCATTAGTATTGGATAGAGTCAACTAGACATGACATAGCACAGTTGTGATTTATCGAGGTCATGATCTTAAATAGAAAATTCTGGAGGACGCAAATTATGGTAAAAGGTTAGTAGGTCAAAGAGTGTCTATGCTAATAGGTAGTGATGCATCATCTTGATGTCCTTACTAGTAGTCATAGTGCTATTCTTGTAATTTCTCATTTTACGATTTTATTGATATATATTGTTTCTTGTAGATTATTATTTGGTTGTAAAATTGTTTTACTACTATCTATTGTGTTGTTTTGTTGCTACTGATTATCTCTTGTACTTTAATACGTCTTTTTTTGGTCTGTTTTTTATTTTGATCCAAGGATCTATTGAAAACAACCTCTTTACCTCACCTCTGAGGTAGAGGTAAGATCTATGTTACATTCTACTCTCCTCAGATCTCGTAAGAATACACCGAGTATATTATTACTATTCTTTGTATTTGTCTTCTGTTTTCTCCTCCTTTTGTGTAAAATTATTAGCATACTATTTATGTTAAGATTTGGGTTTGGGGGGGGGGGGGGGTAAGAGGGGTATAAAAAATAAATTAACAAAATTAGAAGTGTTAGTGGCAGAAGTAACCTACCAATTTATGTCTAATCAGATGTATTAGTAGTTGGCTGCTTGTGTTTAACTCAAGTGGGTATCATTAATGCTTAAAAAGTCTACTCAAAATAATGTGTATTTTTCACTGTTGTAGATTAAGACGACCAAACCATAATCTTGAAATAACACCATTAACTTTAACTATGTCATGTATGTAACAAGTTAATGAGTTTGGACCACAAAAATAACAGCGATAAGATGCTCCCTAGGACCACATTCATTGTTCATATAATATAATACAATGAGAATAAGTGATTGACAGATATTTATCTACAGTTGCAACACATGTTTTCTTCTAGTATCATTAATTATATGTGATATGATTAGATATGAAGAGAAAAGCCATCTATGTATATCATTTCTCTAGATATTCATTTTTCGATTGTCTCAATGTGATTTATAGGTCATGAGTTTGAGCCATGAAATCAGTCAATATTGCTAGAATAGGTTGTGTGTGGTTCTTTGTGAAACCCTGTGTGAATGCATGATACATCGTGCATTCGGCATTATATAACTCTTCTCAAAGTAATATTTTTTGGCATGTCATATAAAGAGAAAGTTGAAGGTAGATCCACAGGTTGAAGTTAATCAGTTCCTATTACGATATCAAGTTAATATACAATAGTAACTAAGTTTGTCAAGTTAATACATGCATAAAATTTTGTCAAAAGCTACTATAGGTTTGTATGAGCTTATACATGGCATTCTAGATCCGCCCTAGAGGGACAATCTGGTGGATTAATCAACAACAGCATATCCAGTGTAATCCCACATAGTAGGGTTTGGGGAGGGTAGTGTGTACACAGACACAGTGGGGTCTAGGGAGGATAGTGTGTACACAGACCTTACTTTTACCTCAAAGGTGATATGGAGAAGTTGTTTCCGACAGACACCGGCTTAAAACAAAAACAATCTAGGAAAAGACATAATGAAAGTGCGATAGACAATAAAAATCCGGTAGATTAATCGAAGTACATAAACTGGTCTAGACACTACTGTTATAATCTATACTTTAGAAAGAAAAATACAGTGAGGGGCCAGAGGCAAAAGTCTTCACATTAGGTGCAAAAGGAGACTCCCTAATACAAAGAAAGAGGTCGTCCACCAATTAGAATGCAACAAGAGCAAAACTCATTCCAAAATAAGAAAAACAAGATATCATTCTCATCTACAAACTCACCATTTTTACTACTAACTTATATCCATTGTGGATGAATCACAAGGAAGATGGTAGCATAACTATAGAGTAGACTCGACGGGATGCCACAAGGTTATAAAAATAAGTTGAGCTAATATTCGAGTCGAAAAAAAAAGAACTCATCATTCCCTAGCTAAGTAAAAGGAGGCAGAATAAGTAAGCAGTTCAAGTCAATGAAATAACAGCAAAAGAAGTATGTAATTGGAGCTTTTAATAATTTGATCGAGATTCGTATGAAGTGGGCAAGAATGAAAAGAGAGAATGGTAATAATGAGGGGATTAGAAAGAGTGTAGATTCTGATAGAGAAAGACTGGTTTCCTGTTGATAATAATCATTCTGTTTCAACCTTTTTTTAAAACAGGAACATGACAACAATGAACTATGAAATCGAAAAAAATACCATATGAGTGAAAAGGCCTTTTCCATTCCTCTAGCTGGTTGAGCAGTCTATTAGTAGTTAGCGTTATCAGCACATTCCTCGTGTCCCTCCATCAATTAATACCTATAGCAAATTCTATAGACAAGTGAACTAGCAGTAACAATATCATCCTCCAGAAAAATCGGCTTTTTAATTTCGTTTCCTCTTTTTGGCCCTTCCCGCCTCTCTTTTTCTTGTATACTATACAATTTTTTTGTCCTGAAAGATCAAGGAATTAATTTATATTTGCAACAGAAGAAATTTTTGTATAGAATGTAAACAGGCTCACACTGTAGAAAAGGAACGATTGAAGATTCCGAAAATAAAAGCAGCAGAACTTAACACAATAATGAGAATTGCATACCAAATAAATCATACAACCCATATGCAGCAGTGCCCTACCTTCTGTATGATTCGTCTCAGAACTTTTTCACCATCTCCTGTACTATTGCACACTAAGATGTTAAAGAATAATCATAAACATGTCCCGTAGATTGGAAATTTTACCTGTAGGGTACTATGTCATGTTAAGATTGTCAAGAATTCAGCCACAAGAAAAGGAATCAAATGATGGTTAATGTATCCAATTTCAGCGTAATTATATATTAACAATCATTTCATAGAGGTTTCCAAGACCAGAATTCGTTAAGTCAGCTATGGAACAACTACATCAGCATGCAAGTCATAAATTGTAGGTATTCGTTAGAAATTTATAAGCAACCAAGTTAATAACAGTTCCCAGTTTAAGATGCATACTTGAACCAAAACTTAGTGAAGTCCTATTATCTGCAGTGTATTTATGAACGGTGCACGTGAATGATAACATGGAAAAAAAAAACACAGCATGCCACCATACATACCAAATTATATTAGTAGTCAATGTTATAGGCAGTAAGTAGAGCCAAAAGTCAGTTGAAATTCGTTGAAAAATCTTTTCAGCTATAATATGCAATCCATAGTGCCGACAGCCCCCTTGCTTACAGTTTGCTCAAAGTAGCTTTTTCCAATCAGGTGAAATAACGAAGCACTAAGAAAAAACTTTAACTTTCAAATTCAGAATCTGGTGTGAAATTTTCAACAAAGTACCACCTTGTATGAGAGTAAGATAGATGGTCATGATGCTTAAAGAAATAGTTAACCTAAAGCTTTTTAAACAGTCTTGGTTGATAGGAATAAAATAAACAATTAAATACTTAGAAAATAGAAAGAAACAGAGAACTTTCCCTCTAACCTTCCTCTTGATGCAACGTCTGTGGGGCTCTTAAAGCAGATGCTCTGGAGTCATTCTTCTGGCTACAAGGATCTGCTTCCGGACTGTTCTTAGGTTGACTGATCTCATAAAAGTTTATCTGATTTTTCATGCAACAACCAATGAAGAGAAACTTGACTAGAGAAAAGAAGCACAACAAATTCAGACAACTATTCTAGACATGTCTTCCAACATTTAAAAATAATTCTAATGGGAAATTATTACTTCATATCACTAACATCTTCAAGTAGCTTCCCCTTTCCACTTGGGCGAATTTTATATTTACAATAGCAAGTGTTAAAGCCAATCAATACAAGCATAAAAACTAGCACAAGTTGATGTATTGATAGCCATGAATAGCTCAAAACACAACAAATGTTCTTTGTTCTTGGCCCCTATTTCCCAAGTGACATATCGAAGTTTTGATAATTCACATCGCTGACTTAATGAGATATCAACTTCATGTTGCATTTGATCAAATAATAAGATCACTATCAGCATGAATATCAACTTCTTTTGGATAACAGATGAAGATTCAAAAGCAAAGTTGAATTAAGAAAGTACATGGCAAGAGCAAGGAGTATGACAGCTGAATCCAGAAGTTCTTGTATAGATTAATCAAAACACACAGTTTGGGATAAGCTTTAGCATTTTGGGCAACTAAAACTGAGAAAGCATTGCATGGCTATAAGTTCTCTCGACTATATGAATGAACCTGGTTCAATATGAGAAATATTGACATGTCGTGGGCTAAGGTCAATAAATAAACTGACAGCCAACAAAAATGACAATAGTAGTTAGTCTCTGCCTTTGTTTTTTCCTGTAACATTTTTATTTACTAAAAGCAGGCAAGGTAAGTCAATTCACAGATAAGAGTTAGAAAGTAAAGTAGAACATAAATATGGTGAAATTTTGGTCTAGTTATAAATAAAGTACAAGCCTTTTTGTCACTTTTTTGTTAACCTCCTAAATCTTTTTGCTGACACTGCCGTTCAAACAAGTTAGGCACTTAAAACTCCCATCATTATCTGCAAATGGAATGAGCAGCAAGATGCAGCTTTATAACATAAATTAGGACACCCTTGATTCAACTCATTGCCAAAGTACTTGATATTAGCCAAAAGCTATGCAAGATATTACAAAAAGTCCCATTCTATCCCTGTAAGATATTATGATTACGAACAAGTATGAGCATATTTCTTCAGAACAAAGTACCTCTAGCTTCACATATAACAGGTCATTATATCATCAATAGGCAATTGATAAAATTACAATGCTCAATTTCCTCATATTGTCTACAAACAATATCTCCAAAGCCGTCTATTAGAAGTAACAAATCAAGGAAAGTGAAATTAAAAGAATTTATACACCCTAAATATCAATATTCTACAAGAGTCAAGAGATATGAAGAAAATAAATTAAACTGAGGGTGCATCTACAAAGACTTCATTGAACATGTCATCCTCACCATTTGCTGTAGTAAGCATCTCAGCATCCTTCTCCTCATCGCTGGAAAAATCCCGTTTCTCAAGTTTTGCGTGAGCTGCAATGAAGATCATCCTTTGAGCTCTATCCATGCCAACCCTCGATTGCCCTTGCAGAGAAACCCATCTCATAAAGGACCAATTACATTTGAATCCACATGAGGTTGCCTGAAGGAAGAGAAGCCTAACCGCAACCTTCCCCAGTGACTTGAACTCTTTCAGGCAAGTTTCCCATACAAGCCTGCTACTCTGAGGATTTGCAATTTTCATTCTTCCTGTTACAGGATCCCGCTGCTTCACTTGAACAGCCTGAGCGTACAGTGGGTCGAGCCCTTCTGATCTCCATTTCATAAGCTCCATTAGTGCAGTGGGAACTTCCTCACGTGGTACTAGCCGTGTTATTAGCTTGTCTATGTCCTTCTCTTGATCATGTGTCAGACGTTTAAATGGTGGAAGATACTTCCCACTTGCATCCCTCGCTAAGTATAATGGATCAAGTACAAATGCAGCTGACCATGCAGGGTGATAGTTTTTCTTGAACCGTGTATCGATTATCTTCTCAATAGGTCCCTCAGCAATGCTAAATTTGGCACACCAGTCCTTTACTTTAGCTCTCAACTCCTCCCAAAGAAGAAGACACTGACCAACTAAGGGTCTCTCGACCTCAATATCATCAGTCATCTCCTTGATCAGCTTCACTAGTGAATGAACAGCCTCCACATTGTTCCAAAACCCAACATCCTGTATCATTTCAGCAACTTCTTTAGCAACAGGATCCTCTATGCATGAGACCTTATAGGAATCATCCAGCACTATTAACTGCAGTATTCGAGCATAACTTAGTATATCCTCCAACATTGCAATAACAGGACCATAGTTCTTAGAGAAATTGCAGTCAGCTGAAGGAACTCTAATCAACCCTGCAAGCTCAACACCATGCGACCTGAATTTCCTAAAATGATTTCTGATTTGGGACTTGCTATTGAAAAGATTTGCAATTTTTAAGCAATTATCAGTGACAATTTTAAAAAGTGGAAGCTCTCTACCAAAGTCCTTCAATAAACTAATAAATCCATGAAGTTGGCATGAAAGATTAACCATCCAATGATTTTGTAACTCCAAATTCCTCAATGCCTTACCTTTATACTTGTCTCCAACTATTCCTACACATCTTTGAACAACATTACCACACAACCCTTTAATAGTTTCACGTAAAACTTCCTCTGCATACTCAGATGGCACCACACCGCCCTTATACACTGCCTTATGAAATACATTAGTACCATTAGGAAGATTTATGATAAATTTAATCACAGTATCTTCCCCATACTTACAAATATCCCTCCCCCATCCATCTGAAGAAACTTGAAAAAATGCTGCATCGTGAATCCTGGCTTCGGACTCCACTCTTGCTTCTTCAAACTTAGAATCAAGTTTTTCTCCTACAAAATCCTTTCTTGACACCTCAGGCAAGCCTACTTGGTTAAGGAAAGCCTTGAATTTGGGATGCTCGAGACTCGAAAGTGTCACTGTCCCACAAGACTCATAAAACCAATCAGCCAACAAATTGAAAGCTGAATCAACCTGGTCCTTACACAAAGATGGACCAGGTGAACCTTTCAAACTTTTAAGCCTCTTTACACTATCTTCCAACATCGCTAAAGCATCCAAATCCTCTTTCCCACCCGACAACATCAAATGTTGTTGATTAAGACCCGTATGGGTAACAATGGCTTGAGCTGTTTGGAGTGGTGAATAGCCCATTTCGCCGCAGAATCGCGGCGAAGTGTTCACCACTCCAAATTGTTGCGAATTTGAAGAAGTACCAGTAAGTGGTGAACTTCGCTTGCGATGATTATTCTGCGAAGTAGGTGAAGCTAAAGGGGGTAATTGTGAAATGGGCCTCAAAACTGAGCCAAAATTGGGACATGTACCTCTTTTAAGATGCTCTGTAGCAGTCCGAGATGGATTTGAAGCCGAAAACGCAGCATCACACAAAGTGCACTTGAGTTTCACTGCTTTAGGGAGATTCGTTTCCGGGTTTTGAATCAAAATAGGCTCGAGATGAGCCCAGTACCAAGCTCCTTTCCCTTTGATAGCTTTTGTACGGACCGCAACTAACCCTTCATATCTCTTGCTCAATGCTTTCTCCACCATATCTTCGCTCGAAGTCAACACTGAGTTAACATTGACGTCAGCCATTTCAACAGAAACAAAATAAATTAAAAAGAGCTTTTTTAGGATATTGAGTTTGTTTATCAATTCCTTATATACTTGACTATCATCATTATTGTGTATGAAGAATTTCGATGAAAACAAAGTGGGTTCCGGCAGGTGTTTCCATACCGGAAACCGACGATCCAACCGGCGAATGAAGAAAAAACTGAGAGATAAAACTGCAGACTATGTGTTTTGAGAAAATGCTTAACTGAATCTGCAGGAGAATTGGTGAAAGGAGCAAGAATGGTAGTATTGGTTAGGAAAAGAAAGTGACTTCATTGGAGTCTTATTATGCTACTTTTGTCGCTCACAATTGAGAAGAGAACCTGCGCAGAGAGGGGGGTGGGGTGGGTGTGTGTGCGTGTTAAAAACCTGGTACCACGTGCTCATATAAGCGCGTGCCCAAAAATCTACTTAAACGGTGTTTTATAGATTTCGTCGTAAGTACTCTTTCATTTTCAATCAGATATTTTGCATTTGAGTGCTGCTATTAACTTTTTTAGTACGAAATCATATTTGTTTACTAAAAATTTGAATTTAATCAATTTTCGATACAAATGTGGATAGAGGCGAACCCATGTATATATTTTGGTTGCACGTGCATTTGTTAACTTAACTTCTAAAAAAAATTATCTATATCTATATTGAGAAACTTGTATAGTCTAAATATAATTAATAGTGGCCCATAAAATGCATAATAGTGCACTTTGTACGGTTGTCTTACATGTGAAGACGTTAACTAAAATCTCTTTTTCTAGCTTATTATTGATGTATTCGGAGTTTTCAAAATTCTGAGCTCGCCTCTACGTACGGAGTGGAATTAAGAAAGAAACTGTCAACATAGAGGAGTAAGGTGGGGTCCAGAAAATGTTTGAGCCAATGGAAATTGACTCCTCCACTTATGGTCAACACTGGAGACTGATACACACTGCTTAGGCTGACATCAAAGTAGACCAATTTTATATTTATGTAGAAAATGAAATTCACCAATGACAGCTTGGGTATTTACTGTATT
Organism: Solanum pinnatisectum; assembly: GCA_035578085.1. NCBI lineage: Eukaryota > Viridiplantae > Streptophyta > Magnoliopsida > Solanales > Solanaceae > Solanum > Solanum pinnatisectum. The sequence goes on from CM069078.1 coordinate 36,354,030, forward strand.
TCTATTTTATTTTTTTTTCACTCAATTATGATTAGGGTCAGAAATCAGAATAGTGTATGAAAGATTCTGTTTTGGCGGAAAATCTTGTAATTTGGAGTTGGTGATGATATGGTTGATTTTGATTATGTAATACTAATTTGGATTATGCAACCAAATTTTCCTAATATTTTTGTACTTTTTTATGTGCAAAATGAACTTGTATTGTGGTATTCATCTCTAGTGAATAGGGTCTAGGTGTCTATTTCAAAGAGCAGATGCAGATGTATTTGTTGATGGTACGGATTTAGAAAATGGCACTAAATTTTACTTCATATTAGTACATATTAATATTTAGAAAATTATTTATTAATATATATACAAATTATAAATATAGGACCTAATAGCTCTAAAGGAATAATATATGAGAGAGAAATTTACGTTAATTCAACTAGTTTAGAAGTTAATTACTTATATATATTCTGTTTACAATATTATGTAATCTTATTAGATTTTGATGCGTCTAAATACGTCTAGATATATGTATCTCAGGATACATGAAGTCAAAATTGGATGTAATTTATTCTAGATACATTATATCTTGTGTCCAAGTAGATTCGCATCTCTCCCTATTTTAATAGCAAAAATACATGTATATTAATGTATTTTTCTCAATATATGATAGAAAACTTTTAATTAATGGTAAGATACGTAATATTTTGAATTTATAGACAACAACAACAATATAATAATAATAATAATAATAATAATAATAATAATAATAATTGATAGTAAAGTATGCCTAATTACATAGTTTCCAATTTAGAAAAAGAAATTCTGCAAATTTAAATGTGATACATGGACAATTTGCTTTTGTTACCAGTGGTGTGTTTGGTACAAAGGAAAATATTTTCCTAATTTGTTAATATTAATCAAATTTATTTTGAAAGATATTTTTTTAAGAAAATAAATTTCTTAAAAATGAAAAAGATTTACCTAACGAAAGCAGAAAAAATAAGTTATTACTAGCTAGTGACATTCTATTTTGCTTTTGTCCTCTTTATCCTCCAACACACCTCATTGTTACCCATACCCCCAATAGCTCTCTTCTCCACCATCCCACACACTTACCTCCCCACCTCCACCTCTCGAAATATTTATCTAAATTATATACATATATTTTTAAAATAATATTATTTGTTTACATGTCGAACACAAGAAAATAAATAAACTTCTAGAGTTTGCTGCTCTTTCAAGCTAGAGAATGATTTATACTGCTTACTTTTATTTGATGTGTGCTAGCGCAAATTAAAATTGTGTGTTTAGACGTGGAATTTATTTTTGAAAAAGTTAAAAAAATTGGGTAAAAGTTACTATTATTTTACTTGAAATATTCCTAAAATCATTTTCAAAAACTTTGATTTCTTTATTTGACAACAGTTACATTATTAGTACCATTACAAGATATTTTACGATTATGTAACCACCTTGTGGGCATTGCATCTTGACTTTTCCAATAATTAACAAAAGGATTAATTATGACTAAGCTAACGAAATCATAATTTAGGCTTAATTAGTGGGCTAATAAGTACTCATCCTATATACTAAACTACACGAGGACATGGCAATTTTATATATCATAATATAAATCATTATAATGGCACATAAACTTATTTTGTTTTGGAAAGAATGTACGTATTATGACCTATTAAACAATTAAGAAATTGATAGTTAAATCATAAATCTTTAGCATTTGGTGAAGTGCTTAATGATTATTAATATATCAAGCACGACTAATTGGCTATATCTTTGTTACCCCGTAATCAGTTCCATAAAAGGAGCAAAAAAGTGAGCATTTGCATGATTAATAGTCACTTGTAATATTATGGTGGTTATAAAACACTTGAATGGTTTAGTTGGGTTAAACAAGAAGCAATGTATCATTTAAATACATGTGCAAATATACCAGAAGTCATTAATCCTTTTTTAAGTTTTATTTATTCAATTCTTTCTCCAACTAATGGCAAATTATTAAGGTTTTTGTAAGTGTTGAATTTATTGTAAATTTAAAATTATGAATTCAAACCTGGTACTATTTATTGTAATTTTAGTTATGTCCCAGATAAAAAATGTTCGGGTTTAGATATATGAACTCTGTAGGCAACTCTATCTGAGAGAACATCAAACAAATGCTGAAAGGAAACTTTCCTAAACTATAGATGATTCGACTAACTAACTCTAGTTAATCCGATTCAAACTAAAGACTTAGACAAACAAACGATCTAGATAGAGTAGATTTACAATATAAGAACACAAGACACAAAATTCAAAATATAACTGAAAACATCGCAACACTCGATTAAGTCCCTTGTTGAGTATGAGCAATGCTCTTATTTTAAATGACTTTTGCCTTGTAGATAAACTTGTTTGCAAAAACTAGGTTTTGATCTTGCAAATATTCCTTTTATAAGAGATTTCAAAACATAGGACACATGTCATTGGCCGAGGTTGGTTTATCTCTATAGTGCCCACCAACCACTTGAGAAAGTACAGTTCTACAGTAGTACGGAGGTCAAAAACTTTGCAGACCAGGTCCTTTCCACAATAGTTTAATTTGTTAAATCATCAAAATTAAAAAATACAACAAACTTAAACTTCTACAAAGGAAAAGTTGGTCTAGTTACGATACTTAGAGGGGTCGTATCCTTGTCTTCAACATTAGGTTTTGCGTGTTACTCATGGGGCATGGCCACACGAACACCAACTAGCTACAAGGCATTGGTTTTTGGTGCTAATAATAGTGTGACCTAAGGAACGACCTAATAAGGGGTGTTATTGGTGTTTGTTTGCGGCTGGGCGTTGACAAGGGTTATCAATGGGACAACATAAGTATGGACGCACTTGTCACTTGGTTTGGCCAAGACCACGAGGTCGTTCATGGCGCTAGGCATTGTGAGGATTTACTAGACGCCATGCGGAACAACTGGGGTCACGGGGCATGGCTAGAAAACCGCCCATGACAATATAAATCTGATCCATAGATGATTTACTACATACAATTACAAATATATTTTTACTTTATGTGAAATTTTTTAAATTGAAGATGATGTTATGTTTGGTTATAATTTTCACAAATAATATTTGATTGTTTAAGCGTACTACTTTTCCTTTTGAAAAAAAACATGATATATAATTCAAATGAGATCATTGTTATAAAAAAATCTAGATTAAAATTTGAAGGATAAAAAACATAGTAAAGATGAAAAAAAAAAATTAAGAACAAGAATATTGATGTTTAATGTAACACCCCGTATCTTAAACACACCAAAACAACAAACTTTTCAGAAGTTGCAGGTGCAACCCACATCCTAGTTGTCCGTGGTCCACCACCTGCAACCCCCTCCTAGAAAAAGGTCCAAAAATTATTCTAAGGTACGACCCACGATTGGACCCACGGTCCGTAGGTCAGACCACAGACCGTGGTCCAGGTCCATAGATCGAGGCCCCATAACTTAGTCCCAGAACCCCGTCGATGGTTGACCAGCACGAACCGTTGGTCCATCCACAGTCTATGGGTCAGTTCCGTAGGTGGCCCTGACAGCTTTTAAGTCAGGGGTCATTTGGTCTTTTCCCTATGTGTTAGACCCCTAAACTACGTCGTTTAACCTCTAAACTACGTGGTTTTGGTCATTTTTAGCCTGGTAAACTAATTAGAACTTACCCTAATCAATTATTCACCAAAATCAAGCGAAACTTAAGCAAATTAGAGAAGAAAGTCGAGTAGCCCTAGTTCAAGAACGCAACGAGTTTTCATCAGTTCCAACTCCGAGATCGAAAGATTTCTCAGTGGAATTCGTCACCAGGTATGTGGGATTTCACTAGTGGGTTCCTTTCACCCATTAGGTCCCTAGATTTCATTCAGAATCTTGATTCACTTAATATTATCTAGACTTAGGGTTTCTTGAATGTTAGAAATTGTTGGATTTTAGCTGTTAGAATGATCCAAATCAGATTATCATATTGTTGCTTAGTTTCCTGTACAATATTTAGAACCCTAGCTATGTAGTTCTTTTAGTTCATGAATTACACTAGGTAAGTTATTTTAGATATACATGCTTCAGTTTACGAATGTCATATTATTAGTTATAATTTTTGCATTCTCAGAGTTTGCATGTCAGTAATTGAGTTATCCAGCATTTCACATTTCAGTCATAATATTACTTATATACACTCTAATTTGGAGTAGCTTAATACCGAGTGGACTAGGGTTCAGCATACCCGAATAGTCTCAGAATTACGTGCCCCCGTAGGTTTATAAGTCCCCTCTGTGGGCATTACATTTTAGTGATCACTCCAGTCATGCCTCTATACATTTGGCAGGGTATCTTAGGTCCTCTCGATGGGGCGGACTCCACATTTAGATCATGTGGTTTTATGTCAGTTATTAGTAGCTCCCTTACAGTCAGATTCTATTGCATTGACCATATTATCAGTTACATTCATATTTCAGTCTCAGCATGTTATAAACTTGATCATTGCATTCAGTCATTTCATGTGCAGTATTCTCAGTTTAGTATCATGCTTATCTCGTTTCATCGCTCAGTTATATGTTTGTTCAGTTATGTTTATTGGTTAGCTTTACTCTATCATGCATGCTCAGTACCTTTCAAGTACTGACGCATACTCTGAGCTACATCTTCTTGTGATGTAGGTTCAAGTCCTCAGCTTCCAGATCACGCATAGATCAGTTCCCGATCTCCAGCTCAGCAACATCAGTGGTGAGTCCTCATTCTTCGAGGACTATTGACATGCTTATCTTTTCCATTTTAGTCTTTAATTTCAGTTTTTGCTAGATATTAGCTGGGGCATGTCCCAACACTTCTAGTTAGTTAAAGGCTTATTTTAGACATAGTTAGTTTCAGCTTTAGTATTTGAGTTTGACTTTTCAGTTGTTGTTAAACTCTCAGTTTTTATATATTCAGATAGTATATGGGTATTCCCCCCCATTTCAGTTTACTTGATGATTTAGCTACTGCGTAGTATTTCTTTACTTCAGTTTATTTAGTATGCTTATGATATGACATCAGGGTTATCTTGGGGTCACTCGTAATCCCAGGTCCCGTGTCCGTGTCCTGGGGGTAGCTTCGGTGCGTGACATTTAACTCATTATTAATTTAACGAAAAAGGGTCAAAATTACCCTCAAACTATTCGAAGTAGCTCATATATACCATTTAACTATGTTTAGTATCAAAACTACTCTTGATGTCTATGTTTTGGACCACAAATACCATTAAAACGTTATCTTTGCCATAAGAGTTGACATGGCAGTCCACTCAGGCAGTCCAACATGACAAAAATACTTTCATCTCAATAATGTTGTTCTTCCTTGTTCATTGCTATCACAAAAAGAAAATCAAATATAATTCTTCCATTGTTCTTATTTGAGTTGTTGTTCGGACTTTGGAACTCCAATTTCAAAAGTGTGTTGAAGTTTGTTTGAGGTTGTGATTGCGTGTTGAAGGATCGATTCATTGCTTGGGTTTTGAAGTCACGTATTCACAAAATCGATATTTAGATTTTCAAGCTTTTAAGAACTCTTTCATATATTTTTATATTTTTTTGGGATTTCAACTCAAATCTTCAAACTAAGAAATTAGTTGTTAAATGTCAATTTTCAGCTTCAATTGCAATATCCAAGCAATTTTTAGTAACATTCAATTAAATCTCTTCAATTTTTTGCACTTCAAAAACCCAACAAAACCTAGAAATTTCTCACCAACAAGCTTTCAAATGAGTAGCTATTTTCTAGTATCAACACAAAAAGAATGACTTCAAGAGTTTTTCAACATATTTCAGCCTTGACAATTAAATTTTAAGCCTCAGATTCGATGACATCAAAATCCAAACAATGAACTCGATCATTCACAACACAACAAATATCTCAAACGAACTTCAGCGCACTTCAAAATTGGAATTTCAAAGTCCAACAATAACTCAAACAAGAATAATGAAAGAACTATTTATTGATATTCTTTTAAAAATAAATTGTGATAGAGATGAACAAGGAAGAACAACATAATTGAGAGGAAGTGATTTTTGTCATGTTGGACTGCCTAGGTGGACTGTCATGTTAGCACATATGACAAAGATAACGTTTTAAGGGTATTTGTGGTCCAAAACGTAGACGACAAAGGTAGTTTTGATCCCAAACATAAATAAAGGGTATATATGAGTTTTTTCGAATAGTTTGAGGGTAATTTTAACGAAAAAGAGTCAAAAATACCCTTTAACTATCCAAAATAGCTCATATTTACCCTTAAACTATATTTCGGCTCAAAACTACCATTTTCGTTAAACTATTGGGTCAAAAGTGCCCTTCTTATTAACTGAAGTTGTTAAATGTCATGTGGATACCACATTGCACATCAATAGGGTTCTACTGCCACATAGACTAAATCCCTAAATCTTAATTACTTTTTTTCCCCTCATTTCATTATTTCCAGAAACAATTTCACCCCTTCTCCCTCATTTCGCGGCTAGGGTTTCACAGTTTTCTTCGTGGCTGGGTTTCAAAGTGGATATTTGTGGTTGTAGGTCAGTAAATATTTTTTCTTGTTTTATTATGTTTACAATTTCAAAGCATGATAGTTAGGATTTCACATCTTTCCCCTCATTTCGCGGCTAGGGTTTCATAGCTTTTGCCTTTCTTCGCGGATGGGTTTCAAAGTTGATATTCGTGGTTGTAGGTTAGTAAATTTTTTTTCTTATTTTATTATGTTTATCATTTCAAAGCATGATAGTTAGGATTTCACAGCTTTTCCCTCATTTCGCGGCTAGGGTTTCATAGGAAAATAATGAAATGAGGTGGGAAAAAGAGTGATTAGAATTTAGGGATTTAGTCTATGTGGCAGTGGAACCCTATTGACATGCAATGTGACATCCATATGGCATTCACATGACATTTAACAACTTCCGTTAATAAGAAGGGTACTTTTGACCCAATAGTTTGACGGAAAGGATAGTTTTGGATCGAAATATAGTTTAAGAATATTTTAACCCTTTTTCGTAATTTTAATCCTTTTCCGTTAATTTAAATACAAGTTGTCAGGTCCTATATTGTCACAAGAAAGAGAAGTCATAAGAAAAAGTTGAAATTAAGTAAGTGTAACTAGTAAAATTTTATGTTCTTAGGTACGTTCTATATTCAGTTTGTCACACCAAAACATTTAACATGCAATTTGAAATTTAACATGAGTTGTCTCAGCTGAATCATCATTTAACGTTTGTACGGGCGTTATCTGAAACTTATGAGTGATAAAATTAATTCTATTTTATGGGGCCTACTCTATAACTAAGCATTTAATAACCTTCTTTTACAGGATTTATAGAGTGAAAATGATTTGTTCAACTATAATTGTCTATTATATTAATATAATTGTCTATTATATTATTATAATTGTCCAATAATAATATTTGTTCACTTTATGAAATCAATTGATAATTTTACACATAGTTTATAATTTACCCTTATCATTAATTATATAGTCATTTCCCTATTATATTTTTCAAAATATTGTATTTATTATATTCAAATAGTGATATAGTAAAATAACCTTTCTAGTTATAGTTTCTTAAGAAGTGTGTAAAATCAATAATAGACAAGTATTATTGGACATGGGAGTACTATTTCCAACCATAATAAACTTATTATTTCTTATAAAGTGAAATAAAATCAATTTAAATTGGGTAATGGATAAAAATATTTGATAATTTCATATTTTAAATAAGAGAATTAGAATAATCTTTTGTCTGAACTTATCTAATATTAGGTTCAATTAAGTATTTTTAAAAAAAATATTAGGTTAAATGTGTGCGATAAAATAGAGTATTCCAAATTTTTACTAAAAGAAAAATAATGAAGAATGTGAATATTGAGTAGAAATTTCACTGGACACCTTATTTGGTTATCTCCATTTAATATGTACTCCTTTTAAAAAATATATTTATGTTGTAAAACTAAATGGATGTCATGTGGGCCACCCTTTAAGTGTGATCACTTGCTATACTAAAATGATGCCCTGTGGGGTCACCTATTTTTGAGGTGTCATCACTTGGCCAAGTGGATAACTTCATAATGGCCAAGTGTTAGTTTGTATGTTACTAATTGGCTATATATAGCCATTACTTTCATTCACTAAAGGATGAGATAAGAAAAGTTTGGAATATATTATGCTCTCCCTTTGTTTGTTCTTATTATTTTAGTTTATTAATATTAGTTTGTTAGCTAGTTATTTTATAACACGTTATCAGCACGAGACTCTGCCAACTTGAGCTACTTTAAATAGGTAAAAAGGGTAAGAATTTTTTTTTAAAAAAAAATGTCTAATATTTCTAAACTTGAATATGTCGGGCAAAGGATACTCGTCATGGATACTAGATGCTGAAATCCACCTGGATGCGATGGGTCTGGTAGACACCATCAAAGATAATAACCAGGCATCCAGCCAAGAACGTGCAAAAGCTATGATATTTCTCCGCCACCATCTTGACGAGGGGTTGAGAATGCAATACCTCATCATTAAAAAACCCCTTATACTGTGGAATAATTTGAAAGATAGATATGACCACCTGAAGTTGGTCATTCTTCCATAGGCGTGTCATGATTGGTTTAATCTGAGGTTACTAGACTTTAAAAGTATAACTGAATATAATTTTTCCATGTATAGAATTATATCACAGTTAAATTTATGCGGAGAAGAGGTCACTGAACATGATAAGCTTGAGAAAACATACTCCACATTTCCTGCCTCAAGTATGCTCCTACAGCAACAATATCGAGAAATGGGTTTTAAAAAATATTTTGAATTACTTTCATATCTTCTTATTGCTAAACGACATAACGATATGTTGATAAAAAATCATGAAAGTCGGCCCATTGGTTCTATGCCACTCCCTGAAGTGAATCAGGCAAATTATCACCAACGAGAAAGAGGTCGTGGCTCCTATCGTGGTCATGGCTTCGATTGTGGCCGTGGTCGTAAATAAATTATAATCATGATGGTCGTCTTGTACTAAAAAAATGACCAGCAGTATAAAAGGAAGGGTGAAAGACAAGAAGTGATACAAAAGAAAAATTCAGAAAGTGTATGTCATAGATGTGGAGGAATGTGGCACTGGTCGCATACTTGTCGATCATCTAAGCGTCTGGTTCAGCTCTATCATGCATCCTTGAAAAAGGGTGATAATAATCCAAAAGCAAACTTTATATCTGAAGATAATGTTGAGCCCATACATAAGATGAATAATAATGTAGAAGCAAACTTCATCTCTGAAGATAATGTTGAGCCTATGCATTTGGAAGTAGTTGATTTCTTTGTATTCCCTGAAGGAAAAACGATCAGTGACGATCCCATGATAATCTAGATAATTTTCTTTTCTGTTTGTTTATATTAATTGGTATGTTTGTGTTTTTCTAATCCTTGTAAATATAATAGTCCTATTTAATAGTAATATTTTACTTTGTTTATATCTATTTTTGAAGAAAATATGGATATGCCCCAAACTTCGTTTGGATCAATGATCAATCGTGAAGATATTTATATAATTGATAGTGGAACAACGCATGTCATATTCAAAGATGAGAAATACTTCTCTTACTTGCTTAGAAGAAAAGCAAACGTTACTACAATTTCTGGTAATTCGAACTTAATAGAAGGCTCCGGAAGAGCTACTATATTTCTGCCTAAGAGGACAAAACTTGTTATAGAAGATGCATTGTTCTCTTCTAAATCCCCATGAAACCTGTTAAGTTTTAAAGATATTCGCCGAAATGGATATCATGTTGAGACAATAAATGAAATGAATGTTGAATACCTTGGTATTACCAAGATTGTCTCAGACCAGAAATATGTGTTGGAGAATCATCAACTTTATCTTCTGGCTTATATTATGCAAAAATAAGTACAGTTGAAGCACATTCTATCGTAAACCAGAAGTTTGCTGACTTAAAATTTTTTGTGTTTTGGCATGACCGAATAGGTCATCCTGAATCAATAATGATGAATTGAAAACTCAAATGGACATCCATTAAAGAACCTGAAGATTCTTACAAGTGATGAATTTTTTCATGTGTTGCTTGTTGTCAGGGCAAATTGATTACTAGGACATCACCAATGAAGGTTAACATTGAATTTCCTCAATTTTTAGAGCGTATACATGGGGATATCTGTGGACCTATTCACCTATTTAGTGGGTTGTTTAGATATTTTATGGTCCTAATAGATGCATCTTCAAGATGGTCTCATGTGTGCCTCTTATAGTCTCACAACCTGGAGTTTGCAAAATTATTGGCACAAATAATAAGATTATCCTATTAAGACTATTCGCCTTGATAATGCTGGAGAATTTACATCCCAAGCTTTTGATGATTATTGCTTATCAATTGGGACAAGAATTGAACATCTCGTTGCTCATGTTCATACTCAAAATGGCCTGGCAGAGTCATTTATTAAGCGCCTACAATTAATAGCAAGACCTCTACTTATGAAAACTAAGTTACCCACTACTGTTTGGGGCCATGCTATCTTACATGTAGCATCACTTGTTCATCTCAGACCGACTCATTAAAATAAATACTCTCCGTCACAATTAGTATTTGGTCATGAACCAAATATTGCTCATCTACGAATTTTTGGATGTGCTAGTAGCACCACCTCAGCGCACTAAGATGGGCCCCCAAAGAAGGTTAGGCATATATGTTGGATTTGATTCACCCTCCATAATTCGCTACCTTGAGCCATTGACGGTAGATTTATTTACTGCAAGATTTGTAGATTATCAATTTGATGAAACAAATTTTCCGCAATTAGGGAAAGAGAAAAGGGAACTTAAAAGTAAAATTGCATGGAAAGTTTCATCATTATCTCAGTTTGATCCACGTTCCCCTATGTGTGAAAAGGAGGTCCATAAAATCATCCATTTGCAAAACATAACAAACCAAATGCCAGACGCATTTACTAATTTGAAAAGGATAACAAAGTCATATACTCCTGCAATAAATGTGCCTATCCGGATTGACGTCCCAAAAGGACCATCTACAAGTGTCATGGCTTCTGAATCACAAATACGCTTGAAGCGTGATAGATCATTGGGTTCAAAGGATAAAGATCCTAGAAAAAGAAGTATGAAAAATGACACTATTACTCATGAAAAGATTCAAGATCTGATTAATTATGATATTCCTGAAGAGATCAGTGAACCCGAGACTCAAGGGAATGAAGAACTTTCAATAAGTTCTACGGGTGATGGGATAAGTTTAGATTGATCGAAAATCATAGTTGATAATGTTTTCGCATATAATGTTGCACTTAACATTATGCAAGACAGTGAGGATCTAATGTCGACGAAGATGTGATTGGCCAAAATGGAAAGAGGCAATTCAATCAGAATTGAACTCACTTGCTAAACACGAGGTTTTTGGACCGATAGTCCAAACCCCAAATGGTGTAAAATCAGTTGGCTATAAATGGGTTTTTGTGCAAAAGTGAAATGAGATAAATGAAATTGTAAGATACAAGGCATGCCTTGTTGCGCAAGGATTCTCTCAACGACTCGGTGTTGACTATGAAGAAACATATTCACCAGTTATGGTTGCAATAACTTTTCAATATCTCATCTGTTTAGCTGTTCATGAAAATATTGAAATACATCTGATGGATGTGGTTACAACTTATCTTTACGATTCACTTGATAATGAAATTTATATGAAAATTCCAGAAGGACTTAAATTGCCTGAAGCATATAGTTCAAAACCTCGGGAAATATGTTCAATCAGATTACAAAAGGCATTATATGGCTTAAAACAATCAGGGCACATGTGGTATAATCGCCTCAGTGAGTACTTGATAAAACAATATTATATAAATGATGTTATTTGTCCTTGTATTTTTATTAAGAAAAGAATATCAGGATTTGTTATTCTTGCTGTTTATGTTGATGACATTAATCTCATTGGAAGTCCAGAAGAGGTCCAAAAGGCAATTGAATATCTAAAGAAAGAATTTGAGATGAAAGACCTTGGAAAGACAAAACTTTATATTGGTCTACAAATTAAACATTTAGTAGACGGGGTCTTCATCCATCAATCTGGATATACTAAGAAAATTTTGAAACGATTTTGCATGGACAAAGCACATCCATTAAGTACTTCAATGGTTGTTCGGTCACTTGAAGTGAGTAAAGGTCTATTCCGACCTCAAGAAAAGAATGAAGAACCTTTTGGTCCTGAAGTACCTTATCTTAGTGCAATTGGTGCACTTATGTATCTTGCTAATGCTACGAGATCTGACATAGCATTTTCTGTTAATTTGTTAGCAAGATATAGTTCTTCCCCTACACGAAGACATTGGAATGAAGTTAAACATATATTGCGATATCTATAGGGGACCAGTGATTTGGGTCTATTCTATACTAACAAAGATAGTGCAGATCTTGTTGGTCATGCAAATGCAGGTTATTTATCTGACCCACATAAAGCACCATCTCAAACAGGCTACCTGTTCACATACGGAGATACTGTTATATCATGACGATCTATGAAGCAGTCTATTGTCGCTACTTCTTCAAATCATGCTGAGATAATATTCATGAAGCAAGTAGAGAATGTGTATGGTTGAGATCAGTGATACATTTCATCAAAGAAATATGTGGTTTGAAGTGTGATGTTAAGGTACCCACAGTGTTATTTGAAGACAATGCTACATGCATAGCTCAACTAAGAGGAGGCTTCATAAAAGGAGATAGAACGAAACATATATCACCAAAATTATTTTTCACACATGATCTACAGAAGAACAATGATATTGATATACAACAAATTCGTTCAAGTGATAATCCAGCAGATTTATTCACCAAATCTTTACCTGTCTCAACTCTTGAGAAGATGGTGCACAAGATTGAAATGTGAAGACTTAAACATCTAAATCGTGGTCTTTATCAGGGGGAGTAAAATACGTGTTGCACTCTTTTTTCCTTAGTCAGGTTTTATCCCACTGAATTTTCCTAGTAAGGTTTTTAATGAGGCAGCAATCAATACATATTATGAATGTCTATGTATATTCTTGTTTCTTCAACTTTTTTTTTACAAGGACATCCAAAGGGAGTGTTATAAAACTAAACGGATGTCATGTGAGCCACCCTTTAAGTGTTATCACTTGCTATACTAAAATGATGTCATGTGGGACCACCCATTTTTGAGGTGTCATCACTTGGCCAAGTGGATAACTTCCTAATGGCCAAGTGTTAGTTTGTATGTTAGTGGCTATATATAGCCATTACTTTCATTCACCAAAGGATGAGATAAGAAAAGTTTGGAATATATTATGCTCTCCCTTTGTTTGTTCTTCTTATTATTTTAGTTTATTAATATTAGTTTGTTAGCTAGTTATTTTATAACAATTTAATTATTATTAGTATTAGATAACTTTCGACAATTTCTTTTTGCCTTTTTTCTGCTCTGTGCTAGTGCTTCATGTCTATGTATATTCTTGTTTCTTCAACTTTTTTTTTTACAGGGACATCCAATGGGAATGTTATAAAACTAAATGGATGTCATGTGGGCCACCCTTTAAGTGTCATCACTTGCTATACTAAAATGATGTCATGTGGGGCCACCCATTTTTGAGGTGTCATCACTTCGCCAAGTGGATAACTTCCTAATGGCCTAGTGTTAGTTTGTATGTTAGTGGCTATATATAGCCATTACTTTCATTCACCAAAGGATGAGATAAGAAAAGTTTGGAATATATTATGCTCTCCCTTTGTTTGTTCTTCTTATTATTTTAGTTTATTAATATTAGCTTGTTCGCTAGTTATTTTATAACAATTTAATTATTATTAGTATTAGATAACTTTCGACAATTTCTTTTTGCCTTTTTTCTGCTCTGTGCTTGTGCTTCCCTTTCCTCCTCCTCGTCTTGCCTTTTCCTTCTAGTCGTTGTACTTTTTTTTGTGGGAAATGGATTGAAGAAATTTTAAAATATAAAAAAAAAATGAGGTTAAATCAACTAAGTCTTGAAAATAATGACAAATTACTGTTGTTTCAAAATGAACTTTGTTGCTTTCTTACAAAATTAATATTTGACATTGGTTCTTTATGATATGAAACTTATGTTTCAAAATTGAATTTATTTAGAATAAATTGCGATGTTAAATCATGTATTGGATTGTTAAAATTCAAAGATCAATTAATTATTTTTTGACAGAAAAAATTCAGACACACCAAATTGAAATGTAAGCCAATTTTCACATGCACTTCAGAAAATAATACTTGTAGTTAGTTACAAACTTCAGAAAATAATGTTTTTAGATTGCCATAATCAGATAAATTTCATTAAAAAAATAAATCTAAATTTGAGCTTTCTTAAGTTTACAACTTCAATAAAAGATGTCCGAAATTGACTTTGGCATGACATATCAGACTTCAGATAAAAATATTTGATGTAAGACCTTCACAAATTCACATTCCAAATAAAGATATCTAAAGTCAGACACATATATTCAACTTCAATCGTGTACATCTGATATAATTTTCAAAGCAAGTAAACTTTTATTTTTTTATAAATATAAAAATGAACACGAATTAAATGACGAACCCAAAAAGAGGTCCATTATAATTAACGGGCTTTCACTAATCAACCATCAACCATCTGTACCGAAACGGCCCAAGCTTGGGTCAGTATCCAAAAGGCCCATAAATACTTTAATACATATTTTAGCAAGTAAGAAAAAGGCGAAGATACAAACGGTCAATTGTTTAGGGTTTTAGAGAAACCCTTCTGCAGCTCCGCTTTTCCTTCTGCAATGGCGTTCTGGGGTTTGTATCATTCTTTTTTCATGTATGAATTCCATTTTTGAACACAAAAAACGAAGTACATTAATCATATAAATTTAAATTTCTCTTTTCTTTTTGTGTGTCTGCTTACAGGAGTTGAATTGAAGTCTGGTAAACCATTCACTCATAATTTCGAAAAAGAGAGGGGAAGGCTTCACATCTCCCAGGTTTGCTTCAAAAGCTTTAACACTCGCTTTCCGCACATTTATTTTCTCTTTTTCATGGGTCATTTCGATGTTTCGTGTGATTAATTTGTTTTTTTATCTCAAAGATGTTGTAGTATTTTAGTATTTGGCCTTGATGATATTTGGATATAGTTGAAATTTTATGTTCTTGTAATTTACGTATATCTTCATCAAAGTGATTGAAGTGCTTCAATTTGTTGTGTTGAGCTGCCATAGCAAAATAGTGATATGGATGTTTCATGTTTGTTACTTATGGGTTATCGAAAATGTTAAATAGATGAAACAATTTGTTGGTGTTAGTTCTTAGCCAGCACAGCATCTCTCGTTTTCCGTCAAGAGTACATAAGAATTCCATCAAAGTAAGAGGTTAATTAAATAAATTGTTTAGGTTTTCCATTATGAAAATGGGTCAAATTGCAGTTCAGTGTTGAAAGCATACTCCTCTGCCTGAGTGTTCTAATATTTTTGTAACACTCAAATTTGGACAAATATTCCTTAAGTTATGTTAGTGTATAGACAAAATTGAATTGGCTTAGTTGTTGGTAATCTTCTGGATGTATTTCTGGTGTCCAGTATCACTTTTTACTCTTTATTTTTCTCATCATTATGCTAATTTTATTTGTTTCTCTGAGTGATTCAGGCAACATTAGGCTCAGGCTCGTCAAACAAAAAAAGCATAGTTCAATGTAAAGTAGGTGATAAGGAGCCAATCTACGTGTGTTCGTTATTGCCAGAAAAACTGGAGACATGCCCATTGAATCTCGAGTTTGAGGAGGATGAAGATGTTACCTTCTCAGTTATTGGTTCTCACAATGTTCATCTCTCTGGTTTCTTTTACGGAGAGAGTGAGGATTGTTGTGGAGATGAACATGGATCGTATCCTTAAGATGCTACTATATTGGAAATACATACATGAAATTGTTTTCTTGAAGTTTGAATCTATTTTCTGTATTCCTTGACGTTGGTGTAAAGTGACTACGAGGAAGGTGCTTCTGAGACTGATAGTGCGTCTGATGATTCTTTCGAATTGAATTATGACACAGAAGATGAAGATGAGGATGGCTCAACTGACGATGATGATTTTATCATGTACCCACCTTCCCCTATTCCCAACAGTGGAGGTAACTTCGCGTTGTACTTTTCTTTGGGTCTTGAAAGATTTTGCCAATGGTGTACGTTAAGCTTACAATTTTCTTTTTCCATTTTAAACACATATTGTGATTGGAGAGGAGGATCAATCCAAAATTTGAAATTTATCATTCCCTTTGTCCCAATCTATGTGGCATTGTTTGATCCAGCATATGTAGTTCAAGTAAGAAATGATGACTTTTGAAACTTATTTTGCTGGGAGAAGAGGATGTATGCAAAATCTGAAAGGTGTTACTAGTTTGGCAAAAATGTTGCAACTCCAAATAGTTAATTGATGTGATTAAGAATGAGGATCCATTCTGATTACTTGTGGTATCATGTTATCAGAATTGAATATGTTTCTGTTTCTCCAAGGACCGTGATCACCTTTCTATTAAAAAAATTTAAAACCTTTGGTTTCCATATGTAGAGTGGGATTTTAACGAGAGTAAATTGAAAATGGTGGTAGAAAATGTCCATATCACTGATTTCTCAAGTGATTATCTAATATCTGACCTTGAATATATTTAGGAAACTACTTTTGTGTTAAGGACCTTATAGGGCATAACAATTGTATTGCAAATTTAAGTTCATTAGCTTCTTTTGATTTTTTCCTCCTGTGAAATGCATATTTCCTTATATTTAAAATGCCTTAAATTTTTTTTGCATTTTGTAAAGTGAGAATTGAAGAGATACTGGAGGACGAAAAGCCTACAGATGAAAATGGTACATCCAAAAAGCCAAAGAAGAAGAAAAATCAGTCAAATGGGATTGATGACTCTGAGCGCCAGATAGTCGTGAAGGGTAATACTGACAGTCCTCTGATGGAGAGTGAAGATGAGGATGGCTTTCCGATATCTGCTCCCTCTGAAAACAAAACTAAATCAGTGAGATCTCAAAAATCAGATGGAACTAAAGATCAGGATACCAGTGAGGAAGCAGGTGAGAAGAAAGGCTTAAAAAAGAGACTTCGTGATGATACTGGCAAAGCCAATGATCAGCAAAGGTGAGAACCATTTTACTTTGTAGAGTGTATTGTGAATTTTGAATTTAGGCTGCGGATATATTGCTTAATGGGGATGACCTAAATTCTTCATGGTATTCTGTAAGGTTCTATCTTCTAGATCTGATAACTTTTATGATTTATTTTAGTGATGGTAACTCTATTTTCTTCTTATCCTACAAGCAGAGAAGACTACGCTAAACAAAATAAAAAGAATAAGAAGAAAAAAGTAGTGGATGGGGAGGAATCGGCTCGTGAGGATGTTTTAAAGAGCAGTGTCAATCCAGAGCATGTAGAGGGTAATGATGAGGTAGTTTCAGTAGGTAATATTGAAGATGGTCAGAAGCCAACTAATGAGAAGTAAGTTCTGCTCTCTTGTAGTGTAGAATATAAACGAAAAGAATAAGGTTATAGACTGATATGTTTCACAAATGAATCTGGATTGTTATGTGCATAATTAACGGGCTCAATCTGGCTTAAAGTTTCATCCAATTGGATGTTCTGAATTCTGACTGGCTTTCATATGAGCTTATTGTATATTTTATTACACTCCATTGCTTTTACTAGTAAGAAGCCTTGTGAGTTTATTCTTTCACTAAAAATTGTTCTCAGGGATACCGAGAAAAAGAAGAAAAAGAAAAAGAACAAGAAAAATCAACAGGACGGTGAAGCAGTTACAGAGGTTGAAAAAGACAAGAAGAATGAATCACATGAGGTACAGGAGGAGAATGCAGGGACTAAGCCGTCTCATGCGAGGACCTTTGGAAATGGATTGGTCATAGAGGAGCTGGCTATGGGCAAGCCAGATGGGAAAAAAGCTTCCCCTGGAAAGAAGGTCTGGTTTTCTTCCTTGTCAAGTGTAATTAATTGTTCTCTCAATGGACTGTTTCATTTTGTACTTTCCTTGGAAAGCAATGGGATCTTGCTATAACTTCACAATTAAGTCAATCAGGATTTAGGCTTCTCCTCTTTGATGAATTTGTAGGAGTACACTACCCTTATTGATAATGACTTTCTGCCACTGAGCAGGTTGGTGTACGTTATATTGGCAAGCTGAAGAAGAATGGCAAAATATTCGATTCCAATACTGGGAAAAGACCTTTTGAATTTCGCTTAGGTACTATATTTGATCTTATGTGAAAATGGTTTTTATTATTTTGATGTGTTAAACTTAGGTTTTTGTTCTTGCAGGTATTGGTCAAGTTATAAAGGGTTGGGATGTTGGTGTAAATGGTAATTTACTTGGATGACTGAACTGATTGTTTTTTTGATTTTATAGTTATGTTTCCAGTATTGAGGACTAACTTATTTATGTACATCCTACTATCAGGTATGCGCATTGGGGACAAAAGGAGAATTACAATCCCACCAGCCATGGGGTATGGATTTGAGTTTTTGTTCTGTTTACAAGCATTTGTACTTATCCGTTCATTAGTGCAAGAGCATGAAAACCTGTCTTGGGTTGTGACAAAATTCTTGTAAGATGCAAGAGCATGCCTTACGTAGGGGCATTGACTAGAGTGTTTCCCTTGCTTGAGAGAGAGAAAAGGAAAATCAGAAACCAAATTAATTTTTTCTTAAGCAAGTTGCTAGTTTTTGCCTGTTTGCATCATCCTTTGAATTTGGAGCTGTCTTTCCAGTTTTTGGTTATCCATGCATGATTGAGTAATGATCTTTTTTTTTTCAGGTATGGGGCTAAAGGCGCTGGACGTGACATACCACCCAATTCATGGCTGGTATTTGATGTTGAGCTGGTAAACGTTAATTGATCTTGCGTTCACATGGTGGATATTTTTGGTCCGTTCAGCATAATTTTAGAATTGTTGTCATAGTATTCTTTTTATGCAAAAACAAGTTAGCTTCACTTGCGGTGAGAACTTGTACAAATTATACAAGTAGAGCAGGGGTTACCATTTTTGTAAGATGACTCAATTTCCAATTCCTGCTAAAATTTTGAAGCATTGTATGACATGTCGAGAGTACATTACATTTTCTGTCGGAAGATCAAAATCCTTGGATGATCGATCAGATGTTTTGCTTTCAGTTTATCGAGATTATTAGTTTATCGATAAATGCATAAAATATTTATTTATCGATAAATAAATATTTATTATTTTAGAGAGTATTTTGCCGTATGTGCCATAAGAAAGAAAGAAAAAAATTTGAATTACGAATTTCAAAAGTTTAAATCTAAGAAACTAAAAAGTGTAAGTCTTTGCATATTTATTATTTAAATCTAGGAAAGCTAAATGAATTTAGTAAAGTTTAATGTTTTTAATTGTATTCATGTATATAGAATATGAAAAGATTTTTAATTTCAAACTATTTGGTACAACACGAACAAAATATTTCGGAAATTTTGTTTGCTTTTCAAAAAGTTAAGGATGAAATTAATTTTGGTTTTGTGAGAAGAAAAAACAATCAACTATAGAATCATATTTTAAAAAGTAATAGTTATTGGTCTAGTATTATTGACTGATTAAATATATATAAATTATTGATGTATTCTAGTAATTATTACTTTATATTTTTTTTGGGCTAAAAATACTTTATTTTTAATTATTATCTAATGCGTTTAGCGAGAATATTACTTTAATATAACTGGCCCAAGTCGACCGAGAAAATATTCATTTAAATAAATTATTACTTTATCGAATATTACTTTATCGGCGCTTTATCAGATTCGTTCATTTAGTAAGGTTTGGGTCCTTACAATATGTCTGTTGGTTCAAATCGGATGACTTCTCAAAATCAATGGTTCATGTTGATGAATTTCAACATTTGAAGTTGCAGATGTTGATCTTTGAACCTTATTTTTCGTTTGTCATGGTCTCTTTTAGAGATTTTAATATCATTCTCCTACAGATTTTAAGTTATGAAGTCTATTTTAGTTTGAATTAGGCTATCAAGTTCACTCAGTTCACAAACTTGTACTTTTTTACGCTTTTTACATTACTTTGTCAATTTGCAAAATCAAGGTAGAATTGATTAAATTGTCTCCTTTTTGCTTTAAACGGTCATTAGTTATCTTGGTATTGATGAATAAGACACATAAATAGAGTGTCTTAAAAAGAGTTAAAAGGTAAATTAGTAGAAATATTTTTTTTGTTAAAAAAAAAAAAAGGATAATACTTCAATATAAAATGAATATTATGTCCTATTTTTGGTACTCGACTTTTAATTTCACAAGAGTAGCATAAAGCACTTCTTAAACATCAACACAACTTTTAAATACATATATCTTTGTTTTCTTAAAACAATACAAAAACTGTATAAACAAGCTACTATCAAACATATATATATAATATACAAAATATAATTACGGTGGTATGTTTATGTTATAAACTTTATTATATATTCAAAAAAGAAAAACTTACAATGAGGATTGTAACAAAAAGAAAAACTTACAATGAGGATTGTAACAGGAACACCAAAAATGAGAAATAACATGATCGATCTTCGTGTAGCGTTACAACTCTAATTATCGTGTCACATTTCCAACAAAGTTTTATTTATTTATTTTACAAGAATCCTAGCTAATTATTTTCATACCAAAGCTGTAGACTCAAATTATGTCCCTAGTTTAAAATTTTAAATGACATTCTTTTTTTAAAGAATGTCAATTATTTTCTTACCATAGACAAATTTGGAGAATTAAATTACTACTACAAAATTTAAAATCTAAACAGGGTTTTAATTTATTTTGAAGGAATAATGATAATCATTTTCTTACAAATTTAAATAAAATTTTACCTTATCTTAGAGGCATTTCAGTTATTTTCTTATCAAAGTTGGAGACTTAAATTAGAATTTCTTTTTAAAAAAAAACTATATTGGAGTTGTGTATTTCAATTATTTTTCTTACAAAAGTTTGAGGCTTAAATTACTATTGAAATTTAGAATTTTAAACAGGAATTTTAATTTATTTTGGATGGTAATTCAATTATGTTTAAATCCGCAAAGACAACCCACAACTTGAAGTGAACTATCTGTAAACCACAGCTCAAACCGAAGAAGGCACCGAAAGACTAAAATACCCTTGTCAAGAAGCAAACATGAGTCATGGTGATTACCACTTGCTTGCTCTTAGATACTTGTATATAGTAGAAGTATCACGCAAAATAATTCACTTCTTTATTTATTATTTCATTCTTGATAACACACAAGCCACTATAGGTACCAACAAAACATACACATTTCACAAAAATGAGCGAGAAAAGTCTCTTCTTTCTTTCAATTTATTCACTAATCTCAGTTTCTTTTTGCCTCAAAAATGTTGAGACAAAAGCCAAAAATTGTGATAATTGGAGCAGGAATTGCAGGTCTAACAGCAGCTAAAACACTATACACAACAACACAAAAAAACTCAAATGAATTATTTGATCTTTGTGTTGTTGAAGGTGGAAACAGAATTGGTGGAAGAATTCTAACTTCAGAATTCAATGGTGATCAAATTGAACTAGGTGCTACTTGGATTCATGGAATTGAAGGTAATCCAATTCACAAAATTGCTCAAGAATTTAACTCATTTCAATCAGAAAAGCCTTGGGAATGTAAAGAAGGTAAATTAATTGATAAAAGTGTCACTATAACAGAAGATGGTTATCAAGTAAATTCTT
Source organism: Solanum pinnatisectum (assembly GCA_035578085.1). Lineage (NCBI taxonomy): Eukaryota > Viridiplantae > Streptophyta > Magnoliopsida > Solanales > Solanaceae > Solanum > Solanum pinnatisectum. The sequence goes on from CM069078.1 coordinate 36,375,832, forward strand.
CTCTTGTTGAGTACATATCAATTTTTTACAACAAAATGTTAGAATTTTGTTCTGGTCAGCAAAATTTTCAAGATGGGGTTTGTAGACATATTCTTGAAAGTTTGAATCTTGAAAATGGTAGTACTAAAAATCTCAGTATTGGTTCTTATCTTAAGAAAGGTCTTAATTTTTTCTGGGATTTAAAGAAAGATCAAGAAAATGTTCAAGTGTTTGATAATTGGAGTAGAAAATCACTTGAAGAAGGCGTGTTCACGATGTTTGAGAATATACATAGGCATGATTCATCAGCAGATGATTTGGGAACTCTTGATTTTAATGGAGAAAGTGAGTATTGTAATTTTCATGGAGATGAAATGACTATAGCTAAAGGGTACTTGAGTGTGATTGAATCTTTAGCCTCTGTTTTACCTGATGGTTTGATTCAACTATGCCGAAAAGTGACCAAAATTGAATGGCAATCTGACTTAATATTGGAAAATGATGATGGTGGTAATGGTACTAAGCCAGTGAAGTTACATTTTAGTGATGGATCAGTAATGTATGCTGATCATGTTATTGTTACAGTCTCATTAGGTGTTTTAAAGAAAGGAATTCGCAATAACTCTGCTATGTTTAGTCCTCAGCTTCCTAGTTTCAAGACTGAAGCAATTTCAAGACTTGGATTTGGTGTTGTTGACAAGTTATTCTTGAAGCTGAGTAGTCCAAGTACTCATGATGATAATAGCATGATATTTCGCTACTTGCAAATGGTATTTCATCAATCGGACTCGAAGTTATTCCACCCTAAAGTTCCTTTGTGGATTAGAAGGACAGCTCTTATATATCCAATTTATCCAAATTCAAGTACTATAGTATCATGGTTTGCAGGTAAAGAAGCTCTTGAGATGGAATCTCTTGATGATGAGGAGATCATAGATGGTGTTTCGACAACAATGTCGTTGTTTCTTGCAAACTCAAAACAATTCAAGAATAACTCCGATTCTGCAGCAGAAAATCGCGTAAAGTTTTCTAAGATTTTGAGGTGCAAATGGGGTAGTGATCCTTTGTTCTTGGGTTCATATACTTATATAGCTGTTGGATCAAGTGGAGATGATTTGGATGCTATGGCTGAACCATTGCCTAAAAGGATATCAAAGAATTGTCCTCCACTTCAGATATTGTTTGCAGGTGAAGCAACACATAGATCTTGTTATTCAACAACTCATGGTGCTTATCTCACTGGCCTTAGAGAAGCCAATAGGCTTCTGAAGCACTTTCAATGTGTTGATGATGTTTAAAATGATTGCTGTTCTTTTTTCTCTTGTTATTTTGATATTCATTTGGATTTGAGAGTGTAAGGGGAATTGTTAGAGGGTACTTAGATGACCAAAAATGTTTGTCAAATTGAACTTAATAGGACTTGAATTCGAGATTTTTAGTTAACGATGAATGAATATTTACTTACTGTCAAATTGAACTTTAAACAATTAAAGCTGGCTCTGAAAAAGTATCTTTAGTCAGGTCATATCTTGTTGTTTTTCTTCTTTTTATTAAAACAAAATACCATGTGAGCTCATCAACTTCCAGCTCCACCTTTTGCCAACCATTTATTCCTTCATAAAATTCAATGCCCATTCTTAATTATGATTCACTATACTTTCACTAAGGGTGTGTTACGTATAGGGGAAAATGTTTTTTCGAGGTTCTCATATTCGCTTGATTAAAATTTTGAAAATATTTTGTATAGGAAAATAAATTCCCTAAAAAAGAGGAAAATGACTTTTCCAAAATAGAAGTAATTACACAAGTGTTATTCCACATTAATAATGTTCTCCCCACCTTCTAACACTTCATCTTCACTCTAGTCTAAATTTTAAGGGTCATTTGGACTTTTGCTCCTATTTTGTGTTTGATCTTCAATTGTTGTCTGTCAAAATAAATAATTTTTCTGATTTAAGGATAAAAAATTGAAGACTTTGAACCACAAATCCATCTGTTGCCTTCATTACAGATCCATTTTTAACACAGCCTCCTTTTTGCCTAATTTCAGTCTTTACTCATCAAATGTTAGAATGAGATTCTGCAATTTCATACAAAGACTTAGTGGTACATCAACATTAAGTCAATCAGAAAAATGTGACAATTTATAACAGCTCCTACTGGTAGAAAATTCCTATCTTGTGGCACCTATAACAAGAGTGAAGTACTTCTAGGTTAAACTAAACACAAATTATGCCCTACTAAATCCTATCAAAGTCAATTACTTTTTAATATTCATCAGATAAAGGGATCATGAGGCTAACAATTAGCAATAAGATAACAACGATCAGTTCAATCAGGACGACGGGCTCTGCTCTTTAGATTCCATTCCAGGCAAAGATATGTTGTTTTGTGACGCTGAGATTCTTGAGCTGTATATAGAATTTGTAGTGATCAAATTATCCCCAGGAAAGGAAATAGAAGCAGCAACTCTGGGACTTGGTCCAGAGGAACCACCGTCAGTTCGTTCTTCAGAAATAGGAGGGGCAGGAATAGCAGCAAAAGCTGCATGCTCGACTCTTTGCTTCTTTGGCTTCTGCTCCAGCTGTTGACCAGGTAGAAAGCTACCGACCACAATCTGATGCACTCAAGACGTTCAGATTAGTTTTGCAAAATCGTTGTCAGACACAAATGAGGAAATAGTAGAAGTTTTAAAGGAAGAAGATATTCAAAGTAGCAGTTATCTGTGGGTGCAATTGGCCATTCATAAGATTTCAAGAACTTTCCCGCTAACATGGAATGCATATTGCACACAAAGGAAAAGTACAGGAAACGAAAGATCAATAATATTTTGTGTGGCAATTCCAGCCAATAATCCCAAAATGTGGTTCTTTTCACTTGAACAGCTTGTTGCCTAACACCTTGTTGGAATAAGAATAAGTGGGGCAAAAACATTGGTAGTTCCAGACTAACCTGAATGGGACCAGCAGCTACCAACATGCCTGCAAGTCCTCCTCCCATAACCCGGCCATCAGGGCCTGAAAGAGAGACACTCATCCCACCAGATCTGCTTTTTGTTACTCCATTATCACTAGGCATAAATGATCCTGTCAGAGAGAGAATTTCAAAATGACCCTGCAGCAAGGAAGAACCATAAATCATAATTTAGATTAGAAGAAATGCTCTGATGATGAACATTCCATCATCGTTCTTGCATTCATTCCCAATGGGACAGAAGTATATTTTTTATGCATGAATGGTTTTTTTTTTCTTGCTTTTTTGTGCACAGTAGAAGTAAACGGCTCACACCTCGTAGGTCAAGGTACCACCAGAAGAATTAGGCTGACGGAGTGTAACATTTGAAATTGCACCATTTGCAGCCAGCACACAAATAGCTCTAGATCCTTGTTGAGCAAATGAAATCATTCTCATGTTGACATCCTAATACACCAAAGAAATCATATCAAAACGAAATTGGATTTAAAGTATTCTAAGACAAGTACAAACATCCAAGGAAATTTCAGCACATATAAATGTTCAGAAGCAAGGTTCCTCAGCTACTATAATTGTTTGCCAACAGTGAGATGGAACTTTTCTTGCATTTGGTGCAAGTTCTAGTAAGTATGTTTCATCAAATACATATTTTAACCTGACGGACAAGCTGCATGAGGATTATTTACGCATCCTTCAATTGACTACAATACCAAGCTCCAAATCAAATTGGAAAGAGTTAACTCTCTAATATTTGGACTGACAATTACAACATCCATCCCAATTTGTTTAACCTACTTTCTACTTTGTATTTCCCAGAAATATGACTTGCTATCTCAAATGGCAAGGCCCGTCATTGCCAAATCACACATATTATAAAAATTGTAATCATTTTCACTGGAGCTTGGGAGTCCATGAAAGCCAATTAAAGTCCAACCATAATGGAAAGAGGGTATCAATCTAAAGCACCAAGTGCATGTGCACAAGTAGGTTAAACCGTTGAAGTAAGTTAGTGCATCTTTTCTAGACAATTATCACTACAGAAATCATAAATGTGAAAGTATGGAAAAAACGTTCCCAAGGCTATAAACTTTTGGGTCTCCAGATCTAGTGTTTAGTTTCTTCAGGTATGATGCTCCGTGAGCGAAGGGCAAATGAGCATTGAATTGAAATTTGTTTATTTCACCCATATTTAAGATTCCAGTATTGTATTTCCTATTTCAGATGTTCAGTACTGCATTATTGAAAACCACAAAAAATGTTTGATTCAAGGTATGAACTTTTAAAAAAGTTGTCTTGATACAACCACTACATCCAGGAGTACTGATTTCCAAAAGTTCAAGAGATGTTGGTTTCAAGACATACTAAATAGAAGTAATTAGCGCTACATTGTTAGCACTCAACGTCTAGTTCTATATTATACAATAGAAATAACCAATAAGCATCAGCCACTTGTTACAGGCCTAAGGAAGATCTGCATATGGATATTGAGATATCTACTAGCTGTACATCAAATCATTCACAATTACATATATCATAGGGCATTTGTTAAATGTAAATATGCATAATTGAGAAAGCAGGTGAATTGAAGCCATATAAATTAATTATCCAGTTACAGTTCTAGGATATTGTATCAATCAGACTGGGTAGGAAGTAATAATCACAATAAGAGTAACAACTAGAACTACCTCCGCCCAACTCATTGTCTTCTTTGACCTCCCTTTCCCAACAAAATGACCTTTTGACAATTTTTTTATCAGAAGAAATCTAGGGTTCATCAGCCTATGATGCCTTAAAAACCATGTTGATAATGTCTTCATTTCATTCAGCAGTAGACAGCAGCATGCAACTAGCAAGAGGCTAAATGCAGATGAATTACAGCAAAGCAAAAGCCAAAATATTTGTCTAAATGGGGTAGTTCTTGATATACAAATTTATTTTTCACCTTTGAAGAGATACATAGAAACTCCATTTGTAGGTGTATGTGAAACTTTTGTACATCCCACTCACCTGCTTTAGTGGGAATTGATATTCATATTTCATACCTAAGAAAATTTTAAATATAGAATACAGTAATGACATGCATGCGTCAATCTCTACTGCATAAGAGACAGCCATATAATATATTTCTATTACCCAAGGGTCTAAGCAGAAGACCTAATTTGATTCCTATCATTCAAATGAAGCACTCAGTTGGTGGGGTGGAAAAAAAAAAAGGAGATGGAGAATAGAGACGGCAGCCATTTAAGCTTATTCCAGGAATTAAAAATACATCATCCTTTAAAGGAAACAAAGGTTCAGTACATGTTTCTTCCGTCAGATTGAATTATCACAATGCAAAATACCATGCTCCGAGAAGCACACTTTATTTAGGTGCTTTAACCTGTTTCTCCTAAAATACATCAGAAATTATTTTTTTGAGAAGGAAAAATACATCAGAAATTGTAATTATACGTCATGTCAAATTCAGGAGAAATTCTTACTTTTCACCAATATGCCTTCTCTATTGTCTTCACCAAGGGGTGTGGCACCATGTGTTTTCACTATTCATCGTTTCGCAGAACAGTGTGAAATATAAGTCTGACGTCTTTGGCTGACTGACATATATAGCCAAAATCCAAAATATATCTGTATGGAAGTTCCTTTTTGCTTATAAGTCACCTCTTATAGTTACTCTTTTTTGACTAGTCAAATACACTAGAGAAATTTGAACTTGACATATGGAAAATAGAATCATATATTTGATCGACATGTCTGGTCCACTATCCCTCTTCGTGCTTTATCAGTGCCTAGAAACACATTTGCACATATCGCCAGCTAGAAGCCATATTTAACCCGATTTCGCAAGAGTATACCTAGAAGCTAAGATGATGTTTGAAAGATTGAGCACTGATGAACTTTCATTAGTTAGGTTAACCATTCCTTCTATTTCAGTTACACCACTATTTGGCTGGATAAAGAAGGTCAAAAGAAAAAATTGTGTAGCAGTCCATAACATCAGATTAACTTCTCTAGTATCCCTACTCTAAAACTTTTATAATTAGTCATAACTTATGGAAGGAACATATAAGATAAGTCTCTCCATAACTCTAACTTCAACAAACACCATCCTTCCTTTCTTCAGGTCATAAAGCAGGCATAATGGAGTACGAGCATTTGAAATTCATTAATACATAAGGCTTACCTCACCAGCATTAACAGTGATCACATGCGGTGCAAAATTTGCACCGACAGAGTATGCCATCCCCTCCCCTAAGGAAATAAAGAGTTAAGTATTAGCTCAAACAAAGTTAAACCTTCAAGACACAGGGAACTGAACTTTTAAATATAATATCAGTTTCCAACAAGTAAAATTCATAAGCATGATATTTAGATAGTATTATGTTGAAGCAAAACACAAAGAGAGCAAGTTTAACCAGCTTCAACGGAAAATTGGAGAAAACTACACGCTACTAAGTTCCAAAATGGTTCACTGGTCAAGTCTATTAATGGATTCAATTTTTTATTTTTTTGATAACTTATTAATAGATTCACTGAGGCACTTCATTTTTGCATGATTATATATGAATTATGACAACAGAATTGCATCTGTTGATATACTGTCAATAACAAAGTTACATCTACTGACAAATGTCCATGTATATTTGCATTCTAGTTTCCGAAATTTGATAAACAGCATAGTAAACAGAATTTCGTTACTCGCATGCATTCATGAGGACATATCTTCAAATGTTTCATAATGATGATAACCCTTTTATTATTCTGAGAGAATAAACTATCTTATAACGCATTGCTGCTAAATAAAAATTTAATCTTGTAGAAATTGAGAAGATAAACGATCAATGAGGTGGTAAAAGAATATTACTTTAATAGGGCAATGCAAACATATATGATTACTGTTCTAACTGAATGTCTAGTATTCTCTATCACAGCAGTAGAATGTCTTGCACAATAGTGAATGACTGAATATTCAAATAGCAAATGTTTTTGTGCCAGATCCCATCTACATTATAATTACTTGTACAACTATAACTGAATTAACTGATTTTGAGCTCAATATTTTTTTGTCATGTAAAAAGATGAATAGTACAAGAATGTGAGTCAGATGGGTCAGACCAATATAGATTCCATCACTTTCTTGTCTTTGCAAATGTTAATCAGCATCTTCGTTATATGCACTTGGTTATTTTTTCTTATTCCATCTCACAATTATTGGGTAAAGACAGACCTGTCCAGTCATATCAGCTTAAAAGAATACACAGCCAAGTGGTCCAACTCTATTTGGCTCAATTCATCAAGAAAATTGCAGCTTTAGATTAAGTAAGATTCTCCGCTTTTAGTATCTTCTTCAACATCATAAATGCCAGGAAATCAAGACCCTTCTTGATAGGGGGGACCCCAGTTTAAGTTAAATACTTACAATAACTCACTTCAATGAACAATGCAGAAACAAACAGAAACAGGGCAAACAAATCCACACCAGTAGACCCAGCCTCAGACTGAAACATTATTGATCACAAATAACTATTCAACAGCATGAATACTGAAGCATTTTATAATTCCATTCAAATTCTAAAATATAAAACAGACCCACTCATGCAAATAGGGGGGAAAAAAGGATCAATAGAAGGGCTAAAATGTTACCTGGAGTTTCGACCTCAAACTTGTTCTTCTTCTTAAAGGAATCACCGGGGCGACTTCCACTGTTTTTCCAAGCTGAAAAATCTCCAGCAAGAGGAATTGAAGCTGATATTGGCATTGGTGATAATGCAACGGCTGCTTTACCATCTGGTCCATACTTCCTAGGTCTACCCCTCTTCTTCTTCGTCTCTTCTGTCACATTTACAGGTGTTGTTGCTACAATTGATCCACTAAACTCAATATTATTACTTTCACTCCTGGGAGCCACTCTGTAGCTTTCAGGAGCTTCATCACCTTTAACTGTAACCCCAGAACTATTAACTCCTTCTTTCTCCTCCATGCATATACACAATAATAAAAATAACCAAAACCCCTTAAACCCCAAATAACTTAAGCCCCAAAAACAGTAAAAAGATTTTTGTACTCAAGAACTCAAAACCCCTTAAACCCTTAAGATAACTCCAAATAACTTAAGCTCCCAAAACAGCAAAAATATATTTGTTTTTCAAGAACTCAAAACCCCATAATAACAAGATAATAAAAATACAATATTTTTTCAAATGCTAATATATATAACAAGAAAAATACCAAGAAAAGTACAAACTCAGCAAATCTGCAAATGCTAGAATTAGTTGTATCTACAGAAAGATCATCTGACCATGTGCAGTGGAAATCTGATGACTAACTGATACTCTGTTACTGCAGAAGAAAGAACAGAGCTTAAACGAACAAACTAATTTTATGAAAATGGAAAGAAAATATGTACTGGTAATTTTTTTTATTTCTTTTTGTGCTTTCAAAATTTCTTGAGAGAGTTGGTGAAATTAGGGTTTTTTGCAGAAAAAAAAAAAGTGATGGACGAAAAATAAAGTTGAAAATTCGGGAAAAATAATTTTAATTTAATTAAAATATGAAAAAATAATTAAGTATTAGGTAATATTTAAATGGAAATTTCAAAGTGCATTAATTTGATTTAAGTAAATGATTTGACGTCCATCTTGGATTGTTAATAAATGATGCTTTTAAAAATGACTAAAAGTCAAGTGAATTGAATATAAAAAGCAAAAGAAATTTGGGAAGAAGAAAAATCCCTTCACTTTTAAATTGTGGTTTAATTTATTTCAAGTTGTAAAGTTAAGCAATACAAAATTTTCCAATCTCTGACCTTGTCTCTGTCTTTTTACGTAAATTAAACTTGACCATTCAAACAACATTAAAAAAAAAATACCCTTGATTTTTTATTTTAAAAAATATTATACAGTTTAAATGCCGTAAGTTGAAAGTCCAACAGAAATCTAAAGAGGCAATTATAAGATATATAATATTTCAAAAATCCCGGAGTTATGACTTATGGAGTCATTACAATTAGTCAATTTTGGTAGTACTCAAAGAAAATATTCCTATGTTATCCAGGTCTTTGTGGGAATTTGAATAATTTGCAGCACATTTTCTTTTTGAATATGTTGGTGAATGAGGAAGCAAAAGAGCTACATTAATTGATTTTGAGAAACCAACTATGTGGAAAAGAGTATTATGGGACCAGAGGCAGTTATGATTATCTCAATAACCAGTATACTGTCTACAATAAAATCTAGTGAAGATTTCCAACTTAAAATAGAAACTTTCACTAATTATAGAAGCTTCATAAACAATAATTATTCTTTTGGGGTTATCTTGTGCTATAGTTCAATGATATCTTTTCTACCGAGACATGTAAACTCCCATCATGCCTGGCTTCCATGGAAGTCTAATTGATTTCATTCCTAGGTATAATTGGGAGTTGAAGGCCAATAGTATTGAAGACAAATTTGACAAGCCCTTGAAACTAGAAGGATAAACAAATCTACCTAGTGAAAAAATCGTCTTTACTTATCTTACTAGTGGTTCGTTCTATCTATTGATACCAGCCAAGAACCAACATTATTTGACAATTAGCTCGTCTTTCTATCTGTACTTTCCACCCAGAGGAGCAACGCCAGCGTAATAACTTCAATCGATGGAATCAAAATTAAACAACACCCTTTCAAAACATCATCCCGTGAAAATACAAGTATATAAGCTAAGATAGTCAATTATGATGAAATGCAGTAACATAAAATAAGTAATTAATTTATCAACACTGAAATTCATAAGCTGAAACTGAATCATGACATATAAGGACAAACAATGACACTAGCAAGTGTGGTGACAACAAGCCTACCCTTAGCCATGGTGGCATTCACACTTGGGGAGGTTGACTACTTTTCCCATACTGAAATATAAATGTGTTGGCACCTGCAAGTGGTGCAAAGCCAGCTCTGACCTCCGCGGCACTCACAATGAGTACTAGTGGCACAGGTTCAGCCAGACAGAGCAACTTTTCCTACCTGCTGCGCTGTGGTTTCTAATTAAAAAGAGAAGGGTGCATTTCAAATCTGCAACTTTGATCCCTTTATTTGCTTCAATGTATGATGATGATGCTAAAAGAAAGTATCAGCCTAGCATTCACAGATAAAGCACAGTATGAATAAAGTCATTATCCACTACAGATTTGCTTAAATCAAGTAAAATCTCGCCATAGCTCCCATTACATTGTTCTCACAACTGCCCCACAATAATCAGCTCAAAGTAGTTGGAGTGACATCTACCTTGTGGATAAACTTCACAGTAAACATGCGCTCTGACAGATCTAAAAGTTGGAATAGACATTCATCTCCAGTTTTTAGGCCATAAACTTCAGTAAATGATGCCCAGTTTCCTGTCAAAACCTTAGAACCGAAATCTTCATGATAGATGACAGGCCTGGTTCTATTATCTGGTCCTTTAAGATAAATAGTAATCCTTCTCATCTTTTTGCTGCTTGGTAAAACTTCTGGCCAGCTTTGTGGTAATTCCTACACAATAATTTGAGGCATGAGGAGAATAAAAGCATATATACCCCTCAGAATCAAAAGATAGTTTCAACCAAATACACGTAGTTAAGCACAATGTGGAGTGGACTAGTTCTCTAAGGAGAAAGCTTTCTGCCATTAATAATGGCGAAAAGAAAAAGAATGAACAGTGTAGTCAGATGATTGGCAGTGCCAAATATTCAAATATCAATGGAATGTAGACCCTGCTTCAAACAAAAATGATATATGACAATGTTCCAAGGAACATCAAAACTTTTTCTCCTTGAGAAATAGACAGAATGTTCATTCTTCATAGAATAAAAAGTTTGTTGAAATCAGCCACTTGCTATGACCAAGAAAAAAGACAAGAAAACAATGTCAATTGCCAATCATGTTGACTAGGTTCTTTGAAAAAGATTGTCATTTCAATCACAAAGAATTCTCATTAATTTTTAGATTAAAGAGAATATAAACTTTACCATCAGAGTGATGCTTGCAATCAAAATTAGCATAATAATTTACTATGAACTCGGTGGTGATTTCCTGATATCCTCCTTTTGTATAAATAAATATGCACTGATATTAGTAAAATTGGCTTGCAATCATATTGTTTATTCCTTTCAAACATTTTGTTTACTGACAAAGTAATCAGCCTTTGTCGTCAATCTTCATGAATTATCGAAAATATTGTAGAGTATTTAGGCCGAAAGTATATGATTATTCAATGCCACGGGCAGGTGAAAACAATACTAAAATGCATGTCACTCCAATAACAGTATATGCTGCAGGGATATACACTGTTCAAGCAGTGTATATGTTGCACGGCAGAAATCAAACAAATAAATTCCTCAAAATCCAGCTAATAGCACAAGGAATGATATTTCAGCAAGATTTTCACCAGAAAAGATCGACCATCCACTCGCAGCAAACACGAGAAGTTGCCAGCATCAGGAAATGATGTGTCTCCTGAATCAGCAGGCTCGCTTTCTATAGCTTTGTTATTACCAATTTCAGCCTCAGGGCAACCTTGACCATCTTTCTCTATTATTTTTGGCTCTTTTCCTGCATTTGCTCATACGCAGTATACATCAAATAAGAAAGTAGCAGGAAGGACGGTCAAAGGGATCGAGCAGTGAATACATGCATCGGATGATGAGCAATTATGAGAAAAGGATATCAAATGAATTATAAACTAAATATGAAAATGTCATACCATTTAACTTTTTAGAAGGGCAACGCGTTTTTGCTGCCATCTGCTTCAGTTCTCGCTTAACTACTCTTGTTTTCTTACCTGCATGACGCAGAGCCCCTCAATTAACAGGTAGAAATCAAAATAAAATAAAGGATAAAGGAAAATTCTAGTCTCACAAATAAGTCACAGAATAATAAAACTACATTTAAGACAGCAGAACAAGAATTTGCTTAATATAAAGACGCCAAATGACTGCCTAACAAAACATATCATTGTGTTGTTGAAAATATATACTGGAGCAAATCAAATTTAATCACAAATTTGCATGGAAAATGAGGAAGAGGAAGGGAACAGTACAAAATTTTCTTTTTTCTTCTTTCGTTTAACTAGAGAAGTAGGATGGGAAGTGAGGGGGGGAGAGAGAGAGAGATCAGTTTTCTTTTAGTGCCACGAAAAATTCTCACTTCCTTTTCATTTTCCCTCTTTGTATTTTTCCCTTCCCTTCCTTTTCCCTTCCAATCTCTCCAGGCACGGAAAGGATATATTAAGAAAATATGACATATATGAAAGGAAGAAAATTACCCTTGAAACCATTTTCAGCTGATTTCAGAGTGTCAGCATCAATGTTTGATGCAAAAGTTGTGGTCACTGGCAGTTGTCCAGCTCTATCAGACACTGGTACAGCAGTAACTGAGGGTGTCGAATTCTTTTTTTCCCTTAGATTATGTCAGTTGCCGGGGACAGCTCATCATGAGAAGTTGCTGTAGAATAAGTTCTCGGTCTTTCCTTCCCCGTGCAAGTGCCATTGTAAAAGTTGATCTTCTGACAACCACTTGTTCCATATATTTGAACAACAAAGTGCTGACCCTGAATATAATGGAAGACTAAGAAGTCTCCCATTTTTAGACCATGCTCGGACGAAAAGGTCTGCCATCCTTGTCGAATTGCAAGCGAACCATTATGATTACTAATTCCCACCTTCCATCGCTGTCCAGTAGAGTCCTCCAGCTCAGTTTCTTGATCCTTCAAGTGAGATATCAATCGAGCAAATCTGGGGGGAATGTACTGAAAAGTTTGTACTTAAAGAATATGAATGCCTATAAACTGACATGTGATTCAACATCTAGGGTAAATAAATAATTTACACACTACACCATTGGAAGTGTTTGAATTGTACACTGAGCATTTGGTTATCCAAAAAAATCTAGAATTTTTACACTAGTTCTGTCCTGTCATGTGTTCAATTTAAATTGCATAAAATAACAATTAGGGAAGTTAAAGCAACAAATGTATGCCAACTATTTCGGAAGAAAAGAAATGCATGAGCATTGAATTTGCTAAAAGCATTAAGGACTGTAAGAATATTTTTCACTCAGAAGCTACATAGCTTATTTTTGAAGTATTTTTTCTTCCATTACTTAGGAAGGGGAAAGGGGATAGTGTGAATTGAACTCACACTTGTTGTGAGGGAGGCTCCCAACTGTTACAACTAAACTATAAGCTATGGTGGCATAAGAAAATAACAACTTCCAGGGTTGAAGGTGGTTAGCTCACTTGGTGAGCTCCCAGCCTTTTACAGTTTAGGTGGAGGATTCAAATTCCAACAGTAGCACATAATTCCCATCCTTTTCCCGGATGTAATAAAAACATTACAGCATAAACACGTGATCTAGCTTTTTCATGGTATTGCAAGTACAGAATCACGTGATCTAATTCAGACAAGATTTGAATTATATTAAACAAATAATTTTTACAGTTGATATTGAGAAATTTGAAGAGAGAACTTTTACAAGTAGCTAAGGAATGGAATCATACGATGAGTGTGATAGGTTCGTTTACATGCTTTACAAAGTACATGGCCAATGCGACATGACAAAAAACATCAGTTACATGTACTGACTGCATCTTCATGATGCCATCAATGAAATTTGATTGAACCTTAAACCCCACCCCCCCCCAAAACCCCAAATTCGGCCCTCCAATCTGCTTCCACTTTGAACAAAAGTTCGTAAAAATCTACAATTTCTCCCTCTACTTCCTCCTCCCCCACATGCATCACCCCATTTTAACAACTCTATGAAGTTCTTTTGTGTATTCTCGACTAATACCCATATAAATTTTTTGTATTAGAGTCCCCCTCATTTAACCATAGCGCCTTCAATCTTTCTCCAACTCACCTCTTGGACCAAGGCTGAATTGGCTAACTCCCTTTCCAACCCCCTTTTTCCCTCCTTCTCCCTCTCTTCTGACTCCCTCCTCACTTCAGCCATCTCTAATTCCCACTTCATTTATAATCTATTTCAGTTTCACCTCTAGCCTCCCCAACACTTCTTTATTACACAACATGGTATTTTTTTTAAGCAATTTCAACTTCTTGGCAAGACTTTAAGAAAGTCTCCCCTCCACTGCATAACTCCACCACCAACCAATCACTTTAACCCCAAAATCAATCACACTTAGCCACACGTTCTCAAATCTAAAAAAAGACCCCTCCATCTTCCTCTACATTTCGTTTGAATAGTGGTAATGTTTTCTTCAACATTAAGGATATGTTGGAGACCTCCAAAAATTATAGTAATCCTAACAAATCTACTAACTGTTCAACATCCTCTACTCATTCTTCTTTACACCAAAAGTAAAAGGTTATAATACAATTCCACTAAATCTTATGAATGGAACTAAAGCTATCTTCAAAACATCTATTGTTTCTATCTTTCCATATCGTCCAACATATACAAGGTGGGACAATTCTCCACCATTTCTTGTAATTCTTGCTGCCTCCTCTTCTGATCCAACAACTGAGAAGGTCAGTTGTGTGTTCTGGCATTATCCAGTTGGTTTCGGATAGACTAAAGGAATAATGCCCACATTTGTGAGGTCACTCTGCAGTGTAGGAACAAGTGGTTATTGGTTTAAACAGCTTCATTACCTAGGTATATCTCAGCTTCTAACTCCTTCCAAAAAGACTTCTTTGACCCCTCCCTCATAGGTCCATAGAGATCCCCTAAATTCTCACTTCATTCCATTGCTAATGTATCTAAACCGCACCCCTGACACAAACTCCCTCTTGTTAACCTCCAAATACTCAACTTTCTATCATCTAAAGGAACGAGTATTCCAACCACACTTTCCCCGGCCAAAATATAGTCATACTTCACCCACCTTCCCCTACACACTTCTAATAATGCTATCTGTCAAACTCTCCAATTTTCTTTCTTGATTAGATATCACATTTTCCCCTTGTCCTCTAAAACCTACTTTGATGAGTTTACTGATAGAGATTCCAGCCAAGGTCCATTCATGATGTTAAATGGAGTTGCCTAGTCTCCCTATTTTTTATGTGTAAAGAGAACTGTATAGAGGAAGTAGATGACTCTGTAGATTTCTTAGGAGCCTAGTAAATCTAGATTCTAACTTCTGTTTACCAATTTTTTGAGGTGGCCAGCATTCCTTAATGGTGAGGAATACAACAGTACCTTTGTCAAAAAAAGGGAGGTCATCTCTCTAACATTCCTTCTTTTTTTTCACATTCTATAGGCAGTGTAATCTCTACGAAGTTTGGAACACGAAATGCTACAATTGACAGAACTCATTCAACAACTCAAATGAGATTATGAAGTTCTGTTAATACAAAACCAACACTCAACTTAGGATTTGTCAAGGGTTTGTGGTCCTAAATGCAGGCAACCCAATTATCTAGGCTGAGCTTTTTAAGAGAATGATATGATAGACGAAGATGTAATACACATACTAAAATAGGATGGTTTAAATAGAGGAGTAATACACATACTAAAATAGGATGGTTCAAATAGAGGAGTAATCCACATACTAAAATAGGATGGTTGAAATAAAGGAGTGTTATAGGATCACATTGCAATAGGAAGTTACAAAACAAATTGAAGGAAGTTAAATATAATGGTTGTAAGAGCAGTAATACTATATGTAAGATCAAATTATACCAGAACTTGGAGAAAACTGTCATTGATCATGACTTTGAAGAAAGAGCTAACAATTGGTGAGGGATCCCTTTCTCCATGTATCAACAAGCACGTGCGGGTGCACAATTCACATGCTTCATTGGGGTGGTTAACCATGTCTCTTCTACGTACAAAGTATGCTATATTCCCACAAATTTCTTCCCCCCTACATAAAACAAATACAAAATTTCATGTAAATATTGGTTAGAGATGGTCCACTGAAGGGAGGAGGAGGCACATCAGGATTCCACAAATTTGTTTTGCGGCCACTACAGCAAATTGGAAAAGGTAAAAAAAAAAAGTAACTCAATGGAGAATGGAAAAGCTGCAGTAAAGTAACATAGGAGGAGGAGAATAGAAAAAATTCAAAGAAAGAGGAGAAGTGAAGAATAGAAAACAGAAGGAAAAGGGAGAGGAAGAAATCGAAAAAAGAGGAGAAAAGAAAAGGAGGAAGAAATTGAAAAAAGAGGAGAAGATAAAAGGAATAGAAACTAGAAGAGAAAAGAGAGAGAGAGAGAAAAAAAGGTGGGGATCCACAATCTTACAGTAGCTATGGTTTCAATTCCCAAATTCGAAACAAAGGGCAAACCAGTGTTTTGAACGGCGAAAGGAGACAAGGGTCTGCCTCGCCACAAGGCGAGGCGAGCGGCGAGGCACTCGTGTTTTTGAAATGCGATACCAAAAGTTAAAATACTTAATTGCATATGTAAATAATCAAATTCTCAATAGCAATAACATATTAGCAAATAATTCAATTCAAAAATTGAAAATAGATAGGACATACTAAAAGTCTAGAACTTGAATGAGAAAAAAAAAAGAACAAAAGTCAAAACAGAGGTAGAAGGGACTCTGAAGAAGAAGAAGGAAAAACTAACCGAGGAAGAAGAAATCTGTATTGGTTGGACTTTGGAGTAGCCGGAAAAGTCTAGCTAGTCGCCAGAGGAGTCTAGTCGAAAACCCTAAAATTATCTTTTAACTTTTAAAACCCTAAAGCAGTTGCTTTTTTTAAAAAAATAATACAAAAGGCGACGCCTTTCTTGCTCTCGCCTTTTGTCACCAAGCATCGCCTTTTGGAGATCGCCTCGCCACAAAGCTAAAAGGCGATGAAGGGTCGCCTTGCCTCACCTCTCGCCATTGGCGATCGTCTTTCACAACACTAGAAACATTTAAGATTGAAAAGAAGCAGAGAGTACAAATCATACCTGAAACCAACACCAATCAACACTCTTTGAGAAGGAGTGGGGAAGTAGTCCACAAAGATGCCAATAAAGTTGAAATGGAAAGGATAGATGAGGATGAGAACAGATACGAGACATTAAATGAGCTTTAAGGAAGTTCAAGGAACATACCTAGGTCAAGGATCAAACTTTGGGATTCATAGTCAAGCTTCTTCAAGTCGACCACATTGAGAATTTGCACTAGTGAAAAAGGACAAAAAAAATTCATCTCGAAGCTTCCTACTGGGCCAGCTATTTATCTTTAGTCTCTTTTTCATTTACCTGAAAATTAAATATGACCCATAGGCCACTTTCATATATATTGAAAATAATCAAAATGTCTACAAAAGCAAATTAACAAAAAGGCAAACTATGAAAGCGCACACATGCACAAAAATATAATGTGAGTAGGTCGTCGGGATGTTTTTGCCATGTTCAATATAATATTCTAAGTAGATAGCACCATAGGTGTGATAACACACTAATTAAATGTGCTATAAAAAGAAATAAGGCAAGCCTAGAACTATGAAAAGAAAGAATGTTTCTCCAAAATACAAGCGTTATTGGTTGTGACAAGTAACTTTGAAAAATACAAGAACAAATTAAGCAAAAATTATTACAAAAACCAATGCTTTCTTTAGGAAGTTTTAAACTCAAAAACAAAAAAGAAAGAAAAATCAAGTGTAAGATCATATTACACCAGAACTTGGAAGAAAAGGTCTTCCAAGTTTGTTATAATATGATCTTACACTTGTTTTTTTCTTTCTTTTTTGTTTTTGAGTTTAAAACTTTCTAAAGAAAGCATTGGTTTTTGTAATAATTTTTGCTTAATTTGTTCTTGTATTTTTTAAAGTTACTTGTACTTTGGAGAAACTTTCATCTTTTCATAGTTCTAGGCTTGCCTTATTTTTTATAGCACATTTAATTAATGCTATCACATCTATGGTGCTATCTACTTAGAATACTATGTTGGACATGGCAAACACATCCTGACGACCTTCTCTCATTATATTTTGTGCGTGTGTGCACTTGCATAGTTTGCCTGTTGGGCCTTTTTGTTAATTTGATTTTGCAGACATTTTGGTTATTTTCAATATATATAAGTGTGGCCTATGGGTCATATTTAATTTTCGGGCAAATGAAAAAAAGACTAAGATAAAGATAATGGTTGGCCCAATCCGGCCCAAGAGGAAGCTTCGAGATGAGCTTTTGTTGTCCTCTTTCATTAGTGCAAATTCTCAATGTGGTAGGCTTGAAGAAGCTCGATAAGGAAACTGAGAGGTCTCCTGAAGATCTGTTAATTATGGTCTCCAACTGTGAATCCTGAAGCTCGATCCTTGACCTGGGTATGTTCCTTGAACTTCCTTTAAGCTCATCTAATGTCTTGTATCTGTTCTTATCCTCATTTGTCCTCTCCATTTCAGCTTTACTGGCATCTTTGTGGACTACTTCCCCACTCCTTCTCAAAGATTGTTGATTGGTGTCGGTTCCAGGTATGATTTGTACTCTCTGTTTCTTTTCGATCTTCATGAGAAATGTTTGCCCTTTGTTTTGGTTTTGGGTATTGAAACCATAGCTGCTTTGAGATTGTGGATCCCACCTCCTGTAAGCTTTGGTTTGAATCTATGCCTCCATTGTAATTGTCTTCTTACTTTGCAATTGCTTTCCTCTTGTTTTGATTTTTGAAAGACTTGTGGACTAAAATCTGATTGTCTGATGTGTAATAAAAGTTGTAGTTGCTTCCACCTTTCTTTAGAAATCAACCTTCCAATGTTGTGAAAGGCAAGCGTCTTTTGGCCTTTGGCCTGAGGCGAGGTCTTGTCGCCTATTCCTGGCGAGGCAAGACGAGATTAAAAAGGCGATAAATGGCAAGTGTCGACACGACGAGGCAAGGCGGCAAAGGCATCGCCTTTTGTTTTTTTTTTTAAAAAAAAAAGCCTAATTTGATAATTAAAAGACAATATTAAGGTTTATTTGATGTTTTAGCAAACCTGCGACTCTATTCTCCTACGCGAGTCTTCCTCTCTCTTCTTCTTTCTTCTTCGGTATATGTTATTGCTATTAAGATTTAGGATATTTATATATGCAATTAAAAATTTTAAGTTTTTGATATTAATTGGAGCTTAATTCAAAAAGGCGAGCACCTCGCCATGAAAAGAATGTAATGTGAGTTGATTATTGTTCTCACAACTGCCTCACAATAATCAACTCAAAGTAGTTTGAGTTACATCTACCTTGTGGGCTCCATGTATAGTAAACATATGTTTTAACCGATTTGAGAGTTGGAATAGACATTCATCTCCGGGTTTAAGGCCATAAACTTTAGTAAATAATGTCAGTTTCCTAACAAAATTCTCATGCTAGATGACAGGCCTAGGTGTATTATCTGGTCATTTGAGATAACCAGTAATCTTTCCATATGCGTTCTGCTCGCTAAAACTTGTGGCCATCTATGTGGTAGTTCCTACATAGTAATTTAATGAGGTCTAAATTCAAAGATCTCGAGTAAAAAAAACATAATACACCCGGGAATCAAAAGAAAATTTCAGCCAAACACATGTAGCTAAGAATAATGTGGATTGGGCTACATATTCTCTTAGGAGAAAACTTTATGCCTTAAATCATGGCAAAAAAAAAAAAGAATGAACAGTGTCAAATATTCAAATAGCAACGCAATGTAGACCCTAATTCAAAGAAAATGAGATATGAAATGTCAAACCTTGAGCCTACACCCCGAACGTGGCCAGCACTCAGAACCATCGCTGGTCCCAATCGAATACTTGGTTTGACTTACTACTATGCGGAAGACTTAACGACTTATGCAAAAGCTTTATAATAGATGAGCATCACAATAATTAAATAAAAACAAAATCATCTCAACAACTTTATCTAAAAGTCTAAATAATAATGATATGTGTGTTTGAATACATCTGAATACAATTACTTGACGGACAACTCGTCTATGAAACCTCTAATAAACTAAAGATAGGTGTCAGGACAAGATCCCCGGTTACGTGAATACTCCACTAGCCATGACCACTAAGTATTGAATAACTAGATAGACTATAGCCCTTTAGAAGTAAAGAGGTCTCATCAAATACTGATGGAGAAAAATCCTAGTGAAGCATCTGTTGCCGATCCTAAAATTCTAAAACTGTATAAATTAAAGATGCAGTGCCAAATGGCGTCAGAACATGAAATGTACAGTATGTAAAATAGTTGAATGAAACTACTAGCTAAACTGAATATACTAGATTGAAAGACTAAATGTAAAGGTAGACTATAAAATAGTCAACGGAAAAGTAAAGCATGCATGTGTACATTACAACCAAGCTTTACAATTGATTATGTATGTAATAGTAACAAATACTGAAAATATATAATTTACTTTTCTTGGATAGTTTCTCTCACCGACAACCATCACATGAGCCTCATGATGATACAACATCTTGCCCATGTTGCCAGAGCCATCTGATACCCTGCCATGGAAAGGACAAACTTAATTAGGAGCTTTTTGAGGAGTCGCTCGAACCAACAACACAATCCTATCCTATCCTTATGACTAATACACTTTTAACAATTAGGAATTGATCTTAACACATACATACAAATTACAAATCATTGGGTTCGGGCCTATACACATATGGAGATCAGTGTTACATGACATCTCCACTTTGAATTCTAGTTCTACGAAACATCAAAACTTTCTCTCCTTGACAAAAAGATGGAATGTTCACTCTTCATGGCATAAAAAGTTTGTTGAAAGCTGTCATTTGTTATGACCAAGAAAAAGAACAAGAAAACAATGTCCACTATCAATCATGTTGACTAGGTTCCTTGAAAAGATGGTCATTCCAATCACAAAGGATTCTCATCAGATGTTCCAACTTTTTTACATAAGGCAGACATTCAAGATAGTAAACCTGTACAAAGAATTAGAAGTTTTGTCTTATTGGCAAAAGTTAGAACATAGGTATGTTACCAATCAGACATAAGTTCTAACTTTTGTCCATTAGGTGCAAGTTATAGAGTACCCAATAAGTTAAATTTAGTGAAATAGTGTAAAAGGCTGCCCGTGAGACACAAGTTATGTTTTTAAAGCCCCTGAGCTACGCTTTTCCTCTAATGCAAAAGTTATAGAGTACCCCTATAAATTAGACTTTGTAAAGCCGGCAAGAGTCATAAAATATCCCATAAGTAAGACTTAGTGATATAGTGTAAATAATTGCTCGCAAGGTGTAAGTTGTTATTTTAATCTTCAAGCAAACTTTTTCAAGTTAATGTCATAGATTAGATCTCATATATGAGTTATTACATACTATAAAAAATATTTTTTCACTTGATTTGAAATTTTTTGAAATTAAATTAAAGATGGATTTGTGTTTGGTTATAGTTTTTGCAAATAATATTTGGTTGCTTGAATGTGATTATCCTTAACAAAAACATGAAATATGATTTAAATATGAAATATAATTTAAATAGGATATTGTAATAAAAAATGAAAAAATTGAAGAAAAAAAAAATATAGTGAAATTGAAAAGGTGAAAACAAGCTTTTGGGTATTCTCCAAATTCCAAATACAGTATTCATGGCCAAACACAAATTTTTAAATACAGTGAAAAAAAAAAACTCTAGGAAAAAAGTGAATAATTCTCATTGCCAAAGTAAAACAAATACTCCCGCTCCCCGTTTATGTAGCACCATAAATTCGTCTTTTCAGTATTTTCAATGTTAATTTTCTTTTCATTCTTCTATCATTATTTAAATTTGTCTTAATCATTAAACCCGTTTTTATTAAAATTGTAAGCCTAAAAACTTATGGGACTTTACATTTCTCTCTCCCCCCCCCCCCCCCCCCAAATGACATTCATCTCATAGGTATCTAAAAGAGAACCTTAGGCCTCCATATTCACTTTCCACTCAAGGAGCCAAAATTTGGCTAACTCCCAAAATCTTTTTAAAAAATTGGCTAAAATTTCCCGAGTAACTAGAGCTATCCAAAAATTTCAACCTACGCAAGCTCATACAGTTATCCAACCATCATATACTATCCAGGTGACTCATGACCACACATATTTCACATAAAACATTTTAAAAATTTGCACATCTGAACATATATGAATAAATGGAATCTTTTCAAAAAAGTAGAATATTTACATACCTCGGAGACGCAACAAAATACTGCAGAAAATATTCACCCACGCACATCTCCACAAAATACTGCAGAAAACATTCACCCGCGCACATCTCCCAAGGTAACTTCCTAGAGTCCCGTTCGAGGCCTTTAGGCAACCTTTTTCTCATGATATTGGATTATAGGAAACTTTTTTCTCTTTTCTTGCACTTCACCTTATTTCATTGCTACCTTCAACAATGGATAACTGACTATATTTCAGATCGGAGGAAAAGTTTTATGACATTACCTATATAAGTCCCATTTAGAGTTTTGGTTTTGCTTGGGGGAAAGCAGTAGACTTCCTATTAGAAGACTGACCCTAAGCAAGGGAGCTCTTCTATGGACTTGCAGGAGGCTACAAGAACTATTTCAGCTGCATAAACCAACATTTACAAAATCCTAATCTCATTAACCAAGCGTTAAGTATCATTCGATCGAAACGTTAAAACATACAACAGCCTGGGGGGAATGTTACCTGGAGTTTCGACCTCAAACTTGTTCTTCTTCTTGAAGGAATCAACTGGGCAACTTCCACTGTTTTTTCCAAGCTGAAAAATCTCCAGCAAGAAGAATTGTATCTGATATTGGCATTGGTGACAATGCAACAACTACTTTACCATCTGGTCCATACTTCCTAGCCCCTAGGTCTTGCCCTCTTCTTCTTCGTCGGCTCTCCTGTCACACTCACTGGTGTTTTTGCCAGAGTCGATCCACTAAACTCTATTATTACTTCCACTTCTTGGGGCTACTCTGTAGCTTTCAGGAGCTTCATCTCCTATAGCTGTAACCCCAGAACTATTAACTCCTTTCTCCTCCATTCATATATACAATAATAAAATAACCAATACCCTGAAAACTCCAAATAACTTAAGCCCCCGAACCAGCAAAAAGATTTTCTTTTCAAGAATTCAAAACCCCTTAAACCCTGAAGACAACTCCAAATAACTAAAGCCCTCAAAACAGCAAAAAGATTTTATTTTTCAAGAACTCAAAACCCCTTAAACCCTGAAGACAACTCCCAATAACTAAAGCCCTCAAAACAGCAAAAAGATTTTATTTTTCAAAGACCTCAAAACAGAACTCAAAACTCCTTAAACCCTGAAGACAACTCCAAATAACTTAAGCCCCCAAAACATCAGAAAAAAAAAAAATTTTCAAGAACTCAAAACCCCAGAATTACAAGATAATCAAAATAAAATCCTTTTTCCGAATGTTAATATATACAACAAGCAAAATACCAAGAAAAGTACAAAGCAAATTAGCAAATGCTAGAATTAGTAGTATCTACAGAAAGATCATCTGACCATGAGCAGTGTAAATCTAATGACTAACTGTAGAAGAAAGTACAAAGCTTAAAAGAAGAAACTAAATTTATGAAAATGGGAAGAAAATATGTACTGGTTATTAGGGTTTTTCCGGGAAAAAGGTGAAGGACGAAAAGAAATGTTGGAATTTTGGGGGAAATAATTTATAAATTAATTAAAATATGGAAAAAATTAACTATTATAGTTAATACTAGTAAAATTACCCGTGCGAATTTAATATCACAGAATTTATAAAATAATGCTTAAAACTTATCGGTCATTAAAACTAAACACACTATATTATCTTACATAGTAACAAACATCAATAATGTAAAGGAAAATGAAAACTATTACATCTTATCATTTGTCCTTAATAACATAAGTATAAATTAATGACTATAAAAATACATATCAGGATCCGTAACATAAGCAATGGTGTCAGTGAGTCATTCAACAGGAGCAAAGTACACAAATATTTAATTGTGAAGAAGAAGAAATTTAGAATTTTCGTTGTTTTAAAATTAGAGGAAATCTCTCTATTTATAAACAACAAAGAGTAGTGTGAACAAATGTTTATTGTGCCTTATCGGAAAGGTTACAACTATTTGGAAAAGTTGGAACCCTTCGGAAAGGTCACAACTTTTCATAAAAGGCGCAACTCTTCATAAAAGTCACAACTTTTCATAAAAGTCGCAACTCTTAATAAAGTCGCAACTTTTCATAAAAGTCACAATTATTCATAAATGTCACAATTTTTTCATGAAAGGGGAACGCTAGTTTTGAAAATAAATAAATTAAAAAGGAATTCTGGTTTGTGGTGACGCAACGTAGGCAGGCCTAAGGTTCTATATATATATAATTTAAATTGAAAATTCAAAGTAGCATTAATTATGATTTAAGTAATTGATTTGACATCCATCTTGGAAAATTAATGGCGGAATAACTTGGGAGACCCCTATACTTGGCTCTGTTTGTCAGTTGGATCCACCTACTCATCACTTTACCAACCAAACCCTTAAACTCATCAAAATACAATATTTAAACCCCTCTGATCATTGACCGAGCTTATGTGGCATTAATATTGGTGAGTTGGAAATATACGTGATTACATACGCTTAAAAGCGAGTTAAAACAATATTTTACTTTTAAAAAAATCAATTTAACAAAATTAAAAAATAAGATTCATCTTATTCAACCCTCCTTCTCCCACACCCACCCTTTCTTCTTCTCCACCAGCCCTCTCTCCTCTACCCCTCACCACAGCCCTCAACTTTCTTCTTTCTCCAGCCCCACATTCACTCTTCTCCGCCTCTTCTTCTTCTTTTTTTTTTTTTATACAATTCAGTAGCCTCAACTTCTTCTAAAATTTTCATTTTTTAGGTAATAAAAATATTAGTATCATTCTTTTATTAGATGGTTTCAACGAGAAGATGCGGATAATGTGAAGGATGATTGTGACTATTGAAAATTTTAGAACTCCATTGATAAGCTTGAAAAAGCTTAAAAAATAATAAATGGATCTTGTGAATTTGTAAAATTAATTAAAAATTTTGATTGGAGTTCATTGAGTTTGTGTTGGTGAACTTGTAGTTGAATTTACAAGTTAAATCAAGAAGAATTTGATCTAATAGATATGAAACTAGTGCTCAATTTGTTACCAAATATGAAGAAGATGACTATTTGAAAAGTTTAAGAAATTTAAAAATTGATCTATTTGATTTTTCTTATTTTTTTAGCACTTAATTTCGCATGTGGCACTAAAAAATGATGTGGAATTCTACGTGTAATTGCGTCCATTACACGCACATTGACCGGAGGAGACAGGGGCTTAAAATGTTGTATTCTGATGGGTTTAAGGGTCTAATTGGCAAAGTGATGAGTATAAGGGTTTAACTGACAAACGGAGCAAAGTATAAGGGTCTTTCAGGTCATTCCACCAAAATTAATACATAGGAAATGATGCTTTTAAAAATGGCAAAGTTAAGTGAATTGGATCAAAAGACAAAAGAAATTTCCCTTCATTTTTAAATTGTTGTTTTAATTATTTCAACCTCTAAAGTTTACGTTGGAGGCATACATTCACATTTCTGACCTTATCTGTCTTTTTAGGTGAATTGAAGTTGACCATTCAAACAACATTTAAGAAAAATGACACCCTTTATTTTGATGATAAAATTGTATTATGGAGCTTTTATCCTTCCATTTGGGTTAAAAGTAGAACAAGATGCAAGGTGTAATTCGAAAAATGTTAAAATGTCATAGTTGAGAATCGAACTCGGACAATTTTGCAAGATGTTCGTAAACAGTAAGTCTGACTTATGGAGTCATTTTAGTAGAGTTAACTTTGGCAATACCAATAACTCAAAGAAAGTATTCCTATGTTACCCAATTTAGACGGAGAAAATCTTGTTGAGAGCGCTACCCCAGAATGGGCCGTGCGTGATCCGAATTTAATCAGGGCTCCGAACATGAGAAACCAAAAAAAAAAAAATGTTACCCTGCCTGGGATTTTAAAATGATATGCAGCACATTCCTTTTTGGATATTTTGGTGAATGAGGAAGCAAAAGAGCTTATGTTTAGTGGCCTTTAGAAGAATGTGACCACTGTAAGTTTCGAAGTTGAAGAAGATATTCTGGGATCAGGGAGCTAAAGGCTGTCTCAATAAGCACATAGCAATAAAATCTAATGGAGATTCTCAATTTGTAAAGAGAAACTTCCACAGCTTATAAGAGGCAAATATTAATATAAGAATCAAGTCCGCGATCAATATTCGTAGACTATGTACACTTATAAGACAGCAACTCATTTCAACTGCTATGCTTCTAAAAAAAAAAGAAAAGGGTGCATGTCAAATCTGAACTTTGAGACCTTTATTTGCTTCAATGTATGATGCTGCTAAATGGAAGTATCAACATAGCATTCACAGATAAAGCACAGGATGAATAAATCCAATATCTGACTACAGATGTGCTTAAATCAAGTGACTATATAAGAACCATCAAGTAAAATCTCGACATAGGTCCCGTTACATTATTCTCACAACTGCCTGACAATAATCAACTCAAGGTAGTTTGAGTGACATCTACCTTGTGGGCTACGTGTACAGTAAACATACGTTTTGACTGATTTGAAAGCTGGAATAGACATTCATCTCCAGGTTTCAGGCCATAAACTGCAGCAAATAATGCCCAGTTTCCTGCCAAAATCTTAGAACCGAAATTCTCATGACAGATGACAGGCCAGCATCTATTATCCGGTCCTTTGAGATAAATAATAATCTTTCCCATCTTCCTTCTGCCCACTATAACTTGTGGCCAGCTTTGTGGTAATTCCTACACAGTAATTTAAGGAGGTTTAAATTCAAAGCTATCGTGGAGACGAAAAGCATATACACCCGGGAATCAAGAACAATTTCAGCCAAATACATGTAGTTAAGCACAATGTGGAGTGGACTATGTTCTCTAATGAGAAAGAAAGCTTTAGGCCTTAAATCATGGCAAAAAGAAAAGATAAAAAGAATGAACAGTGTAATCAGGTGATTAAAAGTGCCAAATATTTGAATAGCAATGGAATGCAGGCCCTGCTTCACAGAAAATGAAATATCTTTTTCTCCTAAATATTATAGAGTATTTAGGCCGAAGTATGCTCACAAGCTTCTATATAATATCTTTCTTTGATTATTCAATGCCAAGGATAGGTGAAAGCAGTACTAAAATGCATGTCACTCCAATGAACACTCAAGATATACACATTCAAGCACTGTATACGCTGCAGGGAAGAAATCAAACAAATGAAATTCCTCAAAATCCAGTAAAAGCAGAGGGAATAATATTTCAGTAAGATCTTCACCAGAAAATTTCGACCATCCACCTGCAGTGAACATGAGAAGTTGCCAGCATCAGGAAATGATGTGTCTCCTGAATCTGCAGGCTCGCTTTTTATAGCTATGTTATTACCAATGACAGCCTCAGGATAACCTTGACCATCTTTCTCTGTTATTTTTGGCTCTTTTCCTGCACTTGCTCATATGCAGTATAAATCAAATAAGAAAGCAGCGGGAAAGATGGTCAAAGGGACTCAACAGTGAATACATGCATGGGATGACGAGCAGTTATGAGAAAGGGATATCAATGAATTATAAACTAAATATGAAAATGTTATACCATTCAACTTTTTAGAAGGGCAACGAGTTTTTGCTTCCATCTCCTTCAGTTCTAGCTTATCTACTCTTGTTTCCTTCTCTGCAGGACGCAAAGCCCCTCAATTAACAGGCACAAATCCAAAAAAGAAAAAAAGATAAAGCAAAAATCGAGTCTCATAAATAACTTGACAGAACAACAAAACTACATTTAATTCAGCAGAACAAAAAATATGCTTTAATATGAGAGACTGGAAGGAGATGCTTCATTGGATTTCTCTGTGGTAACAGTGACTTTCTTTTTTATATAAACACATCAAATGACTGCCTAATAAATCATCCATTGTGTGGTTGAGAATATATATTGGAGCAAATCAAAGTAAATCACGTATGTGCAGAAAATGGGGAAGAGGAAGGAAATTAAGGGAAAAGTACAAAATTTTATTTTTTCTTCTTTCATTTAACTAGAGAAGTCGGGAGAGACAGACAGATCATTTTTCTATTTGCCCCACTAAAAGTTCTCTCCCACTTCCTTTCTGTTTTCCCTCTTTGTATTTTTCCCTTCCCTTCCACTCTTTCCAGACACAATAAAGATATTAAGAAAATATGGCATATATGAAAGGGGGAAAATTACCATTGCTACCATTTTCAGCTGATTTCAGAGATGTGCTAGAGATAAGACCCACATGATGGTCATTTTCATCTGTTTGGCCCAAAAGTGAAATATTGTTCACTGGTCCAGAAATTTTTTCAGTCTGAATGATTTTTACGTCAAGGAAGGGTGCTTTCAAGGTTAAGAGCTCCATCTCCAAAGGAACCACATCTACTGAAATTGATTCCCTTTGTGATATTATATCGGTGTGATTATGAGGTCTATTTTCACCTTGTAGAACATCACTGGTTCCTTCTTCTTGGGGAACTACTTGTCGCTCTCCAGTTTCGGCATCAATGTTTGATGCAAAAGTTGTGGTCACTGGCTGGTGTCCAGCCCTTTCAGACTCTGGTACAGCAGTAACTGAGGGTGTTGAATTCCTTTTTTTCCTTAAACTTATGTCAGTTTCCGGAGACAGCTCATCATGGGAAGTTTCTATAGAATTAGTTCTCGGT
Organism: Solanum pinnatisectum; assembly: GCA_035578085.1. Classification (NCBI taxonomy): domain Eukaryota; kingdom Viridiplantae; phylum Streptophyta; class Magnoliopsida; order Solanales; family Solanaceae; genus Solanum; species Solanum pinnatisectum. Next base: position 36,404,404 of record CM069078.1, read on the forward strand.
CTTTTCTTCCCCGTATGAGTGCCATTGTAAGAGTTGATCTTCTGACAACCACTTGTTCCATATATTTGAACAACGAAGTGCTGATCCTGAATATAGTGGAAAACCAAAAAGTCTCCCATTTTTAGACCATGCTCTGATGAAAAGGTACGCCATCCTTGTCGAATTGCAAGCGAACCATGATGATTACATATTCCCACCCTCCATTGCTGTCCACTTGAGTCCTCCAGATAAGTTTCTTGATCAGTCAAGTGAGACACCAATCGAGCAAATCTGGGGGGAAAGTACTGAAAAGTTTGTACTTAGAATATGAATGGCTATAAAGTATAAACTAATATGTAACTCACACACCTGGGCTAATGAAATAAGTTACCCACCACACCATTGGAAGAGTTTGAATTGTACATTGAACATTTGCTTATCGTAATAATTTCAAAAAAAAATTACACCAATTTTGTCCTTTCATGTGGTCAATTTAAATTGCATAAAATAACATTTAGGAAAATTAAAGCAACAAATGCACGCCAACTATTTCTAAAGAAAAGAAAAGATTGAATGTGGACCCTGCTAAAAGCATAATGGAGAGAAACCAAACTGAAACTACAACAAAGCTTCTTAGAAATTGCAGCTACCGCCTACCTTATAAAGGACTGTAAGAATATTTTTCGCTCAGAAACTTCATAGCTTTTTCTTAGAGTAAATTATTTTTCCATTACTTAGGAGGGTTGGGAAGGGGAAAGAGGATAGTGAGAATCGAACTCACACTTGTATGAGAGTCCCCCTCTTTTAATCATAACGCCCTCGATCTTTCTCCAACTAACCTCTTGGGCTATGGCCAAATCAGCTAGCTCCCTTTTCAACCCCTCTTTCCTCTCCTTCTCCCTCTAACACCCTTCTCGCTTCTGCCATTGCTTATTCCCTACTTCATTTATAATCTCTCTCATTTTCACCTCTACCCTCCCAAACACCTCTTTATTCCACAACATTATATTTTTTAAGCAATTTCAACTTTTGGCAAGCCTATAAAAAAACCTCCCATCCACCATAACTCCACCACCAACCAGTCACTCTATCCCCGAAATATATCACACTTAGCCACATGTTCTCAAATCTAAAAGCAGATCTTGTCTATCTTCTTCTACTTCCATAAAACCTGATAGATGAATGGTCTGATAACCTTCGCAGAAGAGGAATCTGGATCACGTTGGGAGCCAACTCCTCCAAAGAAGTAGACACTAGGAATCTGTCTACTCTTGATCTAGATATTGGGTCCTCCGACCTAAACCAAGTGAAAGAGGCACGTGTTAAATGAAAATAATAGGAAAAAGGTTATCAATAACAACAAAACCTCTTGGGGGAATCTTATGGTATTAAAAATCCACCTACACCCAAGGCATATACCACCTCCCCATCTCAACTCTTAACTCCTCCCAAAAAGACTTCTTGGACGCCTCCTTATAGGTCCATAGATACCCCCGAATCCCCACTCAATTACATTGCTAATGAATCTAAACTGCATCCCTAACACAAACCCCCTATTGTTAACCTCCACATACTCCACCTTCTATCATCCCAAGGAATGAGCATTCCTCCCAAATTCCCTGGCTGAAATACAGTCATACTTCACTCAACCTCCCCCCCCCCCCCCTCCCTTTCCTAATAATGCTATTTGTAAAGGTCTCCAAAAAAAAATCTTGAAAACATATCACATCTACCCCTCATCCTCTCAACCTACTTTAATGATGGCCCTTTTGTTGGGGTCATTCATTCCCTCACATTCCAACTAATAATTTTACAATCCATCAACACATTATTCCCCCTCCCCTTTCTTCATGTTCACCACCCATCTCCTTGTTTCATCTTCAGTACACCACAATCATACCTCCACCATTATGTGCCTCAATTGGTAACCTCTTTTCTCCACCAATCCAATTTCACTCAAACTTCATTCCCTCTCGCCTCATAATCTATACAACTCAACAGATCAACTACTTTCTGGTAACACAACAACCCCTTCGGCACTAGAAGCAAAAGAACCAGACCTGAAACAGGACTGTCCAACGTCCCTTGGTCAAAGGAAATCCCCCCCCCCCCTTTCCCCCGACCACCAGAAGAAGAAGAAAAGTTCCAGGTATTATAGAAACGACCAGCAGCTTCGTGGGGGTACTCTTTCCTTCGAAAGTAGTCCCCCAATCCCATATCTGGCTAATTATTAAAATATTCATCAGACTAAAAAAGGACATCAATTATGTAGCATTACAGGACCAAATAACTGACGTATCTGATTTCAAGGTTCTATTAGTTTTTTCTATTATTTTCTCTAAGCACGAAATATTTCATTTTGGAATTTTAACATCATTGAAGACTGACTTGCATCTTTTGTTAATCAGTTTTAGGAGTATATTTAATGAACTTAAAAGAACTCTTCTATCTTTTGATCAGTTCTTGAGAAGTTATTCCCCTGATTCACACTTGACAGAGAAACACAATTGAGAAAAACTAATCCAGTATTCCAGTGTTAAACAAGAAGGTTCAGAATTCTTTGATTGTTGGCAATTTGGACAGGCTGTTTGGTCTCTTTTTCAAAATTTCAACAATGCAGATCGCGATCATTTGAAAGTGTAAGGAATATAATTTTTTATAACGAGCTCAAGTGGCTGTAAAGACATTTGAAATGTTATATATGCAGCAGACTCAAGCCGGTGATTGAAGGATGATGAGACAGATTTATCCCATTCCAGAACTGAAAGGGCCTTCCCCCTTAATCCCTTATGACTAGCTTGAAAGCTTCGTCTTATTTCTCTGTCGATCGATCTACATAAGGTTGTAATGCTTCAGAAGATTTAAATGTAACATTAGCAGGTAGGCACGGTACTCAAGTATTGGAAGAATTTACATGGATCACAAGTTGAAGTTGGTCTTGTCTAGTCATAGTTTGAACGTCTTTCTGTTTAAGCATCACTAGGTGAAGGGGGGAAAGACTGAATTTATTGATAGAGATTCCAGCCAAGAAGGGTCATCTCTCTAATGTTCCTATTCCTTTTGTTTTTATCCTATTCTATAGGCAGTGTAATCTCTACGAAGTTTGAAACACGAAAATGTTAATATTGACAGAACTCATTCGACAATTCAAATGAGATTATAAAGTTCTCTTTATCCGAAACCAACGCTTAACTTAGGCTTTGTCCATGGATTGTGGTCCAAAATGCAGGCAATCCAAATATCTAGGCTGAGTTTTTAAGAGAATGATATGATAGACGAAGATGTAATACACATACTAAAACATAGTGTTGTATAACTGCAGATGCTAAAATGGGTGTGGTGTTACGCAAGAATGGATAAGGTTAGAGATAACCACATCAGACAAACTATACAAGCCGCGCACATAAAAGATTTAACTAGAGAAGGTCGTCTGAGATGTTTTGGCCATGCCCCACATGGTATTCTAAGTAGATAGCTCCATTGGTACGATAGTGTACTAATTAAATGTGCTAAAAAGAAATGAGGCAACCGTAGAACTATAAAAAGAAAGAAAAATTTTCCAAATTAACCTCAAAAAGACAAGCTTAATGGATGTAAAAAGTAAATTTGAAAAATGCAAAGACAAATTAAGCAAATATTGTTATTAAAACCAATGCTTTCTTTAGGGAACTTTAAACTCAAAAACAAAACAAAAAGAAAAAAGAAAAAACAAGTGTAAGATCGTACTATACCAGAATTTTGGAGAAGCGTTTGTCGATCATGACTTTGAAGAAAGAGCTAACAATTGGTGAGGGATCCCTTTGTCCATGTATCAACATGCACGTGCGGGTGCACATTTCACATGCTTCATTGTGGTGAACCATCTCTCTTCTCCTGACAAAGTAGTTCTCTTTCCACAAATTTCTCCCCCCTACATAGAGCAATTACAACATTCATATAAATATTGGTTAGAGATAGCACATTGGGATGCCACAAATTTGTTCAGAGGCCACTAAATTGAAAAATGGCATGCTAACATTGCAAATGTAATTTAATATTTTTATACTGTAAGGAGGAGTATGGACATGGTTTTCGACATGGACATGTGCTTCTCGATTTACAGAAACAAGAAAATTCTATGATACACAAGGTAAAATTCAATACCTAGTCAAAGATTTCATCTTTTTCACTAGTTCGGAACTCTATTTACTAGCCCTAGCTTCTTATAGCAACTCAAAGTAATCATCTCTTCAGTAGAATAGGCAATTTAGTAAAGAGAAAAGAAGTGAAACTAAAGAGCGAAAAAAATATCCATACCTGCGTTAATGGCGAGAACCGTGAAGCTGCGCTTAAGTTAGCAGAAGCTGCCGTGAAGAAGCCTCGGTTTGTATTTTGAAGTTTTGGAAAAGGTTAAAAATTTACCCTCGCACGGTTAGAAATAAAATCGTTCGAGCTCAAATCTATTTCTTTAAACATTGAGTATTAGAGTTGAATAGTTTTCTTTAGGGAACACTATGTATTCGGTGGATTCTATTTTTTCATTTCATTTCATTTTATTTTTACACATTCTGCTATGTTTTTTTTTACAGTTATTAATTTATGCTCATGATATTCATTGTTGTTTTTTAGTACATGTTTTAAATTCTGTTGTTTATGTTTTTGCAAAGTTATTGTCGCCGGTTATATTGAACATATACACATATAGTAGATATATTCATTGTGCAGAAAATAATTATTATACTCAGTTCCAAGAATTCATGTTTTGATATTCTATATAAAATCCTATGACTTAAAAGTACTACATATAAGCTTACATATTATCTATTTTTACATAGATATGAAGTTTCTCACTTATCAATTGGATGAATTCATTATGCAAGTTCAAAAGTTATAATTGCTTTCATGTTCAAGCGTAATTTCTTTTTTGAATCTGTAAATAAATTTTTGAATTTTTTCCTAAGACATGTATCACAATTGTATAATCTATACAACTTAAATTTGTTCTTTTTCTTACGAAATGCATTTGTGTATATATATATTCTTAATTTCTTCTTAATTTTCCTTTTATTGTTGATTAAAGAACCAATGATTTATTATTTCATGAACAATTTATTCATTAGAGTTTCTTGAGTTATGTGATAATGACAAATAATCAAATTAATGCCAGAATATTGCTAATAATTTTTAAGAGCCTATTTTTTTCATTATTTTTAATGTATGGATATTAGTAAAAGATTATTTGCAAGTTCAATGTAATTATTATTTATGACAGTGTGAAGCGCGGGCAAATTACCTAGTTTAAATATATTTCTGGTTATATTTTTAGAGCACTAAAAAAATAGTTTTTTAAAAAGTTAAACTTAAGTAATTTTTAAGTTAAAAAATAAAAAGTAGAGTAGTATCTATTTTCAAATTTGTTTTATTAAGTCATTTTAAAGTTATTTTTAACTTTGTCAAACACTCCAAAAATTAAAAATGACCTAAAAGTAGGTTTGACCAATTTTTAAGTCAATCCAAATCGATGTTTGGATGGGTTGAAAAAAGTAGTTGTTAACTTCTTCTTTTTAAAGTCATTTTTAACTTATTTTAAATTATTTTTAACTTTACCAAACACTTTCAATAGCTAAAAAATAAATTAAAAGTATGTTAGTCAAAAAATATACAATTTTACTTATGTGTTTAGTCTAAGAGCTCGTTTGGATTGGATTAAAAAGAAAAGCTTTTAAGTCAAAAAGTAAAAAATCAAACTTCAATGATTTTTAAGTCAAAAAAATAAAAAGTAGGGGAGACCTACTTTTAATTTTTAATTTTCTTTTAAGTCGTTTTAAACTTATTTTAAATTATTTTAACATTAACAAACACGTCCAAAAGCTACAAATGACTTAAATAGGTTCTATTATACTCATTTCATAATATTTTGACATAGATTTATCCTCAATTTTGGCAAAGGAACACATGTTAAGTTCATGATCAAATAAATCACTCCCAAATTTTAATATTTGATTCTCTTAGAAATCCACTTCTCCATTATAACAAGTAAATATGTTACGGCCATAAACATTAAAATGCTACTAAAGATTAAAGTGAATATCTAAAACAACAATTCAGCTTAACAATCCCTATAAAAAATAAGTATGTTACGTCCTGAAATACAATCACACTTCTCTATAATCATTATAACAAGAGAACATAGTCTCTTATTTGATGAGGATGTAAAAGAATACATGCAAGAGAAACAGTCCTTTCCAACTTGACGGAATTTTAGGAAGTACGCAAAAGATAATCATACTTTATTGCTATTATTTGTTAGTACTAGTGGTGGCAAATGAGCGGGTTGGGTCAAATTTGAGCAGGTTGAAAATGGGTAATAATTCAACCCGCCCATATATTGATATGGATAAAAATGGATTGGGTAACAAATGAGTTGGGTAAAATACTAGTTTACCCATATTTTCATGAGTAAATAGTAATCTACTTAAGAATTCAACACGGAGAAAATATTTTAGTCTTTTTTTAGATGAAATATATGTTGAAAATGCTTTATTTAGTTTTATTGTATCATAAAAGTAAAAAATAAATAAAAATCCTATAACTTGTCAATATAAAATAAATTTATGTTTTCCTGGAAAACAAGTGGATTTTTTATTTATTTTCTCATGTTTGGTTGATGAGTAAAAAATATTTTTCGGAAAAGATTTGTAGTGTTTGATTTATGAATGATTTTTTTTTTTGAGAAATATCTTTTATTTTACTAGAGTAGAAAATAATTTTTGAAATTGAAAATACTTTTTAAAAACAAACTAAATTTTTTTTTCGGGGTTGGGGAGAGGGGGGGGGGGGGGCTGATAGGGGAGCGGGCAGGGGGGATCAAGGGTAGGGGTGAAAAATAAAAATTTGAAGTTAAAAATATTTTTTAAAAACAAACTTAAAAGGGGGGGCTGGTAGGGGGTGGGTCGATGGTAGGGATAAAAAAATGAAATTTTGAAGTTGAATTATTTTTTTGGGAGGTAGGGGATGGGTGGGTGGGTAGGGGGGTTCGAGGGTAGGGGTGAAAAAATGAAATTTTGAAGTTGAAAATATTTTTTAAAACAAACTTAAATTTTATTTTTTTTTGGGGGGGGGGGGGGTTCGAGGGTAGGGGTGAAAAATGAAATTTTGAAGTTCAAAATATTTTTTAAAAATAAACTTAAATTTTTTTTTTTGGGGGGGAGGGGGGGAGGTCGAGGGTAGGGGTGAAAATGTTTTCCTTCATACCAAACACACCCTAAAACATGCTTAATGCACTTAAAGCAATGTCAATACTAGTACATGATTTGCTTATTTTACGCTATTATTTATTATCCAATATAAAATTAAACAAATTAAAAAAATATAATAATAATAATTAAGAAAAGAAATGTACATTTAAAATAGATATTTTTGGAGGGCCAAAGACTTCACGTTTTCAGTTATAGAGAAAAATAATCAGTTTTATAGAAGAACATAAAAATGAAGAGAAGTTACAATATATTTGGTAATATTATGAATTTTGAGTGAATAAAAGTTAGAAGCTTAACTCATTTGGCTAATCCATATTTTACCCATATGTTTATGGTTGAATATGGGTATCAACCCATATTTTACCCATGTAAAAAGTCACTCACCCAATCCATTAAATATGGGGCGGTTACCAAAATATGGGTTCATTTTACCGGCACTAGTTAGTACTTAGGGATTTTACGATAGATTTGAGGAAGGGGAAGATAAACTTTGGCGAGCACCAATTTTCAGTGAAATTAAAAAACTCAAATTTGAGTCTTAATAGAAGAAGAATCTGAAAATAAAAGAAAATAGGTGGATTTTTAAAAAGAATCAGATATTTAAAATTGGAGGTGAGGTATTTGATTATGAGTTTGACGTATGTCCTGTCAATAATGAGAGGGGTATATTTGGATCGAAAGGATAATATAAAGGAGATATTTAGACCGAAAGAATAATCAAGGGTGTATCTAAGGTCAAACTACTTAATTACATAAATATTCCTGCTATATTTTACTAATTCTCCCTTAAGTTTGAAATAATTACATATTACTCACTAATTAAAGATGTCATATCAGATTTCAAGTCTAATATACCTAGATACATGTACATTTGCTTCCAGATACACTGAAATAGAAAAAGAGGCGAGCAAAATTGTAGGAGGCAAGCAAGATAGTCTATGTATCTCAGATACATGTAAATCAACCTAGATGCATTCTGAAATACAGATACATAGGAAGAGAGGCGAGAGTGAGAGAGTCAGATACATGCGAATCTATTTGGATACAATGTATTTGGAATAAACTACATGTAATTTTGACCTCATGTATATAAAGTTCAAATTATAATAAGATTCGTAATTGAAAACTCTGGTGAAGTAAAGTAATTTGCTCTTAAACTAATGAAATTTGTGTTGTTTTCTCCGAAATGAAAGAACTAGTAAACATCCTACTATAACTACTCAACCACATGGTACTTCACAAAAATTACATTTTCAGAGGCCATTTTGAGTTTTCTTGCATATTTATTACCATATAAGATACACATAACTTATTTTTAGCCTTACCGGGCTTACTCTACTTGTACTTCAGATTGATTTAGATAACTTGCTCCAACATCCACATTACACCAAAGAAAATGATCTCTTTTGCATAACTAATATTGGTAAGAATAGAAATTTAATTAATTGCTATTGTAATGAAGTGGGCATTATTATGTTCAGAAAGTAAATAAGTTATTGAAACGCCAACAGAATTTTTAGTTACATTATAGATGTAATAATGTATTGGACAAATTTTCAGAAAGTGAAGAGAAATAAGTTTAAAGCTTTACGAGGTCATTCATGTCGCATGGATAATTCACCTAGTTATTTATAAAATCCAGTCCACGTTCAATATTCGTAGACTATGTACACGTTAAAAGAAGCCAATATACAGATTGACTTTTTAACCATAAAGTAAGAAAATGATTAGCTAACAAATAATAAGTACTGAAAGCTAAGTAGTTAACAATGAATTTTCTGTCTCTTGTTGGTGTTAGACTTGTGTTCTGGGAAGAACAAATCCAAGCCTCCTCTCCTCAAAAGAATACTCAATCTCTACAGGAATCTCCTCAACTGTCTTGGAATAATTGTAAGGAACAAGAGCATTATGAACCGGTGTTACAGCCGTCTGCATAGGGGCAGACACAGTTAATGGAGTAGAAGGGACAGGAATTGTTGCCACTGTGAGAGGAGTTCTGTTCTCTTCTTCTGTAGTATAAAGTGTCTTCACTGGAGTAGAGAATGGAATTTGGCTACTTGGAAGCATCTTATTCGCCATTTCATTATGATTATGCTTTCTATTCAGATCTTCCAAAATGTTAGTTGCATTGAACTTGGATGAATCAGTGGAAGAAATGGGGGAGAAAGGCTTCCGTGTCATAGTTTTCTCCATCTCGCAACCATTTACTGTATTGGACTGCTTTTTCAAAGGAAGTCCAGCAAGATCCAAACCTTTCCGCCCTACACGAAGAAGTATAGAAGAAGATTAGCTGCTGATATTTCCACCAAGTTGATCAAGGTTTATATTAAGGAGATTAAAATTGTGAGAAATTACCTGCTGATAGAGCTGGCAATCCATCATCGTTAGAATAATTGAATTGATCTCTTTGATGAAAGAGATCAGATTTCTTTGTGTGATGTGTGTTTGGTGTAGCTTTGGTTGAATGGAATTCAGTCTTTGGAGTTTGAGGCATTGTTCCTCCAATAGAAAGCTTTGGAGTTTGGAGCATTGTTCCTCCAACAGAAAGCCTTCTATTGGTTGCACCACTGCATGACATTCTACGACCCTTTTTGGCACTTTGGTTCTTCATAGGGCTGGGCTTTGAGCCATAGATAGCTTCATGTTCTGCCATTAATTGTCCCTGAAGTTTCTTCTGGTCCTGAGTTGAGATAAATGTGAAGGTTTTAGAAGACTGACTCATCAATGATAAGCAAAGATTTTTATAGCTTCAACAAAAAGTCAATTGAGAGTTCAGTTCATACTCGTTGTCTTTTACGTTCTTCCTCCTTTTCTTGTCGTAAGATGTTATACTCTTCAAGCATAGCGAGAAGACGGATCTAGTAGAAAGTAAATCAAAAACTTGAGGGGAAAGCTCATGTGCCTGCAGCTTATACCAGAAAATTGAAATAGTTTAAAAAGACAAAAGTGGAGAGTACATACTCCATCATAAGTGAAATCGATCCCTCTCTCACTTTCCCATGCTTTTGTTTTTGATGCCAATGCTTCTACCATTGCTGTTCAATAACATTAATAAGTTCAGACATTAGTATCAGGCAATATTCGTTGTTCAACAATTGATAACTTTGTCTTTCTCAACACTGAAATTTCATTATTACCCAAACAACAGGATATATAACAAAGCTGTCAAGAGGTAACAATTATAACCTTATGTTTTCCCTCAACACTGAAATCACCAGATTTATGAGACAATAATAACTTCAGATAAAAAATAAGGCTCTCCAGACAAATGGGACAAACAATCAAGAAGTAACTTATACCTGGAAGCTTATTAACTAAAGTACGAGCTTTCTCAGCACGCTTTAGAGTAAGGTGGGCACCTCGTCCAGCATTGTATCGATTTTCATCCTGTGCAGGAGTTAAAGGAGATAATTAAGTAACTATGAGTATACTATAAGTACATAACAGTGCAAGTCAAAAGCAAACCAACCCTGTTGTATTCTTCAAGCCAACACTCCTCCTCACATGCGGCTATCCATTTCTCCACCTTGTCTAATATTTCTTTCCTGCTGAAAGCTTCTTCTTTAACTTGTGCTATTTGGAGTTCAATTTGCTCGAGGATAGAAGCAGCATCAACAGCTCCTTCAAGAGAGCGAAAAGGCAAGAGATCTCGACATTAATCACATAAAAAGGCCATAGGCTTAAACTAGAACTGTCTTCTTGGCTACAAGATAAATACCAGATTCAATAGCTTCAATAGCAACATCCATTGCATCATCTGAATCAGCAACCATGTGTGTTTTTCTGCAGATCTCTTCTAGTTCTGATCTTTTCTTTAAAACAAGCTCTTTCATTTTGCTTGCTTTCAACTCTTCCAAGCGGGACAATTCTCCCTCAACCTTGATAGTAAAATATTAAGTATCAGTTCCCATAGTTTACTCTCAATAGACAAAGGAATAGTGTAGTGGATGACGCCAAAACAATTCATATAATCTACAATTACTTACATAGTTAATGAATTCCACTGACAGGATATTTGGCTCTGTTATCTCATGTTCTGAGGTCGCTATCTTAGAAGTAACATTCTGAAAAGTCTGTTGCTCTTCAATGGGGGTGTCCATCAAATTCCATAGTTCCAACATGGAAGATGCAAGCTCTTGCAGCTGCAGCAATAAGAAAGTCAACAATGTTTATTAAGTGAACAAGGAAAAAAAGCATCAGTGACTTCAGAACAATTTAATCATTCACATACCCATTTCATCCTGAGTAACTTAACCTCTCGTAGTCTTCCTATTGCAGCAGCTAAATGTTGGATTGTATCATTACTTATATTCTTGGTTCCTTCAGATTCCCCTAGACTCGGATGAACCTCATTGACAGTATGTTTGAAATCCATACCAAGAACCAAGCACAGTGAGTTCAAAGTACTTAGGTGGTCCAAAACTTGTTTTAAGCGTTCACTCTGCCGCAAAAGGATAGCAAAAATCAGTCAAATTAGTTGTTATTTCATTTGCTTGGGGTGTGGGGGATTTGGAACAACTGAATAGGAAACTGACCTTCTCCTTTTGAAGTGCCTGCAGTTCAGCATGTAATTCTTCTAGCTTTCTTAAAGATAAATCACTTTCATCAACTACCACAGCAGTAGAAGTACAACCAGTGGGCTTAAAAATTTCATCCCTAATCTTCTGTAACTGCTTTGTAACTTCAATGAATTGATTCTTTCTATCAGATTTCCTATTGCGCATCTCTTCCAATTCTGGAAGAATGGTTCTAAGTTCTGCCTTCAGACCTCCAAGGCTCTGATCAGACTGAACACAAGATTCATAGTAAAATTGATTACTATCTTATGAAACTAAAATTAACATGTAAATCCAATTTGAAATCATACAATTACAGCTATTGTCTAGAATTATCATCTCGGAGATTTGCTAAAGAATAACATCATGTATGTCATTTCTTTCTACAAATCCCAGAAAAGATAACTTGAAAGGCTATTTGGTTACGTTTTCCTGACCTGTCTAATATGCACTGGTCGCTCCCCCATCGCAGAACAGATAGCTGCAAGCTCTGCTTCAGCATCAGCAATTGCCTGCCTTAATTGAGCTCTACTCTTGTTAGCTTGATCCACTTTTCTTCTATATACTTCTAAACATTCTCGTTCAAGCTCATACAGCATTTTGTCCCTTTCAGTATCAGATTCCCCAACTTCATCCCATATAGTCTTTAAAAAAAGGAGAGAAAAAGGAAACATGTTTGAACAGTACATTAGTATCAAGAACTGATGAATTTCGAACAAGTCAGTAGTAGCTAATTCATGAAAATTACCTGCAATTCATATAGCAATGTTCCACATGTAGTTTCCATTTGCTGAATTGGATCAACTTGAGCAGCTGTCATCTTAAAAGATGTTGGATCTGTTAACAAAAAACAATCTTTATAAGATCGGTGTAGCATAAAACAAACACCATGAGCGCAATCTATTGAACACAAACACTAATCTCATTAATTGAAGTGAAACTTAAACCCTTAAAACTCATTCCGACTACTTCTACTGACCAAATCCAGAAAACACATCCAATTCTCCGCTCGAGAATTTCAAAAATAATAAACCCTAAATCACATGGTAAAACCAAATCAGGGATTGGTAGAATAGAGATCGAATGGATTTACTTTCATCGGTTCGATCATTCAGGAAGAAAAAGAACAAAATCCATGATTTACGCATCGATTTACATACTTTTTCTACAAATTTACACATCATAGAAGCAGAAAATTTGTTGGAAAGTACCTGAATCAACAGTTATGTTGCAATTTGGAAATCGGATGCTGAGATGTTTTTGTTCTGGAAGCTGACTGATGGAAAGATGTTCAAAATTATTGATTCAAATGTAGCTAAGATAGAGAGAGAAATGGGAAGGAAAGTAGCCGTTAAAATATGAAAAATTCGACCGTTGAAGATGAGCGGATCTGTAGTATAATAAGAGTCATATATTCTGCAAAAGGTTCAGTAACGTTCGACCGTTTCGTCCCTTGATTTCTAATGTTTTCAATTTAGTCCATAATCTTGCGAAAAATGGAAATACAGTCCTCGAGTTTGAGTTATATACTGCAAGTAAAATTTTAGTCCAAACATGCTAATTTTATCTTCTTGTTTTTTTCTTTCTTTTAATAAAACATGATGCACTGTCTAAGTGGTTATCGGTGTCACATCTAGCATAAGTATTTTTTTGAATGATGTATAGTCATTGAGTTTAACTGATCTCAGCATTTCAATCGTAAAAACTCAAATAATGAACTATTCCAATATATATCTTAAACTTATCTATTCATACATGTCTGATATGAATGATAAAAATTTAGAAACATTAGGACTTAATTATTGTCATACATACATACACTTCTTCTCTTTTGTGAAATTTACTCATTATTTAATGCAAGGATATGTGAACAAACAAATAAGAAGACCTATGATGTGTTTGGAATCAAGGAGGGAAGGACAAGAAAAGAAATTAAATGGAGAATAAATTGGGAAAGAGTATTTTTCTCTTTCTTTATTTAATTTGGTTAGAATTCAAATGAATTAGAGGAGGGAAAGAAAATGAATTTATCCATCATGAAAATTTAAACCTCAGGAAAAAGGTAAATTTTGGTGTGGTCCATAGGAGAGAATGATTTTTCTACTTTAAAGAAACAGCAAAAACAAAAGTAAATTGTAAAAGAAACAGTAGAATTTTGTACATGGCCAAAAAAAGTAAAGAAACAGCAAATGACTTTCTGTTTAATTTCTTTCGATTGAATTGCGAAATTTAATATTTCAGATAATTTTATAAAAATGATAGCTAAAAAGTAACATGTCATCACATGTTAAATTTATTGATAATCCATCTCTACATCTGATATTAGACAACTCTTGTGACACATGAGAGCACATAATAAGTTTAGGCAACAAAAAGTAAAAATGAAATATTAGAGAAAGGAGCAAAAATGAAGTATTAAGGGGAATCAATTCTTATTTCTCTAAGTAAAAATAATTTATTATTCAATAAAATATTTTCCACCTTGTAAGAACATGAAAACTATAGCAAATAATATTAGATCAATGCACAAGAATATGTAGATTAAATATCTAATTCGATGAAGAGATCATGAATTCACGTACATCACAAATTTTTGGCGTACGGTAAATAGACAAAGTCAAAAAGTTGTTTAGTTCAAAAACTATTTATCGTTCTTTGAAAATGATATGTAGGTCTCAAACGAAAATTTTATATATTTATTAGTCAAGAAATAAGAAGGTTTTGTCAAACTAACTTGACATATAAAAAGTCCATGAAGCTGGTAGAGCACTGTTTGTCAGACAATTTTTTTCTTTTTGTCGAACAAAGTTTAGTTATTCTTATGATGCAGGTCCCAATTTTCTTTACTGTCAATGAATTCTTTAGATTACTCTCGCAAAACAAAAAATTGAAATGAATAGGGAATTTTGTTTATTGTAACATTTAAAGCTGCATCACACATCTGACTAAAGTTAAATATTAAGAACTTACTATTACTAAGGAATAGCACTTGTAACCTCGATTAATTTGAATTCTCGTCAGAAAGTGAAGCACGACTTATCAAAATTCATACAAGAATATCCCATTTTGACCGTAAAATGCTCCCTACAAAAAGTGACTTGTGTTTACAAGGCTCAAACCCGAAACCTTTATATGAGTAAGGGGAAATCAGATGGAAGGAGAGGTGGGATTTTATTGCAAAAGGAAACGTATGTATATAAGTAGTAATAATTATCCTGCACATACTTTGAGACCTGAGAAAATTAATTTCATGTACTTTTATCTTACTGTGGAATGTGAATATCTAAACATAGATTACAACACCAGCTACAATAAGAGATCTAAAGTAACTACAAGCTGAACTCCTTTCCAGAGATGTATATTCTTCCGGTAGCTGTGCTGTAGAAGCACGAAAAATGGTTTTAGCAACAATGATCTTTCTCATGAAGCATTGCTCTGTCTTCTCTCGAATTCTCTCCTTACAAGATCAAATACCAGCTCATTCCATGTATCAACAGGACCTGGCATGCACCAATGCAAACAGTCTTGTGGAGGGGGTTTACCATCAGGACCTCGTTTTGTGATTTTGTTTGGGTCGGGGCTTCTGTAAGGACCAGGATGTCCATCATGGCGATATGCAAAGACTCCTGTGATATCCATAAATAGTAAGGCGGACTTGTTGTTTTTCTTCTTAATTGCACGAGTGTAACCTGAGAATTGCTTTTCGTGCATTATGTTTGTGAAGCCATTTTCAGCCAGCTCACCATCCTCTGCAGGCTTCACCTTTCCAGTACATGATCCTCCCGTGTTCCATGCTCCGCCCTCGTAATGATCAGGTGAAAAGGAACGAACAATGGTGATACCACTGAAATTCGGATGTGTTGCCATGGCAGTCAGAATGGTTTCAACAGAGATTCCAAAAGCTTCAACATTATTGACCTTCATCTTTCTAGACTTGTCTGGCCACCACAATTGTCCTCCAACAATCTCATTATTCAGAACATAAACAGATTGCTTTGCAAACCAGTGGCCGGAGGAGAGCACAACTACATCAAACTGGGGGATGTATTGCATGAACCCATCATCAGGAACATCAAGGTGGAGCTTAACTACACCTGCTGGAGCGAAATCAAGAGGCCCAGATGTTTGGTTGACAAGCCATGAAGACCAAATGCGAACAATCATAGTAGATGTGGATCTGAAATAGTACCGCTGCATTCTTTTGTTCCCACGATTTTTCGGAACCTCATACTGCCAAAGAGGGATAACAAGACACAAAAATTAGATGATGAGGCACATGAACAACACTTGGAATATACATTGGAAGAGGGACAAAGCATGTATGAAGTTCTGTAATTCAATTTGATATTCCAAGGGCTTCAGGGATAGTAAATATTTAGAAGGGATTTATGGATAATAAACATTTAAAAGGTCTTCATAGATAATAAACATCTACAAGGGCTTCACGGCACAGATTCCAAATGTGAAATAACTAACAGCTGAGTTAAGATAAAGGAACTGCGGTCATCAGCTTCTTAAAGAAGAAAAGGAGAAACAAGATACAAGAAAAAAGCAGATATGAAACAATTCTGGAACACTTCACAGTTCACAGGGCACTATAACTCATTGCTGGTCAGTATTTAGTGGTTGAAACGCCAATTAAGCTACCACTTGACCAAGAGGATCATATAATTTAAATGAGCAACATCAATGATTCACCAAGAATAAAGTTAGGTCCAGAAATGAAGGGTAAATAGATAGCAGAAAGCATCTATTGAGCACAAATGAATGGTGAATAGATAGCAGAGAGCATCTATTGTTCATGGTTGACATATCCGACCTAGCGAGACCGATATTATTGAGGGGCAGGTCGCCCTATCTGCTCCATGTCCACCTTGTCAATCTCTTCATCCAGCTTCCCACTAGGACCTCCTTTGACCATCCCATTCATTATTTGCCACCAACAACTAAGCCTCTCTTTAACTTCAACGTTTATTTTTTCTCCAGGCTCTATTAGGGCAGAAAGCCGGAAACTATAACTGATAGCCGTATTATTGGATTTGCTACCCTTCTATACCTATTTGTGCTTATATTCACATAAATGTTTGGCAAAAGGTAAAAATGGAAAGTCTATTTAGTCCTTGTTGCAAACATCGTACTAAATGTCATGAACCAAAAGTAGGCACCACTTTTTAATACCAGTTACACAATCCCAAGGTGAAGGTCAATACTTAATTGTATCCAACCTACACTCATCTATGAACCATATAAAACTTTGCAGGTTCTAAACAATTAAGTAGAAGAACCCAAATTGAAAAGGAGAATGAAATTACAATAACTCATGCCAGCTTATAATGCTGAACTGATCAAGTTTCTACCAATATAGATGTTCATGGAATAAAAGCAAGCTCACATGCTTTTGTTGATACATACTAAATGACAGAGTTGAAGAACCGAGGTTATGACTCTCCTAATAGATAAAACAAAACTCGGTACATTATAGTTGTACTGCTCAAGTGTTCATCCTATAGGAAACACTATTGGAGTAAAAAATAGGGAAATATGACGACAACCTAACTTTATTACAGGAGCTGCGAACTTTTAACATATATGAAGCTACACTTAAGTATAAACCAAATAAATCTTTACAGGTTCTAAAAGATAGGTAGAGGAACCCAAATTGAAAAAAGAGAAATAATTTACGATTATTCAATGTCCAGGTTACGCCCACTGAACTGATCAGGTATATACCCAAATTGACTCTCTTAATAGTATAATACAAAAACTCAGTACATTATAGTTGTACTGCTCATCCTATAGGGGGAAACTTTTTGGAGTAAAAATAGGGAAATGAGACTAGAACCTGACCTTGTTCCAGGAGCTGAGAACTTTGACACATATATTATATAACAATATCGATCCTGTTCTACATTTTTCAACTAATGTAATTTTCATTTTCAAAGTGTGTGCCTTTGTGTCCCTATTCAGGTGTCATTCACATTTCAAGATACTGAAAATTAAAAGACAAGACAAAGTCAAAGGAAATGCTGCAGCAAGTAGCAAAGAGATCAGGATTCAAGGTTGCTAAATAGCTAATCCAAGTCACACTCCAGAATTGCCAAACTACTGTACATCTTTTTTTTTATGACAAGGGAGACCCGCTGCCGCTACTCTTTGGGTGCGCACAGGGTAAAACCTCTGCTCCTATGCAATAGCTCACAAACCACACAAGAGAGGTAACCCACACTAGGCAAGTCCAGTGCGACGAGTTCGACCCAGAAGGCAAACCCCTTGCTTTCGCTGCCAAACTACTGTACATTTTGAGGAGCGTAAAGGTACCTGCCAAAGGATACACAGCATTGACTCCATCTGGTTGCGAGCAACTGAGTCACCAATGAAAGCTAAAGTCTTTCCTCTCATTAGTTCCAAAAACTTCTTTGGATCAAATCGTGGCAGTTCACACTGAGCTGGTTTCCATCGCCAGTTCTCATAATCCTTATCAGGCCTTCCATTTCCTTGACAGTTCTGCATCTGTGTCAGGACAGGGCAGGAGTCATTTCTGTACAATGGTCCGGACTGATCAGAAATCCATTTTCCATGATATAGATCACATTCTGCAACATTATCAAGGATGTTGAGAGTTTCAGAATAGCATCACAAAGAATTTGGTTTAGCAACTAAGTTAACTTACAGCAAGCAAAGAAGTTGAGGCTAAATACAACTATGAAACAATTTCATTAACTAGAGTAAGCAAATCTCGAGTCTTTCAACAACTCATATTGTCTCAAAAAACTATAGGAGGGCCATATTTTATCGGCATATAAGTGGAGCATCTCTAACGAAGTATGAATACAAGTGGCTTGCACAAAACTTGCCATCTGTACTATGTATGGTGAAATTCAGCTAATAGACTTGCTTAACAGGTAGTTAGAATGAGATTTCAGCAAGATGGAAACTGAAGACAAGCATTTTGATGTAGTGTGCAGCAAATTATCCATCTCACTTAAGATGCTGCAAATTACATCCCGGGAGATATGATCACCATTAAACATCAACATCCATTAACATAGTTTGCCTTCAAGCTATCCTGCATTTGTTTGTTTGCATACATAAGCACAATTTTTTATTTTCAATCGTCGGTATCGATTTCATGAACGATTAATATGAATAACAAGGAGAACTAAAAAGCAATTCAAAATCAAAGGAAATAACTACTTGCTTTGATAAACAAGAAAAAAGAAAAGAGCTCATCATCTAGTAAAACAACGAAGATGTGCTACTGCGCAGAGTCTAGCAAGATACAAATAAAACAAAACAAGGGATGAAAGTTGAACCTGGATCTAGCTTAGCCTGATTTACGCTATTGGGTCCAGTAGATGAAGATTTTATGTCCTCTGAATGGGTATCAGAAGATGGAAGAGTCCCTTCATTCTTGCTTTCCTTATGCGAACTAACATTGTTACTCCTCTCGTCTTCTTGCTTTGATTCAGGATGTGGTTGAACCACAGAATGATTGGATTCTGACAAAACAGGGGTAGAATTTTCAACTAGTTCCCCCTTTGAATCTGGCTCTTTCTTTTTGTCTTGAGACTTGGAAGTCTGGTCCTTTTCATCCTCAAGTCCTTTTTCATTGTTTTCCTCCGCCGTCAAATTAAAGTTAGGTGTACCATTAATACCAACATCATTACGTCGAGGATCAGCAAATGTTACCCTATCCCCTAATAAATTAGGCCTTGTCAACTGGTGAACCCCATAAAAATACTCATGGACTGCAGCCCCAATAGGCTGAGAAACCAGAAATGAGGAAGCAAGAATTAAAAACACAGCAAGACCTCCTACTGTAGTTACAATAGACAATAGTGACTTTGGATAGGACAGCGCGGAAGGATCTTTAGATGAAAAAGAAGACATAGCTTCTCAAATGTCTATCAATTTCTAGAACAACATGGGGTTTTCTAGAACAACTGATGTCACTAGGATATGGCTTCAGAACCACAATCCCCAAACCAAAAGAAACTACAAAATAATTGAATCTTTATCCAATTTTGAGAATGTTGAAGCTCTCAATGCCAGAATAACCACCAATTTCCAGAAAATTGGACCTTCAGATAAACAAATCACTTCCTGAACACCAACTCCACAAATAAGCTGCAGAAAACTGAAAATGCAAAGCATAAGCAGAACAGATTAAAAAAAAATCAACAAATTGAAGAACCCTATCTAACTTATATATGGATAAGCAAGATCAAACTAGAAAAACAAAAATCAAACACTCCCTAATATTATCCGATTTATCAGAAATGAACCCATTCAGAACCAAAGAACTAACCTTCAGGAAAACCAAAATCAACCCATTTCATAAAATTCAAAGCTGATGAAAGCAAACCCACAAATGAATCTTCAAAATACACCGGAAACTCACAAACAAATCGCCGGCGAGCTCTGCTTACTGTCAAGTTTCTTTTTTTTTTTTTTTTTGGAGTAAAATGAAAGCAACGTCAGAAGAATAATATCGGATCTGGCGATGCAAAAATTAGTACCAGTAGTATAATAATTGATTATGGGGTTTATAAAAAAATCAAAACTTTACAAGATCTGGATGAATAAAATTGATAAATGCGGCTCTCATACACATGAACCAGATATTAATTTAACATTTGTTGTTAATTAAGGAAACCTAATTAACAATCGTCAATCTTAGGAAGCCAAGTGTGGATACAGGTTGGATACTGTTGAGCATGTGATTATGTCTGTGTCACGTGTCACCGTCAGAATTAACTTAAATACGCAACATTATAAATTGTAATTTTTTTTGTATAATTAAGTTTACGCGTATTAATCAATAAATGATTATTTTAGTATTAAAATAAATTCTTGTGTTTTATACTTTTTTTTTCTTTCTAAATGTTGGTGTCACGAAGAAAGGAATATTATTCTTGTTCGTTGAATTTGTTTTTTTCGTACAAAAGGAAATGCATGTATGTAATGAATTTGGTGCCTATAAATGAATGTCTTTTAGAAGAATGAAAAAAATATATATTCTCTCATTTATGTTTTAAAAACATCTTGAAAATAATACTACCTCATTTGACTTTAATAATACCTCATGTGCCTTTTTGAACTAATAAAGAAAAGACTTGTTTGGGTAAACAAGTGAATAGTTATATAAAATGGATCAATTTTCTTATTCGTTATATTTTTGTTTAATAATATACTCATTGTTATGTTTTTTTGCTCAAAATTGCTTTTCAACTAGACAAATAACTCAAAATCTAAAAAAGGAATCAATTTATCCTTAAACTATTCAAAAGAGTGTTGTTTCCAACTATACCTATATACTTGTTAATTCGAGACATATCTCTCCACCAGCAAAAATAGATACATATCCTCAAACATTCACTAGGTAACTACTTTCTCCCTTTCTTATTAACTGTCGCTTTTGTAATACTCCGTAACTTAAAATACATTTGCGACTCATAAACACCAATGCATAGATGTGATATCGGGGGAAGTATATCATTGAAAGTGGTTAAGCATACTATGTAATCCTTATATTTAGTCATTTGAAGGGTTAAACAAAAGTTTTAGGCCAAAGATATCATTAAAGAAAGAGAAAATACATCATTACCCCCTTAAACTATAACATTTTAAAAAAAAAACACTAAAACTTTGCAAAGGTCCTAGTACCCCTTTATTCTTGTTCAAAATGGATTTATTACCCCCTATAATCCTACGTGGTCCAAAGAGTGTATTTCACTCGCCACTAGCGAGTGACCTAAGAAAAAAAAATTATTTTGTTTATTTCAACATTAATTTAATTAAAAATATTATTTTCTTTTTATTCTATTTATTTTATTGTATTTTTTTCTTGTCCTTTTATCTTCTTTACCTAGAAGATTGAGGTTTCAAACTTCTGTTTCATTGAGGGAGATTGGAATTAATGAGATGATTATTGAAACGAGAAAGATATGAAGCGGAGTGAGGTGGTTGAGGAAGATCGAAAATGGAGTCGGCAAGATTAACGACAATGGCGACATCTGAGGGAGAATCATGAAAATCGCCGAAGGTCATGTTTAGACTATGTAGAAAATACCCCATATGAGTCAGAGCATTTCAGTCTTTGCAGATAATCAAAGGCATTTTGGTTAGCTATTGATTTGATAATTTTTTTTATTTTCCAATTTTAATTTTGATAATGCGGTAGAAAATGGTTGAGATGGTACTAAAGCAATGGTGGCAGTACGATTGTCGGCGGCGACGAAGAGGAGCAAAAAAGTCTGGGTTGCAACAGTACTCTAACGTACCTGAACAATTGAAGAAGAAGAAAAGAGAATTTTTTTGTTTAAAAAATAGATTAGAAATAACATATGTGAAAATAAAAATAAAAAATACAAAGTAATGACACGTGGTAGGTGATAACTAGTGTGTGCATGCACTCTCTTTCTTATATGTGAGATTGACCCAAAAATGAGTTATTTTTACCACTTTTAAATTATTCAAGGGGTATTAGGACCTTTGCAAAGTGTCAGTGTCTTTTTTTAAAAAAAAAGTGTTATAGTTGAATGGGGTAGTGTTGTATTTTCTCTTGAAGAAAAGATTCAAGCTTAAAGGTTCATTGTGGAGGAATACTACAAATGATCTCATTTCTCAGTTGACTTTGAACTAGCATATCTCCTAATATATAAAGAGTTAGAGAACCTACAACCTATCAAATTAAAGGTATGTGAGTCTAGTTTTCAGCAAAATAAACCGCTCGTTAGAACAATATCGGAGTAAAAAGTTATGTTTATTCTACGACAGACGCGTGCACTGCCCAATCACTGCGGGACATGTGGCACTTTAGAGAAAGCCGGCCAAACTTGTTGTTTTTATATTAGAAGTTTGGGATATACTTTCTCATATACTCAAAAACGTGTAAGGACTAGTTTCAAGTTATTTCTTCAAGCTTTTCCCATCTTCAATCCTCCAAAGCTTAAGGTAAGTTGGTTTCTTCAAGAATTAAGTGTCTTCCTCTCCATAGACCTATAGATATACTTAGCCAAATGTTTTCTTGAAGGAAAAAGTATTGTTCTTGGAGAATAGAAAAAGGCAGGGGCTGCTTTTCTTGGATATATAGGTATAACTCCTCTTCTATCTCCATAAATAGTATTTCAAGGATGCTTTAAGTATAATTTGCAGGTAGGACTCACGGGACGGTGATAGGAAGTCGTGAGTCCATGTTTTCCCCATGGTAGTTGGTGTTTTGGTGAAGAGGGAGTTTGTAGAAGGCTGTGTTGGTTGTTGTTTTGACAAAATGAGGGGTCAATGGTATTGTATTGGGGCAGTAAGCTGGTTACGATAAAACAGAAGGCTAGGTATAGATAATATGACTCTTATAGTTCTTGAAAGTTTATCGCTCACCAAGTGTTTGTTGAAATGCCTAAATCGCTAAGAATATGTTGTAGCTAGTTATATGAGCTCCTATTATTTTAATTTATGGCATTAGTTCTCTATCAACTTAAACTATGAGCTTATAAAGGAATTTGACATTGTTAACAAAGAACTCGTGGGATGGTGTTCGGAGGCCATGAGTCTTACTTTTTATGTTAAGTGTGGATGATTAAGGACGCTGGTTCATTATGGTTAAAGGATTGAGGAGTAATACTAAACATGCAAATAAGTCATAAGCCTACTTGAAAAGTAGAGAAAGAGAAGGGTGTGGTGATACACCATTCAGCTATGGTAATTGTTGAGATTGTCTCTCGTGAACTATTATTATGCTTTTGGCCTTGTTGTGATTCTTGATTAGTTTCTTATACTATCCTTTTATGGTTTTATGTTATAGATAAAGTTTTCAGCAAAGGAGTTTGACGACGTAAGATAGTAAGTCCCGAAGTAAGGTATGTAAAGCTAAAACCTCTTTTGCCCTTAAGGCACGACCTAAACTCGCATGTTCTTCTGATAAATGTCACAAGAAATTCTATGATACTTGAAAGAAAGTTATCCTATTTTATAAATCCTCTCATGTTGAGTCCTAAACCTATAGAGTTACAGTACTCTTCAAGGAAGCAATATGTTTCACACAACTATATTTGTCTACAGTTGAAACTCTTAGAAGTTAGCGGTGTACAGGTTGCATAAATTTAAATAAAGCAGTTGGCCACAGACTGTTCGTAAGTGTATAGTTCACAAGATATATAATTCTCAAGCTAAAGAAAGTAATCACAAATTGTATCACGAGCTATGTGATTAATGAATTAATTATTATAAATATTTGTATGCAGTTGAGATTATAGACTACTCTGCAGTGTGGGGTGGGTATTTTTAGGGCTACTACGTGCGACACTACTCTGTGCACAGAATTCAGATATAGTCAGCTGAAATTTCCCATCGTGGATTCACCTAACTGATACAAGCATGCGGGCAGACTATATAGGAGCCCTGGGGGGAGTACCTTGATAGACCTTGTTGTCCAGACTATAAGATTTCACACGTGGTTGTGACAATGGGCTACAGATGCCATACAGGGTTCACTAATCTCCGTCAGTAGGCCATCATGTGATTCCCTGATAGTTAGTTTTACAAAGAGCAAAGAAGCGATATAATGAAGTAAAGATATCACTTAGGCAAATTATAGGGATTCTACATATAAATGACTAAGCCAAGAAATATTAGATGAGGACCCTTGAGGTTGGTCACAATTCCAGTTACGGATTATGTCTCCTGCATACATATGCTCAGATTTGCCTATCTTGATATTTGATGGATTTTAGCATTCTTACATGTCTACTTGTTATTCAGTCTGCTTTACATACCAGTACATATTTTATATGTACTGACGTCCCTAATATTGTGGCGCTTCATTTGTATCACTACAGGCTCAGGTACTCAGGACAACAAGCATTTTCAGTAGACTAAAGACTTTCAGTTTAGCAGTTGATAGGCTCCACCTCTATTTGGAGCTATCAGATATTTAGAGCCTATATTTTGCTACGTATGTACATATATCAGAATGGGTATGTCGGGATCCAGTCCCGACTAGTTATCATATTCTCAGATGTATACTCTTTAGAGGCTTCTTAGACTTAGTTTTGTTTCCGTTGTAAAGTAACCCAACAGGCCCTTTTGTTATCTATGTTTTAGCATGTGTCTTCATATAGGTTCTGCTGGTTATGAATCTACAGCTTTGGCATGAGATTAGTAAAGATAATTAGCAGGTGCTTGTGTATATCCTTGATGTCTTCCCCTTTCTAGTTAGGGGTGTGACAGCTTTAATTTTAAAAAATTATCTCAAAATATCGTCACATTAGAAATTTATGACTAGCAGCCCATTTGGACCGACTTTAAAAAAGTAATTTTTAAGTCAAAAATAAAATGTAAGGGAGACATACTTTTGATTTTTAATTTTTTTAAAATTATTTAAATTTATTTTAGGTTATTTTTAACTTTGTCAAACACTTTCAGAAACTAAACCACTTTTAAGCCAATCTAAATAGACTATAAAATTGATTGTTATTTTAAAATATATCCATAATATTAAAGAGAAAATATTAATTGTTATTACTAAATAAGAATATTTTTACAAGTTATAACTTGTTGTGAATGTGGATATCTCAACATAATATGTGGATAGTACGTGCATGGCAAGGTTGAAAGTGTGGTATTTGTGCACTACTTGTGCAAAGTGATGAATGGCTTGTGTCAGCCATTTACTACCACATACACTTTGCCTATAAAAGGCTTGTTACTCATTTGAATGTAGAATGGAAATGAAGAAATAAATACAATACTTTCTCCCTCTATTATCTTTCTTTAAGTTTTGTTACTTTTAGTTCTTTTATAACACGTTATCAGTACGAGACTCCGCCAACTCGAGCTATTCTAAATAGGTAAAAAGGGCAAGGATTTTATTTATCTAAAAATGCCTATTTTTTCTAAACTTGAATTTGTTGCCTTGGATATATCGGGCAAAGGATACTCGTCATGGATACTAGATGCTGAAATCCATCTGAATGCGATGAGTCTGGTAGACACCATCAAATATAATAACCAGGTGGGAGAAGGAAAACGCTATCGGAGATCAATATTTTATTTTCATCGAAAACAAAGAAGGCTGAGGATCGCCTACGGTGCGTCTTATCTGAAGTCATCCATCTAAGATCGAGCTAAAGCTTTGATATTTCTCCGCCACCATCTTGACAAAGGGTTGAAAATGCAATACCTCACTATTAAAGACCCCCTTATACTATGGAATAATTTGAAAGATAGATATGACCACTTGAAGTTGCTCATTCTTCCACATGTGTGTCATGATTGGTTTAATTTGAGGTTACTAGACTTAAAAAGTATAACTAAATATAATTCTTCCATGTATAGAATTATGTCACAGTTAAATTTATGCAAAGAAGATGTCACTGATCATGCTAAGCTTGAAAAAACATACTCCACATTTCCTGCCTCGAGTATGCTCCTGCAGCAACAATATCAAAAAATGGGTTTTAAAAAATATTCTGAATTACTTTCACATCTTCTTATTGTTGAACAACATAATGACATGTTAATGAATAATCATGAAAGTCGGCCCGTTGGTTCTATGTCACTTCTTGAAGTGAATCAAGTAATTTATCACCAGCAATAAAGAGGTCGTGGCTCTGATCGTGATTGTGGCCGTGGTCATAAAATAAATTATAATCATGATGGTCATCTTGCACCAAAAAAAATGACCAGCAATATAAAAGGAAGGGTGAAAAACAAAAAATGATACAAAAGAAAAATTCAGAAAGTGTGTGTCATAGATGTGGAGGAATGGGGCCCTGGTCATGTACATGCCGATCATCTAAGCATCTCGTTCAACTCTATTAGGCATCCTTGAAAAAAGGTGATAATAATCCAGAAGCAAAC
The DNA here is from genome assembly GCA_035578085.1 of Solanum pinnatisectum. NCBI lineage: Eukaryota > Viridiplantae > Streptophyta > Magnoliopsida > Solanales > Solanaceae > Solanum > Solanum pinnatisectum. Next base: position 36,431,036 of record CM069078.1, read on the forward strand.
TTTATCTCTGAAGATAATGTTGAGCCCATACATAAGATGGATAATAATTCAGAAACAAATTTCATCTCTGAAGATAATGTTAAGCCTATGCATCTGGATGCAACTGATTTTTTTGTATTTTCTGAAGGAAAATCGATCAATGACAAGCCCGTGATAATCTAGATAACTTCCCTTTCTGTTTGTTTAGTTGGTATGTTTATGTTTTTCTAATCCTTGTAAATATAATAACCTTGTTTAATAGTAATATTTTACTTTGCTTATATCTGTTTTGAAGAAAATATGAATATGCCCCAAATTTCATTTAAATCAATAATCAATCATGCGGATATTTGTGTAGTTGACAGTGGAACAACACATATCATATTTAAAGATGAGAAATGCTTTTCTCGCTTAGAAGAAAAGCAAATGTTACTACAATTTTTGGTAATTCAAAATTGATTGAAGGCTCCGGAAGAGCTACTATATTTCTGCCTAAGGGGACAAAACTTGTTATAGAAGATGCATTTTTCTCTTCTAAATCTCCAAGAAACTTGTTAAGTTTCAAAGATATCCGCCGAAATAGATATCATATTGAGACACTAAATAAAATGAATATTGAATACCTTGGTATAAACAAGAATGTCTCAGGCCAGAAATGTGTTTTGGAGAAATTACCAACCTTATCTTATGGCCTATATTTTGCAGAAATTAGTACAATCGAAACACATTCAATCGTAAACCAAAAGTTTACTGATTTAAATACGTTTGTGTTATCGCATGACCAAATAGGTCATCCTGGATCAATAATGATGAGACGAATCATTGAAAATTCAAATGGACATCCATTAAAGAACCTGAAGATTCTTACCAGTGATGAGTTTTCATGTGCTGTCTGTTGTCAAGGCAAATTGATTACTAGGCCATCACCAATGAAGGTTAATATTGAATTCCTTCAATTTTTAGAACATATACATGGGATGTCTGTGGATTTATGGTCCTAATTGATGCATCTTCAATTTGGTCTCATGTGTGCCTCTTATCATCTCGCAACCTGGCGTTTACAAAATTATTGGCACAAATAATAGGGTTAAGGGCACTATTTCCAGATTATCTCATTAAGGCAATTCGCCTTGATAATGCTGGAGAATTCACATCCTAAGCTTTTGATGATAATTACTTATCAATAGGGATAAAAGTTGTAGCTCATGTTCATACTTAAAATGGCCTTGCTGAGTCATTTATTAAGCGCTTACAATTAATAACAAGATCTCTACTTATGAAAACTAAGTTGCCCACTACTGTTTGGGGTCATGCTATCTTACATGCAGCACCACTTGTTCGTCTCAGACCGACTCATTATAATAAATACTCTCCGTCGCAATTGGTATTTGGTCATGAACCAAATATTGTTCATCTATAAATTTTTGGATGTGCTGTATATGTGCCAGTAGCACCATCTCAGCACACTAAGATAGGCCCCCAAAGAAGGTTATGCATATATGTTGGGTTTGATTCACCCTCCATAATTCGCTACCTTGAGCTATTAACGGGAGATTTATTCACTGCAAGATTTACAGATTGTCAATTTGATGAAACAATTTTTCCGTAATTAGGGGGAGAGAAAAAAGAACTTAAAAGTAAAATTACAGGAAAGTTTCATCATTATCTCATTTTGATCCACATTCCCCTGTGTGAACAAGAAGTCCTGAAAATCATCCATTTGTAAAACATAGCAAATCAAATGCCAGATGCATTTACTGATTTGAAAAGGATAACAAAGTCACATATTTCTGCAGTGAATGTGCCTATCCGGATTGACGTCCCAAGAGGACCACCTAGAAGTGTCATGGCTTCTGAATCACAAACACGCCTGAAGTGTGGTAGACCATTGGGTTGAAAAGACAAAAATCCTAGAAAAAGAAACACGGAAAATAATAAAGATGACACTATAAAAGAGTCTTATGAAGATGTTCATGCTCTAATTAATCCTAATATTGATCTTGAAGAAATCAGTGAACCCGAGACTCAAGTGAATGAAGAACTTTCAATAAGTTTTACGGGTGATGGGATAAGTTTGGATCGATCTAAAATTATAGTGGATAATGTTTTCGCATATAATGTTGCACTTAACATTATGCAAGACAATGAAGATCTTGAACCTCTATCTGTCGAAGAATGTCGACGAAGATGTGATTGGTCAAAATGGCAAGAGGTAATTCAATATGAATTAGACTCACTTGCTAAACGTGAGGTTTTTGGAACGGTAATCCAAACCCCAAATGGTGTAAAATCGATTGGCTATAAATGGGTTTTTGTGCGAAAGTGAAATGAGAGAAATGAAATTGTAAGATACAAGGCACGCCTTGTTGCGCAAGGATTCTCTGAACAACCCAGTGTAGACTATGAAGAAACATATTCACCGGTTATAGATGCAATAGCTTTTTGATATTTCATCGGTTTAGCTGTTCATGAAAATCTTGAAATACATCTGATGGATGTGGTTACAACTTATCTTTGTTCACTTGATAATGAAATTTTCAGAAGGACTTTAAATTCCTGTAGCATATAGTTCAAAATCTCAGGAAATGTGTTCAATTAGATTACAAAAGTCATTATACGGCTTAAAACAATCAGGACGCATGTGGTATAATCGCCTCAATGAGTACTTGATAAAACAAGATTATATAAATGATGTCTTTTGTCCTTGTATTTTTATTAAGAAAACAACATCAGGGTTTGTTATTCTTGCTGTTTATATTGATGACATTAATCTCATTGGAACTCCAGAAGAGGTCCTAAAGGCAATTGAATATTTAAAGAAAGAATTTGAGATGAAAGACCTTGAAAATACAAAACTTTGTCTTGGTCTACAAATTGAACATTTAGCAGACATGGTCTTCATCCATCAATCTACCTATACTGAGAAAATCTTGAAACAATTTTAATGGACAAAGAACATCCATTAAGTACTCCAATGGTTGTTCGATCATTTGAAGTGAGTAAAGATCCATTTCGACCTCAAGAAGAGAATGAGGAACCTCTTGGTCCTAAAGTACCTTATCTTAGTGTAATTGGTGCACTTATGTATCTTGCTAATGCTACGAGGCCTGACATAACATTTTCTATTAATTTGTTAGTAAGATACAATTTTTCCCCTACACTGAGACATTTCTGTTTTATACTAACAAAGATAGTGCAAATTTTATTGGTCATGCAGATGAATGTTATTTATCTGACCCACATAAAGCTCGACCTCAAACAGGCTATTTGTTCACATACGGAGGTATGCTATATCATGACGATCTACGAAGTAGTCCATTGTCGATACTTCTTCAAATCATGCTGAGATAATAGTTATTCATGAAGCAAGTAGAGAATGTGTATAGTTGAGATCAGTGACACATTTCATCAAAGAAATATGTGGTTTGAAGTGTGATGTGAAGGTACCCACAGTGCACTTTGAAGACAATGATGTATGCATAGCTCAATTAAGAGGATACTTCATAAAAGGTTATAGAACGAAACACATTTCACCAAAAATTATTCTTCACACATGATCTCCAGAAGAATGGTGATATTGATGTACACCAAATCCGTTCAAGTGATAATCAAGCAAATTTATTCACCAAATCTTTACCAGCCTCAACTCTTGAGAAAATGGTACACAAAATTGAAATGCGAAGACTTAACAATATAAATCGTGGTCTTCATCAGGGGGAGTAGAATACGTGTTGTACTCTTTTTCCCTTAGTCTAGGTTTTGTCCCATTGGGTTTTCCCTGTAAGGTTTTTAATGAGGCAGCAAGCAAATGCGTATTTAAAGATATATGTACTCATTTTCCTTCCCTAAAGTTTCTTTAGTTAGGCATAGATATCCAAGGGAGAGTGTTGTGAATGTGGATGTCTCAACATAATATGTGGATAGTGTGTGCATAACAAGGTTGAAAGTGTGGTATTTGTGCACTACTTGTGCAAAGTGATGGATGGCTTGTGTCAGTCATTTACTGCCACATGCACTTTGCCTATAAAAGGCTTGTTACTTCATGTAGAATGGAAATAAAAGAATAAATACAATACTTTCTCCCTCTATTATCTTTCTTTAAGTTTTGTTATTTTTGGTTCTTTTATAACATAACTTGCATTATTAGTTTATTAATGAATATGAAAAGAACTAAGTGACAATTAAAATAGAACTGAGAGAATAGCTACCTATAATGGCAACAATATTATAATGTTAACTTCCACCGTTATCATGATTAAAAAGAATATCATAATGTTAGAAATTAGTAAAGTCAATTTGACCACATAGCAGTGTAGAATCTAGGATGTAGACCATATTGTCTATTATAATATTTAATTTAAAATACATAGCTTTGTGGGATAATATTTAAAATACATTTATTAGAAGTTTCATTTTATAATTTAAAATGAAAATTTACAATTCGAGTTAGTGATATTGAAAAAGAAAATATCCAAGCTCGTTTGAGCATAAAATATTGTCTCACTATTTTAAATATATGCTTTTTGGTAAGTTACATACATACATACATATATATATATATATATATATATATTGAATATTAGTAAGCAACTGAACTATTAGGACCCGTTTAGTTAATGTATAAGGCTCGACTTTATATATAAATAATTGGTTAATTTTATATATTGTTTGATTTGTAAATAGAATAACAATTATTTATATATTATTAATTTTATAAAAGATTAGGTTGATAGGTTTCAAATGTTAGAAAAAGTTATTCATGTACTACCTCCGTTCCATATTAGATGATCATTTTACTAAAAATATTTATCGCATATTACTTGATTACTTGCTAAATCGGGATATAATTGATGCGATTAACTTTGTCTCATTTTACCCTAGAATCAATATGACCTTTGGAAGTTTAAACATATTTTAAAGATCCAAAGTTTCTTTTTATTTCAAAAGTTTAATTAATATGAACAAAGGGCAAAATAATAAAGTCAATCAATCTATTAATAATTTCTTAATTACCATGTAAAATAGAAAGTGCACATCTAATACGAGATTGAGGGAGTATTAATTTGATTTTTATACGGTATTTTAGTAATTCTACATAATTAATACTTACATAACTTATGAGAAAATCTATAAACAATTTTATGCGATCGAAGTAGAAGATCGAATAAGTTATGTGAGTATTGATTATATATAGATTAAAATAATAAAATGACACATTTACCCCAATTAATTTACTTTAAAAAACTTTCTTTATTTATGTGTACTTTTTTTAAAAAAAATAATACTATTTGTTTACTTTTACGACTAATCGAGTCACTAAGTACTTTAAATTATATTATATGTATGTGGGTATTAGCTATATATTTTTGTGTTAGAATTGTTTAATTGGATAAAACTAAATTTTTGTTTTTTGTCGTATACTTTTACTTTACATATTTTGTTAAGATATGGTTAAAATTATTTTTTATGCATATGTAGTAGATGTTATAAATACCTTTCAACATCTTCATATATTTACTTCTTCATAGTTTTTTTCTTAAATTTTGACTCCACCATTGCCGATAAGGTCTGCTATACAATAGCATTCTTTGCTCTTGGACGGACAAAAACTAGTAACTCGAATAGTTTGTGCAGAAAGTGTTAAAGCATCAGTTGAAATATTATGACCGGTATTATCCATAAGAATAGAATATGAAATATCGTTAGGGTTGTTGGAAATCTAATGAAATATACTTAATCAATGAACTTGGAATTCCTTTTTTTTTGTGAAATATTTAAAATATCCGACACTTACAAAACTTATTTTAATATTACCCACGCGGAAAAAGATTTTACCCATTAAAGCAATAAAATTGTATGAAAGTTTTGTCAAAATTATATTATAATTGTATAAGGGGTTATATGAAAGTTATATTTTAAGTTTTATATATTGTTATAGTTATACATATAATATTGTTATAGTTATATTTATAAGTTTTTAGAAAACAATATGAACTTTATAAGTGAAATGATAAGTTCAGAGAATTATATACATACTTCATACGATTTTATACAAATTACACACGCAAAAATTGTGAGCAAAACTGTAAATCTTCAATGAGATATACATATTTTATACTTAATTTTGAGCAAAGTTTTTAAACATCCTGAAAATTTTCATATATATTTGAAGAAAACATATTTTCTGTTTGGTAAACTAAAATATCCTATTATGTTTCCTAAATGAGTCTAATTTTGTGTATATATACACAAAAAGAATAGGGGAAATTACACGGATAAGCAAACATATATTAGTTAATTAGTTAATATAACTATAGTTTGAATTAATTATCATTCGCACCTTTTTTTTAGCTATAATACGTCTGCTATACATATACAAATACAAATTATACAATACATATACAATTATACGACAGATACACAAATACAATTCGCCTTTCACCTCTCTCCACTCTCTTCCCTCTCTCGCTCACCTTTCTCAATCTCGCTTGCCAGATATACAAATACATATGTATAACATTTACATATATATAATTATCTGACGTATAAAAAATAAATAAATAAATAAAGGCAATGATAAGTCCTTTATGGTATTTCGAACAAAAAACCTTAGTAACTATACTAAAAGTAATTGAATATTTAAATAAAGATTTAAAAGAAAAAATCATACAAAAAATAGCTTATGAAGAATTTGAAGAAGAATTTCAAACCGAATTCATAATACACGATTATGAAGAAATAACAGGTATAATGAACACATCTGATTATTATTTATCAGAATAAAAATCTTATCTGAATGAACTTAAAAGAAGCTATTGATATATTAAATCACTTATTAGAAAGTCATAAACAAATAGCCCTAAGGTTAAAATTAATAGAAATAAAAAATAAAAACTATTAAAAAAAATCTTCCTGTAAGAATTAAAATATAATAGAAAAAAGCAGAGAAATTGACAAAAAGGTAAGTCAAAAATATATAAATAAACTCTTATCAGAAAAATTTGCTAGTAAAAGTTCATATAAAAAAGGTAGCTTAGATAAAAAACTAATCGAAGAATTTTTTAAAAAAACAAAAAAGTCAAGAATTAGAACAATCTTCTAAAAAGAAGCTAGAAGAAAAAGAAGAAGAAAATAGTAAGGATGAAAATCTTGAACAGAAAAATGAATGAACTAGATGAATTAGTTTATGCATTAGAAGACCTTGATCTTTCAAATCAAAAATTAAAAGTGCTTATGAACAAAGGTGATACAGGTGGACCCCAATGAAACTTTGTTAAAGGGGAAGAAGAACAAAAACCAGAATATAATTCTAAACAAAACTTTGCTTCTAAAGCAAAAAGAAATAAGGATTTTATGAGTCAATATCATAATAATAATAAATCCAAGTATATGCTTAACAGACTCCCAACAGGAGATGTAGGAACGACCCAATTTCTAAATCTAGATTGTAAAAGAGAACCAGATTTGGATCTAAATTTATGGGCACAAAACATATTTCTTTTCTTCCTGTTAGGAAAAGGAATAAATTATACAGATGAAGAAAAATACATTATTATGATAAATATGTTTACTGGAAAAGTTAGTAACGGTATACAGGATTATCAAATGATGCCAAAGGAATCATAAAAAATAGTACAATAGAAGGATTAAAAAATTCCTTCAAGAAGGAATAAGAAACCTTGTACAATTCATAGGAAATGAATTCTTAGGTGCAGAAGGAAGTTCCTTTCTAAACAAAGAAAAATTAAGAATAATTGCTAAAGAATAGTTAGAAAAATTGCAAATATGCAAAATGAGCTATATTCAAGAATATACTTGTAAATTTGAAGAATATTATTATAAAATATTTGATAGCAGTAAGGAAATGCTACCATATTTTGAGAAATATTATCAAAAGTTACCAAGCTTTTGGGCCAAATCTTTCAGAGAAGAATATGAAAAGGAAAATAAAGAAGGAGATACTCTTGGACAAAGAATATCTTTCTTAAGTAACAGACTTGGACAATTATGTATGGCACATAATGTTCAAAGAAAAACAAAAAGAATTAATACCCAGATTTATTGTTTGGATACAAATGCAGCAACCCAATGGGGATGCAACGAAAGAGCATATAAAAGGAGAAGAAAGCTTAAGAAAGTCTTAATAAAAAGAAAAAATATTTCAAAGAAAAATTACATACATAAAACAAGGTATTATAAAAATTAAAATAATTTTAAACAAACAAAAGAAAAATGTAAATGTTACAATTGTGACGAAGAAGGACATAAAAGCTACGAGTGTAATAAAAAGCATGTAAAGATATCAAAAGTAGATAGACAAGAAATTAATTCAGACTTAGAATCAGTAACATCAATAAATAGCGATGAATTCTATGAAGAATTATACAAAGAATATTAGTTTAGAAGATTCGGACTAAATGAATAAAGAAAAACAAGAAGAAATAGAAGATTCAGTACAGGTAATTGAATCTAAAGAAAATCAAAAAGGTTATGCCTTAAAAGCAACATTCGAAGGAGAATTATTAAAGAAAATCCAAGGATTACAACTTAGAATGAAAACTGAAGATAATATATTCAGTAAAATGCAAAGAATGTTTGCAAGAAATAAAATTTCTTATCATGAATGTCAAGTAGAAAAGGTAATAGAAATTACCCAGACTACAGGAAAACATAAGTTAAATCTTTTAACAAAGCCAGTGATTGAACAAATCTTAAGAAAAAATCCTGAAAGGAAAAGGAAGAAAATGAATTATGTACACTTAGGAGGAATTCAAATCCTAGTTAAGTCAACGTTCAAAGAAGGGATCAATTGCCATATTGTAATCAATCTTTCAGATGAAAGATTTATCAATGCCAGAGAAGGAAATCTTGGTATAATAGAAGGAAACTTAGCCTATACCAAGCTTCTATTTACCTATTATCCAAAATACTGTATTTCACTAAATGATGCAGAATTTAATGATGCACTAAGTTTACATTTTCATGTTAAAAGAAATGACATATTCAAATCAGGTAATCATATCATGAGTATATATTACCAAGCCTTGTATACAGTCACAAACTCCAATTATGGTAGAGTATACAAAAACAAAGAAATGATTGAAATAGACCAGGAATGCACAGAAATTGCAAGAATAGTTGAAGCAAAAATTCAACAAGCAATTATTCCTAGACTTTCTTTAGAATATGGAAGAAATTCCATAAAAAAAAGTATTTCCAACATATACGTTAAAAAGACTCTTGAAATTACTAACATTTCTAGAATTTCAGGAAGAATTTTTAATGGAGTTGAACGAAAAAATCAAGAAATCTTGATACAAACAGGTGCTACAACCAATCGTATCAAAGGTAGTATATTGGATGGATTACCAATATATGAAGGTACTCCTTACATTTACAAAACCTTTGAAGGAAATAATTTTAGTTGTATAAACATGATAGATTACCTATATAGTTAGATACAATAAGAATAACAGTTTCTTGTTATATTACAAATCATGAAAGTGATCATAACCTAATTCTAGGAAATATGTTCCTTAATAGTCTTAATGACTATAGTATAGGAAACAACGAAATAGAAATAAGTTATAAAAATGAAACTTGTTTTATACCAAAAAATTAAAAATGCCCAAGGAAATATCTTTTAGGGTATCAGTTTTCATAGAATTAACTTTCTATGACACAAAATTAACAACTCGTTGTCAAATAGATAATGGATCTGAAGCCAGTTTGGCAAAATCTTTTTTAATAAAAGATTGGATACTAATAAATATAACATCTCTATGATAGGAATTATAGGTGTAAAGGAAAAACTATCACAATCAAAAGAAAAGGTAGAAATAATTTTAGGATAAAAAATTGTTTCTATAAATAAAATATTTGCCTATGATAACTTAGAAATTGATTTATTATTAGGTAATGATTTTCTCCAACAATTTCAAGACTATCATCAAACAATATATATGATCAGTCTTAAAACTCCTTGTGGACATTTTATCAAAGTTCCAAGAAAACAAAATCCATATATTCTTGAAAAAGAAAATGGACACTATAAGAGAAAGTACTTGGAAAATTTAAGGAAAATCTCTTGCAAATGCCTTAATCTAGAACAGATTAAAAAGAATCTACAGAATCTTATGGCGAAAATCCTTTAGAAAAATGGGAAAGAAATCACGAAAAAGTCATTTTAATACTTAAAGATCCAAGTATCATCATTAGAGTAAAACCAATGCTCTATAATGAAGATGATAAAAATGAATTTAAAATTCAACTTAAAGAATTAATCAACCTAAAACTTATTAGGATTAGTAGAAGCCCTCATAGTTAGGGCTGGGCGTTCGGTCGGTTCGGTTTGGTTTGTAAATTTCGATTTCAGTTTTTTCGGTTTTTGGTTTGGCAAAATATGAAACCAAACCAAATTGAAATAAATTCGGTTTGGTTCGGTTATTACAATTTTGTTCGGTTTGATTTTCGGTTTAACCAAATTTTTTAGTGTTGTATTGTGTTGTCACTAACTCACTATGACAAAATTGAAACTTATTGGACGATCGTAAATTTTATGAATGACATCTTGGTATGCTCCTCTGTGTTTAGACCAACATCTACGTAATGGAACTCAACTATGCTATTTAAGAATCCATCTTTAGAATTTGGAATAATCTGATCTTGTGGCTGGGAGGAAAATCCTCCATTTGTGACATTCTTGTTTGCTAGCGGCACGCCTTCTGCAAAACCAAGCGCTAAATCCAAGTAGCAAAGTTCTTGGTGTACTTGAAGATGATGTAGAAACTTCAGCTTGATAGGGCTCTTTTTGTTTCCCTGAAATGACACTTTTTGCCTGTTTTAAGATAGTAAAGTAAATTAATAAGAAACTAAACATGCAAAATCATTGCATATATTGTTCTATCAAAATGTGCAAGAAGAAGTACAAAGTCCCCTCTTTGAACAGGTAGTATATCACTATGATTCCTAAAATTCTGCATATGGACAAATGTGAAAAAGCAAGCGAGATCGAATGGAAGAAACACCAACAACACTAAAAAAATTCAACAAACTTGTGCCCAGCCCTAAAGTAGAGTTAATACAAACTAAAGGAAAAGTCCAGTTGCCGCCTGCTAGAGTGCTAGTAGATAGCATTGCAATTTGCAGCAAGCCAGCAACCAAAACATTAAAAAACCAACAAAACATTGTTGCAACTTGCAACCTCCAGACTCCAGTGCAATAGCTCTCAAGTTCCAACAGATAGCAATCAAGAAAATAACAAAACATTGATGTGTCTGCGAGAAAATAGAACTCTTTAGACAAATGATCTACATTTCATAATAAAATATATAAAACTATCAAGCACGTTATGTAAATAAGTTCTTTACTTACCAGTTACCACGCATCACTAGTTGATAGTTGAACTTACAAGTTGCAATTATATATCAATAATACTAGATTCAGTTCCACTACAAGCAAAATCTAAAAAAATATGAAAGAATTTGTTAGTTGTTAAGAAACATAAGTAAGAAAATTATTTTCAATATAATTAATACAAATACCAAAATCTTACCAAGTTCAAGTTGCTCAAGATACTCTAAATCTTCTTCAATATTGATTGGAAAAGGCTCACTTCTAAGCCAATCTTGAACACAAATAAGAGATTGCACAAGTTTAGGAGTTAAACTCCTAAAGGGATCAAGAACACGACCTCAATGCACATTCTGATGCGACACTTGAAATGGGAATGGCTAACACATCACGAACCATCTCCGCGAGAATAGGAAATCTCGGCTCATTTACTTTCCACCACATTAATATATCAAAGCCATCATTATCTGGCTCAATATCTTCAGCAAGATATCTTTGCAATTCTGATTTACTACCTGAACTTCCACTAACTTCTTTATGCTTCTCAAATTGTTGTTTCATTCTCATTCTTTCTCTATTTACAAAGTTGCCAGAACCACTCACATTAGATATACTTGATGAGTTGTCAGATGAAGTGGGTGAAGATGGTACATGTAAAGAGCTTTTTGAGAATTTCTCAACATAATAATCAAACAATTTGTTCATGTATTTTTTCACTTCTGAACATAGCTTGTCCCCAACTTCTTTTCCAAACATAACCACAATTGCAAATGGAACATAATCAAGCTTGTTACGGGGATCCAACACGGATGAAATAAAGATCATCTTGTTCATTTTATGTGGTTCACCCCAATACTTCTTGAACTTTTCCTTCATAACTTTTCCTTCATACTTTTTGCCATTTCTTTCAAATTACCATCTTCATTTTCAATAATCTCTTTCAAAATAAGATTAAGTTCAGCAATTTCAACAAAGTGTGTATTGCTAGTGACATAATTAGAACCAGAGACCTTAAAAGTAAGTTCATAAAATGTTTCAAGAAATTTCACCATTGACCTCACATTTTTCCAGTCAGCAATTGTAAGAATATCTGCACTAGTTCCATCTTTTGCACTAGTTCCATCTTCACCTTCAGAAGAATCAAAATCAAATGTACGAAAATGATTCAAGTATCCAATATCATAAAAACTATATCTTTCAAATGCAAGCTCAAAATGTTGTGCTACATCAAGCATCGAATATTTAGAGTTCCACCTAGTAGGAACATCTAAACATAATGATTTCTTACAAGTTATCAATTGAGATTCACAACATTCTTTGAACTTTCGAATTCTTGCAGGAGATTGTTTAATGTATTTCACGGCTTGTATCACTAGCTTGACAGACTTACCAATTTCCTTCAACCCATCTTGCACAATAAGATTAAGGATATGTGCCATACACCTCACATAAAGATGGTCACCATCCATAATGTTAGTTCCCCAATTGCTCAATTGTTTAGACATTTCTTTCACAGTAACATCATTAGAACTAGCATTATCAACTGTAATAGTAAATACATTATCCAAACCCCATTCAAGCAAACAATTAGTAATGCAAGCCGCCATATCCCCGCCCTTATGACTAGAAATAGGACAAAAATTTATTATTCTTTTATGTAGAGTCCAATTTCTATCTATAAAGTGGACTGTCAGACACATGTAGTTGATTTTTTATATAGAGGTCCGAGTATCTGTCGTAAGACAAACTATTGGACGTGCTTCTTTGAAAACCTTCTTCAAAAGTTGTCTTTCTTCAAGGTATAGTTCATAAAAATCTCTCGTCACGGTTCTACGAGAAGGAATATGAAATTGTGGCACTGTAACTCTCATGAAGATTTTAAAACCCTCTTTCTCAACAAAACTAAATGGTAGCTCGTCAACAATTATCATTTTGGCTAAAGCTCTCCTATTTTGTGCTTGGTCAAATTTCCAAGTGCAAATCACCCCTTCCTTTGCTGCCATTGAAGATGGTAGAAAATTAATTAGATTTTGACCTTTATCTACGATGTCACGGGGAAAGTTAGGACATGTTCTCATATGAGTATTCATTGACGACGTACCATTACTTGATGTAGAAGCTGCATAAGGTTTCGCACAATACTTGCATTTGGCTTTCTTAGCTCCACTTTCATCAGTGAACTTGTCAAAATGCTTCCAACAAGTAGCTCTAGGTTCCATGACTTTTATTTTCTTTGAAGTATCAACATCAACTTCAACCTCATTGGGAGATGAGGTGTTAGGTATGCTCTTATTTGAAGCTCCACTTTCACTTACCCTACTTCCAATTTGTGTCATCTGTAAAAAAGTGAAACAAACAAGAAGAACAATAATCAAAATTCAGAAAGACACAGACACGTAATACATTACAGTTCACAAATCACACAAATTATCACATAGTTGCATTACTGCATAAGGCAGAGGTTTTTTCTTTAGACCAACTTCATGTGCATTCATCCAGAACGGCTAAATTACTTCCCAATGTTGTCATTAATTTCCTATTTTATCTTCTAACATCTAACTTTCAGGGAGAAGAAGGCGCTGATGATGAATGATTAGGAGATATCCGAATTGGAGGAACATGTAAATTAACATCGCCTATCAATTGGAATCGGTCACAACTGGAGTTGCATATCAATTGGAATCGGTCACAACTGGAGTTGCATACTTTAGTTGTTGTCTATGCGTAAATATGATTGCTCTTATGTTTGAGCTGCAGATTGCGACTTTGATGGACTCCATCGAAACATAGAATGCATTTAAAGGGATGTCATAACAAATGATGAAATGAAGGACGAGATCACATTTAATATCAAACAATTCCATCGGATTGACAGCCTACCTGTAGTGTAGATGCCTATGCAAAGCGCAATGACAAAGAGACCTTGAAGTCAGAGTGTCGAGGGAAAGCAGCCGGGAGAGCAACGAACGACGACTCGACGAGTGACGACTTAGAGTTGAGAGATGAGATTTTGAGAGATGAGAGTTGAGAGACGACTGATGTAGTGATGTTAGGGAAATCAGTTTTAGGGATTTTTGATATTGATTGGAATTTGGGCTGGGCGTGGGCTGAATTTTTATTGTAATTTGATGTTAAGGTTGTGGGAATTGTAATTTTGTAATTTTGATACTGAATTTTTATTAGGCCGGTTGGGTGGGCATGGGCTGAAAGTTAATTAAAATTTAAGGGGGTAAAGAATATATACAAATAATTTTGGTTTTTCGGTTAACCGAATTTTTTAAGCTAAAAATCGAAAACCGAACTGAAAAACTGAAATATTGAAAATCGAAATCGAAACCGACCGAAATAATCAAAAAATCGAAATAGAAATTTAAAAAAATTGGTTCAGTCAGTTTTTTCGATTTTAACCATATTATGCCCAGCCTACTCATAGTAGTCCAGCATTTATGGTAAGAAATCATGCTGAGATAAAAAGAGGAAAAGCTCGAATGGTAATAAACTATAAAGAGCTAAATAAAAATTGCATATTTGATGGATATTTTATCCCAAATAAAAATAATTTAATAAATCTTGCAAAAGGAAAAACTTATTTTTCAAAATTCGACTGTAAAAGCGGATTTTGACAAATAAAATTATCTGAAGAATCTATTCCATTAACATCATTCAGTATGCCTAATGGACATTATGAATGGCTAGTTATGCACTTTGGATTAAAAAATGCTCTACAAATCTTTCAAAGAAAGATGGATAAAATATTTTCTGAAAAGGAATTTCTTATAGTATATATAGATGACATACTAATATGTTCCAACACATATCAAGAACATTTAACTTATCTAAAAGAATTTTCAGAAAAATGTTTAAAAAATGAAATTATTTTAAGTCAGAAAAAGGCAGAAATAAATAAAAATGAATTAGAATTCTTAGGAATGATTATTTAAAAAAAAAAGAAATAGAATTACAGTCCCATATCTCTAGAAATATTATAGAATTTCCTGATAAACTAACAACTAAACAGGAAATACAAAGATTTTTAGGATGTCTAAATTATGCAGGAGAATTTATTCCTGATCTAGCAAAGAAAATGAATATTTTGCAAAAATGATAAGAAAATCCAATAGACTTGGATGGACTGAAGAACACACGCAGTGTATCAAACAATTAAAAAAGGAATGCTCTAAATTACCAAAACTAAGATTACCAGAGGAAAGTGATAATCTGGTATTACAAACAGATGCGTTTGATTATCATTGGGGAGCATTATTGCAAACCGATCTAAACGAAATTTGCAGGTACACTAGTGGTACCTTCAATGAAGCAGAAACGAGATATTCCACAAATGAAAATGAATTATTAGCCATTATTAGAGGAAGTAGGAAATTTTCAGCTTTCCTTTTACCAAAATAATTTATTATTAGAACTGATAATACACAAGTGTCATGTCTAATTTCGAACAAACTTCCATCAGAACCGCAATACAGAAGATTGCACAGGTGACAGGTTTAATTATCTTTCTATTCATTTAAAATAGAACATATTAAAGGAGTTGATAATTCTTTTGCAAATTTTCTCTTTAGAAATGTCCAATATGGACAATCGCACACAGATGCTGATTAACAGGATATATGAAAAAATTCTAATTGTGGAAAAGTCCATAGATGACAAAAGCCACAAACTATTCAACATCAGAGATGAATTAGCCAGCTTGTTCGAACAAGCAAGAAAAATGCAATACGAAATCAATCAGCTCAGCGAAGACCAATCTGAAAATATGAATGAATTTTTATTACTATGTGAACACTTGGACACATGTCCAAAAGGGAATTCAAAACCCGCCGGAAATGTTACTCCCAATAAAGTGGCAGGAGATGTCCCACTAGCACCTGGTGCCAAAAACATCTCATTGGTAAGCTTGGATATGACGAAACCTGAGTCTAAGGACAAAGGTAAAAGCCAGGCAATACAAAAAGATGTTAATTCTTTGAAAGAAGAAAAAACCTCAAAAAAGGTTGAAAAAATTATCTCTGGAAAATCAGAAAGCAGCACTAACAAAGTTCCATCTGGAACAAAAGTTTTTTCCTTTTTTCATCTTTTCAGGTGGGAAAGCAGAATCCTAAGAAAGAAGAATATCTTGCCTTCACAAGATATATCTATGGTCTCCCTAAAGAAAGTGGAGAAACATTTGGAGTCTTAGGAACAACTAGCTTGTTTCCAAGGATCTCTATATTTCCTAATGGATCACCGGGCTTTACAGCTCAACTATTTAAACTTGGATATCTGGACAAGGTTTATACAAAATCAGATCTACAGGAATTGTCCAAATTACCTGAACAACTGAGAAATTCAGTAAAAAACTATGCACAAGGTGATGGAGTCTATTGCAGATTCTTTAGTATCGCCATGGAAAGCAAGGACTTGCAGTTATATTTTCCTACGATCAATTATATTACGGTGGAAAAATTAAAAGATTTTAATATAAAAACAACCGAGGTTGATAAAAAACTTCCACACCTTCATAAAAAATGGATACAGACTAAACGAGCTTTAGGAATGAAAGCATTATATTTTATTCTTAAACGATTTTACAATGAGGATTATAAAGTTATAGATCATGATCATAATTGGGTCTTAATGACGAAGGGAAAAACGAAATCCTCAATAATAAAAGAAAAAATTCTTGACATAGAGTTTCATAAACTTGAAGCAACAGAAGAAACATAGAAGCTTGTTTGCAAGTTTCTAGACCAGAAACATTCGGTTCATGAAGACGAAGAAGAATCTGAATAAAGTCCCAAGAAGAAGATAAGAAGCTGAAAAGCAAAATAATGTAGAGAGTCAGAAGAAGACGTAAGCGCTTACGTCATGAAGAAATAGACAAAGAAAGGAATCTTATCTCTTATCTCTTATCAAGTCTATTTCTTTAGTCAAAAGAGATATCCACTCTTGTAGGCCATCAGCATCTTTACAATGATGATTGAAGGACTAAAACAAAATTACCAAAGTTTTGAGGGAGGTTCCTGCAAAACAAAAATTGTAAAAATAAGTCCCTCCTTCTATCTATAAAAGAAGATGAAATTTCATTTAGAAGATAGACTACATTTTCCCTACCATCTTCCCAATAGAGAAAAATGTTAGGTACCTCTAGAAGTGAGTAAAGACTTCTCCCGCCAGGGAAAAATATTTTCTTTTATGTTTTAGATATGTAAAAATATGTATGGTTTGTATGTAAAGAAAAAATTATGAAATAAAAAGTTTGATTTGTATATCTCTCTTCTCCCAATCTCCAGAATAACTTTAAGTGAAGGTTGCGATCTTCCGCCTGAAGGAGGAACAATAGGAAAGTAGCCGTTAGACTGCGGTCGTGGAGGCGAAAAACTGTTCATAGCCGGAAAGGAGAACTGTTGCGGTGGTGATAGAAGCGATTCTCTGAAAGAAAGAAAAAAAGAAAAGTATATACATTAAAACTTTGTATTTCATAGTTATTATCAAATTATATTCATATTTTTATCTTATTTTTAAACTTAAAGAAATACTTAGTACTTATAGGGAATTTAATATTTATGATAAGCATCTATAAACAATAAATTAACATATGTTTAAAAAATGAAACATATTCAATATCACTTACATTTAGTAAGAAAAAGAGCATGGAAACATCGTACAACGATATACATTTTAGATCAATCTTTACAGCATCTAGAAAAGGCTTACTTATGTAGTAACATAAGATCTATAAAATTAATTGTATCTATCCATGAAATAAAAATGACCAGAATACAAGAGTATTTTGAATATAAAAATGCTAAAAGGATTTTAAAAAGTCATGTCCTTTATACAACATAAGTTAATAATTCCGCACACCATGTATTTAGATACATCCCAGCCCAAGTTAAAAGTTAATAATTCCGCACACCAATTCGACATATATACAAATACAATTCACCTCTCTCCATTCTCTGCCCTCTCTCGCTCACCTCTCTCCTTCCTCTCCCAATCTTGTTCGCCTCTCTCCTCCATCTAACATGTAGCTACAAATCGTAATTAGCAAACTATAGTTATGAAACCTAATTAAGTGTCTATTTGCGAAATTTCCACGAAGGAATATCACATACGGGCTACGTTAGGCCCATTTATGGCTGCGAATCAGTGTGAGCTCGGCCCAACTACCATGCTTCTTCAAGAGTTATCTTTCACAGCTATATCCACCTCAGTTGAAGCTTGTACGCTTCGTCCATTGTTAATCAGCACATTTATAACAGTTACAAAGTAGAAAATTCTGTGCGGAAGGGGACAAGAATCAAATAATTTCTCTACATTTTAGGGTTTTCTTCTACTCCAATGGCGACTCACAGTTTTTCATTACTTTCAATCCAGTCTTTAACTTCCAATTCTAGCAACAAACAAAGTGAGAATACTAATACCTTTTTAACCCATAAGTATTGTAAAGCTCTAGCTACTACTTTTACTGGAGGAAAGCTCTTGATTCGGCCGCAGAATTTGAACAATTTTACTCTCAAACGTCGTCGTTCTACAGTAGCAACGGTTGCCTTCAGCCTCCCTATCACGTAAGCTTTCATGTCGCTCTGTGTTTGGATTTCATTTGCTTGTAAATTATTCGCTCCGTTTCAATTTGTTTGTCCTAGTGTTGCATTTAAAGTACATTTTACAAAATGAGTAACAAATTGTTGTTTCCGACTGTTGGTTTTTGCTTTGCAGGAGACCAGAGAGTTCTGAGAAACAGCCCAAGTATGTTTGCTTAGTTAGTTTAATTGGTGGCTGTTTAATTTTGTGTTTTAAAATAAATGTAATCAACTATGCCTAAATCACAGCTCACTTGGAGTTTGTTTATGAATCATCTTTATTCATTTGATTTGTAATGTGAAAAAAAAGCTTGTTGAATAATGTTGTAGATGGTCGTCAAGAGCAATACAGGCATTTGTAATGGCTGAATTAGAAGCAAGGAAGCTCAAGTACCCAAATACTGGCACTGAAGCTCTTTTAATGGGCATCTTGGTTGAAGGTTAGCATCAAAATCAGTGGATGCTTCTGTAGAAACTACGTTTTGATTCCTACTATGGCATACGTGTGTGTGCGTGTATGGATAGTAATTCGTCTATTAGGTTAGGAAGACAGTTTTTTGAGTTTGAATGAAGAGAAATTTGCTTTGCTAGGGACCAGTTTGGCTGCCAAGTTTTTGAGAGCAAACGGTGTAACCTTTTTCAAGGTGAGTGAAGAAACACTGAAGTTGCTTGGAAGATCTGACATGTATTATTTCAGTCCAGAGCATCCTCCCCTTACTAAACCAGCTCAAAAGGCTCTTGACTGGGCAGTCAATGAGAAATTGAAATCAGGTAATGCCCTTGCTTTTTCTATTAGAAGATATATGTATCATTTACGGATTTGTCGAGAACAACCCCTGATATGAGTACGCTATGAACATATAAAGCTTAAGATATAATAGACTTACTTGAGTGGTTTTAACAGGGACATCAGCTCTAGATAGAATACCATTTTCTACTGTACAGAGATGTGCATGCATAAGGTTTAATCAACAAGAATTAGAATAGGGATTAATACATTATCTTATAGGATATAATAGGGATGATAAATAAAATCCTCATAAAAAAGGGATATTACATAAAATCCCCTCTCAACTATAACCGGATTCTCAGTTACACAGTCAAACTTTTTGAATGACCTATTACCCCCTAAACATCTTCAAAGTGAACTTACAAAAGACCTATTACCCCCCTGTATATCTTCAAGCTGTAATCTTGACCACCTTAAGAGGCCAAAATCAGATTTAAATTGGCAGTGTAATGCTGCCACGTGTTTTCCATATACTCCCTTGTCCTAAATTATGTGATGCATTTTCTTTATTTAGTTTGTCCCAAATGAATGATACCTTTCCATATTTGAAAATAATTTAACTTTTAGCTTTTCATTTTGACCTTAGTGAGTTGATTTATAGCTGCACAAGTATCTATATCTTTTTTAGATTACAAGTTCCAAAAAAAATTCTTTCTTAGTCTTCGTGCCTAATCAAAGTGCATCACATAAAATGAGACAACAACAATAAACCCTCGGTAATCCACAAGGGAGAAGGTAGGATGTACACAAACCTTACCCCTACTTTTGTGAGATAAGAGCAGTGTTGTCAAAGGCGAGCTTAAAGGTGGTCAAAGTTCCACTTTTAAAATGTTAGTGGGTGGGGGTGATAGGTTCCCTGTGAAGTTTGAGTATGTAACTGGAAATTCAGTCTTGGTTCAAGGTTTTCTTATGTATTACCCCAAGTAGAATGTCCTAAACATACAAGTGTACTAAAATGTATGTCAGGGCGCTTTTAGTATCTTTCATTGTCCTATATGACTAGAATAAAGCTGATTGATTGCTGCAAGGAAGACTCTAACTTTTGCCTGCAATCCTCATTGATCAAGGAATGAGGCTTGAGTGTGACATTTATTGGATAACCCACCAGTACTATCCACGATATAGCTATACCGCTATATGCCTATACCAAAGTTGACTGCTTGCTGTTTGGAAGACTCTTACTTCTGCTTGCGATCCACATCGAGCAAGCAATGAGGCTTGAGTCTAACTTGTATAGGATAACCCGCCTTAGGATATAGTGACATCAGTGGCACTAAATGTACAAATGACAATTGCTTTCTGGAAAGATGGATATAAAATCTGTAAATCCGCATCTTAGTACCACCAAATAGGCAAATACTTTAGAATCTGAGTTGTGTGACATCTAGAGCCTGCTCCTCTAGTCACTGTGATGGAAAAAATTAGCAGCTTTAAATATATTCAGACTTCACAAGGTATTGTAGTTATCATCTTTTAGTTTAGATTTTGTAGGTGACACCTATTTGTTGGTTGGATATTGGTGCAATAGGATCCTTTTCTGGACCTAAGTGAGGCATGCAAGTGCGATTAAAGTAGGCATGGATCCAAGTGGGATACAACATGAAAATATTGAGTTGAGTACAATTTCTTAACATGCTATGAGGATGGAAAGTTGGTTATCTCAAACAAAGTCCTTGTAATAGATTTGTAGTGGTTGTGTGCTTACTGCTTAGGTTGCTCCTCATTAGATTCCGGCAAGTCTTGTTGATTGATCACGCAAGAGCTTAAGCAGCAGTAAAACTGTGGTGATACCACAAAGTAGAACTGATGGCTTCAGGGGCTTCAGTGATGCACACGTTTTCTATTTAATTGTTTCACTACCAAATCAAGGGAAAGAAAGAACTTTATGTAATTTCTTATTTCTGTTTTTGGTGTGTGTGTGTGCGCGCAGTTGGGGGTGTCTATATGTTGGGTATCCATTTGTATTCAGATCTATTTCATTCTAATACTGAATAATTTGTCATATAGGAAAGTTAGGATCTAAAACTAGATATTCTCTAAATTTATACTTACTCCTACACCGATATAAAATCTCTAATGACCAACACTGGATCTGATGTAAGTGTAAAAATGAAATTAAGCTTTAATCTCTAGTAGCTGGTATTGTGTTGGTGTCAATGCTGACTTGGCTAGAGATAGACTACAAGAAAAAGATCCATATAGGTGGTAACTACTAGTTGAGGATAGGTTTCACCTTTATATTATCTTTTGATGAAATAAGTGGTTGTATTGATAAGAAAGCATCCAGAAGATGCAAGAATTACAAAAGTAGGAAGAGTCAGCTCCGGGAAAAGGTAAACCGGTATCATATCAAGAAACAAGGGAGCAGACAAATTCCAAATACAGATCAGGGTTAAAAACAGGTTTATGAAAACCCCAACTAAAAAGAAGAACTAAGCATCTGGGTTTAAGTTTGGAGCAGATAGTGAGATACCATCAAGGCATCTTTGGTTCCTTTCCGTCCATAAGCACCACAAAATAGTAGCAGGAATCATAGACCAGATTCTTTTGATGGATTTTTCAACTATTCAGTTGCTCCAGCTAACAAAAACCTCTCTGAGACTGCTTGACAAAACCCACTGTGGACCAAAAAGAGAGAATATTGACTAGATATCAGCAACAATAGGACAGTGAATGAACAGATGGATAACAGATTCCAGGCTGCTAAGGCACATATAGCATCTGTTAGCTAAGTGGAATTTTCTTCTGCTAAGGTTGGCTTGAGTTAGGCATGCATTATTGAGGGCCAACCAACAAAACATACGGACTTTGGGGGGCACCTTGATCTTATGTACAAGCTTCCATGGCCATTAATAAAATGTGGATAGTTTAGAGGGGGTTTGAGGTATTAACTCTATTTTTTATATCACCAAAATGGAAGAAATGCATAAATTAGGATATCCAGAGAATTCATTTTTGTTTCCCCCGTCTTGAAGTAATAGAACCACATCATCTAACGGCCTTGCCATCTTTAAATTTTCTGAAGGTAACGCGCACCACTGGTTCTTGAGAATTTCTCGGTTATACAAATACGGATTTGCTGACACTTAACCGTGTCATTTTTAAAAAAAGAATCAATGTTGCATCAAGTATCCAAGTCACTCTTCATATGACCTAAAGCCTGTTATACAAATTTGTTCACCTGTTTCTTACATCATCTAACACATACACTGAACTGATATCTTTATCCACTAACCGTGACATGTTATTATGGAATTAATTAATTTTGTTTTAGTGTAGAGGGTG
This sequence comes from Solanum pinnatisectum, assembly GCA_035578085.1. Taxonomy (NCBI): domain Eukaryota; kingdom Viridiplantae; phylum Streptophyta; class Magnoliopsida; order Solanales; family Solanaceae; genus Solanum; species Solanum pinnatisectum. Next base: position 36,454,022 of record CM069078.1, read on the forward strand.
AAACACCATAATTTCAGAATGACTACATAGCATTGGAAATGCATGATGAAACACACAAAAAAGCTAAAACTGGATGCCAACATTGAGCTAAAAATGTCAATTCAGGTTCATTTATCTGGAGATATGGCAAGTGTCATTAGACTCTTATTTACATGTATTTGTGATGAATTTACAGGTGAAGATGGGGAAATAACCGTCACACATATTGCTCTTGGTATTTGGTCAGTAAAGGAGTCAGCTGGGCATAAAATAATGTCTACACTTGGTTTTGATGACGAGAAGGCTAAAGAGCTGGCCAAATTTGTAAGTTCCAAGCTAGATCTATTACTCTTAGTTCCTCAATGGGATTCTTTACATCCTTTTCTTGCTTGCAGATGGACAAGGACATTGAGCTGACCTATAAATAACTAGTATTGGAAGCACAAGCATTATTTGATGCATCCTTCCATCACAATCTTCAGCTAGTTTCTCCTGCAGAAGAGCTTAGTAACAAATGTTCATGGCCTTGTAAGCAATTTTCCCCCATACACAATTACCATTTATTTTAACCCGTTTTCGGTAGAAGACATTTTGTTATCTAAACGGCTGGGAAATTAACGCCATCAATTTCAATGTTTTAGTATTCCCCAAAAATGCAGTAGTCTCTTTGATCCTCCTTTTTCTTTGGTTTAGGGAACTGTTTTCTTTTAAGGTAAAAAATGCTCTCCGTTTAAAGATGGTGATTCGAGTGCCTGGGAACAAAACTATAACTTGATATTTCAGTTTTACTGATGAGATCAAATCAAGTGAAATTTGATCTAGTAATACAAGTTCCTAAATGAAGTCTAATATTTAGTTTGAACACCTTATTTCAGCTTGGAGTACTAAATTCTGAACAGAAGTTACAGGCTTACAGTTTTCTCGTAATTCTCACCCACTATAGCTTTATGAATAGTTGTAGACAATGATCACAATGCCTCGATAGTCAGCATTGGCAATTTGATCATGTAATAAGAGTCTTGATATTTTATCATCTTAAGAAAGTCTAACAGACATGACCTTCCTAAGGGCTGGTCTTGATTTATTTTTTGGTCCAGCCTCCGCTTAAGAAAATTTTGATGTTTTCCTATAAGGTTAGACGTTCAGGGCATTTTAAGATCGTGAACTTACTCAATTAGCCAAAAGTTGACGCTTTGGTATGTTATTTACTAGACATTCAGGATATTTCAAGACATTAAACCTATTCACTTGACCACAAGTTCTATCTTATAACTTAGGCTTGATGGGCAATATAAATTCGTTTCAACAAATCTTTTCAAGTTGAGGTCATTTTAAAAATATTTTACTAAGGAAAAATAACATAGTTGTTCGCAAGGAGCAAATTAATTACACTCTTAACATTACCAATTTTTTAGAAAAGGAACAAATTTATCACACTCTCATGTCCTATACTTTGAAGCCACTTAAATTATATAGTATAAAGTATAGAAACCCCCAACAATTTGGGCGTTAATCTTATTCGGGAAATTTCTCAAATTATATCTTAGTATTTTCAGAATTTGCGAATACATTATTCCTTTGCCGGATACGTAACAAACGATATATAAGTTGTGTATAGATTTAGGTTTGAAATAATTGGGGTTAAGTATCAACAATAACATTTGTATCAGATGCATTATATACAAACAAAGTTGTAATGTATTTGATAGAGGTGGAGTGGTGATTCGGATGTTAAAACAGAGAGAAGGGAAATGGGATTTTTTTTGTAATTAATTCAAATTGTGGTGATTTTTAAAGATTATGTTAGGTAATTACGTTAATTTCCCTAAATTATAATTACACATATTCCCCATTGTACCATTTTGTAGCTAATTATCTCCTTTTTCATTTTATTTTTTAAAAGAGAAAATACATAATTACCCCCATCAAACTTAGATCCTTTGTTGAAATAGACACCTTAAGTTTGCGGGGACCTATTACACCACAAAATCATTTAAATCCACAATAAATACGTCATTTGAACCCATTTTCTCAGCAATTGTAATTTCACATTAGAAAACCGCAATAAAGAATAAAATTGCAGTCCCAAATCAATGCAAAACTGACACATGGAACAAAAGTGAAAAAAGACCCACGTTTCTTCTTCCCCAAACCACTATTATGGTTGTTGAAAGCTCTTCTCAACAACAAAAGTTGGTTCTTTACCACGGAAGCGAATTTCTTTATTATATACTCTATCATTAAGTTCTAGCAATTCATCTTTAAGGCTTTTTATTAGAAAAATCTACTTAACAACAATATAATACTTAACCGATATAACACCTAATTTTATCTGTCATCAAAGAAATTTGAACTCATTTCCGTTCATATAGTTTTTCAAGATCAAAAGTATCAAAGAAACTACTCGTACGAATTTTTAAAAATGTGAAATTTACTAATTTCATAATACACACAAAGCTAAAAAGGATTTAACTGTATTTTTGGAGAAAAAATTGAAATCAAACACCAAATAAACAACAAAAACGCTAAAAAATAACACAGAAAACTTACATATAAATATATATTTACAAAGAAATCCAAGAAAAAAAGCAGGCCGAAAGAATTAGGAAGCTTTGTCTCTCAATTCAAATACCTGAAACTTAAGGATTTACATCAGTTATTGAGACAAAATATGCAATTGAGGACACTAAATCTATCAAAATAAAGCTCTAAATGAGTCCAAATTGTGGACTCATCAACATCCCCAACTTAAACTTTTGCTTGTCCTTAAGTAAAACTCAAGTTTAGCAGTTCAAAGAGGATGTCTCAATTAGTGCTACACACGACTCAATCATGAATGTACACACAAGACTCAACTTACTCATGCAAGGATCAATTTTGTACTCAAAGAGTCAAGCTGTGACTCACCATTACCAAAGAATCTCAAGGTCACTATACTTGCTTCAAATGCAAGTTCAAGCTCAACAAAGGTATTCAAATTCCCTCGTACAAAAGAATAATTCCCTTTTCACACACAATGGTTTAATCATTTAAAGTTCGGAAATCAAATGCAACGCTCACACTCACAAAGAAGAACACTATGCATGCTTTCACCCATAGGTTTACCCGTATTTTCCAATTGACAATTGTTTTAGCTCACTCAAGATCAAAAAGGTCTTTTCAAGGCTTGTAATGGGGCTGAGTGCAAAGGTATGGTCATTTAGGCTCAGTGACTTTCATCCTCATGAAATGTGGTGCTCACAACACTTCCTTCTCTTTTCCTCATCAATTCATTCGTGCTCACAAATCATCCCATTATTCACTTTCCATGGTTTGTTGGAGACCCCATTTATTTTTGTATTTTCATATTTTATTCCACAACTTTTTATTTTTCTTTTTCATTCTTTTCTTTTTTTTCATCTCTCATTTTTTTTTTGAATGGAGGGGTTCCATTTTTCTCAACACATGGATAGAAGGGAATTTTCTTGCACTTCCTGACTTGCCTTCTCTTTTCACCACACCCCCAACTTAGGATTTTGGCCTAAGTTGGCTATTCAATTAACCACAAATCAAGAGTATTATAGGTAGTGGATTAAGAAAGGTCATGTTTTCATCAAGTTTCTTCCAAAGAAGGATAAGGCTCAAGGGGTGTTCAAAGGAGATTCACACACGCTCACAAGGTAGGCAACAAAATAGGTATATGTCAAATTGTTTAACACTCTTCAAAGTTGCCTAAGATCATATCAAGAGATAGCCTTACTTAGTTGACCGGACCAACGGGGCAAATTCTAAGTGTTATCATGCATGGTTCACAGTAAGCTCATCACACAAAGCATCGACACCAAAGTCAAACAAGACTTCACACTTTCGCTAGTGTGCAACATTCATCACAAGAGAATCAGTTTGATACTTGGCTAGTCACAATGAGATGAAAAGAGTTCACATATTGTCTATGTAACTTTACTTGGTCTCATCGTAGCCGCACATTCATGTTCGTTCGATTATGAGCACTATTTGAGTCATCGATATTAATCAAAACCGATACTCAAATTTGCTAAAGAACAACCACATTCCAGTACATACAAGAGTGGGCGATTTTTTTTGGAAGGGTCAAAATCATTTACAATTAAAGCAAAAGGAGCCACAAGCTCAAACATCCACAAAAAGCAGTATAACACAAATTTAACACAAAGCCCAAATATATAAACAAAACATCAATCACAAAAGAAAGGTAGGCCTCACCGCACCACAAATAAAAGTATTTGTCCTCAAATGCAAACAAGCTAAAAATATCCATAACTCAAAAGAAATAAAAGACAGAGAGGGAGGTAAAGAGGGATCCTGTCAAAGCAGTTGCTCCATCTATCTGGGCATCAGTGCCCGGTGCATCGGTCTGGATTTGGGCATCAGTGCCCGTAGTCACCTCAGAAGTGCTAGCTCCACTTGAGACTGCCAAAGGTGTATCTGCTAGGGAAGCCTGCACAACAACATTTACCATAGCTCTTTTAACCTCCGCAAGGTACGGCAAGTCTCTATATATGCTCTCCTCCTGAATCGATATCTACTCCTCATCTGTCTGTGCATCTGACTCATCATCTGCTGTTTCATCCCTGGGTACATCTCCGATGGTAGCCGGAGGCATCTCTGAAGTCTCAGGAGCGTCCAAGTCATCTGCAGCCCCTATTAATGAATTAAAGTTGGTAGACTTCAGATAGTCTACGTCCTTCCTCAATTCTGCTACCTCGACTTTCAAAGTTGGAATCTCAGAGTTTCCCCCTGCCTGCTCTCACAAGCTTCAACTCTCGTAGTGAGAGTGTCAATAGAAGGCTGCAAAGGGGTCAGTGCAGCTTGAATCGCAGCCTCAATCATTAAGGAGATAGACCTCTCTAATCGGATGGCCCTCACGTCAGCTGAGTGGGCCAGATTCCCCATCTTCAGGATCATTGCCTGAGTGATCTTGGTCTGCTGAGAGGAAGAGGAGGTGCCTGGAGACTGTGAAGATGAGGGAGGGACAGAAGTACCTCAAGGTCCGGAGGTCTGAGTAGGCAAAGATGCCTCTGTAGATATTGAATCAATGTCCACCTCCGGGGATATGTCCACCGGAGCTGCCTTCCTCCTGTCAGCCTCCTCTCTAGTATACTCAGCCTCAATCCACCGGATGTCACTGGAGAGAGATAGGATCACCTCAAAATCTCTAGCAGCATCTCGGGGCACTCCATTGCGCTGGCACAACTCCATGATCAATATAGGAAATGGTAGGATAGTCTGCTTCTGCTTGGCCCTCATGGCCATCTCCTGCCCAATAAGAAGCCCCAAGTCAATGCTCCTTCGGGACATGATAGATCCAAGGCAAGCTGCCTTAGCATGATATAGAATGGACTTATTCTGGATGGCATTATGGTGCTGCTGATGAAGCCAAACCAGAAACGAGCAGCAACATTCAAGTCCCTTTTTTCAATAGGGACTCCAACCTCAATCCACCTCAGGGTGGTGTCGGAAATCAACGGAGCCAACCAGCCCTTCAGCTCATCTAAAGATTGAGCAATGGGCAACCCAGCAAACGGATGTGTAGAATGTAGCATTCTACCCAATACAGTGTTAATATCATTACAGTTGCACCCAACTTCCTTACCCCGCACCATGACCGAATTAACTGGTCTAAATTCGTTGGCCTTCTTTTGCTTTTTGGGACCAGGTCACCATAAGCTGTATAGAACTCCTGGACCCATGACGAAATATAAGGGCCTCGGGGCCTAGTGAACTGCTCAAAGTTGTGGTGACGGAGGGTGTCCCACACATCGGGGTATTTGCTTTCCTGCCCCTCTATAGATAATAGCTTCTCCTCGAGAATGGTTCGCAAACCATCTCCTTTCAACCTGTTGAGGAGGCTATACAGAGGAACAACTAGTGGCATAGGAGCCATATGAGGTGCTCAGACAAGACCGAGTCACTAGTGTGAAGCGGAGGGACTCGGCTGATGTGGTGAGATCTAGCCCGAGCTCGATCACGGATCGGAGAGGCTGGTCATCATCAGGCTCAGATAAAGCAGCCTGGGATCTTGCAGTGGTTTTTTTCCCAGATATGGGCCTCTTCCCCTTTCCTTTGTCACTTGGTTGAGGTTCTTGCCTTCCTCTTTTTGGAGGATTGATCCCCTTTCGTTGATTGTTATACCCCGTACTCTTTTTTTGGGTTGCTTATCTATGTTTGTCCTTGCCATGCCTGCAAAATATGAAGAAAAAGTTAGGAATGACTTAATTGATTTCATAGAAAAACAGTTGCAGAAGGACTCGCCGAGTTACTTGGCGAGCTGAATCGGGATCGCCGAAAGGGTTGGCTCAAATATTATGGCAAGTCGGCGATGGGAAAAGCCTTTCAGCGAATCTCCAATCTCATTTAGCGAGCAAGGGATAGTGCGCCGAAAGTTACAGTGCATAAAGGGTACAGGGGGCAGACAAAGGGCGATCAAGAAGCCTTTCGGCGACCTCAAGCTTCTCGCCGAAAGTTACAGAATCTAACAACACATAAAGAAAGAATTTAAAGGAGAGATGGGGATATTAGGTGAACCGCCGAGTAGTTCGGCGAGCTCGATCCAGCTCGCCAAACGACCTAACGTGCCTATTTTCAACTCAACTTCTCGAATTCAACCCCGCAATCCCCGAAAACAAAATCCAATAATGCAATGCTCAAATTAGAACTAGACCCATAATGCCCATTACCCTGGAATACTCAGACTTCTCCCGGTTTTACCTAATTATGCCAATTGACGATCTTTGCCCTTAAGAACGGAGTCACCCACTCTATCATTAGGCAATTTACATTGTTTAGCACACATACAAGCCACTCAGACTTCACCCAACTAAACTCAACGACAAGCAAGTACAACCCCATGAAATTTAATTCATTTTAACGCGCAAATTTATGGGAATTTAACAATACACTTAAAACAGGCAAGATGTTCGAATTTAAAAAAAAAAAAAAGGCAATAATCATCCTAGCACTACTAGAGAGGCCCAACACACATCAACACGAAAGATATTGCTTACATAAGAGTACAAATTAGTAATATTAAATGCGGGGTTCCAAAAACTCACCTTTCAAGCTGAATAAAATAAGATTGAGATGCTAGGTGGCAATGTAATCCTCTCTGAACACAAATCGACAACTAAAATATGGTGGATAAACTAGAAAATATAGACTACTATGCTGGTGTGAGTTTGAGAGGAATAAATGCGAGGGAAAGTGAAGAGTTGGAAATTTAAACCTTTAGTCCATTTTAAGAACCATCCGGATCGTGCTTATTCGGCAACGTTAATTGTGATCGCCGACCCACTCGGTGACATGCCAAATATTCATTTTCCTCACCGAGTTTTATAGGAGCTCCAGTTATAGTGAGGGTCCAAACGGCGGACTAAATCGATATCGCTGACATGGTCGGTGATTTGCCAATAATTTCAAAGGCTCGCCAAGTTTTACAGACTCTCATTTGAATTTATCATGAGTCTAATGGCGGTCTAGATCAGGGTCGCCGACCTCATTGGCGATTAGCCCACTGGGTTTTTTAGCTCGCCAACCTGCACTTTTCAACACTTTCCTCACTTTACCCTACACAATCAACACACCCTTATTCTAGAATAACAGTTTAAAGCAATAAAACCTTGGGTTACCTCCCAAGAAGCACCTTAGTTAACGTCGTGGCACGACTGAAGTCCTTACTCAAACTCCATTATTAGGGTTAGCCCTAGTGTCACTAGGTAACCCCAATTGCTCATTTGGGTGGAGATGAGGCACTACATGACTCATGAGTGTTTCGATCAGTTGGATAGATCTCGAGTGAGAGCCAATCATCTGATTTAACACTTCAATATTCTCCTTCATCTCTTCCAGCACTCTATCTTGCTCAGTGATTTTTGGAGAATGGTTAGTAGTGTATCATTGACACGACTGTTCTCACTGTCTCTAGACTTTCTCCGCTCATGAGGGGGTATGTACCTCTCTTTTCTTTTGCACCGGACTTCTATCTCTGATATTTTGGTGGCCAAATCGTCCAGCTGAGTTACCAGTGTAGTTAACATGAAGTCCCTCTCGTTTCCTTGGTTTGTCTCAGCCAATTTGCCACCATTTCTATCGGCCATGCTCAAAGTATCTTCTCACAATGGCAAAACAAAGAAAAACAAACCTAAAAATAAAGCAAGTATCACGATAACTAATAAGAACAAAAATTCTACTTACCTAAAACTTCTCAACTAACAGCACTCCCCGACAGCGACACCATTTGGACTTCACATTTCAGGACACTACTTCCAGTTCAAGTGCCAACAATCGTGAGTAGTAATATAACCCAATCAAGTGTTGGGATCGTTCCCACATAGAGCGGTTAGTAGTCGAGAATCAAATAGAAAAGTAAAATTTAGTTCTAATTAATCATAGCTATAAATATTTACGAATAAAAATATACTAAATCTAAAAGTAACAAGAATGTCAATTATCAATGGGGGGTTTGTATTCAACTAAGAAACAAAAACAACAAAAATAAAAATATGCGGAATAGGGAGATGGGATTCTTGAGATCAGATAGGAATATGGGATAAAATAAACAATCGGGTAAATGCTATTGATAGTAAATTGCTGAATATTTGTAACTAAGCTAAACTTTAGTAGGGGTAAATTTTCTCTCGAACAATTTACCTCGAATCGAATTGGTTTCTCTCGAACACCGAGTTGCAGCAATTAAGCACAACCTTCACATTAGCCCATTTACTCTCACGAGTTGAATGTGTGGGAGAAGGTCTAGGATTCACTCTCTCTAGAGCTGAACCCACGACGACCCAATAACCACAGGCTATCAATTTAGTAGTCTTGGTTTTAAAACCTCTCTTGAGCAAGCCAAAAACACGAAGATGAAATCGTATTTGCAACTACCATCCCATTAAGTTCAAACACAACTACTAAATGAAATCACATTTAAATAGAAAATAGACTATCAATGAGCAATACCCAACAGTAAATTTAACCCATATTCATAAAATCACACCCCAAGAATTGGGGTTTTAGCTAGACATGAAAAAGAGATAGAAATCGATACCAAAAAGTGTTTCCATCAAATGGGTACGATAAATAATGTTTTTAGACACATCAAGGATGAAGATTCTTCAAGACCCACTTCCAATTACTTGGAGTTGAAAACCTTCAAAACCTTCAAGCTCAAGAACAATGTCTCCCAAAAACTCTAAGAACTAAAATTGAAATATTCTAAGTCTCAACTCTAAAATTTAGTAATAATTTATTTTCTCGATACTAAGCTAACAATTCAAACAGGTATTTATAATGTTCAAAAATTTGTGCTGCGAAGGACCACTCGGCGCAGTTAGTTGGGATCGATCTGCCCTTTGGTCCAGTTCATAGCTGTTCTACTTTTGCCTTCAATATTTTCGCGTTTTGAATCATTGGGTGATATGGTGTTGCTTTGCGGAACTGTTCGGCGACGCGCCGACTGCTCCCTTTCATCGCCAACTTGATTTTTTCCTTTAGGGCTCAACACACTCGAACATTAGGCGAGATTAAGGTCATTAGGTGACTCGCCTAATGCATTAGCGATCCTCAGGCCTTCTTTTCTTCGTCATTTCACCGTCTTTGTTCCTTTTTGCTTGATAGTGTCTATGCTTTGTATCTCAATTCAAATACCTGAATCTTAAGGATTTACATCAGTTATTGAGACAAAATATGCATTTAAGGACACTAAATCTATCAAAATAAAGCCCTAAATGAGTCCAAATTGTGGACTCATCAACGATTCAGGACAAGATCTAGCACGAAGCTCTGTCCGCCGGGACTGTAGTGGCTGGTCATCCTCCGGCTCAGATATTGCAGCTTGGGAGTCAATGGACTCTCTCTCCTTACCGGAGTTGTGCTCTAAAACCTCAGATGTTGGCTTCTTGCCTTTGCCCTTGCCTCCCTTTGGAGGCACTGTTCTTCCCTTTTTAGGAGGATTGGCTCCTCCTTCATTTATCACTACACCCTGTGCTCGTTTATGGGGCAATATATCAAGGTTGGTCCTAGCCATATCTACAAAAAATCAAAGAAAGTGACAAACAGTTCAAGCAAAAGCACATAAATCAAATTGCCGACAGACTCGCTGAATGGATCGGTGAGTCTGGCGAGGCAGATCAAGCTCGCCGAAAGGATTGGTTCAAAATTTCTTTGAAATTTGGAATGTCGGTGATATGAAGGGCCTTTTGGTGAATTACCAACAGCAATTGATGAGTAAGGATTAGCCCATCGAAAGTTGCAGTGCACTTTAGGGGTTAGGGGCGCAGAAAGGGCCATTAAGAAGGACTTTCGGTGAGTCCCCGAGTGCACTCAGTAAACTTAGGCTTCTCGCCAAAAGAAGTTACAGAACCTACACTCAACAATTGCATGAAATTAAGGCTATCTAAGTGGATTCGGCGAACCGTCGAGTGGTTTGGCGAGCTCGGCCCAGCTCGCCAAACTGACCAACGTGCTTACTTTCAACCCCGCAACCCCCCAAAACAAATTCAAACCATGCACTCATTCAATTAAACTAAGACCCATTACACCCATGTCCTCGAGATACTAAGACTTCTCCCGATTTGGCCAAATTTGAACATTTGATGACTTAAGCCCTTAAGAATGACGTCAACCGCTCCATCATTGGGCAAAGCACGTCATTTGGCATAAATGCGGGTTACTTGGACTTCACCCGACTAGACCCAACAATAATTTAAGCACAACCCAACAATTTTGATCAATTTTAAGAACGAAAATACCAGGAAATCAACGATTAAGCAATTTAGGCAAGATATTCAAATTAAAATAGGCATATAAGCACACAATTACGATCAGAGAGTCCCAACACACATCACTAAGATTAGAACAATTGAAATGAGTAAAAATCACTAAAGACGAGTTTGGGGTTGGGAAAACAAACCTTAGAAGCTGAATGAATAAGTTGTAAAGCTAGGCGGCAATGATATCCACTCCGAACACACAATCGACGACCAAAAATTAGTAAAAACATGAAAATATGGCACACCCAACAAGAAACAAAGAATTTAACCCATATTCATAAAATCACACCCCAAGAATCGGGGTTTTAGCTAGACATGAAAAGAGATAAATCGATACCAAAAAGTGTTTCCATCAAACGGTACGATAAATAATGTTTTAGACACATGATGAAGATTCTTCAAGACCCACTTCCAATTACTTGGAGTTGAAAAACCTTCAAAACCAAGCACAAGAACAATGTCTCCCAAAAACTCTAAGAACTAAAATTGAAATATTCTAAGTCTCAACTCTAAAATTTAGTAATAATTTATTTTCTCGATACTAAGCTAACAATTCAAACAGGTATTTATAATGTTTGAAAATTTGTGCTGCAAAGGACCACTCAGCGCAGTTAGTTGGGATCGCCGACATACTCGGCGATCTGCCCTTTGGTCCAGTTCATCGCTGTTCTACTTTTGCCTTCAATATTTTCGCGTTTTGAATCATTGGGCGATATGGTGTTGTTGCTTGGCGAATCGTTTGCATGCACGATCGCCCATTTTATTGCCAACTTGATATTTTCCTTTAGGGCTCAACACACTCGAACATTAGGCGAGATTAAGGTCATTAGGTGACTCGCCTAATGCATTAGCGATCCTTAGGCCTTCTTTTCTTCGTCATTTCACCGTCTTTGTTCCTTTTTGCTTGATAGTGTCTATGCTTTGTATCTCAATTCAAATACCTGAATCTTAAGGATTTACATCAGTTATTGAGACAAAATATGCATTTGAGGACACTAAATCTATCAAAATAAAGTCCTAAATGAGTCCAAATTGTGGACTCATCAACGATTCAGGACAAGATATAGCACAAAGCTCGCTCACGGATCAGTGGGCTGGTCATCCTTCGGCTCGAATCTGGGAGTCAACGAACTCTCTCTCCTTACCGGAGTTATGCTCTGAAACCTCAGATGTTGGCTTCTTGCCTTTGCCCTTGCCTCCCTTTTTAGGAGGATTGGCTCCTCCTTCATTTATCACTACTCCCTGTGCTCGTTTACGGGGCAATATATCAAGGTTGGTCCTAGCCATATCTACAAAAAATCAAAGAAAGTGACAAACAGCTAAAGCAAAAGCACATAAATCAAATTGCCGCCACATCGAATGGATCGGTCGCCGAATCACTTGCGAGAGCGGATCAAGCTCACGAAAGGATCGTCTAAAATTTCTCAGAAATTTGGCATGTCAGTGATATGAAGGGCCTTTCGGTGAATTACCAACAACAATCGATGAGTAAGGATTAGCCCATCGAAAGTTACAGTGCATTTTAGGGGTTAGGGGTGCAGAAAGGGCCATTAAGAAGGACTTTCGGCGAGTCCCCGAGTGCACTCAGTGAACTTAGGCTTCTTGCCAAAAGAAGTTACAGAACCTATACTCAACAATTGCATGAAATTAAGGCGATCTAGGGGGATCCTCATGAGCTAATCCACCAAACAAGCCATTCAATTGCAAGAGCTCCAACATGGTGCTTGTAACGTGGAACACAACATTCCCTTCGATAAAAGGCAAGCGAATGGCACCAATTCCACCCATTAGATGAGGGTCATTAGCATTCGGCTCATTGATATCGTTGAGATTGCCGAAATCATCTTGGTGGCCCACTTGGCTACCATTGCTTCCATTGATAATCATTTCCTCTATTTTAATCAACAACACACAAACCAAAACTGAGAGTAAGTAGATTCAACTATGATTGAAAAGAACAAAATTCAACTTAACCAAAGAATCTTAACCAACACCACTCCCCCTGCAGCGGCGCCATTTTGCTTAATGTTTCAAGGACATTTCTTCCAATTCTAAGTGTCAACGATCGTTAGTCAGTGTAATAACCCAACTAAATGAGTTGGGGTTGAATCCAATAGGGAGCGGTACGTGTTTAAGATTCAATCGGTAAGTTCAAACATGTTCGAATCAGTCGTAGGAATAGACATTACATAATGTAAATCAGGGGGTGACACGAATGTCAAATAAGGTGGTTTTGGTTTTAACTATCAGCTACAACAACAACAAATAATACGAAGATGACAATAATGAGACGGGTTCTTGGGATGTGATCCGATTATAGGCTAATATAGACAAATGGGTAATTGCAACTATTAGAAAATAGCTATAAATCAGTGAATAAGTTAGACTATAGAGGAGGTAAATTTTCTCTCCAACAATTTACCCCGAATCAAGTTGATTTCTCTCGAACATCAACAAGCATGAAAAATAAGAACAACATACACTTTAGTCCATTCACTGTCTCGAGCTGAATGTGTGGAAAAGGGTTTAGGACTCACTCTCTCGAGCTGAACCCATGACAACCCAATACCCACAGACCATCAATTCAGTAATCTTGGTTTTAAAATCCTCTCCCTCAAGCAAGCCAAAAACACGTAGGTAGAACTGCATTTACAACTACAATTCTTTAAATTGAACCACAATTACTGATTGAAATCACTTCTAAACAGCATTTAAACTAACAATTAGCAATACCCGCAAGCTAAGTCAGCCCATAATCACACCCCAAGAATTGGGGTTTTAGCTAGACATCATAAAAAGATAGAAATCGTTACCAAATTGTGTTTCCATCAACTGGGTACGATTAATTTCGTCTTTACAAAGGTCCAAATTGAAGAATCTTAAAGACCCATTTCCAATTTCTCAAAAATGGAAAACTTCAATTCTTCAAAGCTAAGAAAAACTTGTCTCTCAGTTTAGAATACTCAATATTCAAAAATAAGATACTTGATAATGACAAAAAGCTTGATATTTTCTCAATTAAAATGTTCAAAAATGTATATATAGTCTCCAAAAATATGTTGCGAATAGACTTCGGCGCAGTAAGTCGGGATCACCGATCAACTCGGCGATCCGCCCTTTGGTCAATTCCATCATCTTGTTGCCTTGGCTTTCAGCATCCTCCAGGTCTTTAACTTTGGGAGATCTAACATGCATCACGGAACCACTCGGCGATCCATCGACTGCTCATTTATCTCGCCAACTTGATTTTCTCCTTCAGGGCTTGGCACACTGGAACTTTAGGCAGTCATTGAGGCTACTCTGCTAGTCGCCAAATGGACTTGGCGATCACCAGGCTCTCTTTTCGTCCTTCTTTCAGCTCGCTTTGTTATTTTTGCAACTTAGTGTCCATGTTTTGTTCCTTAATTCATAATCCTGAAAATCAAGGACTTTACATCAGTTATTGGCACAAAATGAGCATTTGAGGACACTCCACCTACACAAATAAAGCCTTAAATAAGTCCAAATCTCGGACTCGTCAGTATGCTTAAAGTATTTTCTATTGATCTGTATGTCTTACTTGACCCGGGTGTGATTTTATCTTTTGTGACTCCTTATGTAACTATGAAGTTTTGTATTTCCCCCGCACAACTTCTTAAACCCTTCACTGTTTCCACACTTGTTGGCTATATAAGGATTCAAAAAAGTCTATCGTGATTGTACTATCTATGTTTATCACAAAGACACCATGAGTGCCTTAGTTGAGCTTGACATTTGTGGATTTTGATTTCATTCTAGGTATAGATTGGCTTCATGCTTGTTATGTCTCAGTCGATTGTAGAACTCGAGTAGTCAAGTTTCAGTTTCCTAATAAGCCAGTTTTAGCGTGGAGGAGTAGTTCAATCGTACCTAAGGGTCGTTTTATTTCAAGGCTAGAAAGTTAGTCTCTAAGGGGTACATTTATCACTTAGTCTGAGTTAATGACTCTGGTGTTGAGACACCACCTATTCAGTCAGTTCCAGTTGTGAGTGAGTTTCCAAAGGTCCTTCCAGACGATCTTACTGGAGTCCCTCCTGAGAGAGAAAAAGACTTTGGAATAGATATCCTTCCTGATACTCAACCCATTTCTATTCTGCCATATAGACTGGCTCCAGTTGAGTTAAAAAAGTTAAAAGAGCACTTAAGAGATCTTCTTGATAAGGGTTTCATTCGACTTAGTGTCTCACATTGGGGCTCTCCAATCTTATTCGTGAGAAAGAAAGATGGTTCCCTTAGAATGTGTATCGATTACCACCAGTTGAACAAGGTCACCATAAAGAATAAATATCCCCTTCCGAGAATTCATGACCTTTTCGACCAACTTCAGGGTGCCACTTGTTTCTCTAAGATATACCTCATATCTAGATATCATTAGTTGAAAGTGAGAGAAAGTGACATCCCAAAAATAACATTTAGGACCCATTATGGTCAATATGAGTTCCTTGTTATGTCCTTTGGTTTGACAAACACTCCTGCAGCATTCACGAATTTCATGAACAAAGTCTTTAAACAGTATCTGGATATGTTTGTTATTGTATTCATTAACTAGATCTTGATCTACTCGAGGAATGAAGATGATCATGTCAATCATCTTAGAATAGTCCTCCAAAATATCAAAGATCAAGAGTTATAGTCCAAGATTTCTATGCCAAGTTTGCAAGCTATTCCTCTATGGATGAAGCATCCGTTACAATTGCTTGCTTGATCGTTTGGGACATCGGGGAGTAGCATAGATTATCTTGCAAGTCAATCTTCAAAGGGTACATATCATGTGATGCATGTGTAGAGGATTCGTTGGCTGAATCATAGTTCTTATTTGCAGAAGATTTCTTGGAATTGGAGAGCTTAAGTGGAGAAGCTAGAGTGTTCTTGATCTTTCGGGCAACACTGCTTCTTCCTTGTGAAGAATTTCTAGAGGACCCTTACTCCTATTGGGTTGACAACCCAAAATAGAATATTGATGTGGACGACACTTTAAGTGTTTGTTGTCCCAGCATATTGGTCTTAGCCTTGTAAAAGCTCTGAAACTTCCAAAGGTAACACTAAGGACTCCTTTGCTTTAGCAGAGTACATAGAGTCAACAGGCTTAGTAGCATTAGAGGAAGTTTATGAGGAGTTGATCTTCTTAGAAACAATTTTGATGTTTTATAATTTTTGAATAGTTGATATGAGAGGTACAGTTTCTCCCACTAGGCCTGTCAGAAGTTGTAGACAATAAAATTCATTTTGAGAGAATAATAATCAAGACTAAATATATAACAATAATAGTATTTATTTGATTTCAAATATGAGCTTTACAATCTGTATGAATCCTCCAATTCGCGTTTTTAGTATAAATTCAAGGGCTTGTAAGCTTGATCGTGAATATTGAATATGTTCTTAGACTCTAGGTCCTTTGAGCTTGATCTTGAATATTGATGAACTTCATCTTGACGTGTACTACCAAGAGCTTTTGAGGTAGTTCTTAAAAATGGTAGTCTTGATATTGAGTTGTTCTTGAACTTAAATGCTTGGGTGTTTGTATTCTTGAACTTGTAACTTGTAGAGAAATATGTTTTGTTCGATCCATGAGCTCTCTCTGGTTTCTCATTGAATCCTAGTGTTACTTATGAGTTATGAGCACACTGTTTGAACTTGTAGAATAGAGGAGTTACAATGAAAACAAACATCTCTTCACCCTATTAGATTTAACTGACATAGCATATTGAGTTTTAACTAAGTTGGCTCTTCATTTGTAGCCCAAATCGAAGGACTACTCCAATGAAATTAAAATTTAATTCAATCCATAATTTTTGGACTTAAATAATTAATCTAACAATATTAATTCATAATATGTATTTGGACTGATATATATTGAATTCAATATAATTTAAATGATTTTATAAACTTATTTTTAATTATCTTTAAATGATTACAATGAAATTACAAAATCATATACTCATTATGTAAGTATGAAATGTTTGTAAGCTGCATTTAAATACTTGCATGAATCTTATATTTGGTATATCTCAATGAATTGCATTAGTCTCTTTTATTTGACTTTTTTTTATTTTAATGATGAATTTAATTAATGTCATATTTGACTTTTCTCTTATATTTTAGTGAATTGCATTAATTTTCATATTTGTTTTTTCTCTTTTATTTTAATGAATTGCAGTGATCTCATATTTGACTTTTCTCTTTTATTTTAATAAATTGCATTAATTTCATATTTGACTGTTTTTCTTTTATTTTGATGAATTGCATTAGTCTCATATTTGACTTTTCTATTTTATTTTAATGAATTGCATTAATTTCATATTTGACTGTTTTTCTTTTATTTTAATGAATTTCATTAGTCTCATATTTGACTTTCCTCTTTTAAATTTACAAAAAAAAAAAAAAAAATATATATATATATATATATATATATATATATATATATATATATATATAGATATATATATATATATATATATATATATATATATAGATATGAATTGCATTATTCTCATATTTGACTTTCCTCTTTTAGAATTACAAAAAAAAAATATATATATGAATTGCATTAATCTCATATTTGATACTTTTTAAAGCTATAAAAGCATGTTAGAGGGTGCAAAGAAATGAAAAGGTAAAAAAATGACAAAGTCTTTGTACTCTTCATTGTTCTTTCTCTCCTTTGTAGTAGCACTATTTGGAATTCTTCCAAATGTGAAGGGAAACATACTTGATGACATTTGTCCCGGAAGCTTCTTTCCTCCACTTTGTTTTCAGATGCTTCGAAATGACCCCTCTGTCTCTAAAGGAGATATTCATGGTCTTCTCTCTACTGTTCTTCATATAGCACAAGATAATACCACATCTACCTATAAGTTGGTTAAATCAATTCTTAAACAACCCATCAAAGATCCCAACATGAAAGCCCAAATGACCAATTGCTTGAGAAATTACAATGATGCTGTTGATTATCTTAATCGTTCCAATGATTTCTATAAGTCTGCTGATTATAAAAACACAAGCCTGTATTCATCTCTTGCGGTGCATGAATCTCTTTCTTGCAACCATGGTTTCGATGAAGTACCATCCCAGCTAAAGCCACTCAGCGAAGCGGTCCAAGAGTTCTCTAATCTTTCGGCTCGTATAGCTGATAATCTCAAATAATCTAGTCATTTTACATGATGCCTTATGTTTCACTTCATATTACATTACATGGATGAATTCATGTTCTGAATTTAAATATATATAAAATATTTTTTCTTACTGCGCAATGTCATTTTTTATGAAAGTCATTCAATTCACCATTATATATGTGTTTCCTAAAATTGTGTATGGGGCTGGGCGATTCACCATACTTGAAGGGGTAAAGTGAAATTTCAATCAACAGATAAAATCTAAACCAACTTCTTATGCAATTTTAAAATCTATTTTTCAAATATTTTAGATAAAAAATTATTAGTTATACTCTCCAGGCAAAAACCTTTTTTTCATATTAATATTTATATCCTCTGCAACAATTTTTGGGACGGACATTCTTTGGAAAATGAAAAAATCCCTTTATCGGATTGGAAGTGATGACTTAAGCCTCTTTCTTCTTCTTATAGGGCTTTTAAAGAGCCTGACTCTTTATTTAAGTTCTAATTTGGAAAATTTATAATAGATTTCTTTGAAAAAAATCAATTATCAGTTTAACGTAAGATTTTATCAATTTCAATTTTGAGAGTTTCCTTTTATGGATGAAAACAATATATGCATTGTCAACATAATTCTATAAGTAATACATTGAAAATTTTAGTGAATAATAATGGTAATTAATAACCATAGAATATAATTCAATAGGTTTATAACTTGAGATACCCCACTTAATGTTTGCTAAAATAATTGAAATCTTGATGAAATAAAAAAAAATTTTGCAATTTACCCTTATCAATATTTTTCTGCTATTGATTATTATTTTATATAAAAAAAATTTATAATGACTCTCTAGGAAATTTACTTGTATAAGTGTATTTTAACTGTTTAGAGCTTTCTTATAGCAAATCAAAGTCATTTATGACTTGCTAGGACTGACATTTTTGTCACCTAGTCATTTTTTTGTTTTTTATCAAGTTATTTGTATTTCAGGGCCTTTGAAGATTGTATGGTTAACTTTGATCAAAACATCAGATAATTGAGCTTTAAATGTAATTATGATGGATCCTTTAGCTGAAACATAAAGTTTGGCCTTGAAGGACCTTTGATTCAGGTCCCAAGGCATCTAGACTTATTTCAAACAACCTTATTGATTTTGGCTAGACAGATTATTTTGAGTGGGACTCACTTTTTATCGAAATGACCTCTATTGGATGTTTAAAAACATTTATTGTGTCCGAAATGTATCTTAGAATAATTTGTTTATGTAACACCTCAGAAATGAAAAATTTTATTTAAAAGGAAAAATTGCAAAACTTGTACTATGTTAGTTTCTATGAGTCATCCTATGGGTTGTAAGAAGCTTCTCATAGGAACTGGAGTGGATTTTGAATAATATTAAGTTCCAGGTGGAGTTATAAGATTTAATCAAATGGTTCAGAATAATTCCTATGGGCCGTGGTAAATGGTCGTAGAAGATATTCAAAGGTTGTAATTTTGAGACCTCAACTCCTGCGGTTTCTTTGTACGATTTGTAGAAAATGTTATGGGATTTAGAAGGTGTCCATAGAAGAATTATATACTTGGTAAAATTTGTGACTTTGAACCTATGGGTTGTAGGATATATTACAGGTCATAGCGATGGTTTCATAGAAGTTAATTGGACTTACTGGTTTTGGTACCTCATCCTACAGACAAAGAATACGGGTTGTAGGAAATATTACAGTCCGTAGAAGGTAACCGTGGAAAGTGTTTTGACTTTGGGTAAATTTGGGACATTGGTTTTATGGGCTTATTCTAAGATCCATAGAAAGTATGACGATATGTGAAAGCATTCAGTGGAAATTGTTTTGAAAGTTCGTCTCTAATACTTGATTCTACGAGTCAATAATATGATCCATAGAAGTTTATACAAACAATTGAGTGAACCCGTAGAACGTGTTCGACAGTTATTTTCAAGCTTGCCTGAGACTTCTCCTATCTATTTAATACCTAAACTATGTCATTCCTAGACTATTTTAGGACCTAATAACAGACAAGTAACTTGAAAATATCAATCCTTGCAATGTATTACTTAGCATACATAAGGTAAGATTTGGTGAAGCCTTTGTACATATATTTGATGTTCCTTCAATGAACTCCTTTAAATGACCGAGTGAGATCATCCCTTCAGAAGAAAATAACATCTCTTTGACAGGTCCTGTTTGCTTCACATATTTTTCAATCTCTTAAACTTCAATACCTATTCAAGGCGCATGGATGGACTCTCTATATAATAATCCATTCATCCTATCCATCAAATTATTAATCCAAGACTCTAGGTTTTGTATATGCTTTGTCAATCATTCAACTATCTTTGCCAGGTTTGTAAGTTGTTCCTCTATGGATAAAACATCAGTTACAATTGTTTGCTTGATCCTTTGGAGCATCAGGGTGTAGCATAGATTATCTTGCAAGTCAATCTTCAAAGGGTACATATCATGGGATGTATGTGTAGAGGATTGATTGGCTGAATTATTGTTCTTATTTGAAGAAGATTTCATGGAATTGGAGAGCTTAAGTGGAGCTAGAGTCTACTTGATCTTTTGGGCAACACTGTTTCTTACTTATTAAGAATTTCTATAGGACTCTTGCTCCTATTGGGTTGACGACCCAAAATAGGATATTGATGTGGATGAAACTTGAAGTGTTTGTTGTCCCAGCATAGTGGTCTTACTCCTTGTAGAAACTCTAAAACTTTCAAAGGTAACACTAGAGACTCCTTTGTTTTAGCAGAGAACATATAGTCAACAGGCATAGAAGCGTTAGAATAAGTTTATAAGGAGTTGATCTTCTTGGAAGACATTTTGATGTTCTATAATTTTTGGATATTTGATATGAGAGGTATAGATTCTCTCATTAGGCCTGGCAGAATTTGTAGACAGTAAAATTTGTTTTGAGAGAATAATAATCAAGACTAAGATATATCACAACAATCGTATTTATTTGATTTAAATATAAGATTTGCAATCCGTATTAATCCTCCAAATCATGTTTTTAATGTGAATTTAAGGGCTTGTAAGCTTGATCATGAATATTGAATATGTTCTTGGACTCAAGGGCCTTTGGTCTTGATCTTGAATATTGATGAACTAGATCTTGACTTGTACTAACAAGAGCTTTAGAGCTTGTTCTTGAACTTAAATACTTGTGTTTTTGTATTCTTGAACTTGTAACTTGAAGAGAAATATGTTTTGATTGATCTATGAGCTCTCTCTCACTTCTCATTGAATCCTAGTCTGACTTATGAGTTATGAGCACACTGTTTGAAGTTGTAAAACATAGGAGTTACAATGAAAACAGACTTGTGATGGTTGTGATTTCATGTTGTCTGATGTATGTTTGTTCTTGCTTCATTATAATACATGTATGCATGCGAATGTTGCATTATTGATCACATTGATTGTTAATGAGGATAGATGAATAATGAATGCCATGAATTATGACTTTATTGTATGATTTTGGGAATATACTTGTGATTGTGATTGTGGCTTGTTGAATGGATCGGGTGTTGTGTTCCCACACACTTACTGGGATCGGTTGCCACATTCCGGTATAAACATTGGATTGGGTACCACGAATTAGTACACTAACAGTTTGGGTTTGGGTTCCATGAGAGGACCATTGGCTTGTATTATATGTGTAATTGCGTGTATTATTGATCATGTGGAGTTGGGCATGTTTCATGAAGAGTTTAGTGGGTTGCTCATTATGTTATTATAGGTGTGGATTGCAATGTTGTAAGTTAATTGGAGACATTTGGTTGTGTAGTGAATTGTGAATGGTAGAGTCCTAAATCAGGTTGTAGCATGGTTAAATGAAAGATTAAGGGGTCCCGGTGCTATCATTGTTAGCTAGAATGTGATCACGGGGATTATTGTTGAAGTTTGGGGTGGTAGTTAATGGTAGTGTCTATAGTTAGTTTTCCCCGGAATGGGGTAGTAATCCTTGATGGGCATCATACGAGGTTATAAGTATGAAGTGTAGGTTTTTTGTGGATGTTGACCGGTTTAGTATTAGTTGATTCTGGAATATCTTTTAAAAGATAGAATGACAAGGTATGACCAAGAACGAAGCGAGTATGGTTAGAGCCTATAAGGAGGTTGGGAATATAAAGGTGGAGGAACGATTAGTCTTATTGCCTGTGTTGTAAGTTGATTTCTTTATATTATACGATGGGTATTCGGGTTGACCAATGATGCCTACCAATACGTGTGGTTATACTGATACTACTCTTGCTATGCCTTTTTGGGCATAGTCTGGATGCAGGTTCGTTGATGTTTCATAGGTGAAGACAAAGATAATCTCGAACAACTTCTACTTTTCTTCCATGTTGTGTCATTTACATATCGTTGTGTCCTGTACTCTTATTAGCTTTTGTACCGGCTTAGACTAGATCCCTAGGGAGTTAGTTACTTTTCAAGTCTTAACTTGAGTCGTTTTAAACTCTTAATTTATTAAAAACATTGTATGAACTTTCTTTTACTTGCCAATTTACTTAATCTTTTGCATGTTTTAACTATTGGGAATCGAGAGTTCTCCTACTTAGGTGTTACAGTTGGTGTCGCACGGCCCAGTGGGTTGGGTCGTGACAAATTGGTATAGAGCGCAGGTTACCGGCCTCCAAGTACAAGAGCAAAATATGGACTAGGCTCTTGAGGATTGGTGTGTTGACGTTCACATCTAATCTTCAAGAGGCTAGGAGGCATTCTAGGATGTTGTCCCCTCTTTTGTCTCCTTTCGTGCGAGTGTCGCTTGTGGTATGAGTTGAGTCCAATTGGTATCTCCCGATTCCAATTGGTATTTCAACGAAGTGAACTAGACGCCATGGTTACGACTGAAGGAATACGAGCAATGTAAATTGGAACTGAGAAGGTTCCAATTGGTATTTGGCCCTAGGGGTTACGTAAACGCATGGGTGATCAGTAATGGTCATCTATGGAACGAACTAGTTTAAAATTTGGACTTTTCTGTGAGTGGTAACTTGAAAACTGTGAATGTGTGCTTCTTATTGTCTGAATTAACTATAAATGTGAAAGTTGTTCTTTTCTTGGATATGATGATATGATTATGTGCACACTAAATGTGTGTCTAAACTTTCATCTGTATAATATGTTGGCCAAATTGTTGAAATCATGCAAGTTGTAACTGCTTGAGTGTTGTGAAACTTGTGGTGAAAAGAAAGTCATGACTAAGTTTGGTGCGAGGGTCTATATAATATACGAGGTGATTTGTAAATGGAATTTGGACGTGCGCTATGACCAACTAATAACCGTGTGAATGTCTGGGTGTATCCTGGGGACGAATGTGTTGTGATGTAGAAGTAATGTGAAGGATTGTGGGGTTTGCACCATTGGGTTGACTCGGGATAGGCAATGATTATCCTAAATGCCTAGTTGTAGCCAGGTGATTATCCTAAATACCTAGATGTAGCCAGGAAATCCAGGGGAAAGTTAGAAAAGAGGAGGACCCCAGAAAAGGTGTTGGCAGGGATACTGGTCCCGTCTGGGCCGCTAGAGCGGGATCATTCTCGCCAGGGCAAGAATTCTCCCGCCAGAGAAGGACAGGGCAAGACAGAATCTCAGCCCTGCTTTCCCTATTTTCCCTAGTCACATGTATAGACCTCGAACTGTATCCGAACTAATCCCTGGAACCCAGTCAATATTCAGCAATAGAACAGTAAGTTATAAACCTTAGCATTTAATATTAACGAGGGGGAAAATAGCTAGAAAACAACATCCATATGCTTACAAAAATATTAAGGAAGACAAAAAGACAAAACAAAGTTTTGTTCTAAATTACAAGCCCAAAAAGGGGCGAGAAAACCAAATTAGGATCCATGAGAATGGAAAGTCTCGCTCTCAGACCCCATATCCTCGGGGGTAGTCTCATCGGCCCAAGCTTCATTTAACCAGGAAAATTGCCGGTAGTCCTCCGGCTTAAGTATGGAGAGCTCCTACTGGGGGGGTGACGCAGGAGAAAATAACCTTCAGAGTCTTCCACATTCGGCCCAGAAGGCGATTCCTAGTCAAATTCTTCTTTCTCTCCCATCGCAGCTGGTGGTGGAGCATATAGAACTCGAGGGTGGTGGAGGGTGGAGCCGGTGTCGAGGCACTAGCGTGAAAGCCTCCAAGTATCCTTCGGACGGCTGCCAAGTCCTCCTCTACCTGTGCACTTGAGAATGGGGGCTGGGATTGGGTAGGAAGAGTGTTGTCACCCATACCGTCATCTCCTCCCTCGTCATCCACCTCCGCAGTCGCTTGACTGTTGCTGGCTCTGTCTGTCCTCCTCCTCTTACTCCTGGAGGTAGAACCCTGCCTTATCAAAAGAGGGTGAAAAGGGGGTCCATGGGGAGTACCTCATCACTGCCTAGGAGTGGCACTCCCACCCGCTTACACAACACAGTCACCAGTCCCGGTAGGAAAAAGGCCTTCTTGTTGCCCCGATAGAACATCTTCTATTATGAGATAATCTAAGCCCCCACATTTGGCTCGATACCCTGTATAGCGTACGCCACCACCAAGGCTCGAGGAAATGTCACATCGGTGCGATTACCCGACGGGCGGATCCTCCTAGTAAACAAGTTTAGCCACCTCTTAGCACCCGGTGACTAGTTCGTGCTAGTGATGCCCTTTGCAGTAACCCAGTAGACCTGGTCTCGACGCGCAGGCTCGATCAGGGTGTCCCTCAACCAGCCCAAATCTATCTCTCTCAACTTGGCCTCGTACTCTATATTTGAGACCTCAGGCACCTCTAATGCCTCATTGATGGCCGTGAAGTTTAGAGGGATGTCAACTCCTCAGATGCGGATGATAGGGTGAGGGTCATTCCAGCGAAGCGAACAGTAGGGAGGATAGCATATAACTCCCTCACCCAAGTGGAACGTGCATATGGGGGAGACTCGGTGCAGGGATCCCAACCAAACTCCATGATATGATCATAGAAGGAAGAAGCCTTCTCCTCTAGCTTAAGCAAGTAGAAGCCTCGCTCGCAGTAGAACTTGGTTCTCCAGTTGTCGTTATGCCTTTCCCGACTCACAGCATCGAGAAATCGGACAAAAGGCAGATTTTACTCTTTAAGACCCGCCATCTAAATAAGTCTACAAGGTATGAAATTTATACATTAGAACACGAAAGGATTAGGCAATTTTGGGCTAAAAAAGAAAGACAAAAATATTTGCCCTAAGTGGCAAGTGGCTACTGCCCCACAGAGTCCCGCCACAGCAGCCCAAATCCCACCAAAGCAGGATGAAGGAGGCCATTATAGCGAGATGAAGGTGTGATCATGGCGCCCTTCGTCCTAAAATCTTGTTTCTCACAAAATTTCAGTAGATCAGAGTATACCAAGTACCCTAGAACTTAAATATGCAATTGTAATAATAGAATAACCCCTAAATAGTGCCCAAATTCTAGTTTTACACCAAGAAACTATTCAATTTCCCCCACCTGTTTGGTACCAAATTGATCATATTTTTACTAAATCCTTATGCCCAAGACGTTGCGGAGACGTTGGGGACATAAGGAAAGTTTCCATGTTATGTTTTTCTATCGATCAAGAAACCTATTTTCATTTTCTAAAACTACCCTAAAAACCTTTTCTAATCAATCGTTTAATATCATGCAAGTGTAGTTAAGTAAGTATTATAGTAATGAGCGTAAGAAGCCAGAAATTTACCTTGATTTTGATGTCCAGAACGAAGTGATCGAGAGTGTTTTCGGAAGTTTGGGGTTGAGTTTAGGGAGAAATGAAGAAATGATCTTCTTTTCCCTCTTTACTCCCTTCGATCTCCCACCTCAGCAGGAGATCCCTCACCACAAAGACTCGCCACTGTATGGCTACCGACCAAGTGGTCAGCCGTAGGTAGCGATTTGTTTCTTCGTGTATTGCCTTTAATTCCTAACCGATCCTTTGAGTACATCATCTATAGTGTTTCAATTTGAAAAGGCACCATTCCTCAAGACTTCGTAATGGGCCGATCAGTTAGTTTAGAATTGCTTCGAAAGAGGGCGCATGTTTATCCCTTTGCTAGTCATTCAGGGATGAACGCGGGGTAAATTGGTATCTATTGTAACGACCCGAACCATCATTATTTAGGAGAAGTAAAAACTTCAGAACATAATGGGCCTCGCCCGCCAGACGCCATATATCGCTATGAGGCAAAGACCACAACGGGTAAGTAGCCAGAGTTAAGCAAGACAAAATATAAATAATGTAAAGTCTTATTATCTCCTTCTTCCAAAAACACCTAAATTAGACATAAATCACCCCAGAAACCCTCCAAAAGCAGCTCTAGGCCTGGGTTAGAATGAGGAAGAGATTTCTACTGTGAGGAGGTCGATAGCTTGCAGATTTCTAGTCAAATCCACCATCCCATCATCCGAAAATCAGAAATTTATCTATAATCCCTCTGCGAATTCTTGGAACCCAGGTAGGCTAGGTTTATTTAATTGAGTAGTAGTAAATCTACTATTCACTTCGTACTGTATTGAAATTGATGGTAGAGTTTATTCTTAGGCCTTTTTGTGCACCGAAAAAGGATTGCTTATGACTATATCCTTAAGTGTTATGCCATGAATCATAACTTGATTGTATGATTTTAAGAATATACTTGTGATTGTGATTGTGATTGTGATTGTGATTGTGGCTTGTTGAATGGATCGGTTGTTGCATTCTGATAGACTAACTAGGATCGGTTGCCATGTTATGACATAAACATGGGATCGGTTGCCACGTTCTGGCATAAACATTGGTTCGGGTACCACGAACCAGTACACTAACACTTTGGGTTTGGGTTCCATGGGAGGACCATTGACTTGTATTATATGTGTAATTACATATATTATTGATAATGTGGACCTGCGCATGTTTCATGAAGAGTTTAGTAGGTTTCTCATTATATTCTTATAGGTGTGGATTGCGATGTTGTAAGTTAATTTGAGACATTTGGTTGTGTAGTGAATTGTGAATGGTAGAGTCCAAATCGGGTTGTAGCATGGTTAAGGGAAAGATTAAGGGTCCCGGTGCTATCATTGTTAGCTAGAATGTGGTCACGGGTATTATTGTTGAAGTTTGGGGGTGGTAGTTAGTGATAGTGTCTATAGTTAGTTTTCCCCGGAATGGGGTAGTAATCCTTGATGGGCGTGATACGGGTTTATAAGTTGAGCGAAGATGGGAATGAAGTGTAGGTTTGTCGTGGATGTTACTGAGTTGGTATTAGTTAATTCTGGAATGTGTTTTAAAGGGATAGAATCACTAGGTATGACCAAGAACGAAGCGAGTATGGTTAAAGCCTGTAAGGCTGTTGGGAATATAAAGGTGGAGGAACGATTAGTCTTATTGCATGTATCGCCAGTTGATTTCTTTATATTATGTAGTGAGTATTCGGGTTGACCCATGATGCCTACCAGTACGTGTGGTTGTACTGATACTACTCTTGCTATGCCTTTTTAGGCTTAGTCTGGATGCAGGTTCAGTGACGTTTCATAGGTAAAGACGAAGAAAATCTCCAATAGCTTTTACTTTTCTTCCATGTGGTGGGTGCTGTGTCATTTACATATCGTTGTGTCCTGTACTCTTAGTAACTTTTGTACCTGCTTAGACTAGATCCCTGGGGGGTAAGTTACTTTTCAAGTCTTAACTTGAGTCGTTTTAAACTCTTGATTTATTAAAAGCATCATATGAACTTTCTTTTACTAGTCAGCTTCCTTAATCTTCCGCATGTTTTAATTAATGGGAGTCAAGGGTTGTCCTACTTAGGTGTTAGATTAGGTGCCCTCACGGTCCGGTGGGTAGGGTCGTGACAATGACGGTCCGTGGAAGAATTCAGTGGAAATTGTTCTGAATGTTGGTCTCTAATACTTGGTTCTACAAGTCAATAATATGATCCATAGAAGTTTTTACAAACCATTGAGTGAACCCGTAGAACGTGTTCGACAGTTATTTTCAAGCTTGCTTGAGACTTCTCCTATCTATTTAATACCTAAACTATGTTATTCCTAGACTATTCTAGGAGCCAATAACCGGCAAGTAACTTGAAAATATCAATCCTTGCAATGTATTACTTGGCATACATAAGCGAAGACTTAGTGGAGACCTTGTACATATATTTGATGTCCCTTCAATAAACTATTTTAATTGATCAAGTGAGATCATCCCTTCAGAAGAAAATAACATCTATTTTACAGGTCCTATTTTCTTCACATGTTTTTCAATCTCTTAAACTTCAATACCTTTTCAAGGCACATGTAACACCCCGTTATTTGAAAGAGATATTTTTAGAAAAAACCATTTTTGGAAAGAATAAAAATCTGAAATTTGGCAAAGTTATGTTAAGTATGAGTTTTGGTCAACTTCAAACGACTATAACTTTCAGTATACAATGATTTAGGTGGCAAATACGATATCAAATGAAAGGTCTGGAAATTCTCTTTCCAACGCCACCGAGTTTGCTAATTTCAAGCTCGTATGAGGGAGATATGCCCGTTTGAAGTTGGGTTGTCCATTTAAGGAAAGTTACCCAGATTTAAGAGGGTTACTTTGGTCCTTTCCTCACATAATTAAGTTATTTCATTTTTAGTAATTAATTAGGGGTCCAAACTGAATTGGTTCAGTTTATGCACTCAGTTTCACACTAGGACTTTTAGAGAAATATCTCAAGAGGAGAAAGGAGGAGAAAAGGAAGGATTTCGTCAAGTTCTTGAAGATTTCGTTGCGGATTTCGCCTAGTTAGTCTGTCAGAATGCAACACCCGATCCATTCAATAAGCCACAATCACAATCACAAGTATATTCTTAAAATCATACAATCAAGTTATGATTCATGGCATTCATCATTCATCTATCCTCATTTACAATCAGTTTGATTAGTGATGCAACATTCTCATAGGTCTGGAGCGGCGCACAAGTATTACACCAGAAATGGGTCTCTGAACATTAGGGGTTGGCACTCCGCGCCAGCTGTGCTCTCGGGACGTCTGCCCCTACCCGTTTTTCATCGTTTATCCTTTCTGAGTCCTTGTAAAGTGTACAAACCCTTCCTATTGATTCTAACTACTCTAAATGATTTATAAACATCTAGAAATCATCCATAAACATGAATCATAACCTTGAATCCATAAATTCAAATTCAAGGAAAGTTAAAAGCCAAGTCTAGAGAGTTCATAGAGTATTTTCAAAGTCTTTTACAAATGTTTTAAACTTATTTTAAGACTTGAGCATTGAGTTGAGTAAGAGTAAGAGCGAAGTTCATTTGCTTTAAAATATTATATGGGAAATAAGTATTCCCAAAAAGTATATGTTTTCACATTTAAATAAGAAAAAAAAGTTGATTTTCAAGAGAGTTTTTGAGCAAGTTTTTGAGCAATAATTTCAAACCACAAAGAAAGAGTTATGTTTTTAAACATATGAGCTGAGTATATTTTGGGAGTAGTATTGAGCACCGATATGGGGATGAGTTCATAATAACTCAAGTCTCCATAAATCATTTAGCTAACGTGGGTAGAAAGGATCATACTTTTTAGATAATTCCTTAATGATTTTAAGCATAGCTTAGTTGATCCACTTAGTTGAGGCGTTCTATATCCCAACAAGTTATAGGACAAGTCTGCCAGCGTGGGCGAGATGATCTATCATCACATAAATCATAATGATGGTTGTCGGCTAGAGAATCTCCCAAATAGAGTTTATTTTCGTATTCTTATATACAACTGAGATATTATTGTAAATTCCAATAATCGGAGATGTTATCTACTATTTTAAATAATTATTATAATTTGCATCTTTATTGTTGTTTTATTTCTGCATTAAGTTGAGTATCCATGAGTTGAGTAAAACTGAGATAAGTATTTCTTTTAGATTCCAGTCAAGCTTACGTTTTGTTTAGAATTCCCCTCGCATGTTTGTACATTCAATATAGTGATGCCATTTGGTCTGTATCATTGTATGATGCAGATACACGTAACCAGGATCAGCATCCAGTGCTTCGTTGATCCAGTTGAGCATTTCAAAGTCATTTGGTGAGCCTCATTGCTTTTCGGAGGACCCCTTTTTATATTGTTTAGTATTTCAGTTGTTAGGATAATCAGGGGTCTTGTACGGACATCCCTTATAGTATTAGGGGCTTCATAGACAGATAGCTATAATTCTTTAGTCTTTGCATTTCAATTGTTTTGTTATAAGACTTGAGTTGCCACTTTGGCTAGTTGAATGTTTATTTCTACAACATTCTAAGTTATTTTGAGACACTTGAGTAAAGTTGCATTTGACTTCTTTTATTAATGCTTAAAGTCTTTCGCTGAGAGTCTAGCCATGCCAAGGGTTCACTTGGAGCCAACAATGGTTCTCCAGTGCCAGTTCCGCCCAAGGTGTAGGCTCGGGGTGTAATAAACTTAGTATCAGAGCCAATGTTCAAGAGTCCTAGGGTTTCTATGAAGACATGTCTGTAGAGTCCTAGTTATCGGTGTGAAGAGCGCCACATCCATAATTAAGAGGCTGCAACATTTAGGAACTATCTCATTCTTTCATATTCATTTCGTGCGATAGAGTTTATCTCTAAAAAGTTTCTTCTAATTTGTGCTTGCGCATATCTTTCAGATCATGCCTCCACGAAGAGCTGTCAGAAGTCATCCCGCTAGGAGGAATGTTGAACCACAGGGTCAAGGGGTACCTAATGTACCTGAAGTGCAACCCCAAGGAGAGGTCACCAATGCTGAGTTCCGGGAAGCTATCTGGATGTTGAGTCAAGTTGTAACCAATCAAGTTGGACAAAGAGAAAATTCACAGGAAGTGGTTGATACTTCAAGGATCCGTGAGTTCTTTAAGGATGAATCCTCCAAGCTTCACTGGTTCAAGTGTCACTGAGGATCCAAAAAACTTTGTAGAGGAACTGTAAAATGTGTTTGAGGTTCATGTTGCCAATGTTGAGCGAGTGGAACTAGCTGCCTATCAACTGAAGAGTGTTGCTAGGATTTGGTTTGACCAGTGAAAGAAAGGTAGAGCTGAGGGTGCACCAATTTTTAGCTGAGCTGTGTTTGAGAGTGATTTCATGGGGTTTTTCTTTCCCCGTGAAGTAAGAGAAGCAAAGGTACGAGAATTCCTCACCCTTAAGCAGGAATCTATGAGAGTTCATGAGTACAATCTTAAGTTCACCCAACTTTCCCGCTATGCTTCGAAGATGGTTGCTGACATGAGAAGCAGGATGTGTCTTTTTGTTACTAGGTTGTCTCGTCTGTCAAGTAAGAAGGACAAGGCAACTATGTTGATAGGATATATGGACATAGCAAGGTTGATGATCCACATGTAAAAGATTGAGGAGGACAAGCTAAGGGATAGAGAAGAGTTTAGGAGCAAGAAAGCTAAGACAGGGAATGAGTCCGGGCAGCAGAAGAGTAATGCAAACCGATCATCTTTCCAATATAAGCAAAAGGGACCTGCTACATCATGTTCTAGTGAACTTGCACCAAGGAACAAAGGTGAGTTCAATAATCAGAGTATGCAAAATTTCAGATCTAAACCTGCTCAGTCCCAAGGTAGTGTGGCATAAGGAGGAAATTAGACTCCTACATGTGCTAAGTGTGGTGGGAACCACCCAGGAACGTGTCGCAATGGCTCTACTGGTTGTTTCAAGTGTAGTCAAGGGGGTCACTTAATGAAAGAGTGTCCTAAGAATAGGCAGGGTAGTGGAAATAGGGGAAATAGACCCAATCTTCTTCAATTGCTCCACCAGACAGAGTTGCACCTAGAGGAGCTACTTCAGAGACCAGCAAAGGGGTAAACCATCTATTTGCTATTACCCATCTCCAAGAGGAAGAGAATTCTCCAGATGTTGTCACTGGTATCATCAAAGTCCTTAATTTTGATGTTTATGCTTTGCTAGATCCAGGAGCGAGTCTATCTTTTGTGACTCCTTATGTTGTGATGAATTTTGATGTCCTTCGTGAGCAACTTCTTGAGACCTTCAATGTTTCGTACTTATTGGTGAGTCTATTCTAGCTGGGAGAGTCTATCATGATTGTACCATTTTCGTCAATCACAAAAGCACCATGGCTGACTTAGTTGAGTAGGATATTGTAGATTTTGATGTCATTCTAGGTATGGACTGGCTTCATGCCTGTTATTCCTCTGTCGATCATAGAACTTGAGTTGTTAAGTTTCAATTTCCTAATGAGCCAGTTATAGAGTGGAAGAGTAGTTCAGCAGTGCTTAAAGGTCGTTTTATTTCATATCTTAAGGCGAGAAAGTTAGTTTCTAAGGGGTGCATCTAACACTTAGACCGAGTTAATGACTCTAGTGTTGAGACACCACCTATTCAGTTAGTTCAGTTGTTAGAGATTTTCTAGATGTCTTCCCAGATAATCTTCGTGGAGTCCCTCCTGAGAGAGAAATAAACATCGGTATAGACATTCTTCCCAATACTCAGCCTATCTCTATTCTGTCATATAGAATGGCACCATCAGAGTTGAAAGAGTTAAAAGAGCGGTTGAAAGATCTCTTTGAGAAGGGTTTTATACGACCAAGTGTCTCACCTTATAGCGCCCCGGTCTTATTTGTAAGGAATAAGGATGGTTCTCTTAGAATGTGTATAGATTACCGTCAGTTGAACAAGGTTACTATCAAGAATAAGTATCATCTTTCGAGAATTGATTATCTTTTCTATCAACTTCAAGGTGTCACTTGCTTTTCTAAGATAGACCTCAGATCTGGCTATCATCAGTAGAGGGTAAGAGAAAGTGATATTTCTAAGACAACATTCAGGAACCGCTATGGTGATTTTGAGTTTCTGGTCATGTCGTTTGGTTTGACTAATGCTCCTGCAGCGCTCATGGACCTTATGAATAGAGTATTCAAGCCTTATTTACATATGTGTGTTATTGTATTCATTGATGACATTCTAATCTATTCAAGGAATGAGGAAAATCATGCTATCCATATCCGAATAGTTCTCCAAACTCTCAAAGACAAAAAGTTGTATGCTAAATTCTCTAAGTGTAAGTTTTGGCTTGACTCTATGGTATTCTTTGGCCATATTGTTTCCGGTGATGGAATTAGAGTTGATACTCAGAAAATAGAGGCGGTGTAGAATGGGCCTAGACTCACATCTCCAATAGATACTACGAGTTTCTTTGGATAGGCTGGCTATTATAGAAGGTTCATCAATGGGTTCTCATCTATTTCATCTCCTTTGACTAAGTTGACTCAGAAAACAGTTAAGTTTCAATGGTTTGAAGCTTGTGAGAAGAGCTTTCAGGAATTGAAAAAATGGTTGACTACTGCCCCAATATTGACCTTACCAAAAGGTACGAAAGGTTTTGTGGTATATCCTGATGCGTCCAAAGTTGGATTGGATTGTGTGTTAATGCAGAATGGTAATGTTATAGCTTATACATCAAGACAGCTGAAAGTTCACGAGAACAATTACCCAACCCATGATCTAGAGTTGGCTTCCGTAGTATTCGCTTTGAAAATATGGTGTAACTATCTTTATGGTGTTCATGTAGATTTGCTAACCGATGACAAGAGTGTTTAGTCAGAAAGAGCTTAATCTCAGATAGAGGAGGTGGTTGGAGTTACTTAAGGATTATGACATGAGTATTTTCTATCACCCAAGTAAGGCTAATGTTGTTGGTGATGCTTTGAGTAGGTTGTCTATGGGTAGTACCGCCCATATTAAGGAAGACAAGAAAGAGTTAGAGAAAGATGTGCATAGACTTGCATGATTAGGTGTTCGACTAATAAATTCCAACGAAGGAGTAGTAGTGTGATGAATAGGGATGAATCATCATTAGTGTCTGAAGTGAGAGAGAAACAGAACCAATATCCTATTTTGCTTGAATTGAAGGAAAATTTTCATAAGCAAAAAGTAATGGCTTTCAAACAAGGGAGAGATGGTGTATCGAGGTATCAAGGTAGATTGTGTGTACCAAGGGTGGATGAACTCCAGGAGAGGATCATGGAGGAAGCTCATAACTCCAGATATTCTATCCATTCGAGTTCCACAAAGATATATCATGACTTGAGAGAAGTATATTGGTGGAGTAGTATGAAGAAAGGTATTGTAGAGTTTGTTGCTAAGTGTCTGAATTGCCAACAAGTTAAGGTAGAGAACCAAAGGCCCGGTGGTGGGGCTCAGAATATAGAGATTCCGGAATGGAAGTGGGAGATGATCAATATGGATTTCATTACTGGCTTGCCACGGTCTTGCATGCAACATGATTTTATATGGGTGATTGTAGATCGAATGAAAAAATCAGCAGAGGATTATGCCAAGTTCTATCTTCAAGAGGTAGTTAGACTTCATGGAGTTCCAGTTTTGATTATATCATATAGAGGTGCACAATTCTAGAAGTCTTTCCAGGAAGGTTTGGGTTCGAAAGTGAACTTGAGTACTGTTTTTCAGCCTCAGACTGATAGTCAAACAGAGCGCACAATCCAGACTTTAGAAGATATGTTGAGGGCTTATGTGATTGATTTCTAAGGTAATTGGGATGATCACTTACCTCTCAGAGAGTTTGCTTACAATAACAATTATCACTCTAGCATCCAAATGGCTCCGTATGAGGCTCTTTATGGGAGAAGATGCAGATCTCCTATTGGATGGTTTGAGGTTGGTGAAGCTGAGTTGATAGGACCGGACTTAGTTCATCAATCCATGGAGAAAGTGAAGGTCACTCAAGAGAGGTTGAAAACAGCACAGAATCGTCAGAAATCCTACACTGATATTAGGAGAAGGGATTTAGAGTTTGAAGTAGATGATTGGGTATACTTGAAAGTTTCGTCCATGAAGGGTGTTATGAGATTTGTTAAGAAAGGGAAGCTTAGTCCCCGGTATATTGGTTCTTACAGAATATCCAAAAAGATTGGTAATGTAGCTTATGAGTTGGAGCTACCGCAAAAGTTACCAACAGTTCATCTAGTGTTTGACATTTCTATGTTGAAGAAGTGTATGGGCGATCTTTCACTTATTATACCTACTGAAGATATTGGTATTAAGGATAGCTTATCCTATGAGGAGATTCTTGTTCAGATTCTAGATCGCCAAGTTCACAAGTTGAGGACCAAGGAAGTAGCATCAATCAAGGTTCTGTGGAGAAATGAGTTTGTTGAGGAAGCTGCTTAAGAGGCTGAGGAAGATATGAAGAAGAGATATCCACATCTCTTTGAGCTCGAAAAAATTCTAGATTAAGTAAATAATTTTCTTAGTACTCTTTAATTGATATACTGAATGTGTTAGATTTGCTTATTGGGTGTTTGAGCTGAATGTTAGATGTCACTGTCACGCCCTGAGCTACCCCGAGACGCAGACACGGGACCTAGGACCACAAGTGATCCCAAGCTAACCTTGCTGGCATAATCATGAGCATACTAAATATAAACTGAATAATAGAAACTATGCGGAAGCTATAATCATAAACAAAATGAAAAGATAATACCCATATACTATAACTGAGATATACGAAAACTGATGAGTTTAATACAAGGAAGATATTAACTCAATACTAAGTTGAATCTATCTATGTCTGAAATAAGCCTCTAAACTGACTAGAAATGTTGGGACATGCCCCAACTAGATCTAGCAAAACTGAAACTAAAGGACTAAAAGTACTGAAAAGATAAATATGTCACTGGTCCTCGAAGAATGAGGACTCACCACTGATGCTGCTGAATTGATGATCGGGAAGTGATCTAAGCGTGATTTGGATGCTGAGAACCTGAACCTACATCACGAGAAGATGTAGCGCAGAGTATGCATCAGTACTTGAAAGGTACTAAGCATGCAAGATAGAATAAAGCTGAAATAAGATATAACTGAACAAAGCAAATAAGCAATGATATAATTTGAACATGATATAGATACTGAATGTTAAGCTAACTGAATGCAATGACCAATTTATAACATGTTGAAACTGAATATTGGATATATTGATAAATGGTCAATGCAATAGAATCTGACTGAATTGTGGGAGCTATTAATAACCGATAGTAAAACCGCATGAGCTAAATGTGGAGTCTGATGTATATGCCCCATCGAGAGGACTCAATATACCCTGCCAGAGGTATAGAGGCATGCTGGCATGATCACTGAAATGATGCCCACAGAGGGGACTTACAACCTACGTGGCTAGTAGTTCTGGGACTATTTAGGTACGCTGAACCTTAGTCCAACTCGATATTATGCTACTCCCAATGGATTAGGTAATTAACACATTATGACAGAATTTCTGTAAGTTACTTGATAGCTTAAACTGAACATGCAAACTGAGTATGCAAAAACTAAAATAATATTGATGCATTAATAACTGAGGCATGTATAACTGAATAACTGAAATATCTTACCTAGAATGTGTAATTCAAGAACTAAAGAAATATATAGTTAGGTTTCTGGAATTCATGCAATAAACAGAATATTAACATACAAATCTGATTTGGATCATTCTAACAGCTAAGAAACCAATAATTCTAACATTTAAGAAACCCTAGGTCTAGTTATAATAAGGGAATCAAGAAACTAACTGAAAATTATGGACCTAATGGGTGAAAGGAACCCACTAGTGAAATCCCACATACCTGGTGACGAATTCCACCAAGAAATCCTTCGATTTCAGGGCTGGAACTGGAGGAAACTTGTTGCGTTCTTGAACAAGGGTTACTCGACCTTTTCTCCTCTTTCGTTTCTAATTTTCTATGTTTTGATTAATGATCTAACTTAGGTAAGTTCTAGTTATATTTCTAGGCTTAAACTAACTAAAACCTCATAATTTAGGGTTAAAACGACGTAGTTTAGGTGTCCAACAAATAAGGAAAAGACCGAAATAACCCTGACTTAAACTGCAGACGGGCTGACCACGGCCACATTCACGGACCGTGAAAGGGACCACGGACAATGAAGTCGGTCGTGGTCTAGACTTGGTGACTACTAGTTGAGGGTCTGAGTCGACGAACCCTACCAAGGCCCGTGTAAAGGATCACGGACAGTGAAAATGTCTATGGTCTCCACTTGGGCTGTGGTCTGGAGGGACTAGCTAGGGGGTTTACTAGTAAGGCTCCACGGATGCCGCTACGGGCCGTGTGAAGGACCACGGACCGTGAAGGTCCTTGTGGTCCTCACTTAGGCTTGGGGATCTAAAGGGCTGGCTAGGGAGGTTCACTGCCTCGACTCTACGGGCGCCACCACGGCCCGTCATCAAGACTACGGACCGTGGACCCTTTCATGGTCCGTGAACCCTGCTGTGGTTCACTGCTTCGGGTATATTTCTGTAATTTTTTTCTGGGTCTGGTTTGCTAGGTGTAACAATATCTCCCCCTTGGAATCATTCATCCTCGAATGAAGACTAAACTAGCTGAAATTGAGGGAATGAGTTACAACCCTATCACTAAACACTGAAGGCTGATTTCTTACTAAACTTAGTTCCAAAAACATGCAAATATACTGAAAATGCAAGTACAGACTGAAGGAACATGATACTAAGACTGATTTCATGCATGAATGACTGAAAAACTGAAGAGGAACTATTACCTCAAGCTGGAATGGATTTGGAAGGAAAGAGGTGAGGATATTTTGCTTTCATGGCTGCTTCTGCTTCCCAAGTAGCTCCCTCTACGAACTGACTCTTCCACCAAACCTTGACTGAAGTGACTTCTTGTTTCTCAATCTTCTAACCTGACGATCAAGAATCTCAACTAGTACATCCTCTTAAGAAAGACTATCTTTCACGGCCACACTCTCTAATGGCACCACGAATGTTGGATCACCCACACACATTTTCAAAAGGGAGATGTGGAAGACTAGATGAACTGCTGCCGAATCTACTAGCAACTTTAACTCATAAGCCACTTTACCAATCCTTTTCGAGATCTGGTAAGGGCCTACATATCTGGGACAGAGCTTCCCTTTCTTGTCAAACCTCATCACCCCCTTCATAGGTGACACCTTTAGGAAAACCCAATCATCAACTTGGAACTCTAGTTCCCTTCTCCTTACATCTACATAAGACTTCTGGCGACTCTGGGGTGTCTTAAGTCTATCTCTAATGAGTTGCACTTTCTCCATAGCATAAAAGACTAAATCTGGCCCTATCAAGGCTGCTTTACCTACTTCAAACCAACCAACAGGAGATCTGTATCTACGCCCATACAATGCCTCATAAGGGGCCATATGAATGCTGGAATGATAACTATTGTTGTAGGTGAACTCAATAAGAGGAAGGTGATCATCCTAACTACCCTTGAAATCGATCACACAATGGTTAAAATGTGGGTAGGTCAAGGTTTTACCCGACCCCACGATTAAACATGTAAGAAAAATAAAAAATATTATTTTATTTGGAGAATTGTTGGAAATGGTTGGATGAAATAATAGGACTCGCAAATATTAAGGACCCGTTTGGCCATAAATTTCTCAAATAATATTTGGGGGGAAATTTGGCAAATAATGTTTATCCATATAATTTGGCATTATCTGACAAATATTTTTGACAAATATCCCAAATTCCTAAATACTAGTTTTTCTAGTATTTGGGCCAAATCTCATTATTTGAGATCTTTTAAAAATTGAAATTTTACACCAAACTCTTATCTTTTACAAAAATACACCCTATATAGTAGTTGTTTGCGTTGTATTACATAATATTTTACGTGAATACCAAAATAGTGATGAAATATTCAGTGAATATGAAAGTGATGATATGGTTGTTGAAATGATGAACAATCGGCTCAGGGTAACAAAGTCATGTGTTTTGTTTATTTCACGATGTATGAAATGATGCTTGTTGCATTCACTTCAAACTACCACATTGCTCCAGTGTCATGGACACTACTTGTTATTTATTGCAACGAAGATCCAGTTGACTTGTAATACAAACTTATGGTTAGTTTGGATAGTTTTTAAAACTTGTGGGTATAAATCATATTTTTTCTAAAAAAATGAAATATGTTTCCTAAATACTATGGCCAAACACATATTGAAATTTCACCCAAATAATATTTGCCAAAAATATTTGGAAATTTATGGTCAAACGCTAGCTAAATGTCTGCTTAAAAAAGGATAGAAGTTTGATAGGTATTGGTGTATTTTCCCTTTTTGAAAAAACTTTTATATACACATGTTTTGTTTTTTTTCTCTTCTTTCCTTCATTTTTCTTTCTTTATTCAAAAATTATGTTTTCTCTTTTTTTCTTTTTTCATCACAATCTGATTCATATTCTCTGGCTCCTTCTTTCCGTACTTTTCTGTTTTCCTTTTTTTCTTTTTCATTTTTATCTGGTGCTCATTTTTCTAATTTTATTTAATATTATTATTATTATTATTATTAATTTCTTTGTTATCTAATTTCATTTACTTTTTGCTCTTTTTCTATATCATTCTCTTTTTAAAAAAATCATAGTGAATTTTCATTTGGATGTACTTTGGTTCTTCCGTGATACATTTTTCGGTCCACTATGATATTCGTATGGTATATATCATATACGGGTATGACATCATCAAATTTACGCTTAATTTTGGTATTTCAATTTTATATCAATTTTAACAAGTTAATTATTGTAAAAAATAATTTTGATTTTAATAAATAAGCTAAATGGAGAATTTTCTTAACAATTTCTTATTGTAGTTTAGTAATTTAATTTATTTATTTTATTAATCTAAAAATAATTTTTTTCTTTTTTTTTTTTAAAAGGCAAAAATCTATAAAGGGAGACAAAATTTAAAAGAGATAAACTAACAAAAAATGAAAACAAAAACAATATAGAAAAAGAAGAAAATAAGTATTAAAATGTTATGAAATGATTTATTTCTAATAACTGTTAAAAGGTGACAAAAAGATATATAAAATAATAAATGAGAAAAAGAAAATCAATAAATGAAAGGACAAAATAAAGAAGAATCCTACACTGCTTTTGTGTGCAAACTAGAAGCATTTTCTGTAAATAGTTGGATCGACTATGTATTTGTGATATTAGTTCAAGAGGGAGATTTGTTTTTGATAATTTGTGTATTTTACTATTTTTTATTAAGCGGGACAAAAATTTTAATTGGATATTTTAGAGATATTAGACGCACTTTCCTCTATATCGTCACTTAATGAAGGAATTTTAAATTTTTCTTGTGCAAGTTAAAAAAGAAAATTATACATATATAAATGTTTGAAGCTATTTGATATAAATTAATTTTTCAATGTAATTGATCGCAAAGGCAGTTCAAAAATTATTTTAGGTCACAAGCTTAAATTTTTTATTTTACTTAGGGAAAAGGGTCTCTCTTTTCTTTTCTAAAAAAATAATTATGTATCAAATTTTTGTTTCTACATATGGACCAAGTTAAATAATGTATTGAATAAAGAGTAAATTTCTTAAATAGCCACCAAAATAAACTTAATTACGCTCCATAACTATTGTTTACTAATTAAGATTCGTAGCTACATGTTAGAGGGAGGTGAGCGAGGATGGGAGAGGGAGAAGATACGTGAATTGTATATGTATATATGTCGAGTTGTATATGTATATCTGTCAAATAATTATATATATGTTACTGGTATACATATGTATTTGTATATTTGGCGAGAGAGATTGGAAGATGGAGGAGAGATGTAAGCGAAAGAGGACAAACAGTGGAGAGAGGCGGATTGTATATGTATATATGTCAGATAATTGTATATATGTAGCTGATTTACATATGTATTTGTATATCTGACAAGCGAGATTGGGAGGAGAAAGGCGAACGAGATCGGGAGAGGGAAAAAGTGGAGAGAGAGGCTAATTGTATTTGTATATCTATCATATAATTGTATATGTATAAGTATAATTTGTATTTGTATATATGTAAAAGAGGAGAGAGGCGAGAGAGAGGTGACATAATTTTAACTAAAATTAAGTTGCGAGTGGTAATTAATGGAAACTACTACAGGTGTCAAATGGATGGGTTGAGTGAAATTGAAAATATTAGAATGAGTTGAAATAGAAACTGAGTTGAGTCTTGACCCACCCAAGTTTACTTTGCACTCAAATGGGCTTAAAACGGGTTGGGTCTTGACCTGCCCAACTTGTCCCGCTTAATCTCAATAATTTTAATCTATTGTTATTAAAATTTTATAACCACATTTTGAATTTCAACTTGAGAAAATTTTAAAAACGGAAAAAGGACAAATATACCCCCGAACTATCGTAAATGGTATGCAGATACCCTCCATCATACTTTTGGAACACTACTGCCCCTGTCATCCAAAAACTATTGCAAATATGCCCTTCACTCTAACAGTAGACTAAATAAGGACACGTGACACAATCTTATCCGTCGATCCAATATTTATAAATGTCG
This sequence comes from Solanum pinnatisectum, assembly GCA_035578085.1. Lineage (NCBI taxonomy): Eukaryota > Viridiplantae > Streptophyta > Magnoliopsida > Solanales > Solanaceae > Solanum > Solanum pinnatisectum. Next base: position 36,495,255 of record CM069078.1, read on the forward strand.
GATCAGTGGATAAGATTGTGGCACGTGTATGTCCGTTAGTATAAAGGGTATATATGCTTTAGTTTTTTAACGGCAGGGGCACCAATGTCCCAAAAGTATGACAGAGGGTATCTGTATACTATTTACGATAGTTCAGGGGTATCTTTATCTTTTTCCCTTTTAAAAAAGAAGTTACACATGGATAGATAAAAATATAAAATAGATAGTAATTCATACATTCAATATACGAACTGTAATGCAAATAAAGAGTTTTAAAACAAGTTGAAATTGAAGATTGGTTTAAAAGTTGGTCAAACCTACTTTTAAGTCTGTTTTTTACTTCTGAAAATGTTTGACAAATATAAAAAATATCTTAAAATAAGTCATAAATGATTTAAAAATAAGTTAGGAAGTGTTTGACAAGGTAAAAAATGACTTAAAATAAGCCAAAAATCAAAAGTAGCTCTCCCCCTACTTTTTATTTTTTGACTTAAAAGTCATTTCAGTTTGATTTTTTATTTTTGACTTAAAAACTACTCATTTTTTAAGATATGCAAACGGGCTCTAAATTAGGCTCAATTGAGAATTCTCTTAACGTGGGTTAAGACTTTAATGAGTTAAAATTGAACCCAACTCAAATGATTTTGAACCTAATCCTAAAAATTATGGGCGGGTTACCTATAATTGAGCTCATTTTTGACACCCTTAGAAACTATAGATATGTTAGTTAATAACTAGTATATGTTTGATTATCTGCGTAATTTTCCTCAAATAAATTTTAGACTTGACCAATTTACAATCAACTAAAAAATACCCACCAGCTAAATAGCCGTAGTTAAACAAATAATTCAAAATTATCATTTAAAATTTACTGGAAGAGTCGATATAGTTCTAATACTCAAAATGACCTAACGGGTCGAATCGTTAAGAATCAATAATCCGACAATAAAAAATAAAATCAAAACCCTTATCAAAATCGCTAAACCAATATTTTTTCCACGATTTGGTTTTGATTTTGAACAACATTACTTTGAGACAACCATAAGCAAAAGTATGAAACTAAATCATAAGTCAAATACTTTATATATTCAATGATTTAAATATCATTTATTAATTTATCATCGGATCATCGGTTAACTCGTTAAGAAAAACCTCAAACTTTTAAGAGCCGATTATTAAATAGTCAAAACCGCTAAATTAATAATATTTTTTTAAATTCACGTTATTGATTTCGGTTTGATTTTGAACAAACCTACTTTGAGTTAATTAGAAATAAAAGTATATAACTAAACTCCAAGTCAAGAACATTATATATTCAATGATACAAAATATAATTTATTAATTTATTATCGGGTTATCATTTAACCCGCTAAGAAAAAATTCTCAAACCGTTAATAAAAAAAATCAAAATCATTATCAAAATTATTAAACTAATACTTTTTTTCAATTCGAATTATTGATTTCGGTTCGATTTTGAATACCTCTAATTTGATATAATAAAAAATAAAAGTATAAAACTAAACCCTAATTCATGAATTTTATTTGTCCAATGATATTAATATACTTTATTAATTTATTGTCGAGGTTGTAGATTAATCCATTGGACAAATAAAGTCCATGGGGGTTTAAATCAGTTTTGATATTAATTGTTTTTTTTTAATCGAAACCGATATATTAATTGTTTTTTTAATTTGGGTTGTTGGTTTTGATTGAGTTTTGGACAGTCCTACTTTATTCGACCTCCTATATTAGTTGTTATGTTTTTGTCACTATTTTCTTCTCCTTAATATGTGAAATTGTTCTAGTTGAACCGAAAGTCTTTCAAAAACAACATTTTACCAGGAAGTGGTAATATCTGTGTACATTCTCCACTCTTCACAGCTCACTGATGGAATTTCACTGGGTATTCGCTCTTCACATCTCACTGATGAAATTTCACTGGGTATGTTGTTATTTGTGATGTCAAAACTAAAATTTTCAGTACATTTTCCGCTCTTCAAAATTTATTTGTGGGATTTCAATGAATATGTTGATGTTAGATTTAATATTTCAAAACTTAAATTATTGAAAATTAGTCAATTATACATTGAAAAACTAGCTGACTTCCAAACCAAATTGATAATTAAGTGAGTATTTTCACGGTCACTGAACCTTCAGTTCACTCATCCTCCTGCCAAACCAAAAACAAGGGTTTAGGCTTTTCCCCCCAAAAAACCCTAGTCTTCACTCTTCAATTCGCCAAGAAACGGTTGCAGTAGAAGCTGAAAGAGATGAGTTTCGCGGCGTGTAAGACAATGCATTGCCCCACCGGCATCGAGAATTGCGCCTCCGGCTTTATCACTCACTCAGCCGCCGAAATCACCCCGCAAATTCAGACAGCCGACGTCGACTTCGACTGGCCAGCCACCAAGCCAGTCGGCCCCATGCCGAACCTTGTTGTTTCAGCTGGAAATGTGCTTGAAGTTTACTTGATTAGGGTTGAACAAGCATCATCCAGGGATGCCGCCGAAGTAGTGAAACGTGGTGGCCTTATGGCCGGTATTTCTGCTGCTTCACTTGAGCTCGTTTGCACTTATAGGTATTTCAGTTTGAAATATCAAATCATACGAATTTGTTTTATTTGGATATTTTTACTGTTTCGAAAACTTGTCTTTTTCTTGTGTAACATGTGTAGGTTACATGGAAATATATATTCAATGGGTGTGATAACAGCAGGAGGAGCTGATGGTGGGAAAAGGAGGGATTCAATTATCTTATCTTTTGAAGATGCTAAAATGTCCGTTCTTGAGTTTGATGATGCCACTCATGGGCTTCGGACCAGGTAACCTGCAGCTAATGCATTTAAATGAGAGATTGAGCCAAAATAACAGAAAATATGTGTAGTGGAGTAGTGGAGGTGCCAAAGCTGGCAGGCACCACAATTATTAAATGAAAACACAAACAAGAAAAAAAAAAGATGAAGCCATTGTTGACGTCTTGTCAAGATGGTGAACTTTGTTAGCTTTAAGCACCTCCCATGTTATTCTGTTTTAGAAAACTCTGAGAGCTCCCCAATTTTCATGTCTATATGCATATCTTAATGGGCTCTTTAATAAAGATTCCAAGAGTCTGCAATTTTTTTATATGGCTACCTATAACATGAGTTCAATGTCATACTTGCTCTTATGTTTTTTTTTTGTGCGTTATAGTTGGAGAAATCATAACTTTATGAGATTCATCAAAATAGTAACTTTAAACGTCTACCCTATGAATTCTCAAACCATTCACTGATCATTAAGTATATTTGCCCTTTACTTCCTTTTTCTTTACTATTTAAGCATGAAAAACTGAGAAACTACATTAGAATCTCCTTTTTCTTCCTTCGTTCCAGCTCAATGCACTTTTTCGAAGGTCCAGACTGGTTTCATTTAAAAAGAGGACGAGAGTCATTTGACAAAGGTCCTATTATCAAGGTTGATCCGCAGGGGAGATGTGCTGGTGTCTTTGCTTTCGAACAGCAGATGATAGTCCTCAAGGCTGCTGAGGTTTTCTTTTGCTGTTTTTCCTCTCCTTTCCTTAGTTAACCTGAAGTTTAAATTGTGTAACGTTTTGAAGATGTATCTATCCCAATTAATCCTTCTGAAACCCTAACTGTTCTGGACTAATCATGCTCACACCATTTACTGGTGGATATTGCTGGCCAGCCTTCTTCCAATTATCTTATTCAAAAGTTATCATTATAGGCTTGTATGCACAACCACCTACTGAAATTTGAATCAAAATTACTTCATAGTGTACTTTGACTGATTATTTTATTGGGTTTCGTAAAGGAATAGTTTGACCAATATTATTTCTGAGGTAGCTGATTAATCTTCACACACAATACTAACAAAGAACTGTTTCAATCAAGTAAAAAAGAAACATATTTGGTGTTAGTTGCTTTGCTTTATCAATGGTCTGTATATTCTTGATATTTGTGGATGTATGGTATTGTGTTGAGCATAGTCACCAAGGGGATGATGTAGTGGTTGAGGCGTAAGAGTGACCATTTGGAGATCCCAAGTTTGAATACACCTGCAATACTGGATGTTAGCCTATCTGCTCTAGTTTGGTGAGCAAGATTGCTTGGGACAAAAGCTTGGTATTGCAGGAGGGTAGAGGGGAGGGCCCATTATCCAACCGAGTTTCGGACCGTGCTCCATTGCCTACGGGGATTTCTAGGTTTAAAGATAAGATCACTTGGGAAACTTGTGGTAGTTTGTTGGACATGTTCCCAGTGGAATAGTTTAGGGGCACACAAGTTGGTACAAATTCACCAATACCAAATTATGAATATCATCTTTATCAAAAAGCAAAATTATGAATGTCATGTGAAAGTGTTGTAAGGTTGTGGGAATTCTGTGGGTTCTTTTTGGGTGATTAAAAAGATCAAATCAATATGTAAGAATTATTTCTCTTTCCATCGATGTGGTTTGGGTTGTCACAATTTGCTTATATTTTCGAGTGATGTATTCTGATTTTAGGTCAACTCTAGCTTAGCTGGTGAGGACAGTGCTTTTAGTGCTGGAGGTGCCTCAGCTCGCATTGAATCATCATATATCATCACCTTACGAGATCTTGATGTAAGGCATGTCAAGGATTTCACATTTCTTCATGGTAGGTATACCCTAGCTGTTTCTCGTGTATCATTTTTTATAATTAAATTTTTTGCTTCCTCATTGATTCTTGTTACTGTTCTGAGAGTACTATGACTAAGTCGTGATTTTGCTAGTATTACAAGAATAAAACTAAGTTTGAAAATTAGACAATACTGGAGTTCTGTTTTCCACAATGTTTACACCTGATAAACTTTGTTATAACCTGTATAACTCTTATCAGACACCACGACTGGTCCAACATTTTTGTTCTCTTCTGTAGTAGAATGATATCTCTTGGCTGTGAAAATATACTTCGTTAGTGCCTCTAGAGTGTTGTCTAGTTGTAAGAGTGTAGCTTGTGATGTGTGGGGTAGGTGCATGTCACAAGAGTCTCAACCCTACCGTGAACCAAAAACATGGTATTTAAGTGGAAGAGGGTAGAGGGGTGGACCCAATATCCTCCAAATTTTGGATTGTGTGCCAGCTGGTCATCAGAGATTTCTTGGTTAGAAGATTTTTTTTTGATTGTTGTTGTCACAATGGAAATTGATTCAGTTGAACTCTATTTGACGAGAAAAAGATTAATTGACTTCTATTTCTTTTTTTATTTCTTTTGACAAAGGTAACAGAATTGACTTCTATTTCTTTCATAATCTTAATCTTTTCCTATCTAATTATTTTACTGGCCAAATACATAGGCAGCCCCTAAACTTGGCAGGATATTTCAGTTAAGACACCTCAACGAAAGACTCGACCTATTAAACACCTGAATGATACTCAAAATGTTCCAATTGAACACACATTTTCTTATTCTAGACAACATAAAATGCGTGAATGCAACTCGCTGTGGCAAAAGCAACCAATAATACAAAAGCAGGTTAGCAAAGGGAAAAAAAGTCAAAATCTGAAAAGAAAAAAAAGAAAGAAAATGAGTTGAGCGAATAAAGCTCCGGTGCTCTCCCTTTCTGGCAAAGTCGCAGATCTGTAAAATTCAAAGGAATGTTTAAAGAATTTTTTGACAGCTTAGACAGCAGCTACCAATGGTCGGATAAAACTCTGTTTAAATTCAGCCATTTTGAACCATGGGATGGTCTTCAAAACTCAAAAATCTTCTCTGTTGACAAATTGCTCGTTGGAAAAACTGGTACTTTCGGCCATTCTGAAACCTGGAAGTGATGGAATCTACTACGTCAAATCTGCATACAACTACCAGAATTGGGAAAATGCACATTTGACCCGTGGCCATGGAAGTTCATCTGGAAGACCAAGGCCCCTTACAAAGTCTAATGTTTTTCTTGTCTTGTAGCAAGAAAAACATGTCTCACTCAGGAAAACTTCAAGAAGAAGGGGATTTCATCTATGCTCTGGATGTTGTATGTGTGGTGAAGCCAGAGAAAATAGTAGTCGTCCGTTTCTACATTGTCTTAACTCCTATAGATGGACAATTGTGGCAACTTTTTTTGAACTTGGTAGGACTAAGATGGCCAATGCTAGCAACAAGCTGTGATTTATTGAAGTGCTGGAACTATAATGGTAGTGCAGTGTGACAAAAGAAGTGGTGGAAACCTGTCCCAACTTGTATACGGTGGACAATTTGGAAGGAGAGGAGATATAGAATTTTTAAAGACAAAAGCAGTTCTGTGCAGAGAGTCAAGCTGAATGGTATTTTTTTGTTTCATTTTTGGTGGAAAGAAAACCATGTAGAGACAGCGGAGACAAAAAAACACTAGGCGATTCTTCTCATATGTTCTAGCCTTGGTGGACATAGTTACCTAGTACTTGGTGGGAGATGACAAATATCCTATGGAATTAGTCGAGGTGCGGACACCATGGTCATAAAAAAAACTATGTAGAGGAGACTGAATCAATAGTTGACATGATAAGTTCCTTGTGAAAGGGTACTCTTAAGCATGCTTGGGTTTTTGTAATTGTAAGTAGCGATTTTATGGTGCATATCTAGTATGTGTATATATACACACACGTTACTAGTTTCAAAAAAATGCAACTCAAGCTCCTCCATTTGGTAATCCACCCACAAAGCTTGATGTGTTTTTACCATGGAACTTTTTGAATCTTGAAAATCCTTTTTCTCAGCAAGCTTCGATCGGATGATATGTCCATTCCGGTCCTGCCGAGATATCACCTATTAGCCATCTTCTTTCGTACCCTCTTAACAACCCTCACCCATACAGGAAAATCATGTCTGTCCCAGCATGTATCTGGTGGACAATATGGAGAGAGAGAAACGCTAGATGTTTTGAGAGCAAAAGTTGTGATCTTCAGAAGATCAAATTGAACCGTATCAAACTTTTTTTGTTTCTGGTGCGAACAGATGTACCTAGAGGATACTGGGTCAATTTTTGAGATCCTTGGCTCTATTTAGATTTTAGATTCAGATATCCTGTTTTGTTAAGTTGTAATTATGGTTTTTAAGTACAGCCCATGTACCGGTTTTTTAGTCAATACATACGAATGTTACCTTTCTCAAATAAAGAAATATTGGAGAAGAACGGAAATCTAATTCTCCAGCAAAATTAAAAATTTTCCCGCTAAAGCTCAGGTACATTACACGAGACTTTCCATGTCACCGAGGTTTGTTCAATTGACACATTTTGAGTACAATTTATGTGTTTAATAGGTTGAGTACTTAGTTGAGGTGCCTAAATGAAATATCTGGACAAGTTTAGGGAGCTTCCTATGTAATTTGGCCTATTTTATTTTCTAACAGAAGTCCATGTTGGTCTTCAAATCTAAAGCTTATCTTTTATGTCCACTGTTAATATAAGAGTAGAAATATGAATAATATATACAATCCTACTTAGAATAGGAATAGGAATAGAAATAGTATATAGAATCCTACTTGGAAAAGGATTATAATGTAGTGTCCTAGTTAGAAAAGGAATCTAATGTAGTGTCTATAGATAGGGTCTCAATGTAATAATGTAGACGCACAATTCAATAATATTCATCTCCTATATTTCTCACATCCACCATCTACAGTTACCACTGTTGCCAGTTTGAACTTTGAAATGTGCCTTTATGCAGGTTATATTGAGCCTGTCATGGTTATCCTTCATGAACGGGAACTCACTTGGTCTGGGCGCGTCTCTTGGAAACACCATACTTGTATGGTCTCTGCCTTTAGTATTAGTACAACGTTGAAGCAGCATCCACTGATATGGTCAGCCGCTGTAAGTTACAATGATCTTTGTTGCCAGCATTATTTATATATATTCTTATTAGCTTGAAGCAGAGAGAAAAGAGGCAACAAAGAACGGAGATCACTCCAGTAAGAGCTATTTCTTGATGATGACTGTATCACAGTTCTTTCTATTTTGGGGTTTGGGTTTGGTGAGGGAAATAAGGTCAAGAATGCTGCTAAAGTTAAAAAGTTCTACCTCTTCTGTTTCATTGAGGTATCACTGTAATTACACTTGATGACAACCTTTAGCTCATAGTACTTCTTTTGATCTTGTTTGTCTTCCTTCTTTATTGTGTTTTCTTTTTGTCAGTCTAATTACATTTACTTCCCTCAAAATAGTTTCCTCATATCAACAACCTAATAGAAGAGCTTTTGAAGGTATAGAGATGAACTTTCTAAAATTGAGAAGTAGTCTCTTATCCCTAATTTCTTTTTGGTGCATCCATGGAGTACCAGTTTGTATAGAAGATTGGTGAAGTTTGTAGAAAACCATTTTGTTTTGTAGTTTTCTACCTTTTGGAATACCTTTGGTATACATGCACTTTTTTCGCCCAAATGTTAATACAACTTATTACCTTGTCAAAAAACAAAAGAAAACAACCTAAACCTGAGAGTAACTTTGTTGTTGCCACTGATTAGTCATTTCCTGTGGTGCAAATAGTTCTCGTCTTTTGTTTCCTGCAGTACAAAAGTAAACCACATTACTTAGCAAAAGAACAATGAATTTATTTTATTTTTGATTTGTTTCCTTTGTTTTGTTAAGTCTGTTAAACAGTAATTTTGAGCTTAAGGTTATATAGTGTGGAGAACAAGATGTTTCAAACATGGCCTTGGTAATGAAAATGTGATTCCAACTTATCACGAGAGAGTTGATTTGGTGGACAGCGGGTACTAAAAGGCTGATGATTCAAATATATATCATGAAATTTCACAAAAAAATATTTGATGAGAATAATGCAAAAGTACTTCACCTCTTTAAAGGGGCCGTTTGGTATGCGGGATAGGATAAGCTAGGATATCCCATGTGATTATTTTATCCCACCTTCTATACGGGATAGCAATCCCACCATTTTAGCACAAATGGTGGGATACTATATGGGATTAGCTAATATCTCAAACCAAACATGAGGTAAAGTTAATCCTAAATCCTATCCCGGAATTATCATCCTTATCCCATGTAAACCTACCAGAATTATGGCATTTCTATTCTGCAACTTTAGAAAATGTACAACGGTGAACTTGCTGTTTCATTTTGTAGAGAGAACTTCAGCCTGCTGTTGGTTTTATGACATCTTAGGCTGAGTTAAATGTTGTATTAACTCTTTTTTCCTATTATCCGAATTGTTTTCCATTTTCCTTAAGTTTTTCCTCTCTCATGCTCTTCTTGCCTCTTCACAACCTGTGCTGAACTGTGTCACTAAGACGACATTTGTTTTAATTTCTCATTTCAAGACTTTGACATGCTCATTTCTGATAACTATCAATGTCTGCTTGAACCTTACTCCATTTAATTATATATTTTCTACAGTAGACTTCATTTACTTTTTTTTTTTCTCCAGAATCTCCCTCATGATGCATATAAACTTCTTGCTGTGCCATCTCCTATTGGTGGAGTACTTGTAATTGGTGCAAACACTATCCATTATCATAGCCAGGTCTGTTATCTTCATGACACACTGCTTATTCCTTCATGATATTCTTACAACTTTTTGCTACTATGTTTCATGTGCTGACTTTGATCTGCCTATTTTGCAGTCATCTTCTTGTTTGTTGGCGTTGAACAATTTTGCCTTCTTTGGTGATAACAGGTTTCTTCCTGAGCTCTCAGTATCTCCGCCCTCTCCCTCTCTTTTTTTGCTTACAAAAGTCACACCCAGGCTTTCACCCCCTGTTGTGTGGTGTGGGAGTTTGGCATAAACTTGTACCATGTTTATTAGTAGAGAGGTTATGAGTGGGAGGGGAACATAAGGCCAAATACCTCGGTAACAAGGTGGCTTGATACAATCAATTTAAGAGTAAAACTACTACAGATGCTCCTTTCAGACACAATTCAATAATATTCTTCTCCAATACTTTCTCACACATACGTTGCACTCTAGAACATTTAATTGAACACTTTAAAGGCATGCCATTGTGAGAAAATAACATTAGTGAAGACATATCTTAACCCACCTCACTTTCTTCCTTATGAACAATGTGTGCTCCAACTCAATCCAAACACGTCAACGACTCACCATCTAAATGGGTAACATTATGCCATATCAATTCATACTCTTTTAGAGTTCAACAATATCTAGTCACTTGTTTTTCCTTTACTGAAGAATCTCAACTTTATGAAGTTCAACATCTAGGTTTCATGTAAGATTCTAACTTTGTAGTGTTTTTCATCCTAACATCCTTTATAATCTCAACTCATAACAACATTTAAATATGGGGTGAAGGCATTACCTTTTGCCTTTTTAGTTCAAATCCTAGCTTAGCCCCTTTTTGTTTTTCTTAGTTCTCTTGCAAATCTAAATTTTTTTCCAAGGATCTAATGTTAGGGCTAGCATAAGAATTGTAATTACACCAAAACGCTGTTAAAAACTTACCTCGATGTTGGGAAAAAGTTTTGGGATAAAAGAATGACTTCCAAGTCGTGCCCTAGCCTGGGGTTTTGTTTTTGAACCAAAAATCCTGGTTCAACACCTATATAGACTTTCCCAGGTGCGCTGCTGCGCAGCTACGTGCGCTATTGCACAGTTTTGGTAGTGAGCTACCTCTGATGCACTCTTAAGTGTGCTATAGTGCAGTAAGTGCACAGGCTGGTTCCAACACACAATAATGTTTTCCACATACTCCAAAGTCTTTGATACCCTTGTTTGGGCTGTGGTTCTCATACACCTCCATGCTTCCTTTCGCACTTCATTAAAGCTATAATTAGCCTGAATAAATGTTCAAAATTATGGGGGTTTACAAAGATTGCCAGAAACAATATAGGAAGACAGCAATCCATGCTGTCAACCTATATACTTGCACTTCCAGGTATGGACATCTTGGAACGTAGACAACATAGCATAGGGTTCAACGTTGGGTAAACCAAGAGCAAGGATTGGTAGGGATGATTCTAACTTTGCTACATGTAAAGAACTGAATCTTAAGCTTAACTTAGCGCTAAATGCTAGCTCATAAGGCAATGATTGTACAAAATCATATAGGGAGAGACAATCATTGTATCCTTAACAAGTGGGGGACTCTTAACAGCTATAATGGTCTTGAAAATGGTGGTTGTTTGCTTCATAAGGCCTAATTCTCACAGGTAGTCTGTGGATTTGTCATATTTGAATTGATCTTCGAATTGTTAAATGAATTAGATTCATTTTTATGTGTTTTGTCATCCAAACTGCCCATTTTGCAGCTTATGATATTTTCTATGTGCTTGCTGTTTCTGATTTACAACTTTCTTCTTACATTTAATTTGGTTTCATTTGTACTCCACTATAAGTGCTGTTCTTTGATGCCATTTTCATGCTCTTTACTTTTTCTTAGTAATTGTGCGCAGATCCATTCCTTTGATTGCTCATTCAATGCAGTGTGTTGATTTGTTTAGTTCCTACAATGAGAATAGGTCCCAAACCTGTATCTAATTTTGTAATACGTCGTTACGATTACTTTCAGTCAAGAAATGCCAAGATCATCTTTTAATGTGGAGTTAGATGCAGCTAATGCAACTTGGTTAACAAGTGATGTGGCAATGCTGTCGACAAAAACAGGCGAACTACTTCTTCTAACGATTATATATGATGGGAGGTAATGTCTTTTCATCCTGTTATCCACTAATTTTAGGAACTGGAAATCAGGAACTCATCACTATTTGCATTTTTTGTTTATTCGAGACTAGTTTATTTTGTTGACTTGAGAGTTGAGACAACATTCTTTCTTATCCTGATACATTGAATCTAAGTGGTAATCTAGTTGAACATATACAGTTTTATTACCTATCATCAGGAGTCCAGAAATTTTCTGGCTTCACAACATTTTTACACTGTTAATTGTCTATTACCTAGACTTTGAAGAGATGAACTGGGATTTTGAATTTATTTTAATTATTTTGCAGAATTGTCCAAAAGCTCGACCTTTCAAAATCAAGAGCTTCAGTACTTACATCGGTTGGCGACCTCTTGAATTCTACACACACACACACACACACACAAACACACATACATACATATATTATCTAGGGTGTTTATGTGTGTGTTTATTTATTTATTAAACGTTTTTCTTGTATTTTTAGGGAATTACAACAATTGGAGACTCATTATTCTTTTTGGGCAGTCGCCTCGGTGATAGTTTGCTTGTGCAATTTTCTTGTGGTCTTGGCGGGTCAAATTTGCCTCCTGGGGTGCAGGAAGAGGTTTGTGTCCTGATTTTTGCTGAAGGAGCTTCCTTATTTTTTAGCTGGTACCTTTTTTTTTTTCTTCTTCTTCTGCATATTCCTTACTTATACGCACTCTGTTTTTTTATACCTACATTATAAATTTATACCCTTTTGATTAGCTATCTTCGTTCATTTTCTTTTTCCTGAATACTTACACACCAGGTTGCTCCAATGATCCCACTGCCGTCATAAAAAAATATATGGCTCATTAATACTGCAGTCCCTACCTTTTGCTTACTCTCTCCTATTCTTTTTATTTTTCTTGAAAATTATTTTGCTTTATAATTTAAACTATTTTTACTTGTAATGAAAATAATATGTTAGAAAGAACATTTAAATGATACACATTCATCGAGGGTGTTGCTATTCCTAGTCGTTTAAGCTCCTCAGTCCATGGGGGTATTAGTAGGCTAGCAGCCTTTTCCAGTTGCTCTTTGCTTACTAAGGGTTGGTTCTACTCATTTCTTGCCTTTCTGCCTCTCATCCAGTGGTACCGACTTTGTTTTCTGGAAACCTATTGCTATTCTACATGTGTAGGTTGGAGATATTGAAAGTGATGCTCCTTCTGCAAAGAGGCTAAGAATGTCATCCTCGGACGCATTGCAAGACATGATTAATGGTGAAGAGCTTTCCTTGTATGGTACAGCTCCAAATAATGCACAATCAGCACAGGTGAATTATGTTCTCTGCTAACTATTCTTGTATGATATATGAGGATGATTAGTAAAATGACAAGAACATGTTTTTGTATCAAGTACATATTTGCACTCGGGTGACATCATTTGATAATTTTGTAAGCAGTGTTGTCAAAAGAGAAAAGCACAAAAAAGCGCTAAAGCGTTAAGCACACTAAAAGCGTGGGCTTCACTGGAAAACAACACACTATGAAGTTTATATATATGTATATATATATATATAGATTGCTTATAGTTAGGGGATTGGTGGGCCAAGTCGAATATGGGTTGGTCGAAAATGAGTTAGGTGAAAACAGATAAAATATCCGACTCGACCCATATTTGGTACGGATAATAAGTACTTCTCTTTTTAGGGTGTGTTTGGTATGAAGGAAAATATTTTCATGTTCTCCTAGGAAATATTTTTTTGGAAAATGAGTGGTCTTGAGTCGATGTCAGGAGGCCAAAATCCGGGTCTCAGGTTGGAGTTGGGAGTTAGGGTAGCGTTCAATGTCTGGACCTGTTTCGGAAGGTGAGGTTTAAAGAAGTCATATTTTCCTTATTTAAGGGAAGTTTTTTCTTAAATTCAAGGAAAATAAGTCTTTGAAAAATATTTGAGCCTACCAAACGTGAGGAAATTGAAAATTGTTTTTTCAAAGATATTTCTCTTCATACCAAATATAGCTATAGTAAGTGTACTTTGTAGAGGGTCTACACTCTTACATACTTTAAGGAGAGTGCAATTGGTGGATACCCATGAGTTATCCATATTTTATGGTGGATAAATGGGTTGATCCATATTCGACCCACTTTTAAATGATTGGATAACCAACTCATTTAAAAATGGTTGAATTGAGCAGATAACCATATATTTTACTCATTTTACCACCCCTACTCATAATGAAGTATAAGTTCATCAAATCATCAACTTAAGTTTTAGTATGGAAAGATAAACCCATTCTTGATTTTTTACTTCTATTCACTAAAATAATATTTTGCATGCAGTTTTAACTTTTAAATAATCATATACAACATAAGGTAGACAGATCCACTGCCCATTTCAATTCTGAAATTCAAAAAAATAATGCAAGGCATTTTGCATGGAATTATAATTGTTAAATAATGATATACAACAAGAATATAAAGGTGAACACCATTGGGTGCAGCACTATGGCCATGACTTCAAAAAAAATATTTAGTCCACCATTTGTATCTTTATTATTGTCCCCTCTTAGTCTCTTTACAACTGTCATATGTATAGTGAGTAGTGACAGTTATAACAGTTGACACCATGGATGGACAAGTGTTCCATTGATTTCTACAAATTTTCTACAATGAAAAAAAACAATACAGATATAGAATTTCAGTATCAAAGCCATTATTTTTAACTTCACTAGTTATCCACTTTATACAAAAGGAAAAAAGGCAAAATACCAAATCAAAAGAAAAAGTCAACTAAGTCGGAAGATTTTTTTTTTGGGTTTATATCTCTTACTAAAGATAGATATGAGATGTGGGACAAGGTGAGAGTGGCATCGTAGAGTGTCTCTATCTCCTGTTCTTGAACTGTTCTGTTATGTTTTTCTTGAGCTGATGGTCTATCGGAAAAATCTCTCTACCTTCCAAGGTAGGGGTACGGTCTGCATATACACTATCCTTCCCATACACCACTTGTGGGAATACATTGGGTTTATTGTTGTTGTTGTATCTCTTATTGAAAATAACAAACAAAAACAAAAAGCCCCCAAGGCCTAGCTCAAGTGGCAAAAGGTGGAGGATTTGTGGCTTAGGTCGCAAGTTCAAGCCCCACACCATGCAAAGCGAAGCCCGGTATTTAAGTGGAGAAGGGTAGAGGGGCGGGCCCATCATCCACCGAGTTTAGAAGGCTGTGATTGGTCCAAAGGACGGGTCACAGACGGATTTCTCGGTTATCAAAAAAATAAAATAAAAAAATAACAAACAAAAAGAATAAAAAAATGAGTAGGAGAGAGACATATAAAAAGGACAAGAGAGAGAATCAGAGAAGAGAAAAAGCTACCCATGATGAAGGCTTGTTCTGCTGCACTTGTCCCAAGTTTAATTGATTTTAACTTTTTCTTATAATTTCATCTATTTTCTCTGTTTTAAATTTTTGGGCAGTCTAATTTTCTCCCTTAATTAATTTTCCATATATCCTTTGCGATTTTCCATAAATAGGGTCTAGGAAAGTCTGGCAGACTAACTTAGAATTAAAAAAAAGGAATTGTAAAGGGCCCTCTGGCACGTGCACCTCGCTTGAGGTCATGCTGAGCGGCAAAGTGCTTGTGCGCCTTGCTTTTGCGCACTTTAACCGTGCTTTTGCTTTCATTGCTGGTAGGATAAGTTAAAAGAAAAAGGATTATTTGCAGATGACATTATATTTGTTGATGAGACATGTGGTGAAGTTAATAAAGTTTGGAGAGAGGCCCTAGAGTCTAAAGTTTTCAGGTTATGCAGGACTAAGATAGATTACCAGATTACAAGTTCACTGATGTGACGCATGAGGCAGAAGTGAAGCTTATGATCGATGCACTAGTCATACCCAAGATAGAGCTTCAAGTATCTTGGGACTATAGTTCAAGGAGACAGGGCAATTGATAATGATGTCGCACATTGTATTGGAACGGGTGGGTGAATGGAGGCTTTGCGGTACCGTGCAATATGAAGCCCAAAGGCAAGTTCTACATAATAGTGGTTAGGCTAGCACTATTGTATGGGGCAGAATGCTGGCCAGTCAAGAGTGCACACATTTAGTAGAGGAAAGTAGCAAAGATGAGGATACTCAAATGGATGCGAGGTATACTAGGAGATATATATATTAAGAACGAAGTTATATGGAACAAGAGGAAAGTGGCCTACGTGGAAAGACAAGATGAGGGAAGCAAGATTAAGATGGTTCCAACGTGTGAAGAGGAGGTACGATGATGCGCCAATGAGGAGGGAGGTTGACTGTAACAGGAGTTTGGAGATGTAGAGATAGGTTGAAGAAGAACTGGGGGAGGTGATTAGACAAAGCATGGCACAACTTTAGCTGATTGAGGACATGACATTAGATTGAAAGTTATGGAGGTAGATTAAGGTAGAAGGCTAGTAGGCATTCGAGTGTTGTCATACTTCTAGTTGTATAATTTAGGTATCAGATAGTTTCTTTTTCCCCAATATGTATTAATACCTATTTGCTACACTTGTTTTGTACATTTGCTATTTTGTTGTCTCTTTTTCTTTCGTACTTTCCCCAGCCGGTTACATCTGTTTTGAGCCGATGGTCTATTGGAAACAACTTTTCTACCTTGCGAAATCCTAACCTCCCCAAAATCCACTTGTGTGATTATATTGGGTGTGTTGTTTGATAAGTTTAAAAAAAGGAAAATAAAAATCCTGGACTGCGCCCAATGAATTGTCCCTGCTTGCATTTGGTGAATAGTTTGCCAGGAGAGGAACTGCTCTAGATGTTTTAAGAATGTAGAGAATAGTATGTAGAAGATCAAGCTAATCGTCTCTTGATCCTGTGTTTTTGATGTAATCAGATATACTCAAGTAATACTGTTTCTATTATTGATGTTTTAGATTCAATTTAGTCATAGGACTGTAGAATTTGGGATCTCTTTTGTATATATGGTTTCAGTATGTACTGTTTTGATCATGATTTATATATATACTGTTACCGGTTTCAAAATAAAAAAGGAAAAAGAAAAGGGAGACATGTTCTGAAGCATTGTGTCAGCTGATGGAGCATTGTAATGTTCAATTGTATTGTTATATTATTGTTACTGTTCTGAGGATATACCATGCTGAAGTTGCATATAGCTTTTGTCTCATCATGTTTGTGTATCCAGCTTTTAGAGGTCTTTACATGACTTTTTTCTTTTCCCACGTTTGTCACATTGGAGAGATTTGCTTAACATGTCTCTGTTTTGTTCATTTTCCTGTACTATCATGTCTATTAATCATATGACAGCTTAGTACTTGCTAAAAAAAGATCATGAAACCCTAGTATACTTGCCGAATTTTTGAAGCTTTGCGTCTTAATATGGGAGAACAATAAGTTGACAGGAATAATTTGGTATTTAAGTGGAGAAGGATAGAAGGGCAACTTTAGAAGACTACGGTTGGTCCCAGGGGTTTGTCCCATATGGATTTCTAGGTCATAAAATAAGTTGTCTATGATATGATTGCAGAATGACTTCTGGTTATTTTGTTCCACCGTCTTTATCATTAATATCATCTTCTGTTATTACTCATCATATTACATGATTTTGCGTGGTCGCAGAAGACATTCTCATTTGCAGTGAGGGATTCCCTGATCAATGTTGGCCCTCTAAAAGACTTTTCGTATGGTATGAGAATTAATGCTGACCTGAATGCTACTGGAATTGCCAAGCAAAGTAATTATGAACTGGTTAGTTCTCTTGTTGAAAGCCCACCCAGCTTGAATCCAGTTAATGGTCGAGGTTTAACTTGTTTTTTCTTTGTTTTGAGATATGCACTTATAATTGCTCTGCTTAACACTAAAATACTCTACCAGCTTGTCGTCTCTCTACCATTTTGTATGACTAGTTTGTCTTCAGTATATGAGGCAATCTGTCTTGTATGTAAAGTTAAAGGATCAGAAAACCAGCATAAAGTTGATTATTCGGTGGTATCATGAATTCTGTTTTCTTTGGTAAAATACTATCTTGATGTAGACTTGAATGAACTGAAAAGCTGAATTAGAGGTGTTGGCCTTCTCATTTGTATTTAAAACAAATTTTTGAAGAAATCTTTGTTTATAAGCTAGGAATACGTTTTTTTTTTTTTTAATGAAGTAATTAGTTCTATTGCAGGCATCAAGTATATGCATAATAGTTACAAAAGCTTAGTAGCGAAAGGTCAGCTCTCCTTTACATTGTTAATTAAGAGTCAGGGAGCTGACAAAGTTCAGAAATGAATCAGGGGAATCTAGAGGGGATAAATAAACCCAACTATACAAAAACATGAGGCAATTAACTTTTAAAGATTGGTAGGTAGTTGATATTCCATCAAAGCATCTTCTATTCCTTTCGTTCCAGATACTCCAAAAAATGGCTGCATGTATCATCTTCCGGATTCCCTTGATGGTGCTATCAACTTTCCAGCAACTCCAGCTTATCACAACATCCCTGATATTCTGAGGCATGACCCGTTTGAGGCCAAAAAGAGCTAAAAAATACTCCACAAGTCTGCTGCTATTGGACATTGTAGAAATAGGTGGTTGTGTGTTTCTGCTTCCTTCATGCACATATAACATCTGGTAGCCATCTGACACTTCCTTCTGGTCAGGTTGTCTTGGGTCAGGCAAGCTCCATGAAGTGCAGTCCAGAGCAGCTAATCTTAGGGGGGCAATTTGATCTTCCATATAAGCTTCCAAGGCCAGTGGTCTGTAATTGCATTTTGTGGGCCTAGAAGCTTGAATGCTGCTTTAACTGAGAACTTCCCACCCCTTTTTTCTCCCCAATTGAGTTGGTCTGGTGTTTCATTGTTAATTGCAACATTGTGAAGTGCTGCTAGTAGGCTGACCAACTCCTCCATTTCCCAATCCTGGATGTTCCTTCTGAGGATGATGTTCCAGGAATTCCCTTCTCTGTATTGCTGAATAGTAGAGTTTGGCTCCCTTGCTATCTGGAACATGTTAGGATAAGCAACCATTAAAGAGGAGGCCATTTGTCCTTCCAGAAATTGATATATTGTCCATTCCCTGCTATTAAGTGTTTGTGTTGAGAGAACTCCTCCCATAATTTGCTTATACTTCTCCAGACACTAACTCCATATGGCTCTGTTGAAACATTAGAACACCAGTGGTTTAGGGCTCCATGTTTATCAATAATCACATCCTTCCAATGGCTCTGCTTCTCTTGAGTGTATCTCCACAGCCACTTCATAAGTAGGCATTTGTTGTGTAGTGCTAAGTCTCTAATGCCCAGACCATCTAACTTTTTTGGTAACAAGACTGTTGGCCACTTGACCAAATGGAATTTATGGCTTTTGCTATTCCCTTCCCATAGAAAATTCCTTTTGATTTTGTCCAGTTGCTTCAAAGCCTTACTGGATATGGGATGTACCTTTTCTTTATATAGTCCCTCTATTTGTCTGGCACCGTTTCTTTTTAATTTGTAACAAGAAGAATGCCACCTTTCCTTATTTGGAACTATTAATGGCACCATCCTCATGTTACCTCCCACTTACACTTTATTGTGAAGAAAAGTCAACTAAAAGTAAGCATTATAGTGACTTTAATATGGGCAATAAACATAACAAAGTCTTCCCTTATTTCTTAAACTCTCTGTGCCCTGTTAAATGGTGCCTCATAAATTGTGACAGGGAGTAATAATATCATCGATGGTGAGAATTAGATCCTGATGCCATGATTGACCATCTCTATTCATTGTACAAATTTTATAATGCTCATACACTTTTTGATGTACTGTTAACCGGCACTTTTCTGGCATACATTAATAAACTTTTATCGTACCTTCAATTTAATAGATTGGGCAAAAACCTCAGTATACAGTAGTCAAGTAGTAGACAAGAGATTGTAGGAGGTTTTACATTAGTCAAGTTGTGTATAAGAAATGGTAGAAACTAACAAAACATGATTCTCCACAAAAATATCCAATCATCAGTACTCCCTGGAATCATGTCAACTCTCAAAAAGTTGACTAAAACCATAAAATACACTTAATATGTACAAGTGTATTTTCAACCGCCTCAAGAGATCTCTTGTTTCTCGTCGCAAAGGATCCAATCTGTGCCAAAGGAACGTTCCCATGCTTTCTTTCTCTTTCTCCTACTTTTCCATTTGATGACCTTGCTGGTCAGGATATCCTTCACTCTCCATGGTGTAAGGTTTGCAACTGTCCTCCATTAGTCGTTTGCTGCTTGATGATGGATCAGCAGGTGAATCATGTTATCTCCCTACGTTCTTACACATGTAGCTCCAATTATGTGCAGACTTTGCCTCTTCTTGATAATCTATTACGTGGATATATCCTAGCTTCCAGTCATGTGAAGAAACACATATTCATTGGAGCTTTGGTTATCCAAATTGTGATATGCAGTAGCCATCCTGCTTCTTTTGTAGGAGCCTGCACTAAAACAATATTATGGAAAAAACTCCTCTGATATGCCTGTTCCACCTCCAAGTGCACTTTCTGGAGGATTGATATCTATGTTACTTAAATCAACAACTCTACCCTGGATATATATTTGATTACATAATGATATTTGGAAGGAAGTTATGATGAGATCCCTCTTTATTTTTGATCGAGTAAACTGATCCTTATTCGCTGTTATGTTTCTTCATGCAGAAGACTTACACATACTTGTTTTCTGTTGTAACATGAAAAAAAAGATTTTAAAAATTATATGTAAGATATTTCTGTCCGATTCAAATACAACAATAGAATCAAGTTGTGGTTATAATGCTTATAATATAATATGTGAGAATTGAGCCTCTAGAGCTTTGGTTTAGTGGTAAGAGTGCAGAACATGATGTGTGGATTGGACGCACTTCACGGGTTTAAATCTTTCTACAACCAAAAGCCTAGTATCTAACTGGAGAATGGTAGAGGGCCGGACCTGTTATCCACTGAGTTCCGAATCTGCCGGACCCTTGGGGATTTTCTCGGTTATAAAATAATGAGAAATGGAAACTAAAAATTATCTTGTGGTAATAGAATTTAGATTTGTAACTCATAAGGTTGATAATTTTTTTTTTTTTTTGTTGAAGTCCTTTTGCTGAAGAACATACAAATGTCCAGAATATGAAAGCCTAAAATATGATATAGTGTGATTAAAATTTTATCAGCTTTTGGATGCTCTATTACTTGTTTTCAGGTCCAGTATGAGATCTTTTTAATCTCTTTGGGACATTGTCAGGTATGCTGTTCAGGTCATGGAAAGAATGGTTCTCTGTGTGTGCTTCAACAATCAATCCGTCCAGAAACGATCACCCAAGTATGTTCTCTCTCTACTCCAGTTTCTTCTGGTTTTAAAGCTCTGTGAAACTTCCTAGTACTTACATCACATCACATCACATCACATGTGATAAGTCTTGTCATTGCATGTTATTTGCTGAACTTCAAAGCTTGTATTACCTTTATAATTTCTTCCTATTTCTTTGTTATGCTTGTTTACCGCAAGCTTCAAATGTTTATTGTGCATATAGCTATATGGTAAGAACAGCTATGTGATGCAGTGACAGATCTAAGATTTTTTTTTTTTTGAGAAAGGTACAGATCTAAGATTTTCACTAAGGGGGTTCAAAAAGGTTTGAAAAATAAAAATGTAGTGCCCCGAGATTTGAACTTGAAACGTCAAGATGAATTTTGAAACCCCTAAACATTTGAGCCAACCTCTAAGTCTGGTGTTCAGGGGATTTAAAGTCGGTATATGCACACCAAAATTTAAAATATACCTTGTATAGATAGTGTGAGTTTTTTGCCGAGGGGGTTCGGGTGAACACCCTCGCCCCTTCACCCCTCCTAGATCCGCCCCTGTGTGGATGTTCATTTCTATTTGTGGTGTGTTTTATTTTTGCTAAAATGCTAAGACATCCTCTCTTTCTGTCATCCACCCGCACTCATTTTCATGGGTTTATTGTTCTTTGAAGAGGTAATGATCCGAGTCTAGCAGCATACTTTGTGATATAGGTTTTGGAATATGGTGTATTTAGCTTGAAGTGTTAAGAGGTTCATACATACTAGAAACAACTAGTGAGGACCTTCTTTTGTTATCTGAATGGTGGGTTTTTTCCATTATTTCCTATTGCTGTGGAGAGTTAGTTTTAGTGACTGGTGTAAAAAGAGAAGAAAAAAGATCTTCTTTTACTAAATTGAATAACAATGTACAAGAAGAGCTCCTTATATATGCTCTCTTTCTCTCTCTGTTCTTCTCTCTTGCGAGGCCTTTTAGTGGCTCAAACATCAGATGTGTTTTTTCTTCGAGCAACAAATCTTTTCAGATAACATTATCAGTGAAGGCCAAACACAGGTGGTTTTTATGTAAAGAATCAAGCAAGCATTTCTCCAGCAAGATTAAAATCGAAGAAGACATATTGCGATGGGTCTGCAATTCAATGAAATAAGCTTTCAGTGGCACAGGGGATCCTCACAGAAGATGGGGAAAATTACAGTACGTCTACTTATACAGGGTCTACCAAAATTACAATATCTATGGGCGTTTTCTATGCATAGAAACATGACGGGGAGAAAGAAAATCAGCGATCATCATTCCAGAGGTGGACTACAATCTAGGTTGGTGCAAAATTGCTCAAAATATTATCAGTTTCTTGGGGGAGTCTTTTCGTTTCACCAGGGAAGACCTTCATGGGAGCAGCTGCTATCCAGAAGCGGTTGGTATGAATTCTCAGCGCATAACAAACTGAGGAGCTAGATGGGTTACTTTCATCCCGTCTTTTGGCACCTTTCATGATCCTCTCAGTTTGAACACAAATTCAAAAATCATCCATAAATGGTTTCTGAAAGATGGAGGATGACAGCAGGGTTGAGTGTTTACCCCCCCTCTCTCTATCACACAATCAATTTTCTTTTTGAATTCCCCTCAAAGCAGGAGGCAAAGAGGGTATTAGTGGGCGAGTGGTTCTGGAATTGGAGGCGATTCACCCTAGAGCGATGGTACCCGGAACTGAATTTGCAGCACCAAAATCGAACCATCCTTGGATAAGGGCTTTGACATACCATTACATGCATGGTTGGAAAAGTTGCTTAAATTCTGAGGCGGGGGATTCATTGATATAGATGAGGCGTGGAGAAAAGGAACCATCTCCTTTGGACTCACATCTGTGTTACTGAATTGATTTGGGATCCTCCAGCAAGGTTTATCTGGTGGTGGGAGAGTGGTCTTTTGAAATGTCAATCATTGAGACACCCACACTAAAATCACAGCTGCCTGAAAAGCTGCTATGACACAGTTTAATGTCGAACAGTCCAAACACTTGTCCTCATCAAGTCAAACACCAGCTGTATCTTCTCAATTCTAATTGCATTAGGCCTTGGGAATGGCCCATTTACTGTCTTTTACTCTTTTTTCTTGTTTAATTAGTTACATTAGTTTTGAAGTGCCTTGCTCTTCTTCCCTTTTTATTAGCAGTATGCATATTTTCAAGCCAGCTTTCATGCACCAACACAGAAATCCCAAATTCATGTTAACCACCTGCTAATCTTGCAATACATGGCACTGTATTTTTTGATTTATTTAGATGATTCTCCATGTGATTGCAAAGAAAATCCCATGAACTGTCTAGTTTTATGTGTAATGAGCAACACAACTGGTGGTGACTTGAAGGAATAACTACTAGTTACTTGATTATGAGTGCCTTACCAGAGTTCAATTTTTATTGAAAAGCTGTTGAATAGGATTGCACTGTAATATGAGTTGTACCATGATGTGCTTGTTCTCTTTGCTTTTCTTTGTTCATATCTTGATATCAAGGAGATGTCTTTGTTGAAAGTGCTAAGCATTTAGGAATTTCGCTGTTTCTCTGCTTTCTTAGTTACACAACCTTGATTGGCATCTTAACTTGGACTAATGGAAAATGTTTTATGGTGTTCTATAACTTAATATTAGATATTCAGCATATCATGACATTGCTTGTTAGTGAACAGTGTACACAAATCTAGCCGGAGAAAGTAACTTTGATGCTTAATTTTACTTTGTGAAGGAAGCTTTACCAGGTTGCAAGGGAATTTGGACTGTCTACCACAAGAATACACGTATCCATCTCAGCGAATCCTCAAGGATGGCAGATGAAGAAGATGAATATCATGCATATTTGATTATTAGTTTGGAGGCTCGTACAATGGTACTCTTTTCACTTGTGGATAGTTCCAAATGTAAAGTATCTGAGAAGAAAAATTACTTTTATTTTCCTGTCTATGCTGCTTTATAGATGGAATTGAATCTTTTGTTGAGATACCTGTAACTTGATTTTCTTATCTTCTTCTGGCAGGTTCTGCAGACTGCAAATAATTTGGAGGAGGTAACAGAGAATGTCGATTACTATGTTCAAGGAACTACTCTTGCTGCTGGAAATCTATTTGGGAGGTGGTTTTTTTTAGCTCAAATCATTATGTTTGCTTTTGCCCTACCAATATCTTCTGTCATATAGTATTTAAGTCTTCATTGAGTTTCTTGTGCTGCTAAACTTGATGCTTGGGAATTAGAAAGTACACACATGACCTTTCTTCCCCCTGCAACAATTTACTTCCTTCTTGGCCTGTTTGGTTTAGACTATTTTGGTTTGTTTGATTACTACCTCAGTTCCATTTTATGTGATAATATTGTTTCATTTGATAACTAGTCTCCCCGTTTTATTTTATATGATAATATTTGATTAGCTACAGTGTCTGTGGTCTTAAGTTCACAAATATATATGTGATGAGTGATGTTGACTTGTGTGATGCCGGGTACTATGAAAGAGATGTTGTTGAGCTGGAATATTTCTATATGTTAGAAAGGAAGGTTTCAACATGTCAGTTTGTGGGTAATAAATAAAAGTTCAAGGGTATTAAAGTCTTTAAAAATTCTTGGAAAATAAACTTGCTAAGGGAGATTGTCTTTTATGCTTTCTTATGTGTTCCTTATCAAAGTTTTTTAAAAAGCGCATCCCTTACTACTAAATTACAAATCATGCCCTATAGTGCTATTGAAGTTGAAGATATGATGGGCACCATTTATTCTATTTTCCATAAATGCAGACATAGGCCCTTAGTCCTTCATAGAGTAATTTCCATTTGATTGGGCCCTTAGGTATTGCACATAGTTAAATACCTTTTTTTTTTTTTGAAAAATAATCAGCATAGTTAAATACTATTTCCTTCCTCTATTCACTTTTGCTTGTCTATTATTTTCAAAAATAGATTTTTAACTTTACACTTTTTATTATTAAAATATCAGAAGTCAAAAATACCCTTGAAATATAGGAAAAGGACTAAAAGTACCCTTCATTCACCTTCTGGTCTAAAAATACCCTTCTACTCATCTTTTTGATCTAAAAATACCCTTCCATTTACCTTTTTGGCTCACTTTTACCCTTGAAACTAACAACCCTCTCTTTGTTTTGTTTTTTTAAAAATATTTATTATGTGTCATTTTCTTATTTGATGAAATAAAACCCCACCTCTAGTAGATTTTTCCCCATAATTTATCCAACTCAGCACAATATACCTTTTCAAGACCCCAATTATTTGTTTTTTTAAAATCTAGTAGTAATTTTTATATTTGCTGCAGTTTTTTTCTCTATATACTATTAAAAATATTAGTAATGCCACAATTATAACAACATATTATATTATTCATAAATCCTAAGCAGTATCTACCTTCCATTTTTTTTTCAAAAATAACTGATAACTTAATTTTTTTGCTGATAATTCTCTGTTTTAACTAATTTCAAAGAAAAATTTCCATAATAAATTATAATTAAAGATTAACTCATTCAAAAGGAAAGAAGAGAAGAAGATAGATGCTCGTAGCCTGTAGGGAAAAGAAAACTAGGAAAAGAGAGAAATTCATACAACGTATTTATGGATAAGATAATATATTATTATGATTATGACATTATTAATTTGTTTATGAAATATTAAGTATTTATATCATGTTTAGAATCTTGATTTAATTAATTAAATCTTAGTTGTTATTTTTTCCTTATGCCACGTGTCTTCAATCCAAGTAAGAAATTGGAGAAAATGGAGAGGAGTCGGATCCAAAAATAAATAAAAATCAAAAATCTAAAACAAATACCAAAAAACAACTAGAGTTTTAAAGAAACATATGTATTTGGGGTCTTAAGAGGTATATTGTTTTGGCCTTTATAAATTATGAGAATTAATATAGTTGAGGTGGGGTTTATTTCATCCAATAAGAGAATGAATGACACATAATAAATAATTAAAATGAATAAATAAAAAAAATAAAGAGAGGGTTGTTAGTTTCAAGTGTATAAGTGAGCCAAAAAGGTGAATGAAAGAGTATTTTTAAACCAAAAAGATGAGTAGAAGGGTATCTTTAGACCAAAAGATGGATGAAGGGTATTTTTAGACCCTTTCCTCTATTCACTTTTGCTTGTCTATTATTTCAAAAATATTTTTTTTTACTTTACTTGTTAATACTAAAATATTAAAAAAGACAATTATTTTTTTTAATAATTTATCCTTAGCATTACCTACTTATTCCCCAAATCATTTTTTAAGACGTAATACTAAATATTAGTAAGGATAGTGTAGTAAAATAGTCATATCAATCATTATTTTTAATAGACAAATATGACAAGTAAAATTGAACGGAGGGAGTATATACTACAAAGTTATACTAAAAAGTAATTTGTGAAAGGAATAAAGAATGAGAAGAATCGATAAAATGAATCGACAAGAATGTTATCCTCATATTGGCTGGAATTTCCCTGTGAAATCAATTCATATTAATTAATAATAATAATAAAGTAAATGAATGTTATTTTCTATTTGGATCTTTTATAAAGACAAAATTTTCTCTTAAACGTGTTCATTTTAGCAAATTAAGAAAAAAATATTATTTTCGTCTGATGTTATTTTTATCATTAAGTAATTTTATGAGATACTGAGTCAAATTTATGAAATATTTTTTCAATATTTTTTCAATATTTTTATAATTATTTTTTAAAAAACTAAAAACCTATCTAACCTACATTTTTAATTAAAGAAACCTAATAATTGGTCTGGCATGGTTCAATTCAATCGTTACTTCGATTTTTAAAAACTTACTAATAATTCTAGAATTAAATCTATGGTAGAAAACATCTTCCCCAATGCTTATATACTCATAGATAATCAATATTTTAAATTTATTTTGATTATTCATAGACTACATATATATTTGTATCAGTAGTAGACTATGCATATTTTCTCTATTTTATCTTAAATATTATTTTGACAGAAATACATTGATAATTTCATTTTAGTTTTAACAATGTTAGACCCATGTTGACATGGGCCACTCTTCTGCTGGTTTGTAAAAGAAGTAGAAGACACATGGTGTGGAATGTGGCACTGCTTGCACTTATGTGAGTTGCATGGAGAGACAAAAATAAGAGAGCTTTTGAGGGTGTAGGGATGAATTTTGTAATTTAAGGAGTATCCCTTATTTCCTGTTGGTGCACCCATGATATTCCATTTTGTATAGAAGATTGGATGTCCTTTGTAGAAATCATTTCATTTTGTAGGTTCTCTACTTTTTGGTATACTTGTATATGAGTGCTTTGCCCATACATCAATAAAGTTTTACTTTATCTAAAAAAAAAATTGACAAGTGATGTTGACATATATATTAGATTAGTGATAGTAGAGTATTGTATTAAATTAGTGTTGAAACACTTTTTGATAGAGAAATTAGCACAACAACAACATACCCAGTGTAACCCCACAAGTGGAGTATGTGGAGGGTAGTGTGTTAGGAAAAGAGATTGTTTCCAATAGACCTTCGGCTCGACAACAACAAGAAGCAGTGAGAACAACAAGAAAACACAATAATCAAGGCTAGGGAAACAACCAATAGAAACAAAAATCTAAGAATATGAAAATACTAGACTCCAAGTAACACTTTTGTAAAGGGAAAGAAAAACACTCGACTACCTGTTAATCGATTATCCTAATTCTCGACCTTAACACCCTCCTATCAAGGATAATTTCCTTGGTGAGCTGAAGTTGTGTCATGTCCTGCCTAATTCTCATGAAATTTGAAGTTTGAATAAGTTAATGAATTTTTTTTTTTTATAACCGAGAAATCCGTTTGTGATCCGTCCTTTGGACCAATCACAGCCTTCTAAACTCGGTGGATAATGGGCCCGCCCCTCTACCCTTCTCCACTTAAATACCGGGCTTTGCTTTGCATGGTGTGGGGCTTGAACCTGCAACCTAAGCCACAAATCCTCCACCTTTTATAATTTTATAGAAGTGGAGTCATCTCAAACATATTTTGGCGTATTAAAGTAGAAAGTCACTGTGTAATTGAAATGAAAATGGCAGCGTTTATACATCATTTTGTTAGTCACAACTGGTTTTTGTATTCTGTATAATCACATTTCTTTGTCATTGACATTATATTTTTCAATGCAAATCATTTTCTAATGACCTTTTGTTTGCATAATCAAAACCAGTGATTCCTTCATTTGTTCTTGCCTCGTAAAGAGCTTTCTTGATGTAAACGTTCTTTAAGATAGAGATATTTAGTTTCTGTGCTCTCTGTAACCTTTCCGTTTTCGTTTATTTATTTGTTGACTTGGTCCATTAGATTCTTGAATAGCTGAAAATCCCCCCCCCCCTCCCTCCCTCCCTCCTGAGAAAAAAACGAAAAAGAAATTGTTTCCTGATTTGGTTGTGCAAGAAGTTGTACAGTAATTTCGAGGAGATTGACAAACCCTTTTTTCTCCTTAAAGGTACCTATTGCTGATTCAAAAGAAAGGGTTTGATGACGGCTCTGCTTTCTTTGTGGTCCTTAAATTATAATATGTTATACGTATAAAAAATGAGAATGCAGTATGTTCTATTCTTTTGTTTATGGTTATGAATGAAAAAGTAAGAATTTAGTTCCCTAATCTGGAGTTCTGTTTTGTATATACCACACTTTCTTTTCAAAACTTACCATTAGACTTATGTCTTGAATTTTGTTTTCTTTTCCTTGCTGATTATGTTGAGCAGTTGCATGGGTTTTTAAGTTTTTTAAATGCACTTCACGTTTCTGTGTAGACGTCGAGTTATCCAAGTGTTTGCTCATGGTGCTCGAATTCTTGATGGTGCATTTATGACTCAAGAATTGAGTTTTAAGGCTTCAAATGTGGAATCTGGCTCGAGTTCAGATACTTCTATTGTAGCTTCTGTTTCAATAGCGGATCCTTATGTTCTATTAAGAATGACAAATGGAAGTCTTCAGCTTCTTGTTGGAGGTATATTAGCAAGATAAGTTATATATGCTTTTGTAAGTTATTACCTCTCTTCTTGCAGTGGTAATCAACGAGAAAACTCATTCTCCGTTGCTTAATTTGATAAATCCCGTTCTAGCTTAATACCCTGCTGTCTTTTATTATTTATTTTATTTGTGTTTGTGTTTTTGTGATATTTGTTGTGAATTATACATTCATATTTTTTTTTTTTTTTTTTTTTTTTACTCATCAGAATGCCCTGCCCTTTTTTTATTCTGAAAAAAAAAATTGTTATTGTTACATATATATCTGAGTGTCGTGTGTAGAGTAATACAAGTGAAATTTGACTTCATTTAAATTAAAAAAAAAAAAAAAAACCAATATACATACTGCTGCAAGGGACTTACCTTTGGCGTGAATCATTATCTTACTACTAATTTGAATCATAATTTGCATTAGTAAAAATACATGCTGTAGTTATTTACTTCTTGGAACCAGAATGATGGGGGAGTAGTCAGAAAAAATGGTGGAAACTTGTCCCTGCTTGCATATGGTGGACCATTTGGAAGAGAGGAACTATAGAGTTTTTGAAATAATTTTGTGGAGAAAATCAAGATGAATTGTATATTTTTGTTTTATTTTTGGTGTAAAGAAAGCTATGCTGAGGAGGCTGGATCACTAGTTGACATGATAGGATCCTTGTGAAAGCAGTAGCCTAAGCTTGGTTGGGATTTTGTAAAGTCTTCTCCACTGATATGGTGTAATTTAAAATATGTGTATAGATATAGTCGTTACCAGTTTCAAATTTTTTTTATTTCTGTAAGGCCTGAGCTGGTTTATTAATAACTGCACAATTCACAGTTTAAGTCTTTCCGTTTTCTGTCTTGAACCATGTCTTTTTAAGCTCAACCTTTTCATTTATCCTGTGTTTCTCTTCCATGCTGACTTTATTATTCCTTTCAGATCCATCATCATGCTCTGTTTCTCTTACTGTTCCATCAGTATTTGAAAGCTCAAAAAAGTCAATATCTGCTTGTACACTATATCATGATAAAGGTCCTGAACCTTGGCTCAGGAAGACTAGTACCGACGCTTGGCTTTCTTCTGGCATGGGGGAGGCAATTGATGGTGCCGATGGGGTAACCCAGGATCAGGGTGATGTATATTGTGTTGTTTGTTATGAAAATGGCACTCTTGAAATATTTGATGTTCCCAATTTTATTTGTGTTTTCTCTGTTGATAAATTCATTTCTGGGAGGACCTACCTTGTTGACACCTTTATGCAAGACTCGGTCAATGGTCTTCATGCACATTCAAAGAATACTGAGGATGTAATCCGACCTGGACAGAAAGAGAATAGTAAGGACGTGAAGATAAACGTGGTGGAGTTGATGATGCATAGATGGATAGGGAAACATTCCCGCCCTTTTCTTTTTGGGATATTGGCAGATGGGACGATTCTAAGTTACCATGCATATGTTTTTGAAGGTTCAGAGAATTCTTCTAAAGTTGAGGGATCTGTTTCATCACAAAATTCCATTAGTCTTAGTAGTACAAATGCATCTAGGCTCAGAAATTTAAGATTTGTTCGGGTTCCAGTAGACAATTATGCAAGGGAAGAGATGCCATCAGGAACCCAATTACAGCGAATGAATGTTTATAAGAATATTGGTGGTTCTCAAGGAATATTTCTCACCGGATCAAGGCCATCTTGGTTCATGGTGTTTCGTGAACGACTTAGAATACATCCACAGGTTATTGTTAACTTACTTCCATGTGTATTTCACATATTCTTGTTGTCGTTTTCTTGGTAGAGTAGAGAGGTTGGTGAAATTAGATTAAGTTGATGCCCATTTATGCTGGTTATTTGTGGTGCCTGGGTGAGGAATGAACCAGGAAATCATGGTCTTGCCTTGAAGCAACTTTCCTGGCACCACAACCATTTAATGTACCTGTAACCTTTGATGTCTAAGCTAAAAACTTTCACCTTGGGTCATTTACCTGTTATGTACTGTTCTTGACAAGTACTGCTTTGTCGCTGCAGCTGTGTGATGGACCTATTGTTGCCTTCACTGTCCTTCACAATGTTAACTGTAATCATGGACTTATATATGTTACGGCCCTGGTACGGTAATGAAATTGCGCTTCTTCCGACTTTCATGTATCTGTGCTAATGTATTTCTGGATTGCTTTTTGTCACTGCAGGGAACTTTAAAGATTTGCCAACTTCCATCTTTCCTGTCCTATGACAACTATTGGCCAGTGCAAAAGGTGGGAATTCATTTTTGTAGACCAGTTAAACAATTTTCTTTTCCTTTTACTCCCTCCTTCCCTATTTTTTTTTTTTTTTGGATAAAGTAAAAAAAAGAAATATTTTTTTTTTATTTTTTGATGAAACGGGCAACTTGTATTCCTCAGCATTAAGGGCTATGCTGGCCACCACCTCCAAAAAGCATTAACAGAGGAGAGAAAAAAAAAACAGAAATACTTACAAAGAACCTACGAAATCAACTAATTGGATTTCCTCTTCTATATTTTGTTCTTTACACCAAAAACCTAAGGAAGTAATTACTTTCCATTTAATCTTCTGTATTGAGCATTCTTTTCCTTCAAAAATCCTCTGATTCCTTTCCTTCCAAATATTCCACCAGATACAAGCAGGTACTGTCCTCCACCACTTCTTTTGACTCTTGCTGCCCCTTTCTGATCCAACAACTCAATAAATCTGATGTGTGTTCTGGCATACACCAGTTTAGGCTGCTAAATTGAAGAATAAAGCCCATACTTGTGTTGTTACTTTGCAATGCAAAAATAAGTGTTTGTTGGTTTCCAGTGCCTCTTTGCATAGTAAGCATCTAGAGGCTATGTTGATACCCCTTTTCTGTAATGCTTCATGAGTCAAACAGGCTCTCCTAGCTATCAACCAGACAAAACACTTCACTTTAGTGGGAGCCACACTCTTCCAAACAGCACTCCATGGCCCTATTTTCCTTCCTCCATTTACCGATAGACCCCACTTGTACAATCTGTTGACAGAGAATCTTCCATCTGGGTGTTGTTTCCATAATGTTTCCAAATTAGTTCCTGGAAAGCTTTCTATCATGTTCAGTAGTTCAATTACCCCTTCTAAATACCAAATTCTACCCTTGTTGAGACCACAACTCACTGATTTTGCTATCCGGATGCACACTGATATAGTCCAGGAAACAAATTTTGAAGAGATCCTTGACCAATCCAGTCTTCTTTCCAGAATAAAACCTTATCCCCCCTCCCAACTTTAACTTTTGTATTAACTTTTAGAGTCGGCCAAAAGCTTCACTCCATAAGTGGTTGTTACTTCATCTGAACACCATTCCCCCTTCTTGGCCAAATTTGTGTTGTATCACCTCTTTCCATAGTGCATGCTCCTCTTGGTTGTACCTCCATAGCCACTTGCTTACCAGACTTTGTTATGTAACATGAGCTTCCTTACTCCCAAACCCCCATAATTCCTCCCTTGTTGAACTTCTGCCCATTTTACTAAATTGAAACTGCTCTCAATTTTATTTTATTGCCAGAGGAAATTCCTTCTCAAAGCATCTAGAATTTTGACCACCTCACCAGGTATAGGGAAAGGGACATCACATAAGTTGGTAAGGAATCTGGTATAGAGTTTATTAAAATGACTACCTCCCAATGAAAGGTATTGAGACTTCCAAAGTGCCAACTTCCTCTCAGTCTTCTTAATAATTCCATCCCAAATAGTAATGGCTTTATGGTTTGCCCCCAATGGCATGCCTAGATAGACTGTTGGTAGCTTCTCTACGTTGCACCTCAAGATGTTTGCTAGTGTTTGTATATGTTGAACTTCTTTTACAACTTCTTTTACAGGAAAGATACGGCTTTTTCTCCAGTTAACCTTCAGTCCAGAACAAGCCTAAAAAACTACCAGAATCACTCGTAAATAGCATAGCTGTTCCTGGTTTGCTTCACAAAACACTATTGTATCATCAGCATACAGTAAATGTGTCATCTCCATACTCTCGTTTGCCCTGTTTCTTATATTGAAACCTCATATCCAATTATTTTCCAACGCTTTCCTCATTAAACTGTCAAATCCCTCCATAGCTATAATAAAAAGGAACGGAGATAGAGGATCCTCCTGTTTAAGTGAAAAAAAACTTACGGGTTCTCCATTAACAAGGATGGAGAACCTGGTGGTTTTAATACAAAAGTCTATCCAACCGAGCCATCTATTTCCAAATCCCATTTGTCTAAGAGTGTTGATCAGGAACTTCCAATTTAAATGGTCATAGGCTTTCTCAATATCCAACTTGCACATAACCACCGGTACGTCTCCTCTAATTCTAGTGTCAATACACTCACTAGCAATTAAAGCAACATCCATTATCTGTCTACCTTTAATGAAGGCCATCTGATGTTTGTTCACAAGCTTGCTTATCACCCTCTTCAATCTTTCTGCTAGAACCTTGACTATGATTTTGTACACCCTTGTGATCAAACTAATTGTTCTAAAATCTCTCAGATTTGCCCCCACCTTCTTTGGAATCAAAGCTACAAATGTAGCATTAAAACTTTTTTCAAATTTCTGTTGAGTGGAAGTTGTGGAAGGTCAACATTAAGTCCTTTATAGTTTCCCAGAAAATTTGAAAAAATATCAATGTGTAACCATCTGGGCCAGGTTCCTTGTCTGCTGCACACATTTTGATCCCTTCTACCACCTATTCCTCTTCAAACCTTCTTGTAAGCCATTGTTGCTCCTCCATAGTAATAGTTTGAACATAAAAAATATTCAAATCTGGACGCCAACTTTTAGATTCTTTGTAAAGATTTTGATAGAAATCCACAATGGACCTCTTAATCTCCATAGAATTAGAGGACATAACCCCATCGATCATCAAAGAATCTGTAGTGTTGATTCTCTTACGCGCAGTGGCCATTCTGTGGAAATACTTTGTGTTCTTATCACCCTCTTTGATCCACTGAATTCTGGATCTCTGTCTCCAATGGATTTCTTCATTTCTAGCCGTTTGTTCATACTCCATGGCCCATTGTGCTTTCATCATTAACTCATCATCATCAGTAAGAGGTCTGGCCTCTTGTATGATATCCAAACTTCCAATTTGCTCCAGAAGTTGGTCCTTTCTAGCCATCCAATTACCTTTATTCTCCTTGCTCCATTCCTTGAGTTTTACTTTCAAAAGACTCAATTTTGTTGTTAACTTAAAGTCTGCCCTTCCTGTCACATTAAAAGAATTCCACCAGTCTTGTACTTTGGATTTGAACCCCTCCACATTCAGCCACCATTTTTCAAACTTGGAATATGATCTCTTGAAGACCTCATCCCCACATGACAACAAAATTGGATTATGGTCAGAACCCAAACTAGGCAAGGAACTTATTCCACATTCCTATACTAATCTAATTTGGATTAAGATTCCAAAATCTCTCAATAAATCACGATTACCCTCTATCGTCCAGTCCATGATCCGGTCTTTATTTTGAAAAAGTCTTGCAAGAGATTTTTAAACAGTTCTTTTCGGTCTTTCAGGTCCGGCATTCATCTTGATTTCGGCCTTTATTTTCTTCCTTTGAAACGATTGACCTGACCGGCTTGAAAAGAGAAAGGAATCTATTCGGGAAGCGCTTTCCAGCCCCTTTACCGATACCAAGGGTAAGCAGGAATTAGACCAATAGGGCACTGCTCTCCGCCTGTCGTAACAACAAAAAAAGTCCATACCAGAATTTCATTATCGTCCCACTTCTCGGTGACCGAATAAGAGAGGTTTTTACCGCTTTCTCTTCTCTCCAGCACTCTCGGACTGATCATCTTGCAGCTACTATAAAATTAGTTGTCGGGGTTTTCTTCAATCGGAGAAGCCTAAATCTGTGTCAGAGATTTCCTTTGTCCGGGCTGACACGTTGACTGCCTTTGATAGACGGAAAAAAACCCAAGTGGTCTAACCTAACCCCCAGGGCGGACCCCAACCGAAAGGCGCTAGACGGACTAAGGGCAAGCGAGATAAAGAAAGCAGCTGGCCCTATGTGTAAAACCTTGTCTGATTTGATTAAACAATTCGTCCCAAGGAAATGAATGCATGAATCTGTCAATCCGTGATGCATTTCTATGATTTGACCCTCCTCTCCTCCAAATAAAGGGGGGTCGAGTAGCTCTGGTTCATTGATACAACTAGAGAAGTCTTTCATTGCTCCTGAAAGTTTGGTACGATTTGTCTTTTCTGAAGGGAATCTAGTAGTGTTGAAATCGCCACAAACCACCCAAGGTCCTTCACAAAAGCTCTTCATTGCTCCTAATTCTTCCCATTACTCATTCCTTTCATTTCTATCACATGAAGCATATACTGCTGTCTGCTGTAAGAAACCAAGTGAGATCTACATTAATGCCATTCAACTTGCAAGTGATCATCTGATTTCCACTCTCCACCATCTCCCCCTTCCAAGACCTTTTATCCCACATAATAATTATACTCCCTTTACTACCTAATGCCTCCATCCAAATTCCCCCCCGCCCATCTATTACCCTCTAATTGTTGACTATGATCTCCTACTGTTCCCTTTAATTTTGTCTCCACCAAAACATTGCCTATAAAAGGTTCTTATCAAGAGTTAAATGAGAAGTTTAAAGTTAAATTGTTTCCAAATATAGTAATATGATATTTTTTTTGGAATAGACTAATAAGGAAATAGTGCCATATAAACTGGAATGGGGGAGTATATGTTCACATATTATTTTAAGCATTCCTTTAGTTTCTTACTCTATGCATATACAAATATTGTTTTCAAATGTCATTTTTGTTTCTAATGCTCTTTCTATTTTAAAAAACTGCAAAAAACAGATACTTTAAAGGAAATTCAAAAGTGTTTTCTAAATTATGTCTTATTATATTGATCCTCTGGATATATTACGATTGATCTGCTTTTGATGAACTCAGGCAACACAATAATTGTGCTTGTGTCAAGTATATTTATGGATATCCAATTGAGGACAGAGGTTAGAAATTTTGGGCACTTCGCATGAGAGCTTCAACAAAGATAATATGATTGCATAATGGCTAACTAATTGATTGATGAAAGTGATTACTAACTGGAAGAATTTGTGCAGTGGCCAACTAATGGATTGATTAGAGGGATTTATTAGTATAGTTTCAAAGCTAGGGATAATTGCATCTCGAGCAGTTGAACTACTGGTCAAGGAATGTCAATTATCCTATTATAAATATAGCATGTTGTTCAGCTTTTTCAATAATATGAAGAGCTCCTCCCTGCGAAAATAATTAAAGTAATGCATATAAACTGTTGCTAATGTTTTCCCATTAGTTAGAGTGCAAAATCATTAATACATAAAGTTGGATATTTGTTTATCCCAATGGATATCTGAATTTTAACATTTCTCGTCTTTCTTCTCTTTTATTCTTGGGACTGGGTTGCAGATACCACTAAAGGGAACACCACATCAAGTTGCTTATTTTGCTGAGAAGAATGTTTACTCAGTTATAGTTTCAGTTCCAGTGAGTATATACTCCATCTTCTGTTATCTATTTGTGGTTTGAGATTAATGTATTAACATATGTTGTTAGGCTGGTAATATTTTGCTTTCAAGAGTTAGGCTGGTAATACAAATGCTCAGAGATGAGTCATAAAGCATACAGCAATTTGTGTACTACAGAGCTTTCCTACGCATAAATGCACAACATAGAATTGTTAGTTGACTACACTTATGGTCAGCGATCTGTGTGTCCCCCCCCCCCCCCCCTAAACACACACAAAAAAAAAGAGGAACTAAAATAGAAAGAATGTGAATCATTGGTGGAAAAAACAGAGGCTAGCATTAATATTTACTGGCTTCATTTCATACAGTTCTACTTATTTCCGACAGGTTCTTAAGCCATTGAATCAAGTCCTATCAACTATAGCTGATCAAGAGGTTGGCCAGCAGTTTGATCCTGATAATTTAAATTATGAAGGAAGCTATCCTATAGAAGAATTTGAGGTGCGGATTGTGGAACCAGAAAAATCTGGTGGGCCCTGGAAAACAAGGGCAAGTATTCCTATGCAAAGTTCTGAAAATGCTCTAACCGTGAGGATGGTTACTTTACTTGTGAGTTCAATTTTATTCCTCTTCTCTCTTTTTATTGTTTGTTTCCTTACAGAAGCTATTTAAAAGAAGGGAAGAATTTAATATTGAGTACAAGCTCTCCAAAAAGGATTTCAAACTTAACTTTTTTTATAAAAATATTCAATGTTTATTTTCTCTCTCAAACTTAGCTGATTCAATTCTTTGAAGGTCAAGTTACCACCTTCTAGTTGGATTCTTAACATTGATAACCTCGTTTATTGAGAATAAAATATATGGGGAGGGGGGATATTTCTTTAATAAAAAACTACAACTTTTGGAACTCCAATTTGGTAAATACAAGATACTGTTTCTAGTGGTACATACATTCAACTCTTCTGTGCATTTTCTCTGTTGAATGTCGCAATTACCTAAAGTAGAGTTTCTGAAGCTCCAGTTTCCCTTTGAAAAGCTCTCCTTGAAGCGATCTGTTTAAAAATCTTAAAGATATTTCTCACCCTAAGTCGAAAGTGTAAATGAAAATACCATGGCAAGGAAATTTGTTGGTTCCCCTAATTGTCACTTGGTCAATTGAAAGTGACCTGGGGTATTTTGTCTCCTCCCCTTTCCAAAAGAAAGAAGAAGAAGAAAATAAAACAAAACCTGGAGCACTACTTGAACACAACTTTGGTAGGAACATGAGGAGACTATTAAATCTTACCTTTAAAAAAGAGGAATATGTGGAGACTTTCAAAAATTAATCATTTCCTTTTTTTTTCAATGTTCTACAACAGAATACAACAACAAGAGAGAATGAAACACTTTTGGCAGTTGGAACTGCTTACGTGCAAGGGGAGGATGTGGCTGCAAGGGGGCGTGTGCTTTTGTTTTCTATAGATCGCACTGCTGATAATTCACGAACATTGGTATCTCCCACCACATGGCTTTTGGCTTCCATATTTCCTCCTTTTTTTTTGGGCAAAATGAGTTGTTTTATTCTCTTCTTTTAAATGGTTTCAGGTCTCAGAAGTCTACTCAAAGGAATTAAAGGGTGCTATACCTGCTTTAGCTTCACTTCAAGGTCACTTGTTGATAGCTTCTGGTCCTAAAATTATCTTGCATAAATGGACGGGGTCTGAATTGAATGGAGTTGCCTTTTGTGATTATCCTCCACTTCATGCTGTGAGCCTAAATATTGTAAGTACAATTTTTAGTGGCTTTTCCTTCACTTGTGAGGAATATTATCAGATCAAACTCCCGTTAAGGCTTAGTACTTGGGTGGTTTATTCAGTACATTTTTCATTTCATCTAGGGAAGTTATGTAAATCATGGTTCGTTTAATTTGTAATTATTGAAGTTTAAGAATGTGGATCAAAGGTAGCTGATAGCCCACCCTCTTCCGAATTTGCATAGAGGATATAAAAGCTTATGAATATAATCTGAGATTTAATAATATAAGCTCACAAGGAATAGCATAATTTATAATCTTAAAAGAGTGGTGAGTTCAACATTAAAAAAAAATGCCTAGTGCATATCCCATTTTTGCACACCAGGGTTGTGAAAATCCACGAGAAGTGGCAGGGTGTGCCTAGATTGAGGAGTTCCAATCATAATCCTGTAAGAAGTGCATAAGATGTAGTCATGATTTGGTGAATCCATGTGCTGCAGTTCCTATTATTCTGCATTGTTGGTAACAATTACAAAATTTGATGAGATAAATCATTTTGCAAGATCTCAGTGTGCTTTAAAATCGTGTGCCCTTCACCCAACCCTGAGTATATGCTTAGACCAAAAACAAAGTGGAAAATAACTTGAATGAAATGTGATGAAAGGAGCAACACTCTGCTAATAGTTTCTTTTCTCTATTGAAATATTCAGATTGGTTGTCTATATCTATTACTTGTAGTTGGACAAATATTTTTGGTGGCTCAAGCTACAAAGAGAATCAAATAGACTGTTGGGGAGGAGCACATAATTTATTGTTTATTCTCTAAAACCTTGTCAATTTCCATAAATGAGGGATCTAATAGTACCTTTTCATTCTTGGACAAAAGATATCAAATCATGAAAGTATTTGGAGTTCTCTTTGTTTAGTTTCCTAAAGCTTCTCACAAAAAAAATATTCTGAATGTTTTCCATACCTTTTCCTTCAATGTTGTCAATCATAGGTGAAGAACTTTATTCTTCTTGGAGACATTCACAAGAGTATATCCTTCGTCAGTTGGAAAGAGCCTCAACTGAGTTTATTGGCTAAAGATTTTAGTCCGCTTGATTGTTTAGCAACAGAGTTTTTGATTGATGGTAGCACTCTCAGTCTTGTAGTTTCAGATGATCAAAAGAATGTTCAGGTAAGTTGTGGTTTTATATTTTTCTGTATTGTCGATGCAATAGCTTTCATGATAAAATACGGACCTTAGACCTAACTCCACCCCAAAAACTAGTTTAGAAGTTGAGGTTGTCCAAGACGATATAATGACAACCACCCATTTCCTCCACATACCAAGCTTACCAACCATAGCATGGACAACATAACATGGAGGCCTAACATTTAAACACACAATAACATGGATGAGCCTAGCTTTGGTACCATGATAAGAAATGAATCTTGGGCCTAACTCAACCTCAAAGCTAGCTCATAAGGCGAGGGTTGTCCAAGACCATATGAGGAGACAACCTATTACCTCTACCAATGTGGGACATGTAAACCTCGAAGGCCATTGCTCTTCTGTGAAACATTAAGTATGCAGAACAAGTTTACTCTAATAGCATGTGTACACCCAATGTCTAGGATTAGTTGAAAACCCATAAGTTGGTTCGCTTGAACTTTTTCATCTGATGCAAAACTTGTTGCCTATTACCTTTGTTTGAGTGGGTAAAAGTCCTACATTCATTAGCTAGCATTTGGGGTTGAGTTAGGCCCATATGCCATATGGTCAGGTCCATTCCCGTTTGTGCTCCCGGTCCACGCTCCAGTGGGTCCTGGGCGTGAAGGGGGTTGTTAAAGTTGGTAAAAGCCCCCCATTGGTTGGGGAATGGACTGGTGGTCTCCTTATTTGAACTTGGGCAATCCTCCCATCATGAGCTAGCTTTTGGGGTTGAGTTAGGCGCAAGTGCCATATCTTTACAATCTTCAACCTGAAAGTTTTGTTTTTTTTGTTCTCTATTCAGCTCCCTCCTGGACCACTTTTTTTTAATTATTATTGTTATTATTAACTTTTTTTGTGCTTTCTTTCCTTCGGGTTGGAGAAGGGGCTCTCACTGATCAGAAAAAGGTGAATTAGTTTGCTACGATATGACTATTCTAATGCATGAAAATGATGCAAACTAGCTTTTGCCACTGAGCATGTCGTGAGCAAATTCAATTTTGAGTTACAGAATTTTATAGTTTCCGTGGATGATATTCTAAAGTGAAGTTTGTGACCTGCAACGTAGTTATGGAAAGTATATAACTAGTCATACTTGCAATAGTTATTCAGTTATATGTTGGTCAGTATCACTGATCTTGCATAGCATTCCGATAATGGTATCTAGCCAAGAGGTTAATATGTTTTTTTACTTCCTACTGCCATTATCTTTAGCAATGGTTTGAAGACCTGCGGTGTTATTCAAATTTAATCAGGGGCATTGATATCCGACTCTAATTACTTAATATTTGCTTAAATGTAGATATTCTACTATGCTCCAAAGGTGTCAGAAAGTTGGAAAGGGCAGAAGCTTCTGTCTAGGGCTGAGTTCCATGTTGGTTCTCGCATTACAAAGTTTTTACGCTTGCAGTTGCTTCCCACTACATCTGAACGAACTGCTACCACTCCTGGCTCTGATAAAACTAATCGCTTCGCTACAGTGTTTGGCACTTTAGAAGGCAGCCTTGGCTGTATAACCCCTCTGGATGAACTTACTTTTCGTAGGCTTCAGTCCCTGCAGAAAAAGCTTGTCACTGCTGTTACCCATGTTGCTGGATTAAATCCAAGATCTTTCCGCCAGTTCCGTTCAAATGGAAAAGCTCATCGGCCTGGTCCAGACAACATAGTTGACTGTGAGCTGCTATCCCAGTAAGTAGTCTTTGGAACTATCTAGCACTTCTTTTTAGTTTACTCAAATTTTGTTTTTATGTGTTGCCAACTTCCTTGTTTAGACAATTGAGTATGTACCATATTATGTTTGGTGGTACCTTCTCAAAATAAAATTATGTTTGGTAGTGAGTGAAAAGGAAGCGTCTTGCCTTGTGATGAGATTGAAGAGCTCCATGACCATGACTACAATAATTTGTTTCTGAAAACTAGTTTGGGGTACTCTAGATCTCACACTCATTCCTACACGGACATACAAGTCTCTGATCTGACAAGATTAAAAGAGCATTGGCTAATGCATGACGTAATATACATTCAGGAAAAAAATAGATGACCTATTAAACGTGTCACAACACCAAAGCATTCATCCTAACTGGTTAGTATAACTTTCCTTTAGATGATTTTTAAGTCTCATCTTGTCATCTTCATTTCTCATAGTGTCACATTTAATGACTTGTGCATAGGGAAGTCTATGGAGGACATGATTAAATCTACCCTACTGACCTCCGAGTTTACCCTTTATATATGCTACTGATACGTTATCATATGTGATCACTTTTGATCTTGACTGGACGTTGTATGACTGCATATCTATCTCAGTAAGTTTCGTTGGAGAGTACACATATTCTTGTTTGTTTCGTAAGAGTTCTCAAAGGGATTTATAACCTCCTAAGGGATGCACCTACTACCTTAAGATTTTGAGTTAGATGCTCCGATTCTTTCACATGGTATCAGTGCCAAACTTTGGTAAGGCCGTTTTCATAATTGTTCTTCTGTATCTATTCTTTTTACTGTGTTACTCTCATCTCTCTCAATTCAAGCCCTATTGAGCCACTAGATTTGCTCCAAGCTCACTCCTATGCCTGTTGAGCCTACTCTCCTCTTGGCTCCAGGCTCCCTCTTGAGACATACTCTCTCTATATCTCTCCTTGAAAGTGTTCAAGTTTGTATGTAAAATCCTAGAATAAGGTTACTTATCCCTTATTTGTTGTGTAAGGGTTTTCAAAGGATTTTATTGTGTCTTGGGCTGCTTCACCCATTCCTTTAAGGTTTTGAGTTGGATACTCAGCTTTTTTTCTCAGTGCCTAAGACAATTAGCATAGAGCAGTGCCAAAACTATGCAAGGGCTTAAGCTCAAAGCACTATCAAAATGTGGGTTTTAGTAGAGAGGCACAATAAAGGAAAAATAAAAATTGTAGTATATATAATGCTTGAAAAGGAGGAGCTAGATGGCCCAGTGAGGTGTGAGAGGTTGGCAGTGATAAGTTCGAGGGGAGGTAGAGGTAAACCGAGGAAGAATTGGTGAGAGGTGATTAGACGGGACATATCACATCTTCAACTCAACTCACTGAGGCCATGATCTTAGCTGGGAGAGCATGTAGGTCGATGATTAGGGAAGATGGTCAGAAGGTAGTAGAGCGTCTCCTCTTCTCCCAGTGGTAGAGCAGGGTTTTAGTCTGGAGCACCTATCTGTTTCCTTACCAGTGGCATCATCCTATTCTTCAATTCTATTACTACTGTTGTTTCTTTTACTTTTGTTATCTTCACTATTTTTACTTTTTACTGTCAGTACTTCTCTTTCTGCAGTATTTCCATCATAGCTTTTGTCTCTTGCATTTCTTTGAAACCTATTCGGAAAATACTTTTCTTGAGTTGAGGGTTTATTGGAAACAGCCTCTCTTCCCTACAAAGGAAGGGTTAGGGTCTTCGTAGATCCCTACCCTCTACAATCATACTTGTGGGACTATACTGAGTATGTTATTGTCGTAATGCTCGAAAAGAATATAATCACAAAAAAAAAAAAAAAACAATTTTAAGACCAGTGGAATTGAAAAACAATAATTTAAAGAAATAGATGAAGTAAAAAAGAATGTAGGTTCAGAAACCAGTTAAAATTTGGATTTAGATGAAAACATGTAGTTTTAAGTTTCTTATTAAGTTACTACTTTTCTTAAATACAATCTCTAAATTCCTTTTTCTTTTCTGATTATGTTATTGTTTAGTGTCTACATTTTAAATCATCTTATGGGTGTGTTTTAGCTTTTGAGGCCTAACATTTCCTTACATGTTGTTGGTTTTACTATTGTTTTTTGAACTTCCTTTTGAGAATTGGTAGTTGTATTGATTAAAAAAACACCAAGAAGGTGCAAGCAAAATTTTTTACAGATCAAAAACAAAAGTATGTCCCTCCTCTTCTTTACTATTATCAGATCTTGTAAGGTAAGGAGCATTGGTTTTCCAGATCTGTTTCCACTTTCCAGAAATCAAGCTATCATAGCAAGATTTTCATGGTGAATTGATATCTGATTTTACTTTTC
Organism: Solanum pinnatisectum; assembly: GCA_035578085.1. Classification (NCBI taxonomy): domain Eukaryota; kingdom Viridiplantae; phylum Streptophyta; class Magnoliopsida; order Solanales; family Solanaceae; genus Solanum; species Solanum pinnatisectum. Next base: position 36,538,548 of record CM069078.1, read on the forward strand.
TAAATCCTGCACTATGATAGAACATTGGAAGTTCTCCAGAATTGGTAGCAGTTTACCATCATTGCCTCTGGACTCTAGAGGACACTGCTTGCTTCTAGCATTTCAGAAAGTCTATGTATGTCAGGGAACAACTTTTTGAGAGGAGCATGACCTATCCATTAGTTATTCCAGAAAGAGATAATCCTCCCATGCCCAACTTTGAAAACTAATGATGTCCATAAATTGTTGCCACTGATTCCAGATGTTTATCTAAACCCCAACAACATAAGGGATGTTTATAGGTTTAGTATCCAGGGGCTATCAACTCCATACTCCTCACTAATTACTTCTTCCATAAATCTTGTTCTTCAGCTATGAACCTACACATCCGTTTCATCATCTAGCTGATGTTGATTTTGTGTTGCTTCAGATTCCTAATTTCCAGTCCCTGCTCCTTTTTACTAGCTATAAAATAATGGTCCATTTTACTAGGTGAAATGTCCTCTTTCCCCTTGCCATAAGAACTCCCTTTGTTTATCCAAAGTCCAAATTTTTTTAGTCCAGCACATCATTTATCAGTACTAGTCTACCCCTCAATGGCAGGTATTGACCCTTCCACCTTGCCAATCTATCCTCACATCTTTCCAGTACCCCTTTCCAAATTTCTGATGCTTTGTTCTTAGCTCTCACAATAAAAACCCAAATAAGTAAGGACGTGATCCTACATCGAACCCCAATGCATTTGCAAGCATGCCAGATTTTCAACTTCCTTAACAGGAAAGATTAGACTTCTGCCAAATGTGATGGCGTTCTGAGATTCCTTCAAAAACTGTGACAATAACTCTGAAGTGTCTAAGCTGCTCCACTGTTGCACCACATATAACTAATGTATCATCAAGATAGTTAGATGGAACTTCCAAGCCATTCTGTTCATTATTTGAAGCTCTGAACTACCATTATGTTTAGCAGTCTTGAGCATATTTCTGAAGCGTTCCATTACCAAGATAAATAAGAAAGGGAATTGGATCCCCCTTGTCTCAAACAGGGGAACTATTCACTAATACAGAATGTCTAGTGGTGCTTATGCAAAAGGCGATTCATGTATTCCACTTTCTCCCAAAGCTCATTGATGCCAGAAACTAAAGTACGAAGCTCTATCCCCCCCCCCCCTCTTCTAGTATCCACACATTCACTGGCAATGAGAATTGCGTCCATGCTTTGTCTGTTCTTATGATGGTCATCTGAAAATCATCAAGTAGTTTGATCATCACCCTCCTCAATCTTTCTGTCAGAATTTAGAAAATGATCTTGTAAACAGTGAAAATTAAATTGATGGGTGTAATATCCTTCAAACACATCACCTGGTTTCTTTGTGATCAAAGCATTGCAGGTCATATTCAATTTTTTTTCTAAATTTTCCTGTCAGCAAAAAAAGATCCATTCTTTCATAAAATGTTCTATGATAATAGATCAACATGTTTGAGAAAAGTCCATGGTGTGTCTATCAGGTCCCGGGGATTTATCATTAGCACATTGCTTGATGACATCCCATACATTCTGCTCCTCAAAGTCTTTGTGACCAATCATTCTCTTCTCCCATTTATTTTTGGACACTCCCTTGTATTGAAATCAGGTCTGTAGAATGCATGACTACGTTAAGTCAATTTTGGGGCAAAGGATCTCCATAGAAGGAAAACTATGTTCCTTGGCTTGAAGGTAGGTATCTTCCGTTGGAAATTTTATCACCTTTTTGGTGGTGGGTGAAGGCTTATCAACGAGACTCGTGGTGCTTAATGCTGTGATGAAGTGAGAATATTTAAGATCTGGTTATGACTTATAAAATTTTGTGAAATTTGTGATAATACACTGTGTCTCAATCTTTTTGACAACATTGATCAGTTGTAGTAGCATCTGAATTCGTATCATTAATGTATATATCTTGTTCATTTTGCAGTTATGAGATGCTCCCATTGGAGGAACAGCTTGAGATAGCTCAGCAGATCGGAACCACTCGGATGCAAATAATGTCAAACTTGAATGACATGATCTTGGGTACAAGTTTCTTATAATGTAACTCTAATGAGGACGTATAGATCAGAAACCAATGTAGCTAATTTGATGGAAGTGGGGAACTGGAGCATTTCAGAAGTGATCTTCGACCAGTTAAAAGCCTTCAGTAATCATCCTCGTAGAACTAAGATGGCTTTTAACTCCCAGCAAGCTGTTTCCTCACAAATCATGAATCTGAAGAGCGTTGCAGTCATCATTCTCATCAAGAGCAGCGTTGAATCTCCGTTGTTATTGATGGATGTATATGAATTAGGTGTATGAAACCCAGGGTCATTTATTATGTATTGCTTCTTAAGATGAAAGGTGAAGCTTGATCTTCTATAACCAATCATTGCTTATCTTGTAGATTATGTTATGATGTATAAGTGATTATACCATCACCAAAGTTAGGAATTAGTACGAAGGGTATATGCAGAGCAGACCTGAAGTCAAATTCAGCTTGAACTTAGATTGAATGAGAAAGTGTACTTGAGGTGATTTTTGCTTCTCAAAACCAGAAACGTTGGCACTCGAAAATACTAGTTTGTCCAATTCTGCCGGTTAACAGTTTGCATCTAATTGCATATTTGCTGCCACCTCGCTCCATATTCCGAATAACTAAGAGTAACACTTTCATTTCCAGAGTTTTTTCTTCTTTCCCTTAAAGCATTCTGTGTTTGTAGTTCATACAGATTCGTACTAGAAACATACTATGTGGTGGGTGGATTAGTGATACTCGAATTGAAAAGCTTTGTTCAAGGAAAAAAGAAACCCTTGTCACTTTCACCATACCCTTACTTCCAATTCTGATTCTTTTGTTTTGTGTATGTATCCTTTCTTAACGAATGATTGTTAAAGTAGTTCAAAATCTGGGTTACAGCGTTGCACGTGTTTATACTCAGGATGGTGATGATGGACGTGAACATTTGGAAAGAATGTTCCAATGGCCAGTCTTAAAGGAGAAAAACTCTAGTCATTGATGCCATGGTTTCTCAAAAGAGAAGAAGAGTGGAGTTTATTGGACGCATTAGTAAATACTTAATAGATGGACAACCCATATTGATCTAAGTAAAATGGTTCTGTCTGAAAAATATTTGTGGCACATATACGTATGTACTCTGTTACTTTTTGCCAAAAAAGAAGTGTAGTATGCAATTGTCTATGAATCTAGCTAATAAATACCTATTATTCAAGGTATAATTTATTCCAATTTTTACTTAAATAACATGTGTTATGTCAATGACACCAAGGGGATACTAAATGAATAGAATTCATATTGACACCAAGGGGATACTAAATGAATAGAATTGGAATATGAATGAAATATAATGAGATAAAGCTACTATGAGGTTCCCTTTGAAATGAGGCTAGGGAGCCACTACGAAGAAGCTTTGGGTATTATGAAGGAAGCTTCTAGCTCATATTGCTCATGGGTTGGGAATGAGAATTGAACTTTATGAGATCGAATCTCCTACTGTTCCTCAGTAGCTTAGCGGTAGAGTGGTTGGTTTGCCATGTTTACACAAATCATAAAGAAGCATTAAGCGACCATAATAACCCTTTTAAATGTTATAACTCCATGACTTTACTATTTCCATGAAAAAGAATATCATCGAAATAAAAAAGTCAAAATCTATTCATATAGTTTGGGACAAATGCTTTTGGAAATGTCTAGAAAAAGAGAGACACAGAATGCAATGGAGATTAGTGAAGTTATAGATAGCATATGGCCTCCTCTCCCATGATTAGTTTCTTCCTCTTTTTCCAATTTGTAGTCCCATTCATATTACATTATTGCGTATAGTCCATAATCACTAGATATTGTTGTTATATCTCTTTCAAATGCTACCAAAAAAGCCCATCATGAAGTTAACTCCTCAATTCTAAAAAGATCTTAAATTTGGTCCCATCAAGGGATACGTGTGGGAAGAAATATTATCCATTTGTGATGGAGAGAAGGGAGAGTGATCTATCTATACGTGCAATTAGGAATCCTCAATATAGTTTACAAGTGTTTACGTGTGTTTAGTTCTTCTCAGATGTCCTAGGCTTGGTGGACAGAGTTACCTGATACCTGTTGTTGGTGGGATGTGACAGGTATCCCATGGATTTAGTCGAGGTGTGAAAGCTGACCCAAATCCCATGATCATAAAAAAGAAAAAGAAAAAGGGCATTAGGTTTCTTTGGTGGATAATAACGTTAAATTATTCATTATCCTTTTTTTTTTTGTTAGAGCTATATTTAATATTCAACGAGTTACATATATAAAGTATGAACAAAAGTTACTGGTTCCCGAAAGTTGGTACCATAAGCATAGCTTCCTCCCCTGCATACAATAATGAAGGAGCGATTGTTGGCTTGTTTATTCTTTCTACATAAAAAAAAACAAGAGAAGTAGAATGCCAAGTCTCACGTAGGTACCATTAAGAGTTGTAATGAGATTAATAGAATATTTTTATTATCAATTAGAGGTCTCGAATTTGAATGCTAGAATAGAAACTAGTCGTAGCCCCAAATGGTTGAAACACCATGTAGAAAATTAAACAAAAAGAAAGTTACGCGTTGATTGATGGAACATGTATTATGTATAGTCTCCTTGCGTGGTCTTAGACAAAATATAATAATTTATAGCTAATCTTTTAGGCAGAGCTAGGTGGGGGTTCGTGGGTTTCGACGAACCCAGTAGCTTTTCCTAGACCATGTATTTGTACTAGAAAATTAAATAAATATATATGTATTTTAACTTGTGAATTCCTAACAAAATTGATTGACGGTTCAGTGTAAGGAAGGGACCGTGGAAATGTTTTTTACACTAGACTTGTGCGTTTGAACTCCCATCTCTTTTTTTAAAAAAGAAAATTTAGAACCCCTAAACTCTTAATCTTGACTCTGCCTCTGCTTTTAGGTTGAATTAGATATAAAGAGGTACAATTGAAAGTTATCGACTAACAAAGTATTAGAATTCGAATTCGTGACACTATGATTTGAAAAAAAGAAATGAAGAAAAAGAAGACCTTATTATTACACTGTTCCATTGAAGATGAAAGAAAGTAATGCATGCTGCTAAGGCAAATTTTACGCCTTGCTATATGACTCATGCCAAATTAATTTAATGTCAAAAGTAGTTTTTGCTTTAGGCATGCCTTTTGTCTTCACTTTATTTATTTGTACCTAAAGAAAGAATATAACATTTTGGTCAATGTCCTTTCGTGAATACATTGTCACATGCAATTTATTTCTTTTCAAACTTTTTAAGTTTCTTTTGGTAAAAGGTCAGCTATTTGCCTAATTTCTTTTGTATATAAACCTATTTAACTTTGAATTTCCCTCCCCTCTTAGGTGTTTGATTGGGATTTGACAATGGGGGTCTTGATTGTGATTTGTGACAAAATTATCACTTTATATCTTCCAACAATTTGGTGCTATTTATATTTCCTGGTCAATAATTTTGAGCATGCAAGACATTTTTATTTTGATGAGTTATGTAGGTAATATAATTTTTGGTTGGTAATCCATTGGTAGTTTGTCGCTACATTATGTATTGAACCTACGGGCAGAGCTACAATGAAGGAATAGGGTTCAAATGAATTTTTCTCCGTATGTATATTACAAGTCAAAAATAATAAAATGCATGATAAACATATTAATAGAACCCCTTTGACTTGAAATAGAGTGTGATCTAAGACTATTTCTATAGAAGTTAAAGGGGTAATTTTATAAATCTCCTTTCAGATTTCAATTAGTAACACTAACTTCTATTATGATTGATGATATTACGCTTCTCTTTATTTCATATTAGATAATCAAAATCTGCCAGGTGTTGGAGACTTTAGGCTAAGCGTCAATCGGAGGAAAAGTGTATCAATGGCCTCACACCCCAAACAAACACAACTATTTCTATTCCTTACACACCCCCACCACCACCACCACCACCTTTTTTTTTTTAAATCCAAACGGAATTTAATTAAATTGATTTTAAGGTATTTTTTATATGTACCAAAAAGTTGTAAAACAAACAAATTAATTAAAATTTAATAGGAATTGAGCGAATTGGATTATGATGTACTCCCTCCATTCATTTTTACTTGTCACAGTATGATTTGGCACACTCATTAAGAAAATAATTAATGATATAAATATTTTATCAAATTATCCCATAATAAATGATTTCTTGAAAAATGATTTGGAAAATAAGTATTTAATGCTGAGGGTAAAATATGGAATTTTTTTTTTCTTGATATGTCAAAAGTAACAAGTAAAAATGAAAATCTATTTAAGGAATGAGTGACAAGCGGAGGCGAACCCACCTTCATCGGTAGGGTTGCACGTACACTTGTTAATTTCAGAAAAAATCATGTGTATATATGTATATCTATCTTGCATAAACTGATAAAAACTAGGATATAATTAATAGTGCACCCATGAGGAGCATATGAGTGTTCTTGTGCCGCTTGTACAAGGCAGAGGAACAACCCTCGAGATCAGAGTTTGAATCCAGCTAGAGCGTATTTCATTATTATTTATTTTAAATTTTACTTTGAGATCATATTTGATGCACCCAAAGTCTTCAAACTCCGAATTCGTCTCTGGTGACAAGTAAAAATGAACCGAGGAAGTACTATTTAACTCATTTCAAATTAAATAACTTTGAAGAGGATCAATAATCCTTCCATTTGACGTCCTATATAAAACATCACTATTTTTACTTTTAGCGGTGAGAAGTATTAAAGGCACTTCAATGCAAACAAACTTTAGTCAACTACTGAATGCTTCTCTTAATTTGCGTTCTTTTATGCTTTTTTATTGTTGCATGTTAAAGAAATAACAGTGGATATAATTTCATAATTTGAAATAGAGAAACAAAAATAATAAAAGATAATTCCAAATGACAATATATTTTACAACTAAAATTTCTTATATATATACATGTTGTATTTTCTCTATGATATATAGACTTCCTTCGACTTTTTTTTTTTTTTGGAATTTCTCTATGTTGTATTTATGTAGTATTCTTATTTGACGTTTTAAAAATAAAGTATCAAAAAATTTAATTAAACTGTAATTAAATTAAAACTAAAGAGAAACCAAAATAGTTTGGACAGGGTGAAAAGCCTAAATTCTAGTTGTCTAGAGTAAAGTAATAAAAAATACTTAAGTAATATAATATTAATTTAAAAATACGAAATAATAAAATATGAAAAGAAAAAAAAAAGAACTATTGGAGTCCACATACCCCACTGTATATCCTTAAGAAATTTAATCCCCTCAAGTACCCGAGGTTGTAGATTAATTCCTCCCAAGATAAAACGGATCAACCATTAAAGAAGTAGTGGTACCTCAAACTTCAATAATTTCAACAGACTCAAAAAGACAACAACGAGACACACAAAGACAAGATCGATCGATCGATTTTGTATTGTAAGAAATGTATGTAGAAGAAGGAAAGAGTTCGATGCAGAAAAATGAGATAAATTCTCTCTATTTATAGCCAACAAAGGGTAAAGGTCACAACTCTTTGGAAAAATGATAACCTTTCAGAAAGGTCACAACCCTTTGGGAAAAGCACAACCATTCAAATAGTCACAACCCTTTAGAAACTACACAACCTTTTATAAAGATCACTACCCTTCCACAAAGTCACAACCCTTCATTTCTTATTCACACCTTTAAAACCCAACATAAAACTTCAAATATTAAATTCATGGTCTCCACTCAAAACTATATAAAGATTTTAGATTCTCATTTTAACCATCATAATTCACGTACGATATATATTGTTTGACATCAAACGGAACAATCAATCAATAAATATTTCAACAAAAAAGTTGTGTCATGTATCTTCCTCATTCATCATTCTAGAATTTGAGACTATAGATTTTTTGTGGCAAAAATTTGGTACACTAACATTATGAACTTTAATGATGGTCTCCAAGCGTGTAATCTGACTAATCACATTAAAATGACCAAATCTAACAAGTCAAATGGCACATAATTAAAATCTACATATACATGTTCTACTGAGTATAGGTTATATACATCGTTAATAATTTTTTTTTGTATAATATCAGGTTACTTATATCTGTTATTGTTCAAGATCATAAATTTCAAAATTTAAGCAGATTTACACATAGATAATATTCTTTGAATGGCCAGACTGATGATGGCTTAAATTTTTTTAAAAAAAAAAGATTCAGCCTGATTGTATAAAGAAATTCCTTACGATTGATAGTGTATAGAAATTTCTTACGAGTATATAATTTAAACTCGTCGCTTCTAGCCGACAATATTATATTTACCTTATTATTTTCATTTCTCTAATTAAGTATTGTATGAAAATTTGTATTTGAACCAGAAATGCTAAATTATTATTTGATCACATATCAATCTTTAAATAGGAACTTCACCATAGATTTAAGAGTAATTGATTTTGTGTTTTGACTAAAAGTCTCAAATGAGAAAAGGGAGAGGTGATGGTTATTATGCATTGTTTGGAATAAAATGGATATATATAATTGCAGAAATTCCTAAATGTTTCTTACTATTGGAACAGAAAATCCATAATTTTTTATTGACTGCTTTAATTTAATTATGTAGTGATTGCTGAACCCCCACCCCCTGCAACAACAACAACATATTCATGGTGTCTTCCACACATGCACTATCTCTTTTTTTCTCTCTTCATTGAAAAATAATTTGTTGTGTGACTATTTTTTTTGCATTGAATACTCATTATCTTTTCTTTTCTTTTATTCTTGAATAGTGATCGTATAGCTATTTACTCAATCGTAGACATTAATGAAATACATCGAAATAATCTAATAGATTAACACACACATATATTGCGTTACATCAGTTTGTGTCATCCCGCATTTAAATGAGATGGAATTTTAATTACCTTAAAATATCACTATTACATATACTTATAAGTAAATATCAACTCTAAATACTCGTATAAGTTAACACTTCGGAAACAAGGTGATCTTTTTACATGGGATCTGTCTTGCATGTGATGGATTTTCACGACATATGGCTGAAATCAAAACAAAAATATAAAAAAGGAAAGACTTCTTTATTATATATTATTATATGAGTCCCATACTCTTTACAGAGTGTTCTGTTTAATTAATTAATTTCAATTTACACGTCTCCTAAAGAAAAAAAATACTTGTTAATTGAAAGTATTGTGAAGCTAACATTCCATATTTTTCTACAACATTACTGTAATATACTTTCTTAGTTAATTTTTATTTGTCCATTAATTTTTTTTTTTTTAATGTTTCCTTGCAACGGTCTAGGGTTAATGTCGTCACTAAATAAAAAATTGAAATAACTTATTAAATATATCTCAAGTATGAAAATCAAAAGAATCAAATTAAATTCAAGCAAATTTCAAATTAAATATTTTATTGGAATTGATTAAACTTTTTAGATCCAAAGTATCCATTTTAGCATATATATATATATATATAAAAATCAAGAATAGAAAGAGAATGTATTTTTCCTATTTTATCCTTATTAGGCAATATTAACTACTCATTCCACGCACAAATTTCATTTCTTATTCCTTATATATACAACTTGTTTGGATGGTTGTTATCTGTTGTATCGTGATTTTTTGTTGGTTTAATTTAAATATAATATTTGTTTTAATTGTTACTTAAATGTTAGAGTCAAGGGTCTATTTGAAACAACATCTTTGTTCTTTGTATCACCTTTGAGATAGAGGTAAGATCTGTGTACACACCACCCCCTACTCCCTAGATCCCATTATGTGGGAGTACACTGGGTATGTCATCGTTATTGTTGTTACTTAATTTTATTGTATTGTATCGTTAAACTCATTGCTATGTAACGATAAAAGTCTCATTTTATGTAACAATCGATTTGATGTGATTGCATCTTTATATTTTTTTTTCTCCTCATTTTGTATTTACTTATTACCTAATAGTCATTTTTATCGTTTACCTATCTTTTTATAGTATCTCTACTTTATATCTTATTTTTTGTAGGTTCATTATTTAAATTATTAGTGTATAATATTATATAATAAAGAAAAATAATATGTAATAACAATAAGTAGTGTATAAAATTTATTACGAATAAGTAAAAATAAATGAAGTAATTATATAGGCACCATTTTTACTAACACGTGAATTGATGAAAAGAAAAAAAAAATAAATATATATATATATATATATATATATATATATATATATATATATATATATATATATATATAATGTTTGTGTGGATCAACGAAGAAATAGGCAGTTTGACGAATTGTCGTGAGATTTAGATGGACAAAATTCTCGTTCCTTTCAGTAATTGTAATATCTAAGTTTGAAGCAAATGCTTCCTTTTCCAACATTTCTCTCTAGTTCTACGTACATCTTTATTCTTATATTATAACTATAAACTATATATTATATTGTTTTTCCCACTACATATCCCGCTGCCTTAGGCCTTTCACCTCATCCCTATATGTATCTCATTCCATTTAATTTAATCTTATATACATTCTACTCTTAATGTTTTATCGTTAAAATTAAAATATTTGATATTTTGAAATTCGAAAGGTGTTATATAAATTGAGATTGAAATAAAAAAGTAGGATATTTTGATTTGTTATTATTAGAGGTGAATTCAAGATTTGAAATTTATGTGTTTATTAATATATGTATAATGTATACTTCCTCAGTTCACTTTTAATTGTTATATTTGAACCTGACACACTCATTAAAGAAACATTAATGATTGACATGGTTATTTTACCACACTACTTCCATTAATTTATGTCTTAGAAAATGATTTGGGTAATTAAATAATTTTCTTAAAAGTGAAAATTTATTTTAGGAAAAATTGACAAGTAAAAGTGAACGGATGAATTAATACTATCATCTAAAATTATTTGTTGTTTTATTCTTTTACACCCCCTTTAAGAAAACATTATTTAAAAAGAGTTTTAATTATTTTATCCTTATTCATGTTTTAAGATATGGTCTCTATTTATTAAATGTTTACTCTATTAAAGTATTTGTAATCTTCAAAAATAATTATTATAAAGGATAAAATAGAAAAAAATAACAATTTTATCTTGAAATTTTAAAATAATAAACAATTTGAGATAATTATTTTTAAAAATTATTATAAATAATTTGAGACGGAGAAAGTAATTAAATTAGAAATCAAATATATATATATAGTGAATCTTTTAATACATGTATAGAATCTAAATAAAAACCTCCACCTTCCTTGTCTCTTCCTACTCCAATACAAAATTAACTTCCAGAATAGAATGAGTTGAATAGATCACTGTTCTATATAATATATGCTTTTTATATTTTACATTATGTATATTATATCAAAGATTAGAAAATTAATCCCCTTAATTACTCAAACCAAGACATGGAAATGTAAGATGCACATTTATTAATTAACGGACAAAGAAAGCAAGCATCTTATTTACTGTTTTTCAAATGGTAGGCAACTAATCAAAATACAAATAATTAACTTAATTATAGCCTATCAATCTAGACTTTAATTTCTTTATACCACGAGTCTAGACTGATATACATGTATTTATTAAAATATATAATTAAGTTCTACTTTATAGATTTTTAAAATGTAATTACATAAATCCATTTATTTTATTTTATCAACGGAATACGTGATGTGAATGATTATCATTGTCCAAATATAGGTGAACGTAGTGGTCTATTTTTTAATTTAAGAAAATTAAGTATACGATCACGAATATTTTTTTTATACGATCGCGAATATATTCCTATAAATTATTTATACTGTATATACTTTTTGCATTTTCGATAAATGTTAACGTATGATAACACGTTACCTATATTGTTATACTTGGTTGTAAAGTACTATTAATAATTATTATATAATTATCTTATAAATGATCTGATTATATAAATATTTTCATATTTTTTATTGATATTTGATGAGGGTATTATTTTTGAGAATCTATAATGCATGCTTCTATTGAGGATGAAGTAATAATATGTGTTCCCATATATCTCAACAACACATTCTCCACTTGTTCATCACCATTTCACAATTAATTACTTAATAATATATTGTATTTGGCTTTTTTATTTTTGTCAAACTTAAAAGGCGCCCGTGCACGAAAGAAAATATGTCACTACTCATTGCTTTGTAGTTAGTTAGGGGTGTACAACTTTTCATTTATCATATTAAATATATTAATTTTTGAAATTTATAAATCAAACTATTAAGAGTTGTGTTTTTTAGGTTTATTTCTTTGGGGGGGGGGGGGTGACAACACAAGGTAAGAAACAAAATTTATGATTTCTATCATCTATCTTTACTTTTTCTCACATTATAATAAACATTTTAAGGTATAAAATATTTATAAAGTTTGTACAGATATAATGTTGATTTGATTTTTTTAAATTAAAATCAAATCAAATCAATTATGATCAAATTTTCCTTTTCAACATCAAACTAATCAAACAATATCACCAGTAGATTTTTCCCCAATTTGATTTGATTTATTAATTTGATGTGGTTTGTCAGTTTCCTTTGAACACCCTTGTTTGCAGTATTACACCATTTTCTATTCTTTAGGAAGATTAATAGCGGAAATTGATATGAAAATGAAGAAATCAAAGAGAGAGTTCACATGATATACTGAGGAGTAATAAATAGTTATTTTACCCTACATCTAATAATATATATTCATCTCAATTTATGTTATTACGATGTTATATAAATAAACTAGAGCTAAGTCCATCCTGATTTATTATATATTAAATATTGAACTCTTATATTATATTGTTTCTGCTCTAGAGATTTAGTCTTGAGCGTGTGAGGAGGTATTGATCAGTCTAACATCGGTGAAGATGAGAAAAATTGATGATCTATTTATATAATAATCTTATAAAATCTTTACTTTATAAGTTAGATTTTATGACTGAGTTTGATCCAAAATTCATTTTGTTAACAAAAATATAGTCTAATTCTTGAATTAATTTATGGATTTTTTTTTGCGTGCTGAAAATGACAATTTTATATATATTAACCACACGTTATAAAATGTGATCCTTCTTGGTATCTGATTTGAAAGACACAGATTTAGTAATACTCATTTTTGTAAAATTTTCTTTTCCATTATTTCATAGTTTCATGACCTAATATTCCGCAAATTAATAAAATATCTTTAGATCAAATCCAAATCATCTTAATTTGAGAAATACGTCATTAATGACCCTCAAATTATGAAAATCAAGTCCAAATCATCCTCGTTTGAGAAATATGTCACTAACGAGCCTTGAATTATGGAAATCAAGTCCAAATCATCCAAGTTCGAGAAATACGCCACTAATAGCTTCAAATAATGGATAAATCTTATGAAAGAAGAATCAAGGGATCAACAGATTTGTACTCGCAATCTTGATCAATAAAATTATGTGTCCAAAAAAAAAAAAAACTTGCCGCTATACATTGCCTAAACTTTAAAATTTAGAAATCTAATAGTACTCCTTATATAATTTTTTTTGTTTCTTCAAAATTTTTAATGCATCTCCAAATAGTTTGAATTTATAAATATATTATCTTATCTATTTCAATTTATTTATCAAATTTTTCTTTTTAATTCACTCTCTAAAGAATTCTCTTCATTTTGATTAGTAGCGGAGCCAGAAATTTCACGAAGGGTGTTAAAAAAAAAGAAAAACAAACGTGAGATTCAAACACATGATCATTTAGGGCTCTTTCAAGGCATCTAAAATCACTGGGCTACAACACCTTAATTATTCTATCAAAAGTGTCCAAAATTTATTATTTAATCACTTTGTGTATCATTTTACTTATAAATACGGTATTATTTTCTGACGAAGGGTGTCCAATTGAACACCCTCACTGTAGGGTAGCTACGCCTTGATTTTGACGACGCTTTTGTTCTAATTTTTCATGCGACATGTTTAAGAGCACAAGATTAGAAGACATTTTACAGTATTTTGAATTTAATTTTCTTTTATTCTCCTAAACAACATATCAAATCAAAATCAGACAGTTAAATTAAAATGAAGAGGAACATGATTTTCATCTTGATCGCCGAGGTGAGATATGATTTAAAATTTGAAATCGACTCCAAAAATAATAGACATTAATTTCAGAAAGCTTTAAAAGAAAAAAAAAAACATTAAAGAGCTAACAACTCCCTTGACTTTTTTTAAAACAAAAAAATGTGGCCAAAAAAAAAGATAATAATTAAAAAATGGACCTGAGTGGGCTCAGTGAATGTCCTTCACAATGATTTACCAGTGAAACTAAAACCCGACAAAAGAAAAAAAAAAAAGACGAAAATAATAGAAGATGTTTGAGTGTGACCAGACCCCCCTTTAGAAGAAGAATGTGTAGTACAGAAAGTAAAAGTTAAAAATGAAATGACAGCACGCAACTCATGTATTGTTACAACAAACGTTGCAATCAATGAGGATTGTGGTGAAGTGATAAATACTCTTTTATTTTAAACAGAAGTTTTGAGTTAAAATCAACTTTGTTAGGAAGCGTTTCTATCCTTAATGTGGAACTTTTCGACGCAAATTTAAATTTAATCGAGCTTCAATATGAATACTGAACACGAGTTGAAAACCACCCCCCAAAAAAAAAGAACAAACATTGTTCAGTGGGGAAAAAAAAGGTAGTACTTGTGTTCATGTTGTAGCCAAACATACTGGAAAATAAAAGTTACCTTTTCCTGACTTATGTTAGACACATAATCTCCAAATTCAAATCAAAAATCTAAAGCGAAATTTGAGCTATCAGCCGTTGAATTTCATACCGAAAGTAGATCAAATACTTCCTCCGTCCCTCGTTTTATATTACTTGACTTATGTTAACTGATTTATTAAAATGTATATGTAAAAGAAAACTATATTTTTAATATAAGTCATATAATATGTCTTTTTTTAGTTTCTCATTTGATGTTCGAAGCCCATATCAGAGTCTGACTATATTTGAATCAAAGTCCATTTGAGAATGGCGCTCCGAACAAAATTTTTCTATATCCAAGACTCAAATCGAGATATCTAATTAATGATAAAGCAATCCCAATAACAACAATAGTTTAGTATAAGAATCATATAATATGTACTAATAAAGTAAGTATATTTTATTTCATACTTCGAAAAAGAAGAGTAATGAATACCACTCCCATTGGATAGCAAGTGTACATCAACTTGAAAGAGACAAATTACCCTTTTGCTTAGTAATTTAAACCACGCTCTGTCATTGAATCTGGGACTATGCAGTGTTTTTATTCAATAAATACCATAATTTTCAATAATTTTTATAAGAGTGGAAAATAAACTACAATTACAAATAAATTATTTTAAAAACTTAATTTTATTAATAAAATAATAAGTATAAATCTATTTATTTCTTGCTTTTATTTTAAAAGATTTTTCTGTAATTCAAATGTGTACATATTTTTTGAATTAGAATAACGTGTCCGTAAAAAGATTATTATTAAAAAATATCTGATTGTTAAAAAGAATTCGATCAAGTTTAATCTGATTTATGAAATTTTCAAGACACCTATAAACAAGACGTTAGAATAGAATAACCTCTAAAATTTTTAATTTTTTTTTTTTATAGAATTTCATAAAATTTCAATGTATAGCGTAATGTCACGGACTTAGAGTCTCATTACTATTCCGTGCAGCACTTGACAACTTACTCACAAATTTACTAAATTTAAACTGTGAAGTGGCGGGACGTGACAGTAAGCTATCTATATTCATAGCAGTGATGATTCTGATTTTTTGTTATTAGACTATTTGTAAACATCCCACGAGGCGCCCTCGAACCACTTAGCTTTTATCTTCATCTCTGCAACCTCCATTCTCCAATTATTTCTCATTCTTCTAATCTAATCCTCTCTCTGTTTCTTTCTCTTTGTTTTTCTCTCAACTTTTTCTCATTAAACTCATCTATCAATCTTCTTCTTCTTTACTCAAAAACCCATTTTACATTATTCAATTCTCAAATTCTTAATCATGGCGCTGGAAACATGGTTGAATAAGGTGAAAAAAACGATAGCTCACAGCTTTGTTACAGTAAGATCAGCCGGTGCGCCACGTGCAAAGACGGCGGTGATCAAGAAATCCAGTGTTGGGGTTTTAGCATTTGAGATCTCTGGATTGATGTCAAAGCTACTCCATTTATGGCAATTTTTGTCTGAGAAAAATATGATAAGAATTCGTAATGAGTCAATATGCCTAGAAGGTGTTCGTAAAATTGTCTCAAACGATGATGCCTTTCTTCTAGGCCTTGCTTGTGCGGAGATTGTGGAGAATTTAAGGGTGGTTGCGAAATCTTTGTCAAGAATCAGCAAGAGATGTGAAGATTCACATCTCAGAAGCTTTGATCGATTCTTTACTGAATTCGCAAATACGGGTCGTGATCCTTATAATTGGGTTCTTAGTTTGAAGGATATGGAGTTAAAAATCAAGAAAATGGATCAGTTTGTCACTACAACTGCCCTGCTTCATCGACAAATGGATGAGCTTTCAGTACTTGAGAATAGTTTAAAGAAAGCTTCGAATTCGAGTTCCCATTTCAAAGATTCTGACATTTCAATCAAAGAACAGAAGATACTTGAGCTGCGACAGAAGTATCTGTGGCAGAAACAAGAAGTTAAGTATCTAAAGGAGCGATCTTTATGGTGTCGTAGCTTTGATACAGTCACATCATTGTTGGCTCGAACCATTTTCACTACACTAGCAAGGATCAAGCTTGTTTTTGGTATCAATCATGGATATCCAAATTCACTCCCACGTAGTCTCTCTGCTTCAGCCACTGTTTATCCTTCAGAAAATCATAACACATGCAATTTCGTCTCGGGGCCATTGATGAACAATCCCCCTATACTGAAAGTCTCAGATCGTGAATTTTTCGAGTCAAATACTAAGGTACTTAAACCACCAACGACTACTTTAGGCGCGGCTGCACTTGCTCTACATTATGCTAATTTGATCATTGTTATGGAAAAAATGATAAGATCACCACAACTAGTTGGGGTTGATGCTAGAGATGATTTATACTCCATGTTACCAAATAGCGTTCGATCATCATTAAGATCAAGACTAAAAGGAGTTGGATTTTCGGCTAGTGATCCAGTTCTTGCTGGTGAATGGAAAGATGCCCTACAAAAGATTTTAGGATGGTTGTCACCTTTGGCACATAACATGATCAAATGGCAAAGTGAAAGGAGCTTTGAACAACAAAACTTAGTCCCAAAAACTAATGTCCTCCTGCTGCAGACTTTGTATTTTGCAAATCAAGAAAAGACTGAAGCTGCCATAACAGAGCTGTTAGTTGGTCTAAACTATATTTGGAGGTTTGAAAGAGAAATGAATGCTAAGGCCTTGTTTGAGTGTACCAACTTCTTGAATTTGAAGCATTCAAGTAATTAGTCTTTTCTTGTTTGTTCCAAGTTTTTTTTTTCTTCTTCTTTGTTTTAATTACTAATAGATATATAATTTGAAGGATTGTTAGATGTAAGGTCTGTTTTGTTTTAACACAAATCTGTATATTGTATCATCTCAATTGTAGACTATTACTATAAGATTTGAGTCAAGATTTTCAAGTTCATTGAGATTCGAGATGTTGTTTTGTATGAATAATTTTGAATTCTGCAGGCATGTGAACATATTCTTGTATCTGCTATTATTGTGGTATCACATGGAATCCAGTTTGATTTAGGTCCAAGATTACAAATCTGAGAAAATATTGTTTAACTTACATTATAATTAAAGAATACTTGAAGATAAACCACAAATAAGTTGGTTGATGATATGATTGGCAATTGACTATATGAGTTAAGTGGTCCCTTATTTATGGTGAGTAGGAGGATTAAACAATAAATTCCTACTTTGGATCCTCCATGTGTCATATGATCTTTTTTAGGGGTCAAATTGTGATTACATTAAATTCTTCTAACCCACTCACCTTCCAAAAGAAAGTGAGTTTAACTTCTAACAATAATTATGTATTCCCTTCGGACCACTTTACTTGTTTGTTTCGATCTTTATCCTTGGTCATAAATATGTAGAAAGAATTATTAATGTGGTGCAAAAGAAAGAAATATTAAATTGATAGAAGTAAATCAGATTATCTAAAATATAATTAGTTCATTAGTTACTTGAAAAATAAGAGAGACAGATAACCTGTTATAACAAGTGAGATTGGTCTGAGTGCAACAAAATTCTTCACATTGTCAGTGCGTATGTGTTAACAATGAGTGCTCTAATGGAATTCAATGTGAAAGGGGGAGCAACAAAGTAAAGTGCATGCATGAAAACTGGGACAAGAGTTAGCCATATCCTGTGTACAAGAGTAGGCCATTGCTGTATTTCACTGTCCAAATGCATATGCACATAAAAGAGTTGAAATATGGGGCCTTTGGAAAATTTATTACATGTTAAACATAGAAACAAGCAACTTGTGATTTGCATATATTGTTGGGGAGAGGAGGAGACTTATCATAATAAAACTTAAAGCCATTGCCTTGTTATTGTGGGGTGACCCCACTTGTTGAATTGCCAAGTATTTTTATTTTTTAGGTTTTAATGCATCACCTTATGAGTTGGTGGATCAGAATATTCAAGATTACATAGTTGAGATATTGCATTTTGATATTGTGACATCCGCCTTCTCTCATCTCTCCATCAATTTTTATCTTTTTCTAAGTTTCTCCACTGATTCTTTTGTGTTGTGCTTTCACAATCTTTGGTTGATGACACAAGCCAAATTGATGTGGTATGATTTGGTATTGAACTATATCCACACTAGATCTTGTGAAGTTGAAAACGTTGACAATGGGAAAGTACTTTACACATATTCGCGTTTAATGTCGCACTTGTAGATGGTTAAAAAGTTGCCAAATTTTTATATAGGTTAAAAATTTCTGAACTATCATCATTTTACAAGTTTCATGTTTAAATTATTGGGTGTTTACGAAATTCCTGCTGAACTATTATTACCTCATATTAAAATACCCCTTGAACATATATGACATGCATTGATAATTTTGAAAAGTCCAAGCAACTTAGATGCTATGTAAACATCATGTTTCAAAAACTACTTCATAGAGTTCCAAGTGATGATACATGTCGTATAAAAATTAAGTGAGTAGTTTAAAAATTCCCCTAAACTATTACGGTACATGAATTTCATATCAAAACTATTAAGCGTAATAGAATCCCAAACCACCACAGAGCTCATTGTGTTCGATGAATTCATTTGTAAGACTTCTTTTATGGATCTCCCACACACCTCTTATAAATTATCTCAAACATTTCCTATGCTATAAGTCCAATGCTAAGTTTTTGTTCAATTAATGCTAGTTGTCAAGTTATTCAAAATTTAAAAATATTTTCTTATCAGTATATGAACGTTCGGGGATGACTTTTTTTTTAGTTTTCCATTTGGTGTTCAGTATTCGCATTGAAACGCAACTATTTTGGATTTGTGTCTCGTAGGGCACCATTCAGGGGAGGACGGGAAGTGCTCCCTGCCAATGATTTTTTCATACCCACAGATCGAATTCGAGACCAAGAGAGAAGCAGTTTCATCCACTGCACCACATCCTTTGATGGTATTCGAAGATGTAGTTGATATATGGAATAATACTTTATTTGAGAGTATTCGGCAACATGGCAACATCATTGATCTAGAACTACAATCTATTTGGGT
This sequence comes from Solanum pinnatisectum, assembly GCA_035578085.1. Lineage (NCBI taxonomy): Eukaryota > Viridiplantae > Streptophyta > Magnoliopsida > Solanales > Solanaceae > Solanum > Solanum pinnatisectum. Next base: position 36,558,315 of record CM069078.1, read on the forward strand.
GAGGTGCATGAATAGCCACTTTTGGGGCTGCTATTTAAACTTTAACCACGATTTGTAAATTATTGCAAGTTTAGTCAGCACCTCATTTCAGATACTTTGTTCTGAAGTATAAATTATGGAATTCAAATTTAAAGATATAATTACATGACATATGCATTATTTGATCACTTGATCATAATAAAATTACATTAAATTGATCACTTCTATTGTTGTTTCTTTCTTATTCCTTTTATCCCGTGAAAAAATTGAGCTTTGGGATACTAGTCTAAAGGCCCCAACATATTATAATCCGGGAAATTTGCACCAATAACCACTTTAATGTTGCTATTTAAAATATAAGCACAATATTTTATTTTTATTTTTTAAAAAAATGTGCATTTTAATCATTTGGCTTAAACTTCAGCATTATTGCACAACAAATATGGCAAAATCGTTATGTAAGTCTAAGGTTAGAGAGTGTTAAGTCTAATTTCATACTTCAATATTTGAAGTTTGAACACAAATAGATTTCATTATTTTCTAATTTCTTCGTCACTGGAGAATATTTTCCCACAATATCATTCATGGAAATTTCAAATAAAAATGGAGTATCTTTAAAAATTATAAATTAGTCATCTTCTTGTTTTGTTTTTCATATCAGACAAATATACATTATTAACCCTAATTATATATACATCCAGTGTGGGGCGGTGAGAGACGAAAAATAAATTAAAAGAATTAATTAAGGCAGAGACTATTTGGTATACATGACATTAATAGAAACGAAAGTGCAATTTTACACTATTTGGTACTATTAATAAAAAACTTGGTACATAATCAATAATAGTGATTTAAATCCTATTCTTAAGTTTATCAGCTTTGCATAGTGAATTTTCTTTTGCCAAAACCGCACATCCTATAGACTTGAAATTGAAAGTGCATGCATGTTCTTCTAGATATTTATGAATCTCGCAAAATATTTCATCGCACTTACAATTGAACCCTAGTAATCCCACTTTCTTCCTGCAAACCATGCATCTTTGTGACTTCATCTTCATCATCAAATCATCTTTTCCAATTTTAATAGTTAGATAAAACATCTTGTGGAATAAATATATTTCATCATAGGGATCGTGATTTCTTGAATTTGCATAGGAACCACAATTCCTTGGGCATAAAGTTGGGTTTTCTGTTTTGTGGCAAGAAGTCATTTTTTCTTCTTAATTATTTGGTTATAATGTGTTTTTATGCAACTTATTAGTCTTAGTGATGGGTGTATATATAATGATGTATTTGGGGTTATAATTACTTTATATATAGAGGAAACTTTTATGGAATCCAAATTAATAATCAAATTAGGAGTTCCCTAATATTCATATTTGGAAATTTGATTACCCTATTTGGGCCGCTCTACACTAACTTCGGCCTTCTTTTAAGGGAATTTTAAGACAGAAAAAAGTTACCTGATTAGACAAACTTTCCTACTATATTTTTTACTTTATCTTTTAGTTTTGAAATAATTACATATTATCTCACTAATTAATGATTGCATATACATATGGTCATTTTATTGAAAGTAATTTTTGATGCCCATACGTATATTGCTAATTTTGGTTATTTTATGTAAATGAAAATTTTGCTATATTGGGTACAAATAAAATTACTTTACTGTATATTTATGAAATTGTCTCATTCTTTTTAGTGAAATTTTCTTTCATTGTCTTTTTTAGAATAATTATTTAGTAAATAATTTATTTATTTTTACATGTCACAGACCCTTTAGATCATGGTATAATTACCTGCTTATGTTTTAAAAATAATTATATCGCCATTACATAGGAGCTAAATCAATCCAATGCTGCAAATCAAAATCATGTAGATTAATAATGAGAATATGGACATCGAGTGTGAAGTCTTAACTAGTTAGTCCACAAACATATTCAAGAAAATCTTATTATAAAATAGAATAAAACAATGGATAAGGATCAAAATATTTTTAAACTATGTGAAATTGAATAATAATGTCTTCAGTTAATAGTTTGATTTAAAAATGTCACTTCATTAATAGTTTAGTTCAAAAATATCTTTATTATATTACTTAATTGGTCAAAATGCCCTTTTTCTAATAAAATATAGTAGGGTTTTTTTTTCTTTTTAAACATATTCTTTTCCTAACAAAATTATTACTATTAAAGAACTCAATTCTTATTTCTTTTCTTTTAAAATCACTTTTACTAATAAATAAGTAAGAAATAATCGTTTTCTCTTCTTAATCTCATTTTAACTATTAAAATAGAATAACTTCATGTACCTTTTTAACTCACAATGTAGGTCATATATATAAGATCATAATAATCCCATCATTAATTTTCATTTGGATAATGATAAAAAAATCATACTAAAATAGAAAATATTTTTATTTCTTTATCTTTTCCAAATTTGAAGTAAGATAAGTATTATATATTTTTAAAATATCATCTTTAGGAAAATAATGTGTTTAAAAAAACAATAACTTATTTTGTATGAATTGAAGATGGAATAACTAAATTAATCAAGCATAACTAAATCCAACATAATTAGTCCAAACATTTCTAATAATGCATAAATTCTAAGCACGAACCAAACTATCCTTTAGTGGTGAAAAGTACATAGAAAATTGACCAAAACTTCACAAGAGAAGGCTTCCAAGGATTTTTCCTATTGTAGATTTGTAGTAGTTCGTAGAGCACTAATAAACTACTAGTGAACATTGAACCCACTACCCAGCCTAAATTTTAGCAAAAAAGTTTTAAGAACCCGTTTGAATTAACTTAAAAAAAGTAATTTTTAAGTCAAAAGTAAAAAGTTAGACTTAAATGACTTTTAAATCGAAAAATAAAAAATATGGGAGACCTACTTTTTGTTTTTTACTTATTTTAAGTCATTTTAAATTTATTTTTAAGTTATTTTTATTCTTGTCAAACACTTCCTAACTTATTTTAAGTTATTTTTGACATATTTTAAGCTATTTTTATATTTGTCAATCACCACCAGAAATAAAATAAAAAATCGACTCAAAAATAAATTTGACCAATTTTTAAATCAATCCAACACCTAAGTAGTTTGGTAAGGCATATCAAGTTTGTTGACCAATTCTTCAATTGGCTATGACACCACGCTTCTTCAACAAAAAGAATTTGCCCAAAAATGTTTAGTCAAAGAATTCTTCTCACACGAGTGCTTAGGTAAGAGAGATATCTTCATATTAATATATTATATTCCCTCTATCTCAATTTATGTGATTTATTTTTCTTTTTAGTCAGTCTAAAAAAAATAACACATTTCTATATTAAATAACAATTTAACTATAAAATGTCTATTTTATCCTTAATGAAATGATTTACAATCACACAAATTTCTATTATTCATTTTGGATCATAAATTTTAAAAGTCTTCCTTTCTTTCTTAAATTCCGTGCCGAATCAAACTACCCCACATAAAATGGGACGGAGGGAGTAATCAATAACAGACAGTACGTTTGCCTAACCTTTCTTTGCAGAAATGGTGCGGTTGGCATGTAGGTTTAGTTGCAAACTCCTCTAACCCACTTACTCTCTGCTATATATATATGTATGTGCTGTTCCCTCAGCCAACAAAGAAAAAAAGGAAATGGCGATGACAATATATGTTGCTCCAATGGCAGAAAACAACTCTTCTGGGAATTCAACCTGCAAGAAAGAGAGACAACAAATTTCTATTCCGTTTATCTGGGAAGAAAGACCAGGAATACCGATAAAGGATTGGAAACCAAAGCCTGTGGCTACGGCTACTACTAGTGGTGCGTTTACGTTTACACCCCCAGTTAAGCTCATTGCTTCTGTTCCCTTTGAATGGGAAGAAAAGCCAGGAACACCACTCCCTTTCTTCTCCCAGACATGTCCACACGAAAATATTGTTGGCTTACCTTCAACGGTTAGGGCTGTGCATGAAGGTGGAGATGACTTCTGGGCTGGAATTGGCGAGTACATTGATCAGCATGGTAGTCATGAAGAAGATGAGATGTCAGAATCAGAAGTTGAGGCATCTGATTCTGAATCAATTTATGAATCCTTCAGCTCAGTCCCTTCTTCCCTCCTAGCTAATGGCTTCATACCAACTGTGGACATTTCAAGTGCTGTTCCTGTGGAGCAAACTTCTCCGACAGCAGACATACACCACAGCCAGCTACGGAGTCCTCTTTCACCAACTTCTGAAGCGGGCAGCAGTGTTCTTAGTTATGCCACTGGAACTACAAGCTTGGTTGGGACTGCTTTTCTGGAAAAGCTCTTCCCTCTGTTATCACCTAATACAAGCTTTCTTCAGAACTGCAGCAACCCTGAAAAAGGAGGTTCTCATGTTCCTCCGAAAGCACTTAATAACAATCAAGTTCGTGAAAACAATTGCAGCATCAAAGTAAGGCATCCACTAACTCTAGGTGAGCTGATAATGATGAGCCGAAGAAGAAGTTACCAAAGGAAAACCGTCCAAATGCAGAAGCAGACCATCTCTAAGGTAGTTCTCTGAAAAACATCAATCACTTATCCTGTTTAACCTAACAACTAGTAAACACGTGCATAATAATTTGCATTAAATAGCAGTAAGACGTTTTCCAATTAACCCTCTTTATATATGCCCGACTTAAACAAGAACAATATAATACTTGTTGCAGGAAATGATGGATAATGATGTTTTTGGAAGCTGCATCCTTGGAATTGGCAACAGCATTGGCGAACTGCACAACAAGTGGAAGAGGCAATTGCAACTCAAACTAATCTGAAAGATGCGCATCTTCATTCACAGTTTGGCACAACTTTGAAAGGGCTTACTGTCTCGTCATCTATGAAAGACATTTCTGTTATCCATATTTAATTTAAACTTGTGCAACGTGTTTCACATTCTACTGTACAGCTTGGAATTATAATTGGCAACATGAGTGCAACTTTAGTGTTAACTGTCAATGATGCACATATCGAATTCCATAATAGGGACAGTGCATTCTCAGAAAAAAGATGACACAACTAACACAGCATACACTATTTTAAAGTTATAAACATTTAATCAGAAGGCCTAACTAGTTCAACAACTTTACGTATCCGTTCCATAACTACAGGAATGTCCTTTTCTTCTACCGTACTAAAACAACATCTGAACCATCCAGCTTCAATACAATGGCAAGCTGACCCTGGAGTCACGTTTATCTTAGCTACATTCAAGAGCTTCTCCCACAGCTCAAGCTCTCCCTTTTCATTATAAGGGCAAATCAATCCGCTCATATCAACCCAACAATACAGGCCTGCACTGCTGTTCATGCATTCAATGCCCAATTGTTTTAGACCTGCCACAAATAAGTCAAACACTTTGCGCAATCTCTCTCTGTTTGTTCTCATATAATCCTTGATGAACCCAGCATCTGAAAGCATTGCAACTAATAGGCTCTGTGTTGGTGCTGAAGCGGCACAAAATCTTGTCAACTTTTTAGATGCTGCCACAACATTCTCATTGAAGGAATACAGAACGCCGAGCCTAAACCCTGGCACAGAAAGGTCTTTGGATAATCCATATATTATATGAACCCTGTCCCTGTCAGGATCCTCTTCATCAAGAATTTCAGCAATGCTTACAAACTCTTTACCACCATAATTAGATCCAGCAAATATTTCATCTGATATTACATGGATGTTCTTCTCCCTCGCAAAATCTAAGATTCTACATAGCATTTCCCTACTCAGTATGTTCCCTACAGGGTTAGACGGGTTTGAGATGAGTATTCCACGGACCTTTTGCCCTCGCTTTCTTGCATGACTAAATGCTTGATCAAGAGCTGTTATGTCCATCATGAAAGCATCGGAGCTACGACAGTGAACAGGTATTAGATCTACGCCAGTTCTCCATCCTATGTCCCTATCAAAGCTGCAGACAGAATCTAGTTACACACGAGCTGCACAGCACTGGTGTGCATACTGGAGGAAATAGAAAAAGACAATGTGACATTATATTAAACCAGGTTGAAATTAGAAATTACCCAGGATAATAGGGAGTTGGAACAAGCAAAGCATTCCCATGGTCAGCCAAACAAAAGCACAGAACCTCAATGGCTGGAGTTGCACCTGATGTTAACACCATCCGAGATGGATCAAATGACACTTTTTCTCCCATGACCTGAGACATGAAGCCTGCCATGGCCTACAAAATTAAGATTACAATGTTACAATATATCATTTATAAGAAATCGCTGATAGAGGTAATTTAATTAGATGTTAAAACAAATAATAGTGCCCGACAGATACCCTATTAGACAGCAGACGAATTAAATTGATATGAGACTGAAACTACAATAGGTGGACTGTAAAGAAGAAAGTACATGAATATCAACAACACTAGTATGCTCTAAAACCCAAAGAAAAATTAGGTGAACTCAGGGAAGATCAGCACCAGATATAAGTAATCTGAAAATCTCGTTTTAATCTCTCCTTTAAAAAAAAATAATTGTGGTTTCCAGGCTAGCTTGTGTGCACTTTGACTAATTCCACGGGGTACTTGCCTCAATTTAATCTCTTTTTCATTGATGAAGTCACATTTTGGCAGACAAGAAATTGATAAATTAAGATGCCTGGATTTGGGTCGCTGAAGAATCTTAGAAATCCAAAAGAGAAGCATACAGTACAAATTAGGTGTGGTACAAAGTCCTGAACAGTTGAAGACGATGTTGTCAAAAGCGAAAAGCATAGATTTGTGCACTTAAAGCTTGCGCTTTAGTGGAGAAAGACGTAGATCAAGGTGGGAAAAAGGAAACACATGTGTAACACAACAAAAAACAACTATAAATGCAAACAACAGATACATGGGGAAAAATGGTTACTGCACTTACTGAGATATAGGGAGTCAAAAGCATGCTAATCAAGTTTAAAAATTATTTTGATCTTTTTGATCCAGAAGCAAGTGCAATTCTGTTTTTTTTTTTGGGATAAAGTACACAATATTATTGAACCCCCTCCCCTCCCCCAATATATAGGCAGTATATATATCCATGAAATTGGGTGAAAACCCATGTATACAAGCAGTATATCTATAAAACAATCTATAATCTAGTTTTTCTTTTCTTAATACAACAACATACCAAGTGTAATCCCACAAGTGCGATAATTTTCTATTCGTAATCACTATCATATTTATCCAGAAAATCTGTTAGCTATATATGCTGTTTTGCTAGCTCTATCTATTGTTCAGCGTCAACCTCTTCAAGACAGAGACCATGAGAATGCTTCAAAGCGTCAGTGCCTATGCCAAAGAGTTGCTTCCACAATGGCCAATGTGAAGTACTCAGACTAAGTTTACACCGAACTTCAGGGTTTAAATGCGGCTTTAGTGATGCTTGTTAATATCCCTTCCTCCCAAAATACTTGTCCTATTTCTTTTTTTCAGGTTGTCCCAAAATGTGGCCCAACAACAATAACTACGCCTCAATCCCAAACAAGTTGTTAACTATATGAATCCTCATAACCGTGTTTCTCCATTTAAGTTCAACTCATGTCATCATTGTACCAAATAAAAATGGAAGTGAAAATAAGCTAAATATTTTCTAAAAGAATCTCTATATTTTTTACACGCATATAAATCTGTTTAGTGTAAGATCAAAATACTCCTAGGAAAGCAAAATGTATCCCCACTCTCTTTAAATAGAAAATTTTATACATTTTAATTACTAGAAAAAGTTGTGTAACCCTCTTTCACTCTTTTTAAATATCATTTTGCCCTCAACTTCTTTTTCCTAAACACAAAAGTCAATATGGAACCACAAAACAACAACATACACTGTGTAAACCCACAAGTGGGGTCTAAGGAGGATAGAGTATACACAGACCTTACCCCTGTAGAGAGGTGGTTTCTCCTAATTGACAATTTTGAATTTCTCTTAATAAATATAAGACATAAAAAATACACAACCAAATTGGAAAAGGATAGAGGAGATAACAGAAACATCAATTGTTTAGGCAAAACCAGAACCTATGGCCTCAGGTCATCCCAATCCTCCCCATTCCAGAGCAAAACAAAAAACACAAAAAAAAAAAAAAAAAAGCTTTACTTGTAAACATGGGTATATCAAAAATTTATTTGCCCAACCTGGAAAGTTTTTTCTTTATACACTTCCATAGATTTTTCCAGTCACATTCAATGATTATAAGCTGAAGATAATTTCAAAAATATTGGGCAGCGGATAATGCTCCCTAGCTAAGAAGCATGTTCTAAATTTATGACAGTGCTCTGACTTCATACCATGTCAAATACTGACATTCGATGGTCGCAACCTGTTGCATCCCAATATTTCTTTAGTGTTTGGACTCATTTCATTAAATTTGGACACTAATGACAAGCCAATTACTCCTCAACTTCAACCATTTGGGGCTATGGCATGATAACAAAAAGTAGTAATGAGGCATTCTATGTATTATGTGCTAATAACGAAAAATTACAAATTTAAAATCCCTGAACTACTAGGAGAACTAGACATAATTTTGACCAAATGCCTCCTACCCAAAGTAACATATGTTGGGAGTCTTTTACATTTTTATAGTGTTACATTAATTTTAAAATATTTGTTCTATGTAACAATGGAGCCATTTTTTATAGAGTATGTAACTGACATTTGTACTTTTTGAAATTAATTAAGGTGATTCCTTTGGTGTTTATGAATGTCTCATGCCCTTTTGAGGGAACTTGAACGATCAAAGTTGCCTCTTTGGAAGAAGACACAACAATTCTGGAACTTGTTCTAAATTGGAGCTTTTAGAAGCAAGATTTGACATCAGTGCTTGATGTGCCATTGGCATTGAAAGCTATTTGGGATGTATGTGTGAGGAAATGGACCCCGGATGTACCTCAATCCCTAAAGTCTCATGCAGACAGGACTATCTAAGACCATATAATGAGACTATAACACATTCACTCAACCAACGTGGTACTTAACACTCAGAAACACGCAGGACTAGAAAACTGTGGTGGTCGGAGGAGTATGGATAACATAACACGGGAATCTAACATTGGTAAACACAACAAGAAGGATCGATGAGTCTGGCTATGATACCATGTGAAGAAATAGATCTTGGACCTAACTCAATAGTCAACCTTAAAACTTAAAAGCTAGTCCATAAGGGAGGATGTCCAAGACAATATAAGGAGAGCACAAGTCATTCACCTCAACCAATGTTATGCTTCCACATAAACTAATAAACTACGTTCTATAATTGTCAATTGACCATAAAATATAGAAATTAACTAGATGTACTCTACAACATTTGCACTCCAAAAAGTAACTTGGAAACAAGTACTAATGAATTGTGTAACGCTTTTTATTTTTTTGAGAAGTTATTTGTCGTACCAAAACAGCAAGGTAAATTTTCTTTCATGTTTCGTGACCCTAGCAACACAGGTTCGATAGACTATAAGACTGGTGCCTAGATTTTCAACAAAACACGCATATTCAGTAGCCATATATTCCTTATTTTTCCTCATCGATTTGCATTCTTAGGACTAGCCAATTGTGTTGAAGAATAACAGCTTTATTAAATGAATGTACTTGTTACTTCATGAAAAAATTTGGTCAACAAGCAAACGAAGTAATAACTGTAAGTATGCCATATATTGAAAATCAAACAGTAAGAAATACCATAGAAAATTAAAATATGAAAGAGGAAGAAACTAGACGATACAAAAGACGCGCATTTATTCGTTTATCCTACAAGAAAGGAAAGTCTATTAATTCATCTTGACTGGACTGAAAAGATAAGTACCATTAATTGCTGGTCAGGCACTTGTATACAAACTAATTTATTGTACTGATAGTATAAGTGGAGTAAAAAACAATTAAAGTGCTGAAAAACACAAGACCTTCCATAATTATTTTTAGTTCTATGATAGGAAGGGAATACAAATGGTTCCAGTTTCCCGTGTTTGAGAGCTAAAGTGTAATGACCTCCAGGTCATTTTTTTGCCTTAATGTCTCCTTTCCATCATTTAGAGCATTTCTATAGCGACCCCAAGTCATTTATGACTTGCTGGCACTGACTACTCGGTCGCCTGGACGTTCGTTTGGTTTTGGTGAGAATTTTAATGTTTTGGAACTTATGAACCTTGAACGATCATTTTCGATCAAAAGTTCAAGAAGACGACCTCAGAATAGAATTTTGGCGGTTCCATTAGCTCCAGAATGACCAAATTAGGCTAGTAGCATAGTTGGCACGAGTATCAAGGCCTTCGATACTAGTTTGAATCATTAGGCGTTTTAGCCTTTGAAATTTGGCCTAAGGTTAACTTTGGTCAACTTTCTTGGAAAACGCGCTCGGATGAAAATTCCGTCGGCGCGATTAGCTTCGGAATGTCGAGTTTGGTCTAGAACAACCTTTCATTCGACTCTCGAGGCCTCCGGACTCATTCCGAGCCCCTCGGTGGATTTTGGTTAAAATGGCTCTTGAAAGTGGGACCCACTTTTTATCGAAATGACCTCTGATGAAAATTTCGACTGCGCCGTTGAGTCTGGAATGTCGAATTTAGTAGGGTAGCATATCTGTTTTATTTTTATCGGGTTCCGAACGAATTCCGAACCCTCCGTCGGAGACTTTGGAATAGATGGCAATAGCTGGTATCTGGTGCAGCCTTTTAGCAACCAGAGTTTGGCTTTTAACTACCAGATTTTTGGTAGCGACCAGTTTGTCTTTTTAAAAACCCCAAACTTCAAACCCTCATAACTCTCTCATTTCAAGTCTGATTTCAGTGATTCTTCAGGCTATCTTGTGGGGTTTTTCGCGAGGATCGTGTTGGTGAGCTCAGAAACTGATTTGGGGTCCCCATTTGAGGTAAATTTCGTAAAATACCTGCTGCCACGACCCCTTTTTGTGAGCTTGATTTTGGAACTCTTGCGACTTGTTTTCTCAGCCATTTTAGGTCCGAATCTGGTGATTCAAGAGCCTAGATTGTGGGGTTTTTCGTGAGGATCATCGTGGTGTGATTGGTTTCAGCATCTGGACCCTCGTTTCTGGAACTTTCTCATAAATAGCTGCTGCTATTGTTGTTCCTTTTTAGTGTAACTTTGAGTTTTTCGTTGCATATTCGTGTTGGGGCTGTTTCGAGCCCCGAATTGTGTTCCAATTTGGAACACAAGTTCGGGGAGGTGTTTAGGACCTATTTTTGAGGTTAATTCCGGTTCCAGCGCAGGTTCCACTTTCCCCGTTTTGACCTCGAAATTGGTCCGTCTCCGTTTCTTGCGATTTTAGTGTCTAAACGACCATAATAACATTGTGACTCTATTTTTGATAGCGTGGCAATGTTTCGAGGCCGTTCAGAAAGGAAAAGCTCTGGAGGAGTGATTTTGGAGCGCGCGTGGTCGGCCTACAGGTAGGCTACGGCTTCCCTAAAGAGATTGAGCTCGAGAGTATGAATGCATGTTGATTAGTTGGGATTTGGGTTGGTAGTTATTGAATAGTGCATAGGTGTTTAGAAATCATGTTTCGACCTCTTTCAGGATTCATCGGGTAACTATGAGCATGCTTGGTGTTACTAATTGACCCTCCTTGCTATGTGGAGGACTTGTATGCTTGTTTACTATTTATCTGAAGCATGCTGGGCCTCAGTTTAGGTTTGACTAGTGCTTGCCTTAGAAATTCATGATTCGAAACCAATAGGCCTTAGTTTTGCCCCGACATCGCTCAACCGGCTTAGATCCCTGTAGACTGGTGTAGCAAACTGGAGTCTGATAGTTTAGACCTTAGCTAGGCGATACGCTTACTCCGACGATAGTTATCCTTATTTTCCCGATGTTACAGCTTCACGAGTTACGTTGGCGACATGAGTTCTGCTTAGCGATTTGAAGATGGTTTTCGATTAAGTTCCAAGGACTTACATTGATTGGCTAAGTGTGGACGGTGTTCCACGGACATTTTTTAGCATGGATCGATTGGAACTCTTTCAGCAGCTACATTGGCGCCTTTGTCGGGCATTCGGATTCGAGCTCCAGTCTAGACCTCATTAATATGTTCGAAGAGCATCCGATTTGAGGTCCGGCATCTATCGCCTAGATACTTATATAGAGCATCCGGTTTGAGGTCCGGCCTCTATCACCCAGATACTTATACAGAGCATCCGGTTAGAGGTCCAGCCTCAGTTACTTGATACTTGTGATTGGTTGCTTGGGTACTTCTAGTGAGCATCCGATTCGAGGTCCGACCTCCGTACTATCAGCTTCTACTATTGGGGTTGAGGTTCTGGTTCGATGTTCTCTGTTATGCAATTCTCTTTAGTTATAGTTATTCTGTGTACTCGTCGGGCTTATGGGGGTCCGTTCGGGTTTTTAATTTAACTTGCGCATGAGTGTACCTTCTGAGCTTATGGGGGTCCAGTGAGGTGTAGTTAGCTTATAGATTACTTTAGTTAGTTCTTTCTACACTCATGTGCATTCCATTGTTACTTAGTTTTCTGTTCTTGACCTCTATTTGTGTTATTCCTTCTTTTCATATTGCATTTACTTTTCAAGTTCAGTCGGCCTATGATGCCTACTGAGTACCTGCTGTTTTGGTACTCATGCTACGCTCTGCATCTGTTTCGTGATGCAGGTCCGAGCACCAGTGGCCAGCGTTGATCCAGCTTGGAGTAGTCTGATCCGGAGACGGGGGTGAGCACACGGCGTTCTGTACTATTTCAGTCTCCATCTGTATATATAGACTTGTCTTTTGCCTTTCGAGACAGTCTAGTCTCTGTGGTCCACTTTTGGGACTTCTACTCTTTTTGTTAGTAGCTCTGTACTAGTGACTTCCAGGTTTTGGGAGGGATCTTTATTTGTATATATGTTTTGGTTTGCGTCCGCCTGTTTTATTGTTATATTAAATTTTGCCTTCTCTTGTTTAGTTTCTGCCCTCAGACCCATTACTTATTGTTCCAGGTTACGGGTTGGTTTACCTACTGGTGGGTTATAGTAGGTGCCATCATGGCTCGAGCAATCAGGTTGTGACATAAAGCACGGTAAAATGTTCTCTCTGAAGAAATTAGTTTCCACAAAAAGAGGGAAAACAACTCAGATACATAACAAGAATGACAATTACTATGCCAACAAGTTGGGATTGAGGCATAAATGACTTTACACCTGACTCCTATTTGTATCATTTGCTCCTATCAAAGCGTAAGCATCTCAGCAAACACCATTTCCCATTCCCCACCTCATCCTTCATTTATTATGCTGAAGAGAATTTATGTCATACCAAATAGGCATTACAGCAAGAACTCTCACTGTACTGAGGAGCAAGTTCCAGTAGAAAAACGAAATGAACTAAAATGCATTACCACTTTTTTTCAGATTTAAAATGCATTACCACTTTCAGCTCAGCCAATCCATCAAATGGCTGGTATGTAAGAATTCCATTGATGTTCAATCCATCACCGCCATTTCCAAGCGTGGAACCGTTCACATTGCTTGAAATCCACTTCTCAATCAAATCTAGCGACAACTTCAAGCATATACAGAAGAAGAAACACATTGTGAAATCAGTGATTTCCAATACAGAAAGAAGAAATGAACCCGTGAATTAGTAGACTTTTGCAACAGAAAAAATCACAGACAATACCCTGTTTTCCGCAATTCCGAGATCAATAACACCGTCGGGATTATCCAATTCATCGTACGGATCCGCTCGGAACCTATCCATTCCAATGTAGTAAGGGGAATCATTCGGTGCAGCAACCGAACTAGCCCTTGAAGACAAGAAGACGCGACCAACAGAACCACGAGTTGACAAATTTAAACGTGAAGACGAGCGTTGTAACTCGGAGAGGTTCGGCGACGACGTGGACGGTGACGGAGGATTAGAAGAAGACGGGGTAGTACGGTGTCGTTTTGAGTAGAATTGGAGAAAGTAGAAAAGTGCACAAGGAATGAGTGAGCCTAAAATAAGGCCGCCTCTGCCTTGAACTACACCTTGTAAGGGCACAACGAGCCTCATGCCTGAAGTCCCTCCACTGTCCCCCGGAGATGCTTTTCCGGCATCGTTTTCGTTGTCCAAATTAGGTTTCGATTGACCGGTCGAGGTCATATAAGCCGCCGGATGCGACGGCGGAAATGTGGCGATGTTGTCGCCGGAAGGGTATCAGGGTTTTGAAGTTTAGTTTTACTTTGCTTGGCTGGCCAGGGAAGATAGGATTCTGTTGATGAGTGACGAATTGTCCGAAATGCCCTTCATCGAGTAAAAAAATATATAAGTATATATTTAATTCGTAATAAAAAATATTGTCTTTCGCCCACCGTGGGGCTCGAAGCCACGACCACAAGGTTAAGAGCCTTGCGCTCTACCAACTCAGCTATCGGCTTGTATAGTTTATATCATTTACAAAGTAATTTTATCACAGTTTTTATGTCAAGTTATTATTTTATAAATTAAGTACAACTAAATGACTAATTGTTTGGTGGCTAGTTAGGGAAGAAAATGTATAAAAACTAGGATAGTTAATATTATGTTTGGTAGTCTTATAGTTGTTTTTGGGTAAAATTTAACATATTAAGTATTATACTAGTTTCCTACATAACTTGGCAACCGAAAGACATTATTATTTAAAACTTGTGATTTAAAACAAGTTGATATTTGTGTCACTAAAATCATTTTTATTAAAAATAAACTTAAATTAGTTTGAAAATAAGACTTAAAAGAAAGTGTCACAATAAATTATGAGCAACTTTCTTTTGGTGGAAAATCTATTATCCTTTTTCTCTATTCTTCTACTTTTTGGTCCATGATCAGTGAATTTGTTGTTACATAGTATATAATTATGTGGACATATAAAAAGAAGTAAGTAATGGAATTAATACTTCCATAAAGCAACAAGACAGATAGATGTTCAAATAATTAATTTCATCCAGATAGACTACATGCACCTAGCATCGATTGAAGTAATAAACACAACACTAGAATTGGTGTATTTGTTGTGCCGTTGGGTAGATAACCAAACAGAAAATAAGGAGCCGTGCCTTGGTGTTGGGTCTATATATTATCTTATCATATAGTATTCATATTGCCTCGCACAATGACGACCACCCTTCAAAGTGAAATAAGTTAAAAATGAGAGCGTGCAGGAGACAGCTCACTAACACTTCAATCGAATACACTTGTAGCACTGTTTTATGAAAGAAAAAAAAAAGTGATCTTGTATAGTTATTAGTTACAATTTGATGTAAGACAAACTATGTAGTTAGCTGTGTGTGATGATCTGTCATGGCATCATGATATATATATATAAGCGTCATTTGGCACATTCTTTTGCCATATGGAAGTTTATATGAGGAGTATCTTGAGCCATGAAGATAAATTTAAAGCTTATTTTTAAAAAACATTTTTAACTTCAATTTTTTTACCCCACCCTCACCCCTATCTCCTCCCCTCCCGCCAGCCCCCACCCCTCCACCAAAAAAAATAATTTAAGTTTATTTTTAAAAAATATTTTCAATTTCAAATTTTTATTTTCACCCAACCTCCCTACCCTCGACCCCTCCCCCGCCAGCCCCCAGCCCCCACCCCCACCCCCACCCTCACCCCCCCAAAAAAACATTAAAGTTTGTTTTAAAATATATTTTCAAATACAAATTCTTATTTTTCATTCCACCCCACCCCTACCCTCGACCCCCCCCCTAAAAAAAAAAAATTAAAGTTTATTTTTAAAAAATATTTCTAATTTCAAATTTTTATTCTTTCGCCCCACCCCACCCCACCCCACCCCTACCCGCGACCCCCCATCAGCCCCCCATCCCCCTTCAAAAATAAATTAAGTTTGTTTTTAAAAAATATTTTCAATTTCAAATTTTTATTTGACAAATTTAAATTTCTATTGATCTGACTATCATTTTCAAACATCAAATCTTTATTTTCAACTACAATTACACGAACAAATTTTCAAACTTAGTACAGTTTGATTCTTGGCAATTTCTTACAAAAGCCTACAAAAGTGGTAGCTAATAATTTTATTTTATTAATTAATGTATATAGATGCATCTAAATATAATATAGCCTAGTGTTTTGCTGCTCATTCTCATAATATTCTTCTACTTTTTGAGTAAGTTCTTTCCAATAAATTTATATGAACGTGTTTTGTAAATAAATAATTATTATAATAGTGTCTCAATCAAGCTAACAGAAGAAATCATATTTTTTTTCCTTTTCTAGGATGTGTAGTTCAAACCTTATTCATGATTCTTAATTCATATCATTTGATCAATAGGTCGCACACCCTTATTAAATGCTATCAATCAATATAAAAGGCACCTATATATATTGTTTTGTAAAGATAATAAAATAACCATGTATCATTGTAGTATTACATGTGTATGTACATGATGCCAAGCTAAATATATTCAAACTTCAAAAGGTTAATTAATTAAAATAGTTGGCATTTCCAAGCAGATTTAGCGGTATCACCACATTTTTATATTGCATTTTATCATTGCAAGAATAAATTAAAAAAATTATGCAGTGTACGAAAAGATCAAGAATAAATAGTAGTTCTGGTTTTAATTAACACAAGAGTAATGCAAATTAAAGTTATGATTTAACCGGACGAAGAAAAACAAGAAGTGCTCGGACTTTAACGTGATAATATTAATATAATAACATACAGATATACCTAATGTTGGTGTTATTCTGCATTTTAATATTAGAAATTAAAATATTAAATGTATATGACAATTAATAGGCATAAAGTGAAAAAAATGATGTCCATGACATGTTTTCCTCATTATATCTTACTCTCACTGTTCATTTTTAATTGTTATATTGCATTTTTCAAAAGTTAATTTGACTAATTTTTAAAATTAAATTAGATTATATTAATTCGATATTTTAAGCAAAAAATTTAGATATTCAAAAACTATACAAAAAGTACTATAAATCTCATTGTTTTGCATATTAATATGATGAAAAATACATCGTAAAATATTAGTCAAAGTTATTATTCTTTGACTCTAAAAAAAATTATGACAATTAAAAGTGGACGGAGATAATAGTAGTTATCCCACTATTCCTCAAATGACTATCCACATTCTTGACATTTTATATGTGGAAGGAATCCTATACTTGTATAAATAATATTTTCTTCTTTATGTTGAACGAAAATGTTTTTCTAGTGGAGCTTTGGACTCTTCAACTAAATGAGAGTTATTTGAGTTATACGATGTTGTTGGAGTTGTATCATGGAAAGGGGACAAGTCAAGAGTTATATCGTAGATTATAGTGTAATGGACTTGAATCTTTTAAAAAAGAGCGAGATATCCATATTTCAGCATTAATATTTCTTTATTCATGTTTGTTCATTCTTTTTTCAACTGTAATATACAATATACTCACTGATACCTAATGTAATCTCATAAGTTGAATTGGAGACTGAGAGAGTAATGTGTACATATAGACCGTATACCCTTACGGTAAAAACATCTACCGCAGATAGGGATGGCAATGGGGCGGTGCAGGGTGGGGGTGGAGCGGGTTGAGCTTAACCCGCAAATTTTTTTATCCTCCCCGCATAACAATTTTTTTCATTTTCAATCCGCCCCGCCCCACATAACTTTTTTAATATTTTCTTTTTCTAATTAAGTTTGATACTAAAAATAAAATTCATAACAATAAATTCTTTTTTTCATTAAGTTGTATTAATTTAATAGGATAGTGACTTAAAAATTTATTTTGAGGGGTTAATTGAAAAACATGTAAGAAATTATATTATTTTTTATTGAACCATTTTCATATACTATCTCGAATATTTTAGTAGATTTATAGAAATTATCTTAATAAATAATGATTCATCACTCTTATAACATGTAAAAAGTTAAAATTAAATTTGAACCCACATAAAATCACATATATCCGTGATCCGCCCAGTCCCGCATTAATTTTAAGAAAACCCACTTCAACCCGCCCTGCATCCCACCTGCCCTGCCCCACATAGCCTTAAACCCACACCACCCCGCCACATTGCGATCCCTAACCACAGATTCCTCATAATTTTCATCTACCACGTATATTGTATTCTTCAAATACGAATTATCACACAGTGGACTCTTTGACATGACTCCAAAATTTGAATAATCTTGAAAGGTTATTGCTAATAATTATGATAAAATTTTGACTCTATCCCAAAGACAACTATTGGGAGATTATTAAATTCTGACATTTTGATTAATTCAGTCCTTATAATTTGTCTTTTGTATATATTTGTGTTGCTTTCATGGTGTCAAATGGCACTTCTTCTCTCTCTGTCTCAGCTCTCTAGATAATGGGATTAAAGTAAGTAATTTGAAATCTAACTCAATGCCAATATTTTAAATATCATGGCACTAATTTTGTACTAATTGTTGAATAAGTCCCTTACATACGAGTCCATAAAGCTAGTTGGTGATATGGCCGGTGTCCTTTATTATTTATATCAAATCGATAAATATATGTTAGTGTGTTTTATATATACATCCATATGTTTGTTATTTAATTATAATTGAATTATATGTTTATTCTTACTTTAAGATTTAACATATTTAATTTGATATACATATTTCGTGGGAATAAGTTCTCCTCCTCTTTCCTTGAGATTTTATAATGTATTTTATACGTGGTCGTTTGGTAGAGGGTATTAGAAAAAATAATGCATGCATTAGCCTTGTGTATCATTAGTACCTTGTTTGATATTCTTTTATAATTTATGCATAACTAATTTTTTATTAAGATGTGTATTAATACCATGAATTTCAAGGTATTAGTAATGCAATCGTTTTAATGCATGCATTAGCATGATTAGATCCAATTGTCCCTTAAAATCTTTTTTACATCTTTCCCACCATAATAATAGAGGGTATCTTTGTAAATAGTAATTTTTTTATGCGATGCATGCATGTCATTTTCAATGCATCAAACCAAACAATGCATACAAATAATCTATGTATAATTAATGCAAGCATAACTAATACATGCATTACTAATTTACTTTATTTTGCATTATTCTTAGACACTCTATCAAACTACGCCATAATACTTTTTTTGCCAATTTGCAAGTATTTTCGTATCATTTAAAAAACTAAAATAAAAATAAGAACTGAAATTGAGCCAAGTGGCAAGAGGAATCAACCTCTTGATCTATTTCCATTTGAATTGTACCTTAAAGATCAATGTGAGAAATTATGGCAAACAAAAAAAAAAAGAGAAAAAAGGAGAACGAAAATGAAAAGAAAATAAAGTAGTACTAATATTAAATATTACTTCCTCTATTCCAATTTACAGCAGAATTTTGACAATAATTTATATGTAATTTTAAAGTTGTTTTTTTATAAAAAATTAAAAACTACATAAAAAGTATTATTCCTATAAACTATAAGAGTAATAATTAATAGTTTAAAATATACAATAAAAAAATATTAATTGATTTTTTTTTCAAAATGTACCACCTAAATTGAGATGGGGTGATACTCCTTTTATTTCATATTGTTTGGTTTATTTTGACTTAGACGCAACCCTTGAAGAAATTTTATTAGAAATGATTTTACTAAACTAACCTTATTTATGATATTTTAAAACTTTAAATTTGACTACTATTCCTTAGTGTAGTTATGTACTAATACTAAAATTATCTTAATTAAATAAATAAAATAAAAAATAATTTATAAGGGCGTTTTGGTAATTTGTTAGAATTTCCCAAAATAGGACCAACAAAATTTGAAATATCGGTGATAGCCCATTTTCCAAAGCATCCTCGGCGCAACGTATATGGAGTATCTATAGAAAAGGATGATCACCGCGTCCTGCCTATCCGGCTTCTCTCTTCTCCGCAAACAAAACAAAGCATTCACGAGATAATTTCGGCCTCCAATCATTTCTAACTTTCGCATTAAAAGCTTTCACGCTCGAAACCCTCGCGACGTCCGCCATTTCTTTCAGGGACCATGTAAACACAGGAGGAGATCAATGATTTCCTCTCAATTTCTCCTTTCATAACTTCCTCTTTATCAATAGTTTATAGAATCAATGGATGAAGAAATGGAGGATTTCATTGTAGAATGTTCGGACGTCGTATCTGAAATCGACTCGGAGTATGAGTTTGACGCCTCTAGGTTCTATGATTTCTGCCGGCCGGAATCAACTTCCAAAGCTGAGGAAGCCGAGCGATGGTTCCAAACGGCCAGCACTTATCCGCCTTCTCGTAAGTCATACATAAACAAAAAAACCAATTTACATGAGTGTTTTAACTGAGTTTCCTTTTTTTTGGTTGATTTTGTGTATGAGTTTGATGATTAAAATTCGCGTTGCAAATCTTGTGTTTCAATGGAGAAACACGAATCGTTTGAGTTGACGTCTGTTTGTGAAAGGTTATTTGTTTAGATTAGATATGTTATTATGCTGGATTGGATGATTGTTGTCCTTGAAATCATCTTATTAGACTATTAGGAAGTTAATCTGAGAATGTTGATGGAATGTACATTCGTTCTATGTAATTCTTCTGATTCGGTGATTGTGAAATGCAGAAATAAAATGGATAGTTTATAATACAATGCCTGTGGTGGAAGCACAAAGCTTTGGCTTCTCGAATTCCTTTTGTTCATCGTCCTTGTCCTCTCTCATATATGTTTTATCATACAAGGATTTTCATCAACAAAATTGTGACTATGACCTCATAAGTTTATCTTTTTGACAGCTATTATATATATTTTTTGATCAGCTTATCCTGGTTGATTGGTTTCTTCACTCTTTCTTTTTTATTTGGAAACTTCTTAGCTCTCATTATCAAGTTAAACTTGGGGAAAGAGATTACAGCAGGAAACTCAAATGGTTGCTCAAGGTTACAAGAAGGGAAAATGGCAAAATCAAAAGGCAACAACTCATACATTCCTGTTGGTTCTGAAGTTTCGCCCTCCAAATCGAAAACTAAAGGTATATATGCTGGCAGTTTAAAAGTGTCTGGTCTCATTTTTTAACTCACATCAGAGCATTCATCTAATGGATCTATCTGCAAGTATTAGAAGAGAAGCTCTGGCATACTGACTCAAAGTTTGCCTTTTCGTTGTCTGTGTGCTTAAATTGTTATTTGTTCTCTTAAATAAGTTTTGTAGTTAACTTACTCGTGCACTGTAACAACGCAAGATTTGAGCTAAAGCTTGATATTCTGATTTCATTTATCCTCTAAACTCCACGGAGATGCTTAGTTAAATTAACCCGTGGACTTTCTTTAACCTAACTTGCAGAAGAAATAATTTCTAAGAATTGTGCATATTCAAGATCAGTCTTTATGCAGGGCTAGTGCTAGTAGTTTCATGGTTAATCGAATTATTATCTTATTGTAATTATCGCTTCACCATTCTTTTCTGTTTATATTTTGCAGTTATATTAACTATCTTAGTGATTTTATTAGGCTTAGTGTCAGTACTCTGTTGACAGTAGATTAAACAGTAGTTATTACATAATATATGCACATGGTTAACTAGCAAGAGTTCAGAAAAAATAATTTCAACATACATCTTGCAAAACTTCAACAGTATTTAACTGGTTTCCCTTGTACCCCTCAGGAACTATATCCAAAGGTCAAATGACTCGTGAAATTTGCAAGACAAAGCCAGAGCCAAGATCTTCAACATCAAGAGGTTCAACTTTAATGAAGCCCACGGCTAGTCATTTGGCTAAACAGAAGTATGTAAAAGATGTATATTCTATCTTATTTTCTTGAAGGTTATAATTTTGAAAATTTTACTTTCTTTTTCATTCCTTCATGTCAGAAATTCTCAGAAACTACAACGACAGCAGTGGCAAATCCAGCATTTTCGCTTAGAGGGTTCAAAAAATAAAAATGTAGTGCCTAGGATTTGACCTTGGGACGTCAAGTAAATTTTGAACCCCTAAACCATTAAGCCAACCTCTTGTCTTGTGTTCAGGGGATTCAAAATTTATATATATACATTAAAAAAAAAAAATCACCTTATATATACTGTGTAATTTTTGCCAAGGAGGTTTGGGTGAACACCCTCCCACCCCTTAGATCCGCCACTGATTACTTCAGTGACAACATTACTTAAAAGTTGTAGTTCAGGCTTGTGTATGTTTCTGCAGTTCACTTTCACTTTGTTGGCTCTCTTGACTTCTGAAACCAGTTTAAACAATTCTTAATTTTTTCTTTCATTTTCTCATTCTTCAATTGCCAGGTTTCAGAATGCATCTAACAAGACTGATGTGACAAGCTCAACGAATTCTTTGGCATCCGAAATTATTGCTACCAAAAGGCAAAAGCTAGAAATCGGTTATCTACTTAAGGTGCATGAAGTTATTCAATTACTGTTTGATGATAGTATTATTTTGTTTTACTCTAGTTGGCTTCTAAGTTTGTATTCCACACATGTGTTCCTTAAGCAGCACGTACCTTCATTTCTCTGCCCACTTTCAGTGTAATGTTTCATCCATCTTACTCTTGCCATAGCAATTTTTTCTTTTATTGATGTATGTCATGTTTAAATAAGAAGACTTACTTGTACTTTTTGTACTCTCTTCTTAGATCTTGAGACAGTGTCTTCTCTATGAACTAATGCTATTTGCCAAAGGACTTAACTGTTTGATCTTTTGGAACTTCGTCTATTCCGGAAAAGTATTTAATTAACTAGGCATTTGGACATGGATTGAGTGATATTTGAAAAAAAAGTACCAGTATTTGAAGTTAAGTTATTTAAAAAAAGTATGTGGAAGTACTAGTTGTAGTTATGGCAAGCTATGAACTAAGGAGAACTAAGCTAGAAAGGCAAGGATGTAAAATTATTTTATCAATTTTACTTCACTAACAACATTAAGGTGCTCAACATCATATGTATCTCCAGATAATGAATATGGTCATTGATTTTTATGAAATAGACATAATAAAAATTTGTTTTAGGTGCAAACAGTATCCGTTTTGCCAATAGGTACTAACCTGGTGAAATTACCTCACTGAGTGCATAAGAGCAGTTTATGCTGAGAAAACAGTGGAAATTAGCTAGTATGACATTTGGTGTAGCATTTACTCTTCGAGATTTTAAAAAATTGACCTGATTTTCATCTCCAAGTAATATAGGTTTAGTGGCATTAGATTTAATTGTGTACATAATTAACGTGTTCAAGTTAGTTTTCTATCTCTAGGATATGTTCACAAAGTATTTCCCATTCCTAAAAGCTGTCAACTGCTAGAAATATTTTTAATTCCTCATTTGACCTTGCAAACCAGATTGCTCACTTGAAGCATCAACGTCTACTATCTCACAAGATATCCAAGAAGGTACTATCTGAAGGATTCTTTGTTGTGGTTTCATATACAGATCATGTTTAAGAACTTCTGATACATCATTATTTGCAGCTTGAGAGCTTTTATTCTGTTTTGGCAGGATACCTCATCCATCTCTAACTCGGCACATCCCAAATCTAAAGTTACTGTTCCTAGAGAACCTGAACTGGAAACTCTTCAGAGGGCACAAAGGCGAAGGTAGGCTTTTTAGTCTTGGTATACAACTGCTACCAGTACCAGTTGGTAATCAGCTTTTTGGTTTTTCTGATTAAAAGTTTCAGGTGCAACAAGGACTCAAACTCAAGTGAAATCACGAAAGCCAAAACCCAAATGCTTAAATCACAGTCCTTGAACAGAAATGTTGGTATTCCGAGTAGTGCTCTTTTGTGAAAACATTTTAATAGTATTCTCCACATAATCTTTCATCTGAGCCTTGTCTATTTGTGCTTTCTGCAGATCCTCAACACTCCTACATTACCTCCTCTCAGAAAGACTAGAGCTCCGTTGCCTGAGTTTCGTGTAATTAATCACTGCTTTTCCACTGCTCCTTTTTCCACATTGATCTTTAATAAATTAAGCTTACTAACTTGGAAAAGAAAACACGTGCATTCCTAATCTCAATCTCCTTAGTGTGTTTTTTAGGTTCTTGAGTTGGATGTAGTGATGCTCAACCTTCACCTTACGTAAGACTGTTAGTCTGGGTGTTTTCATATTTTCTCTTAATCATTAGAGTAGAAAAGTTAGTTTGGTGTTCTTCTAATGGTGGTGTGTGTGTGATGATTCTCTAATTGGGGTAGAAAGAAATGAATTGGATATTATATATATTATTTAGAGTTTTTTTGGGGGGGTACTGTGATTCCTCATCTCTTTTTACTGGCATTGGGGTCTTGACTAATTCGCTTGCACCTCAATCATTCCACTATTTACCTGCATCCCCCCATCAGTACTTTTACCGGGCAACTCATTTAACTTTTTTGCCTATATTGAGATTTGACCTTCGTCTCACATGGTCTTACACCCAATTTCAAACCGCTAGGCCACATCACAGTAAACAAATGTCTCCTTATGAACTACTTGACACTAATTCTAATAAAGTGTAGCTAATCTTGACAAGGAATTTTGAAATGCCAATAATGATTTGATTCCACAACCATTTAGCAATCATATCCAGTCTTTGTAGCATTATCCCTATTACACAGAGGCTGTAGGGAAATATTTGAGGACAAACATGTAATTTATGAAGCTAGATGTTATATTTGCTCTTTTTTGCTCTGATTTTTTTGTACTAACTGATGCACTTAAAGATTATGACTTAATCATCATTGCAACATTTGCATGTGTTCTTTAGCTTTAGTTTCTATGCTTTCAGTTGATGGAAGCTAACTCTTCCTTTTCTTTTATGGGTGCAGTTATTTAACTCTCTAAATGCCGATTCTGCCGCACAAAATGCTTTAGTGGACTTTAAAAGGTTGGATGGGCTTCTTTACTTCACCAATTGAGTAAACTATATGTGAAAGAACAAAACCAAAACTATGATGTTCTTAATTTTGCATAAAACTGCACTACTATTTTCAGAGATCTCATGAGAAATTCAAAATTTATCTATTTCCTCTCGGAGACGAAGCATGTAGAATCTTATTATAAAGTTAACATCGCCTTTTTAGTTCACCATATATAATTTAACCTAAAGCATCACAAAGTTCGCTTCTTGTATAGCAAGTCCAGTTTGTGCTTATACTGTTTTGGGTTGTTTCTCAGACCAAACACTCAAAATGCTGTGAATCCGGGAAAATCTGTTACATCCCTCAAGTCAAGATCACATAAATGTAGCAAGGTAGCATATTAGTTGACTTATGTTTGCCTGTTTTGGTCTTTTTGACTTTTGACTACATGGTATATGCTTAAAGATCATGTCTTCATATAGATATTTCCAAGTAGGGAAGATAATGGCTTAGGTGAAGACAATGGACAAGAAAGTACATACTCAATGGTAACACATGATTTCGTTGTATACTTTTGCTGGACTTTCCATTAAATGTGTCTCATCCTCTTTGTTAGTTGGTTCTTTTCCTTGTTTCCTGTTATTAAATTTTTGCGTATTATGACAGGAATCCAAATCCATACTTGATGAGAAACTTTCAGTGCATCCGCCAATTGAACTGTTTAATAAGGTACTAGTTTCAAAATGATTATGCATGCCATATCGAATTCATCTGATGGTGTATACTACCAGTTATGCAGTAGCCTGAATGTATCAGACTTATATATATGTTTTAGCAACTTACTCATGTCTCAGCCAAAAAAAATTCTAATCTTTGTTCCTTTTTAATCCTAGATGTCCCTTAGATCTGAAAAGGAAACACGTGAAGTGTCTAAGCCAAAAAAGAATCCCTCAGCAAAGGTGACCCTGAAGACTCCTAGAAAGACTCTTTTTTTTAATTATGCAGATGAATTGCTTCTAATACCCACATTTGTTGCATAGGAGTTGAAGGAGAATACTCCAAATTGTTTGCAGATTAAATTTCGGGTATGAAGAATAGAAAGATGCTAGATTCTTTTTACTGTCGACTGCAACTTCTTCTGATTGTTATTTCAATTATACAGAAATGTGTTGGAAAGACAAATCAGTGTGCGGCAGAGAGGGACAATGACAGATTTGGACCCCACTCCAGCATGAACAGGTATCCTATTGCTTGAGTTTCATAAATAGGAAAACAGAAAGTCCACAGATGAACTTCTCATCAAGATAGACCTTTTAAGCTAGAGCTTCTTTCGTTTACTTATAGAGTTTTATAAATGGATACTTACACATATCGCTGGATCCTTAATAATTGTGCGAGCATAGTCTTAAGTTATGGACTTTAATTCCCTTTTGATTAACATTTGTGAAACACTTGAAATGTTAGTCAGTAGACTCAGTACTATCATATGTCTTGTTTTATCAAATTATGTTCTACAATAGTGACTTACATCCTTTAACCCATCTCAGAGCCATTTGTTTGAAACTAAGTTTGATTTTAATCTGGCTTTTGCGCGTCTGTGCATGCCTTAGTACTACCAATGGATGTATGTTTCTCTTCTGTTTTTTTTTAAATCTTTGGATCTAACTTGCACATTGATCTCTCAGAAGCTTGGGAATCCGATGAAAAAATACGTGTGATTGTTGAATTGCTGCAAGTTTCATGGGAGGTAGATCGATCCTCCTAATCCGAGAGTTATCTGGAAATGTATGTCTTTAGCTATTGGAAATAAAAGACTGTCCTCAAGACTTGCAACATCAAATTTTTGTGGCTAGCACTGTACAGCAAGTCAAATATAGTGTATTCCTTTTGGTCTGTTATGTACATCTACAAGGTATACATACATGTGCTAGGAAGAGGAGAATAGTCTTTTAAATACCCAATGTATAAACTTGTATCAACTCAAGAGTTCAAAGAAGAAATAAAAGGCAAAAAGAAAAAACAAAAAAAAACCCACCAAATATAGCATTATACACCTAAATTAGTGTATGAGAAGGGTTTCCAAATATATTACATTCCCAAACCAAAACAAAAGCGGAATGCCAAGAGGAATATTATACTACGCAAAGTCCTAATTTGATGTTTATTTGGATTATTACAAGCTTCCTCTCCTATATATAATGACACCAAATACAGCATTATACATCCATCACTACTAAATTGCATAAAAACACATTATAACCTAAGACTCTCAAAAGAGAAAAATTCACTCAAAAATGACTATAACCCCAATTTTATGCGCAAGGCGTTGTGGTTTCTATGGAAACCCAAGCAATCACAACTTTTGTTCCCAATGTTACCAAGCTTTTCTGAAAGAAGAAATGGCAGAGGATGTATCAATTTTATCCGAAAAGATATCATCTCTTTCTGTTATAGCTGAAAAAGATGATCACTCGATGAAGATACAGAAACCACAAAGGTGCATGGCTTGCATGAAGAAGGTGGGATTGATAGGGTTCAATTGTAAATGTGGTGGAATATTTTGCAACAAACATAGATATCCAGAAGAACATGCATGTGTATTGGATTTCAAGTCGATAGGGCGTGCGGCTTTGGTAAAGGAGAATCCTTTATGCAAAGTTGATAAACTTGAGAATAGAATCTAACAAGTGTTTGGTGCTGTATCGCTATTATTGCTAGTTATGTTCCAAGTCTTTTTTATTTGGGTTTTTCAATTTTATCTTTTAGTATAGTCATGTCATTTGTTTTGATTAATAGTACTACCAAATAGTGTATAGTTGCAATTTTTGTTATTCAAGATTGCTTGACTCATTTGTTTTTATTAAATTTTAGATCATGATCTAATGTTTTTTTTGTTTAGGGATTAGAACTTGGGGAGGGATTACAAGGTGAGGAATCTAACCCTATCCCATATTTAATCAGATTTGCACAATGATTTCCAAATATTAATATTCCAAACTAAAACCAAACGGATATTAGGAGAGGCATAAATTATGAAAGTCTTTGATCTTTATTAGGATTATTACAACCTTCATCTACTATATATAACCCCAAAAATACTAACATTTTAACCCATCACTATCACTACTAAATCAGAAAACAATACATTATAACAACCGAAGGCATTGAAAAGACCAAAATTCACAAAATAAAAATTTCTTTTACAGGAGAAAAAAAGAAGAAGAAGAAAGCAGAAAACCCAATGTTACGTGCAAGAGGTTGTGGTTTCTATGGACACCCAAGCAGCCAATCTTTGTTTTCAATGCTACAAAGAGTTTTTTGAAAGAAAAAACCGCCAAGGATGCAATTGATTTATCCAAAAAGATATCTGAAAATGAAGCCAGAAAAGTGCATGCTTGTTTGCAGGAAGAAATGGGATTTAATAGGATGGATGCCTACTATGGGATTCCACAATGGGATTAAGTTGCAAGTGTGCTGAAATATTTTGAGGTGTAGTAGATATTACAGGGTGACAATTGGGCGGGTTGGGTTAAATTTGGACGGATCAAAATGAGTTAAGACAATAGGTCTAGATCCAACCCAACCCAAATTTATTTGGGTCAAGTGTTAGTAACGAGTCATAACCCAACTTGCCCAATTTTTATTAAGTTTTAATAGCTTTATTTGTTACTCCATTTTATAAGGTTTTAGTACCCTAATAAAATTATGTTTTTCTTTATTATTACTATATATATATATATGACATAAATTAAATAAAATAATTTTTAAAAATATTGACAAGATTTCTCAAAAATCAATTTAAATTACATATCAACCCAAATTTTAATCGGTTGAAATGGATTGGGTTGAACCATCAAACATGCGGATCAATAACCATTCCAACCTTAAATGGGTTTTGCACTCATATTTGAGAAAGAAATTCCACGGTGAGACATAGCATTAGCTCTTCATAGATGCAAATCTTCACCAGTGCAGCTAAATATCTGAAGAACAGTTTTTTATATATAGTAGTAAAACGTGATTTGCACAGATATGAATTCTTCCATTATGAAGAAAATAGATTGCATGTCATTCTTCGCTGCCATTTGTTCCAGGGATGGTCAGTCATTCATGAAAGCAAAAAATTGTAACAGAGAAATATGAAAGCGGATGCAAAACCTGGAATAAGTGCTAAAGCTTAATGTGATTAACTTACACTGTTTGAACTCTATACATGGACAAAAACATCAAGCTCAAGAGAGAAATAGATCTCAAGTACAAAGATTTAAGTTGAACTGCACTGGTTTTAGATCTAACCTATTGTGGATCTCATCCACCATAAAACGTTCAATCTACAAATGTGAAATATACTAGCCATACCGTGTACCTAACCATCTTATAGGGGGAAATCTCTAATATCAAAAATACTTTGGCCAACATATATATGCTCCACATTCGCTCCTGATTTGAATTGAAGTGTCTATGAACCCAAGTCAAAAGGAATTTTTGGATATAGCTTCTTGAAATCTAACAAGCCACTGTGCTTCGGAGGAATTGTCACCCTGCTGAACTTGCGGTAGTCCTTTCCCAATCACAAACTTTGTATAATCAATGGATTTGGGAGGGGGGTCTAAACAAGGTTTGGTTGGCGGGGGAGGAAGCAAGGAAACAAGTACCCCAGCAACCTCATGCATCGTTGGCCTCTCGCATGGGAATCTTTTCGTGCACAGCAACGCAAGCTGAAAAGTTTTCCTCACATGCGTTAAATCCATGCATGTAACAGATACCTCAGGATCAACAGCATCCATCACAGTGTTGTCATCCGCCTTTGACATTATCTGTAACACAAATCAAATTACTATAAAGACAAATGTAGTACAGGAGTTAAAAAGACGAGACATTTGATGGAGTGTTACAAATGCAAGAGGAAGGTAGGAAAATTTGAGAGAAGCTGTTCTTTTCTATATCCAGGCTGAGTTAAATCTTTTACAAGTAGCAATGTAGAGTAATAATACCAGCTGATGCAAGTTCAAGTCATTATCAACCGGTTTCTTTCCTGTCAAAAGCTCTAGGAGAACAATGCCAAAGCTGTAGACGTCTGACTTTTCAGTTAACCTGGAAGTTCTGGCATACTCAGGGTCAATGTAACCTATGGTGCCCAACACCAAAGTTGATGCATGAGTTTTTGCAGTAGGGATGCATTTTGCAACCCCAAAATCAGAAAGATGAGCCTCAAAATTTTCATCAACTAGAATGTTTGAAGATTTCACATCTCTGTGGATGATTCTTGGGTTGCAATCGTGGTGAAGATAAGCAAGACCCTGAGCAGCACCAACAGCAATCCTCAGACGTGTTTCCCAGTCAAGCTTCACCTTTTTGGAAGGCCCTATGACATGGATTCAGTTGATAATTAGCCATTTTCAAATCAATCCTGGCTTATAGCACCATTCTCCAACAAGGAAAACAGTAATAAATATCAACTAATAGTCAACAGAGTCTTACATGAAGATGCTTTATAAAAGATTACAAGGAAAAGAGGGCTACTAACCATGAAGTAGATCCCAGAGTGAACCATTCTCCATGTAGTCATAACAAAGGAGATTCCCATGAGGGGAAAGGGAGTAACCATGCAAGCTAACAAGGTTTCTATGCCTGATGCTTCCAATTGTCTCCAGTTCAGTCTCAAACTCTCGCAAGCTGTGCGGATGTGTAGTGTAAAGTCGCTTAATGGCAATCGGTCGGGAATCTTTCAAAACACATTTATATACAGTGCTGGAAGCACCATATCCTATGATGAATTTCTCATTGAAGTTCTCAGTAATCCTCATAATGTCATCATATGTATGGATGGACATATCCATGTGAAGAACCACAAGCTTGGGGGAACCTAGAGAATTAGAGGGAAACAAGATAAAAGCTAACATAAATACCTGAAAGTACTGAAAAACAAAAGAACAGAATGGACATGTACTAATTTTTACCTTGATTAGTCTTAGGCCCCTGCAGAAACTGGTGTGATTGGTTGGACTTGTACACTGCCCCTATAACCATGGATAGGAGTGCTATGAAACCCAATGCTGTGCAAACAATAGCTGTTCTAGTGAACAAGGCTGCAAAAGTAACAAGTCATTTTAATGCACATGACTCTAGCATACCAAAAGATTCGCTAACCAATGCACAAAAATGAAGTCATACCGTTGGACCTTGGTGCATAGGGGTCACATATTGAACCTTTCCAGTTGCCACAAAGAAATGGGTTCCCCAAAAAGCTGATGACCATAATAAGGTGGTCATTAACTTGTACTAATACACATATATAATGATGAAGCTTCATTCTATACGGAAAATACCTGTCAGGTGCAAACCGCGAGAAATTCCGTGAAAGAGGAACAACACCACTAAAATTGTTGTAGGATATATTCCTGAAGGAAAATGACATAAGATCAGTAACTGTAGGAAGAATTAGAATGTCTATGATGTTAAGGCAAAGATAGATGAACTCACAAACTAGTTAGGCTGAAACAATTGGTCAATTGGTCAGGGATTGCTCCACTAAGATCGTTAGCTGTCAAAGTACTACATAAAGAAACAAAGCCAATCAAAAATTCATTAGAATTGACTGATATTAAGGACAACAGATTAAACACTACATCCAGTTTACTTGACAAAAACTAAATGTACTTACAGAGTTATCATGGTCTGCAGCTGTCCCAGCTCTTTTGGGATGCCACCAGAAATCTTGTTGCATGACATATCACTGAAAGAATAGAAACCAATCTCAGAACACAAGAAAATCAGTATACTAAAAGTACACATTTTGAAGGCAGTGTAACCAAAGCTCTCAGCAGAAACTCACATGGTCTGTATACTTTTCAGATTGCCAAATTCTACAGGAATTTGTCCATCAAGATGAT
The DNA here is from genome assembly GCA_035578085.1 of Solanum pinnatisectum. Lineage (NCBI taxonomy): Eukaryota > Viridiplantae > Streptophyta > Magnoliopsida > Solanales > Solanaceae > Solanum > Solanum pinnatisectum. Next base: position 36,589,942 of record CM069078.1, read on the forward strand.
TGCTGCTCAGATTCCTACAACGTGCAATGATATTGTGATTATGTTCAAGTCACAACATGATACAAACTCCTTGTACATCTAAATGTTTAATATCTTACAGTGTGAGGAGATGCTCCAAATCTCCAATAGAACCAGGGATAGAGCCAGAAAATTCATTGCCAGAGAGATCCCTAAAGAATACAAGTTTTAGTACAAGAAATCACTTGAACTAATAAATTTTATTGACCTTGACAGTCAAGAACTCACAATGTATCAAGGTTGATGATTCGCCCTAGTTGAGAGGGTATGTGACCTTTAAATTTATTTGCTGAAAGATTTCTGCCAGGTATATATCAACAAAATATAACCAATGAGTTTGTACCATATGAAAGAAATTCAAAATCATTATCATGATCACTAGCCAAAACAGAAGCCTATAACATACAGATATGTCAGGCTCTCAAGATTCTTAAACCCTGAAGGAATGGACCCGTTTAAGTTGTTGCCGTGAACATTACTGAAAGAAAGAAACAAATATGTTTAGACTCAGAATGAATGGAAATAGCAAGAGAAAGAGAAAAAAAAGAAGTTCCAAAAGGATACACAACAATCTTACAGTTGATTCAATGCCGAGCAGGAGCTGATATTTTCAGGAATTGGTCCCTCCAACTTGTTATTTGCAAGATTCCTGGTAAAGGAAAGCTAAGAACACAATATTCTAAGAGAGATGGAACCAGATTTATATACTATTAAGAGAATAAAAGGCTCACAATTCAAATAACTGATCCAGTTTGCCAAGTTCGGAGGGAATTCGGCCCATTAGCTGATTGTCATTTAATTGCCTGTAAATAAGATAGCTCAATGCATGAAGCAAAAAAAAAAGGTGACCACATAATGTATCCAAAATTGTGAATTAATCCTCTTACAAGTAACTAAGTTTAGACATATTTCCTAGCTCCGGTGGTATTGGCCCTGTAAGTTTGTTGCCGTGCAGGTACCTGTTGAATGTGCAAGTGAATCAGACAAACGAGCCACACGTAGAAAAGTATATGCATTAAAATAGGGGTGAAAACTTACAGCTTCCCAGTGTAGGATAAATTGCCAAAGATTGGAGGAATTGGTCCCACCAACTCATTTTCACTCAAGTCCCTACAGAGGAAACAGACATCATGAAACCTTCTTACTTGCAAGTAGTAAATAGTAACAAATGGAGTTAATAAAAAAAAAACAATTTATGTAATAGTATGAATACTCACAGAACAGCAAGAGCTTGCATTAGACCAATCACTTCTGGGATCTTACCAGTTAGCCTATTTCCTTGCAAAGACCTGTTGAAAGCACCACAATCACCATTTACAATTCACAGAAATGAACCCCATAACAGAACAAGCAAGGTAAAAATGACAACAGTTAAAAATCATTTAAAAGTTGAATTCACTAACAAGGTAGCCACTTGTAAAAACCCAATATTGTAGGGAATTCCTCCAGTTATCTGATTGTATGAGATATCCCTGAAATCACGAAAAAAAAGACTTTGTTATAATTGGGCAGCAGGAGTAAAAACCGGAGCTTAACATTATAAGAGCGAGGAGAGGACACAGACAGTATCTCAAAGCTTGTACAATTCCCAATATTATCTGGAATTATTCCACTGAGGTTGTTGCCCCGCACATCACTGAAATAATATGGAACTTCTAATGTTAGAATAAACATAACACCAAACAGATAACAGAGCATTCCGTATAGACAACTGGTAGCAGAGCACATACAAATACCACAAACCAGTCAACTGGCACATATCAGGGGACAATGTTCCTGTCAACATGTTGCCTCTTAAGCCACTGCAAAACAGAAGGTATTATCACATTGAAAATTTCACAAACAAAAAGGAAAACCTCCAAAACACCAGGAACATGCACTCACAGGTATTGCAGAACTTCATTCCAATAGATCAACCTTGGTATCTCACCAATGAGCTGGTTTCGAGCCAGATCACTTCACCATCAAATAACCATTTGTTAATCATGTATATTGGACTAAATTTTGAGTGAGATAAACTAAAGTCATGGAACTCACAGCGTCTTTAGATTAGGGATTTGAGTTAATGTGGATGGGATTGGGCCGGACAACTGGTTGTTTTTCAGATTCCTGTACCACATAATGAATTAATTCATCATAACCATATCAACTAGATACGAGAAGACATCATTTAACGTGATTAAATAACTCACAATAACTCTAGCTGCTTGAGCTTAGAAATTGAGAAAGGTATATCTCCATAGAGCAAGTTATCAGACAAATCACTGCAGAAAATAGCAAATCAACTAGTGTGAGCACTTTAATTTTACTGACACGCAAGAAAAAGATATTAAAAACATAGGTTAAAACTGTTTACAGATAGATCAGTGAAATGCAGTTGCCAATTTCATCTGGGACTTGACCAGTTAATTTATTTCCCTGAAGGTCTCTGTCATTAACATTGGAATATAATATCAGCACCGAAAAATAACAGTCAATGGACCAAGAACAGTAAAAAAGAAAATGGACCATACAAAGTCTCCAGATTCTTCAAATCTCCAATGGCTGGTGAAATTTCCCCGCCCAAATTCAGATTAGACAGATTCCTTCGCAAGCAGAAAGGGCAAATTTAAATAAAAGACGTATAAATTTTAGCTAAAATAACAAAGTGCTATACAATAGCTAGCAGGTCATCAGAGTCCAGCTACTGCTTTGTTCCGGTGTATCAGTGAAAGGTAGGAGACAAGGATGGTAAACCTACAGGGCAACGACGGACATGGAGAAATTTCCACACAACACGCCTCGCCATGAGCAAAAATCCTCGTCGTGTATATCATCCCAATCTAGCAACACGTTTGCTACGTTGCTAAACGATGCCTTGATCGACATTAATGCTTTGCCTGCGCAAGCAGTCATAACCATTTTCAGTTTTCATCAACTAGTATTCCGGCAGTTATGACATAAACTGGAGCCTAAATATATCTTAACTAAAACGGAGTTTTCGTTATCAGACTTAAATAGCATGAAATGCTGCTCCAGAAACTGAAAATAAAAACTAAATTCGAACAATAACTTTCGTATATCCTAGATAGCACACAAAGCACTACCTTCTTCTAGAAAAACAGAGGAGCTAGAAACACCAAAACAGCTTCTAGGTGTTTAAAAAAAAATAGTTACCTTCTTCGGTGAGAGCTAAAACGATCGGTAAAACAAGCAATAGAGCCAACAGTAGTGCTTGTGAGCGGAATTTCATCTTCACGCTGACCTCCATTATCCTTGAGAAACTAAAAATAAATGCCGGGAGAGAGCAATAAGTGGAGTTTCAGAGCAATATGACCGGAGAAGAAGAAGGAAGTGGGGTAGAGTTTATGATGCAGAGTTAGTACAAGAATGTGTGTTATGTGAATGAGAGAGAAGGAGAAGAAGAAGAAGAAGAGAAACAGGAAGAGCAGGCATTTGGCGTGAAGTGAGAGGGAGTGAATATGAAATGCGAAGTGTGTGTCTGTGTTTTTAATGTCAGCTGCGTTTTATGAAGACAGAGAAAGTTGCGATGGTGGTTGCACTCTCCTCTCATATGTAAAGAGAGAGAAAAGACTAATATGGTCTAAAAACATAAGCGTTAGTTCCTCCGTTCGAAATATTTTGAATTGTTAATTATTGTAACTTATAATATTTTTTTACATAATTTATAAATATATAAATTATTTGCCTCTTAAAAAATAAAAAGTATCACATAAATTGAAACAGAGATGAAGTATTTTAATTTAGTGACAACTATTGAAAAATATATTGGATTTAATGTAAATTATTATTCCTATTCAACAATATTTGTCTATTATTAAGTTTGTACAAATTTTAAGAAATAATAAAATAAAACAATAGATTTACTATATCACTTTTTCAATATAATCAAAATAATGTGTTGAAAAATGTAATAAGAAAATAACTATAATTAATGCTTACGGTGAATTAGAAATTAAATGTTAAATTATTCATTAATTTCATAAAGTGAAAAAATATTGTTAGACATCTTAAAATAGTATAATAGATACCTATTGTTTGAGAGATAAGTAATACATTTTCTACTTTACTAGTACTAAATTTATATACACTCTGTAGATATTCTTGATCTGTCACATGATATAGCAAGTGGTCGTAAACTTTTGAAAGAACATGAAGTTCTTAATAAAGAGTTGAACAAATTGTTGAACACATCCCTAAATTTGATGAGAATTTAACGTGTACTTCACTTGTTTTGCAAAAAATGAAGTATATTTAAGTTCACCTAGTCAAATAAAAAAATATTTTTAAAATTGTCAATAATTTTGAAATAAAACTAGTACAATAGTTTTGGAAGTTTTGAATACTTCTCTCTTTAATTTAATCTAATTTATTACTACTACTACTACTACTAATAAAAGCTTCTAAAGTATAATTGAACAAATTATTTTTCTTTATTAGATGTTTTTTAAAAGTTTAACTGGTATTAGAAAAATAATATTTTAGTAAAAAGATATAATTGAGAAAATATATTGTTGCTTTATTTATTTTTGTCAGTTCAATTTATTAAAATTAAATATAGTTTCAATTGTTTAATTTAACAAGTTAAGAGATATTTTGTAAATATTCAGTTTTAATTGTTTAATTTAACAAATTAAGAAACAATTTGTCATTTATTTTTTAATTTACTCTTATTATTGATGATAATATTTTTAAAGTATTATATTTAAAAATATAATTTGATAAACACATTAAAAATAAGTAAAAATAGACTGTGTAATTCATACTCACTAAGCAGTAAACGGCGGTGAAACGACGTTAGTTAATGAGTGTTTGGAAATGAAAAAAGTGGTGGCAGCGGCCGTCACCCCATTTCCCAAAGTTGTTCTATTTTTTGACGGCTACGCTTCTGGATTTTCCATCTAGCGCGTCACAATGTCTCTTCGCGCGTGCGCGAGTGAGCCTTTTTGCTTGAGAAAGGGGGACTAGAGTTTAAAATACTCAAAGAAATTACCAAAAGAAGTAGGGGTCACTTTGGAATAAAACAAAATAGTGGATATGCATACATGTCAAATTAAAAATGAAAAAATACATATTATCCCCTAAAAATGGTTCTTAATTTCAAGAAGACACTTAACTTTGCGAGATCTTATTTCTCTCTCTAATTAATTTCGAAATGGTATAATCACATTATTTCGAATGTCTTTTAATTTAATTTTAACTTATATACATAAGTAAATTGTAATTTATATAAGGTTAAACAGTAGATTTGCATTCTATATATAATACAAATCAGTTTGAATATATATCTTATGTGACTTGTCATCTACTGTCACTTATTTAATTTTATATAAATTTACATATCCTTTTATATTTATTCAAAATTTTATAACATAAATATCAATTAAAACCATGTGAACGAGCAAATGAATTTATCGTGCCAAAAAAAAAATGGGAGAAACAATTTACAAGAAAGAGATCATGCTTTCATTTTCTCCCAGGAAAGAGAAAATTGGGAATTGCTTTCTTAGCAAGCAAAAATCTAAAAGGCATCTTTATTTTAGTAGTGCCATAAGAAACTTTATAGTATTGAGAAATTGTGTTTTTATGTAAATATGGAAATTTGCAAAAAAAAATTCACCCATGCCATTTTGACTGTTCAACTTTTCTTCCTTTTTTTAATTTGCCTTGAAAAGAAGATTGCGTATACAGCATGTGAAGATCCGTATGTAATACTTCCTCTTTCTCTAATTATTTGTCTACTTTTCCTTTTATAATTGTTTCTAATTATTTATCCATTTTAATAAATAAAAAAAGGATAATTTTTTTTTACCTATTACACCCTCAATTAAATGACTAATTACTTTGAAAAATATAAAACTTTTTATCCACTTCATAATTAATAGGGGTAAACTTACTATATCATTAATTTTTTTTAATATGTGTGTCAATTCAAAAGTGGACGAGTAATTAGGGACAAATGGAGTAATGTATTGTTTGACGTCTTCTATATTTGAGTATGACTCATTTCCCCTATAATAATAATAATTGAATAATAACTACTAGTACTAAGCAATAATGAAACAATAATTATAATAATAAACGTTTGCTACATAATTATCGATCGTTGATGCGTGATTGGTGTTCAATCTAGTGATTGCAACTTGGAATGAGAATAATAAGCTTTTCATCCATGATGGAAAATTCTCTAGATGAAATATTGTTAAATGATTACTTTGGATGCAATTGCAATTGTGTTCAATTTTAACCATCAATTTCATAGTTGTAACGGTTGCAAAAAGAAAGCCATCGCGATAGCTAGCTTCTAGCCTTCTCTCCGTAAGATTTCAAGCGTTGAAGTAAGGCATAACTTCAAAATAAGTCATCATTGTATTGAAGCAGCGCAATATTATTTCGATATTATGTGTTAATTTGTCAAATTCTTGAACTAAATTTTATTATTCTAATTTTATATTATTTTTTTATTAAAACTTATATTGAGGACATGCTAATCGAGGTCAAGACCTATTGGCTAAAGTTTGCCCATGAACGAGTCTGGAGGTACTTAACGCCTTTGCTTTATCGACTAAAGAGTCAGCACTAACAATACTCAGCCTCTCACACTTATTCACTAGGATATTTGTGTATCTCGTTTTTACATATCTGAATCATCTTAGCCATGTCTCTCTCATTTCGTTCATCACGAAGGTCACTATCACTTTATCTTGAATATCTTCATTGCTAACCCTATCTCTCCTACTTTGGCCTGCACAACCATCTCAATTCTCAAACATCCTCATTTTCGCTTCTTTGTGTTTTTGACCAGTCAACAATCCGTTCTATACAACATAATTTGTCTAACAACCACTTTATTAAAATATGTGATACATTTTTATCGCACAAGACACTAAAAGCAAGCCTCCATTTCGTTCATCAAGCTCCAATACAATATGTAACATTATCATCAATTTTTTCCATACGGAAACTAAACAATTATACAAAAATGTCGTGTTTCCCTAGTTCCGTATGAAAAAACATTATTATTGACCGGTAGCTGTTTTTATTTAAACATAGAGATGACAAAAGATTAGAAAAAATAATACAAAGTGTTGCTATTTACGAATGGAAAAGCAGATAAAGACACAATTTTGTTGGCTACGACAATGGAGTACTTATTACTCATAGCAGAAGTCCTTGTATAAAGCTGTTCTTTTCAACTATTGAAAAACTTTATAATTGCAGACATTAAATTTACAGTAATTAATGGTATAATATCACTGATTGGTTTATTACTAAAGTTCCTTTAATACTCGACAAAGTATTTAAATTGTTGAAAATTTGTCAAAATGTGGATTAAATAAATCACTTTTCAACTTTTATTAAACTCGATTGTAAAAATTTAACCTGTTAATCCACTATGGTAAAAGACATTTGAACATTAATTAAACTTTAAAAAGAAGACAAAACTTTCAATCAAATTATTGAGATTTTTCTTCAATATTTTATAAATTTAAATATTACTATATATGATTAAATATATTTATTTTTTAAAAATTATTTTTATGAAGGGGCATGGACCAATAGTCAGAACCGGGTTAGGGAAACATCTCCTGACCCGGGACCAACATCTAAGTAGGCTATGACCCATATTTCACGGGAGAAACGGGTAATAGCCAATTTTTGGACCACTAATTAATATTTAGCCATTGGAAAAGGTTCAATAATAACTCGAAACTATTTAAAATAAGTTCATTTTATCTTTTCGTTATGTTTTTATCGTTAATTAATTAGCCCAAAAATATCTCCTAACTAGCTAAATATAAGATAATTTGGCTAAAGCATAATTCTAGACCACTAGCTGGGATATATATTCGTCTGAATTCTATACTTTTGCTCTTTGATTGTGATTCCTATATTTTTTCTCTTTGATCATATTTATGATTTAAATAAAAGAAAACAAACAAGGAAAAGAGTCTGATCTACCTTCTAACTTTGCCATTTAAAATTAGAAAAAATTGCATAAATATCATAATCTTTAAAAAAATTTATTATTTAATTTTTTTTTATAAAAATTCCTCTCGGATACATCCTTATCCCTATCTCGGATACACCCATGAGCTATGTATCTACAGGTTTTCTGATGTATCCGAGATCTTATAATTTTAAGGGATTTTTGTAATTTGGGAAAGAATGGGAATATGATGTACTTATTTCTTACAAAACATCAATACATTTTCAATACGTTAGTGTCTGATTTATTTCTCCAACTTTGCGATTTAAAATTAATATATCCGGGTTACAAAAGCGGTTTACATATGCTTTTATCCTTCACAAAAATGGCTCACATCTCAAAGTTACAGAGTATATGAAGCCCTTTGAAGGAAATTTCATATTACAAACTTGGACAAACAATTAGAAGGACGATATTACTTGGCATTTGAAGTAATTTTAGAAAGAAAAAAAAGTCTGTTTTAATGGAAGAAGTAGGTAGTGTGTACTCTGTAGTTTAGAAAGAGAGAAATGGTAAAGAAGAATCAGGTTTTGAGAGAGATTTGTCACAACCAATTGCATGAAACAAACAAATGAGAGGACAGATTTATTTTTTCATTAATAAACGAAAGAAGAAGAGGGCATTATATTGGGAGTCAGGCTTTAAGCTGTCAATAATATTTACTGCAGCAGCGGCATATCCGCCTTTGTTGTATGTATAGTAGGCGTGCCGGAGACAAACAAATTCATTACGACATCTTATGCGTGCTTATGTTATTTCGCTTTCATATACCAAAATAATTTACCTCCTACCTAACTATCAAACGTGATATTACTTATATGCATGATATAATATCCGCATAACTCATCTTTAATCCAGTTATCAAACAACCCCCTTAAGGATTGTTTGATAGTTGATTGGAATTAGTCGTGTATTGGTAATGTAGGGAGTAGGTATTATTAGATGTATGTATTAGTTATCCACATTTTATTCCGCATAAAATAATATATAAATTTCCCTCATTACTTATACATGTATTAGTTATGCTGATTTTAATTATAAATCCAAACGCCATATTAATCTTATACAAGAATAATTTTCCTCCTAACTAACTACCAAACATTGTATTATTACTTATACAAAATTTAATATCTCAATAATTCATATTCAAAACAACTACACTACAAAACGACCCTTAAAAATATATTAAGGAGTCGTTTAGTAGCATGTATTATATATAAATAAATAATTTGCCTTGATATTATTTGATAGCGTTTACATATTGTATCCCGCTGGGGATTGCCAACGGTTGTATGAGATTCTGGACTTGTCCTCTCCTCTTGCCAATTGTACCTATTTCTGTTTTCCTTATTTTAATATTCCTATTTCACGTGACACGAAAAAAATATTTTGTTTTAATGAAATAAGGTGTGATTTTTAATTTGTTACTAGTGATCAAACACGATTGAAATTGATTAAATAGTTAGGATTTAACGAGAAAATACCAAAAGAAACACAAACAATGAGGAAATGCGTGGGAGATCCTAAATAAATAAATGTGATAATTGTCAAACACAATGAGCTTATAGATTAGGTACTCATTCAATTTAATGATGTAACATCTTTCTAAAAGTTGCCAAGCTTTGTAGACAACATATAACGATCTTCTTAGAATATATAACAAGCAATAAAAATTTGTATTGATATGATTTTCTTTTTTACTAAACGGAAAAAGGCAAAACTATCTTATTCTGACAGTGAAATTTGATTATTTAGACCAATCTTTAGTAAAATATTTTGAGCTATTTTGCTAGTTGTTGGAGCAAAAAAAACATAACAAGGAGATTTTTTAGCAAAAAACATAACGTAGAGTAAAATTGACCAATTTTATGCAGTTCGTGGATATATTAGCCTTTCCCCTTAAATGCAATAAAACCAACCAATAAGAAAAGGGAAAGGGCCGGCTTTGAGGGGTGGCAGGAGAAGAAGCCAGCGTCTGGCCACAAAATGGAGTTTATTTAAAAAAAAAAAAAAATTGAAAATAATTTTGTAAAATTTCAAGTTTTTTTTTAAGACATATATCTAACTAGAAAAAAAAATTAAATTCTTGTGGGTGAGGGTGAAATTTCATCCAAAAGCTAATATGAATTAATTTTTTAAAAACTTGATCGAATTTCATAAACAAACGTTATTAATTTTTTTAAAAAAAATTTATTTTCAAAATCTAGGATCACAACATATAACGGTTAGCTTGGTGATATGTTGATACTTGATAGACCACATATAGTAGAACGTAGGTGCATCAATATTTTAGCATAGTAGATAGGATAGAAGGGGCCAGGGACCTTTTGTTGAGATATAAAATAAAATAATTGCAAGTGTTTAATAGTAGTAATAAATATACCCATTATAGGACCCGTGATGGCTATACACCTATCTGACATTCACTTCCATAAAATTGACACAAGAGTCAATTCATAAGAACCGATAATAAACAATTCGTTTCTGCAACTAATTCATTGAACACCAACATATGGATTGTGGTCCGGTGATGGAACAATTTCATCCTTAACTAGGGATTTCGAATTCGAGTCCTATATATATATAAAAAAAAAATTATTTGGAGTATCACCCTCAATTAAATTGTGCAATGCATAATCTAAATTTAATCAAATACTTAATATAAACTTCGGACACCGTATAAAAGACAAAAAAAAAAAAAAAACTAGGAATTCATTGGACATCAAATTTTCGGTCTTTATAAGTCAGTCCCAAGTGCAAAACTGTAATGCCTCTTCTCTCTGCGTTCTGACTACTCAATATTTAAATAGTATTAGAAATGCAGTGGAGTAGATGAAGTTGTTCTTTCCTAAAATAAAGATTTTAAATTTGCATTTTGGATATAATTTTTTTTTTTATCAAAAGTGTTTGCTTTCAAATGAGGCTCTACACGACACAGATTTGAATCAATTGGGTTCCAAGGCACATATCGAACATAAAAATAAAACAATAAATATAATGTATATATCTATTATATTTAAATTCTTTAATATTTTTCTGCACATGCAATTCATTTATGAAGTTTACACATGTAATCTTCTTTAAATTTATATCGTTTAAAAAAAATAATCTTGAAAAATGATATTTTTTAATGAAAATAACAAAATAAGTCACTTGAAAATTCTTGTAAGATTGAATGATTTGATCTGCCAACAAATAATAAATCCAATAGGTATTCAAAGCTAATAATAAGAGAGGGTTGTGTATAAATTGAGGACTCAAAGCCACCTTCCTTTCTTTATGAACCTATATATACACAAATTATTATCGTTGAAATTTGTAACATATAGTACCAATTAAGTTTGATATATTGCTGGTTGTTAACGTCTATAAAAAAAATTAAAGAAAGCATTTAATTGAGTAATAATTAAGTGCACATTTTGCCATGGAAAAAAAGGAGTTTATTTTGAATTTTTAAAGTTGAAATTTTGTTTGACTATACTTTTTGCAATAAATATTTAAAACTTAAACACATTTTTTTTTAAAAAATATGAAATAAAATTTAAATGGGCTATCTTAAAAATATAAAAGATTTTGATAAATTTGAAAAAAAAAAAGTATTTAGAAAAGTGAATAAAGTGAAAACGGAGTTTAGGTGTTTTTCAAATTCCAAATACAATTTCAAGATGTATTTAAATTTTAATGTCCAAACATCGCTTTTTAAATAAAGTAAAAAATATCAAAAATATAGTGAAATTCTCATGGCCAAACGGATGAAAAAAATCACTTTATTTGAAAATTATAAAGTTAGAGCTAGAATTGTGTTTGGATATACTTATTGTAAAGAATATTTAGAATTTGAATGTATATTTTTAAAATAAGGTTTATGCCTCTAAATTCTAAAAACCAACAAAATCACCTATCATGAATAATTACTTGAAACATACAATCAAATCTCCTCTAAATGAGTAATATCTCAAAATAAATCGTCACACAATATAAATTAGATCTCATATATAAAGTACTATATACTATTATAAATATCATTTCACTTTATTTAAAATTTTTGAAATTAAAGTTAAAAATAGATTTATATTTAATTATAATTTTGCAAATAATATCGATCGATTGAATTTATTTTTTCTAAAAACCTGAAAAAATATCTGTAAAACACGAAATATAATTCAAATAGGATCATTATTATATATAAACAAAAAGAAGGAAATATAGTAAAAGTGGAAAAAAAAATCAACTCGTAAATTTTACTTATTTGAAACTCTGATAATCAAACGTTGATCTTCAAATTAAGTGATTTCTTTTTTCATGATCAAACGCGTCTTCGAATTTCGAAAACCTTGCCTTTGGGCCTTGGATGATCTAATGCTGGCTTCATGCATTTCAGATTAGAAAAAGAGGGCTTCTTTGATAGAGTAGTAATGACGTAAAAACAAGAATGTGAAATTAAACGTGGAAGTCTCTCCTACCGTCCAATTTATGTGACATATTTCATTTTTCAAAAGTTAAATAATTTAAGTTTAATCGATAATTTACTAATTTTTTAAAAAATTAAAATGAAATTTATATATTTATAAACTACGTAAAAAGTATTATAAGTTACAATTATTGTCAACTCAAAATATTTAAAAGATACATGAAAAATTATAATAAAAATAAATGTATCTAAATCTCAAAATTTAATATGTATCACATAAATTGAGATAGTACTACTTAGAGCTGTCAATATGGGCTGGCCCACCCCATCCGAGCTAACCCATACAAGCTTTAAAATTTTACGGGTCAGGCTGGGCTAGCCCATTTTTGTGGTGGGCCAGAAAATGATCAGCCCAACCCACAAGTACGTGGCCTACGGGCTTTGCCGGGCCAACCCTCTTTTTTTAAAAGTATATGTTTTTATAATTTTTTAAATTAAATTATAATTTAAAAATATTATCATAAATATTGAAAAGACAATATTACATGGTGTTAGTGTTACTACTTGTTAATCAAATCCACAAATAAAATTATCTTTATAATATTTATTAAGTTTGATTTCAAAGTAAAAGCATAAATAACAAAATAGAAATATTAATCTAATTGTTTTCCAACGATCATAATATAACACAAAAACTATGTCAACATTTCATAAGTTACGGGCTATGTAGTGATTCCCTAGAAATTTTAGGAAAATTTTATTTTATGTAGTACATATTTTATAAACATAATTTATATTTAAATTGTAATATTTCAAACTTTTAACAGATTTTCAGTTTAGACTCTTGTTATTTTTAATACTCTATTTTATTTTTTAAAATAAATTTTTATTTAGCCCACGGGCCGATCCTATCCTTATTTCTCAAGCCCCACAAATCGGCAAACTTATTCAGACCGAAATAAAAAACCCTTTTCTTAAATGAGCTCTAAAAATCGTAGCTCATCCCTTTCAAATTACGGATGAGACATTTATATACACTTGTAGTAAGTAGTTTGGTAATTAAATTAAATGCAATGATTAAAAACAATTGACAAACAGATATATTAAAAGACGAGTCCTGTCATGCAGGGTATCCAAACAAATGAATAATTACTATACCGAACTAAAAAAACAAATACTTAATTATTGCTATCGATTTATAAATTTAAGCATTCATATACTTCATAAAAATGATCTTTAGCGATAACTATTTAATATCAATAGCTAATTAATTTTCGCTAAATATATCTTTTTAGAGGCTATTGACACTCTATGCAAATATCTCTAAAGCCTATAATGACATTGAATTTAATAACAATTAATCGATGCTGGTAAAAACTTTAACACCTTTTATTAATGTGCATATTTATTTCCGCTAAAAGCTATTTTTGTTATCCATTTTATTTGTCATTTGTATTAAAAAATTAGTATTTATTTTTATTGTCCTGTTTAGAAAATCTAACGATAATTTATCCTTACTATTAATTATAGTCATTTATTAATTATTTCTCAAAAAATGAATTATTATATTTAATGGGAGATATATGATAAAATTGTCATTCTATTTATTATAACTAAATAAATTAAAATAGTTAATATTGTAGACATTGAAAGGGTACTATATTCCCTTAAAGAGGTATCTCGAGTATTCTGCAAATTCATGGATATTCATAAATAGATACAATCCAAATCATCTTAGTTTTAGAAATACGCCACTAATAGCCCTTGAATCATAGATAAATCTTATGAGAGAAGAATCAAGAGAGGAACAGAATTGTACCCGCACTATTTGTCAATAAAATCACGTTTCTTCATATTTTATTTGTGATTGTAGTTTATTTTTTGTCACTTTAAAATTTGTTACAAACAAATTGACACGTCCAATGGGGACCAAATCTGGCCTTCACCTCTTCTATTATAAATCAAATTTGCAAATTTGAAGCCGCAAAGGTGGAAGAGTGAGTACTTCGAGTCTCGTTTTTGAGTTTCATCAAGTCTATACTCCGACAAGCCTTGAAGCAAGGTGCATTTGTAAACATTGAAATTTTGTGGGACTCTAAAAGCTGTGTTTAATTCGAGTTAGGACTCTACAAGGTGTGTTTAATCCAATTAGGATAATTGGAGGCTACTCAACCCTAAACCCTAGTTCATGCCTATATAAATGGTACAATTTTCCCTTAAAGAGGTATCTCGAAAATTCTACCACAAATTCATGAAATATTCATAAAGAGATCAAAATCTCAAATGTTCCGCAAATTTATGAAATATTTATAAAGAAATCAAATCTAAATCATCCTAATTTGAGAAATATGTCACTAACGACCCTCAAATTATAAAAATTAAGTCCAAATCCTTCAAAATAAGGAAATACACCACTAACTGCCTTCGAATCATAGATAAATCTTAAGAGTTCCATAATTTTTCAAGACAAATACAAAATATAAATTAAAGTTATTGAATACGCCAAACTTATAACCAACACTCAAATTCCACCTTCACTATAGGTTAAATTAGTCCATCGGACCATCACAAGCTTATTTCTCTCCTTTCCAAGATAATAATACCATATATATTTGACAAGTTAATTCTGCAATGGTGATCCATCACATATGTCTAGAATTGAAATTCACAAATCACTTATCATATCTCAACGATGATAACTAATACAACACTAAGGTCAAGACACATGTATGCCTTGCTAGCTATTTAATTCAAGTATTTTGCTTTAAGGTTAATGTCTCGCAGTATCACCGAATTAGAGGGTAGATTCAGAATCTAAATTATGGGTTCATTCTTTAATCTCTTAACATTAATTTTATTATACTTTCATAATTATGAATTCATACAAATTTTTATGTATTTTTTTCATTTTATATCAAAAATATTGAATTTAGATGAATTTATTGCCTCCACGATCAACCAGAACTACAAAAATATCTAACCAATATAATCTCAAGGGGAAAAGACCTAAAGTATACATTTGACATTGCACCGAAGGGTGTGATCTATTGTCAATAAAGTGGTTGAGAACTCTGAAATTTCATGTTCAAAACTTAGTAGATACAAATAAATACTAGATGACTCTTTCCATCTTTTCTAGCTTTGATGGACAGAGTTATCTAATATCTGCTAACTCGGACACCATGATCATAATTATTTTTTATACATTTGACACTTCATATTCACAGAAAGAGACATGTCTTCCATTGTGCAATTATTTGGACTAAAATATCCTTGTCAGCATATATCTTGGACCAGCTTCTTTAAAAATGACACAATATATATTTGGTGTAGGAATTGGTCTGTACGTGCTACTTACCACTTCTTCTGTGAATGTTTTCTTGTCTTAAAACTGCATAACAATTATGTAGAAGCTGCTTACACATAAAATGGAGAAAAAAACAAATCATATTTTACGTGTTTAATTTTGTCCCTGCATAAAGGAATCTCAGAAAAGTTTCATTAATTTTAGTGACGTCATATTTTTAAAAAAATAAATTAAGCTACCACACAAGGAAAAAATATAAATCGATGAAATCATAAAAGGTGCGTTTCGCTCGACCCCATGATGAATATGTTTTAAGTTAACTGCGTATTGAGCGCTTATGTGGAGCTTATTGTTCACTCAATGAAGGGGGAAAAGTTCTTTTAATTTATATGCCAAAGCTAATAAAGCAAGTAAATTCATGACAAAGAGAAAGAGAAATTTGGTTACTCTGAAGTCTGATGATAGTAACTCTGCAATATGTGACACTATGTCACGACTCAGATCGTCGTGATTGACACCCACACAACACTTAGGTGGGAGAACCATTGCTACGACACAACCAAGCAAATAATGTAAAAACTAAGGCATTTAAATCAAACACTAAGGAAATAAAAATAGAGTTCCCATAAATTCTAACAAAAGTCTAAAAATAATAAACTAACATTGCGGAGGAACAACCTAAAACATGAAAGTCAATGTACCAAAACGTTCTAATAATGAACCAAGTCTAAACAAAAAGGGATACAATTCCATACTAATGAACTAACTAAAACAAAGGTCTAAGTCCGGAAATGGTGGACATAGACGAAAGAAAATTTCATGGCAACCTTGAAGAATTGACTCACCCTTTAATTTGAACGACGATCACTAATCTTCTAAGCGAGTTCTGTTAATACCCGCTTGAAGATGCCTTCTACTCAACAAAAATAAGAGCAAGCACATAATCAATACACAACCACAGTGTACTGGTAGGATCACGCGACTATCCCACTAGTGCAACATAAACAAGTCAAACAACATTATAATCACATGCATACATATCAACATATACATATATCATCAACATTTACGAACAACGAACAACTTCACATTTTATGTCAAATCATTGATCCTCTCATGAACCCAAACCCAAACAGTTAGCATGCCGGAACGTGGCAACCGATCCCATATTTATGCCGGAACGTGGCAATCGATCCCATTTTTGTGCCGAAACGTGGCAACCGATCCAAGTTAGTTATGCCGGAACGTGGCAACTGATCCCATTCACACACCACAATCACAATCACAAGTATATCATCAAGATCATACATTTAAGTCATGATTTCATGTCATTCATCAATTATCTATCTCATTTACAACAAGTGAGATCAACATTGCAACATTCATACATATACAAGTATCATAATGAAGCAAGAACAAGCATACACCACACAATCATAGAATCACAACTATCAGCTACCTCGAAACAAGCGTGAAACCCTAAGAAACTTGATCCTTCCATTTCCGAATTCAATCAGCTTATTCTTGGTCTACAAACAATTAATATAATATGGGAATCAACAAACAATCTTTAATTACCCGGATTAGTAAAAATTCTATGAACCCTAGATCAAAGTCATGATCCCTATTATCCAAATTTGGGTTGTTTCCACCATAGAATCTATAACAAAACATTTCCCAATCAATATTCATCCATTCTATTACGTTCTATGGATCGAAAAATGAATTCGGGGAGTGAAAATCTTACCTTTAGCCTAAAGAAGGTGAAAAACTAATAGGAGTCGCCTAGGGGTTGTTCCTAGCTCTAAAAGTCGAAAAGTGCATAATGAGGTCGTTTGGGGGTTTATTAACGACTTTAATTCGCGTTCGGCCCACTACAGCGGCCCCGCCAAAGCGGCATTCTTGAGACAGACAGTTATTTCAAGAATTCCAAAATTCTCATTTCACAACACACCTCTAACCCAAGACGCTAAGTAAATACCCTTTACACTAAAATCGATTCCAGGAGTTCTACTAGCCTGAATTCCATTCTATAAAGTCGTACGGATTCCTTAACGAGTTATCTAACTACTTATGTAATCAAAATCATAAATGATTCACCCGATTGCTATCAGATTTTCCTACACCTCAATGTCTCTGATTTCATCCAAATCTGGATAAGGTTGGGAAAATCCAAATACTACAAAAAAATTTCTCTAGGCCAAAATTTTCCCCTGTTGGCTTTTCTATAACGACGAAAACATGTCGTTAAAATAGATACCAATTTACCCATCACTCGTCCCCGAGTGACAAAACTTAGGAAAATAGGCTAAGAAAGGAATGAATTCCTGAATCGACGAACAATTGGGGATACTTCTCTCGCATGTCCCTCTCGGTCTCCCAAGTAGATTCCTTAACTGGACGATGCTTTCATTGAACTTTCACGGACTTAATCTCCTTGGTCCTCAACTTGCGCACATCACGATCAAGGATTGCAATCGGTTCCTCCTCATATTGGAGGTCCTTGTCTAACAAAATTGAGTCCTACTTAACGATATAATCCCCGTCACCATTGATACCTCTTCAACATGGACATATGAAATACTGGGTGAACATTTAATGAATTAGGAGGTAAAGTCAATCGCCACTGGTCCCACACATTCAAGAATTTCACACGGACCAATGTATCTAGGACTTAGCTTACCCTTCTTACCAAATCTTATCACCCCTTTAATGGGTGTACCTTAAGAAGAACATTTTCACCGGATTGAAATGCCATGTCTCTTACCTTATAATCCGCATACTTCTTTTGTTTACTCTAGGCTGCTTGGAGCTTAGTTTGAATACTCCTCACCTTATCTTGAGCATGCTTCACTAAATCAACCCCTAAATGTTTCACATCGCTAGCCTCAAACCATCCTATGGGTGATCTACATCCCCTCCCATAGAGTGCCTCAAATGGTGCCATATCAATACTAGAGTGATAACTATTATTATAGGAGAATTCACACAAAGGTAAGAACTTATTCCAATGCCCTCCAAAATCAATCACACATGCCCTCAACATGTTGAATAGTCCTTTCTGACCGTCCGTCTGTCTGTGGGTGGAAGATTGTACTAAAAGTGAGTCGTGTGCCCAATTCATCATACAATTTCCTCCCAAACGTGGATGTGAATTGGGTACCACGGTCTGAGATGATAGAGAGGGGAATCCCATGTAACCTCACTATCTCTTTCACATAAACTTTAGCCAATTGTTCAGCATTGTAATCTATTCTTACCGGAATAAGGTGGACTAACTTAGTCAATCTATCAACTATTATCCAAATAGAATCAAACTTTCCCAAAGTCTTAGGAAGACCAACCACAAAATTCATGGCTATTCTTTCCCACTTTCATTCCAGAATTGACATTCTTTGAAGTAAACCTGCAAGTCTTTGATGTTCATACTTCACTTGTTGACAATTTTGACACTTCGCCACAAACTCCGCTATGTCTTTCTTTAGGCCTGTCCACCAATAAATTCGCTTCAAATCTCTATATATCTTGGTCACACCTGGATGAATAGAATATCGTGAATCATGAGACTCTGCCAATAATTTCTCAATCAAGTCATCTAATATAGGAACACAAATTCTCCCTTTAAAATTGAGTACACCATCCATATCAAAAGTGGTCTCTTGTTCCTTACCATTCGCAGTCTTCTTTCTAAGCTCCTCCAAATTCTCATCCTCAAATTGTTCGGCCTTAATCTCCTCAATGAATGTGGCCCTCACTTCAATACTAGCTAACACCCCACCTCTTTCTGAGATGCCTAACTGCATGAACTTAGACTCTAAGGTCTGAATTTCTTTAGCCAAAGGTCGCTTGGATACATTCAAGCAAGCTAAACTATCCATACTTACCAGTTTTTGACTCAAATCGTCTGCCACTACATTAGCCTTGCCCGAATGGTACTGAATGGTCACATTATAATCCTTAAGTAAGTCCATCTACTTCGCTGTCTCAAATTCAGATCCTTTTGAGTGAAAACATGCAGCAAACTACGATCATCAGTAAAAACTTCACACTTAACACCATAGAGGTAATGCCGCCAGATCTTAAGAGCAAACACTACCACTGCCAACTTTAAATCATGCATTGGATAATTTCTCTCATGCCCCTTCAATTGACACGAGGCATAAACTATAACATTCTTGTGCTGCATCAACACAACACACAACCCAGAATGAGAAGCATCACAATAAACAATAAAATCTTTACCTTCAATTGGTAATGCTAAAATAGGTGAAGTGGTCCAAAGAGTCTTGAGCTTTTAGAAGCTCTCCTCACATTTTTCAGTCCTTTCAAAGGGTATCTCCTTGTTGGACAAATTAGTCAAGTGAGTGGCAATAGAAGCAAAGTTCTTCACAAATCGACGATAATAGCTAGCGAGCCCAACAAAACTCCTAACTTACGTCACAGAGCTAGGCTTAACCCAATTATTAACCGCCTCAATCTTTTGTGGATCTTCCATTACCTCTTCTTTTGAAACTACATTCCCCAAAAATGTAATCGATTTCAACCAAAATTCACACTTAGAAAATTTAGCATATAACTTTTACTTACCGAGAACACCCAAAATACTACGAAGATGGTTGGCATGTTGTTCATCACTTTTTGAATAGACCGAAACATCATCAATAAAGACTATAACGAACGAATCAAGAAATGGCTTGAATACCCCATTCATCAAACTCATGAAAGCTGCTGGCGCATTAGTCAAACCAAAAGACATAACCAAAAAACTCATAGTGCCTATAGCGAGTTCTAAACGTCGTCTTGGGCACATACTCAGGCTTAATTTTTAACTGATGGTAACCGAATCTTATATCAATCTTAGAGAAAATTGATGCACCTTGCAATTGGTCAAAAATATCATCTATTCGAGGCAAAGGGTACTTGTTTCGAATAGTGTCCTTATTTAATTACGGTAATCTATACACATTCTCATACTACTATCATTTTTCTTAACAAACAAAACTGGAGCACCCCATGGGGAAGCACTAGGATGAATAAATCCTTTATCAAGAAGTACCTGTGATCACCACATCAGACGCCTCCGCCTCATTCTTGCCTGGAAAAGCATAACACTGAGCCATATCATCATGACGAGCCACTTCCCTGCCTGGTTGCGCGTTACCCCTACCTCCGTTACCATTACCATTTCCTCTACCTCCATGGCCTCGCTGATTACCTCCTCGCCCACCTTGTGGACGCTCTCGACCATTATTACCATTTTCTGCGGGTACCAGTACTCTAGACTACTGCTGCGCGGAATTTAACACACGTGGGTGGGGACAATATTTCCTCATATGTCTAGGTTCTCCAAAGTTGTAACAAGTGCGATCAAAAGATGGTCTGCCGCCCGTCGAAGGTGCGATTCTCTGACTATCCTGAAAATTATGAGATGGAGTTTTCGAGTAACTACCTGTAGATGCGGGCATAGTGGACTAAATTGGCTAGGCTCAAGCGTTGGCCTTCCAGACCCCTTGGAATAAGAACCTTGAAAGTTACCCGAGTTCTTGATCATTTTTGCCCATGCCTTAGCTTGACCGTCTCGCCTCACTCCCTCCACTTTCTTAACATAGTCTGTCACCTCATTAAAGCTTCTCCTTGCAGAAGTCATATGAACAGATAATACTTGCAACTCAGAATTTAATCTCCTAATAAATAACCGAATTCTCTCTTCCTCAGTAGTTATCAAGTGTGTAGCATATCTAGATAAAACATGGAACATGGCCTCATAAGCTGCCACAGACGTGCCACCTTGCTCCAAAGCCATAAACTTATCTTTCTTGCAATCCCTCAAAGTCCTAGGCACATACTTCTCTAGAAACAAAGCATGAAATTAGGTCTAAGTAAGTGGAGGTAAAGTAGAAGATCTTTACTCCATATAAGCTCTCCGCCACTGCTTGGCCTCACCTTGAAGTTGAAAGGACACAACTCAACCCCATGATGATGAACAATACCCAATTTATGCAGACTCTCACAGCAATCCAGAAGAACTCATACTCATCCTCACTCTCAGAACCAAGAAATACCGAAGACTTAAGCTTTAAAAACTTAGTCAACATGTCATGCTCATTACCAGTCATAACAGAACGCAACAAAGGACGGAAGAAAGCATCGGTACCCGCGTTTCCACTGTCTTGGGCGCAGTGCTAGCAACATGAGGATTAGTAGGAGCTTGAGTTGGTTGAACAGATGAAAGCACTCCAGGACCAGTCAACCTTTTCAAGAACGACATGATTTGTTGAGCTAACACCGGATCGATGAGAGGAATACGTGTAGCCTCAGCCTGCACCTCTTCTTCTTATCCAACTTCCTCAACATTCTCAACATTCTCAACCTCAACCTCTTCTTCCATTTCCTCATGATGCATTATGGGGTCCTCATTTACAAGAGCGTTCTCATCACTTCCTCTACCCCTGCCTCGACCGCAATCTCTCGCTGCAGATTCCTCAACTAAAGCATTAACGGAAGCTACAGGCCTTACGTCGTCATTTCTAGTATTAACCATCTGTGAAAAGAAGAGTGAAGAATGTTAGATACCAATTGGAATCAAGTTATACCACGAAAGGAGACAAGAGAAAACAGAGAGATTTCCTAAAGTCCTATAGCCTCTCGAAGAAAAATAAAGGCGTCCCCCTACCATTTTGTGAGACTCTACTAGACTCATTTTGGTACATCGAGATCAACGAACCTAGGCTCTGATACCAACTTTGTCACGATCAAGACCGTCGTAATTGACACCCACACTAACACTCTGATGGGAGAACCATTGCTACGACACAATCAAGCAAATAATCTAAAACTAAGGCATTTAAATCAAACACTAAGAAAATAAAAATAGAGTCCCCATAAACTCTAACAATAATAAACTAACATTGCGGAAGAACAACATAGAACCTGAAAGTCAATGTACCAAAACATTCTAACAATGAACCAAGTCTAAACAAGAAGGGATACAATCCCATACTAATGAACTAACTAAAACAAAGGTCTAAGTCCGAAAATGGTGGACATAGACGAAAGAAAACTTCATGGCTGCCTGGAAGAATTGGCTCACCCTTTTCGAATGACGATCATTGATCTTCTAAGCAAAGTCTGTCAACAGCCGCTTGGAGATGCCCTGTACTCAACAAAAATAAAAGCAAGTGCAGAATCAGTACACAACCATAGTGTACTGGTAGGATTACGCGACTATCCCACTAGTGCAACATAAACAAGTCAAACAATATTATAATCACATGCATACACATCAGCATATACAATATCATCAAAATTTACGAACAAAGAACAACTTCACATTTTATGTCAAATCATTGATCCTCTCATGAACCAAAACCCAAACAGTTAGCATGTCGGAACGTGGCAACCGATCCTATTCACACACCACAATCACAATCACAAGTATATCATCAAGATCATACATTTAAGTCATGATTTCATGGCATGCATCAATTATTTATCTCATTTACAACAAGTGTGATCAACATTGCAACATTCATACATATATAAGTATCATAATGAAGCAAGAACAAGCACACACCACACAATCATAGAATCACAACCATCACATACCTCGAAACAAGGGTGAGACCCAAAGAAACTTAATCATTTCCTTTCCGAATTCGTTCCGCTTGTTCTTGGTCTACAAACAATCAATATAATATGGGAATCAATAAACAATTATTAATTTTACTAACAATTCTATGAACCCTAGATCAAACTCATGATCCCAATTATCCAAATTAGGGTTGTTTCCACCATATAATCTATAACAAAACCTTCCTCCATCAATATTCACCCATTCTATTGCGTTCTATGGATCAAAAAACAGATTTGGGGAGTGAAAAACTTAACTTTAGCCTCAAAAATGGTGAAAAACGAGTAGGAGTCGCCTGTGGGTCGTTCCTTAGCTCTAAAAGTCAAAAAGTGCTTAATGAGGTTGTTTAGGGGTTTATTAATG
This sequence comes from Solanum pinnatisectum, assembly GCA_035578085.1. Classification (NCBI taxonomy): domain Eukaryota; kingdom Viridiplantae; phylum Streptophyta; class Magnoliopsida; order Solanales; family Solanaceae; genus Solanum; species Solanum pinnatisectum. The sequence goes on from CM069078.1 coordinate 36,613,661, forward strand.
ACTCTAATTCGGGTCGGGCCAACCACAACGGCCACCACTTAGCCACAACGGCAAAACCCACCGCCAAAGCGATATTCTCAAGACAGAGTGTTGTTTCAAGAATTCCAAAATTTTCATTTCACAACACACCTCTAACCCACGATCCTTAGTAAATACCCTTTACGCTAAGATCGATTCTGGGAATTCTACTTGCCCGAATTCAATTTCGTGAAATCGTACGGATTCCTTAACGAGTTATCTAACTACTCATGTAATCAAAATCATAAATGATTCACCCAATTGTTACCAGATTTTTCTACACCTCAATGTCTCCGATTTTGTCCAAATCTGGACAAGATTGGGAAAATTCAAATACTACGAAAAAGTTTTTTCGACCCCAAATTTTTCCCCGTTGGCATTTCTATAACGACGGAAATAGGTCGATACACATTATATCAAAAATGATTTTAACAACTAACATTATTAGTACATTTAAGCATTTTGATATTATTAATTTGTCTCATCATAATCATAATCTAATTAGCCTTAATGGCCATTGTACCTTAGTGAAGAAAAAAAAAATGGTGTAGTAAACGTTGGGGATTAATTGCCTTGGGCCCTCTTTTGGCAGAATGAGGTAATCGTCACCTATTTCTTAGTAAAAACTAATCATTTTTTCATCTTCTTAACAGTGAAAATAAAGTAAGTTCATCACCAAAAAAAAAAAACCAGTAAGTTCATCACTATTTATAGTTGTGGAATTCTTCTTGACAATAAATAAGAAGATTTTAGGGTACATAAATTGGATAAATGAAGAGGAACTTACATAAATCTCACTAGTTTAGGAGCTAATTACTTAGATACATTCTAGTTTGCAATATTACATATTTTATTAGATTTTGGTGTTTCCAGATACGCCTAGATACGTGTATCTCAAATATATATGGTCAAATTTAGGTGTAATTTATTTTAGATACATTGTATCTAATTGAATTATCATATATTTGGTATCTCAGATATATGCAAATCACTCCAGATATATACAAATACATGTATCTAGTGTGATTCACATGTATCCGGATACATACGGATCTCGCTTGCCTCTCTCTTTGTTTTTGTGTATTTGTTAACTAAAATACATGTATTTAAGTGTAAGATATATAGGAAACTTTTAATTAGTGATAATATACGTTATATTTTGAAAGTATAGATAATAATAATTTATGCATGTAATAGTGAAGTATGTCTAGTTACTTAATTTTTCCATAAACGAATGGCTCAAATATAAACGATAAGGATATCGTCTTTTTAAATCGACGGTCAAGATCGATTTCCTTTTCTAAGGAAATCGACATCGGATCGACGGAATGTAAATTGTTGATTTTGCCTTTGTCATATTCGTGAAAACAATGGACATGATCGGTTAAAATCGAGGGATATCTAACCTTGTTGTCCGACAGTTTTGAAAAATGATGTATTAGGTTGATGTTTCAAAAATATACATAAAAAAATATAGCTACTTGAAATTGAACCCCAAATATTTTCGATGATTTAGACAATACTACCACTCAACTACACACGCTCTCTGTGAAAATTTCCATTATTTTTCTATTTATACTCTTAGTAGGCGTTTGGTCATTTGATACCATATTACGATATAAAGTCATGAGATGGAATCAGTATTTGGACATGCGATTTTACATTGATTCCATCTCATGATTTCATGTAATGAGATGAAATTTCATATTCTTCAAAAATTATGATATGAGAATTTTATATCATGATTTGAGATTTTTTAAATACAAAAATTGATCCACAAGTTTATATTTTGTTAAACAATCCCACGGACTTTTGGAGCTTGGAAAAATAGATTCAGAATACTGAAACAAGGCATGAACCATTATGATATTGACAAAAAAGTGAAAATTATCATAGTTTGTACAGTCTTACATAATTATTTGCGAGAATATCAAAGGAGTGATGAAATATTTATGGTATATGAGCATGTAAATATAATTGCGGATGACATTGACCAACAATGGCTCAAAGTAACAATGCTGGTTCATCTTCTCGGTCACATGATCAAGAAATGTAAGTTCAACGTGAGTAGACTGTTCGTATTATGTGGAAGAATTATATTAGAGACTAGTTCACTACAATTTATGTTCAATTTTTTTTATTGAATTAAAGTTCGATGAAACAATTACTTAAGTGGAAAACAAATAGTTTTGTAATAATTTATTATGCAATTTTATAAATTCTTGTTTATTTGGTAAGATTGAATAAACAATTGGGGCTATTTTAATAGTTTTACACTTTATGAGATTCTTATGTTTATGAGAAAATATACAACACAAAAATTTTATATCGTATATCCAAACAAAACCTTAATTCCATCTAATGATTTCATATTATGATATTTCATATCATGATTCTATATTTCATGACCAAACGGATCCTTAAACTGTAATTTTGCACTTCAAAAATAGACACTAACTATTATTTTTGTAAAGGAAAATAAATAAATCAGGAACTAAGAAAATTATTATAATTTTCTCACATTTTTGTGAAAAGAACAATGGAAGTCCGTTGATTTTCCATTAGAATATTTTTTTGAAAAATATAACCAACAAGCACGGTCAGTTTTCCCTTGATTTTTTGAACTGAGTCGATTCTATTTATTGATATTATTATTATTATGGAAAAATCCTTTTCGCCAGAAAATTTGGTTATTTTACTTTTTTGAATATTTTATCTTTTTAACTTTAATTTCTTTTAACTAGAAAATAAAAAAAAAATAGTTTATTTTAAAATAAAAAATATTATAAACTTTTTAATTTTCTGACAATCCCTATTATTATTATATTATGTAGTAGTGAAGCTACCGAATCTAAATGAATTAAACTAAACTTTATATCCCATATAGATTTAAATGTATCATATTTTTCATCACTACACACTAAAGTGCAAAATAGGCTGAAAACAGAAAGGAAAAAACAAGGCGAAATAATCTGATAAATCATTATACTTGTATCAGTTTATATTCTGAACCTTTTTATTTACGCCTTTATCATTTGGACACTTAAATTTAATAAAATGCAATTTAACAAATCTGTCTGACTATTGACCAAGCTTATGTGTCTTTGAGATGGCTGAATTGGCGAAAGTGTGTGACTTCACGCACCTTAAGATGAGTGAATAACTTTTTTAGGTTAAAAAAATATTAAAATTATAAAAGAACTATTTTTTTTAAAAAAAACAACTAATTAAAAAGTAAATCTTCTTCCCCCACTGGCCAGTGGCCACAACCGTCTCCTTTTTGGCCATTTTCAAGCGTGACCAAACTTTTTGTTTTCTTCTCAACAATTTACTAACACCTATTTAGCAATTTAGCAGATCTTGGCGACTGATTCACCGCGGAGGGAGAAGGCGGACCAGCGCTCGCCGGAGACCACTGAATCGCAGTGACGTGAGAGAGAGAAGCGGCGCTGGTGGTGCACGCCACCACTGTTTCGCAGTAGATCAGTGTGAGAGAGAGGCGACACTGGCTAGTGGAGAGGAGAACGAGGTGGGTGAGGGTACGGTCATGGCGGTGAAGAGGTTTTTCGGCCAGATTTGATGGTGCGGTGGCTTAGGCTGTTGTTTTTGTGGAGGTTGGAGGAGGAAAGAAAAATAGTGATGGTGTGCGGCGGAGATGAAGATGGGTGAGGGAGAAAGTATATGTGATTTCGCCGGCAAAAGTGGCGACGATGGCAGCGATGGCTTTCTCCGGTCGATTTTGGTCGTGAAACAGTGAAAATAGGGAGAATTGGATGTATGAAATTTCACTTTAAAAAATGTCAAAAATAAATTAAAATGTTATTATTTTACATTTTATTAAATAACTTTGGTTAATAATTTTAAAAAATAGTTATGAAATAATTATGATATGAAATTAATATATCTGACATGGATATGACAAGTCAATTATATAAAGGAGAGTGAGCTACACACGTGATTGGAAGGACTTAAAAGTTTTATTTTAATTGAGTCTAAGGATCCAAATGACAAGGGATAAGTAGCAGGATTCAAAATATAAATTGATACAAATAACAACAAATGTTTCTACTTTTGGACCCTCTCACTTTAGAAAAGTAATTCAACTTTCCAGAGATTTGCCGAAGCTAACCAACGCATTAGATATTCTTTCGATTTTATATTAGTTGATCACGTTTATTTTGCATGGTGTTTAAAAATTTATTAATAATTTTTTTTTTTACTATTTTACTTCTTGAAAGACTTATTAAAAATTCTACAAATAAATGTAAACACTTTTTAAAATAATTAATTGCAAAGTCAATATAAAAAAATTATTTAATGCTTTTTTGATTTAGTAAAGGTGGACAACTTATATAAAATAACGATTCTTAATAATAATGATCGATTAATATGAGCTGGAAAGTAAAATAATACATATAAAAGAATAAATGAGCCATCCATTAATCATCTCCAGACACGTGGGTCATCTCAGGCCCTTATAAACTAACGTCCGTCAGCCCTAAACAGCCAATTAATTGAAAGAGGCATAATATATAGTCCATAAAAAGTAACGTCGGTCAGCCTTTGTAGGGTGTCGGTAGTAAATATTGGCGTGATTAAAAGAAAAGTGGAGTCGTACTCCCTCTACACATTTAGGCAGGACCCCGCACCCCCACCCCTAGCAGGAGACAAAGAATTCAATAGAAAGAGTCTTGGAAAAGTTAAAGTATTTACTGTGTTTTGATATGTTTTGATATGATTTGAAGTTGAAACTTTATATTCACACTGGTTCATACAATGAAATTAAAATCATAATTTTATATGAATTTCATAAATACAGATTAATTTAACATTAAAGTATAAAATCAAGCTCTCAAATTCTATGATTTATCGTTTTGCTCAATATGATGATTTAGACCTTACATGCATTAATATGGAGGAGTAATACATTGTTATCTCAATTCTCGTGCTAGGGATGACAATGGGGTGGTGTAGGGAGGAAGTGGCGGGTTGAGCTTAATCAAACAATTTTTAATTTGCTCCATTTTGTATAACAATTTTTTTCATTTTCAATCCGCTCCACATAAATTACTCGCCCTGTATGAACCCGTCCTACATAGTTTTTTAATAATTTCTTTTTCTAGTTAAGTTTGATACTAAAAATAAAATTTATAAAAATAAAGTCATTTTTTCATTAAGTTGTATTGATTTAATAGCATAGTGACTTAAAAAAAATATTTTTTAGAGGTTAATTGGAAAATATGTAAGAAATTATATTATATTTTATTGAACTATTTTCATTTACTATCTTCAATATTTTAGAAGCTTTAAAAAATTTATATTAATAAATAATGCCCTATCACGATCTTATAACATGTAAAAAGTTAAAATTAAGTTTAAACTCATTACCATTACATATATCCGCAACCCGCCCCACCCCGCATTAGTTTTAAAAACCCCCACTTCAACCCACCACGCATCCCATTCCACCCCGCACAACCTTATACCCGCCCCGCATCCGGCTCACCCCATTGCAACTCCTACTCGTGTGAGATTGTGAACTTGGTTAATTCCTAGCAAACGTTGGTCTTTATTTTTTGAGCAATTTTCACATATAGCAAACAATCAAAATCATATTTGTATATTATAACTATAGTTTGCATAATTGCGCTCCATAACAAATTTTATGTTTGCTACGGAGCTTTTGATTTGTATAATTCGCTACAAACATCCAGTTTTATACAAATTGTTCAGTTTTGTATAAATTCATTTATACGTTGTAATTTGTATAATAAGATCTGTATTTATATAATTATAAGTGTATAAGACGAAAATATATGTATTTATATTTATATATACACTTTTCTCTCACTTTATACAAACACAAACGTATTTTATACATTTTATACCGAAATATATAAAATGACTAATTATATATCGAAAATGGCTAATTGTGTATCGAATCAGATGGCAAAAAAGGGAATGTTTGCTGCGAATTACAATTAAAATAAACTATGGCTATAACATTTAATTTGAACTAATAGTTTGCTATTTCATACAATTTTTCCATATTCTTTTTGGTAAAAAGCTTAATTATATCGTGTTTTCGGCGTGTTTGACTTTTTAAAATATAAAGAAATAGTTTAGTGATTTATAATAATTAACACTAACTTTTTTTTAATTTTATTTTATAATTAACACTAACTGTAATAGATAAATCCATCAAATTAAAAATCAGTTGAAAATTTACCATTTAAAAGGTTAAAGAGTATAGGATCAATCAACTCTCTAATTGCCTTACTTCTCTTTAATACTCTTTTAATTCTCCCAACCTGTAAATAGAAATTCAGGTGAACTCTTTATTTGCATTGAAGGCCTCTCTTTTGGTTGTTTAAACCATTTATTTTCAATTTCACTTCTCCTTTTTTTCCCCTCACATTATTACTTCTCTTCTTTTTTTTCTTTTCTTTTCTCCATTGGTGTTCTATACGCACGTGGAAATCCAATTATCGTGAATTCACGTCGTGTATGGCTTTATTTGGGGATAACATTCCCTATTAAGGATTTTCTATACTCGGGGTTCGAACTCGAGATCTTTGATTAGCATTTTGTTTGGATGGTTGTTATGTATTGTTTTATAATGTATAATATTGTATTGTATAATATTGTATTGTATCGTACTATATAATTTTAATGAATTAATGTTTAGATAGATTATATCATTATCCGTTTTTATATAATGTCACAAATTCATAATTTAAATGATAAACCTATAAGAACCGTAGGATATACCGGGTAAATTGCTATGAAAAGATAGGGTGAAAGATAAAATATAATTATTAATAAATAATGAGAAAAGCTATATTTACATAACGATGCGATCACACCAAATCGATTGTTACATAAAATGAATCTTTTCGTTATTAGCTAATAATGAATTTAAGCGATAAAATAAAATTTAAATAATAAATAAAATAAAAATTTTATTTAAACTAATAATGCAATAATAACAAAGATCCAAACCAGGCGTAAGGGTCACATCCTTTGGGAACTTCTCTTTTATTTCATTCTCCACATGACAAAGAAAAATAATTATTTATATATCTTTCTAACTTTGTCTATTTTTTGTTTTTTGTCAGAAAGAGTAAATAACATATACTATCTAACAAAAAGTTTACGGGGTCATACCCAAACCAGACATAACAACATCACACACATCCAAAAAAAATAAAAGTTAGCATGTTAATGAACCTATTTAAAAATCAGGATTTTTTGAGTGAAATTTTCAAAATAAAAAATGTTTAGTATATATTTGATATGAATTAAATCGATGAGAAAGAAAAAATAATAATATTTTTATACAGAAAAATTAAAAAAAATTCAATATTTCAATAAAAAAATTATTTTTCACAACACATTTTCCAGTGAACTAATTTAATGGAAAATAAGTGAAAATCACATATAAAATAATTTTTTCAGTTATTTGCGATGAAAAAATCTTTTTATTCCTAGTCGTGAAGCTAAATATACCAAGATTATCCATCCTAAGCCAACATGAATTTAAATAAACTTACATGATTTTTCACATATCATACAAAAATGTTAATGCTGGTTGGACATAAAAGTAATATAGAACTTAAATATACTTTTGACTTTTGAGTAACTCTAAAGAATTTGGTGCACTGGTGGGAGTGCTTCATCCTTAATCAGAGGTTTCGGATTCAAGCCCTGGATATGAAGAAAATTCTGTTAGGAGCGCCACCCTCGAATGGGCCCTACTGTGCGCGATCCGAATTTAGTCGGATCTCCAATGTGGGCTCCGAATATCGGGTGGAAAATCAAAAAAAAAAAAAAAAACTCCAAAGAATTTAACTTTAGTTTGGCCCCATATGAACCTTTTTTTCTTTTCTCAGTATCCTACAAAAATATTAATGTTGGTTGGACATAGAAGAACTTTTTTGTTGTATTCTTTACTATAATGTGATATATTCTTGGTTGTTTGATTTGAAGATAAGTTAGGTGGGATTAATTAGGGTGTAATTAGATATTTTGATATTATTTTTTAATGAATACTATTTAGTTTATTATATTAAAAATAATATGTATCGTATAATTTTTAAAAATAAGTTGTTTATTTATAAAAATATCTTTTATAAGTGTGAAGTATGTGAAAAGTAATGTATAAAAAGGATTTAAGAAACTATTTTTTTTTATCATTTTAATTATTTTAATTTATTTGAAAATAGACTATTGCAAGATTATTATTTTATCTCACCATAATTGTGAAGTCTTTATGCACACATATTTCAGCAGCTAACTGAATAGCCATTATTTCCAATTACAAATTAGTTTGAACGGGTAGCAAGAGGCAAAATAACTTACCCAAGTTTTATAACCAAACAATGAATTGAAGTTACTAATTATTTTTTCTAAAATTATCTCCCTTTATCTATCATATCAAACGTATCCTCTAGATCTTTGGTAGCAACGAGACTTTTTCAATAATTTAACAACCTTTATTGTATCTTATAAGGTGGAAATTTGTATCATTAGAACGCAGTTATGGAGTCAGAAATTTCAGAAAAGGTGTCCAAGAATTATACAAATACATTTTTTTGGACGAATGAGGGTACTAACAAGTTTAAAATTAAACTACGCAATATTAACAATTAATATTTTTTATGACTAAATATACTCAAAATTTAAATATAAACTGCATCATATTTAACTTTAATGTTCATGCTTAAATTAATATGAAGTCAACGAATACATGCTCTTCTTAAAAAGTGGAAAAAAATAGTTGATGCTAATGAGTTCGAACATACAAACACTTACAGTTCGTGTGTCTAGACTCTTTCGAGGCGCCTGAAATCACTGAGCCACAACACCTTGTTATGTCAAGGGTGTCGTCTACAATACGATATTAACCACTTCGTCTATCATGTTAGTTGTATATGCGATATAACTTTTTGATGAGTCCCCTAACAAGAGTGTAGCTCCTCCCATATTGGAATGCAATAAAGTACTCCCTTTATTTAAAAAAGAAAGACTAGTCTAGTTTTGATTTGATATGACATTTACGAAAATATAGAAAAAAATTCAATTCGTTGGTCTTAAATATAAAAGTTATTAAATATATCAAAATGTTCTATAATTTATGGCCTTAAATACATGGCGTAAAAAATTAAAATTAAAATATTACAAAAAAAGAGAGATTATTTTCTCTAAAACAAGACCAAAAAGAAAAATGGATTACTCCCTTCGTCCTAATTTATGTGACACATTTCGAATTTTAAGATTCAAACAAATCTACCTTTGACCGTAAATTTCGTTGGGTTATGAAGGTGAATAGGGCGTCATGCGAAAACTTACAATTGCATATCATATGGTTGATAAATCAGATGACAACAACTTATACTAAAAACATAATATTATTATATAGTTTAGCCAATTGGCCTACATATGAAAACTAATTAAAAAAAAATATTAAAACTATTGAGGAAAAATCTCTCCACAAACAAAAACTCTTTATTGACTACATTGTTGATGTTCTTGTATTGTGTTATGAGAAAATGTATCTTCAATTTATAGATCTCCAAATTTTTCCTCTAAGGAAATAATAAACCAAATAAGGAAGAATTATATATTTTCCTTTCATGAAAAGTAAAAACATTTATGGTAATATTTTTTTTTTAATTTACGAAAAATAAACTTCAAATAAGGTAAGAAAATCAAGGCAAAACCCTAACAAATCTCCCATTTTGACTAAATTTTCTTGCTAAAACTTGATCCGTCTTCTTCATATGCTTGATAATTTTGTTCTTCACAAAATATTCATGTATCATTGCTGCTTACCATGATTTAAAATTGATATGGATTAAAAAAATTGGAGCCCTGTGTTAAAAGTTACAAGCAGGGTTGAAAGTGGAGCTCATGCGTTTAAAGTAATATGCATGAGTTAAAAATGAAGCTCATGCGTTAAAAGAATGATGCACCAGTTAAAAGTGGAGCCCCAACATTAAAAGTTTGCATGGGTTGAAAGTTGGAGCCCATGAGTTAAAGTAATCGTGAGTTGAAAATTGATTTGTTTTAAAGGATGAAGCAGCAGAATTGTTGAAAATATATCTGAAAATTTTCTCCACACGTAGTAGCACAAAAATTTTCATTATCATCACGTTGATTGCAAATTGATCTAAAACCGCTTTGAACATGTCTTCAACTTTGTTCCATTGGATCATTGAATCATGTGCTCTGATACCAGTTGTTGGATTATAAAGATGAATAGGGCGTCATGCGGAATCTTACAGTTGCATATCATATGGTTGATAAATCAGATGACAACAACTTATACTAAAAACATAGTATTACTAAATGGTTTAGCCAATTGCCCTACATATGAAAAACTAATAAAAAGAAAAATATTAAAACTGTTGAGGGAAAATCTCCCCATAAACAAAAACTCTTTATTGACTATATTGTGAATGCTTTTTGTGTTGTGTTATGAGAATAAGGATTTTCAATTTATACATCTCCAAAAAAATTTCTCTAAAGAAAGAATAAACCAAATAAGGAAGAAAAAAATATATTTTACTTTCATGAAAAGTAAAAATATTTGTGGTAATGTTTCATTTTTTTTTTTAGGAAAATTAAACTTCAAATAAGGTAAAAAAATCAGAGCAAAACCCTAACAAATTTGTCATATATCTTTTAAATATTTTAGATTATCAATTATTATGACTTATAAATTCTCGTTACGTAGTTTAAAATTATATAAATTTTATTTCAAAAAATTAAAGATTTCATGCATAAATTCTTATTAAAAACTTAAACTGTTTGATTTTTAAAAAATTAAAATATATCATATAAATTAAAAAATATGAAATAGTATTATTTTTTAAACAGGATTCACAAATATTGAATGTTGGCATGATATGGCTCGTGATGGGTATCAGAATTCAGAAGTAAATAAGATTGACTTGTACATAATTGAGTACTAAAGTCAATAGCATTAATTAAGTACTTTAACTATTTCTGCAACTCCATTGTTTATCTATTATTTTTAGGTTACTGCAATGCATCTCTCATCTCAGATCTGACAACAATTGAAATATTTACCAATATACTTCAATTAATTACAAATTAACGATTTTCTACGACTTACTTATAGTTTTGGAATCTTATCACACGACATTATTCTTATTTGAGGGACTATTATTTAGCAGTATGCATGATTTTATTTTATTTCATAAATAACGTCAATATCCATGATATCACATTAGTCCACCATTAATCATTCATAGTAAGAACAATTAATACCTTAAAAGATAGTGTCTTATACGTCTCAAGTCTAAAATATTTAATTAGACATACCAATTTATAAATATTAACAATTGAAGTAAACTAACACTAGAAACCACAATAACTAATAAATTCTAATTAAACATGAGTAAATAAATACCATGAATAACAAATTGTAAACAAATTAGGATTCCTACCGTATTTCCAACATTTCTTTTAAGCAAGAAAAAGAAGAAGATAAAGATGGATTATCAAGTTAAAGGCAAAAGTTGCTAGTCTTGAGACATTGAAACAATTCTAAACAACACTAAAATTCAATAGTTTTATTAAACTATAATTAAAAATAACACTTATTTTGAAACAGTCACTACAACATATTCTCCCTCTCCTTTATAGATCCTTTCGTACTCTCCAGAGATCGTTCCGCACCAGGGGCGGCTGGTTAGTTATAAAAAAAAGTCCTTGGCCTTCCCCCCATTTTTTAGTTAATTAGGTAGGATTAAATTAAAAAAAATAATATTAGAACTAAGACAATAAATGCAAAGGCCCAATTTTTTTAGTTAATTAGGAAGGATTAAATTTTTTTAAAAAATTATTAGAACTAAGACAATGAAGTGTTAAAGCAATAAGGTTTCAAACTCCACAAATAAGAGATGCTTTATTTAAATTAGAAGAAGTTAATGATAATCCAAAAATTAAAAGTGAAGCTAATTTTTTAGCAACTTTTGAACTTGAAAATTTTGAATTTTTATTGGGTATGACTATTTGATATGATGTATTATTTGTTGTAAATTCAATTAGCAAAAGTTTACAATCAAAAGATATGCATATTGATGTCACTATAGATCAATTAAGAGGTTTGGTTTCTTTTTTTAAAACATATAGATAAGAAGAATTTATAAGTGCTATGATTTCGGCTAAGGAAATTGCATTAGGGATGAATATAAAATCTGTATTTCGTAAGAAATATGTAATTTATAGAAAAAAATAATTTGATGAGAATGTTCATAATGAAATCACAATATCTCTTGAAGAATCATTTATAGTTGATTACTTCTTATACATAGTAGACCAAGCCATCTTTTCACTTCAAAATAGATTTGAACAATTTGAAGTATATGAAAATATTTTTGGTTTTCTATTTAGTGGGACAAAATTGAGATCATTAGATGATGAGAATTTAAAAAAATATTGTCTTAATCTTGAATGTTCCTTAAAACATAATACTCACTCCGATATTGATGGTTTAGACTTATTTTCTGAATTAAAAGTTTTAAGGGAAATCATAAAAGTAGAAGACAATACTCTAATTGAGATACTCAATCAAATAAAAAGACTTGATTCTTTTCCAAATGCTTACATTGCTTATAAAATAATGTTAACAATTAAAGAAGTTTTTCAAAATTAAAAATAATAAAATCTTATTTAAGATTGACAATAGAAAGATTAAGTATATTATCGATTGAAAAAGAATTATTAGAAGAGATTGACTACACAAAAATTATTAACAACTTTGCATCTCAAAAAGCTAGAAAAATAGATTTAAAATAAAAATATTTATAATTTTTTTTAAGGCCTCTAATTTGATTTTGACCTTAGGCCACCAACGGATTTGAGCCGCCTCTGTTCCGCACGAATCTTCTTCTCTGTCTTCTTAATTTTCCCGTCTTCAATCTTGTTTCTCTCCGGCTTTCCATTCTTTTCGTTGTCGCTCACCATCATATTATTAGGAACATCATCAAGAAGAGCATTTTATCCCCAAAATGGTCAAGCCGTCTTGTTGTTGGTGTCATTATTGTGTAGTATGAGTTATCACAATTTAAAAAATTGGTAGTATGCGTGCATGCACAACTGAAAAGACTCCGCTAAGTAGGATGTTTTATTTAATAACTCTTGTATTTTTTTACGTTAAAAATATGGAATAAGACATTCCTATTAATAATACTAACAAACCATAGTAAATTAGGATTAGAAACTACTCTAACTAATAAATACTAATTAAACATAAATAAGTAAATAACATAAATAACAATTTCTTATTAAATATGAATAACTAAATACCATAAATAACAAATTCTAAAGAACTTAAAATTTCTATTTCGACTTTGATTATTATTTCCAACAATACCTTTTTGATGGGTGTGATACTCACTTGCTTGACGTGGATCACTAATCAATATCCATGATGGTGATAAGTTTATGACTCGATCTCTCAATCTTAAAAGTAATTAGAATATTAATCAAATTTTCAGCCTAAAATCACATATAGACCTATATTTTCTCTCTTCAATATGTGATATTTTTAATTTTTAAGAGTAAAATAATTTAAGTTTGACCAAAAATTTGCATATACATATTTCTTTTTTCTTGAAATGAAATTTATATATTTATAAACTATATAAAAAGTGTTATAAGTCACGATAATTGACAATTTAAAATATTTAAAAAATATATAATTTACAATAAATAGACTTATATGAATCTCAAAATTTAAAAATTGTAGCATAAATTGAAACGGTGAAAGTAATTTGATTTTCTATCATATTATTATAACAGCAAATACAAAAGGGAAGACAAATATAAATTCAAAATAGTCGACTTAAATACAAATATACGAAGAAAAAGAGAAAAAGAGGGTGAAGCAGTAAACGGCGGTGAAGCGACGTTAACTTTTGGTAGTCACTACTCACTGTGCAAAAAACAAGTTTGTAGCAGCGGCCGTATCTCCACAAAAGGTTTATAATTCTGACAGCCACCTTTTCTGCCCCATCCTCCACGCGCTTTCAAAGCGCGTAGTATCAACTCGCATCTCCACTTCACGCGCGTGGGTGTTGCGAGTGAGGAGCGAATTCTGAAGCTGATATAAAGAAGGAACAGAATAGTGATTGGTTTGGAAAAGTGGGGAGAGTTTAGATAAAAGTAAAATAAATTTCCTAAAAAAGTTTTAGGTTATATTGGAATAAAATAAAGAGACTGAATAGTTGTAACAAAATAGAGATTATCTGCAAGAAAAGGCATCATGTTTTTATTTTATTTTTTTTTGCCCAAAGAAAGGAAAAGAATATTTTTTTTCAAGTGTGTTTCTGAATAGAGGATCATATTGCAGAAAAAAATAAATTCCTCTGTTAGTGTAAAATACATTGATTCTATGTTCTGAATATTTTGTTTTTCATATGGAAATGGAAAATCTTTAACCTTATTGTTTCATTTTTGTAGTTTGACTGCCTAAATTTTTACTTTTTTTTCCGCATTGTTTTGTTTTGCTTCAAAAACTGAAAAGAATCAAAAGATGATACGCATATTGAGCAGTGGGCAGTGCCAAAGTCTAAAAAAGATAGGGAAATACCGCATTGTACAAATAAAGTAAAAGTATATAATATTTTTTTTTGTAAATATTTTACTGTAAACTTTTGAAATATCTTGTAATGACATAGATAGTTTAACGTTTAAACAACGGTTGAGGTTATACGTTCTAATTTTTTTAATTGGGAAAAAAGGTAAAAAAAAGAAAAATGTGCTTGTAACATATTCATTTGATTTAAAATTATAATCCTAAATCGCATTTAAAAGCTAATTGGAAATTATGATTTCAAACATGTACAAATGCTACTTATAGGATTTGGGAGCCTGATTTCAAATTAAAGTGAGGAATACTTACCATCCGAGCAACTCTCTCTCGTCTATAAAATTTGACTCATAAATTTATATTTTATAAAAAAAAATGCCAACCTTGGGAGTTTGTCCACTGGTGGCTTTATTTGTCAGTTTTGTGTACTGTTTTGAAACCTCTCTTTGGTAATAAAGTAATTTACTTAAAAAGAAAAAAACATTTGGCCCTTCGAACCAACCATGTAGGCATATAATTGCAAACGTGTAATATGACTAATAAATGATTTCATTCCCGTTTAAAATAGAATGATTTTTTTTTTACATTGTTTAATAAAGAATAATTCGTTTCGTTTTTGACAACATAATAATTTACGTTTTCCACATGATAATTAACATATTTAAGACCACAACATTAAAAGATATTTTAATACATTTAACATGACTTTAATTTAGAATCAAAAGATTGAAAAGTTTTCTTTTATCTTTTTAAATTTTCTGTCAAGTCAAATACGATCATTCTTTTCTAATAGAGAGTAATAATTTTTTTATTATAATATTAAATTGAAGTTATATCAAATACAACTAAAATATAATTTAATTTAATAAATTTAAATATATTAGTTGAAAAGTTAAAAATAAAGATGGCCAAAAAAGAGGGTAAGATATTTATGCATTAATTCTTTGAATTTTTCTATAAATTTCAAAATGTAATTAGTGATTTATTTTCGTTGAAAAAATAAATACTACAGCTATTTCTCTGCAAGCTTTACTGTTACTTTTTTGTAAGTTGTTAAAATTAAAGAAGAAAAAAGAACCAACATGCCTACAACTTAAGGGTAGTTGCCTTAAGCAGTCAACAAGGAAGGAGGACTAATTGTAGGCCGGGACCTAAAGTTTTAAGGCCCAGCAACAAAGAATTTAGGGCTCGTTTAGTTAAGAATAAGTTATTTCAAAATTAATTATTTCAAAATAAATTATTTAATTTTAAGTATAATTTATTTCACTATGTATATGAAATAATTTTTTCATTATTAAGATATAAATGATTAGATAAATAATTCAATAATTACCTAATACCGTCAACTAAATGTAGAATAGTAGTCTTAATAGATTATAAGAAGTTTTTAAAAATAAATAAATCTATGATTGATAATAAATATTATAGATATTTGTGGGCCAATAAATTAAGAATAAAATTTGAAGTTAAAATTACGAAGAGTCGGCAATTTTATAACATTTTTGATTGGCTATTTTGTAATTCTAAGAAATTGTTTAATAGTTGATAATGTTGAATAGTATACATAATGTCATGAGTTTGTTTAGGTTGATTCTAATCAAACGGTGATGAATGTTGAATTGTTACTCTATTTAATAAAATATATTTAATTTGAAGATTTAATCTCAAATTTTAAATTTGTGTGAAATCTATATTCTTTTATTCAATCACTACAAGAAAATATGCCATATAATATACACAATTAAACACACGGTAAACTATCGATGAATGAAAATATATATATTAATTATTAAATAAGAGAAATGTCACATTTCAAAATTTGATAAATAGTTGAATCGTTACAAAAATTTCTTTCAGTAAATACTAAACCAAAGTAAGCTACCATATTCTAATAATAATGACCTACATTTGTAATTTTGTTTTTTTTATGCCCATCCCTAATCATATTTATAGAAACTTCACTTAAAAATAACATTTCAAAAATATTTGATTAATCATGACCAAACGCTAGCTTAATGTCTTAAATTGTAACATGAATATCTAATATTGACCTGACTTTGTTTGTCAGTTGGACCCCTATACTCGTGACTTTGTCAGCTAAATTCTTAAACTCACGTGTTTTAGTGAATTTAAAGATTCGATTAACAAAGTCATAAATATAAATGTTCAAATGATAAACAAAGTCAAATACAACCATCTCCTAAGTCATTTGGCCAAAAATTAAAAAAATGGAGGGATTTAATAAAATTGAATAGTACCCATCATAGGACTTGTGTGTAATGTTCACTTTTTGATAAAATAGAGCGTAGGATAATAGCTAAACAAGGCTGACAAAATCCAGTCTGAACAAAAGTGCATGTCACTTCTCAATGGATCCTCACTTCAATTGCACATCTATAAAGTCATGATTCTATGTTTGGAGTTATGCTTAAAACAACAATAGTACTATATGATATTACATGTGTTTTAATTTCTTTATATTGTTTTTTTAAAAAAAATATTATTTGGTTAAAACCAAATAGTCCCTTCATTTTTAAAAGAATGACCTAATTTAACTTAAAATAAAATTTAAGTAAAGAAATAAGATATTTTAATATTGTGGTTCTAAATTAAAATTATGTCAAATGTACCAAAATATCCTTTGATCTTGTGATCGCGTGGAAAATTAAAGTTAAAGTGTTGCCAAAAAAAGAAGTGGGTCATTCTTTTTTAAACAAACTAAATAGGAAACTAGACCATTCTTTTTGAAATAGAGGGAGTATATTACTATTTATTTGGTTATTTTTACGATAATTTTTTAATTTTAATTTTACATATGATATATTTAAGATCATTAAATTAAATGATATTTCAGTATATTCTTTATATCTTTAGTTTAAGACGACAAAATTTAAAAGTCTTTTTGCTTTTTTATTTTTTGACTTAAAAGTCATTTAAATTTGACTTTTTATTTTTTAATTTAAAAGCTACTTTTTTAAGCTATTCTAAATTCTAAACGGCCTCTTATTCTTCAAAGCATATTTAGATTGGCTTATTTTAAATATTTTAAAAGTATTTTTTATATTATTTGAATAAAATAATAATATATTTATAAATACTTATTTTTATATAAAAATTATCCAAAAACTATAAGTACGTCCAAAACAAGCCTTTAATGGTATTGCGAATTTAACCACTTCCAAGATGGGTCCTTATATATTGTATTTGATTAAATGAAACCTGTAGTCTTTCATAACTTATGAATTATAAGCAGGGCGGATATAACATTCTATTATCGAATTCATCCGAATTCAGTATAGTACTTGACATTACATAAATTTATTAGGAGATACAAATTCAATAATTCAGAGATAAAGAGAAAAGTGAACCTTGCTTTATTAGACATTGATAATATAAAAGTACGTATTTGGCAATAGAAGAAACTTGTAGTAGTGGCTAAGTTTTAAATGCATAGCAAATAATCATGATGTTATAATAGTACCAATTTGGCAATAGAAGAAACATGTACTAGTAGCTAATTTTAAATACATAGCAAGTAATCATAATGTTATAGTAATACTTATTTGGCAATAGAAGAAACATGTACTAGTGGCTATATTTTAAATGCATAGTAAACAGTGAATGTTTTAAACCAGAACACTAAAAGTGGCTATCTGCCAACATTTTCATAAACAAACTGTGAAACTTAATTTAATTAAAATCAAAATTTGACAATTACATTAGCAAGAAAATTGAAACTTATAATTGATGTCAACTGCAGGCAGATTGTGACTATCTGAACTAGTGATATACTCGTCCCAAATTACTTGTTACATTTCACTTTACTGTTAAATTTTGATCAATATTTTAAAATGTGTTATTATATCATATTGATAAGAGAAAAAGAGCAACTTATAATATTTTTCTTTAGATTAAATTAAACATAAAATTAAATCTAAACTAATTTGAATCCAAAGAATATCAAATTGACTCTCAAGAAGCTAAACACAACTATACATAAAACTAATGAATGAACAACACAAGCAAAAGTTAAAAATTTAAATCAAGCCAACAGCACGACAGCCCAAGAAGAAATTGAAGCAAAAGTAGAAAATGATAATAGAATGAACTGAGAAATAATTATAAAATCATACCTGTGAATAAAGAGCTTGGCGATTAGGCTTGTTATTATTTTTTATTTTAAAGAGAAATGGGAGCCTAAGAATTTGTCAATAATATTACAACATTTCAGCTGCATTTTTTTTCAAAAAAAAAAAAGATACTTTTTAAATTATTTTTAATCCATACTATATAAAATTTTATTTTCAACCGTAACAAGCAACAACAATGAAGATTATGTGAAGAACGAAAATTCAAACTCTAAAGGGAAGAATTATTAGAGGATTTGTCTTGATTTTCTTACCATATTAGAGTTTTATTTTTCTTTTGAAAAAAAGTCAAACTATTAACATAATTGCTTTTACTTTTTCTAAAAGAAAAAAAAATACAATTTTCTTTTTCATGTTTGGTTGTTCCTTTATTCGACGAAAAGTTAGAACCTCTATAAATTGAAAATCATTCTTCTCATGCTACACAACACAATAGCAGCCATCATGTAGTCATTTTAAGAGTCTTGAATGATCTATCCCTAAATAAAACTCTTAAACGATTACATGATAGATATTATTGTGTTGTAGTATGAGAAGAATCATCTTCATTTTATAGAGGTCCAAACTTTTTCTTCCAAAACATGAAAAAGACTTATATTTCCTTGTAGGAAAAATAAAAACAATTATGATAATACTTTAACTTTCCTTCGTGAGAAAAATAAAACTCAAATATCATAAGAAAATTCGAGGAAAAACCTTAACAATCCTCTTCTTTTGGTTCTTGACAAAACTTGATGGGCCTTCTTCACATGCTTGATAATCTTTGTTGTTCACATAATCGTTATCACTATTGCTTTCCATGGTTAAAATTAAAGTTAAAAATATTATGAATTAAAAATGTTTTAAAAAAATATCTTTTTTTTATATAAAAAAGAAGAAGATGAAGCAATATGAATGTTGAAACATAATTGAATCTTTTCTCCACATATAGTATCTAGACAAAAATCTTCATTATCATACTTGCAAATTGATTAGAACTTCTATTCAAACTCATGCAATCATTGGATCAAATACCACTCGAGATCTATATATTATATACTAAATTTTAAATACATAAATTTATTAGAAGAATTATCTTCCCCTTAAACAAGACTCTTAAACCACTATATATGGTGGAATTGTGTTGTAGTATGAGAAAAAAAAATCTTCAATTTATAGATATCCAAGCTTTTATTCCAAGAAACGAATAACCAAATATAGAACAAGTTTATATTTTCTTTTTTAAAAAAAGTAAAGCAATTATGGTAATATTTAAACAAAATAAAAAAAGTGCAGCACAAAAATTATTTCCAAAATCACGACAAAACCCCTAAAGGCAAAAACATACACCCTACCAGCCGTAGATTTGGTCCTTTTATTCCGTTGTTTTCGTCTTTTCTTTTTCCTTTGTATGATTTGGCTTATTTGGAGAAAAATAAAATTCATCTTCTTCTTAAGAAAAAAAATACAAAACCGGTGTACAAAGTTAGATTGCAAGGAATTTTGGATGGCAGATAATTCTTTGGCATTCACTATAAATGTCTAGGTACAATTTTTTTTTTCTTTTTGGTGAGCGTGAGACAAAAAGTGTGAATATATACAGCATCCATATTCAGAATATTTATGTACATAACAAATTTAACTTTTTCGTAATTTTTTTTTAATCTAACTTTGTCTAACCTCTGCATCCTTGATGAGTTCAGGCTGAGTAATGCGCCGGCCAAAACTGGGTATATTTTACAATTCTCTGTCATCTAGCCATTGTGTTGATACTACTGGATATAAAACACAGCCTATGTTACAATACTCTGTTGTGCGTATCAATCATTGCAACTTTCTCCTGCAAACACAAAAAACCAAACTGACGACTTTACTGTGTTTCTTGTACGATAGCCAAACAAAAAATAGAAGAAAATGACATTATAGCAGAGAAACCCTAGCTCATTGTCGTTCCTCAGCCAGAAGAAACGAACAACGTGTGGGCAGAAGATTCTCATTGAAGTGTACGCATGCCAATACAATAACATAAGCAATGAAGAAAAAAGTTAGTAGAGAGTAACATTTTATCTATCTTCGAGGTGTTAGCATGTGAACTTGATAAAGAAATAACATCTCATCTACAATTGTGTCAATCAGTCCATGATCTCGGTAAGAAACACTACCTCATCTGGTGCGACATTTTCCACAGGAAACCAGTGCATAAGAACTCCCAGGTGCATGATAGCAGGTATCAACTTGAACAAGACAGGGGTTGTGACCTGCACAAAATTCTCATTCTTAAACATCAACTAAAAAACATAAAGCATAGAAAGTATTTCCTCAAGCAATTAGAAGATTTAGAAGCTTACAAGACTTAGAGCAGTTGTTCCGAGAAGGAGGAGGTACATCTTGCCCTGTATATGTCACAGAAAATTCAAAAGAGCGATAATGTGGCCTTTGAGTGGGACAAATGATGTACTTGGTGGGTTGGTTTTTTGTTTTTTTTACTGCACATTGTAATTATGGTTGCTGCACAGGTTTTGTGCAGCTGATATATAATATATATGTACACACACCACACAACATGTTACCATCTCAAAATAATAATGATTGTACTTGGTGAAAGTAAGAATACAGCACAAATAATCAGCTAAACCTAATCAAGGAGCTGCAGATAAAAAATAATTCAAGACTTGTTTCTTAATGCAAAACAAGCAGTATCTTCTTTTGAAAAAAACACATGGTGTCCCAATCAGCTCACACATGCCTCAACTAATTTCACAAGGTACATGCACATATACTGGGTAACTCTGCTTTGTTCACCAAAGCTTGGACATATGGGAAGATATCACCTAGTGTTTTTACAAAACAGGCAGAGTTCCTTTAGGGGCCTCTTCTTTCTTTTCTTTTTCTTTTTTGTTTAATAAGTAGGAGTTCTTCTAAATTTTCTTAAAAGCTAATCTTTAACGGAAAAAGTGTTTATGGTGCCATTACGTGACACAGACGCACTAATAACATCTAGGCAGCCAGGAAAATTTTGCTAAGGAAAACAATGTATAAGTGCCCCTGTTGCTTAAAATAACAGGGTGAGCAAGAAACTGAACTGTATATCTATTGTTCCAAAACACGACTGAAATATTAAAAACCATAAATTCAACTAGGGCGAATTTAATTGCATTATACATACATGTAAAACACGGTATCATGTATAGTTGTGATTGAAACGAAATTAGAGAACCACTTGGTAAGTTTTAACCTTAAAACAATATATAAATTCAAATTGTGTCATGCTATCTACTTGAAACAACAGAAATAGTGGCACTCACAATCTATCTCCACAAAAGTAAGTGCAATTCCTTTATTTCATGAATTTAAGACATTAAGAGGAAGAACATCAGGAGATCAGTATCGCACGGTCACACTTTGAACGTAAAAATTATGAAGGGGAAGGGTTCAAAACGATAAGAAACATAACAGGTGAAAAAAGATAGGTAGGATGAGATCACCTGAACAATATGCAGGTTCGAGGCACGACTCAAGAGCACAAATGCGAATTCCCCAATTTGTGCAAGCAAAAGTCCAACCTGTAAAGTCACTCAAACTCATAAAAAATCAAGGCAATATATTTTGTCTAACAAGTGTTTAGATGGGTGACTTACAATAAGTGACGTCCTAATGTTATATCCAAAAACCTTTGTAATCACAGTGGCTACAGTAGTCTTAAAAACTATAACCAGGATAACGGAGGCAAGCAAGATATCCACATGTGTCCAAAGGAACTGTACATGTATCAGCATTCCAATACTAGCGAGAAAGAGAGCTGCAAAGAGATTACGGATTGGTTCCACCTACAAGTAATATTAATACAGTTAACAATCGCAAAGCATATTAGGGAAAATCGAAGTAGTCTGATGTTTCCAAGTAATACATTACAATCTGCCATTGTTGTACAGCAAGCATGGTAATTAGAATGCTATTTCTCATATTTGATTTTTCCATATATCGGATAATGAAAATAAATACAGCTACTGATGAATAGTAAATTTTCTAAGCAGATAATGAGGGCTTTACCTGCCCAAGACATTTAACGGAAAATAAGATGGAAGAAGGATAGAACAATTAAAGAGAAATGGAAGTATATGCTTCAGAGCTTAGAAATGTTCCAAAATCAGTAGAAAAAATATAAATAGAAGAAACTGACACAGATAAGATATCATTGTGTAAAGATGTTGTAAGAAGCCAGGAACATTCAAAGAAATGAGAACACTTAAAGAAATATTAACATAAATAAGATTGTTGAGTTGAAATAGAAAAATGAACTTTGAAGTAAGGATGCCTTAAAGATTTGTTCATGGTCAACATTCCAATTTATGTTTAATAATAAAAGCATGAGAGAAGAAACATCCTATCATAAATCAATACCTGGTCCAAGGTATGTTTTGCAAAGTCAGTTGTGGATATCATAACTCCGGCTACAAATGAACCCAGCTCAAGACTAAGGCCCAGCTTATCACTGCACTGAAGAATCAAATGAAACATCCTCAGTATTCTCTGGCACTGCTTGGTATGTAGTCACTACTTCAGAGAGCTTTTACAAGAATGTTTCAGTAAAATATATATATCCTGCAATTTGCAACTGAAGAATAGCCATCCCATTTCTAGTAAGGAAAAATTAGAACAGTGTTCAAACTAACCCAAGCAGATAATAAGCAGAATGCCACCACCGCAAGCTGATATAATTCATTGGTCTGAAAGTGACAAGGAATTAAGAAAGTAAACAGCTTGAAAAGGAAAGACTGCATAAAGCATGAAGCTCGGAAATGTACAAATGCATGCAGCAGAGCTGATATAAATTGTTTATTGTCAGCACCATATGCTGGGTCAACTGACAAAAACGCTGGAGATTCAAACAATAATGACTGGTATGATACTGCAGAATGACCTACGATAAGAATCGTGACTCCAACATTTCATTCAATTCCAAAGATCGGAATGGTTGATTCTAACGGAATCATGATTTAGGTTTAATGTCATTCTGCCAAAAGCTCATTTTTCATTCTTAGATTGGACAAATTACCATTCCATTATTCAGTTAAATTAGGTGGATTCTGACATCAGTTGGTAAATCAAGATCAAAGTGGTTGTGGTGCACTCTGGTAAATCAATATTTTATTCAATTCAACGATTGTCGGGTTGATTCCAAGGGAATGGTGATTCAGGTTTAATGCCATGCTGACAAGAGCTAACTTTCTTCATTGTCTTAGATTGGACGAATCACCATTCCATTATTCAGTTAAATTAGGTGGATTCTGACATCAGTTGGTAATTCAAGATCAGTACAATTGTGGTACACTCTGAGTCTGGCATTTATTGAAGAAAATACAACCAAAGGGCAGTCATTTAAAGGAGCAGCTTAAGAATAATATGAACTGCTTAGATCAGCAACCCTGATGCAAGATAACTCTGGCCTTCTGTACTTGATCATTGGCTGATGATTCTTCAAACATTATAAGTAACAGAAATTTTACTTACAACCTTGTATTACACTATTACTTTTGTCTTCAGAAGGCCTGATAAGTTACCTTACATGTACGAGTACGACTACTCCCTTTAACACCAAAAATAAAAACTTGACCGGCAACCATTTTGGTTAGTCCCAAAAATTTGGCCTATTTGCTTGACTATAAGTCTACCATTCTGCAGTAACTGCAACTAATACAGATTTGTACTTAAGACACGAAGTGATATCTTTCCATCTTGAGTATTGTAGCTTTCATACTTCAAATTATTTTTTAAACCTCACTAATCACTCGAAAAATTCAAAAACAAATTCAATTTGTATTCATGTCAGAACACAACTCCAATTTTCAGCTTTTTTTTCAAATACTACTTTTTTCCAAATTTCACAATTATGGACAAATGCCGACTAAATCTCGTTTCTGAGAACACCTGGCTTGGAAGAAAACCTCTTGTAGTAAAGATTTTGCAGCTTCTCCACTTAATTATTCAAACATAAAAAATATTAATCCAACTTTTAAGAAAACCTCTTACAATCAAAAGTTTGCATTTTTTCCATTCTTTATTCAAACACCAAAAACACAAAAGTCAGACAACATTAAAAAAAAGGTTTACAGAAAAGGATCAATTAATTGGTGTGAGTTGTGTGCAGGTGTGAGAGGTACACGGATGGCACATGCACATATTGCTACTATCACGGGTTGAGAAACTGACCCGTAAAGGACCTGTCTAAGCTATGGGCCAGCCTGTGCTACAACCTAAATTGACCGGACATGAAAATATCACTAGCCCAACCAGCTAAAGTTTGGACAGGTTTCACGTTAATGGGTCAAATTTGACACCTCTAGATAATTCCATGTGGAGAAAAGAATAAATAAGAAAATATGATCATGACAAGTACTCACTTGAGAAGATAACCGAATCATTAACTTCAGAAAACGTGGAACAAATGACCAAGTTAAAATTGATGCAACACTGAGGTACATGGATAAGATCAGCAGCCTAGACAGAGCAAACAAAATTTTTAGTCTTGATCTAAGCCTCGAATTGCTGCCAAGTAAAACAAAAAAAACAACATAGAAAGTGGCACGCCCATAAGCTTACACTTTTCCCATAGAGATAATTCCATGCAAAAGCCCACTGTTACCTCCAAGAACAGGAAGCAAAGCGAATAATAAGCCAACAGCGCAGTCCTGGGGATAAATGAAACAGAAAAGGACCAACCTTCTAGTAGTATGTACATGAACAAAGGACATGACCATTAAAAATTTGGTAATAGGGACACAGGTTTTACCTGAAAAATCAATGTTCCGATCGTCACTTGACCATGAAGAGCATTGTTGCTGTTTTTCTCAACCAGAAATTTCACCACCTGTTTATTTAAGATGGTCAAAGTCATCACTAGTGAGACTTACTTTCTATTAAAGACAAGGAAAAACTGACAAGAATCATGGTTTTATATTATACCACTGCCGTTGATGACATTGATAGGAAGCAACCAACAAACACTCCCTCTGACAAGTTTGCACCACATAACTGCAGCACATTACAGAATGCATAACTAAGCAACAGTTATTGGAGAGACGAAATTCAATTCCACAGCCATACCATTGCAGTTGTGCCACACAGAAACATAAGGATAACAATTTGAAGCAACCCTCCAAGAACAGCAACAGGACCAACAACTTTTAGCTGCATGATAATATGTTAGGAGGCTGCCCCAAGAAAGGAAAGATATATACTGAAATACCGAGATACTTTTTCAAGAATTAGTTCTAACAGTTGTATGGAAAAAGCCCCACAAAGAATGATAAAGCACCTTTGTCAAGGAAAACTCCAGACCTAAAGCAAATAGAAGGAAGACAACTCCAAACTGAGCAACGGTCTCAACCTGTAATACAATCGACACTGAAAGAGTTCAACTCAAGAAACACACTTACATCATAACTAAATGAGTTTCAGCCAAGAATATGATAGTAATTTCACAGACTACTGTTAATGAAAGTCTAGTTATTCAAAAAGGAAAAGGACATAACAACGAAATAATAGACGCCCGCAAATCAGTAAGCATCACATACCAAAAGCACAGACAAAACGTTAGCACCTCTCTTCATGAAATAAAGAAACTGAATGAAACAAAACTCAAGATTGTTTTCCGGTTTGACACTCATGTACTCTATGCTTTTTCCGCTAACGTTATCATATGGAAAGATTACTTTGTCACTTAATCTATGGATATTTTAACAACAAACAAGCAGACATGATTTTTCCTTATAAGCAATGTGTTGTCTTGTAGGATTACATACCTGTACCATTTCACTGATGAATTTCAAACCCCCTGGTCCAATTAATGAGCCAGCAAGAAGATAACCGACAATAACCTACCTCAAGAAATCATGATTAAAACACGTTCAGTACTTGGGTTTAATTGAAATTTAGATTTATAAGCACAGAAGATGATAATCATCGAAGTAAAATTTCACAAGCTTCTAAAAGTACATACCGGTTGTCCTAAACAAGAAAAGATGATTCCACCAATGGCAGCAGAGACTATAACCACCACCAAGTCTGAGATAAGTCTGCAGACACACATTGTAGCACAAACTACATGTCACTAGCTGTGGAAACTACATGAAAGATGAAAATCCCTAAATATCTATGAACATTCAGTGGAATTGCCAGGATAAAAAAGGATTAACATTGACCTCACATCAACTTGAAGCACCGGATATTTTGATTTCTTATTTGACATGACAAACACATTATCCTGTCATCAAGAAAAACAGTATACAAAGAGCTAGTTAGGCACACATTCACGATATTGACCAATATTTTTTTTTCTAACAATTCAAGCATACATTTTTTTACCTTTTTGTCAATCAATGTAGTAACATCATCAGAACCTTCATTTTCAAGGGAGAAAACGTCTTGTAATTTGAATGATCTAGTATCACTGCAAAAGGCAAAAAAAAAATGAATAACTTCAGCAAAGTTCATACAAAGCCAGGAGAGGCATGTGATCTGTTTAGTTACAGCTTCTTATTTACTTTGTCTGTTGTGTCTCATTCTTCTTGATCTTCTCATGGGTAATTTTGGCTACCGTCTCCAGGACTCCCTAATGGAAAAGAAAGGTAAACTTTTCATAAAAGAGCAAAGATTTTTTTATCAGCTGGATCCAAAAGTAAATTGCAAAAGTGTCAGACTCTGACAAACGCAAGTCAAAACGTTAGGCCTTTTGGTACTCTGATTAGGAGCTAAACTTAAAACATAGGAGACGTTGAAGTTAAAATAGATATGCATGTCTTCAACTTTGACACAAATAATCTTCTACTGATCGTAATATCAGAGATAACAACTAACATGATCCAAAAGTAAATTGATGACAAGTATGAATAGTTTAGCTTACCGTCTCATCAGCAACCGTACTGTTAAAGCTGCGTCCATCCGAACCTAATCAGGTGAGAAAAGCACATGATACATCCGACATTTCATTATGCAAACCACACAACTGAATGCATTGTTACATTCCTGAGTAACCATATTGGTTAAATGCCAGAACTTGGAGCATATTAAAAATTCCAATTGGTTTCTCTATTCAGCTCATCGCTCTTTCTTTTTGTAGCAAATAAAATTGATTTACGGAAGCTCATAACTTAATTTGCCTTATTTACACTGTTTTGAAGAGGTTGTTTATCAATCAAGCATAAGACATAAATGTCATCATCAATCATCAAAGATGTATAATATATCATCATACATCATATAACCACCACGAATCGGGAACCTTTAGTAAAATATTTAGATGTAAACTCTAATAACCAAAAGTAAATTTGTCACAAGCTCATTAAAAGACCGGAAATACACCATTAACTTGTATAAATCAACTTAACTTGTAATCAGCGAATACAAAAAAACTAATTCCGAAAAAATAAAGAGAAAATGGAGAAAACTTACCTTCAGGCTGATCGTTTTCAGAAAACTCTTTCTCGAGAACACGATCGAACATTTTGGCAATAGTGCCATCATTAGTTTCGGGAGCGGACGAATTTACTAAATTACCGTAAAACCTTGCCCTAATCTCCTTTTCAGATCTGGCCGCTAAGGTCATCCTCCCAGAATAAACAACCGACAGGAAGAGGAATATCCATGCTCGAAGCTTCTCTCTTCTCACCACAATCCTCTCCATTTACAGAGCTGAACGGAAACTACAGAGAGAATTTGCAGGAGATTGGAGAAGAAGAAGAAGAAGAATAAGAAGAAAGGGAAAATGGAGACGCAAAAGGTGTTGTTTGAACTTTCCGCTTTATTAGATCGAAGCCAAAAATTGAAAAGAAGTTATTGTCTCGATTGGACTGTTAAGTATTTTTATTTTTTTCAGGGCGGGATCTAAGCCTGACGAATTTGATGAAGTTTCAAGTAATAGGATCTGTTCGGTCTAATTTTTGTCAAATTAATTCAATAATTTAATTATAAGACTTATATAATTGTTATAATACCTTAATATTCAAGGTATATATATAATTAAAGAAGCTTAATATATGAGGGGAAAAAAAGGCTCTCTTAATTTTTCAGTTTCCTGAAAAAAGTGCTGGTATATAGGTGAAATATTAGCTTTTAGAAATATATAGTGAATATTGCACCTTCTTTGACGAGAAAATTTGTTAACTTTTTCAAATTTGAATATTCTTAAATTAATTTTTGATTTTTATCATCATCACTTAATACACATCTAAATTAGTGTTTATTTTGCAACCCAAGGTGGTAGTGGACCAGGGGGGTTTTAGTTACTGGCTTGCTTGTGGAAGCAAAATGAAATAGTTTTTTTTAAAAAAATAAAATAATAATAATAATAATTAAAACCGTAAGCTACGCCATACATAAATAGAGTTCTAACGAGGCTTGTTAATTAATTAATTGAAATAAAATGTATCATTCGTTGTTCACATATAGAGAACGTTATGTGTTACCAATAAAAATTGGGCAAATTACAGAAATCACATACTTTTAAGGCAAATTTACAATCTATCCCTTAAAAGTTTATAATTACTGAAATATCTCGAATGGATCTGATAATATAATACGATCATTAATCGATCGAGATCGATACATTAATCGTTAAGTAAGATACATTACATTTTATACATGATACACTAATCTAATGTATATTTTATACATGATACACTAATCTGATGCGTGAGATACACTAATTTGATGCGCGAAAATGAGGAATTTTAGAGATTTGTAAAACTTATAAGGGATAATGGTAATGAGTAAACTAAAATGTGAGATTTCTGTAATTTTTTCTTAAAAATTTATCTTTCTATTATTTTATCAATGGTCCATGTAATAGATTGAAGCTAATAGTAATTAAATGCAAATTCAAAATTTAAAATTGATGAATTTTTATTCATTTTAAATTAAAAAATAAAAAGAGACAGAATAAAGATTTACATACTATTAAAAGAGCAACAAAGTATTAAAAACTCATATTATGCCACTAAATTAACAACTCACTGAATTCTCAAATTATATTTCTTGTATATTTGTTGAATTTTAATTACTGTTTTTTAAAAAAATTCATTATATCATAAATCGACCCCGGCGTGGCACATCATGTTATAACAATTATTTAAGCAATGATGGGAAGAATTGACCGCTTGGTAGATGAAGCAAGAGCAAGTGACAAGTGTCTAAAAATAAAAGCTCTGATTTGCTTTGTTGCTTTTTTTATGACTTTCTTTAATTTGTTTGGTAAACCATCAATATCAAATCCTAATAAGCTGTAAAAGCATGTGTTTTCTAGTAGTATTTTCTCTTTTTTAAAAAAAAAATAAATAGTATATAGTGACAACAATAACTTGTCACATTATTACAACTTTATTATAACTTGTACTGAATGATTCTTACATTTACCGAATGATTCTTACATTCGTGGAATATTTATTGTGTAAAATTATATTATCTAACTTTTTAGTAACTTTTTGTTGGTAGTGCCACTAGAGAAACTTTACTTAAATTTCTTGATTAAAGAGTGTTTTATTTTTTAATGTAATTTTTTTTTAACGCAGATTGAATTTAGTTAAACTCAATTGAATTAAATTTACATTTTAATTTCTATTTTCGCCGAAATCACAAATTTAGGAACGTGGATAATGTAGCTTCCACTCGATTTGGGGAAAATCAGAATTCACAAGGGAGGACCGTGCTCGCCACACGTTCGTCACCCCCTTTCTCTTCTCCTTTTATTTAGGCATCAACTCATTCCCAAAT
The DNA here is from genome assembly GCA_035578085.1 of Solanum pinnatisectum. Lineage (NCBI taxonomy): Eukaryota > Viridiplantae > Streptophyta > Magnoliopsida > Solanales > Solanaceae > Solanum > Solanum pinnatisectum. The sequence continues at coordinate 36,644,195 of CM069078.1, forward strand.
AGTATTTGCAGAGAACAACAATGGCGTCTACAACTAGCATAATTCAATTCGGCTTCTCATGCGGCGGCGCATTTTCTTCCTTCACCGCGAAGCCAAGGCGTATGGTGGTGGTTCGTGCCGAAGCTATAAACCCAGACATTAAGAAGGATGAAGCAAAAGTGGTCGACTCTGTTCTCGTCACTGAACTCTCTAAGCCTCTTACTGCTTACTGCAGGTTCATTTTCTCTCTTATACATTTTCATAATTCCTCAATTTAATATATTATTTTAATATTTCTTCTTTTTGTTGTTGTTGAAATTTTTTGGATAATTACAGGTAGTTGGGATGGTAATATGCATTGCTGACAAAAATTGTTAGAAACCTGCAATTTTAAATTTACTCAGTTCTTTATCCCAATTTCTCCTTTTTTGTCTTTACCTATGCGAAAATGGAGACCAGTGGTATGGGTCAATCAACAGTGTTTATTTATTCCAAAATCTTATTTTATTTGAAAATTCTTTTTGTAGCTTTGAACTTGCGACTTTTGTACGTTCATAGGAGAAAAGAAATTTTGTTCAATTTTAGTAGAAATGGGACATTATTTGGTTGAACTTGAAAAAAAGTAGTCGTACATATATAAAGTCCAATCAATAGTCAGCTCTAGTATCCCATATCTGATACATGTCCGGGGAAAAAAGGAAGTCAACCCTATTATTGGTGGTGAAATTGAATCTAATTTTGTTTATATTAATTTCATATTCCAAAAAGTTTGTATAGATGGCCACTTCACTTTAAGTCCTTCAACAATATTGATGTTGAAGGATTGTTTTTGGTTATACATGCTATTGAAAATAATTCAGTATTATATCCTTAATAGTCAGGTGTTTGATTGCCAACTTTAGTTAATATATACCTTAGGTATATATTAAATTATGTTGTAATTATCATATGAGTACTATTTATACGTTTGATGTGAAACAACACTACGTGTGTTAGAGGCTTAGAGAACATAAATATTCCTAATAATAATGAAACATTTTATTGTAATGTTTTGATTGTTTTACATAATTATGTTTATCACATATGATGCTATACCTGATTGTATAGGGTAATATAATCAAAAAAAGACTATTGTAAGAAGTTACATCATTTAACCAAACATTTTCTACATCTTGAAACGGATATAAAAAATGGCTAATATGTCAGAGATCCTTGAGTTTCTCCGTTTAATCCAGGATTAGTCAATTCTAGTTTTTGTAATGGAGATAGGAGAGATGTATATAACTTAGAGGAGATCATGATTCGACCTTGATTACCAGTATGTCCAATGTGAGTTGCGGCAGTTGAATTTGTCTCTAGTCCGTCTCTGTCATTCATTGAGCACTGTAAGCCGAAGAGTCTCAAGGGAGTGACTTGAGGGGCTCAATGCTGAACGAAGACCCTCCTTCCCGGTTCCCACTCTCTTTAATTGGTTCGGAAATAGGAGGACCATATGTTACTGATAGTTGAACAGAGTCATTGATATCTATCTCCCTAGCTACTTATTATTGTGTGTAATTCCTTCTTGATTCTACAACTCTTGCTAGAATAACATGAATTTAGTCGGTAATTTTAGTAAGTGGGAGATTTTTGTGTTCAGGTGTTGGAGGTCTGGGACTTTTCCTCTATGTGATGGAAGCCACGTGAAGCACAATAAGGAAACCGGAGATAACGTTGGACCCCTGCTATTGAAGAAGCAGTAAGCCAGTAAATGGTTATGGTATCGTGTTAGTCTCTAGATCATGCAAAACTCTTGATGCCTATTTCCTTATTATCTGTTGAACGAGATTTTGTTCTTTCCCGGTGAATGTTCTTTCTAGAATAAATTAAAACTGAAAGTAGTTGCAATATTTATCGTACTTTTCCAGCAGTAATTATTCTCATGCTACAACTCCATCACAGAAACCTATCTAATCCTGTGAAACATGAGTATAATTTCCATATAAATCAGTTAAATGAGATTGATGAGTTAACAAGTCATATGATTCAACATAGTTGTTGGTTTAGCTGATGCAAATACTTTTAACATAATTGTACCATCAATTTTTACAATCTCTTAGTAGTGCTGTTGTTCAGATCACATTCTAATTGGATGAGTCGTATTGTTCATACCACAATCTACTTTGTGGGCTAGATTATCACATTCGTTGGTGGTCTCCTTAAATATGGACTTGGAAATCCTTTTCTAAAAAGCTAGCTTGGCAACGCCATACAATATGTTACACAATATTTTGTGGCCAATCATTTTCGGAGTTGATGAGTCATGAGAGATTCCAATCCCCTGAAATGAGACTTAGGTCAAGATGCAACTAATGATTAAAGTTAGTTATCACTGCTTAAGGGAGCACTAATTAAGGAACTGCAAATTGCTTTTTCAGAAGGAAAAAAAGTAAGATGCTCACTTGGGATTTTAGGTGACTAAAATGCTTTTGTGATTTGTATATTTGACTCGAGGGATATATATATTATATTACTCTCTCCATTCTATTTCCATTTTATGTGAGGTAATTTGACTCGATACGAAGTTTAAGAAAAAAAAATAAAGACTTTTAAAACATGTGATCCAAAATGAATGATAGAAATTTGTGTGCCTGTAAATCATTTCATTAAAGGTAAAATATATATATTATAGTTAAATTGTTACTTAATATAAAGGAAAGTAAAAGCGGGAGTATATTATACTCCCTCTGTCCCAATTTATGTGTCACTTTTCGTTTTTCGAGAGTCAAACAGTTTAAATTTGATCAGGAATTTGCGCATGGAATCTTTAATTTTTTTTGAAATAAAATTTATATATTTGTAAACTACGTAAAAAGTATTATAAGTCACAATAATTGATAATTCAAAATGTTTAAAAGATCTATGAAAAATTTACTGTAAAAAATAAATTTGTTTGAATCTCGAAATTCAAAAAGTGTCACATAAAATGGGACGGAGGGAGTATTTCAATTCCTTTATTCCAAGTTTCTGACTTCTGAGTGGAGCTTTAGCAGAACTTACGCGTGAGGTTAAGACAAAAGTGGTAACCCCTTCTCAAAATAAATACTATTGGCTTTTCGAAAAATTGAAGTCAGTGTTTATAAATTATACGATAGTGTTTATCTGCTCGGGAATAAACATAATTAAAAAATATAATTTAAATTTAGAGAGTCAAACAATTTTAATCACAATAATTGACAATTGAAAAGATAAATGAAAAATATATGATTAAAAATAGACTTATTTGAAGCTATTCAGTGAAATATATTTATTTATCATATTTCAACAGCCAAACAACCCCTTACTGATCTGTCTTGACATTTCACAAGGTGACACAGCTACTGCCAAATCATTCAAAAAAAGAAAGAAATTCAGTAGTATTATTCTTAGGAGTCGGATTATTTCTCATGAATATTGTAGTGTTTAGATTATACGATGCAACATGGAGTCTGTTTATTTATTTTTGCGTCCAGATGTCGCAAGTATGATTACTTTTACCTTCCTATCTCTCAAGGAATAAAAATTCCCAGTAGGACTGTGGCTTCACCTGGAGCCGGACCCACGTTGAGCAAATGGGTGTCAAGTGATATTTTTTTTAAAAAAAGTTTTATTTAATGTATATATTAATACTATGTATAAAGATATATATTTAATGAAATGATATTACTTGACAAAAAATATCTATTGGTTCATTACGTGATTTTGTTATTGGAGGTTCAAATCAGTATAAATCAATGAGTGGTTAAGTAGCAGTGAACTTAAGACCTCTTCTAGCTTAAAATTAGTCTAAAATCTAAATCAATGCGATAAAAATATATCTTACTTATACATATAATAGTTAAATTTTTATCTTTTCTTCTATAAATATTGATAATGTTTCTTAAAAATTCTATATATGTCATTTGCTCCACCATTGACCCCAAGACAAATAGAGAATTAAAAACTGGTCAATCGTCGGTATTGGAGTCCGAAGGAATCAGTCTTCATGGATATAATTTGAATTTTTTTAGTCAATGATTGGTTGGAATATTATGGCAAATTAGGATAGTGAAGTCAAGCCTAACCTGTTTAAGATCAATTCATTAAATTTTGGTGATATGTAATCTAAATTGACTCGAGAGAAATTTTGTTTAAATATTTTTTTAAAAAAATTGATATGTTATATATATTCATAATAAAAAAAAGATTAATTTTATTAGGTATTAAAATATTGTAAGATTGTAAAAGAACAAATAAAGAAAATTAAAACTTAGTTAAAATTGGATTGGATTAGATCTTGTCCCATAATCCATTACCCAACCCATTTTGACTCAAGTAAATTTGAATTGAATTGAGTCTTGATCCGTTAATTATTTTGATTCATTCAAATTTAATTCAACCCACACCACAGTCAAGTTTAAGCAACAAAATTCTGTTCATTTCACAATCATATGCACAGTGCATGTGGCCGCTCCTTCAAATCTTCAGTTTCCGTCAAAGTAGAGCTGCTGCCGCCGCTTTCCCAACAACAAATTGACGACATATTATTAGGTAATCAAACAATGACCTTCATTTGTCCACCTCCAATAAATAAAATTTAGCGTGCTTACGTTATGTAATATTATTCGACAATTTTCACTTTGTTAATTTGCGTTTGACATTGAGTTGTGTCTTAAATTATTTTTCTTAATATACTATCAAGGTGACAAGGTCAAACCTATTATTGTTGTTGTATTTTTCAATATGATCATCTAATTATGTTTCCTAAGTTAATTTTCACATTTGAGTTTGATCAAACACCATTCTCTCTTTAACAAAGAAAAAAATATCAACATGTTATTGCAGGGGCAGATTTAGGGAGAAAAAAATCATGTTACAAAGGACGAACGAGGAAGAGAAAAGAGTAAAAAAATTACTATAGAAAAACATTAGCACTAGATTTCATAAAATTATAAATAGGTACATAGATTTTATTTTATTTTGTTTCCCACCTAATGTAAGCCCACACTAAAACCCCAATGGCTCATAAAAAAATAACGCTCTCAATAAGATTTTTTTATATTCAAAACCTCTTTTCTATTTTTATTTGTATGAAGTGTTAAAAGAGTTTGTATAGTTCATATGTCTGTTGGCGGCTAACAGAACAGCTATTTTAGTAGAATCCTTTGATTGAGGGAGACAACACAACCCACCATTTGATTATTAACCTCCCCGCCCACTTTATTCTCTGTATTGTCTCCACCATTTTGGACCACCGCCGCCGCCTTCTCAACAACCTCCGTGTTCATTTCCATTCTTGATTTTCCCGGCCAAATTCGCCGGAACCTGATGCTTCCTAATTCCAATAACCCTCCTTCGAAACCCAAATCCCCTGATTTTTCAGATCGAAAAAACTCCTTTCTGCTTTCCTTTCACAATCCACGTACATGGCTTATTCTTACCCTCCTTCTTTTTCAAATTCTTCTCCTCTTCACTCTCCGCTCCCACCCCTTTTCCGCTTACATCACTTTCCACCCCCACTCTTCTTCTCCGCCCCTTTCCCTCCCCACTGAATCTTCCGCCGCCGTTCATGCTGATAGTAGTTCGACCATTACACAAGTTGATAATGTTACCGACTTATGTCCTTTAGGTAAAATCTATGTATACGACCTTCCCCTGTTTTTCAACGCGGAGCTAATTCAAAATTGTAATGAGTTAAATCCATGGATTTCCCCCTGCGAAGCGCTGTCGAACGATGGATTTGGCCGGGAAGCGACCGCACTTTCGAATTCAATTCCGGAAAGCTTGATCCGTTCGTGGTATTGGACGGACCAGTTTGCACTGGAGCTAATTTACCATAATCGTATGTTGAATTACCGGTGCAGGACTTTGGAACCGGAATTAGCTGCGACTTTCTACATTCCGTTTTATGCTGGTCTCGCAGTGGGCAAGTACTTGTTTAAGAATAATTCCAGTGCAAAAGATCGCGATCTGCATTGCGAGCTGCTGCTCAATTGGATACAGAATCAGACTTATTGGAAGCGAACTGACGGATGGGATCATTTCATCTCGATGGGTCGGATTTCATGGGATTTCCGGCGATCCAAGGATGAAGATTGGGGTTCAAGCTGTATATACATGACGGGTATGCGTAACATCACGCGCCTCCTTATAGAGAAAAACCCTTGGGATTATTTCGACATTGGAGTACCTTATCCCACCGGATTCCACCCCAGCACCGCCGACGACATCTCCCAGTGGCAGAACTTCGTCCGTCACCGTGAAAGAAAAACTCTGTTTTGCTTCGCCGGAGCTACACGAGGGTTTATCAAGAACGATTTCCGGGGTTTATTACTGAATCATTGCTACAGCGAGTCAGATTCATGCCGAGTTCTGGACTGTGCTGGTTCCAAATGCTCCAATGGCACTTCAGAAATTATGGAAACTTTTCTGGATTCAGATTTTTGCTTACAACCCAGGGGTGATAGTTTCACTCGAAGGTCCATTTTCGACTGCATGGTGGCCGGTTCAATTCCGGTTTTCTTCTGGAAGAGAACGGCTTATTACCAATACGAATGGTTTTTGCCCGGGGAACCAGAGAGTTACTCGGTGTTCATAGACCGATACGCGGTGAAAAATGGGTCGTCCATTAAAGCGGTTCTTGAGAATTTCAGCAAAGAAGAGGTGAAGTCGATGAGGGAGAAAGTTGTAGAGAATATAGCAAAGATAGTGTATGGTAAACCCAATGATGGGATAAATGGTGTTAAAGATGCATTTGATATTGCAGTGGAGGGTGTGTTGAAGAGAATCAAGAGGCACGGAGGAGACTATAAATGGTAATATAAATTGGCAAATAATGGGGATTTTAGGATGTAAATGGTGCAGGAGGAGGCAGCAGCTTTGGTGGTGCATGAGCATGGCGGCAGTTATGTTTAGTTACTGTCTTCCTGTCACACAAATGCGCCATTAAATTGAAAGCAGCTGCAGTTTGGGATGAAGTTTTGATATACACACTTTAAATGATTGTTTTGTACTAGTAATAATTTTAATGCTGTATTTACGTGGTATATGTTGTTTTTATGGATGAATTCTTTTGTTACAAATGCGGTAGAGGAAGTATTGAAAATACCATTGAATTTGATGTAGATTATTAGTTTCGTTTTTGAACTATTAACGGTCTTAAAAACATTATTCTCTTTGACTAACTAAATTTATATACATTCTGATCTGCATCATGACATAACAAGTGATCTCAAACCCTTATACGAGCATGAAACTATCAATAAAAAATCGAGATAAGTGTTGAAAACATTCATAAATTTAGCAAGAATTTAGGGGTCTATTTCACTCATATTGCAAGATCAAGAGTATATTTGATCAGTAAATCAAGTAAATGAATATTTTTAAGATTATTTATAGTTTTAAAATTAAACAAATAATTGGTGACGCACTTGGGAGTGTATAAGATAAATGGGAAGATATACTATTTAATGCATTTGACCACTGTTATAGTACTGTACATTCTGAGTAATCTTTAGCCGAAGGAAACTTTATGCATTTTGAATGTTGTGAGTTTCTGATTCATTGCTTTAAATGGTGCCAGAGGAATGAAACAAAACAGAAGGACCGCGCTTGGGCCCTTTGTGTTTGTGTTGACTGTTGTGCGTACAAGTGGTGATTGTTCGACTAAACTAATGCAATTCTTGTACTTTGTCTTGGACTCTCATGCTACACACTCGTCACGAGGCGTTTGACGGTGAAATATTTTTACTTCAACACCTCTTGACATAAATAAAAGAAATTGTGAAAATTTCTTGAAGACGTATGTTCTAGTCCCACTAGCCTCACAATTATATTTTTTTACTATAATCATTAACACCCCTTAATAACAATTCCGGTCCGCTATACTTATTAAGATGTATGTCGTTGCGCGTGTCTTGATAATTCTTAAAATCTGACAACCAATATCTTTGTTTATGCGTCTCACCTAACATTCCCTTCTTTTTCTGTCCAACTAGGCCAGGTAAAGGGAAAATGAAATTTATTCAAGCAAAAATAAAATGAAGATGAGAATAAATTAAGATTTCCATGTTCAATATTCAAAACTTGTGAAAAAAGGGGACATAAAATAAGCAAAGGCTCTTAGCATATTCACTTTACAACTAATATTATTAAAATAGACAAATGATTTGAATTGTTTCAATGATCAATCTTCATCGCTATCTCTTTAGGATCGATTAGTGATACTTGATGAGTACATATTTATTTCTGTATTCATGCTACATTTGCTTTAGTCTTTTTGTGTTACATTACTCTTATATTACAAGTAAATATCTGATGAACGACATGTTTGCTTGAGTTGTGTGCTTATAGTGTTTCTTCAATTTTTTTTATTTTAATTTTTTTTAAAAAATTCTATCAAAAGTATTATAAATTATAATAATTAATAACTTAAAATATTCAATTATATATTTAAAAATTACATAAAACGGACTATAAATCAATAAATCACAATGTAATAATTTAAAGTATTTAAAAAATACATCAAAAATTATTATAAATTACAATAATTAACAACTTAAAATATTCAATTATATGTTTAAAAATTACATAAAAACAAGTACAAATCACACTATAACAATACACACAATTTTTTATCAGTGCCACATAAAATGAAATGGAAGAATAATATATATTATTTAAAAATTATATAAAAGTGATATTAATCACAATTACTAAGAATCTAAAATATTTAAAACCATACAAAAAATTTGCTTAACTTTCTAAATTTCATTTGTGCCATAGAAATAGGGATAGAGGGAGAAACATGTATTATTTGAAAAAAATGTTTTTTTTTTATAAATTATAATAATGAAAAACTTTAAATATTTTTTTAAAAACATATAAACTTTTCAAACTCCATCACCGACGCATAAATTAAAACAAAAAGAGTAACATATATTGAGCCCATAGTTTAAATACGTGGAAGCATGCAGAGACTTCAGAGTGAGCTATTTGGCTAAATCCACATCATCAGGTTTTATTTAGTAAGAATTATATAAATCATGTTGTATTAAGAGCTAATTACATTTTATCCTACTTTTTTCCAAATTACAAAATTCATAAATTTATAGGATCTCGGATATATACATAAAAAAAAATCGATACATGACTCATGGAATGCAAATGATACAGTACTTAATGAGAGGGGATAGGGATGTATCCGAGAGAGGATAGAGATGTATCTGCGAGATATGATTGGGAATGTATACGAGAGGGAAGTTTTGTAATTTTTTTAATAATATGAAATTTTAGAGATTATAATAAAATAAAATGTATATTTATGTAATTTTTCCTTTTATGTATCACTTCTATCATTTTATCTTTTCTTTATTATCAGACAATGGTATTTTGAGTATTTTTTAAACCTGTAGTTATTATTTTTAATTTTACTAAGTATATTGTTGTATCTAGTATTCTTAGTTTCTCTTATATTCATATCACCAATGTTTAGGACCCGTTTGGCACCAAGAATACTTGGGGAAGATTTGAGAAAAACTTGGAAAGTGGAAACAAAGACTTCTAAGTATGCATAGAAGGACAAAGACAATAACAAAACAGCCTAAAAAAACTGGATCAAAACTCATCAAAAACCGCTTTAGTAAAAAAATGACAAAATGGCACCAAAACAGCCTAAACTTGACAAAACAGTAAAAACAACATATAAATAGCAAAATTTGGACAAAAATTACACCATAACAACAAAAACTAAACAAAAATGGCACTAAAATTGGCCAAAAACTAGTGTGAAAAATGATAATAAAAAGGATTTAAGAATTCAGAGCTATTTTTGTCATTTTAATTATATTGTCTCAGGATAAGTTATTCTGATATTGTTATTCCACCAAGAGGGAGGATAACTTATCCCAACAATACTATTTATTTATCCTGAGATAAGTTATCCATCGTGTGCAACCAAACAAGGGACTAGTAGACACTACAATTTTATCCCATGACTATTACCTCTTATCCATCACACCAAACGACCCCTAAAGGCCACTCAAAAGTTATTATGAGATTATCTCCTCTTATCCATCATATCAAACGACCCCTAAGGATATAATAATCATTTTTATCCAGGATCACAAATATAAATTTTAATTACGTGAAATCGGATGAAACTTACGCAAAATACGAATAGGAAGTAGAATAGACATACTTCTATATATAACTTAATTCAAGTTAAACTATCTATATATATATATATATACACACTCAAAATTGGCTATTACCTCTTGTCTTTTAACTTTTAAATCAAAATATTAACTGTTTTGAAATGCGGTTATAGCGCTCAACTTATTCCCGCGAAGTTGGGAATTTTTTAAGAATCGGACGGTGAATAATAAACCTCAGGACTCATTGTAATCCAACGGCGTCAAATCGATTCACCACCAAACCTTATAAATAACAACACAAACCCTAAATTCGTTTTTTTCCCTCTTTCCTCTCCTGCAATTGCAGCAATTGCAGCTCAACTGCAATACGGTATAAGCAGGACAACCGCCATTTTCTCACCTTCAAGCTTACATTTCTATCTTTTTCTACACTCAATTTACAGAGCTTGTAATGCCTGCACTTGTTGAAAGTGAAACAATGGCGTCTGAAGATTTGATGGAGCTGAAGAAGAGCGGAAATGGGTCATCCGCTGACTCCCATAAGAAGTCGAAGAAGACCAAGATTGATTCTGGGTCTGATTCAGAGGAGATAAAGAAGAGTAAGAAGAAAGATAAGAAGCGGCGTAAAGCTTTAAGCTTGGATGATCAGGAGAATGGAAATTCAGAGGTTTTGGAACCGGATGAAAAGAAGAAGAAGAAAAAGAAGAAGAAAAAGGATGAGGATAAATTGGTGAAGGATAGTGAGGAGAAAGAGGAGGATCCTAATGCCTTGTCTAATTTTAGGATTTCAGTGCCACTGAGAGAAGCTTTGATTACCAAAGGGATACATGCGCTGTTTCCTATTCAAGCTATGACTTTTGATACCATATTGGATGGGTCTGACTTGGTTGGTCGAGCTCGCACTGGTCAGGTATGTACTCTTTGCAATTACCTTTTTAACTCTTATACAGTGAAACAACATGTCTTGGTTTTTTTTTTTTTGGTGTTCAGTTAATAACTTAATACGTGCATGCTGATATTTAAAAAGCATAATACATAAACAAACTCTAAACTTGGCCTCAGCGGACAAGTAATCACTTCAACTTTGAGTATGCACGTCTAGATAACTCCACTGGCCTCCACTTTGCTCGTTGAACACTCCAACTTACAAGATGATTATCGAGAAACCTCCAAAATTTATGTGTCATGTCAGCATCGGTTGTCCACGAGACACAGTGGGGACGAATTAGAGTGTTTAGTTGCTAGTTAGACCTAATTGTGATGTGCACTCTTAATGTTGGGAGTGCTTACTTGTCTATTTATGTATTATGCCATTAAAAAATTCTGGACATCATTTGTTATAATTTAAATGCTTGTTTCTGTCAGTGGACTAGCAACTTGTAATGTAAATTTTACTGATTTGATTATGTTCTGTATAGAGCGTGGCATTGGGAAATTCTAACCCCAAACACGATAATAAATGTCCATGTGTTCCTTGGAAATTAGAATTAGGCAACTAAGCAAGTCATCTGTAAGAATCTACATGTGCTTGGCTCTAAGGCGGGGGCAGAAAACCTTAGTTCTTTATGAGATTCTCATTCTTGTGCTGTCCACGATACTGACCTACACAGGAGCAGCTCACATTTTCTGGTGATTTTCACTCTAGAACCATAATTGATAGAGTTCCATTTACTTCATGTCCCACATTTTCGTCCAAACTTCAAAATTGATATTTACTTGTCCAAGGGGTACTCCCTCTGTTCCTGTGTTCACCTCTTTGAAAGAAACTTACAGTACCCTATGGTGCTTATGAGGATGTATTAGTGAGGATCCTCTAAAGGTACATGGGTTTCCCTTTGATGCGAATTTTTATCTGAAATGAGTTTTCTGAGAACACAAAAGTTGATAGTTTCTATTTTAAATTAAAACTTTGCGATTGCTTATTCATTACGATGAATGGACAGTGCCCACTTTGTTTCTATTACCATAAGAATAATAATGGACCAAATATTCCAGTATCACAAGACATTTTAGGCAATGTTTGTGATTATTTGTTGACTAAATAATCCCTAACAAGTTATTATTTCAATTTGTGTTCCCACATTTGCAGGGTAAAACATTAGCCTTTGTGTTGCCCATATTGGAGTCCCTGATAAATGGACCTACTAAAGTATCACGGAAAACAGGGTATGGGAGGGCTCCAAGTGTCTTAGTGCTTTTACCTACTAGGGAGTTGGCACTTCAGGTATTATTTTAGTGGCCTTGTGGAAGTTGACCTCTTCGCTGAATGTGAACCTCTGACTTTTGTTTTCTCACTTCATGTTAATATAGGTGTTTGCTGACTTTGAAGTTTATGGTGGGGCTGTGGGGCTAACTTCATGTTGTTTATATGGAAATTCACCCATGGGACAACAACAAGTTCAACTGAAAAGAGGAGTTGATATCGTCGTAGGTACTCCTGGAAGAATTAAGGTAGTGCATTAATTGGTCTTATATTTTGTGACTCTGGAATATTTGTTGTTGTTAATGTTTTCATGCTTCAGAGAGTTTAGATTTACTCCTTGCAAATTTTCCTCAGGACCACATCGAAAGAGAAAATATTGATTTCAGGTCCCTAAAGTTCCGTGTTCTTGATGAAGTTGATGAAATGTTGAAAATTGGTTTTGTTGATGATGTTGAATTTATATTAGGTATGCTACTATTCAGCGGTATCTTACCCTTATTATTTGATCTTTTACCCTCTCATTATCTGATGCTGTCAGTTATGTCTGTGTAATATTCTCTCTTTGAGAGCTGAAATTTGTTTGTGCATTAGATGTCATTTCCAGGGGGTCTTGTCATATTATGGTTACTGATTTTGTTATGCTTTTCTTCTACTTTTCTCCTTTGAATTTTGAAGGCAAGGTAGAAGATGCAAGCCAAGTTCAAACACTTCTTTTCAGTGCCACTTTGCCAAGCTGGGTGAAGCATGTTAGTTTCTTATCTCTCTTTTTCTATAAATACTAGTCAGTGTTTGCACCAGGGGAATGTTTCATAGCCCTTAGTTTATTTCGAAACAAATTGCTTCTTCAGAGCTTGGAAAACAGCCCACCTTGGGGGTAAATGGGAGATGTACAAATTCTGTGTCCTAGGCTAACATTTTCTTTTCTCTCCTGAATAGTGATCTGTTTCTGGTGTCAGATATCTTCGAAGTTTCTCAAACCTGATAAGAAAACAGCTGATCTTGTTGGTGATGAGAAAATGAAGGCCAGCAAGAATGTGAGGCATATTATTATCCCATGCTCTAGTTCAGCCAGATCTCAGCTGATTCCTGATATCATTCGCTGCTACTGCAGGTTGGTTGTTTCTCATTCTTAAATATCTGTTTGTTTGAGATTTTTAGAATGACAATCAACTTATGAGATCATTTTCCGTCCTTTTTGCCATGAAATATCAGTGGTGGACGCACAATTATTTTCACTGAGACGAGGGGTTATGCTTCGGAGCTAGCTGGCATATTGCCTGGGGCACATGCTTTGCATGGAGAGATACAACAGTCCCAGCGTGAGGTAAAATTTTTGTTTAAAATAAGTGATGTATTCTGGCATGCTCTCTTTTGCAATCTTTCCTGCTCTCTTTTTGGTGACTTTGCTGCTTTTAAGAATTAAGAGGATGAAAATTTCGCCAGATATAATCACCTTCTATTGTTGATGGTAAGAATATTAAGCCAAAAAGGACTTTGCATAAGTTGACTATTTGTCACATTCCTCGACTCCTTCAACAAATTTTATAGTTATTAATTTAGATTCTTCCAATTCTCAACTAACATCTGTTAGACTGTTACTCTGATTGTTGCATGCTGTTCCAGATTACACTTGCTGGATTCAGATCAGGAAAGTTCCTTACATTAGTGGCCACAAATGTAGCAGCCCGTGGATTGGATATCGACAACGTTCAGTTAATTGTTCAGGTTTGAAATTATTAAGTTCATATTCAACATTGATGCTCAAACCTTATTGGTATTTGTGAATGCTAATTACTATATATGGTCAGTGTGAGCCTCCACGTGATGTTGAAGCGTATATTCATCGATCTGGCAGGACAGGACGAGCAGGTGAGATGCTAATGTTCGAATTGCTTTCATTAGATCACTGAAATTCACGGACATTCTTACTTATATTTGTTTGTTATTATTATATCATTCAGGAAATACTGGTGTTGCTGTAATGCTTTACGATCCTAAGAAGTCCAACATCTCTAAGATTGAAAGAGAATCTGGTGTCAAGTTCGAGCATCTATCTGCTCCACAGCCAGCTGATGTTGCTAAAGCTGCTGGGAAAGAAGCAGCAGAAGCAATTGGCGAAATTTCTGATAGGTATGCTTTTCGTTTGTGCTTTTTTTGAATTTTAATGTGCCATCGCTCGACCATTTAATCCATTTGCAAATTTCTGTAGTGTAATACCTGCTTTCAAGGCTGCTGCAGAGGAACTTCTACATACCTCTGAACTATCACCAGCTGAATTGCTTGCGAAGGCACTTGCCAAGGCAGCTGTAAGTATTTCTCCTCGTTACTTGTCTGACTGTGGAACCAAGTCTGGCGTTGTGGTTGACAGGACTCTTCTCTTGCTTTTCCAGGGCTACTCTGAGATCAAGAGTCGTTCGCTTCTTTCTTCCATGGAGAACTGTGTTACTCTACTTCTTGAGTGCGGGAGGCCCATATTTTCACCTTCGTGAGTGTTTAAACCATGTTCAGTAAATGGTTTTCTTACTATCTCCAATTATAGCAAGTCTTACCATGAAGATGAATCTCACTCAGTGAGAGCTAAATATGGCAGAGCCTATTGTTAGTTTGGTTTGGATAATTCCTCTGTTGATCTTTTGTACTTTTGTTAATATGGCAGCTTTGCATATAATGTTTTGCGGGGGTTCCTATCTGAGGACAAGGTTGAATCAATCAAAGGTCTTACTTTGACAGCTGATGGAAATGGCGCAGTTTTTGATGTATCTGCTGATGACCTGGATACATTTCTAGCCGGTATGTTTCTCCATTTCTACAATTGATCTACCATAGGTGGATAAAAATCATCCAAACAAATGCTACTCTAAAGCCTCATTAATCAGCGTCACTGCTTGTCTAAGCTCTTTCTCATCTTTACTTTTTCCTTTCCCGATGGGGCTATGTAGGGAAGAACGCACAAGGTGTAAGCTTAGAGGTAGTAAAAGAACTGCCCCGGTTACAAGAGAAAGATCAATCGAGAGGTGGAAGATTTGGTGGTGGTCGTGGTGGCTTCTCTGACAGGAGAAACGGAGGTCGATTTTCTGGAGGCAGAGGCGGAAGAGGTGGTGGTGGGAGAGGTTATGGAAACTTAGGCCGTAGATGGTGAAGAATACAAACAATTTATTCAGACAGCTGACTGACTGTACAGGATTTTTTTCGCCCTGTCGTGGGTTCAAAATTTGCGATGATGAAGAAAAAAATGTCTATTACGGCTGCTGTTTATGGAATACTAACATTAGATTTTCCATATATAGGTTCAATTCACTTACTATTTTTTTTTATTTCTTGCTTGCCTCCTCTTCGCAGGAGGCAATTTTTTCTTTTCCAGCTTGTATTTTTAACTCAACAAATTTGCTTTTTCCTTAGTCTAAATATATTAGGATATATTATAAATGTAACAGTTATTATTTTCATAGAAGCTGACTCATGATTAGTAGTTGGAAATTTGATTTTGTAGTCTTTTACCAACTTAATTTTAGTTTTATGTCTTTTTTTTCTTTTTACACGAAAGAGATTTAAACAACATTTTAAGTTGGACATAAAATTGAAAAGGAAAAGGTAGTACTTGAAATTAAGGTCTTATGAAACTAACAGTTCTAAGAAGTTGAAAAATTCACTCTTTAATTAAAGTTATACTTTTAATATATGAATATATACGAGTGGAAGTCAAAACAAATTATGATTATCGAATAATCATAAGAAAAATATTGAATCATACCCACGCCTATACATGTAATTTGAGAATGACGAAATAGTAGAAAAACATATAATCCTTAGTTTCAATTTATTTATCTTTACTATTTTCAAATTCTTTGAAAAAGAATCTAAATTTATAAATATATTAAGTAATACTATTTTACATACTTCATTGATTTGAGCCTTAACTTTTGAGGGCAGTTTCCAGACACTTCCACCCTCTCCTCGCCTTCTCTATTCACCTGATTTTTGGATTCCATTCATTGCTTTTGCTTCTTATATTTTGGGAAAATTTTGTACAATAACTCTGCTCCAACTAATTGATATCTGAATGACTTTTGTTCCTTCTTCCTATCATCATTCTTGTTGATTTTTGAGGTCCTCGAAGCATCATGGGATGGTACACAAGATCAAAAGTCGGCATTGATGTTTTTCGAAGTTTCGCATCAAAGTTTTCATTCAACAATTCAATTCAACGAACCAATCACTGCAATTCTTTGGTACCAAACGCTTTAGGCAAACCTAGTCCATCTGGGTCCTCAAGGATTTTGAGAAATTCGTGCTTTCAGTATGGAATTAAGCAAAATCAGTACAGTGGCCCCTTTTTCGGTGGGGCTAGAAGATATTACTACGTTGATCGACACCAAATTCATCATTTTCGTCCAAGGGGTCCTCATAGATGGTTTCAGAATCCAAGAATTGTTCTTATTGTTGTTTTGGTTGGTTCAGGATTAGTGATAACTGTTTATCTGGGTAATTTGGAGACTATACCCTATACTAAAAGAACCCATTTTGTGCTTTTGTCTAAAGATATCGAGAAAAGGCTGGGTGAGTCTCAGTTTCAAGAGATGAAAAAGTCATTCAAGGGGAAAATATTGCCTGCTATACACCCGGAAAGTGTTAGGGTGAGATTGATAGCTACAGATATAATTGAAGCTTTACAAAGAGGATTGCGAAAAGAGCAGGTATGGACTGATCTTCACTACGCATCAGATGCCGTGGAACTTCATGAGACTAGTGGGCATGAGACTTTGATGGCATTAAGTGATAGTAACCCCGAGGCGAAGTGGAGTAAAGACGATGAGATTCTAGATGACAGTTGGGTTCAGAAAAGTAGAAAGAAGGGACAGAAGAAGGGGTCAGAGTCTACTACCGGGCATATCGAGGGATTGCAGTGGGAGGTTTTGGTTGTAAATGATCCTGTTGTAAATGCCTTCTGTTTGCCTGGTGGGAAGATTGTAGTTTTCACAGGGTTGCTCGAACATTTTAGGACGGATGCTGAAATTGCAACCATCATTGGGCATGAGGTGTATGTCAGCTTTGTCATTTTATTCGTTTAGTGCATTGTATACAGGTACATCTCGGTGTTGTTTTTAGTATTCACGCCTTTGCTTGCTTGATAGGTTGGGCATGCTGTGGCTCGCCATGCTGCTGAGGGAATTACAAAAAACTTGTGGTTTGCTATCATTCAATTGGTTCTTTATCAATTTGTGATGCCTGATGTTGTTAACACCATGTCAGCCCTGTTCCTAAGGCTTCCATTCTCACGCAGGTATGTGTATCACCTTTTATTTTCTGGATTTTGTAAGTTTCTCTAGCTTGTGTGTTTTATGTTTAATCTCTCTTTTTGGACTTAGTTAACATTGTTGCGTCTTATCCTGCCAATTCTCTCTGTTACTCAACTATATTAAGTTGGTGAACTTTATAGTCATAGGAATGTCATGTCCGCATATACAGCAAAAACACGTAGCGAAGAAGTGTGCATCATAGATTATGTCATCCCAGTAAGCTCATTTTTGTGTGTTATGTAAGTACCATATGTGAAATATTTGTTAAATGTTGATGGGGATCATTGCAACATGTAGGCATAGAGCTTGAGCCTCTTTTTATAAAGGCAGTGGCATCCAAATCTTGGTTGGATGTCTTTATTGTCCCTTGTTTCTTTTCATTTGCATCCTCCAACACTCATGTTAAGAAGACGACATTTTTACATTAACTTTTTTATACTCCTTATCTAAATTTCATTATGTTTCATGCTATGGTTTTCATTGCACACACATGGGCCCTTCTAAGAGGTTGTCCCTCCATGTCAGATGCATATGTTATAGTACAGCATAATGGTGGACAGTGAAATTGTTGGTAGTTGGGAATCCAATGTTTTACCCCTAGTATCATTGCTGAGCTTGTAGAACAATCAAAGAAAAAAGAAAAATAAGTTATGCCATATTTGTTTCTGCTGCTTTGATCCAGCAGAACAGGGTGTGTGGGAACTCGATCACTTAACTCTAGCTTTACATGGGAAACATTTATAAGGTATTTGTTCGGATGGTATAATTATAAAGTAGAACAAGTTGATAATATTAGGTGTGTCAATGGTTTTCTGAGAATGGATTGTACTGACCTTACTGAACCTTACTGAACCGATTCTTAGTCTATTTATTATAAAATTGTAGGCTTCAATATAGATCTATAACTATCCTTAATGATTATGTTAAGTTTTCTAATTTTGTTAGATAAACCAAAAAAATACCAAACAGAACTGAAATAAATTCTTATATGTACAAAATACATCATATATATTAAGTTTACGTATAACGAAGCATTAGATTTTTAACCTTGGGACTTGAGGTGGATTCATTTGGAAACAGCTACAAGTAACACTCTGACCGAACTCTACTACTACTAAAACTAAATTGGTTTCGGAGCTTGCAAGGATGCTCCTCCACTTGCTTTCTGCAGTGATGAGCAAAGGAGAGGATCCTCCCTTGACTGATTTGTATCAGGGTTCTAATGAGTTTGACATTTCAAGTTGTCTGGAAAAGACCAAGTTCCCATTTTATCTACGTTAACTGGATAATGGTCAGCGGGTTGCAATTGAAGTGCATATGCACTCATCTTCTGATGGTGTTGGTTCCCCCTCTTCACATGGATTTTCTCGTTCTCTATCCTTTTCCCATTTTGCGTGTTGATTCAACCCTGATCCATCTCTCATTTTTCTGTTCAGCGCTAGAAGTTTGTCAGTTTCATTAACTAGTGAGTTTTCCTAAAACATAAAGAAGACATTCCTAAAAAGGAGAAAGGATATTTGTTGAGAATCAGCTATGTAGCACGGGCATAAATTTGAGTACATTTTTTTTGATAAGGTAGGGGTAACAGATATGAGTACAATATGAAAATATGATAATCAAAATACAGGGGGCTATTTATGGATGGGTTGATGGTTTTCCTTTATATGTTTGAAGTCTAAGGAGTTGTAATAATCATTAATAACAATGAAAAACTAAAGCTATAAGATATATTCCATCAATGCTTACTGATTTTTACTGTATAGATTGTGAATTAGTCAAATTACCATCTAACTGGATATTATTCCCTAAGATATTATCGAAGACATCTCAATATTAATGGGAGTTATATACTAAAGATGATTGTTAGAAAACAATAAAGCAGTGGGCTTAACCACGAGGATAGATTGCAAGCACATCTTCTTGAAGCGAATTTTTGGCATTCCATGTTCACACAAAATCTAAAGAGAGTTTTCAACCAGAAACCCTTTCACAAACTGCTAGCTGCCCTTCAGAATTTTCCCAAGAAGTATCGGTTTAGTTTGAGTCCTGGCGTTTCTTATTTGAAATGACCCACGCTGTTACTTCTTCTCACAGTTGCATTGTGGTCTCAAATTTGTCTAGCGAATATCAATTTTAGGATGTTATTTGAATCTGAAAATCAGGAAGCTCTATCCAAAACTGAAACAAGAAGTACCTTATCCTGGTCATATCCAGCGTGTATCTTGCCTGAAATATCCATGATTGCAGTATGCAACTAAAATATTAAATCCTGTGTGGTCATAGGGTGTGTTGTCAATTGATGATCCTTTTGGATGAGAAGTATAATTTTGAGAAATAGGAACCTGAGTTCTCTAAAGCTTAGGGGCTAATCTTTGGTTAGTGAATCTAAGGTGGTTCTCAGGAATCTATCAGAGGAAATTTAGTGTGGCAAAAGTGACCCTCCACCCTGAAAAAAAGTAAAAAAAAAAGTGAGAAGGAGACACTGCATCCATTTCCCTTCTTTTTATCCTGCTAGGAGTTTTTTTTTTTTTTTTTTTGTGTGTGTGTGAGAGAGAGAGAGAGAGAGAGAGAGAGCAAAACATGGCAAGTATGACTTGTTAGAGTGTACTCATAGTTAATATGTGGATCTCTGCTGGCCAACTCAACTACTCAAGTTGGACAGCCAATGTTTTGAGGTTTTATCCTCTCATGCGGTTAAGTGCTTCTGAGCTTTAGCGGTGCCAATAGACGATATAGTCTGTGTGAACAGAAGCAATAATATGTGAGCAGCTTATGTTTCTTATAACTTAATGCTACTTTCTGACTGTTTTTAAAAATGCATTGAAAGCATATCCTAGTCTCCTCATTTGTGACATCAGTTTAGTTGTTGATTCCAAGACTTACAAATTTATAGTTGTTTGTGTTTGACATACTCCATTTAGTCACTGGGGTAAAGGGCTTTAGAATTCTGTCGATCATGTTGTGAGTGGCGAAACTCGAAAGAAACAATTTGAAAAGGATTTCTATCTCCAAAGGGATTAGAAACCTCAACATTCAAAATGAATGCGAGTGGCAATATCTGCCGTGTAACCCCCCTTTCCGTCCACCCTTCCCACATAAAAAATGAAAAGAAGAGAGGAGGAAGTCACCGATTTCAGATGCTCGGTTATCTGGTGCATTTTATTAATGTGCTTAGTAGTGATCTAGTAAGTCTGCTGTTGTTTCTCGAAGTCTATATATTAGGCTTACTTTTGTTGGTTAAAGTCTTGAGTTAATTGCTTAATGAGCTTGTTCCAGCAGTAGAGGTTGGTGATATCAGTAATCACTGATCATATAGAGTTTGGAACTGAAACTCTTGGCTTCAAACCTTTATGGCATCACCTACTTGTTATGTGGGTTCTTGTTAAATTCTGTTAATGTACCCTGTTATATCTCAACCGTTTTATTTGTGTGGGGTGCACATGTCTTCTTAGCAAGCATGCATATGTAATACACGAAACTAGTTATTTCATGGTGATAGATAGGATGAATATTTTTCCTTTTTTTCCTTTCGTATCGAGTTCTCATGCATTTCTGTGTACCAGGATGGAGATGGAAGCAGATTACATAGGGCTGCTGTTGATGGCCTCTGCTGGATATAACCCTCGAATAGCTCCCTCAGTCTATGAGAAGCTGGGCAAAATTTCTGGCGAATCAGCCTTGAGAGATTATCTGTCTACCCATCCCTCTGGGAAGAAGAGAGCACAGTTGTTGGCTCAGGCTAAAGTAATGGATGAAGCCCTTACGATATATAGGGAAGTGCAGGCAGGAAAGGGGATTGAGGGTTTCCTATAGAGGAGAGGATGAAATGCACAGGCCACGTGAGAGTAGGGAGCCGCCCAGAAGCCAGCTTTTTTGGAAGTTATGCTCATCTTTTCTTCGCATCTTGATTGATTTTCATTTCAAGTTCCAGTAAGTGAAGATTAAGCAAAGAATTCTTTACAAAATTGTTGTTTTTGGACAACTCCAATTCTCTTTCGTGGCTGCTGAAATTGACTGTTCAATAAGCATGCTTATTTGTCTGTTGTAACTGTTTCAAATCCCGTGTAGGGAAGTTTCTACGAAATCCAGGAAGCAACTTGTAAAGCAACCTTCCATCTTTTCAGGTGAAATTGTGTTGTCGATCAGCTACCAAACTTCGCAAGTATATCTGTTCATTTGATTGTCTTTCCTTTTAGCAATGTGTAATCCATTTTTTCCAAGAATTTTTTAATGTCAATTCATGCCATGCCATGATATCTTCCATACCTTGCCACTGCATTAATCAGGTCCAGTGAATCAACATTCTAATAGCAATAGCCGAAGGTGCATTTTGCCTACGCTTTGTGTAAGACACCACAAAAACAAACAAACTAAACTAACATCTTGGCTTTTAGATTGGAATGCGCGTCTTTTCCATTCCATCACTCTTACCTCTCTAGCTCCAAATAGGAAATAAGAGTAAAGTTTGTGTATACTCTAACCTCGTATGTTATTGTCTTTGCTGGGTAAAAGCTTAGGATTGACTGTTCCCAATTTCATTATTTCCGTTTTTCAAATGTTTGAGCTACGAAAATGATGGAGTTGCAACGGCTAAAGTTGAAGAATACACTAGCATGCCTTCTTGAGAATTGCAGGAGCATGAGAGAGCTCAAGCAGATTCATGCCCACATCACTACATCCCCTCAGTTCTTCATCACTGACCGTTGGTTCTTAATCTCTCGCATTATTTTCTTCTGCACAGTTTCTCAATCAGGGTCTCTCAGCTATGCCGACACTGTATTCAGGCTCGTTCCTCGAAAAACTCTCTTCATTTACAACTCCATGATCAGAGCTCACGCTTCAAGAATCCATGACCCCAATTCATCTCAGCCCTTAATTTTATACAAACAAATGCTCTTTGATGGTATTACACCTGACTGTATTACATTTCCCTTCGTGTTAAAACATTGCGTGAGCAGAGTTGATGGACTTGTCGGACCAAGTGTTCATGCCCATGTTGTTAAGTTTGGGTTTCACAGTGATGTTTTTGTGCAGAATTCTTTGATTACTCTGTATTCTCAATGTGGGTCAGTGAATAATGCAAGGAAGGTGTTCGATGAAATGTCTAATCGAGATGTTGTTTCGTGGAATTCTATAGTGATTGGGTGTTTGAGAAATTCAGAGCTTGATATGGCCTTAGAGTTGTTTAGGAGAATGAAGAAGAGGAATATTGTCACTTGGAATTCAATCATCACGGGTTTCGTACAAGGAGGTAGGCCAAAGGAAGCTTTAGAATTCTTCTATGAAATGCAAGTTTCTGGTGATGATATGGTTAGTCCAGATAAAATGACAATTGCTAGTGTGCTCTCAGCTTGTGCTTCTCTTGGCGCGGTTGATCAGGGAAGGTGGGTGCACGATTACTTGAATACAAGCGGAATGGAGTGTGATATGGTGATTGCAACAGCATTAGTCGATATGTATGGCAAATGTGGGAGTGTTTCTAAAGCCCTTGATGTTTTTAGGTCAATGAAAAATAAGGATGTTTTGGCATGGACAGCTATGCTTTCTGCATTTGCAATTAATGGTAATGGAAGAGAAGCTTTCGAGCTTTTCTTGGACATGGAAACAGCTGGAGTGAGACCTAATGCTGTGACTTTTACTGCATTGCTGTCAGGTTGTGCTCATTCTGGCCTTATAGAGATAGGCCGCTGGTGTTTTCGTGTGATGAGGCATGCGTATCATATAGAGCCACAAGTCCAACACTATGCTTGCATGGTTGACATTCTTGGTCGAGCTGGTCTCTTTGGTGAAGCAGAAGGGCTAATCAGAAATATGCCAATGGAGCCAGATGTTTTCGTTTGGGGTGCACTACTCGGTGGCTGTCAAATGCATCGGAATTTTCAGTTAGGAGAAAAAGTTGCCAGGTATTTAATTGCTTTAGAGCCTCTGAACCATGCCTTCTATGTTAATCTTTGCGATATATATGCCAAAGCTAGAAGGTTTGATCATGTCAAGGAAATTAGAGCTCTTATGAAGGGGAAAGAGATGGAGAAGACCGTTCCTGGCTGCAGCACGATTGAAGTTAATGGAGTTGTTTGCGAATTTTCTGTCACCTCAAGTTTTGATGACGGAAATAAAGTTTGAGTGATGAAATAGGAAGGAGTATTAACATTCTGGAATGATGAAGAGAGAAGTTTATTACCAACTGAAAAAATACTTATTTGGTTCTTCAATAGATATGTCTTCAGAGCCTGCTACTTTCATATGCCATACTTGTGGTGGTCTTGTTTTACAGTCACATTAGAATAATTACGACTCAATGTCTTTGGGTGATCTAGTTTATAAAATAGCTGCCAAATGTATATGTGTAGTAGTATATTGTAAAAATCGACATATTGATCAAACATAAATTGCTTCTCTCCAAAAATACTTTTTTTTAAAATAAGTTGATTTTAAAAGTTTGCTTAAACAGGCTTATAGATACAACCTTATATAAAAACTAAGGATCTAAAATAGAAAAAGACAATGTAGAGTTGGGGTTGGAAAAATATTTTGATATGCGTAGAGTGAACATGAGATGCATTCTAACTGTATTTTTCATTTTTATGACACTGGTTCTTAAGGAAACATATTAATTTAAATCACATAACATTTATAAAGATTGAGTAGTGATTGACTTGAATATAACCATTAGTAGTATGATCTATCTAGGACATACTTTTTTAGATTAAGAATTTCTTTATAATAGTTTCATGGCTTGAATAGACATTTTATTTGAATGATTATAGTGCGAATGAGAACTTATTAAGGCAATTTGACATAAATACTTTATTATGATGTTTATGTATAGGATCAATTGTTACGCAAGATTTGTAATGGTCGCTAGCCGTTACTAAACAATGATAAAGGGCAATAAATAGGATTTATGAGGACATATTTTGTGGATATTGTACCTCAATATGTAACTATAAAATGGGGTTTATATCCTTTTTTCAGTGATTGTAAAGAGAATATTACCTACTAAGACTAAAAAATGTAACCATAGTATTGACACACTTTCTTTTTTATAATTGAAAATAATTTAACTTTAAAATTTTTATTTTCTTTAATCCGTAAAGAAGTAATTATAGACACACATTTAGTCGAGGAGAGTGTGAGACCACAAGTTTCTTTTTTTTTTCTCTTCTAATTTTGTGCCAAATCAAATAGTATCATATATATTAAAATGGAGTAAGTAATAATTTCCAAAATGTATTGATATAATTATTATCTTTTCTAGTTAAAAAAAAAAAAATAGAAACAACACGGCAGTTAAAATTCTATTAAAGTAATATAATCTAATATTGCTTTAACAAAATGAACCATAATTCGCACATTATGCGGTTTCCAGTACTAGTTAATTAAGTACTATAGGTTATAAGTAGACAACTCTCGAAGAATACGTGTGTTTGCAATTAAGGTGATTTTTGGCTCCAAATGTGTTTGGTCCACTTTGATCAGAAACAGGCAGTTGTTTGTCGATATGTTTATTTCTAATCGAGGATATTTTTAAAATTTTTTGTATTCTCTCTTATAATTTTTGTGTATTTTACTTTTCTTTTTAATTTGTTATATTTTTAAAATTATGTGAAATATATTATAAATTACAATATTTAACAACTTTAAATATTCAATTATATATTTGAGAATTAAATAACATAGAAAAATTTATTTGTCTCTATATAATTTCACTAATATCACATAAATTTAAAAATAAAATGTAACCTAAATTATTTGAAAATTAGTAAAAAGTACTAGTATAAATAACAATAATTAATAACTTCAAATATTTTTAAAAACATAAAAAAGAAAAATTTAATCAACTTTCTAAATTCCATCTTATAGCATAAATTTGGACGGAAGAATTACATATATCGCACGACCCTTATATCTATTATTACATGGAGCAACCAATTAATGCCATGTATATGTTCTCTCGTGGAGTCATGTGTACCGCACAAGTGATTGTGGATAACAATGAACGATGACAGATACCTAAACGCTAAAGGAGCTATGTTTAACAGTTTGTTTGGATGGTTATTACGTATTATTTTATAATGTATTGTATTATATTGTTTTAATGGATATATTGTTTAGATAGATTGTATCGTTCTCCGGTGACATAATTTGAATGATAAATCTAAAAAAAATAAAATACATGGTAGAGCTATTGTGAATAGATAGAATAAAAAATGAAATTAAATATAATTTTTAAATAATAAATAAAGACAAAATGAGAAGAAATATTAAGATAATGATGTGATTACACCAAATTGATCATAACATAAAATAACAATAAATTTAAACTATATGATGCAATAAATTTTAAATAACAATCAAAATAATATTATATTTAAACCAAGTACAATACAACATGTAACAACCATTAATATCAAACTAAGTACGATACAACATGTAACAACCATCTAAAAAAAAGATTTTTACAGACAAGATCACATTGAATAAATTAGTCCTGTTCTACAACACGGGTTAGTTAAGTATCTTACATCATTCTTTAATTGGGGTCTCAATCTCAAATATTTATATTTATATAGTCATTTCTCAAACAGCTTAACATTGTCATTCACACTGAAAACAGAGGAGAAAATAGATGGATGTTCTATCTCTTCCTACTAGTCTCACAATAACAGCATTTTGTGTCATTTTAGCAGCAGCATTTGTGTTCAAACTTGTCTTCAACAAGGGAAAGTACCATCCTGTTGCTGGAACAATCATCGATCATTTGCTGAATTTCAACAGGCTATATGATTACATGAAAGAAATGGCAAGCAAATACAATACCTATAGGATACTTAATCTTTTCCAAAGTGAGGTTTACACCTCCGACCCTGCTAATATCGAGTATATTCTAAAGACAAATTTCCCCAACTATGGCAAGGTAACATATTTTCGGCTTAAGGTTAATGCTTAACATAGTTTCTCAATCTCAATCTGATACAAAATGAAATCATGGTTAACATGTGCTTGTAACAATTGATGTACACCATTCTCTATCCTAGCTGTTAAATTAGGTCTTAGACCTAACTTACACCCAAAAGCTAGCTCAAAGGGAGGAGGATTGTCCAAGATGAGAATTTACTAGTTTCTCACCCTATCATGTTACAGGGTTGGCACCATTACAGCAGATTGAATGATCTTCTTGGTGATGGGATCTTCACAGTCGATGGAGAGAAGTGGAAAAACCAACGGAAGATATCAAGTTATGAATTCTCCACCAAAAATTTAAGGGACTTTAGTAGTGCAGTTTTCAGAATTAGTGCGGTAAAACTTGCTCAGAAAGTATCTGAAGCTGTGACCTCAAATCAAGCAACAGATATTCAAGTATGGAACTCTGGTTTGCTCTTCTGCAGTTAATAATAAGCTAAAAACTCTTACATTTCTTGGCAGGACTTGTTTACGAAATCAACACTGGAGACGGTATTCAAGATTTTACTAGGTGTGGATCTAGACACTACAACTGAAGAAGGCATTCTCTTTTCCAATTCTTTTGATGAAGCTAGTGCAGTAACTCTCTATCGCTACGTTGATGTGTTTTGGAAAGTGAAAAGATTTCTAAACCTTGGGTCAGAAGCAAATATGAAGAAGTGTATTAAAGTGGTTGATGAATTTGTATATAAAATTATCAGAAACAAGATAGAACAGATGAGCAAGTCGCGAGATGATAGCAGGGTGGTAAGTTCAAGCAGATCCTTCTAACTTATTTCCCGTGAGCAAGAGCACCAAATGATATTTGAATTTTTACATGTTTGGCAGATGAAGAAATCAGATATTCTGTCTAGGTTTCTGGAAATGAACAAAACGGATCCAAAGTACCTTAAGGACATAATCCTTAGCTTTATAATTGCTGGGAAAGACACTACAGCTAGCACACTTTCCTGGTTCTTCTATATGATGTGCAAGCACCCTCTCCTACAAGAAAAAATTGCAGATGAAGTCAGGAAAGCAACTGGAATAAACCAGAATTCGAGTATTGATGAGCTAGCTAACAGCATTACTGATGACGCACTGGATAAAATGCTGTATCTCCATGCATCATTAACTGAGACGCTCAGATTATATCCTGCAATTCCTGTGGTAATACATACATATAGTGAGAATGATATAATTTTCACAAACATAGATGTCATTAGGCCAATACTTCATGCTCATACCTAGTTTTATATGCCTATTAGGCCAGTGTTTCATGTATATACCTCTTGATATTGAGTTTTTTCTCCATGCAGGATGGCAAAGTTTGTTTATCAGATGACACTTTCCCTGATGGGTTCAAAGTGAGGAAAGGGGATGCTGTCGCATATCAACCATGGGCTATGGGCAGGATGACATCTTTATGGGGTGATGATGCAGAGGATTTTCGGCCAGAAAGATGGATTGATGAAAATGGTTGCTTTCGGCAAGAAAGTCCCTTTAAGTTCACAGCCTTCCAGGTACCACAGAACCTTACAATCTTATAACTACTATAGTCAAAACTTCTAGGAGCTTAGCTTCACCAGACAGAAATAGTATTTCCCATCCAACCTTGACAAAGAAACAAATTAATTGTTGATTTATAGCCTTCAAATATTATGATTGATGAATGGTATGATTATGCGAGAAACTCGTATAAAGCTTTTAATCTCCTCCCTAACATCTGTTTATTTTTAACGTCACAGCTCATATGCATGAGACATTCACATGAGAACATTCTTCATTGAACACCCCTTCAACCTCGATCATCCTAACCTCCCATTCCCTCCCCCAAAAAAATTCATTCCTAGTTACAAATTATAGAACCCAAAACAAACTAAAGGGCGAATGTCTAAGAAAGAAGGAAAACTCGTTGAATTTGCCAGTAGCTCAAACAAAATTTTGCAGTTTATGGAGAACCAATGTGTACTCATTAATATAAACTCTGATAATCAAATTGAAGTCTGGGGTCTAACGCCAAAATTTTTGTGTATCGTTCATGATTTTGGCAGGAAAATCACTTTTACTATTACTAGAACTTGAATGACTCAAACCAGATACTTATAAGACTCTATGTTCATCAGCAAATTAATTCTATTTACAAATAAGATCAATGTGTTTGGCATGGGCAGATCTATGTAGTGGTCGGGGGTGCCACGCCACCCCCCAACTTCGACGGAAACTCTATATATACATAGGTATATATATATATATATATAATATTTATATAAATATAAAGCGTGACACCCAGTAAATAAAATTGGCTTGTGGTGCCACGGTTGGAGGGCAATTTTAGATGGCTAATGTTGCGGGTTCGAATCCCATTTGTACCTATTCTTTTTTGAGAAATTTGCTGCAGATATTCTTTAAGGAAAAAAAAAAGGCTCCAAGCACCTTTTTTTTAAGGAAAAAAGTTGACACATTATTTTTTATTTTTTTTATAATTATTTTTGACTTAAATTAAATTAATTACACTATTACTTCTTTGACTTTTCTTTTATTTGATTAAATACAAATAAAATGTTCTCTTTCTCTTCAACTATTTCCAAACCCTTCTTCCTCCAAGTTTCAACTTCCCCAAAATTTTCATTGCCCCATTTCAAACCCAAATTACTTGTTGTCGTTGCCGCTCGCCGCCTGTCTTAGCATTCCGTACAACGGTTAAGCCTCATTTGGGTGCTATTGTTTTCACTTTTCTCCATCCATCCACAACCTTCTATAGATTGTAAGTTTGTAATTATATTTTTATTGATTGATTAATGATATATATCGAAAAGACGAATAATTTAATCAAATATAAAATTAATTTAATCGATAAGTCTATTTGGCACCCACGGACTCTAAATCCTGGATCCGCCACTTTTGGCATACATGAAGCTCCTCTCTCCATGTTTGTGTTTTCTTCATCATTTTTATTAAACAATCATATATATGGTGCTATTGCTATAATTTGATGGAAATAATTTGCAGGGTGGGCCAAGAATTTGTTTGGGGAAGGAATTTGCTTACAGACAGATGAAGATCTTTTCAGCAGTGTTGCTGGGCACCTTTAGATTTAAGCTGAGTGATGAAGAAAGAAGAGTTACATACAGAACCATGCTCACTCTTCACATTGACGGTGGCCTCCATCTTCATGCTTCCTACAGATTACGGCACCACAACCCGCCGGTCCGGAACAATATGGCTGCTTAATACTCCATATATCTTGTCTGCATATTGGGCATGTCTATGTAGTGCGTAATTAAAATTCCGCACAATTATACAATTTGACATATATATTTGATTGGCTAATTTCCACTCTATCAAATTTTATTACTCTTGTGAGATTTCATGTTGTTGTTGTAGTAAACTGATCATTTTATTAAGTATTTACTTTGTTTAAATTTATTTGTCTTACTTTCATTTTTAAATGAGTGCATTTTTTTAATTTAGTATGCAAGATTACATGACATTTAGGTACATTCTATATATCTTTAGTTTAAAAGCACAAAATTCTAAAGGTTTTTAATACTTCATATCCAATCAAAATCATATAATGAATAAATTTAAACAAAAAAGTATTTCTTAAGAAGGTACTAAATCAAACATGAACTAAGACAGTGATACTACTAGGTGTGCGCAAAGTGTCGCGCGATCAAGGCAAGCTTTAGTTGCGCGGCCGCGCAAGCTCCAGGAAATTCTTTTAGTTTTCTCTTGTTTTCACATTTTACGAGGGATGCTTTCATCCTTTCCTCATCCCAAAACCCCAATCCACATCCATTAACCTCTCCCAAAACCTTTATTCGTTCAGATTTGATAAGTTACGATAAACTTTTCTCCTCTTTTTTCCTTCCCAGCACTTTGAAGAACAAGACCTACAAGAACTTTAATTAGAGAATTTCAGTTCTTCCTCAAACTTCAAAGTTAAGGTATGTAGGCTTCAATGAGAGTATTTCTTCACTCTCACACCTAATGTATTTTGATTCTCAAGAATTTCACAAGATTGTTAGAAGCAAAGCTAGGGCTTTTTATGAAATTATGATCTTTCTTCATAGACTCTTATTTTTATTGTTTCACTTTGATTTTTAAATCTTATGGTACCGATTTAGCATGATTTTTTTATGGTTATTCAAACCCTTATGGATTTTAATGGAAACAAGTATGATATGAATTACAACCAGAATACATATTATTTTAAGATATGACTTTGAGCTTAGCCTCATATATGATTCAGGATGATAAGTGGTTTTCATACTTATGAGCATTATATGAATATATGTTATTTTGGGAGGACTATATAGTACCGAGAGGATGTGAGTTTAGAAAACTTAAGTTCAATAACTACGCACTATCGTAGGGATTATGTTTCACTGCTTTATCGGTTGACCTTATGACCCTGAGAGGCTCAGATTAGTGAATCCACATAGATATGATATTGTCTTTTACTCTGGCAAGGTATAGGTCAGCCCTCCAACTGGGTTAGCTGTTGGACATAATGAGCTCACATGGTGTATGTCGGTTATAAAAAACTCCCCAATTATGTAAATTTTATGATATGTTTATAGGTCTATATGGTTCATTTTAAGTATGTTATTTTATGTATATGATTATTCAAGAGTACTAAAAATGACTCAACTATATGTATATGTACCTTTGAAAACAGATTTTTATACTTGGTCATAGACTCTAACTGTTTTCTCTTCAACCCTTTTTACTCAGGGGCGGAGCTACAGTGTCTTGAGGGTGTCCAATTGAACACCCTTCGTCGAAAAATTATACCATACACCTAAGTAAAATCTCGTTAAAAATGGTTAATTGTAATACTTTGGACACCCTTAAAACAATAAGCTATGTGGCTTAGCGGTTGGAGGCTCTCTTGCTGAGCCCAGATGCGCAGGTTCAAATCCCTGCTCTGACTCATCTTAATGGTCATTTTTTAAAGAGCTCATATTTTATTATTCCTTTAATTGTCTAAGGTAATAGTTAGTAAATTTCTTATAATCTATAACTTAAAAATCTAATAAAGCTAATTGAATTTTCAATGAATTTGATTTTTTTATTTCTTTTCATTAAAATTTGAAATAAAATTCTAATATTAGTACAACGTTGTTAAAAGCAAACAAAAGAAGACCTCATTTGTTTCTGCTTCCATTTTTCATATCTCGATATTGTTGTCGTCACTAGAGATTAGTGTAAGTTTGAAACTTAAAAATGATTTCATTTTAAGTTGACCCCCCCCCCCTCCTTATTTCTTTTACTTTGTTTATTTATAAATATTAAAGCTACATATCATGCGATTTGGTTTTTAAACTTTTAGAACATTTATTCATAAAAAATATTAATATTATGTAGTTCGATTTTGAATTTTTCAGTGCACCCATTCAACAACTTTTTTTTACTTATATAATTCTTGGACACCCTTCGCGAAATTTCTAGCTACGTCACTGCTTTTTCTATACATACGATCTTGGAAATCTTATTTCATTGTCTTGTTTGTGATTCTTTAAATGATTATGCTATTGTCCTCCCTTACTTACTTAGTACATTCTATGTACTGACACATACATTTCTCTGTGTTGCATCCTTTTAAGATGTAGATTTTGGTATTTGCACTCAAATTTGTGGCTAGTGATGTTGCAACACTCCCAATTAGCTTATGACGAGCCCTCCTCATTTGGGGACTCTGTTGTTTTAGACTATCAACTCTTTTTCTTATGTAGTCTTTGTTTGGTGTAGCTGGGGGCCATGTCCCGATAGACTTATATTTTCATTCTAAAGTAGTAAAGGCTTTATCCAGACATTAGTAATGTAATCTCATGGAGTTTATTGAATTCTTTATTAAGCATGTGTTTCAGTTTCCGCCATATGATATGTGTGATATGTTAAGTCAAGGGTTATCCTAGGATCATTCATGGTCCTAGGTACCATGTCTCGATTGGAGTATAGACTCGAATCGTGACACACACACACATATAATATATTTGTTTCGCATTTCTCAGCTTTAATATATTTACTGCACTATGGGCCTAGCTCATAACTCAAAAAGTAACTCAAATGATGAGAATTTTTTAAGCCATACAAAGAAATCATTCATCTCATTAACCATTGATATTATATTAAACTTTATCATTTTTCAACACTCTGCATTAAGTAGGAGGACTACTCAAACTTTACAAGGAAACCACTTATCTATTAATTATTGATGTAGAATCTTTTCATTCTTCAACACCGCATTAAGTAGTAAGATTGTTCAAGCCTTATAAGCAAATCATACATCTCATTAATCACCATATAAGACTTTTTCATTTTTTTAAACACTTGACTATTGGGCGGCACACACATAAGGACTTGTTTGTGTATGCGATATGAAATTAATCATGGTATAAATCATAATATGAAATTATGAGATGAAGTTGAAGTTCTGTTTGGACATGCGGTTTGGACTTTTTATGTTGTATATTTTCTCATAAACATAAAACCCCATAAGTTGTATAACTATTAAATCATATCAATTCTTTATACAATCTTACCAAATAATTAAGCACAACTTTATGAAATTGCATAATACACTATCATAAAGATATTCTTAAAATATACAATATTTATTGATCAAGTTTTAATTCTATTAAAAACAACATAAGTTTTGGTGTATTACTCTTTAATATAATCCTTCAACATAGTACGAACAATCTTCTCACGTTGAACTTGCATTTCTCATTCATATGATTGAGAAAACGAACCAACATTGTTAGTTTGAACCATTTGTTGGTCAATTTGGTTGGTAAATATATTTGATGAAAAATAATGAATTTGGTGAATATAAATAGTAGAGTAGAAATTGATTTGAAGTAAAAATAAATTTTATGTAAGCGAGAATAATCATTATATGAGATATAAATAATTTAAAAAGTAATGATATGAATTATAAATTTTATTTACATATGAAGTATATAGTTAGTAGCAGGGGTGGCTCTAATAAATTGGTGGCCTAAAGCCAAATTCGAATGGAGGCCTTAAATTTGAATATATATGTTTTTATGAAGTTTATTATAGTCAATTATTTAATCTTTCTTGAGACATAGTATTAATAATTTGTCAAACTTCCATTACTTCTTTGCTCTTTTATAAAAAGTTGTTATTTTCTACAAATAATACTCGATATTTTTTTCTTAAAAAAAAAACACTTATAACCTATTACGTTTTTTAAAAATGAGGCCCCTCAAATTTTGGGGCCTAAGGCAATTGCTTTTTTTTCAAAGCTGTAGAGCCGCCCCTGGTTAGTGGTTATGTATGTGGGGTTGTTTATAAAATATAAACTTGTGGATCAAATTTTGTATTTGAAAAATCCCAAATCACGGTTTTCGAAGAAATTAAAATTTTATCTCATGATTCTATATCGCAATTTCATATGGCATGTCCAAATGCCTATTAGTTTACAATCTTATCTCGAGAAACTGATTTCATATTGCATGTCCAAACGCCTATTAGTTTACAATCTTATTTGGAGAAACTGAGTCCTTATAATTAGTATGAACTTGTCACTTTTGTTCTTCATTTCACTTTTTGAATGGGAAAATGTGTTAGAGATAGCTATCGAGTTGTCTTGTTCCTAGTACATGCATGATTGATCACTAAATTAAAATCTACAGACTACAGTGATAATGGAACAGCCCAGTTGGTGCATGCATGGTGGTCACCCACCACTACTACATCTTGGACACATAAAGATTCTCTTGTATAATATAAAGAAAATTAAAGTTGAAACAATAAAAATTCTTTTTGTACCTTTAACTTACTTGCCTTTCCTTTTCCTTTTGGGGTGTGTTAAATATTATTCCAAAAAGGACCTACAATGAACTCGAAACATCACTTATAAAACTTAATTTGCTTATTTCATTACGAAAGTTATTTTTCTTATTTTAAAGAACTTGTTTTTCTACGGAAATCATTTCCAAAACATTTCAAACGGTACTAGAATTAGCAACTTCAACACTTTATTTTCACATCCTGTTTTTCTACTTTATAGAAGATAAGAACTAGGCCAATTATCAGAATGTGCTTAACTAAGTGGACAATCGTATCATAATGTGTCTACCAAAAGGGATCAAAATGGAGACCAATTGATGAAATCAAAGGAGTTCCCCTTGATCCAATTATCTTTATCTTCACACTTTTAGCATTACTCACCACCCCTTTTGCTATCCTGTGAAGCTTCTTGTATCCTATTGTAGTTCCATTAGCAATTCTTTTCCCATCAACATAAATTTCATGACTTTTTACCCTCTGTCCTAGCCCAATTGCTTCTTGAATCCTTACCACATTAAACCTCAACGACTTATTACTCTTTGTTTTGAATTCAATCCAATTATCCTCTTTATCATCTTTTGGACCCCAATATGTCCATAAATGGTCATCGTCTAGCACGTTTTCGGGTCCGAATCCTCCATTTTTACCTCCCCTTTGACTACTTGCTTTGATTGAACATTCCTTGGCTAAATTGGTGGAGAATATTGTGTTAATTGCACTTCTAAATTCTTTGAGTCTTTGAACATCGCTGTTGTTTATTAATCCTTGTGTGTTAGGAGGCACGTTAAGTAGCAGTACGCAGTTTCGTCCGATGGAATTGTAGTAAATTTCGAGTAACTCACTTAGGCTCTTTGGTTCTTGTGATTTATGCCAAAACCATCCTGGTCGAATTGATACATCACATTCTGGTGGTAGCCAATCTGTCCCTTTTGGGTCTCCACTGTTGAGATAACTGCATTGGCGAAGTCAGAAATTTATATAAGAGAAAAATTCTAAAATGTATCAATTGTAATTTGAAAATATGACCTAAGGCAATTTTGAACTTCTATTATTAATTACTATACTTGATTTTTTCTTTCTATTAAGCAATTCGAACACTGCTAGGGAATTTTCATAGCTTGAGACGTGTCAAAATACTGATATTTAATTTCACTCGGTATAGATATATCCTCAAAATTCAACAAGTTTTTCTAATATAAAACTAAGAGCACAGAAACTAACAAAAATTCTTTTTTGGTATAAAACCTAGCAACAATAATATGGAATGAAGGGAATTTGGAATGATCTCTTTCTTTTATCTCCTCCATCAACATTTAGGATTAGAAAATCTATATATAAGATCACAATATAAAAAATGGTTGAAGGAATTCCAAGCCTCCAACGGACATGAAGACAATTAAGGGCTAATGATTAATGACTAAGAGGAATTATGAGACAATAAAGGGCTAGTGATTTATGGCTAATAAATGCAATAAAAATCAATTGTCCATAAAGACAATTTAGTACACCAAATTAAATTGCTTGAAACGTTTTGGCAATACTCATTTTCAACCTACATTTATTGTTGGAATTTTATAGGAAGAAAAGGATTTTCATTCATTTTGAGATACTTTCCTCTGTCCCTAATTACTTGTGTATTATTGAATTGACACATCTATTAAGAAAATAATGATTTACATAGTAAGTTTACCATTTTACCCTTATTAATTATGAAGCGGATGAATTAAAAACTTAAGATTGTCAAGAAGTTCCAAAGTAATTAATTGAGAGTATAATAGGTAAAAAAAAATGTCCTTTCTTGATTTGTTAAAATGTACAAGTAATTAGGGACAACTAAAAATAAGTGGACAATTAATTAGGGACAGAGTGAGTATCAAATATATTTTGCCAACATGTAGTTCCCCGGCCACTACTTAAGACAACACTAAGGATTAAAAAAGAATAACACATTTTTTTATATTAAGTACGCTTAATAACATGATTGTTTTGAAAAAAAAAAAAAGATATGATAATTTTGTTATCACACAAATTGAGATTGTATTAAGGATCATATGTTATATAATCTTTCATTTTTTTCTTAAAAATTTGCACCTAGTGAAAGTCATTGTCTTATATAATTGACATTTTGACATGTATCTTCTTGTTTTTCATAAAAGGGTGATTGACATGTACATATAGCCAACTTAGTCCTGTTTACTAGTGACGTCTTTTCCTTTTACAAGTCTTGTGGACACACTTAGCTACATGATTTATAAATACAGCTAGCACAAACAATAATATTAAGGAAAATAATTGTATTTTAGCTAGGTTTGGAAAAAATAAAGTTTACGTACTCAGCGTTGCTACCGCCAATAGACAACAATGTTCGATTGATGGTGGACCAACTTGTGTTTCCGGCGAATCCATGCTCATTTCCGACCCATCTGACCCCCGGTCCGGCGTCGGAAAATATGTTGATTGCACTCTGCAATTCATTCACCATTGCAAACCAATCATCGAAGTAGTAAGTCATGTTTGGTGCATTTGAACCCTTTGCTCCATCAAACCATACCTCTTTAACATCTCCATATCTTTAATTTTAAAAATGAAAATTATTAGTTACATGAACTTATTAACTTATATACGATGATAACATATAAAAGAAATTGCACTATCAATTCATCTAAAAGATAACTACATATAAGTAATCATACGAAGAAGTTACATTAGCAACTTGAAAAAGGGTTTTAAGGTATGTACACTCTATAAAAATGTTGGTTATCATCTTTACCAAATTAATAGTATCAATTACTATTCTCTCCATTTCAATTTTTGTGATATGTTTGGTTGGGTATGAATTTAAAAATGAAAGAAAAACTTTTGAAATTTTTGGTATAAAAAAAATCAAATTTATTACGAGTAAAATTAGAAATTTAAAGTTAAATTATTTTGTAACAGACTAAAAATGAAAGAGTATCACATAAATTTAGATGGAGAAGTTATATATTTTTATCAAGAGATTCACCTATAATTATTTAATAAATGATTAGATTGTAAAAATAACTTTTACACCACAATACATAGAATTTATTAATTCCCTGAAAAATAAGATAAATTGCCTGCTATATATATAAAATAGGCTAAAAATTCTTTACACATTCGATTCGATGTATATAGGTAAATTATTTTTTTCCTTTTTGTGTTACATGAATTATAACATATCATGTAAGGGAGAAGAGATGATTATAAGGACTTACTTATTGAGAAGTTCTTGTAGTTGAGCCAAATAATGTTCATTGTACTCCTTATTTAGCCCATAACTCTTATCATGACGATCCCATGGCGAAAGGTACAAACCAACATCGACGCCACGAGCCTTGGCCGCATCGACAAATTCCCAAACCACATCACCTTGCCCATTTTTCCAACGACTTCTTATAACCGAATGATCAGTATATTTAGAAGGCCACAAGCAAAAACCATCGTGGTGTTTAGCAGTGAGTATCACTAGTGATACTCCTGCTTGAACTGATGTCAACCCATTGGTTGGCATCTAGGTTTGTGGGGTTGAAAATCGAAGGATTTTCATCCCCGGTGCCCCATTCACTATCCGTGAACGTGTTGACACCGAAATGTAGGAACATGATGAGTTCCCTTTGTTGCCATTTTAATTGAGCGTAATTTGGTAATGGGAGAATTGGCAATGGAGGTGGTGTTATTTGTGCTTCTTGGCTAGGAATGATCAATTGCAATAAGGTGATGACTAGACATGACAAAGAAGTATAAGAAGGCTTAGTCATGATTTTTTCTTTTTTTCAATGTTGATAATGTATGGTCATGTCTAATAATTCAATTGTGTGACTGAAGAAAAATGAAGAAGAGAGAATGAATTATAAGTGCCAAAGTGGGGACCTTTTTCCCTTTGCTTTTTTGTGTTGTGTATGTACCATATATATAATGAGATTCTTTAATATGGGAAAATATGAAAACTATTTTGTTTGGTTGTTAAAAAAGGAAGTAAAAGGTGATCATAAATATGAAGTTGATTTTGTTACTTTTTTGCCTTTTTTGCACTCTTTCACGGGTTGCCCTCCTAGTGTCTATAATCCTTAGACCAAGTAACGGACACATTTTCGCTGTTTTCTTCTCAATGAAGAAGAGTAACAGTGACAATTATTGAATCTTGGACAAAGTAATGGACACATTTTCGCTGTTTTCTTCTCAATGAAGAAGAGTAACAGTGAATTATCATTCACTATGGAACAAACACCAACGGTAAGGTTGTTCAGACTCTTCAAAAATATTAACACATCAGTGTCACTATTTCGTGAGACATATTTGAAAAATCCGAACAATGACAACCACTTGAAATCAAATATAATACTCTTTTTCCCCTTTTGTTTTTTTTGTTTGATTTAAAAAGTTTTAATCCAGTCTAATATTATGAAATTGAAGAAACTAAAATGCAATTAAATTAAAGAGAAAAAATGAATGATAACTCTTTGTGTAATTCACTATTCATAAGCAATTAGAGGATAAAATAAGGAGAATATATTATTTTCCTCTCATACATATTAAACTAAAAAGAAACTAAATATTTTGCAATTAATAAAAAATTTAGACTTGAAAAAACAGTAAAGTATATTTTTATACTAAAAAATAAAAAGCCAATTTTTTTAATCATTAATTTAGACCATAGAGCAGAAGAAAAGTAAATTTTAACACTAATTAATTTTTTTCTTACAACTACATACTTGTGCCATATTTAGAAATTTTTACAAATTAAAGTTTAGCAGAATAACTTAATTACTAAACATTTTGTGACGGTTATAGTACTATATTTTATTACATAAGAGAATTCTTCCATTAATAAAAATCCAGCTGGACAAGAATCTATATATTCCCCATCACCCGTTAATTAAAATTACGTTTCGTTAGAAATACCAACAGCTGTTGATGATTTCACTCTCAATAAATAAATTTTACTGTCTTTTACATCACTCATCCAAAAAGAGTTTTCTCATAGATAGTTTTATATGCATCCTTGAATAATAAACTGGTTTATTATAGTGCCTTCCACTTTTAATTGTGGTAGTTTTCTTTTTTAGAGTAAAATAATACCCTTTCCGTTTAAAAAAGAATGACCTCCTTTCCTCTTTAGTTTGTTTAAAAAAGAATGACCTCTTTCTTTTTTTGGTAACATTTAAATTTCAGTTTTCCACGTAACATGTTTAAGGCCACAAGATTAAATGACAGTTTTGTACATTTGACATAACTTTAATTTAGGACTACAAGATTCAAAAGTCTTCTTTATTTTCTTAAACTCCGTGTCAAGTCAAATTAGACCATTCTTTGTGAAACGGAGAGAGTAATAACTTTGACTAATATTTTACGATGTATTTTTTCATCATATTGATATGCAAAAAATTGAAATTTATAGTACTTTTCGTATAGTTTTTGATATCTAAATTTTTGTTTAAAATATCAAATTAATGTAATCTAATTTAACTTTGAAAATATAGTCAAATTGACTTTCAAAACACGCAACATGATAATTAAAAGTGGACAGAGGGAGTATACCATCCCTATTTCAATCTATTTGTCTAGTTTGAACTAACACGAAATTTAGAAAAAAGTAAAGATCTTTTTTAATGTTATGATCCAAAATTAAAAATATGTAAAATGTACCAAAATTGAAATCAAAAGAGAGAAATCGACATTCTAATGATTTTATCTATAAGATAATTCCAAATTTCTTAATTCACAAAATTATGTAACACTTAAAACATATAAATTATATATATATATATATATATATATATATATATATATATATATATATATATATATATTACGCTTAGATATGAAACTTGATATGCATATATGGATGTAAATAAATATGTAAACAAGGAAACAAGTATGTAAGCAAGTATTTGATTTAAGCAAATATGTTGTAAATCCTACTCAGTACTCCCTCTCTCTTTTAGAGTTATCATGTTTATTTATGATGTAATACCCTAATTTCCCCATTTTTAACTTATATATATGAAAAACGTTTTTTTTTAATCTTACCCTGTTCATCTCTTCTTCTTAACCTGTGTTCTTAACAACTTCATCTTTAACCACACCCCGGATATAAAACTGGCAACAACTTCGTCCTTTCATCAAGCGGACTTTAAAGGCCAAGAATCTTAGGAATTTACAGGTTAATCCATAGTCGTTATTAAGAAGTTAAGGAGCTAACCATATACTAAGGGTAATTTTTTAACACATGTACAACAATTTACATTAAACTAATAAGAAAACTAAAAATAATAAACTAACAACTTAGAATATAACATAAAATGTTAACATATTTTTGAGGGGAATTTCTGAAAATAAGCATCATAAAAACTTACATGATAAACCGAGAGAGGTTTCCCTTTCGGAAACCCCCGAAAGACTTTGAAGAACTTGAAAATAAACTAAGACTCAAACACACTTATTATTATTTCACAAACTTTAATGTACAAGAGAGGATTTTTGGTACATAAAGGAGTATGGAGGGAGGAAAGGTTAGGAATTTTCTCACTTGTCTTTTTTCCACTCTTTTTCTCGTGCTCTATATTTTTTCCAACTCTTTTTCATTCTGCCTTTTCCTCTCAGTCTCACACTTCTTATATAGACGTAAGAGAACCAAAAGAACGTTCCTCAATTTACTACGTGGCCTTAATTATTTTTTGGCCCACACTCTTGATAAGATTCCCTTAATAATGCTAGTCGGGTGTTCATTGGGCCTCATCGTCACATGCATCATTAATTTCATCTTTTGACTTATA
Organism: Solanum pinnatisectum; assembly: GCA_035578085.1. NCBI lineage: Eukaryota > Viridiplantae > Streptophyta > Magnoliopsida > Solanales > Solanaceae > Solanum > Solanum pinnatisectum. The sequence continues at coordinate 36,685,392 of CM069078.1, forward strand.
TTACAGACTCAATTATTGAAATTACGGGTGCTATGTCAACAGTTTTTCCCTCTTTTAGAGGGTAGTGATAAAGTGACAACACACTCATTTTTACAGGACATGTAGTGGGTATTCCCACCTACTAATATAAATATATTAATATTTCTTCTTTTGTCTTCTTGCTCCCATCTTGTTCCCATAACTTTTTGTCTTGTGACTTCCATTGATTTTCTTGCCATCTTCATTCTTCTTTATTCACATGCCATTGTTGATTTTTTGCACATGTCTTTTTTGTCTTTCTTGACACATGCCATTCTTTTGCCCATGTCTTTTTGCTTTTTTATCTTATTTTTTGTGACTTTATCTTGTTTCATTTGGTGACTTGTCTATGTTGTGACTTTTGTTGATGAAGTCTTTTGTCAATTATCTCATCTCCAAATTATTGAATTTTCTTGTGAATTTTCTTGCCCATATCTTTTCTTGTCATTCCCATGCCATTCTTAACATTTTGTATCTTTTTCCCATCTTATCTTTTTAGTAACTAATTATATCCGTAGTATGGAATGAAGTATTATAAAATAGTTAAGTGTCTAAGGACTATAAAAATGATTAAGTGTCTAAATTGTGTATGGAATGAATTATTATAAAATAGTTAAGTGTCTAAGGACTATAAAAATGACTAAGTGTCTAAATTGTGAAATGCAATAGTATCAAAACTCATGCTTGAATCATTATCATCATAAGGGTCTTGCGAGTTTTGAATATTATTTATCTGTTCTTCGTCTGATAATGAAGGACTGTGAATATTGTCTTCTGAACCATTACTTGGACTAGGAATGTCTTTAATAATATGTTTGTCTTGGCTTTTTTCTTGAAATTTTTTTCCTTAAAGTTTGTTTGATTATTTTTTCTAATTTTTCATTTTTTTTCTTTTTTAATGCTTCATTTTTTCTTAAAGAATCTTTCTGAAAATATTTAGGTAATCTCCTTCGTGAGGAAGAAGACTCCTCTTCTTCACTTTTTGGCAAAGTGACAGCCATTAACGGATTTGATAAGTCTTTACCGGTCACCGTTTGAACCGGACTAGCTGTATCGTACTCCGATACAGTGGAGTTCTTAGCATTCAGAGGGGAATGCACACCCGTCTTATCCATTTTTACAAGAGATGGAGAACTCATGTCTTCTTTCTCCGTAGTATTGTCTGTTCTTGGCTGAGTAGTACTTTCTGCTCTTGGATAGTATTTGCTCTGAAATGTCTCGAGTTGTCTTACTAGCCTAATATTTTCTTGAATAAGGATTTCATTTTTAGCATTGAGTCTCTTGAAATCCTCAGTCATAGTAGAACAATTGATCACAAAATATTATTTTGTCTGAATCTTTTTGGATATTGTATTGAGGTATTTGGTTTGGGCTTTGTCTAAGAGCTAGTGAAATATAGTAATTAAGCCCAAGTATTCCTCTTGCATAGTCTAAAGCTTCAGTAAAATTATTAAAATCTTTAAAAAGCGGATTTTTTATCCCATTTATAGAATCTACTACTTCTATCCAAGTTTGAAAAACACCTTTAGTCTTACCATGTATAACCACATAGTATTTAAATTTATTGTCTTTATTTTTGTCTGAAAAATATTGACATAAAGCATTTGAAGCTGCTATAAAATATTTAGTGTCTTGCTTATTATATGCTATCCATAAGTTATCTACCAAACATTGTTGAGCTTTTTCTAAATTACAGTCTGAAATTACTCTAAATGATAAATTACACTTAGGATATGAAATTAAATTATACTTACCAAAATAAATTCTCTCCATTAAGTTGTCTGTTGTACTTAATGGTCTGAAATTTTGTCTTCCTAATAAAGTCTGAGCATAAGTATCTGGCTGGGCGATGCCCTTGCCTTTGTCTGCTAGCTGTTGGCCAGTTGGTCTCATGCTTGGTCTCATACTGTAATAAGAACTAGTTAGTTTTTAATTGTAGTCTACTTAATTTATCTGCTAAATCATTATCTTTTCCTTTAACGTATTCAAAAACAATATTATTATATATAGATATTATATCTATGAAGTTTAACCATCTTCTTTTACTGCTAGCTTTACTATTTATTTTTTCGTGAAATTTTACTATTGTTTCACAGTCTGTTCTAACTAATACTTCCTGTTTGTTTAAAATGTATAATTTAAAACTATTCAGTCCATATATTACTGCTAGTACTTCTGCATCTATACTACTCATATTACCTTTTTCTTTGTATTGTCCACTTTGGTAGGCACATATTTTTTCTTTTTTTTTTGGACTATATTTATTAGGTCTAGATTTTAAGATAGCTCCCCATCCTAATTTACTACCATCTGTTTGGACTATTAAATAATCTGACTCTAGGGGTATTTGTAAGTCTGATATGTTTTTAACTTTATCCTTAATTTGTTGAACTAATTTAATATCTTCTATGTTAAAGTATTTTTGTCCTTTACTACTTGTCTTTGCATATAATGGACCTGCTATTTTTCCCAAGTTTTGAATAAAATTTCTAGCATAGTTTACTAATCCTAAATTTTTTTGTAAATCTTTTGTATTATCTAGCTTATCAGGCATATCTAATACCTTTTTAGTTATATGTGGTTGTAACTTTATTTTTCCTTCTCCTAATGTTACTCCTAGGAAGTTTACATGTGTTTTACATAATTTTATTTTCTTTTTACTAATTATTATTCCATATTTTACAAATAGTCTAAACACTGTCTGTAAATGTCCTAAATGTTCGTACATGTCTTTACTAAATACTAGAATGTCATCTACATATACTAATACAAAATTTTTATATTCTCCGAACATGTCATCCATTTTTCTTTGGAAGATGGGCGGAGCTGTTTTTAAACCGACAGGCATGGCTAACCACTCAAAATGTCCTTCAGGACAAGTGAAAGTTGTCCATTCTATACTTTTCGGGTGCATTTTTACCTGCCAGTATCCTGATTTATAGTCGAATTTACTAAATATCTTTTTACCTTGTATTCTATTAATTAACTCATTTTTATCGGGTAATTTATATGCATCTGTTCTAGTATTGTCATTCAACCTTTTGTAATTTATTACCATACGAGCTTTTCCTCGTATTTGTTCACTATGATTTCTAACCATAAAGCTGTTGATATATGTATAGATGTAGATCTTCTTATTACTTCTAATTTTAATAATTCTTTAATCTGTTTACCGAATTCTTCGGTGTCTTCATTATTTGCTTCTATAGTTGCTGTCTTTATTGTATATTCCGGGTTTATTATATCTAATTTACACATAATTTTATTACTTCCCCAATGTATTAAAGGCTTTTCTCCTATTATTTCCATTTCATCTAATATTGCTATTATATTTTTTAAGTCTTTAGGATGTTTTATTGTTCCTATAGTATTTATTCCCTTTTGAAAATTGTAAAATTCTGTTTCTATATTTATTAAAGTATAATCTTTTTCTATGTCTTCTATGTATGTATTTTCTATATTTTCTTCTTGTTCTTCTTCATATAGATTTTTTAAAGAACAACTACCATTATTGCCACAATCGTCACAACATGGAGTTGCAGCTTTATTAATTATTTTACTATCCTTAGGCAATTCTTTGGTAGGGATTTTATTAATTTGTACTGGAGTATATGTTGTATTTCTAAATAACATTATTCCATCTCTAGAAAATAAACAACTTTGATTATTTTGTATAAGGAATTGTAAGCCTAATACTAAATCAATTTTAATATTTAAATCTCTTACTTAATTTTATACATATTATACGTTGGTTTGTAGAACTTGTTACATGTATTAATAAACTTGTATCTACTAATGCTAAAGTTTCTATTTCTATATCTTTTATTTTTATTCTTACTAGTATTTTTATTGTTTCGAAATTTTTATCTTCATTGCATATAAAACTAGTATTATTTTCTTCAATATTCATTAATTCACTTTCTATTTGATCTAAATGTATTGTACCTTGTGATTGTATATTGTCTATATCTATTTTTTGTTTTCCTTTTTCTATTGTAGTTAGTCTTTGTTCTAAGTCATTCATTCTAGTTTCTAAGGTTATTAGTCTTAGATTAGTAGCATGGTCTTTTGTTTGAACTTGTTCTTGTTTTTTGGCTACTTGTTGTTTTAATTTATTTTCTATACAACTTATACATGCTTCCATATAACAATTTTTACATTTAGCTCTATTTATTTTACTAGGATACCATTTACATATACTACATTGATTGCTATCTATTCCTTTTTGTCTTTCAAATTCATGATTACAATCTTGATATATGTTCATCATTGTTTAATTTAAATCTTCTTCTTTTAGTTCTAATTTTTCTAATCCTATTTCATTAATTAAATTATCATCCTCTGAATCATACGTGTCTAATTGAATGTCTCTTTCCTCTGCGGCCTCTATACTTACCACATAATATATACTTTCTGTGTCTGACATATATTCATCTACATTTAATAAGGTTTCTTGAAAGTCTTCTATTAATTGAGAATTTCTAGTTTTTATGTTATTCCTTTTTGGGCATGTATTTGCTAAGTGTTCTATACTTCCACAAGTATAACATTCTAATTTATTTTAATAATTCCTATCATTTCTATATTTTCTAACATGTCTATCTCTATTTAAATATGGCTTTCTAGCTGATGATTTTCTTAAGAAGTATTTTTTGTATCTATATGGCCTTCGGCTATGGTCTATTCTTCTCTTATATTTTCTTGGTTTACTAGGTTCTTTATCATAACTTTGGGTAGTATATATCATTGTTTTACAAAAATTCATTTTGTTTTGTTTTAATTATTTTTGTATTTGTATATTAGTACATTTTTCTGTTAGTATTTTCATTATGTGATTTATTTTTTGTCCTATCGACCATAAAAGTGTAGGGTCTTGCACCACTCCTTCTCTTTTATACCATCTTTCTTCTATTTCTTGTCCTAATGCTCCTGGCAACTTATTAAATAACTTTTTTCCTAATTCTTCATTAAATGTATTTTCACTAATAGTACAATAGTAAAAATAGTCTTTAAGAAAATTCTTTATATGTATCCAATTAGATATACTTAATTGTTCTAATTTTATTAGAGCATTTCTTTGTAATGCCACTAATCCACTATTTGGGTATTCTCCTGTTAATAACACATGTATTTTATTAGTGAAATTATATGGGTTTGGTCCTATTTCTATTAGTGCTTGGAATTCTTGTGGAACAGTTTTACAATCTTAGAAGTATAGTTATAAAAAAGAAAAGGCAACTACAAAATAAATATAATATAAAAAATATAGAAGACTTAGACAAGTTAAGTTTAATAGATCCAGAAGTTAGTAGTAATACTAGATGGGACATAATAGGTTATGATAATGATATAATTTTGTATAATGAAAGAATACATTGGATAAATAAATGTATTAAAAAAGAAGCTTGTTTATTAGGATAATTAATGCAAAATATAATTCGAATATATAGACAATTAACTCAGTGGCTTACAGAAGAAAAATACCATAACACATACCTTTTAGATAGAGAATTAGAAATAAAACGACAGTTAACCGTAGAAGGATCATATTACGACATAAATTATCTTAATAGGGAATTAAACTATATTGAGCGACAGATTGAAAATTCTAAACTAAGAATAAGATATTACGAAAAAAAAATTAAATATATACATTTCAGATAAAATATATGCCGCTAGAATATATTAAGAGAATAAGATTAGTTTATAGTTGGTTATACGATGAAATACAATATACCAAATATATATATATATATATTAATCTCTATTTTTAAAAAGGGAAAAAGGACAAATATACCCCCGAATTTTGATAAATGGTATGTCTATGCCCTCCGTTATACTTTCGGGTTGTGTATACCCTTACCGTCAATATTTTGGTACGTATATACCCTTAATTTAAACGGAGGGACACGTGTCATGATCTTAATGGTCTAATTTAAATTTGGATAGACCATTAAGATCATGACACATGTCCCTCCATTTAAATTAAGGGTATATACGTACCAAAATATTGACGGTAAGGGTATACACAACCCGAAAGTATAACGGAGGGCATAGACGTACCATTTATCAAAATTCGGGGGTATATTTGTCCTTTTTCCATTTTAAAAATTGTTACCTAGTTTTGTGAATTATGAAACTTGGAATTGTCAATAAAATTACTAGGACTTGTCCTACAGATGACTTTCGCTTTGCCTTTAGATTAATTTATAATATAACAACAATCAACAGTAAGACAAGTCTTAGTGAGTTTATTTATCGTAAGTCAATTTCAAATTTCATAATTCACAAAACTATGTAAAAATACAAACTAAGTAATATACAATATTTTACCGTATACGTGTGTGTATAAAAGCTTGAAGTATGCATACTCTTTGTTTTGATTAAGTGGATCAAAATAGGATAGGACATGACCTCGATTTTTAATCCAATCTATTTTAGCTCAAATTAAATTTAGGCGGGTCATGACCCAATCGATCTTCAATGCAACACCTTCTAACCTCCTTAATTTCAACTCAATTCACTCATTTAATAACCTCCCTTTACGCTAGTGCGAGTCTTATTGACTAAATTACATTTCAACTGGAGTGTTCGTGGTTCGATTTGGATTGGTTAGTTTAAATCAAAATCAAATCTAGTTGGTTTTTTAAACTTCTAAAACCAAATCAAACGAAAAAAATATATTGTCTGTTTGGTTCAATTTTTTTTTTTTTTTACGATTTGAAAGTGATAAACTTTTTGAGGACATACGTATCTCGATAGACATGAACACCTAGTACATGAACAATCCACATGAAAGCTATTTCGGTTCAATTAAGCAATACTAGAGTTATTATTACACAAACAAAGTGATTCAATTAAGAGAAAATGTGACTATCTTATGTAAGGTAGGGTGGGAAAAGACTTAAGTAAATGATTTTGATGGAATTGGACCTAGAATTGTAATAGTTGGGCTAAAATTTAACTGTTGAGCTTGAGAAAATGGTAAAGTTAAAGACTTAAGTTAATTAAAATTTAACAAAATATTTATATTTTTTTTTATGAATAATATATAAATAATTATAAAATTTACATATCTAATCTATCGGTTCGATTTGGTTATTTTTGTGGTTGTTTTTTTAGTAAAATCAAAACCAAACTAAATAGTATCGGTTTTCAAAATTTAAAACCAAATCTAACCAAATCAAATCAAACCAAATATTGATTTTTTTAATTGGTTAGGTTCGGATTACGGTTCGATTTGGTTGTTTAACCATAACTATGAACAACCCTAGTTAGAACAATGATTAAAATAGTATAAGAAATTCAAAATAAAATCTACTTGACTTAAATATACGTTAAAATATATTTTTTAAAATAGCTAGAATAATCACTCCCATAAGCAAATAAAAAAATAAATAACACGTATATGTTAAAAAATCAGCAAAGATACAAAACCGATAGCATTCAAGTTAAGCACTTTACTCTTCTATTCTTGATTCAATAATTTCACCTTTCAATCATGAGCAACTATTGCTCCATTGTGTTGTACATTTGTTACCGTCTTTTGATTTTTTTTTTCCTTTAATTCTTTTATTTTCTTCTTTCTTTAGATTTTTTCCTTTTTTTTTTTTTGGTACATTAAATATGAAAACAAAATTCATTACCCTTTTATTAATAGAGGGGAGTTCACTTTTCTACATAATATAATAAAAATCAGGCACGGAGTCTTCTTGCACACTTCGCCATTACTTTTTACTCATATTTTGTATGATTGCAATTTGCAGGTTGTTCTCCACATTTGCAACAAATTTTAAACATATGAAAAATAAATAAATCACACAAATAAAATCTGATGAAACATGAATATTTTATTGATAATAGTGTGGGTACAATTCTAATCCTCCCTTGATTCTACTTTCCTAAAATTTATCCATGATTCGAGGGTCGTTAGTGGCGTATCTCGAACTAAGATGATTTAAATTTGACCTCTATGAATATTTCATGACTTTTTTGGAATACTCGAGATGCCTTTTCAAAGGAATATAGTACCCTTTATATAGGGGTACTGAACTAGGGTTTAGGGTTGAGTAGCCTCCAAAACTTCTAATTTGAATTGAACACACCTTGTAGAGTCCCAACTCGAATTGAACACGTGTTGTAGAGTCCCACAAAATTTCAATGTCTACACTCTACCAACTAACATATGTTTGTACAAAAAAATGTTGTCATCTTGCTTTCCTAAGATACTTAAAACAAAAACTTTGAAAAACTTGATAAGAAACAACAAAGTTTAAAGAGTATTTTCAAAACTAGAAAATTAAAACTAGGTAGAGAAAATAGAATCAGAAAAGCTACTCATTAGGGAATACTGGCCAAATTAGTCTGTCTGCTGCTTTCTTTCATAATAGAGTCGTTATTCCCGGCTGTCATAAAAGTCTCTCGCGCGGGAACAAAATAGAAACAATATACAAAATATTTTTCTTAAAGAAAATCGAGTCCACTGAATGCACAGTGTCCCCTTAAGAAAATTATTCCCCTCAAGTACCCAAGGTTAATGGAATATATCCTCCCAGGATAGAATGATCTTACTCACCAGTGTATCAGTACCTAAAACCACGGTGTCAGTGAACTATTCAACGGCAGTAAAGTACAATTAGAATACTAGATTTAATAGTAGTAGTAGAAGAAGTCCAGAAAATTGGTTCATTTAAAATGAGAGGAAATCCCTCAATTTATAGAAAACAAAGGGTAATGTGAAAAAATTCTTATTGTGCCTTATCGGAAAGGTCACAAACCTTTGGAAAAATCACAATCTTTCAGAAAGATCACAACCTTTTATAAAAGTCACAACTTTTCGACTTTTCATAAAAGTCACAACTCTTCATAAAAGTCGCAACTTTTCATAAAAATCGCAACTCTTCATAAAGTCTCAACTCTTCATTTTCCATTCACACCTTTTAAAACCCAACAATCCCCCGCATGAATGGGGAATGACTCTAAGACAAAGAAACAGACAAGTATGAGTACTTTACAAGCAAGAATTAATTGCATCTGGATAAGTAGGTTTCCCCTTGGACTTTTCGTAGTGAACATATGTCGGATATACTCGGTCAATTGGTAGATGCGATATCTTTGAACCGTCGAGCTTTGGTGTATACCTAGACAACCATATGTCACACAATTAACCCTTACCGTCTATGGTTCTTACGGTTGTGTTCGTTTCAGCCATGAACACCTCCTAGTTTCATGAGTGTATAGAGAATAGGCTTTTGACAGTAATTCTCTTTGAAGCGGCTTACACTTCACACTCACATAGGTGATTTGTAACCGTGACATCGCGTAGATACACTATTTGGTCAAGTTTACCAAACTTAGCAAATCATTAAAAACTTTAAGCTTTATTAACTCATTAACAAGCGTTAATGTTTTAACCATTCCTGAACATTGTCTTCATCATGAGAATGGATTGAGTTGATTGACAATGTCGAACCATTAGTCACAACTTTGTTTTTCTCCTTGAATCTAGCTCTTAGGATCTCCAGTCTGCTAGATAGAGTTACTTCCATAATGACTTGTCCTAAGCCGTAAACCAATTCCCTAAAATGATCTTTAAACTTTCTCTCTAGCTAGGCCTTTTTGTAAGTAGATCCGACACATTATCCTTTGACTTTACATAGTCAATTATGATAATTTCACTAGAGAATAGTTGTTTTCTAACGGTATTATGTCTATATCTTATATGATGAGACTTTCCTTTATACATCATGCTCCATGCGCTACCTATTGCAACTTGACTATCAAAGTGTATGCATACTGATGCCAAAGGTTTGGACCAAAAAAGAATATCTATCAAGAAATTTCGGAGTCTTTTAACTTATTGACCGGCCTTATATAGAGCACCTAGCTCATAGATCATTGTAGAGCTAGTGATACATGTCTTTTTGGAAGATTTCCAAGAGATTGCTCCTCCACCAAGAGTAAATACATATCCACTAGTGGATTTTACTTTATTTAATCCCAGTGATCCAATTTATATCACTATATCCTTTCAATACTACTGGATATTGTTATAATGCAAGACATAATTTTGAGTATGTTTTAAATACCCCAAAACTCTTTTCATTGTCACCAATGAATTTGATTGGGACTACTCGTGAACCGACTCAGTTTACTAATAGCACATATTATATCTGATCGCGTACACTTCTTGATATACATCATACTTCCCAATACTCTAGCACAATCCAATTGTGAGTCACTTTTGTCTTCACTCATTTGAAAAGCAAAGCTCACATTTATTGGAGTCTTGACAATATTGAAATCCAAATATTTGAACTAGTCAAGTACCTTTTCGATGCAATGAGACCGTGACAATGTTAAACATTATGGAGTTCTAAGGATTCATATACCTAAGATCGCATCAGCAACTCCAAGATCTTTCATATCAAACTTGCTTTCTAGCATACGTTTAGTAGCATTTATGTCATTAGTGTCTCTACTGATGATCAACATGTCATTAATATACAAACAAACAATGATCGTGTGATTTTAATATAAACACATTTATCACTTCCATCATTCTTAAATTCATTTGCCAACATGGTTTGATAAAATTTCTTATGTCATTGTTTAGGTGCTTGTTTTAGTCCATAAAGTGACTTACAAGTTCGCACACTTTCTTTTCTTTACCAGGAACAACAAAACCCTTGAGCTGTTACATCTTCCTCCGATTCTCCATTTAAGAAAGTTGTTTCCATATTCATTTGATGAATTTGGAGGTCATATACCGCAACTAATAATATTAACATCCGAATTGATGTAAATCTAGTTACTGACGAGTATATATCAACAAGATCAAGATCTTCTTTTTGTCTAAAGCCTTGACAAAAAGTCTTGCTTTATATTTGTCAACAGTTCCATCAATTTTCATTTTCCTTCTGAAGATTCACTTTGAACCCAAAGGTTTATTTTCTGGAAGAAGATCAATTAACTTCTAATATGGTTGCTCAAGATTGCATCAATCTCACTATTGACACCATCTTTCCAGAAGGATGAGTCTACAGAAGACACAAGAATGTTACAAAATCATAAGTAAATGTCCTTTGACATTTACTACGCCTCTAAATCTCTTTATTAAGTGCATTCTCTTTTTTTCTTTCCAAGGTCTTTTAGACCCTTCACTAGACTACTCAAGTCTAATTTTACAGTCCATAATCATAGGTCCTATTTTAATCCTTTTAGGAATAGGAACTTGAACTTTGGCTAGACACCCATACACTTTGAAGTATTTCAAGTTGGATTTCCTTCCTTACCATTTTTCATATGGAATAGATTGTGTCCTGAACAAACAAAATTGATTTATTTCTGAAAGGACAAAACTTTTTGTTGTTCCTTTTTGCAGTAGGGATAGTTTCTCCACACAAGTCTTGTGGTAAACCTGAACTTATAAGTAATGCAACTATCATTTTCTTCAAAGTTTGGTTTTTTTTTTTTTCATTCTGCAATTCCATTAGATTTAGGTGAATAGGACAGTAGTTTGATGGATAAATACATTTTTCAAACATATTTCTGCAAAAGGAGATTTATATTCTCTATCCCTATCACTTCTTATCTTTTTCCCAACTGATTTTCAACTTCAATATTATATTGTCTAGACATTTCTATTGCTTCATCCTTACCATTCAACAAATAGACATAGTCGTTTCTAATGCAATTGTCAATGAAAGTTATGAGATATTTTTTCCCACCACGAGATGGTGTTGACTTCATATCACAAATGTCAGTGTAAATCAACTCTAAGGGATTAGAATTCCTTTCAACAGATTTATAAGAATGCTCAGCATACTTAGATTCCACACAAACTTGACATTTTTATTTATTGCACTCAAAGTTAGACAAAACTTCTAAGTTGATCAGTTTTTCTTACAAGGTTTTATAATTGACATGCCCCAACTGTTCATGTCACAAACAGTTTGACTCATGCAAGTAGGAACAAATAAAAATATTGAGTTTGAAATGCTCTCCACGAGGTAGCTTTTCTCACAAATATTTTGTTCCTATTTCTTACAATTTTGTGTGATACAAACATTGTTTAGAGTCATCACCGTGTCAAATGTCCTTTTCGGAAGGACCTTTTCATAACTTTCAATTTGATTGTTATAGAACTATCCATTAACAAAGTTTCATCGGATCCAATAAAGGCAATATAGTCCAAATGCTTCTTTTACAAAATATGACAAATGACTATACACCAATATTCATGTCTATATAAATAGTTACATTTAATAGACATATCTTTTCATGAAAAGTCACAACAATTTAAGTGACACTTTTTCATAAAAGAACTCAATCATTTTGAACAAGTATACATATAATTTGGTAGTTTCATACTAGTCATACCATATACTAGTAAAAGAGAAACTCAACGACCACAATATCAAATATACTCCAAGAATTTTGTAGGTCTAACATAATATAAAAGTATCATCAAATTTCATATCTTGTGCTCCAAATTTAAATTAGACACTAAATCTAACTTTATCTTTGTCATAAGCATAGAACCCCCTACATTTTAAATATGATCTCAAAAATATTTTTCAAGTATTTGAAAATAGTTTTTCCACATTTTTTTTCTCATGCTATCAAAGTGTCATTGGCAACATGAAACATCTTTTGAAAATATTATTCACAAAAGAATTATAGTGCTTCAATTCTCTTTGACAATCCTTACACAATGTCAAAGTTCATTCCAAAATCACAAACTCTAAGTCACTGATATTTTTCCTCTATCACAAACATATAGACATACCACTTAGTATTTAAAATACTAACAATAAAGACAAAATTTTTTGTACAATTTGTTTCTATGTATAACGGTGAAGTTTATAGAAAGTCAAAAGTACACCATTGACTTGTTATGTGAAGTTTTCATATTCTTCAAACCAACAGCATAGTCTAATTTATCCAGAGTAGAAAACTACAAAAAATTTTAGTCTACAAAAATCAGACACAATCAAATTTCACATGGAGTGCAAAACTACAAAAGTTTTTTTTTTTTTAAGTCTCCAAACAGAATTAAACAATTCTTAGATTATCACATAAATATGTTTTTCTTTTCAAATAGCCTTCCAGCTATAACATTTTGACATACTAATTTATCAAACAAAAATGTGCATCTCTCATTCTACAAACTAAAGAATTTTAAAGGCAACACTTTTTGCTAAGGAAAATTCATTCAAAAATCATATAGTTTGCAGATCACTGCAAGAAAAAAGCCTATTAACGAGAGGAAATTTTGTTGTTAAAAGTCATAATCCGGTCGTTATAGGTCAATAAAGACCGATTAAAATCCAGTCGTCGCCGGTTGCTAAAAGCTCCATCGTTAAAAGGTTGACGACCGGATTAAGAATCAGGTTGTCAAAAATCCCTTTAGCGATGACATAAAATTCGGTCGCTATACCTCCTTTAGCGACCAAATTTTTCCCTTCGCTAATAAATTCTTAAGTCGTTAAAAACTTTTATCACGGTAATAAAGTTGATTTCTAAAAGTTATTTTAGATACAAACTTTTACCTGTACTAGTTGTCTGGTAACTTTCAACAATTACTATCTGATTATTCTTTTTTACACATTCACATACATAAATATATATAAACACATCATAGAATATTAATAACGATAACCAATATTTATATAACATTTCACAGATAATTATAAAGATCTAAAAGATCATGATAGCAAATATATACCTTGAAAAGTTGTATTACATTATATTTGTCAATTCCTATCAAAAGAAAAGATTAAATTGTAGCATGTACAAGTGAAAATCTGTATAAAAATATCTACGAAATGAAGAATTTATTTCACTTGTCTTTAACTCGATCTGTAATATTTCAATTGCTTATACTTGTGCTGCACTTTCTTCTAGTGCAAGTTCTTCAGACTTCAAATTTTTGACCTGTTAAAAGAATAAGTACATGTTAGTTCAGTAATAGAACTCCAAAATCTACTTTAATTTCTCTTTCTCACATAATTAGGATTAACCATGAAGAAAATATACACAGTTTCCAAGGAAATTTTCAAATGAATTTATTTAACAAGTGAAGTAAATTGAATGGAATTGATCAAAGAAAGCAAATACAATTTATTCGATAAAAGAACTAAATTAAATGAAACTGTCACTAAATAAACAAAGTAAATATAATTAATAATTCTTTTAATGATGATTAAGACTTTTCAAAACAAAGACATGCAAGATCATATGATCACTACTTTAACACTCTCTAAACTAAAATTACAACTTTAACAGACTCTAAACTAAAACCCAATAATACCTAAACATATCTTAAAGCCAGAAAAGAATCCAAGTACATTGAACTCTTTCTTTTACTAAGTAGCATATACGTTTAGTTAAATATATTCACTAATCAAACCAACTCATTGAACAAACTACCGATCATGTTATATTTTACAAGATAAAGGAACTTGACTTAGAATATTCATAGGCATTAAAGAGGATAGTAAAACTTACTTAAAATATTACCTTGAATAAAAATAAGTCATGTTCACTTCTCTGTTTATCCCGCCATGATTGATGATATATTTGGGATCCACTAGGAACTATTGTGCGGTTCTATTTTGTATAGATGTTGACTTCTATGACTATAGAATTACAGCAGCCAAGGAACAACAAAACTTCATAAAATGCCAAAAATCTCATTAGCATGAAAAAATATGTACTTAGTATTAGAGAAATGATAAAAGATACCATGTCAAGCATGAATGCTCCAGAGCAAACATAAAATCACGACTCTTTAAAAACAATAATTTTCTTCGATCGCCAACCCACAATCACCCTATTATCTCAAATTTTATCTTAGTTCAGGAAGATACATTCACATTCAGTTTATCCAGGTCATGGTGAGAAATATAGTATATGTAAGAAACCAAAAAATAACATTCTATTAGAATGACAAAGGGTTCATCAACTAAACTCCATGAGAGTTGTCAAATTTCAAAAGTAAGAAATTAATTAAGAAAAAATGAATAAGAAAGCTAGACAGGGGATATATATATATAGTGAAAACCTTTTATCTTAAGCTTAAAGAAATAAAACATCATCAAGAGCTCTAACTCTGAGATTCCTCTACTACAATATGACATTTTTGCCTTGTGGCTCTATATTTTCTTCTTGCTTAGTCGTAGAGAAGCAAAAAATTGATAATCCCTTTGCAATGGGTTTAAGACCTAACTCTTATAGACATATAGTAGAAATATTGTTAATGTTTCTCGGGAGGTAAGTGACACATTCATCGAAGTTAGAATATCAGGAAGGCTATGAAATACATAGTCGACAGATAGAGGAAGGGTTTAACTCTCATATCACTTTAGCAACACATTATAAATATAGTAAAGTTTTTAAGAACTTTCACGTGTGTGAAAGACTAAGATTGTTTTTCAAAACAAGATCTTTTTAACAACTTAATTCCCACACAATATTTCACCAAAACAGAAAAATCACAAATGAAAAAAATCACCCTAAAAGGTTGGGACATCAACTGAAAATAATAATAAAAAAAAAGATCGAGGTGAGTATATACATGCTTCATTCAACTCTAACAGTATAAAATATATAACTTATGTTAGTTTATTTACAAATACTCATCATGTCATAGTTGGTAAAATTCTTACTGCCTGCTAAATGATTCAGTGTATACTTTATGCTCACTTGAAGATGGTGATGATAAAGGCTAACCAAATAGTGCACTTCCTAGCTGTTTATATTTAAAATCTTTGTCATGCTCATACCAAATCTAGAGAAGGCCATAATCATCCTTCAAGTATGATCTCTAACCATCTAATCATGAGCAGGTACAACACGATACAAAAGAAAATTTAAATCTAGAGATAATACAACAAGACCATAATAGAAAGAATTACATCTAATATATGTGGGAACTAAAAGCAAAATCAGCTATGAAATTCAATCATCTGTTCTTGAGTGGGTAAACATGGCTCTTAACAAAATATATAAGTAAATTCAGTGCTAGAGGAGAGCCAAACATGCTTTCACATCATCTTTAAGCAAGATGACCACAGTAAAAAAACATCATATCTCAAAATTTTAGGGACTATACTCACTTGTTCACATCAGATGGTAACTTCTTACAAGCTTTAGATAAGTCAAACATGAAAAAAATGGAGAATCAGGAACATATCATGAATGTATTTTTTTCAACTACATAGTTCTTAAAGGAACTTATAAATAGTTCAAATTTATAGTCAAAATTCAAAGACATCATTTATAAGTATTTCTAGTAGGCAGATTATGCAAAAGGACACTGCCATACAAAAACAGTCCATCTTCATGTAAATGCAACAAACAAAAGAATCATAGATGAGGCAATGTGAATAGCCCGTGATCATTATCAATATGGTAGAATCATTCACAAGTCAAAGCTAAAGTTGGATAATAAAATTATTGTAACTGGATTACAGATAATCTATAAGTTCCTATAATCCATGTTGAAGTTAATTGTATGAATGAATGTTTTTACCTAAAAAAAAAAAAAAATTAAAATTTGTTACTTGGTAAAAAAGAAGTTCCAAAAATCTCTACTGGATGTGGACCCAATATTGTAAGCAATTTGAAAATACCAATTATTTTTTTGAGGAGCAACTCAAATTTATATGTATATCCATCTATAGATCATCCAATTTTCTAACACCACAACTTCCTCTTAAAACTGAACTTAAACCCTCGTCTTAAATATAAATGACTTATAATTTTGTATGAAAGAATTGAACTTTCCCTTAACAATAGGTAGGAAATTCAATGCCCAATTATCTCTCTTACGCATTTTGTTCTTCAATTGTTATACTCTCTAAGATCATAATACTTAATGCCATATTGTTTACTGTAATCAAGTCATCATCTAACATGTAGAAACAATACAATTATATGATATTCAAAACAAACAAAAGTTATATATGTTAGAACATGGAAATTTACCACTTAGGATAGAAATTTAATGCCAAATATAACTCACACTCAGTTACCAGTTAAAAAATAGAAGAATGCATACATTTACTTCTACAAGAGAAATGATTGAATTAAGATCGAGAAATATAACAATTAAAGAGAAATTGAAAAGTAGTGCAGAATTGATAAAAAAAAAAAGAACAATAATTTCATCTTTTTCATGGAAAAGTTGGCAGTCATATGAATAGTTGGATTAACTTCTCGAAAAAGAGAAAGGAACAAAAACAAGATTAGAATCTAAACCGATAGAAAAAATAGATCGATCAATTGTGAAAGAGATACTAGGGTTTGTGACTTACACACACCTTGAAGATGAAGAGATAGAATTGTTAAAGCATAGACGAATAAACCAAATTTTGAAATTGTGTCTTCCATATACTCCAAAGAGGCTGCGAAGAAATCAACTCCAATCCCATGGCGATTTGGAGAACCCCTGCGCTCAGGAAGAAAAAAGGGAATATCTCTATTTTCTATAACTTTTAATATTGTATTTACAGTTTTTCACTAGAATAAGAAGGGGAAAAGTTTCGGCCTCTTTTTTAATATTTGGACTAAACGACCGAATGTTATGTGTTTTATTGGCCGTTTATCATCGCTTCGTTAATTGTAAAGCTTAAAATTAAAATTAACGACCGGAAATAAATGTTGTCGCTATAAGTATACTTATAACGACCAAATTTATGTCCCTTCGTGAAGAAGTGGTCGTTATAAGTCAAATTTCTTGTAGTGGATCTTTTTCCAAAGACATACATGATAAATATCAAAACTGTTAACTTTTAGAAACTATTTTCCTCCTTAGATAAATAATAAGAAGGTTACCTAGTGTAATCTTTAACCGAAATACCACTAATTCTTCTAATACATTTTCACTTCGACCTTGCTAAACAAAGCACCGAATTCTGGAGAAGTAATGCATTAATCTTCTACTTTCATGATCCGTTTCTCTCAATCAGTAGAATACAAGAAATACCAACAGTATAAAAATTTCCTTAAGATTGTTGTTCATCTTGTATTCCTAAGACACTTAAAACAAAAATTTTGAAAAACTTGATAAGAAACAACAAAGTTTAAAGAGTATTTTCAAAACTAGAAAAGTAAAACTAGTAGAGAAAATAGAATCAGAAACAGAATAGAAACAATATACAAAATATTTTTCTTAAAGAAGAAAATCGAGCCCACTGAATACACAATGTCCCCTTAAGGAAATTATTCCCCTCAAGTATCCGAGGTTAATGGAATATATCCTCCCAAGATAGAACGATCTTACTCACAGGTGTATCGGTACCTAAAACCACAGTGTCAGCGAACCACTCAACGGCAGTAAAGTACACTTAGAATACCAGATTTAACAGTAGTAGTAGAAGAAGTCTAGATAATTGGTTCATTTGAAATGAGAGGAAATCCCTCAATTTATAGAAAACAAAGGTAGTGTGAAAAAACTCTTATTGTGCCTTACCGGAAAGGTCACAAACCTTAGGAAAAATCACAATCTTTCGGAAAGGTCATAACCTTTCATAAAAGTCACAACTTTTCATAAAAATCACAAATTTTCATAAAAGTCACATGCTCTTCATAAAAGTCACAACTTTTTATAAAAGTCACACTTTTCATAAAAGTCGCAACTCTTTATTTTTCATTCACACCCTTTAAAACCCAACAAAAAAATTAATGGTGTAGTGAATCTGTTGGCAAGACATACTTTAACTAGAGACGTTTTGAATCTGTTGGCAAGACAAAAAATATTATGTTTTTATCACGTTTTTTATGTGTGTTTGTTCTTCTTCGCGGTCCAAACACATAAAAAAATTTATTTTTTAAAAAGTGAGCAGCAATGGCACTTGAATTCTAGTTCTGCTTACTCTTATATCATGTAAGTTGAGTAACTATTTTATGAATCAAGCTCACGAAAAATTATCTTTCTTATGATGAGTTGCGGTGAGAATCAAACTTAGAAAGTTTACGATTTTACCTATACAATAAAAATATTTATGTGCGCCTAGTTGGTATCTTGGTAGCTAATGCAATTATGTAAGTGTATACTCATTGTATAACGAGTACATAATAATTATATATGTGTCAAGTTTTACATTTAAAAATTGAAATCATAATTTGAAGTTCCAAAAAATCATGCTTTTTAATGAATTTGAGATTTGAAATCTTAATCTCAAATCACATATTTGAAATCATCATTTCATATCGTATGTCCAAATGTATTTGAATTCCCATAGAGAAGTCTTACATTACGGGTGAAACATTTTTTATCAAAGGCGATTCCACACTCAGAAAACTCGAATTTGAAACTTCTTATTAAAGAGGTAAAAATACTTACCACTCTATCACAATCTCTGTTATAAACAATGTAACTTATATCCACTAATTAATGACATGTAATGAATGTTGGTATATATAATCAATGCAATTAATCTGTTTTCAAAGGTCACTTATCTTATTTTTTGAATAACTAATTCCATTGGTTAATGTGTATTTACTTGCACGTACTTATTTGAGTAACATGATTAGTATACAAAATTTATAGTGTCTGTGTATAAAAATGAAACTGATCCAACATGAACAGTGATCTAGTCAGCCACTGGATTCAAGTGGATAGCACAATGGCTTACAAGTCAACTAGAATACTATAGTTTTATATATATTGCAGAACATGTACATAATTTGCATTTATAAGATCAATTACCACTCGAAAATTTAGATTGGATTTTAATAATAATGCAACAAAAATTAGTTTAGACGTTTTCCAAATATAGATATATAATCGGTCAAATAAGCCGCCTGGTTTTGAAATCGTGTATTTTGATACTTTAACTTAATCTTATTCCATTTTGGCTTTCCATCTTCACTTATAATAGGATAAACAATACAAATCTTACTAGTTTAGGAGCAAATTACTTCCTTTCACGCGAGTTTCTAATATTACTATTCTTACCAGAATTTGGACTTCAGATACATGTATATAGACATGTCAGATACATGTATCCAAGTGGATTTGCATGTATCTCGGATATATGAGGTCAAAATTAGGTGTAATTTGTTCTAGATACATTATATACAATTGGATTTGCATGTGTCTGACTCCCTCACTCGCCTCTTTTCCTTTCTTGCTCTCCTCTCTCCCTATGTATCTGTATTTCAGAGTGGATCTGCAATGTATTTGGTATCTCAGATACATGTATCTAGTGTATTTGCATGTATATCTCGGATACATGTATCTAGTGTAATTTGCATTTATCTAGGATACATAGACTACCTCATTCGTCTCCCTCCTATCTTGCTCGCTCGCCTCTCTCCCTATTTAGTGTATCTGGTAGTAAAAATACATGTATCTTTAGGTGTATCTAACTTGAAATTTGGTATGCAATTATTAATTAGTGAGATAATTATAATTAATTTAAACTATAAGGAGAATTAATAAATACGATAGGAAAATTAGTATAATTAAGCAATTTTTTCTTTAAAATATGTCTATTAAGTCATTTACGGTGACATGAAAAAGAGGTGTTCCTAACTTTCCTTCAGAATGTGAGTGAAAACATAATAATTTCCTTTTTTAATTCTTCCCTTAAAATTTTCACAATTTCTTTTCTATTATTGCAACGATTTGGGTAAAAATTAATCTAAATAAAAGAATTGAACCAAATCGAGTTTTATTTAATTTGATTTTATATTTTTTAAAATTACTATTAATATTTTATTTCAGCTTTATTTTAAAAAATCAAATCAAATCGATAAATTATATACATATTATTTTTGAATTATACATACATAATATATTATTTTTTATGAATATTTTTTTATGCGAAAAATGCATCACTCTAATGAAAAAGAGTAAGGTACGATGCTTCTTTTATTTGTGCAACTATATTGGTACGTTGTTTAGTACATTAGATTATCTAAAGTTGACACCAACTTTCTCTTAATCACCATAACTATTTCTTATTCATTTTAAACATCTCATGTCAGCTCCACTGTTTTATTTTGACACTTTTTTCACAATCTTCTGGTGATCCTAGGTGCATATTAACTAAGCGTGACCACATGAATTAAATGGTCAATTATATCATGCCAGCTCATTTTAAAGTAATATTATTAAACACACAAAAATACAATTGAGGATCAAAATTGCTATTTTCCCTAAAGAGAAAAAATAAGGGTCAAAAACACAAAAGTGACCAATGAATAAATGACATGTGGTTTTTCTATCCAAATAATTAAAAAAAAAAAAAAAGGTTTTGACCAATCAAAAGAAAAATTATTTTGCTAAGTGCACTCCCCCCTCCACCTCCACAGTCATCTTCTTTGTCATATTTCTCCTTTTTCAATTTTCATGGTCTTTTTTCGCTATTTACATATTATTATTTTCTCTGCTATCTTCTTCCTTTTTCATGGTCTTTACACCATACCCACTCCATTTTATCGTCTTTTTCGTCGCACCCTCTCATTCTTCATTTGATTTAATGTTTAGAAGTATAAGTGTGAGTTACAATGGATGCATGAAAACTCTAGTGAATATTGTAGACAGTAATCAGGGATGTTTTCCCCTATATATAAATAGCAATTCTTCTTGCATTGTGCATTAGGTTAGATAAGTCTCTCACGTATTTGACATCCATGGACGGACTATAAGCTTTTGGAGAAATAATGGGAGATGCATTTGATTCGAAAATGAGGAAGAAGAAGAGAAAAAAAAAATAAAATAGGTTAAATAAGTCTCTCACGTATCATTCATGTGTATATCACACTCACTTTGCAACAATAGCAAAGAGTGTCTTGACACACATGCCCGACATTAGGTGTTTAAAATGAACAAAGGCTAGTTGAGATTTTTAAGTGAAAGTCAGTGCAAATTTTAGGTAGTTATTGATGGATAGCGCCTAATAAAATTGGGCATCATCAATATCATTAGTAACTATATCATCATATTCATATTCCGTAAAAAAAATTATCATTCATTTGATATTTCCGTATATTATATAAAATGATGAGATTTTTTTTTAATAAAATATAAATTTGTGAATCATTTTCTGTATTTAAAAAATATAAAATCACATATCGAAACACTAATTTCATCTCATTAATTTAAATCACTAATGAAATTTCATCTCATAGGTGATTGTGCATGTATATGGCCTATATAATCCCCTTCAACACAACTTCATTCCTCCACTCCACCTTCAATTTTCTTGCCTGAGAATCTTCTTTTAATCTTCCTGGAACTAACCAAACTTCTCTGTCTTTTCATCTTCGTTACTATAGAAGCTCTGCTTATTCTTCTACAAGCAGAGCTCAACATCTTTCATCTTGTGATCCTTTCATGTTACATTTTCCTTTTAATCTTGAAATCAAGACCTTCACCATTATACCTTGTAGACTATTCATGTCTAAAGCCACCAAGTATCTGTCAAATTCCTCACTCGACTTTCATCGAACATACCCGAAATTTCATGGATAAACAGAGCATAACTTTCATGACTAAAATCTTGAATCAATCAGGACAAAGTGATGAAACATATATACCTCCTGCACTTCATTACATTCCACCAAAATCAGACTATCAAGAAGTTATTAGTGAAGTGCACATGGTGCTCTTCCCTGTATTCGAAGACCTTCTGGCTAAAACCAAGCTCACCCCACGTGATATTGATGTTTTAATTATCAATTGCAGTGGATTTTGCCCTGCCCCATCCCTTTCTTCCATCATTGTAAACAAATTTGGCATGAGAGAAGACGTTAAAAGTTACACAATTAGTGGCATGGGTTGCAGTGCTAGCGACATAACTCAAAACATATTTAAATCTCATAAGGACTCGATAACTGTTGTCCTTGGCACAGAGATTTTATCTACAGGTTGGTATCCTGGAAAAGAATCGTCAATGCTCGTTATTAATTGCTTATTCCGAATGGGTGCTGCTGGGATTTTAATTTCAAATAAAAAAGAATCGAAAAACAGAGCAAAATACGAGCTTGTTGAAACTCTAAGAACTCAGAGAGCTTATTATGACGAGGGGTATTTTTCTGCGTATCGCGAAGAGGATTCAGATGGATATACAGCAGGAGAAACACTTGGGTTTAATATAACAATTCTTGGTTCACAAATTTTGCCTTTTACTGAGAAAATTTTGTATGGGGTTTCAATCTTCAAAAAGAAAATGGTAGACAAAAAATCAAGTGTAGAGATTTATGTGCCTAATTTTAAGTCAGTGATAAATCACTTTTGTTTACCAACTTCAGGAAGGGCAGTGA
This sequence comes from Solanum pinnatisectum, assembly GCA_035578085.1. NCBI lineage: Eukaryota > Viridiplantae > Streptophyta > Magnoliopsida > Solanales > Solanaceae > Solanum > Solanum pinnatisectum. The sequence goes on from CM069078.1 coordinate 36,708,690, forward strand.
TAAAGGAGATAGGAAAAGGGTTGAATCTTGGTGAGAGTGATATGGAAGCTGCTTTGATGACATTGCGTAGATTTGGGAATCAATCTTCTTCTTCTTTGTGGTATGAATTGGCATATTTGGAGGCTAAAGAAAGGGTGAAAAAAGGTGACAAAGTTTGGATGCTTGGGATGGGAAGTGGTCCTAAGTGTATTAGTATAATTTGGGAATGTATTAGGCCCATTTGTGGGGAATCCCAAAGAGGTCCATGGGCTGATAGTATTGATGGATATCCCTTAGGATGAATACGTACGGTACTAAATAATTCGGTCAACTAGTTTATGAAATATATGCAAAATCTATATATTGTGTATATTTTTACTTTATATACATATATTATACATATTTATACAAAACATGTATATACTATCAATGTATATTTCAGTCGTATTGATAAACTCGTTGGTTGAACTGTATAGAACTGTAACTTAACGTTATAAATTGAATGCGAGGCCCAATTAGAGCCTAGAGGGAATTTGAAAAATGATGTTGGAGGTGAGTGGTCTTGAACTTTTTATTAGAACATAAATAGAGTCATTGTACAATTATACTTGCTAGTCAACAAGAGTCCTTATAGTACTTGTGGTCTTAACGACTTAAACCTTGTAATATGATTGTTTATTATATATTCAAGGCTCACGAGAAGAGCGTAATGTGCAAAAACATTACTTTACACATGGTATCATAGCCATTGATTGCTAAGGGTCCATTCTATCTCCTATTTCCCTTTTCCTGTGATCGTTTTGCCAAAATATGTCGACTTCTGCCGTAGCGAGCAGACATCATCACCACTTGTGCCTTCTTTACCAATCGACGGTAGTATTCCCCTTTCTACCGCTTCAATTTCAAATTCTGCTCTCCCCAATCAAACAGCCCCGCCACTCTCTTTTCCCCCTCTTATCTTTTTCTGTCCCATCCTTGCACGCTTCAGTCCCTTGTCCTTCTCCGTCATATACTTTACCTCGACCATTTGTTAGCACTGTTTCTTCACCCTTTCAGTCACCTTTTGTTGGTACCATCAATCCAACTTCTCTGTCCCAATATAATTCGGTTGCGGCTCTTGCTGCACCTAACGTCACAAACTTGGTTACCATATACTTTTGACCTGACTCGACTCATGAGTAAACTTCGACTCTTCTATGGACAAACATCGATGACTTTTAAACTTGAAGATTCACCCATAAGGCAAATCCGGATTAAAAGTTTAAAACCATCGTTCCCAATGTCGTTAGGTGAAATTACAGATGAACTAGCTATACAAGACGATTGTCCAACTAAGGATATCAATTACATCTCTTGAAATACATGTGGCTATTCCACTAATCATAACACATGTGTGTCACCTTAAATCATTTTTAGCATCGAAAGAGAAAATTTGACACTTCAAACCCCAACGAATATAAACACACTTTGCATTAATCATTTCAAGTTGAGTAAACTTAACACACAAATGTATTTTATCAGATAAATAAGCAGTGCATTCTTATGTCATAAAGCTTGAAAGATAATTCTTTTTTAAGTTTTTCATTTATACAAAACGATTGCCAAAAAAGTTCAATTTGATGAAAGACCCCAATAACCTTTTTGAAAAGGCTTATCTTACATTAGACAAAGTGCAAAGTATGGTTTAATTAGTATCATACTTGCATGTTATATAGACAATGTATAATTATTGACTTTAACTAAACGTAAATTAGTACTTATTTCTTGAAGCATATGACTATGAGCCCATTTTTTATTGGCTTAAAAAAAGTAGTTTTTAAGTAAAAAATAAGGAGAAAATGATCAAAATAGTCCTTCATGTAGAGGGTTTGAATTATTTTGGTCCTTTTATCTATACTATCTTATCTAAATAGTCCTTAATGTATACATAAAAAGTATCATTTTGGTCCTAACCCTAAAAACTAACTGAAAACATAAAAAAAAAAAACTTATAAGTTTAACTGTGGGTCCCACACTCTTCTTCCTCTCTCTTTCTTTGCCATTGCTTCTCCTTCATGTATTTTTTTGCCATTTCTTTTACGATTTCTGCTCCCAAAATCCTCTCATATTCGGCAATGAAAGCGATAATTTGTATACCTGGTAAATTTTGAGGATGTGTATAGCAGATGCCATCATCCTCATCAACAGTTGGAATGAATTCATCAATAAAAGGATGGGAATTCCGATCACCACCTGCGACTTTTCCAAGTAAGTGCCAAATAATCTCTTGATCAGTTGGATTAAATTTTACACCTCTTGGCAATCCTGGCCAGTCATGGCTGACCTGAAAAGACCAACTTAAATATTTCAGTTAAAGGTACCATAGCTACCGATTCCTTTTTGTTTATTTTCCTTCCTTTTCATGGAGGGGAAAGGGGATCTTGACAACTTTTCAAGGAAGATAATTACAATCAATCACAAATTATCGCTTTCATTGCCGAATATGAGAGGATTTTGGGAGCAGAAATCGTAGAAGAAATGACAAAAAAAAGAACATCAAGGAGAAGCAATGGCGAAGAAAGAGGGAGGAAGAAGAGTGTGGGACCCACAGTTAAACTTAACAGTTTTTTATGTTTCAGTTAGTTTTTATGGCTAGGACCAAAATGATACTTTTTATGTATACATTAAGGACTATTTAGATAAGATGGTATAGATAAATGACCAAAATAATTCAAACTCTATACATGAAGAAGGACTATTTTGATAATTTTCTCAAAAAATAAGCCACATGTTTTAGAGAAAAAAAAAACTCTTTTCCAAATCTACTAGGTCTTTCTATTCAAACTTCAAACTTTAAAATTCAGCTTTAGACACTCAGGTATGAAGTTAGGCCTGGCCAATTCCAACTTCAACTCATGAATCTGAATTTGATTTTGATTTTGAGATGGTTAGAAATTAAAATTTACTTAAGGTTTTGCTATTTTTTTAAAATAGGAGTCCTTCAAATGACTATTTATGCACTTAGTCGACATAATTATTTGGTATTTAGTATGTACTAGTCTGATTAATTTAACTTCTTATTACCTATGATTTTTATACTATTTTTTTTTACTTTATTTTCAAGTTGAAGATCTTTGATTAATGGCAGATAAATTTCATCCATCCTAATAGCATTCTTTTGACAGTGATTTTACATTAATATCAAACAAACCTATTCCCTAGTGGCATATTTTTCATTTATTTCAACTTTCCTTAATTAGTGCGTTGAGTTAATTAATTCGCAAGTAAGTTGTTGGAGCCAGTAGTAGCTCTAAGATGCTGGCAGGCCACTACTTGTGATTGTACGTAGACACGGTGTTAATGAGATTTTTATATCTGATCTTCGATATCTATATTGAAATTCGATTAAATTAATTGACATTAGAAAATTCTACATTAGGTGGTAAAACGCTTCCTAACAAAAACGACTTTGTATCCAAAAGGACTCTAATCTAACTTTGTATTTAGGAAGATTCGAATCCAAAAATACTTAACGACTCCATTACGACCTTTGATAAAGTACATCTAGTTAAGTATATGCAAAAACAAACAAATGAAAGAGCACAACTACAATTAAGTCCCGAAAAGAAATGAACCTGGAGCACAACATTCACTAGTTAGAGAGTTCCCCTTATATTAAATTAGATGGGGACGGCCTGTAGCACGGGCCCAACATCAAAGTAACATAATGTTCAGGAAACTTGGTGCGACACGTTAAAAGACCTGCGTTTTATATGACTAAGAAAGTCCTATCATGCCATTCCAATGAAGAAGTTGATATACATATGTGTGTGTGAAAAACCAATATATATAGTCTGTACATTACACAAGAATAAAAAAAGATAACTTTTTCATAAACAAATAGGTTTAGTATCACTGTTGTAGTAGTAATGTGAAAACCCATGTTATGGATAAAATATACTTGAAACAGGGACGACAACATGCTCAATTCTTGCTAAACAATTTAGTGTAGCCATCTTTAATCTTCACTTCTACATGTCATCTTTGCTCATATCTTAATAATCTTTTGAACTTCTGTAACATCAAACCTGCCAAACAACACTAACAATTCAAATTAGGATACCAAAGATCTCAAGAAACAGAAGCACCACAATACTATTATGCTAATTTCACACAAAAATACTTCTTAACTGATTACAAACTTACTTCCAATGAGCCTTTTAACATCATATATAATATGTTCCGAGTTAAGACCTTACCATACTCCCTTGCTTCCTCCTAAATTTACAAAATCACAATTCCATAAACTACCCCAAAAATCTATAGGAAATTTTGCAACTTCAAAAACATTACATGCATATCTTAGTCATCATTCATTGTGAATACCTTATTTGCGTAGGAACCAACCAGTCTTTCTAAGAAACAATAACATAAATACAAATTTGTTCAATAGATTGAAAAAATAGTAACACCAACCAAGGAAATGTAAAATTGTCATCATATGCTTTTATTGGGATCATGTCTTCTAAAAGTCAGTAATCATTCATTCAATGGCTATTTATATTGAAAGTTGAAACACAATTATAAATTTGTTTTTATGATTTATGAGATATATAAAATAATCACAGAAAGGATAAGATAACATATACATTCATATTCCAACAATTTCAATTATTAAAGGAATAGTTATAAAGATCCTCAGAAGTATAATGTAAGAGATAGTTAATTCATATACTGTTGCCTTCCTAGGAGTGCCTGTTCAGTCCCAAAGTACTTTAAGAAAAAACAGAGAAATCTGAATAAGTGTTTCCTTCGTATGAGTGCCAGTTCAGTACCAAACTTAAAAAAATAGAGGATCCTGAGATATCCTTCCAACAGTGGTCTATTACAATTTGCAAAATTGCAGGCTTCTTAAGTTAAACTCTATTCTATACTTCTTCTTAAGTTAAACTCTATTCTATACTTCCTTCAAGATTCTATAACTGGTATAATATTTTTCCTTTTTTTTTTTTTTAACAAAAAAATTAACAGCAGTCAAGGATATTCAAATATGGCTAAACCTCTATTGTCCATTTTATCTAACAGTAAGATGAAAATGAAAGGATTAAGAATGCTTTGACAGTTTAAAAACTCAGTTTTGAGATCTACATAAATATAATCTTTAACTTTCATCATTTAGAAAAGAGATCAGATCTTTGATATATTCAAATATATGAAGTGTCAAACCATAACTTTAAGAATTAAGAAACTAAACAAAGTAGCAACCTCGGGGAAAAAATTGCATGTTGCTGTAGGTAAAGTTGAGTTCTTTCTCCTTCATAAACTCCAAAAAAGAGTAAGCAAATTTTAGTTTCACATCTTCATTGAATTTTAGTTTCACATCTTCATTGTTGATGATGTTTATATTTAAATGTTGCTTCCAAGAAAAAACAGGTAATACATTTGTTGGATCTGTATTCAGCCTGCAAAATCTTGAGGGAAAAAAGTTAAATTTGCTAGATTTAAAAGCCCAATCATTTATTAACAGAGCAAAATCATTTATTAGAGTAAACATGCATAAAGCTCCATATCATATCTTTCCTTGTAAAAGGAAGGTTGATAATGACCAACACAGTCCCTAAATGTACAAGAGAAAGGGAGGAATAAAAAAAGAAAAGAAGATCAAGGAATTTAACTGAGAAGGTTCAATGAGAGAGAGAGAGGAGAAATATGGTTCGACATGAGTAAATGAAACAACACGTGTCTTCACCACTACAAACATACAATAGATATTTCTGAAAGAGCATTAGTATACAGGGCTTTTCATATTTCCTCCATACAAAACTATATGCTTTTAATAGAAGAATAGTTGAACCAAAGTAATAAATAAAAAAAAATGTAAATAAACCAAGGATTTTACTCCCTCAATAGCAGATGCTTCGACATTTTAAATAAACAAATTCTTTTACTGTCTCACCCTTGAGTTTATAAACTCTATTATCAATGATAATGGAGACATAATATCTCTCTCAATAGACAACAAAACAGATGAAAAAAAAAAAAAAGATAAACCTCTGAACAAGAACACTACAAATTCAATGAAGATCACTGAAAAGGGAAACGATCAAGTTAGAAGATAAACTTACTGATGAAGGAAAGAGAAAGGCATAAGAAAAACAGGATCTAACCTCTATTGCTGAAATCCTGTCCATTTCACCTTTAAACACAACTTTAGTAGAATAATGTTTTAGCATTTTAGAAAATCAGTTGATGTCTCAATAATCATATCTAGCTAGCCTCTTCATTTTACTATGATAAAATATGAGAAACAAATTTTAAGCTCAAAGACAAAATATAATGCTAAGAGCTCCTAAATTTAAGTGCAAATAGTGAACATCTTAGAAAAGATAACTATCAGTGAAGTAAGTAAAAACTTACTGCATTTAAAAGTCTGTATTGACAATACAACCAACTCTTGAAATGATTACTATTTATTTATCGATCAACAACGTATCTGGTACATCTGAAACATTGGAGATCAATGAAATTTCTGTATTTGCCTTTAAGTTTAATATCATAAGTGCAATTGTTCAAAAAAATGAATAAGAGAACCGCCATTCACCCAAAAATAGAAGCACATAAGAACTGTAGTCATAGAGAAAGGAGAACAAAAGAGGAGGCTTAAACTGACGACAACTCATCCAAACCATCCCATAATGAGCCAATGTAATGGAGTTGGTGAGAATTACCTTAGAAGAGGAGAAAATGTGTACATACTTGCAACCCAATGCCATTTGTTGCTTGTCAAAAGTCATTAATCCGGCAAAAATCAAGTAAAATCATCTAGATATAGTAACGGGATCCAAGTTTTCAACAATCAATAGAACGGAGCTCAGTGTCACATCTGTGTTATACTGAGAACATATGAAAAGATTATAGAAATGAAGAAGTGGAGACAGAACACTAATTTTTCAAACAAATTTTGATCTTACTACTGTCAAGAGAGAGAAAAGGAGAAAAATTAGAAAGCAAAAATTGATATCCTAATAAATAGAATAACATAATCATGTTAACGGGCAAATGTATATAGAACTGAACAATCAAGAATTAATAAATTCAAATATTAAAATTATATAAAATCAAATGATCCTATAAAGGAATCCTTGACAATTATCTAAGTGAGAGCCTATAACATCAACCCTAATAAATTAGGGTAGGCTGTTACTCCATTGAACATCCAATTCCCTAACTTATATAATCCACATGCACTGAAATTGTTCACTTGTATAATTTTGAACAATTTCACTCTTAAACCCCTAATTTTCATTAACTGTAGGGGGTGGGGGGGGCGGGGGGGGGAATTCATGTGCATATATTAATTTTTTGATTGCGTGGTAGTGATATGGGAGGAGAATTTCGCTCTAAACACAATTTTCAAACTTTGAATAAAAATTTCAAATAAACAAACAAAAGAAAGAGTAGCAACATAACACACCATCAATAAAAAAATTATACACTTTAAAAGAGTGCAGAACATAGAAAAGGCATATAGCAATATATATGGACCCAAGATCCGACACTGAAGTTTAGAAACTATAAAAGCAGTAAAGCACAAAGAGAAGGAACCTACTCATAGTATAAAGCTCACCGAGCAAATTAACAATGGAGGAACTTGCATTAACAATGCTGGGTTTTCTGCTCTTGTGTTTTTGTGTTAAAGCATAGTGTAGGAAGTACAAGGATCCAAAACAGCCCTTGATTATTAGAATCAGGGACGTAATGAATATAATAAGCCTTGAAGAGAAAATAGGTCATATTAGCCAGATTGAGAAACATGTAAATTTACCTTAAATCATGAAGAAATACTTCGGCAAGGCATCCCAAACATACAAAAATCTTGAGGAAACCTTCACAGAGAGATTTAAAGTGTCTACACAAAGCGAAGACACTCAGCAACACATGGATTCGCCATTGAAGAGTTGAGATCTACAAAGAAGAGTTGAGAAAATAGACCAAGCTTAGTAGAGGAGAGAGAAATCTATAGAGAATTGTGAGATGATAGTGCAAAACTTGTACACAAAGTGAAGCAAAATGAGACACGTGTTTATTCATCAATGAAAAAGAGCCAAATTTACTGCAATTAGTATTTAGTACAATTAGAAGATGCAGTGTTCGTCCTTTTTAACTCCCATTTCTTAATAAGGGTGAAAAAGGATAAATATATCCTCGAATTATTATAAATAGTGCGTCAATATCTTTCGTTATATTTTCAGGTTGTGTATATCTTTATCGTCAATATTTTGGAATGTATATACCCTTAAAATAAACGGAGGGACATGATACTTTCGGGTTGTGTATCACTACAATGATATTTTGAAACGTATATCTCTTAAAATAAGCGGAGGACATGTCCTCCATTTATTTTAAAGTATATCGTTCAAATATCGAATGATGAATATCTGTAATCCAAAAATATAACGAAGAATATTAACGCATTATTTATAATAATTCAGAAATATATTTATCTTTTTTCCCATTATAAAATATAAAAATCAACTAAGTACCTTGAAAATAAAAGTTTATATAGGCATTCACTGAATCTCCTATCCTGTCTTTTTTATGTTGAGTGCAACTTATATAATTAAACAAAGAACAATCAATTTTGGGCCACAAGCTACTAAGCTAGCTAAATCCAAGACCTAATTTCAAATACTTATCATTTTAGCCTAGTGTATAAGGGGCCCGACCAACGTGACTGTTAGAGGTTCATTCGAATCCTCAATAAAAAATTACATTATTTTATTTTGATATATATATATATATGTATATACTAGCTGGGATCCCTGTATACTACTCCCTTCGTCCTATTTTATATATTATATTTTTATTTTATATTTGCATTAAGAAATGCTGTAATTTTATTCTTATTTAATTTTTTTGAAACTCAAGTTTTCAACCAATGAATATGGGTATATTTATTTTGATTAATTAATTTAACCAATGAAAATGAATCATTTACTTAACTTTTATAAGTTGGTCAAATGTATATTTTTAAGGCTAATAACTCACAGGGTAAAAAAGGAACAATATCCTAATTTATGCATTGATTTTATGAAATGACAAGTATTATGGATCAACTATTTATAGAAAGAGATGCCAAATAAAATGGGACGGATGGAGTAATTTTGAACCATTTCGAACAAAGAAGAGTGATAAGATAGTGGAATAGGACTGTGCAACTTGGACCGCAAATGTTATCTCCAATTTGCCTGTTCAATTCTTGTTGAGAGTGCAAGTTATCTAATTTTAAAAAAATTAATGTTCGACGTGAAGAGATTGTTTGTACTGTGTGAAAAAAATTATATTAGACAATAACTAGTTACTCTCTTCATTTCATATTAATTATAGTTATCTAACTAAGTTTTACTTTACATGCCTTTAAGAAAACATAAATAAGAAAGAGAATAGTTTTACTAATTTACCTCTTGAGAACTTTTTTTTTTTGAAACTTTACAAACTTGTTTATTTTTATTTTTTTAAAAAATAAGTATAAGGGTAGAATGTGAAAATTTTGATTAATTCTATATTGAATTTGTAAATGACTATTAACTTGAGATCACTATTTATAGTAATTTAGACAACTAGTATGATACATAGAGAGAGAGTATTATAATTGTTGATTAGTAAATCTTTATATAATTATTTATATTTAAAAGATTGTAATTTCAAATATTTATTTTTAAAAATAACATGAGATATGTAATTTATTATGGCGACGTTTTAAAATATTTCGATATCTTATTTATGATTATAACTTATTCATTTGATAAAAATATATAAAAAATAATTTTTTTTATAATTTCTCAATTTGTTAGATTTTCACATATATATATATATATATATATGAAAAGATATAACTCAAAATTTAAATAATATATCTAAATAAACTTTAATTTTATATCACTTTAATCATATTTTATAATTTCAAATCATAATTTTATATTACGTGTCCAAACGGCATATCCTCAATATTAGCAAACAAGTGTGGCCAACAAGTTTGATGTGGTGTTAACTGATAGGGGAAAGTAGTCAAATTTGGCGACCATTTAGCTTGTCACAAACCCCACAGTAGCATGGCTTTGAATGCTCCTTATTCAATTTCTTACCTATATACCCACCTACTTCTCTTTATTTTTTTTTTTACTCGGTATTCAATATTTATATTTAAAGTTTGATTAAATTTGAATTGATGCTGAAAAGTGTCTAAAGTCGCTTACTAACAAAGGCCTCAAACCCTTAATTAAGGATAAATACATACTTATCACATCACCACAATCCTGTTTGGTAGGGGTGACATAAAATATTGAAAAACCGAAAGACTGAACTAATTCGGTTCTTCGATTTTTTGATTCGGTTTTATTTTTTCAAAAGTTTGATTCTTTGGTTTGGTGTTCAATGTAAGGGTCTCAGAATTTAGGTACACTGGAGAACCGAACTTTTATTTAAATAATTAAAAATTAAAAATAATAATTTTATATATATATAGGCATTCTCTTAACTAAAAATAAAAAGTCGACTAATAATCAAATCATTTATGAACAAATCAAAGTAGCAACAAATATACTATTCAATAGTTAACTTCAAATATTAATTCCCAAGCGGAACACAAACATATTTTTATCAATGTACATTATGTAAAGGAATCCGTCTTTGTTCTTATTTTTCTATAAAGGTAGTTGGAGACACAACGTTCTTAACAAAGACAAATATAGGATCTTTTAGTTAGCACAATAAGTGTTCCACGAAGAGACACATCATTCATTAACATAATTTTAAATTTTTAAATATCTTATATTTTGATTTTGTCCTCATTTTATTTTTCATTAACATCAAAAAACCAATCTAAAAATACCGAATTAAACCGAACCAAAGTAGAAAAAATTGAACCAAATTTGTTTGATTTAAAATACGATACACATTTTTCTAAAATTAAAAATCAAAGAACCAAATTAAAATTTAAAAATCAAACCAAAGAACGGAACGACCTTTATTTGGACACCTAGATACTTCTCTTTCAGTGAGTAATTATAGTGAGAGATGAGCGTGTGTCAGACAGATGAGTGTCTTTAGGAAAATTGCTGTTCTAAATTACTGTATCGGTTACTCTTTACATCGGATTCGGGGCCGATGGTGACCATTATTGATTGTGATGCCCATAAAAATTTAATAAAGGAAATTATAAAATTAAATAAGTAGATACATATATCTTATCTTATGTGATTAATACACATAAATTATATTCGGTCATTATGCCTATATTATAGGCTCAAATCTTATAAAGCAACATAAACTGTTACATTTGTCATAATTATTCAGAACACTGACTGTACGTTCCATTTGGTACGAGAAGCCAACTGATCATGGGACTAGGGCTGCATATCGGTCGGTTCGGTTCGATTTTAAACATTATCAGTTTTGCTTATCGTTTATCGATTTGTAGACTAGCTAAACCGTTAAAGAACCATTAAGTTATCGGTTAATCGGTTATCGATCCTTATCGGTTCGGTTATCGGGTTAACCGTTAACATATCACATAATTTTTTAAAATAAAAAAACACATGAAGAATTGAAGACAATATAATTAAACTAATCAACTTCATGTAATTATTTACTACAAAATGCAATTTGCAATCAGAAAATTGAAAACACGAACAAAACAGAGGCAAAACATTTTTTTTAAAGGCTATCAACTGAAAGGCTTTTTAAAGGCCTTAGGTATTTCTCAAATTTGTTAAACCATTTTTTTTTTAAAGGTATGTCACCTGGAAAATGCAACATTATGTTCAGCCCAACTTGAACTGTTTGTACAAGTCCTGCACGTATTAAAAGGAAGTTACATGCAACTAATTATGTTCCTCTTGTTTCATTCCTTCCCTGTGCTAGTTCTTGTGTCTTTAATCTCACATTTAGCTTCAGCAGTAGCATCAATCCCAAGCATTTTCAGCAAAGCTTCAGTATCATCTTTCTGCTCATCATCTTTCATTTCAGATTCATCTTCTAACTCAACAAGAAGCAAGAATAAAGAAGCCAACAACATAACAAAGAAGCTTAGGCAAAGAATAGCAAGCCAAAGAATACAACAAAGAAGCTGTGACAAGAATAAAGAAGCTAGCAAAGAAGCTGTGAAAGAATAAAGAAGCAGCAAAGAACAACAAGCCAAAGAATACAACAAAGAAGCTGTGCAAAGAACAAACCAAAGAACACCAAACTCTTAACACTCAACACAACAACACTTGAATAAACTTTTCAACACAAATATGAAATATCATATTAAAATAACAGAATAAAGCAGAAGACTACAAGTGCGAAGCCGTAACATTGCGAGAAGTCAAAATGCAAGACAATATAAAGTCACCGCGATGCACCACACACGAGCACACATAATTTCAAAATTCAAAATAGCGATACACAACCCGACAATTAAGTCCAAACATAGTACTAAAAGTTCACGATCAAGTAAACAAAATAATAACTAGTCATCAATCCTTGAGTTGGCGATTACAGTTCTGTTTTCCAAACAACGCTTAACATGCTTCCTTAAAGAGGCAGTCCCAGTTTTGTGTGAATGGTAAGAAGTAACACGGCCACATTGAACACATTTTACTGTCCACGATCCATCTTCTTTTTCTTCAAGCTTTTCATAGTGATTCCAAATAGGTGATCGAGCATTTGAACCATGAAGTCGAGGCATGATGAAAACTGATTGACAAAGAAACAGAGAAAGTATTAGATATTTTGATGGCTAAAAATGAAAGAAAAGTCAAGATAAACTGATGAAGAACACCAATAGTAAGACATCTACCTTCCTTCTCCTTTAGTAGAGTTAGTGAAGGAAACCTCCAATTTTATATGTCATCAATGCAAAGTTCTTTTCCAAGTTTAGCCAAATCTAGAGAGAAATCAAGGCTCAAGGCTTAAACAATAAAAATATTTAATAAACTATTCACAATTTTACATCAATGAGGTTCTTTTCTTACCTTCTTCAAGTTGCTCAAGAAAATCTAAATCTTCCTCAATACTTATAGGTTGTGGCTCACTCCGAAGCCAATCTTGAAGGCACACTAGAGCTTGTACCAATTTAAGAGTTAATGAACTCTTAAATGAATCGAGTATGTGCCCTCCAGTACTAAAAGCACATTCAGACGCCACACTTGAAACGAGAATAGCCAACACATCTCGAGCCATCTCAGAAAGAAGTGGAAATCTAGGTGAGTTAACTTTCCACCAAAGCAATACATCAAAATCTGATTTTCCAACTTCAATTTCTTCATCAAGATATTTAACTAATTTTGACTTTGAACTTGCTCCTCCCTTTTCAGATGTATGTTTTTGTAATTCCTCAAAAAAATTTCCCAAGCCTCCTACAGACCTTGAATTAGAAGTATCCACCTCAGTTGAAGAAGATTGACCATTTTTATCATTTGAAATAGGCTTTGTATACTCATTAAACAAAGATTTCATGTATGTTCGCACACCAATTTCTATAGCAGCTCCCTTTTCTCCAAATATCTTGTTAAGTGCAAAGCTAAGAGTGCAAAATTTGTGACGAGGATCCAAAACACATGGTATGAAAACCATCTTATTCATTTTTTCAGTATCACCCCAATATTTGTCAAATTTCTCCTTCATATTTTCTGCCATTTTAGCCAAAACATGATCTTCATTTGATATCAATTGATTCAAGTAAACACCAACTTGACAAATTTCAAGAAAATGAAGATTTGTTGTAACATATCGTGATCCAGATATCTTCAAAGTAAGATTAAAAAACATTTCAAGAAATTTTGTAATTCTCTTTACGCCCTCCCAATCACTACTCAAAAGTGTATCTGTAGAATTTTTATCCACAATATCAACAAACTTAAGATGTAGTGCCAAGCCAATATCACGATCGGCGTACTCTACAATTGCACCTTCATATTCAATAACCCGATTCAACATCATGTAGGTGGAATTCCACCTTGTAGGAACATCCAAGCATAAAGACTTTTTAGCAAGATTTTCATCTTCACAACATTCTTGAAACTTTTTCCACCTAGCAGGAGATTGCCTGATGTATCTCACTGTTTGCCTAACCCGTTCAATACACACATTTGCTTCTTTTGTACCGTCTTGAACAATAAGATTTACAATATGAGCCATACACCTTATATGAAGGTGACTACCACCCATTAGGTTGGTCCCCCATTTAGTTAATTGCTTAGACAACTCACTTATTGCCACACTATTTGAACCAGCATTATCAATCATGAAGATGAAAATTCGATGCAATCCCCACTCATTTAAGCACTTACTGATAGACTTACCAAGATCTTCACCTCTATGACTAGAGATTGGACAAAAATTGATAATTCGTTTATGCAAAGTCCAATTTTTATCAATCCAATGAGCAGTAATGACCATATAATTGATTCTTTGAATAGAAGTCCAAGTATCCGTGGTTAAAGACACCCTTTGTTGTGTTTCCTTAAAAACAACCATCAACTTATGTTTTTCTTCATCAAAAAGATCAAAACAATCACGAGTCACAGTGGTACGGGAAGGAATGTGGAAACAAGGTTGTGCTACTTTCATAAATTGTTTAAAACCTTCATTTTCAACAAATCTGAAAGGAAGTTCGTCAATAATTACCATACGACACAAGGCCTTTCTACACTCTTCCTGGTCAAATTTCCATGGAACAACAACTACATCACCCTTGTTACCCCCAATCAGTGGTTGAAATGCTAATCTTGATTGTTTAATATCAATATTATAAGACATCTTTGGGCATTTGGTTATATGAGTAAGCATTGACGTCGTACCATGTTCTTTTGTGTCAGCAAAATACTCTTTCTTACAGTAGTTGCAAACACCCTTTTCATTTCCATCAGAATCAGTTTTACGAGAAAAATGATCCCACGCACGAGATCTTTTTTTCCTTCCTTTTTTTACTTAGGACTCAACAATTTGACTTTGACCTATTGCATTTGAATTAGAAGCTCCACTTTCACCAACAACCTTATCAATTATTATATTTTCATCCATGATTCTTTCACCAAAAACTGCGAAAAGATATAAAATAATTGTTTATTGAGCTATTTTTTATAAAAGGTCGATAAAACAATGTATTGTTGAAGCCTTGAAGGAACTAAACAAAGAGTAATTCATTTTATTAAAGCAAGAACTACAAAGTACAATCAGTTGGCTAAGTAGAATCACTACTTTACACACATAAGTCATGACAATAGACATATCACAGTATCACACAAAGTAGCAACTAAAAGACATGTACAAGCAAATGAGCCAAAGTGCCAAACAAACCAAATGCCAATTCAAATAAAACAGTAATGCCTCTTCACCAAAATGGCCATCAGATGGATCTGTATCGCCATTAACAAAGCTTGAAAAATTCACCAAAATGGCCACCAACAGTACTATAGCCAGTAGCAACAAGTACAACAACCTCATCTCTCCCACACCAACAACACAAAATTACACAGAAAGACTCTTTTTTGAGTGAGAAAAAGACACTAAAAGAAGAAAAGGGTCAGATGCTTTTGCCATTCTAAAGAAAAACCACTATTCAGCTACAACAATCCAAAGCCACACACTTTTTTACCATTTTTTGTTTTGTCACATTGTAATACATCACTTTAATTTGAATTTTTTCGCACTAATCATGAAAATAGTACTTACCTCGTGTTGCGTCCTCGCCTGAGTGACTGGAGTAATCGTCGACTCGTCGCCTCGCCGGACTGGAGTCAAGTCGTCGCCTCGCCGGACGCCTGAGTGACTAGAGTAGTTCGTCGCCTCGCCGGACGTTGAGTTTTCAACTTGGAGAAACGAGAGCAGCGGGAGAAGAGTTTTCAACTTTCAACTCTTAAACTAAAAACCCTAGTCCCAAACTAAAAGAAATGAGAACTCTGAAATTAGAAATTAGGGGTCTTATCGGGGTATCGGGTACCCCGAAATTTTTTCTTCCCAACCCGACCCCCGAACCGTTAATCCAATAAAAAAATTACTAAACCGAGCCCCGAACCAATTACCCAATATCCCGACCCGTTAGCCCAATAAACCGAAAATCGGTTCGGGTTAATGGTTTGACCCGATTTTTGCACAGCCCTAAATG
The DNA here is from genome assembly GCA_035578085.1 of Solanum pinnatisectum. Lineage (NCBI taxonomy): Eukaryota > Viridiplantae > Streptophyta > Magnoliopsida > Solanales > Solanaceae > Solanum > Solanum pinnatisectum. Next base: position 36,724,798 of record CM069078.1, read on the forward strand.
GGACCTTGAACAAATAAGTAATTTGAAAATTAAAAGTGGCTTTCAAATCGCAAGGAAAAAAGTAGTTAGGTCTCAAGTGACAGAGTTAGTACCTGAAGTTAAAACAATATTTGGGCAAGCTTTAGCATTATTGGATGATTTTTGCATTTATGTCTAGATTAATGAAAATTTATGGGTCAATCTATTTTTTACTATAACCTATTTTTAATAGACAATTTTTGCCTTCTCTATAGATGCTTTATTGTTTTACTACGCGAGCAAATCAAAGAGTGAGGAAAGCAGAAGTGTGACATGAATAAACTAGTAGCAAAAAAATTATAGTACTAAGCATTTCTGGCATTCTTCTTATTAAAGGAATCGGTGAATAAAAAGAAGATCAAATCTTTAAAGTTGAAGTCTTTTTCTTTATCAAGAGTGAGAGATCTGTCTAAGAACAATAGAAAAAAGGTATATCACCGACTTGAATCTTAGAAGAGTCTCGATCTTTGTTCATACCTAGAACAAAAAAAAAGCAATGAAATCGATGAATGAATGAGAGAATCTAATGTAGCGTAATTCTTCCACATGAATTCCATATGATTAAAAAACGATCAATCTACTTGTGTTAAGAATAGTGCACTAAAATCAAATATCAATAGACTCTTATTGAACAATGTTATGTCAAGACATAATTTTATGAATTACTATTAAACTTAATTTAATCTTCTATTAACATAAGTTATGTAACAAACATCAATATGAATTATGGTGCAGTGGTGAAATTGTTCTACCCTTAAACAAATGTCTCGGGTTCGAGTTTTGGATATGGAAAAAATCTTATTGAAAATGCCACTCGCAAATAAGTCCTACAGTGTGCGATTCGAATTTAGTCGGATCTCTAATATAAACTTTGGACATTGAATGAGAAACAAAAAAAATTATGTATAAATTAAGTTATGTCTTGTAAAACAAAATTACTGGTTTATAAACTTCTCAAAGTACAAGTGTGTTATTATGAAAAATAATGCAGCATTTAACTATTTAACCATGGAAACACATGGACCATAGTCCCATGACTATTAACACACTTGAGCCAGCTTCCCTTTCTTAATAAAAGCCTTTTTTTGTCCACTTGATATTCTATATTTGTATTGAATTTCGACTATTTTAGAATTGTGCATTATAGGACTCTAAAATTCGCTAAAAGCTCTGATTAAGAAAAGAATAGTGATGCATGAACCAAAGTCTCAATAAAAGCCTTAACTACCTTACTATTCATGAAAACAACCACCCACTTTTATTACCAACACAAGAAGACACATTAATGCCCCATCCATTCTGCTAAGTATTCAATACTATCTAACACACCGACGCACTCCCAGATAACACTATTAATATTCAAACCTCTCTTCTTCAACTTTTCATTCTCCTTTGTTTTCTTCAAAGAATGTCTGGAATACTAGTGAAATGCTTGTTTTTCTTCGTATCACTATGTCTGGCTATCAACCTAGCCAAATGTATCCCAAACACAAAGAAAACTTACATTATCCAAATGGATAAATGGGCTAAACCAGATGTATTCATCGACCATGTTAAATGGTACTCATCACTAGTAAAATCAGTACTGCCATCTACACCAGAGGGAGAAAAAACAGGGGATGAAGAAGAAAGGATACTTTACAGCTACCAGACTGCTTTTAATGGTGTTGCAGCTCAGCTTAGTGAAGAAGAAGTGAAAAAATTACAAGAACGAAATGGGGTTTTAGCTGTTTTTCCTGAGATTAAGTATCAGTTACATACCACTAGAAGTCCTCTGTTTCTTGGGCTTGACCGTGAGGATAGCAGTAAGTTGTGGGCAGATAGATTATCTGACTATAATGTTATTGTGGGTGTTCTTGATACTGGGATTTGGCCGGAAAGTCCGAGTTTCAATGATACTGGAATGACAAGTGTTCCACCTCACTGGAAAGGGGTTTGTGAAACAGGGAGGGGTTTTGAGAAGCATCATTGCAGCAAGAAAATTGTTGGTGCTAGAGTGTTTTTCCGTGGATATGAAGCAACTTCCGGTAAAATAAATGAAAGGGGTGAGTTCAAATCGGCCAGAGATCAAGATGGGCATGGTACTCATACTGCTGGAACAGTTGCAGGGTCTGTAGTCCGTGGTGCTAATCTTTTGGGTTATGCTTATGGTACCGCCAGAGGAATGGCCCCTGGTGCTAGAGTTGCAGCTTATAAGGTGTGTTGGGTGGGTGGGTGTTTTAGCTCGGATATACTTTCTGCAGTTGATCAAGCTGTGGCTGATGGGGTTAATGTTCTGTCAATCTCTTTGGGTGGTGGAGTTTCGTCTTATAATCGCGACAGTTTGTCAATTGCTGCTTTTGGGGCCATGGAGAAAGGGGTTTTTGTTTCATGTTCAGCAGGAAATGGTGGGCCTGATCCAATTAGTCTAACAAATGTGTCACCATGGATCACTACAGTAGGAGCAAGCACTATGGATAGAGATTTTCCGGCAACTGTTGAGCTGGGGACAGGGAAAATTGTGACCGGAGCTTCACTTTATAAAGGTAGGATGAATCTTTCAACACAAAAACAGTATCCTTTGATTTACTTAGGAAGTAATTGGAGCAGTCTCATGCCAAGCTCATTGTGCTTAGATGGTACCTTAGATAAAGCTACAGTTGCTGGAAAAATTGTGATATGTGACAGGGGAATTAGTCCTCGAGTTCAAAAGGGGCAAGTTGTAAAAGAAGCTGGAGGAGTAGGAATGATTTTGACGAACACTGCAGCTAATGGTGAAGAGCTGGTTGCTGATTGTCACCTTCTACCGGCAGTAGCAGTTGGTGAAATAGAAGGAAGAGCAATCAAGCGTTACACGTCGGGTAAAAACGCTACTGCCTCTTTGAGATTTCTTGGGACTAAATTAGGGATCAGGCCTTCGCCAGTGGTTGCTGCATTTTCATCCAGAGGACCTAACTTCCTCACTCTGGAGATTCTAAAGCCAGATATGGTGGCACCAGGAGTGAATATCCTTGCTGGTTGGACTGGTGCTTTGGGTCCGTCTAGTTTGCCAATTGATCAACGAAGGACAAATTTCAATATATTGTCTGGAACTTCAATGTCATGTCCACATGTTAGTGGCATTGCTGCTTTGCTCAAGGCCAGACATCCAGATTGGAGTCCAGCAGCGATTAAATCCGCACTCATGACAACTGCTTATGTTCATGATAACACTTACAAATCCCTAAAAGATGCCTCATCCGTGACTCCTTCGACCCCATATGATCATGGTGCAGGACACATCAATCCAAGGAAAGCTGTTGACCCCGGTCTGATTTATGACATAGGGGCACAAGATTACTTCGAGTTCTTGTGCACGCAAGAACTCAGCCCTTCACAGCTAATGGTTTTCGGAAAGTTCTCAAACAGAACTTGCCACCACTCGCTTGCTAATCCAGGGGACTTGAACTACCCAGCCATCTCTGCAGTATTTCCTGAAAAAGTTTCAGTGCTGACCCTTCATAGAACAGCCACTAATGTGGGTTCTCCCATCTCAAATTACCATGTTGTAGTCTCATCATTCAAAGGCGCAGTCGTGAAGGTCGAACCAGCACGATTGAATTTCACCAGCAAAAACCAGAAACTGTCTTACAAGGTGACATTCAAAACGATATCTCGTCAAAAAGCACCTGAATTTGGATCCCTGATATGGAAAGATGGAACACATAAAGTAAGAAGCCCGATTGCAATCACATGGCTAGCATCACTATAGTTTAGCTTGCCTAATTTCAACTAGCACTTTGTTTCGCGAGGATAATAAAAAACATGTTGCGGCAAGTCCCTATGTTTCAGCAGTGTTGTTTTCACTAGTAAACAGTTTCTTTTGTTTATTGCTAGCTATATTGCCAAATTGCTTGTAGCAACTATCATAATGATGAATTTGGTAATACAAATGCAGAAAAAGTCAATTTCAATTGATTCAAGTTTTGCGTTGTTGTTGTCACGCTATACTGTTAGATGATTACCCTGTAGAATAGTCGAGGTGCACAAGAAATATGTCTCAACGACTTGAGAAACTCTTGTCCAAAATTTAGGGCATTAGAACCTGTCTCACACAAAAGGTTAAGGTTTGTGGAAGACTATTCAGAGTATAAACCTCTACAGAGCTTCTGAACTCCTCTATATGGCAAGTCAAGCTTTCATTAAACTGAATTGATTGGCATGAAAGCTTCACTCTTCAACCGATATGCTTATCAAAATTCCTAGTTTATGTTACGCCTCAATTACTTCGTGGGATGAACCAACACCTGATAACTGAACCTGACCGAGCGAATCAACTTTACGGGGCTTAAAGTGGACAAGTATTGTTGGTTATCTCAAAATAGTATATTAGACAACTATTGTTCAATGGATGAGTATTCTTTTCATCCATCTTTACTTGTCCATTATATTAAAAATAGTTGTCCATCAATACTTGTTCAGTTTGAAAAATTAAGAGATAATTTACCTTGTGTCTATTTCTCTTGCTATTAAATATTATTTAACACTCTCTCCATCTACTTTTGATTGTCCTGATTTTCTTGTTTTTTTTTAGTCAAACTATAAGCATTTTGACTAACATTTTACTATGCATTTTTTCATCGTATTGTTATAATTTTTTTTTTTGCAACTTATAGTACTTTTTGTATAATTTTTGAATATCTAAATTTTTTGTTTAAAACATCGAATTAATGTAATCCAATTTAACTTTGAAAATTAGTTAAATTGACTTTCGAAAAACACAGCATGACAACTAAAAGAAGGGAGTATCTAATACATTTCCCAAAACATTAAATTTAATATATTCAAAGGGTAATATAGTAATATTACCATATTAATTATTGTTTCTTAAGGTGTGTCAAATCAATAGTGTACAACTATTGTTGGATAGAGGTAGTGACATACATAGAATTTTTGTAAATGGGGTCGATATTTAAAAATAAATAATTGATATAATAACAACATCATATTAATAAAGACTATTTAAAACGTGCTCATAAAACATAAATCAAGTAAACTACTACAACTATCCTCGACGAGTTTTCATATTTTGAAATGTATTCTTAATAGCCTCGTTAGCTATGTTCACCCAATATGACTAGGACAAGGAAAATAAAAAGAGTCGCAGTGAAGGAGTCGTCCTGGAAAAGTAGGAAGCGTGCATAACAGTATGATAAAGTTAGGCAAAATACTTTACTTCCAAAACCAAACAGAAAAAGGAAGCCAGCCGCAAAGAAGTTAGTAGAAGTCAAGTCAAATAAGGAGAACTAAAAAGTGAGTCGAGTTCAACTTGAAGAAGGAAGACTGAGCTTGTGGAGTTCAAATCTATAAATAGGACAATATTTTCTTCAGAAAAAAATGCGCACTTACGAGAGATAGAGAGAGAGTTGAAAAACGCTTTCAAGAGTTGAGAGAGTTTTTATTTACTTATTCTGAGTGCTGCGAGGAGTAGTTGAGAGAATTAGTTTAGGACATTGTCTGAGTGAGGTTTTGATCTTCAAGTTGGGGCAACTTGTAGATTATTGGGTAACATAAGCCTTGGGGGGTTTGTGTTGTAGGGTTACGGAGTTAAAGTTTATAATTTCACAGGATTACGAAGTTGTGTAATCTGTCGTAACTCAGAGTTATTTATTGAAGTTGAAGTTAGAGTTATCAATTGTCTAAGTTACTATTGTTCTTATACTTCATACTATCGATCTGTAAAATATAACTCCGCTTGTACGTGTTCCTTACGTGATTAACGGAGGTCATAATTCCAACCGTCAATCATCACCATCGAGGACTGACAAGTGACCGGAGTGACCATCAACAAGATGGTAGAGATAGGTGACAGCAAGGTAGTGTTTGCATGAAAGAAAGAACTTCAGTCGAAGGTTGCAGATTTTTTTTAGCTTCTTTTCCCTCACACGATCTTTTTGAATCAAAGATAATTAATTTTGATTTTCTTAATATATTTTGATGGCTAAAAATTTTCAACCAAAAATGTTGGTAATAAAGGTACAATCCACCACTACTATTGCAACTATATCTCTCACATAAATAATGATAGGGCTTAACAATGATGGAATTATAGTTTTCATAGTGTCATTTTAGTTGGCAATCTCATTTTTTTTAATCTTTTTTTGTCCGACTGCTCCAACTTTCAAATCAAAATCTCATCATTTTATTAATTTTTCGATGTAAACTAACGTGGAGATGAAAGAAAGGATAGAAAAATGAGCAACTAGGTGGCGTTGGTCTCTGGTCGGAGAAAAAAGATGAAGGGGAGAGGAGGAGAGACAATGATTAAAACAATATCTAACTAAATATACATGTATCTGAACAAATATACATATGAAACTAATTAAGAATTCATGTAACTGATAGAGTGTACATGTATCGGCATTAAAATTATATGTATTTATGAGAAGATTTCTAATGCTCTAAAAAGGGAAGAAATTTTAAAAATATAAATGTAATTTTTTTGGAGAAGAAATTCAGGAGAGTGAATTAAAAAAACTGAGAAGCATCATGTATTATGCTTTTGTAGACCAACTAATATATACATTAAAGAAAGTGGGTAGAGAAATTGGAGAAGAAATTCAGAAAAGAATTCATGATTTGCTCCTAACACGAAATGATCATTAGCGACAATTAATTAACGGCAATAGTCAGTGGCGGAGCCAGGATTTTGGTCAAGGGGTGTCAAAATATAAAGAATCAAAATTGCATAAAAGCAAGGAGTGTCAACATGTAATATATATATATATATATATATATATATCTATATATATATATATATATATATATATATATATATACTAGATGGGTCTTGCCTGTGCTTAGCACTGGCCCAACATTTTAAATTCTATATAATTTTATTTGTTTAAATCTTTCTTAGAAATATTATTGAGATCTGAAATAGTAATAAATATTTCTGAATAAAGTTGGTAGGAACATTGTCAAGCTTTGCAGAAACATTGTGAATGGTTATTGTACATATTACTATGCATTCATACCAAGCCAAGCAAATCATCAATGTAAATTTTCCAAACCAATCACAATAACTTAAGTCACAAATTTTATTTGACAAAATCAAAAGTTGATATTTTTATTATGTCTCTGTGTTGAGTCATCTCCATTCAATAAATCGATATCTTCACAAAAGAAGAAAATAACCCACATAAGAATAGAGAAGAGCAACAAATAGAAATGTTGACATGAATAACATATTAATGAAGTGTTTTCTATAGTTACATTGTTTTTGTTTGTTTAGTAAAAGTACATTAAATGATGAGACTCAAAATTGCTATTGCCGACTTGGGTCACCAACTTGCTCTTTTTTTTTTTTTTTTTGAGATCTTGCAAATTTAACCTCAATTGTGCCATAACAATCACAATAACAAGTCCCTAACCTCTCATTCTTCAATCTGTTATCTTTTTCGTTCAAAAAATAAGAACAATAGTATACACCTTTTTTTTTTTCTCATAATAAGATAATATATACCTCATTCTTATCTCTTTATAAAACTGTGAGATTACATTTTTATAATTTGACAGTTGAACTAAAGTGAAGAATTACTTGTATGCAGCCTTTAGTGTAGTCATTACCATATCATTTGTTGTTGATCTTTCGATACATGTTATAGAGGAACATTTTTTAACGGTACATCTACTTGAACTATTAAATCTAGAGATAAGAGAAGACCTAACTTTATGTTCAATTGCAAAAGAAAAATAACAATGATAAAAGGAATCCATTTTAACCATTTTCTACAGGATGTATTACGATTCAACATCTTCATAAATCAATCACAAAGACATGAATGGTGTCCCACCTTGGACATTACAATTCAAGAATCTCCTGATCGGTTACATTTTGTGGAGACTTCTCTACTTTTGACTACTCAGTAAAAGCTAGCAACAACTGCACACTATCACTCTCATCATCCTTTTATGTCAAAACAATCAATGGACTGCAGACATTACGTTATTTACACTTCAAAGAAGAAGTTGACAAAGAAATTGTTCCTCAAAGCCTGTTAAAAGAGTAAGGCAAGAGGCAATCATAATACCATGCAACATGATGGTCTTTTTTGATAAATACTACACAAATGATTCTACTGAAAAGATTCCAGAAGGAATTGGCTAATAAGAGCACAATAACGTGTAGTACAAATATAAGCTACCAATATTATTAGATTAAAATCTTAATTACAACAGAAAATGACTTCTCAGAATTCCTTTTAACATAAAACTTATACACTTTACAACACTCAACTTCCTAGCTTCAACACCAATTTCTTTCGGATACATGGCTCCTGCTTGGAATGTCTCACCAGCATTCTCAAAAAGTAAAAACTCAACAATCAGCTACAATGGCATTATTTGTCATCCCCATAACATCAGGATCATAGTTTATTCAGATATGCATCTGATTTTAAAATTACAAAAGTCTAACATCATCGGTTATGACAAAAGTTTCTGCCTCATATACATTTCCTTTTCCTGTGCACCATCCCACTATACATAGAGTGGAACTGCTGACTTATCATTTTGAAATTCATTTTAACCTTGATACCTTGCTTTTAAGGGCGAAACAAAGATGAGCAACAGTGATACGTGAAAACCAGAAAGGGCCTCTTGTTGTATGTTACTATATATAATAAAGATAAGAGAATGACATAACTCTACTTACTTTGTAAGAATTCATAGAAACTGGAAGGAGTTTAGCATAGAATGCACGACAAAACATATTGTAACAATATGATTCATTGCAGTTATTTTATATAGGAGAAAGAGAGCTTGAACTTGTTTTCTATAATGAACCTGCAAAACACACGTAAATATGATAAAAATATAATCCAAATTCTTGATTCAACAATTGAGTGAGCTATAAACAAGATAAATATTTGGGCAAGGTTTATTGTTCTTTACCAAAATAGACTTAGCAGATGAATCATCTTTTACTAAATCAAGAGAGAATCAAGGGTGATATCTTCTTAGGTTTATTAATAGTGTTGTCCCGAATTCTAAGACATTAATTGAGATAAAGGAAAACACTCATCTATTTTCATCTTCTAGGTTAAATGACATTAACATAATACATGAGCATGGCGAAAAGTGCATCTCTATGGAATACTTTCATTTCTTAATTGGAAAGTTAAACTACATGGTGTCTGGCAAAATGTTACAGAAAGGGGTAATTGAAAATGTCAGTATAAGTTCATTGGAGACATAGATTAATAGTAAATATTGATATACATTAGCATTACTCTAATGAAATAGTGAGAAAAGTTTATATTTCATGTACAAGTATAAAATATCAGCCAATTTACAAGTTCATCAAAATCCTTTTCTTAGTAGATAAACCCACACGTAAATTTTGTGAAATAGTCTCGAGGAGTAGTTAAAGGGGCTGAGGTTGCTCCTGCTATAAATTAAGAGCATCATTAGCAGAAATATTTCAAGGAGTAGTTAAGTGATCAGGAGATAATAACAAACTATTTGTGTTCACCCAAATGGCTTGGGAATTGCCTTTGGCTTCTACATCTCTGAAACTTGTTTGGAGCAAGCTACTGAGTTCCTCTTCGCCCTTCATCACTCTCTATCTCCGACCCTTGACATTAGTTAGTTTGTGCTTTCCTTGCTTTCCATTTGAGTTTTCAAAGTTAAGGTCCCTTTTCCTTATCCTTTTTCTCTGACTTATCTCCCCATCCCTTTCCTTGCCTCAACTACTACTCTTATCATTAATTTTCAAAAGATCCAAAGTTATCTTTATAAATCTTAAAGCTCTGAAATATAGAGAGTTAGTTTTTAAAATATTTTCTTCTAATCTTTTTAGTGCCCCTTTGACTACAAAAATTGCAACATAATAGCTACTATTAAATAAGTAATGAGATGGAAAATATAACAATCATATTCACACGAGTGGACAGACCTTCATCATGAGAAAATAAAATTATTCACCTTATAATGGTCAAGTAGTGGAAACCTTTTCAATTTGAGCGTAGGCACAACTAAATCAAGTGCAGTATCAAAAGAATTCGACTCCATATGAGTTGCATGTCACATTTCACGACCTGAAGCTATGCAAGTATTTTTCAGATCAGAAAAAAACATGACAGAAGCATAGGATGGAAAAAATCGAAACTGATAACATACATGCTTGGTGTTTACTTGCAGTGCTTTGGGTTCATTTAATATGTACTTCCTTGCCTCTGAGTTCTTGCACAAAGATGGAATTTTCAGATTTTTCTTTCAAACCATTCAATCTTCAATTCTTCTTAAATATGTTAGTTAAGTAAAAGAATTAGGCTTTCTTTATACCCTAATCAGAGTACCAAAAGTATGTTTAAAGAACATTAGGGGTCTTACACACAAGAAAGCAGCCAAAACAATAGAGAATATCATAATCGAACATAAAGTGAAAAACTATCTTACACTTATCTTTGACCAAAAAAAAAAAAAAGTCACAAGTTTGGATAAAAATAAAATAACATAGTGCATCAACATTTTAGTATAATTTTTTAAAGTAATTGAAACACTTGAAATATGAGTATTTGAAAAGGAATCATATGCTAATCTTATTAGATAAGTTATTCCTAGGATCATATTGCAATTCTCATTAAAAAAAAGTCGTTCCTATCCCTTTTGCCCTCCTTTTACCTGAATTGATAATAGATAAATCCATCTTTTGTTTCTGATAAACGTAGTCCTATTTTGACTACTAAAAATCATCTTTCAGTTCACAATTTTGTACTCTTTCAGGTGTACCAACAACTATATATGTACCTGCAACTACTGATAGAGACATATATTGATGCAATTTTTATATAGGAAGCAACACTGATCGATTTATAGAATTAACACCACTTCTATACCTCTATACTAACAACCAGTCAACCAACAAACACATTACAGTCCTCAACTACAGTTATTGCATAGGTTTTGACTATAATGTAAAATAGATGCATAATAAATAAAGATATCAATTGGGTTAGAAACTTTAATACCTCAATTTGTTGCTGTAAAGATATCTCATGGGCCTCAAGTTGAGCCTTTGGAATACCAAGGTCGTTAGCACCTGGATATTGAAAAAGGAGAAAACAAATTGTGGATATTGAGCAAAGGGTACATATGCTAATTGATCATGCAATAATTATTTATTCAATGCTCGTTCTCCATTTGAGAGCACATTGGCAGAACTGGCCACTTGACTATAAGACGGTGGAACTGGAGCATATCCAGAAAACCTGCAAGAAACCGGTTTTTCTTTTATTGTCATATTTCTCTCACACTAAAAAAAAAAAAAAAAAAGGTAGTGAATCTTGTATAAATATATATAATAAGATAAGATTTTTCAAAGCCGATGCAATGTGAATCCTGCAAGCTTTTAATCAAGTGCCGATGTGTTCTTATACACATAACACAAATATATTATAATTGAAATACATCAAAATTCTCATATTGTGAACATTATAATTTCTCCTGATCTATGTAGTTGACTGAGCAAACAAAGATAATCTCACTCTTTTATAGGAAACTGTCACGATCTCCGCACAACAATAAGTACATGTGTATGTTATGCAGAATAATAAGTTGCTTGTAAAATTTTAAAATACAACAACTCTCAATATTAAGTAGTTGAAAGTTTTTATACATACCAATGACTCTATATAAATCATTTATCATATCGGTGCAAACATAAGAGAAGTAAAAAGATAAAGATAAGAGTATAAACACTATCAAACTTATACATAGCTAAATTAGCGTACCTTAGAAAATGACACAGTAGCAACTCAACAGAAAAACTCTGAGTTGATAGGCATTTCAAGACTCTAATGTTAGAACCTCCAAAGATGATATTGGAAGCTGAAAATTGGATTTCAAATCAAAATTTCTTTGGTGAAAAGCTTCGAAATCCACCATTTTTGAAGCTTGGATCTCAGATTTAGATTTCCCATTTCAAAGTTTTCTGGATGATTAAAAACTAAATCTGACTTGATGATAACATTTTAACATTAAATTTGTCAATACATTGCTGACACTGGTGATAATTGTTCAAGTCTCCGTTAAGTAAGGTACATTTTTTGCTGATGAACTCGAGTTGGATATTTACTGATAAAGTCGACAGAGAGACGCATGTGAAAATAAAATGATTGAGAATATACACATGCTTTATTATTTGTTTCAATTAAAAATATTTGGCACAGCTATATGAATTTGTTATGTCGTTTGTACTTATTGTGTGTCAATGTTCACTATGCTTAACAGGATGGGGATGTATTAGCTGGTCTACATTGTTGTTGTCATGTTAGCCGCTTCAATTGATTCCACGAATAGGTTAGATTATTCGGATGGGATTTTTGTGTTGGTTCATCCACACTGTAGGAAGAATACCATTAAGGTGTTTGAGTATTTGATAATGCCCGTAAATATTTTAATTGAGGCAGTTATGATGCTAGTAAAGAGAGCGATTAAAGAGTGAAAGTAAAACGAAAAGAGCAAGAAAACGGAGAAGCAGGCAAAAATCAAAATGAATTTAGCAAACCCGCTTGGTTTGTTAAATCATCTTGAGACTTAAGACAACCAGAATAAATTTGAATGGAAAGCATACCTGATGTCACAAGAATGAGGAGAAGACGAAGAGAAAGTTCTTATTTGTCGTGGAGTTCTACAACTTCTTGGCCTCTGTTTATTTGTTCTCTTGGGAGGAGAAAGAGAAACGGATACTTCTAAGTTCGTTCTAGGTTGCACTTTAATTTTATGACACAATTACCATTTTGCCCTTCAATCATATCAGATCTTTCAGAATTGCCATTGGTCGTCCAATCTTCACCTTTCTACATAATAGAAATATATACACATATCAAAAAATATTTATATCTAGCTACACAATGTAATTTTTCAACGAAGGAATGTCGGTCGACTCCCTTCAAGTGTATGTGGCTCCGCCACTGGTAATAGCTTAATTGCCGCCAAATATATATTTTAAATTGCAATTAGCACTCTTTGTATATGTCCCTAAAACCTTTAACGACATTGGTTCTAATGGCCTTAACTAATACTGGTAAAGATTTTAGCACTCTTTATTAATATCTATATTTATTGCCGCTAAAAGTTATTTTTGTTGTAGTGTAAACTGATGTGTTTTACTTACCTTCCATATTTAGATACACATAATTAGATGTATTTAATTAGCCTGTATTTGAGATACATGAATTTCGAGATACATGTATCTTGATGCGCCAGATTCATGTATCTAGAGACCAAAATATGATAGAAATAGTAATATTGAAAATTTACGGAAAGACAAATAATTAACTCCTGAATTAGTGAAATCTGTATTGGTTGCCCATAAATAATACTGTTTCTTTCTTTATGTAGAATGAGAATGATGAGAAGTGTTGAAAATATAGTAGTGTATAGTACAGTTAGTGTAGTGATAGAAAGAGTTGAGAGAAAGAAAAATATTCTAAATCTCCCAACTTATTCGCTAATCAAAATTAAAGAGAATTTTTTTGTATTGAATGAAGGTGCGTTTTGGTGAAACCTTTAATTATTTTAGAAATATTTGAGTTACATTGTTAGACTGTTGTATCATGAAGAGACCAATTAATAATTATATCACAATAAATTTAAATCTCCTTAACGTAAAATTAAATTATTCGTACCTTAACCTATTATTTTTAAACTATAGTATATATTATATAAAGGAAAATTTGAATGAGGTTTTGTGATTAGATTTCACAAGCCAAAACTTGTCCTAGTTATTTCACAATGTATTTGGACCACAACGTATTTTTGTTTTTTCCCCCTCATATAATATAAAATAAAAAGTGAAGTCAAAATTTTAAATCACTAATATATCAATATTACTTGGATAAAGCATGAGTTCATGAAAAACTCCAAAATCGAAATGTCCCGCGCGCTCTTCACAAGCAAAACTGGCGCTGATTCCCATCATCTCTTACCACGTGGGCCATGGAGAAACATGTACGTACGGTCTCTGTGTTCCAGAATTAGAAAGAGACTGAACATACACTAGGAAAAGTGGGCCATATCCTTGAAGATTTTTTTAAATTTATTTATAAATATTTTCTCAGTCTTAATTTACATGATTTAAAATGAAGTTTAAGAATTTTTTAAATAAAAAGTTATAGTAGTATAAAATAAGTAATACTAGTAGATATTTGAGTGACTATAAATTATTTTATTAAACATAAAATGAGCATTTTAAAGTTATTAAATATAGAAATATGTTATTTTTATTGGGGACTGATTTTAAAAAAATCATATAAATTGAAACATGAAAAACAAATAGTCAGTAATATTTTGATTAATAATAATAATATGAAATCTATTTTGACGATAAACTGAAAAAATCTGTTCCTACATTAATTTATATATAGATTCTATAATTAAACAAATATTAAATTTTAAATAAAATTAATATAGATTCCTTTTTGAATTATTGTCAGAACTACTTTTCACTACAAGTGTTGTTACTACTTCCTTCCGTTAAAAATAAATAGTGTTTCATATAATTAAGAAAATATTAATGACGTTTTTTTAATTTTATTCTTTTTTTTTACATAATAAGAGTAATAAAAACCTACTATATTTTTTAGAAGATATTTATTAAAAATGAATTAATAAAATATACTCTCTTTGTCCCAATTTATGAGATTTAATTTTCTTTTTAGTCAGTCCCAAAAAGAATGACACATTTTTATATTAACTAACAATTTAACTATAAAATGTCTATTTTATCCTTAATGAAATGATTTACGGTCACACAAATTTCGATCATTCATTTTGGACCACAAATTTTAAAAATCTTCCTTTATTTCTTAAATTTCATATCGAGTCAAACTACCTCACATTAAAAAAAAAGAAAAAAGAAAGGACTAGTTTTAAAGATATATTCAAACTAAAAACCTCATTTATTTTGAAATGTAAGAAATATCCGTGATTTGTGGTCCATTAGTCAGGTGATTTTGGAAACGTGTCAAGCTACTACTTTTGAGTTTAGACATATTCGAGAAGTTTCATTCATCTCGCGCCAAAGGGGGAAAATTAATTTGGATTCGGTGGGAAAAACTACTCCCTTCATAATCTTTTTATATATTATTCTTAATTAATTCTTTTTGAAACGTTTACATTTTATAAAAATTTTAAAAGTAAATTAATAAAATTATTTTTTTATTTATGATTTTCGTCAAGGAGGAAGGGAATAGTAGAAAAGGAAAGAGTCATTTACGAGACGTGTCGCTTGCATGTCTCAATAAGTGGTTGCTTGGGGCATCTCTGGAACAAGATGAAGCTGCTGGTGTAACATTTTGGTACAGTCAAATTTTTTGTCACTCTACTTGTGATGACAACACTATATATAGAAACAAGTCGAAATAAGAGCTACAACCCAACAAATATACCTACACGTATACACAAATTGTACCATACGTTTCCAGTACTACATAAACGATTAACGAGTACGTAGTATATAAATGTCTCTGTAATTTCTGTAGCGGTTACACTAGTTGGACTAATGTTCAGTGACAAGAACGATTACTCTGAGAAATGCCGTATGCGACGACGCCACCGTAGAATCCAAATGAGAAGGCAGCACCACACGAATCTATTACTATCATATTTGGGGCAAGGAATCGGTGAAGTTGGGAAGATGGAATCCTCGTCTTCTGAGACAGTGGTTGGAGCAATCTCTATACCTGGA
This sequence comes from Solanum pinnatisectum, assembly GCA_035578085.1. Classification (NCBI taxonomy): domain Eukaryota; kingdom Viridiplantae; phylum Streptophyta; class Magnoliopsida; order Solanales; family Solanaceae; genus Solanum; species Solanum pinnatisectum. The sequence continues at coordinate 36,740,528 of CM069078.1, forward strand.
AGGCAGCGTGTAATGGAAGATACAATTTCAATTCGACCTAATCTTTGCTTACCGGAGATCAATCAACGCCGACCCATTGATTTCTTTGCTGTTTACGATGGACATGGTGGACGTCATGTAAATCCTACGGTTATGTTTAATTAAACCAACATTTCTTTATCTTTTTTATTGTCTCTTATATTTTCAGGTTAAATTTTTAATACCGCTGAAAATCCATTATTGTGGGTAAATTTTATTTTATTTGTTTAAGATAATGGAGTTCGTTTTATTACTGCTGCGATATGTTCGGAAACAAAAATTGAAGACTACTCTACTTGGAAGTTGGGATTCTGTTAGGTCCTTCACATGTTCTCTGTCTATAAACTGCTGTACTAGTTCTTTATATCAGCATAATCAGCTTACAACCGTTTTGCCTATGCAGGTAGCTTCAATGTGTAAAGAGAGAATGCATGAGGTACTAGAAGAAGAGTTGATGCGCATGAGAAACAACGTAGACATGGGCGGTAGCAGTGGAAGACGACAACCATTGGAAGGGCAGAGGATGGAGGAAGCATGGAAAAGAGTATTCAAAAGTTGCTTCTTGAAGATAGATGAGATGGCATCATGCATATGTAGTGAATGTGGTAGTGTAGGCTACGAATGTGGCTGCCCGCTGAGCGTATTGAAACCGACAGGCTCCACTGCAGTGGTGGTAGTTTTGACGGACGAGACTATCATTGTAGCAAACTGTGGTGACTCACGCGCTGTTCTTAGCCGCAGTGGAAGTGCGATCCCTCTTTCTTATGATCACAAGGTATGTCCCTCCTGCTAAGTAAACATGCCGTGTTCCTCTTAATTAAGTACTGTTAAATATACATTAGTTGTCGGTATTTTATTCATTAAGCACATTAAATGGATAATGCTCCACCTAAGCAGAGCTTTACATAATTTGAGAGGTTGAACTAGTTGATGGTTGAGCATGGCTGGATTCATGATTTACCGTCTGCGATCTCTATGAGTTCAATTATTATTAACTTTATAGAGAAAATATGAAAGAATCATGTAGTAGATTACTACGTACTTAAAGAAAATGATTTGTCCTAATTAAAAGTAACTTGACTTTCTATTGCAGCCAGACAAACGAGAAGAACGTGCCAGAATAGAGGCATGTGGAGGTCGAGTTGTTTTTACTGATGGAGCACGAGTTGAAGGAGTACTTTCCATGTCTAGGGCAATAGGTAACTTCTTTTTCCGTTTGCAGAGCATGTTTCTCTGTGCAATGACATAATTGCAGTTGCCAGTGGAAATATTACTCGTGGACATACAGTAAAAGCTTAATGTGGTCTGCCTAAATTTCTGCATCCGATGAAGGAAACTGGCATTAGAACTGTAGTTTTGTTTGTTTTTCCTTTTACGTACATCATCCCTTAGAGGGTAGAATATTGCCTTCAGCACCGACTGCTACTGTTGCTTCTTCAAGCAACAATATTAACTCTTCTATAAAGAAGCTGCAACCTTTTGTTGTGGAGAAGTCGAGTTAAGAAAATCCCTTACTGTAACCAAAAGATTGGAGACAGAGAAGAGTGATTATTTGTTAATGGTAGTGCATAATTGGCTAAACCGCTATTTATTGTTTGCAGCTACAACTGCCAAACTCACCCTGGCTTCTTAGAAAATTAGTTGTAGTCGTACAGATTAAATGAATTGTCAGGCAATGTAACAATAGTACATTTGAGGATCTGCATCTCTTCTAAGGTTATACAAAAGAGATCAATTGGGGTTTATAGCAGGTTTCATATTTAGGACTATTTGGAATGTGCATGTTGGTAGAACACCTACTTATACATCCGTATCCAATGTATAATGGGCAGCTTCCCTATAAGGTTAGAGAAGGACAAACTGGGAGCTATTTAGTGATGATTCAGGAAGAGACATTTGTTGCCCTAAACGGATTTATAGTACTTCCATTGATGTTTCGCAATGATGTAACTTTGACGGAACAGTTTTACTAAGGGGAGTGTGGTAGCGATACCAACATAGTTGTTCTTTAGTCTATATTTCCAATGCCTGATCAACCATGTAAGGATGCTGTAATATGTAAATTTGCAGCAGGGGTAGTTGTATAAGAAACAAAAGTTGTCTTTCAATGACTACATTAAAAGACCCAACTTTGGTGCAAATACTATTGAATTTTCTGTTATATTTCATTGCAAACAGGAGACAACAATTTAAAGCCATATATCACATCGGAGCCGGAGATGACCTTCACAAAAAGGGAAGCAGATGATGAGTGCTTGATTATTGCAAGTGATGGGTTGTGGGATGTTATATCAAGTGATATAGCGTGTGCAGTGGGTAGGGAGTGTCTTCGACAAAGAGATCCAGCTGGGGACCTTAGTTCCATGCCTTCTTCAGTAGAAGGTGATAGCAGAGGAGCAATGTTTTCTTCACGAAAGGCATGCTCAGCAGCAGCGCTGCTCACCCGGCTTGCTCTGGGCCGGAATAGCTGTGACAATATTAGTGTAATTGTGGTGGACTTAAAAAGAAACCACACTGCTGTGTAGTTTCTAGAGCTAGAATGTAACATACGAGGCACTTTTCGAGTTTTTTCACCTAATCAGGTAGCTTACAATTTGGGTTTTCCTCTTTTACTGCCATTAGCAAGTGATCTTTTACATAATGAATGAAGTTGACAATTCAGACATACACAACCGGTAAAGGTTCTATTCTCCCATCATGTTTTATTTTGTGTGGCTGGCGTCTAGTTGAAAATGAAACTTAAGATATCAGTTTGATTTTATTCTTACATACATAATAAGCGTACTACGTATAATGTCTGGTCAACCTTACAACTTTAATCTACAATAATATATGACAAAGGGAACCAATATTAATAAGAACATTCATGATTTTCCTATGAAATTGAGATGCATTGTTTAGAGAATCTTACACCAACTGATTTTGCACAAGAAACTATAGTTGCAATCTCTAAATGAATTGATTCCTTTACTCGTTTAATCAAAACTCAATTTAGAGCTCGTTTTTTCTGTCAAAAATATAATTTTATTCGTTAATTTTTTTTTTCTTCATATTTCGTGATAAAAACTTGATATCGACTTAGAATGGTACCAAACTTTGCACGTCACTCCTATAATTCATCCTCAAAATTTTGGAAGTACCTAAATAATTTTTCGATTTCTAAAACTAAAAACTAAACTTTCAGTCGACTCATTTTTATGCTAAAACAAGGTCAAAATATCTATGGTTAAAATTTCATCTCAAACTCATTTGGAACCTCAGTGACACAAATAAAATATTCTACTAGCTTGAAAACGGTATTTCGGACGTAATGAAATTTCAAAACACCTAAAAAAGATCATATTACTTTCAAACTTTTGACCAACTATTCAAAATGCACTAAAAAGCCTCGGAATCCAAATTGAAGGTCCTATTAACCTAAAGAATCACGTTTCGGAGTTTAGCATCTCGTATTTTCCTGGGATTGTAGTTCAATTGGTCAGAGCACCGCCCTGTCAAGGTGAAGCTACGGGTTCGAGCCCCGTCGGTCCCAACAGATCCAATAAATATATCAAAAAATTTCTCCCTTTTTCTGAAGGGAACCGGGGGAAGAATTCCATTGTCAAAGCATAGGGGAAATCCTTATTTCTTTTTCCTTTCGTTTTGGTAGGAGAAAGATATATGATGAATACAATTATTGGTAGCATTATAGTTAGTATTTCAAGAAATGCTGGCTTTTTCGATTGCCCCCATTCATGTAATGGAATCAAGTATTATAATTTTTTGAGGAGCACATACGCAAAATGAATGATGACATTTTGATATGAGGTCAACTTCTACAAACATTAACCAAAATCAACCATATTAACTTTCAAAGCGAAAAACGTGCATAATTCTCAATCAAACACCTTGGAAATCTAATCGCCCACCCCCTTAGACCACAAATACTATAAAACAATAATGAAAAGGAAAAAATGGCCAAAACTCTTTTAAAAATAAAAAGCAACCATGAATGTTTTACACAGGTATTGAGGGAGTCACATGAGTTACACATGTAGAAAGACAACTGTCCATTAGTGAGGTGTATTAGCTGTTAGTTAGCTAGCTAAGTTGTTAGAGTTAGTAGTTGATTAGTCAGCATGTACATACACTGTCACATTGATCGGACATAATTTTCCCAATTCTCTCTCTCTGAGCAAGGAGCTCAACATGGTATTAGAGCTAGGAATGACGATTCTAGATAACTAAGAGAGTAGATCGGAAGTTGAATCTTCTAGAGTTGTGGATCGGTGAACTCTGTAAGTAATTTTAATCCTCTCATTGTTGCTACTTCGCTGTATCTTTCTCTTGCTGCTGCTACTTCTTCGTTGAGAAAATACAGACGCAATAATGGTGGTGGAGGTGAAGATCGATCAAAATCACCCTCTGTACATATGACCGTCAGATGGCCCTGGATCTATACTAGTCCCAATTCCATTTGAAGGGATCTGAAAACTATGAATTGTGGCAATGTTCAATGTTTATTGCATTACAGGCGAAGAGAAAGCTGGGCTTTGTACTCGGAACATGTAACAAAAGTTCTTTTGATAAAAAATTGCACGAACAGTGGGAGACTTGTAATGCCATTATTCTATCATGGCTTATCAACACTGTAGCTCTTTATCTCTTCAGTGGGATTGTATACGTTACTGATGCTCACACAGTGTGGGTAGATCTGCTATAGAGATTTGATAAAGTCAATCGAGTAAGGATTTTTCAATTACATAGAGAAATTGCTACAATTTTACAAGGCACAGACTATGTTTTTGCATACTTCACCAAGTTGAAAGAACTCTGGGTGAATATGATGCAATTGTGCCTTTTTCTAATTGTGGTTGTACAAGGTCTAAGGAATATGTTGATCACTTGCAACAACATAAACTATTACAATTTTTGAGCGGACTGAATGATACATATATGCAATCCAAGAGACAAATACTTATGAAATAACTGAGCCAAGTCTAAATCAATGTTATTCCATGATGATGGAAGAAGAATGCCATAGATCTAATAGTGATACAGGCAAACATATAATGGGGAAATGTAACAACATCACTGCTTATTGGAGTGCATGAGGGACTGGAAATGAAGGACCACCTGGTAATGCAAGAGGTGCAGGAGGAGGATATTATTGAGGAGCAACACCTACTCGTGGTTATCAGAAGCCTAAAAGGAAATGAAATGACCAGTGCGATCACTGCAAGATGTATGGCCACACAATGGATAATGACTATCAACTAATCGGCTATCTAGACAATTTTAAGGGAAAAAGAAAACCTCTAGCAAATCATGCCTCCTGTGCATATCTAGAATAGGGTTTCTCTCAAGTTGGATGCTGGCCTTCATGCCCTCAGAATAGTGATCTTCAATCCTGCTATAGATACCCAGGGGTCAGAGGTGGATCACAAATACATGGAGCTGGACTTGGAAGAGGTCAGTTTTCTAGACAATTCTATGGCACTGGCCCTAATGATGGTGGAAATCTTTTAGGAGATGGTAAAGGGAAGAGTTCTACACAACCACCACCTGACCTTGATCTTGCTGAGAACATCAATGTCTCGATGTCTCCTGAACAATTTGCACAAGTTCAGAGAATGTTCCCTAAGAGTAAAACTCTTACACTATCAACTAACATGACATGTAATCCTTGTATTTTAGAAGGGGACAGGGATACATATGATAGGATAGTAGACACTGGGCTACTAATCACATGGTTTGTCATCCTAGTATGTTATCTGACATTAATAAATGTAGAGGGATTGGAGATGTGCATTTACCTGATGGCAGAACACTTTCTATATTACATGTTGGTAATTGTAGGCTAGGTCAAGGGAAAATAAAAAATGTCTTGTGTGTTCCAGGTTTTAAACTAAATCTACTTTCTATAGCAAAATTGACCAGAGAACTTAATTGTGTCATAAAGTTCTATCCTGATTATTGCTAACTGCAAGACTTTCACACTGGTCGGGCAAAGGGGTCTGGTAAGATGATAAATGGTTTGTATCACTTGAAGTCTCCAAGAAGGACTCAATGCTCGTCAGCAGTTTGTACAATATCTCTGGATGATGATATATGACACAGAAGGTTAGGCCATGTTCCACACAAAATTTTAACACAAATATAGTTGACTAAGCAATTTTCAAGGAGTTTTTGTCCTATATGTCCTTTAGCAAAGCAGACTACATTGCCATTTCCTCATAGTGTTAGCAGATCAACGAAAATGTTTGATTTAGTTCATGGAGATGTATGGGCCCCTTATAAAGTATCCACCCATGATGGCAATAGATTTTTCCTCACTTTAGTAGATGATCACACTAGAATGGTATGGGTATACTTACTGAAGCTTAAGGGTGATGTACCTATTATTTTGAAAAATTTCTTACAGTTTGTCAAGACTCAATTTGAGACTGATGTAAAAATTTTTAGAAGTGATAATGGAACTAAGTTTTTCAAATCTACTTGCAAAGCTTTATTCACTAATGCTGGTATTGTTCATCAAAGTTCTTGTGTTTACACACCCCCAACAAAATGGGGTGGTTGAAAGAAAGCACAGACAAATTTTGGAGGTGGCTAGATCAATCAAGTTTCAAGGTTCTTTCCCTACAAGATTTTAGGGCAATTGTGTCCAAAGTGTTGTCTACCTCATTAATAGAATACCAACCAGTGCATTGGGAGGTAAATCTCCACTTGAGGCTTTCCTAGGGAAGAAACCTAACTTTCAACATCTCAGGGTATTGGGCTGCTTATGTTATGCCTCCAATACTTCTCCACAAGTTTGGTGCTAGGGTTGTGAAGTCAGTTCACATGGGGTATTCTACCACTCAAAAGGGTTACATACTTTTTGATCTCACTAACAAGTTGTTGTTTGTCAGTAGGGATGTACACTTTGTGGAAATTGTTTTTCCATTTCATTATAATTCTCCCCCGGAGGTAAATCATCATCAACTACAACAACATGATGAATGTTTAGTAGATGCAGACCCTTTTGTGGTGATCAGTGGGGAGCCTACAGAGATGATCCTGGAAGATTCCTCTACATCTTCCTTGAGTACACTTGTCTCCCCTCCTATGTTAAGCAACCTGGACCAGTGGAGATACCTCAGGACACTGTAGCACCCTTTGTTGGATCAGCTAGGAAGTCCGAACGATTGGTAAAAGCCCCTGTTGGGTTACATGATTTTGTTCACAAGCCTATCAAGCAATCATCTTCTTGCCAGTATCCTATGTCCAACTACATGTCCTATGCTTACTTGTCTACGACTTATCTGCAAGATCTTTGCAATATCTTCGCTGTTAAAGAACCTGAATTCTATGCAAAAGCTATACAACACCCAAAATGGGTTCAAGCCATGGATCAGGAACTACTAGCATTGGCTAATAACAAAACTTGGTCCTTAGCCCCTCTGCCTGTTGATAAGAAGGCCATAGGGTGTAAATGGATTTTTAAGGTCAACTACAATGCTCAGGGCCATGTTGATAGATACAAGGCTCGGTTAGTGGCTAAAGGATACAATCAACAAGAGGGCTTATACTATCAAGATACTTTTTCCCATACAGTCAAGATGGTCACAGTTAGGGTTGTTATTACAATTGCTGCTATGAAGGGGTAGAAGTTGCATTAAATGGATATTTTTAATGCTTTCTTGCAAGGGGATCTTGTGGAAGAGGTGTACATGTGTTATGTCCTGAGCCTACACCCTATGTGGGACTGACACTTGAGAACCATTGCTGGTCCCAAGTGAATTCTTAGCCTGGCTTACTTACTCAATGAAAGACTTAACTTGACAAGATAAACTCAAACAAACTTAGAATGTTATAAAGAAAACATTCAACTAGCCAATAAGGCAATCTCAAGTCTCAACATTAGATAATGAAATGAAAAGACTAAGGAACTAACATCTGACTATCTATGAAGCCTCTAAACAACTGAGATGAATGTCGGGACAAGACCTACGACATCCTAATAAACTAATAATAAAACTAAAAGCAATAAAGGGGTCCTCCGGAAAGCAAGAAAGCTCACCACAAGACTCTGAGTGCTCAACTGGATCAACGATGCACTGAATGTTGATCCTGGTTACCTGTGTCTGCATCATAATAAGATGCAGGCCAAATGGCATTAGTACATTGAATATACGAGTATGAGAGGGGAATTCTAAAAGAAGACATGAGCTTGAAAAAATCCGAAGAACTTTCCTTGCTCAACTCAACTCAACATAACTAAACTCATTTCAATATAAAGCAGTTTAAAACAAGTGCAATATAAAGAAGCGCTATTTAAAATATGATGTCAACTCTGTGTGTATGCAAAGATATATATAACTCTGAACTGTATGTAAAAATACAATAAACTATGTATATTCTTACAATTACTTCTATGGAAGTTTCTCTAATCGACAACCATCTCGTAAGAGCTATTATGATGATACATCATTTTGCCTCACGCTGCCAGGGCCGTCCTATATCTTGCCAAGGGTATAGAACCTTAACTACTAAGTGGATCCACTAGTCTATGCCAAAAAACACTAAAAGAATCATCTAAAAAGTATGACCATTTTCAACCCATGATGGCTACATGGTTTATTAAGGCTATGAGTTGTCTGAACTCTCCCCTATATCGATACTCAATACTACTCCCAAAAATATGATACTAGCTCTTATGTTTTAAAAACACACTTCTTTCTATGATTTGAGATCGTTGCTAAAAACCTTAGCTCAAAGGCTCTCTTGGAAATCAAAGTTTCCCTTCTTGCTTAATTGTGAAAGCATTTACTCTTTTCTGAAAACTAGCTCAAAGGCTCTTTGGAAATCTCAATTTCCGTTCTTATTTAAATGTGAAAACATTTTAAACTCTTTAGGAATACATAGTCCCCATATACTTCTTTGAAGAAATGAACTTCAAACTTTACTCTTTACTCAACTTTAACTTTAAGTCTTTAAACAAAGTTAAAAGCATTTGCAAAAGACTTCTTGAAAAGACTCTAAGAACTTCCTAGACTTGGCTCTTAACCTTCCTTGAATTTGAATTTATGGATTCAAGGTTATGATTCATGTTTCTGGATGATTTCTAGATGTTTAGAAGTCATTTAGAGTAGTTAGAATAAATGGAAAGTGTTATTACACTTTAGAAGGACTTAAATAGGCTAAACGATGAAAAACTGTTGAAAAACGACGATTAGGGCGCATCCCTAGCGCTCCGTGCCAGCCCCCACTTTCTAGGGCTCCTTTTGGGCACTCTGTAGGCGCACCATCCCAGCCTCTTCGGCTCTATGGTGGCGCGACGCGCCTAGCCCTCCCCAGGTGCGTCTGACGAACTTTTCAATGCGTTTTGTGATCCTAAATCATTTTAAATTGATTTGTTTTATCAATTTTTTTCTTAGATTCAGATACCCAAAACATGCACATAAGAATCTAACTCGAAAAAATTCTTAACGTCGGTAAAATGCTCAAGAAAACCCATCAATCACATGTAAGTTCAAGAATGGAAACAATTCAAGAACACAACTCAAGAATATCAAATTCTAACTCTTTCAGGATGAAAATCGCTGAATTAAACATGTTTGGTGAGTGGATGAATGGACCCAACGCCATGTGATCTCACGTACCTCGTAGGGATTACCCCTTGACGAAATCCACAAGTGATTCCTTACGAAGACGACGAAACTTGAACTTTCTTCTCCTTTCTCATCTTTTCTCTTTTCTCCAATCTCTAGTGCAGATTTCCAATTTTTTTAAGCTAACCAAATTCAATTTTGACCCTTAATTAATTCACTAAAATGAATTAAAGAAATTGGGTAAGGAAAAGACCAAACTACCCTTTAAAAATCCGTATTGGACATTTCTTATTTGAGCAGCCCAACTTTCAATGGGCATAACTCATTCATACGAACTTAGAATCGCGCAAATTCGGCGGTGTTGAAAATATTATTCCAAGATATTTCCTACGATATCTGGAAACACACCTAACTCATCCTGAGCTAGAAGTTATGGTCATTTGATGTTGACCAAAATCCAACTTAACAAATTTAATAAATTTTTCATATTTTTATATTCTTTCCAAAAATGACTATTTTCATTTTTTAATTTCTTTCTAGTTCTTTCTAATTATGGGGTGTTACAATATCTCCTCCTTTGGAACATTCGTCCTCGAATGAGCTTAATCTTAGTAGGCTAAGGGTGTAACATCTAGCATTCAGCTCAAATACCCAACAAGCAATGCAAATACAACATGCAATAACAATTAAAGAGTACTAAGAAGAGAATTAGTACCTTGATTTGGAATTTCTCCGAATTTGAAGAGATATGGATATCTCTTCTTCATATCCTCATCAACTTCTCAAGTAGCTTCCTCAAAAAATTGGTTCCTCCAAAGGACTTTGACTAATGCTATTTCCTTAGTCCTCAACTTGTGAACTTGGCGATCTAGAATCTGAACCAAAATCTCTTCATAAGATAAGCTATCTTTAATGCTAATATCTTCAGTTGGTATGATCAATGATAGATCACCCATGCACTTCTTCAACATGGAGATATGAAAAATTGGATGATCCGCGACTAACTCTTATGGTAGCTCCAACTCATAAGCTGTATTACCTACCCTTTTCGATATTTTGTAAGGGCTAATATACCGGGGACTAAGCTTTCCCTTCTTACCTAATCTCATAACACCCTTCATGGGTGAAACTTTCAAGTATACCCAATTATCTACTTCAAACTCTAACTCCCTTCTCCTAACATTAGTGTAGGATTTCTGACGACTCTGCGCCGTTTTCAGCCTCTCTTGAATCACTTTCACATTCTCCATATCTTGATGAACTAAATCTGGTCCTATCAATCCAGCTTCACCAACTTCAAACCATCCAATTGGAGATCTGCATCTTCTCCCATAAATATCTTCATAATGAGCCATTTGGATGTTAGAGTGGTAACTATTGTTGTAAGCAAATTCAATAAGAGGTAGGTGATCATTCCAATTACCTTTGAAATAAATCACACAAGCCCTCAACATATACTCTAAGGTCTGAATAGTGCGTTCTACTTGACCATCTGTCTGAGGATGAAATGCAGTAGTTAAGTTCACCTTTGAACCCAAGCCTTTTTGGAATGACTTCCAAAACTGTGCAGTAAATTATGCACCTCTATCTGATATAATCGAAATAGGGACTCCATGAAGTCTTAATACCTCCTGAATATATAACCTGGCATAATCCTCTGTTGAATGGGTAGTATTTATCAGCAAAAAGTGGGCTGATTTGGTCATTCGATCCATAATCACCCAAATAGAATCATGCTGCCTGCGAGACCTAGGAAAACCTGTGATGAAATCCATATTGATCCACTTCCATTCTAAAAGTTCTATATTCCGAGCCATACCACCGGGCCTATGGTGCTCTACTTTAACTTGTTGGAAATTCAGACACTTAGCAACAAATTCAGACATCCGACATCTTTGTGGAACTCGGATGAATGGAATATCTAGAGCTATGAACTTTCTCCATGATCCTCTCTTGGAGTTCATCCTCCTTTGGTACACACAATCTACCTTGATACCTCAATACACCATCTCCCCTTGTTCAAAAGCCATTACTTTTTGCTTATGAACATTTTTCTTCAATTCAAACAAAATGGGATCTTGGTCTTGCTTCTCTTTTACTCCTGATACTAATGATGATTCAGCCCTATTCATCACCACTACTCCTCCTATTGTGGAATCCATTAGTCGGACTCCCAAGTGTATAAGTCTATGCACATCTTTTGCTAACTCTCTCTTTGTCTTCCTCAACATGGGTGGTACTACCCATAGACAACCTGCTTAAAGCATCAGCAACAACATTCGCCTTACCTAGGTGGTAAAGAATGCTCATGTCATAATCCTTGAGTAATTTCTAACCACCTCAATTATTTGAGATTAAGCTCTTTCTGAGTAAATACATACTGAAGGCACTTGTGATCAGTGAATACATCAATATGAACACCATACAAATAATGAGGCTATAACTTTAAAGCAAATACTATGACAACCAACTCTAAGTCATGGGTTAGGTAGTTCTTCTCATGAACTTTCAACTGTCTGGAGGCATAAGCTATAACCTTGCCATTTTGCGTTAACACACAACCCAAACCAACTCTAGATGCATCACAATACACCATAAAACCTTGCGTACCTTCTGGTAAGGTCAAAACTGGGGCAGTAGTTAACCTCTTTTTCAATTCCTGAAAGCTTTTCTCACAAGCTTCAGACCATTAAAACTTTACTGTTTTCTGAGTTAACTTGGTCAAATGGGACGAGATAGACGAGATCCCCTTTACGAACCTTCTATAATAGCCAGCCAAACCCAAGAAATTCCTAATATCAGTTGGAGATGCAGGTCTAGGCCAATTCTGCACTGCCTCAATTTTCTGAGTATCAACTTTAATTCCCTCTCCAGACACAATGTGGCCTAAGAATGCCACAGACTCAAGACAAAACTCACATTTAGAGAACTTAGCATATAACTCCCTATCTTTTAAAGTCTGAAAAACTATTCTGAGATGACTAGCATGATCTTCTTCATTCCTTGAATATATTAGTATGTCATCAATGAAGATGATAACAAACATATCTAAACAACAAATACTCTATTCATAAGGTCCATGAACACTGCAGGTGCATTAGTCAAATCAAATGACATGACCAAAAACTCATAATGACCATAACGGATTCTGAAAGCTGTCTTTGGAATATCACATTCCCTTACTCTTAACTAATGGTAGCCAGATATCTATGTTAGAGAAACAGATGGCACCCTAAAGTTGATCGAAAAGATCATCAATTCTCGAAAGTGGATAGTTGTCTTTGATGGTAACGTTGTTCAACTGACAGTAATCTATACACATCCTAAGGGAACAATCATTCTTTCTCATAAATAAGATCGGAGCGGCCCAAGGTGAGACACTTGGTTAAATAAAACCCTTATCAATAAGATCTTTCAACTGCTCTTTAAGCTCTTTCAACTCTGTTGGTGCCATTCTATATGGTGGAATAGAGATATGACGAGTATCTGGAAGAAGGTCTATATCGAAGTCTATCTCTCTGAAAAGGGACTCCGGGTAGATCATCTGGAAAGATTTCTTGAAACTATTTTACTACTGCAACTGACTGAATATAAGGTATCTTAACACTAGAGTCATTAACTCGGACTAAGTGATAGACACACACCTTAGAAACTAACTTCATTGCCTTAAGGTACGAAATAAAACGACCCTTAGACACTGCTGAACTGCTTTTCCTCTCTAAGACTGACTCATTTGGAAACTGAAACTTGACAACTCGAGTTCTACAATCAACTGAGGTATAATAGGCATGAATCCAGTCCATACCAAGAATGACATCAAAACCTACCATATCTAACTCAATTAAATCAGCCATGGTACTCTTGTGATTGTCAAAAATGAGACAATTACGATAGACTCTTTCTGCTAGAATAGACTCACCAACAGGTGTAGAAACACTGAATGGTTCACTAAGTTTCTCAAGAATAACATCAAAATTCATCGCAACATAAGGAATTACAAAATATAAACTCGCTCCGGGGTCTAGCAAAGCATAAACATTAGAGTTAACGACTTGGATCATACCAGTGACAACATCTGGCGAATCCTCTTACTCTTGGATACTAGTGATAGCATATAGGCTGTTTGATCCTCCGCCAGTACCAGAAGTACCCCCTCTAGGTGCAGCTCTATCTGGTGGAGCAACTGAAGAAGACTGGGCTTTATTGCCCCCATTACCACTACCATATTTATTCTTTGGACACTCTAACATGAAATGACCATTTTGTCCACACTTGAAGCAACCAATGGAGCCCTGACAACATGTACACGAGTGGTTCCTACCACACTTAGCGCAGACAGGAGGCTTACTAACCCCTTGCGCCATACTACCTTGAGAATCGGTAGGTTTTGCTCTGAAATTCTGACTATTATACTCACTTTTGTTCTTAAGTGTAGGTGCACTAGCAGATGATGGAGCAGGTCCCTTCTGTTTTTATTGGAAGGATGACCTGTTGGCATTACTCTTCTACTGCCCGGACTCATTTCTTGGCTTAGCTCTCGTGTTCTTAAACTCTTATATATCCTTTAGCTTCTCTTCCTCAACCTGCTGCACATAGACCATCAATCTTGATATATCCATGTCCCCAATTAGCATCGCTGCCCTGCCCTCTTTGCTTGATAGACGGGACAACCTAGCAACAAATAAACTCATCCTACTCCTCATATTTGTAACCATCTCCGAAGCATAACGGGATAGTTGGGTGAACTTCAACCAATACTCATGTACACTTAGTGACTCTTACTTAAGGGTAAGAAACTCTCGTACACTTAGGCCTCAAGAAAGCCTCTTCGAAATAAGCCCAACTCGCAGGTGGTACATTCTCAGCTCTGTTTTTCTTCCATCGAACCAAATCCTAGCGACACCCTTCATTGGTACGCATCTAATTCCACCCTCTCAGTATCAGCAACATGCATAACATCAAACACCTTTTGCAGCTCCTCAATAAAGTTCTCTGGATCCTCATTAGTGCTTGAACCAGTGAAACTTGGAGGGTTTATCCTTAAGAACTCACGAATCCTTGAAGTGTTAGCCTCTTCTTGTCGAGCTCCTCTTTGTTGCCCAACTTGATTAGTCACAGCTTGACTTAACATCCTATTTGCTTCCCTAAACTCAGCATTGGTAACTTCTCCTTGGGGTTGCACTTCAGGTGCATTGGGTACCCCTTGCTCCTCAACATTACGCCTAGTAGGACGACCTCTAACAGCTCTTCGTAGAGGCATGATTATCTGAAAACACGTGCAAACACGAATTAGAAGGAAACTTTCAAGAGATTAAACTCTAACGTACGAAATGAGTGTGAATGAAGTGAGAATTGCAGCCTCCTAGTTATAGATGTGGCGAGCTTCACACCGATAACAAGGACTCTACAGACACGGCTTCATAGACTCCCTAGGACTCATGAACTCTGTGCTTTGATATCAAGTTTGTCACGCCCTAAGCTTACACCCTGGGCGGGACTAGCACTCGAGAACCATTGCTTGCCCTAAGCAAACCCTTGGCCTGGCTTACTCACTTAGCAGAAGACTTAACATGACAAGATAAACTCAAACAAACTTAGAATGTTATAAAGAAAACATCCAACAAGCCAATAAGGCAAACTCAAGTCTCAACATCAGATAATGAAATGAAAAGACTAAGGAACTAATATCTGACTGTCTATGAAACCTCTAAACAACTGAGATGGATGTCAGGACAATACCCACGACATCCTAATGAACTAATAATAAAACTGAAAGCAATAAAATGGATCCTCCGAAAAGCAATGAGGCTCACCACAAGACTCTGAGTGCTCAACTAGATCAATGATGCGCTAGATGCTGATCCTGGTTACCTACGTCTGCATCATAATAAGACACAGGCCAAATGACATCAGTACATTGAATGTACGAGTATGCAAGGGGAATTCTAAAACAAGACATAAGCTTGAACGAAATCTGAAGAACTTACTTGGCTCAACTCAACTCAACATAACTAAACTCATTTCAATATAAAGAAAAGCTGTTTAAAACATGATGTCAACTCTGTGTGTATGTAAAGATACATATAACTCTGAACTGTATGTAAAAATACAATAAACTGTGTATATTCTTACAATTAATTCTATGGGAGTTTCTCTAACCGACAACCATCCCGTAAGAGCTATTGTGATGATACATCGTTTTGCCTCACACTACCAGGGTCGTCCTATACCTTGCCGAGGGTATAGAACCTGAACTACTAAGTGGATTCACTAGTCTATGCTAAAAAGCACTAAAGGAATCTTCTAAAAAGTATGACCCTTTTCAACCCATGATGGCTACATGATTTATTGGGGGTCTGAACTCTCCCCCATATCGGTGCTCAATACTACTCCCAAAAATATGATACTAGCTCTTATGTTTTAAAAACATACTTCTTTCTGTGATTTGAGATAATTGCTCTAAAAAACTTAGCTCAAAGGCTATCTTGGAAATCAAAGTTTCCCTTCTTGCTTAATTGTGAAAGCATTTACTCTTTTCTGAAAACTAGCTCAAAGGCTCTTTGGAAATCTCAATTTTCGTTCTTATTTAAATGTGAAAGCATTTTAAACTCTTTGGGAATACATAGTCCCCATATACTTCTTTGAAGAAATGAACTTCAAACTCTACTCTTTACTCTTTACTCAATTTGAACTTTAAGTCTTTAAAACAAAGTTAAAAGCATTTGCAAAAGACTTTTTGAAAAGACTCTAAGAACTTCCTACAAGAAAATGCATTTATAGTTACAGAATACATCGTAGCTAAACATGAAAGATCCTTGGCTAAACACTTTAGCTATAAATATTGTTTTTGTAGCATTCGTAGCAAAATGTAGCGTGGCTAAAAGTTTGCTATAGACTTTACATGGTATGTGGCTAAGGACTATAACTTATTGCTACAAAAAGCAATGATGTTGTAGCAAAGATGCTATAAAGAATTTGCTGCGAAATATGTACATATAGCAAAAACAAATTCTTTTTAGCCACGACATATAAAATCTGTAGCATTTTTTTATGTGGTAGACACAATATATTCTGTTGAAGCAAAAAAAAAAATAATGATTTCTTTGCTATGAAAATTCAAACTTTGTAGCTATATTATATTTTAGTCTCTTGGCAACAATATTTGTATTTAGCCACGTGTAAGAAAATTTGTAGCTATAAATTGAAGTATTTGCCATAATTTTTTTATTTACATGGCTATGAATTTCTTCTTTTTGCCACGAAATACATAAATTATACTAGCTAGATTTTATTTATTTTTCTATAATAGCGGAAATGTATATCTATATTTTTTATAATCTATATATAAATTTAGCCACAACTACAAAAATTCATTGGTACAAATGAGGAATGTTGCCATAAACATTATTAATCACAAGAATTTTCTATTATATGGATAAAACAAAAAAAAAAAATTCAATATAGATTTCAAGTTACACATAATTACATATTTCAATTTCAGAACATTTACAATACATAATTCTTCTATAATAGCTATAACAATAGGAGTATCTTGCTTAAGACCCTATGCAGCAACGTCTTCTCCTTTTTCTCGAGCCATTGTCTCCAAGCTGCTCTAATAATTCTACAAATTTACCTGCAAATTTTGATTAAGTTATAGATCAATAGTATCAAAAAGCAAAAGCAATTATATCTTACATATAATTTAAGTACATATAATTATAAATTTTATCTAAAAGAATTATATTTACTAAAAGGGAAAAAGGACAAATATACCCCCAAACTTTCGAAAATGGTATGTCAATACCCTTCGTCATATTTTTCGTTCATCAAAGCCCTTGCCGTCCAATAACCAGTACACACTTACCCCTCCCACTAACGGAGCACTGATTGTGTTCACGTGTCACAATCCTATGCCACAACCTGGTTGACCAATTTTTTTACCCAAATTTCTAAAACCCGCCCATAACCCAATTAACCCACCTGATTTACCCACAAATAAACTCTTTAAAATCCTAAAGTTTATTTATTTATGGTAAACTTTACACGTTTTTTTAAAAAATACGATTATAATAAGAATTTTACTGTAATACTCCTATTAATTAATAAATTATTTTTGTAAAACTTAATTTTTGAAATTATTTTTCCAACAACTTAACATGCTAATCACTTTCCCTTAACAACATGGGTCCCACATTTTCCATTATTCTTCTTCTCTAATTCTTCAAAATTCTTCTTCTACTGTACGTACCTCTGTTCCTGCAATGAAGAAAAAATGGGAATTTCATGGAGTCAAAATCATCACCTCCACCACCCTCCTCCTCCGCTACTGCCGCCGCCGTCTTCTTCTTCTATTCCTCTGCCCTTTCCTTCTTCTATGGGGTGGGTATCGGCCACCGCCGCCACCTCCACCGCCCGTTGCTGCGGTGCCATATGTGGATTATCAAAGTGCGAAGAAGATTAAAAATGATGTTAATGTTCATAGGGATACTACCATGATCTTGATGAATTCAATAAGAATTTTCATTTTTCTTTAGGATTTTAGAGGGTTTATTTGTGGGTAAATCGGGTGGGTTAAATGGGTTATGGGTAGGTTTTGAAATTTGGGTAAAAAAATTGGTCAATCGGGTTGTGGCATAGGATTGTGACACGTGGACACAATCAGTGCTCCGTTAGTGGGAGGGGTAAATGTGTACGGGTTATTGGACGGCAAGGGCTTTGATGAACGAAAAGTATGACGAAGGGTATTGACATACCGTTTTCGAAAGTTCGGGGTATATTTGTCCTTTTTCCCTTACTAAAATATGAAGTTTTTGTTCTTTGATCCAATTAGGTCAATTTACATCTCAAAAGACTATCAAACTTTGCCCAAAACATCTAAAAAGCAAAGTTCAACTTATCTTGTCATTAATTTCAAAGAATTTCACTCTCGGTCTAAATGAAATCACCATTGTTCACCTTAAATCAATGAGAACCAATCTACATAAATAAACAAGATAAGATAATTATTTCAATGTATACATTTTAACAACTTAAAGAAGAAAGTAAAAATACTAATGGACAACAATGGAGGAAAAGGAAAATTAAAACTTAGAATGTGATCGATATACTCACTGATGAAGCAAGGGGGAGGCGGATGAGGAGTATGGCGGCTAGATTTTTAGATCTGTTTTGAGAGTTTAGGGTATTTGACTTTTCAATTTTTTTTGTCAATCTATTTTTACCCTCTAATAAAAGAAGGCTGTAATTTAGGTAATAAAAAAAGTTAAGAGGGAAACAATTTGGAGGGATTTCTTTAGTTACTTCTCTTTTGAATTTGTGAATTCATATTCCCTCCTAATAATCAATTTGTGAATTTATATTTACTCCTAATAAACAGTATTTAAAGTCCATACGTGCTAGATATAAATAATGTTATAAAGATACTTCTATATTAGCTATATTCAATTATTAATCCTTAGTTCAACTAATTATAATTATATTATAATAATTATTAATTAATTTAAATTAACAATACATCACAAAGTAATTGTCCAAATAGATCTAATTCGAGTAATATAACAATTTCTCAAAATACTTGCTTAAGATAAAACTTGAGTGAGACTTAGTGAAGTTTTGTTTAAATTTCATTTAATTAATTAATCAAAACTAATTATATATAGTCATCAATTTTTTTTTTAAATTATAATTTAAACTTACAAGTAAGATCATGTAAAGTTATATTGAATTGAATGATGAACACATCTTATTACACTAGATTGATGAATATATTATTTGAAGAGATCATTTGTGAGTCAAATAACAAGTCTCAAAATAATTGATCAGGATGAAGCTTGAGTGAGAATTATTTAGGTTATATTTGGAATTCACAAGTATGAGAATTGAATCGAACGATATGTTTAACACAACTAATTACAATGGAACATTCTCGAAAAAAAAAAAAACAATTTCGAAGACACTTGATCAAGATGGAGCTTTAGCTAGACTTAGTGAATTACTTTTATTAAAGTTTAATAAATTATTTAATCAAAGTTGTTAAATACAATCACCTATTTATTCAAATTATACCTATAAATTGAATGAAATGATTAATACCTACAATTACACAAAATCGATAGGTATTATTTTCATGGAACATGCTCGAGTCAGATAAAACTTCTAAAATCACTTGATCAAGACGAAGCTTGAGTGAGACTTATTAAAGTTTAATTTTGTTTATATCTTCTAATTAGTTAATCGAAGTTAATATAATTACTTATTTATTTAACTTATATTTAAAACTTGCAAAATATAAAAATAAATTCAATCGAATGATCAACGACTCTAATTACACTCTTTATGACAAATAATTATCTAGTTATTCAATCAACTATTACCACTACTTTTAAGCACTCAAACAAAAAATATTTGTTTAGCTATAATATTTTATTTTAAATAACTTTGTATGGCCAAAATAGTTACAATTGTTAAGAAAAAAAATTCAACACGTGGCAAAAATTAATAATCAACTATAAAATTTTATCATAGGAAAAGATCTATGGCAACATCATCAACTTTTGCCACATTATTTTATAATTTGAAGCAAAAATATTCATATAGCTACCATATTTTATTTCAATAATTATTGTGATTAAAAGGTTACTATTGCTATAATAAATTTTAATTTGTGGCAATAATTAATGATTAGGTAGGAAATTTTACTATAGCAACATCTTTGTGGCTATATCATTTACCTATTGCCACAAATTTTTATAACTTGAAGCAAAAATATTTATTTAGATACATCGTTTTGTTTCAAATATTTTGTTGTGGCGAAAGGGTTACTATTGCTATAATAACTTTTATCGCGTGGCAAAAACTTATGACCAACTACGAAATTTTATCGTAGCAATAAAATTGTAACTATTTAGATAATTATTGCCACGGTTGTTAGTAATTATAACAAAAATGAAGCATTAGCTTTGCCAACTTAATTTTCGTGGCTAAGAAATTTTACGAATTTATAGATAGCTATGAAGTTCAAATATTCGTAGCTTAGATTTCGTAGCAAAAAGTGCATTTTGTTGTAGTGATCGATCTTAACCTTCCTTGAATTTGAATTTATGGATTCAAGGTTATGATTCATGTTTCTGGATGATTTCTAGATGTTTAGAAGTCATTTAGAATAGTTTGAATCAATGGAAAGTGTTAGTACACTTTAGAAGGACTTAAATAGGCTCCTTTTGGGCGCACTGCAGGCGCGCCACCCCAGCCTCTCTGGCGCGACAAGCCCCAGGTGCGTCTGACAAACTTTTCAACTCATTTTCTGATCCTAAATCATTTTAAATCGATTCCTTTTCTCAATATTTTCTTAGATTCAGATACCCAAAGCATGTACACTACAATCTAACTCAAAACAACCTTTAACGTCGCTAAAACATCTCAAGAAAACCCATCAATCACATGTAAGTTCAAGAATGGAAACAATTCAAGAACACAACTCAAGAATATCAAATTCTAACTCTTTTAGGACAAAAATCGCTGAATTAAACATGTTTGGCGTGTGGGTGAATGGACCCAACGCTATGTGATCTCACATACCTCGTAGGGATCACCCCTTGACGAAATCCACAAGCGATTCCTTACGAAGACGACGAAACTTGAACTTTCTTCTCCTTTCTCCTCTTTTCTCTTTTCTCCAAGCCCTAGCGTAGATTTCCAATTTTTCTAAACTGACCAAATTCAGTTTTGACCCTTAATTAATTCACTAAAATGAATTAAATAAATTGGGTAAGGAAAATATCAAACTTTAAAAATCCGGATTTGGACATTTTCTTATTTGAACAGCTCAACTTCCAATTGGCATAACTCACTCATACGAACTCAGAATCACATAAACTCAGCGGCGTTGGAAAGATTATTCCAAGATCTTTCCTATGATATCTGGAAACACACCTAACTCATCCTGAGTTAGAAGTTATGGTTGTTTGAAGTTGACCAAAATCCAACTTAACAAACTTAACAAATTTTCCAGATTTTTAAATTCTTTCCAAAAATGATTATTTCCACTTTTTAATTTCTTTTCTAGTTAAGGGTATTACAACATGCTTCCTCCTCCTGGTTTTTTAAAGCAGGGGCAGTCTTCTCTTGTGTGCAAATTAAGAAAATCATTATATGGCCTCAAACAAACTTCTAGGCAGTGGAACCTAAAGCTCACTAAGGCCCTTCTTGCTTCTGGTTTTCATCAGAGTCATCATGATTACTCTCTCTTTACCAAGACTTCTGGCCCCGATCTTGTTATGATCCTAGTTTATGTAGATGATCTGGTCATTATTGGCTCTAGTTCATCCCTTATTGAGGAAGCTAAGCATGTTTTGCACCATTATTTCAAAATTAAGGACCTAGGGAACTGAGATATTTCCTTGGTCTTGAAATTGCCAGAAGTAGCCAAGGCATTATTGTATGTCAAAGGAAGTTCAGTTTGGACCTCATTGGAGATATGGGCATGGCTGGATGCAAGCCTGCTAGTACTCCCTTGGAGCCAAATAAGAGGCTTACTAGTGCTGAATTTGATCAAGATCATGAAGAACATGTGGATGATGAGTTACTTACAGATCCAAGAAGCTATCAGAAGCTTGTAAGGAAGTTGTTGTAACATCTCGTAGTTTGAAATAACTAGGAAGAAGCTAAAAATTGGAAATAGTCTTTTTTTGGAAAGAATGAAAATCTGGAAATTTTGTTAAGTTAGGGAAAAATGAGTTTTGGGTCAACTTAAAACGGCCATAACTCCTAGCTCAGGATCATTTAGGTGTACTTCTAGATATGGTATGAAATCTCTTGGAATAATCTTTCCAACGCCACTAAGTTTGCACGATTCCAAGTTTGTATGAGTGAGTATGCCGTTTGGCAGTTGGGTTGTTGGAATAGGAAAAGTCCAATCCGAATTTTGAAAGGGTAGTTTGGTCTTTTCCTTGCTCAATTATTTTATTTAATTTTTGGTAATTAAGTTAGGGTCTAATCAGAATTAAATCAGTTTACGCTTTTACCAAAATACACTAGGGCTTGGAGAAAAGAGAAAAGAAGAGGAGAAAGGAGAAGAGAAGGAAGATTCGTCAAGATCGTCGAGTTTAGCTTGTGGATTTCGTCGGGGGTGATCCCTACAAGGTATGTGAGATCACATAACGTTGGGTTAGTTCACCCACGCACCCAACTTGATTCAATTTCAGCAAAGTATATTGATTTGAAAGTAAATTCCTTGGATTCTTGATGAAGTTCGTTTGAATCCTTGTGGGTTGTGTTGTTGGAGTTTTCTTGAGATTGATTCACGTTTTTAGTTATGTTTTCGAGTAGAATCTGATGTTATTTGAGGATATAGATAATTCTAAGTATTTGAGGAAAGAACATATGGAGTTTATCATATGAAGAAGAAATTTCGTCTGACAAATCTGGGCAATGCCTCCGCGTCGCGGACCAGCTCCCTAGATTTGGGAAAAATTGTTTCGCGTTGCGGACCCACCCTTAAAGAGTGATTTCTTGATCTTTTATCATGTTTAGCTATCTAAAATCATTCCTAAACATCATGAGATTTTTCCTATCACAAATCACAATCCCTTAATCCATAATTCAATTTAAGAAAAGTTAAGAGTCAAGTTCGAAGTTAAGAAGCAATTCAAGAGAAGTTTTTTAAAGTTTTCAAAAAGTCTTTTCAAAATGTTTTAACTTTGTTTTAAGACTTAAAGTTCAAGTTGAGTAAAGATTAAAGAGTAAAGTTTTGAAGTTCATTTCTTAAAAAGTATATGGGGACTATGTATTCCCAAAGGGTTTAAAATATTTTCACATTTAAACAAGAAAGGAAACCTCGATTTCCAAAGAGCCTTCAAGCTAGTTTTCAGAAAAGAGTAATCGCTTTCTAAATGAAGCAAGAGAGGAAACTTTGATTTCCAAGATAGCCTTTGAGCTAAGTTTTTGAGCACTAATCTCAAATCACAGAAAGAAGTATGTTTTAAACATAAGAGCTAATATCATATTTTTGGGAGTAGTATTGAGCACCGATATGGGGGAGAGTTTAGACAACTCACAACCCCCATAAACCATGTAGCCATCATGAGTAGAAAGGGTCATACTTTTTAGATGATTCCTTTAGTGTTTTTTAGCATAGACTAATGGATCCACTTAGTAGTTCAGGTTCTATACCCCCGGCAAGGTATAAGACGGCCCTGGCACCGTGAGGCAAAACATTGTATCATCACGATAGCTCTTAAGTGATAGTTGTCGGATATAGAAACTCCCACAACAGTATTTTGTATTTTTATATACATTAGAAATATTTGTATTTTCATATACAAACAAAATTCATATTGTAACTTTGCATACATAGAGGTTTATTATTGTATTTCTAAATACACAGAGTTGAAAACCATGTTTTAAAGCTTTTCTTTATACTACATTTAATTACACTGCTTTATATTGAAATTAGTTGAGTTGAGTTGAGTTGTGCCAGGTAAGTTCTTCAGTTCCTTTCAAGCTTATGTCTTGTTTTAGATTTACCCTTGCATACTCGTACATTCAATGTACTGATGCCATTTGGCCTGCATCTTATTGTGATGCAGACACAGGTAACCAAGATCATCATTCAGTGCATCGTTGATCTAGTTAATCACTTAGAGTCAGTTGGTGAGCCTCCTTGCTTTCCGGAGGATCCCTTTAGTTATGTTTTGTTTTATTGCTTACTTATTTCAGTTGTTAGGATGATCGGGGGTCTTGTCCCGACACCCCTCAGAGTTTAGAGGCTTTATAGACAAAGTTAGTGATGTTAGTTCATGAGTCTTTACTTTTCCTTTTTAGTTAAGTTGAGACTTGAGTTGCCACTTTGACAGTGAATGTTATTATAATACATTCTAAGTTATATTTTGAGTAGTTCAGGTAACTTTAAAAGTATTTTTCTTCATGAGTTAAGTCCTCTGCTGAGTAAGTAAGCTAGGCCAAGGGTTCGCTTGGGGCAAGTAATGGTTCTCGAGTGCTAGTCCCGCCCAGAGTGTATGCTCGGGGCATGAAAGACTTGATATCAGAGCATAGAGTTCAAGAGTCCTAGGGAGTCTATAAAGCCATGTCTGTAGAGTCCTAGTTATCGGTGTGAAACACGCCACATCTATAATTAGAAGGCTGCAACATTTAGGAAATATCTCACTTCTTTCATATTCATTTCGTGTGATAGAGTTAATCCCTATAAAATTTCCTTCTACGTGTGCTTACGTGTAATGGATTGTGAGTTGGGATGTTTTGAGAGTGCTTTCATGGGGCGTTTCTTTCCCCGTGAGCTAAGAGATGGTTGCCAACATGAGGAGCAGGATGAATTTATTCATTGTTGAGTTGCCTCATCTGTCAAGTAAGGAAAGTAAGGAAGCCATGCTAATAGGTTACATGGGCATAGCCAGGCTGATGATCTATGTACAACAAGTTAAGAAGAACCAGATGAAGGATAGATAAGATTTTGAGATTAAGAGGGCTAAGACATCAGGAAATAAATTCGGGCAACAAAATAGTAATGTGAACCGGTCTTCTTTCCAACATAAGCAGAAAGGACCTGCTCCATCATCTGCTAGTGCACCTACACCAAGGACCTGCACATTCGCAAGGTAGTAAGACACAAGGGGATACTAAGACTCCTGCATGTGCTAAGTATGGTAGGAGCCACTCAAGGATGTGTCGTGATGACTCCACTAGTTGCTTCAAGTGTGACCAAAACGGTCATTTTATAAGAGAGTGTCCTAAGAGCAGACAAAGTAATGGTAATGGGGGGCAATAGAGCCCAGTCTTCTTCAGTTGCTCCACCAGATAGCGTTACATCTAGATGAGCTACTTCAAGGGTAGGCGGAGAAGAAAATCATCTTTATGCTATCAATAGTCACCAAGAGCAAGAGGATTAGCCAGATGTTTTCACTGGTATGATCCAAGTCTTCATTTTGATGTTCTTCCTGAGCAACTTCTTGAGCCCTTCAGTGTTCTACACCTGATGGTGAGTCTATTCTAGTAGAAAGAGTCTATTGTGATTATTCCATTTTCGTTAATCACAAGAGTACCAGGGCTGATTTAGTTGAGGTAGACATGGTAGATTTTGATGTCATTCTAGGTATGGACTGACTTCATGCCTGTTATGAATCAATAGATTGTAGAACTCGGGTAGTCAAGTTCCAATTTCCAGCGAACCAATTATAGAGTTGAAGAGCAGTTCAGCAATGCCTAAGGGTCGTTTTATTTCGTACCTTAAGGCGAGAAAGTTAGTTTCCAAGGGGTGTGTCTATCACTTAGTCTGAGTTAATGTCTTTAATGTTGAGATACCTCATATTCAACTAGTTTCAGTAGTAAAAGAGTTTCCAGAAGTCTTTTAAGATGATCTACCCAGAGTCTCTCCTGAGAGAGAGAGATAAACTTCGGTATAAATATTCTTTCAGATACTCATCATATCTCTATTCCGCCATATATCATGGCACCAGATAGTTGAAAGAGCAGTTCAAAAATCTTTTAGAGAAAGGTTTTATTCGACCAAGTGTCTCACCTTGGGGCGCTTCGATCTTATTTATGAAGAAAGAAAGATGGTTCCCTTAGGATGTGTATAGATTACCGTCAGTTGAACAAGGTTACCATTAAGAACAAGTATCCTCTTATGAGAATTGATGATCTTTTCGATCAACTTCAGGGTGCCACATGTTTCTCTAAGATAGATCTCAGATCTGGCTACCATCAATTAAGAGTAAGGGAAAGTGATATTCCAAAGATAGCTTTCAGAACACGTTATGGATATTACAAGTTTTTGGTCATTTTCTTTGATTTGACCAATGCGTTGCAGAATTCATAGACCTTATGAATAGGGTATTCAAACATTATTTAGATATGTTTGTTATCATCTTCATTGATGATATACTAATCTATTCAAGGAATGAAGAAGATCATGCTAGTCACCTGAAAATAGTTCTCTAGACTTTGAAAGATAGAGAGTTGTATGCCAAGTTCTCAAAATGTGAGTTTGGCTTGAGTCTGTGGCATTCTTAGGCCACATTGTGTCTGGAGAGGGGATTAAAGTTGATACTCAAAAAATTAAGGCAGTACAATTTCATCCCCTTTGACTAAGTTAACTCAGAAAACAGTGAAGTTTTAATGGTCTGAAGCTTGTGAGAAAAACTTTCAGGAATTGAAAAAGAGGTTACCTACTGCCCCAGTTTTTACCTTACCAGAAGGTACGCAAGGCTTTGTTGTCTATTGTGATGTGTCTAGAGTTGGTTTGGGTTACGTGTGAATGCAGAATGGCAAAGTCATAGCTTATTCCACAGACAGTTGAAAGTTCATGAGAAGAATTACTCAACCCATGACTTAGAGTTGGCTGCCGTAGTATTTGCTTTGAAGATATGGCGTCATTATTTGTATGGTGTTCATGTTGATGTATTCACTGATCACAATAGTCTTCAATATGTATTCACTCAGAAAGAGCTTAATCTCAGACAAAGAAGGTGGTTAGAATTGCTCAATGATTATGACATGAGTATTCTTTATCACCTAGGTAAGGCTAATATTGTTGCTGATGCCTTAAACAAGTTGTCTATGGGTAGTACCGCCCATGTTGAGGAAGAAAAGAGAGAGTTAGCGAAAGATGTGCATTGCATGCTTGGGAGTTCAACTAATGGATTTCATAGAAGGAGGAGTAGTGGTGACGAATGAGGTTGAATCGTCATTAGTGTCAAAAGTTAAAGAAAAGCAAGACTAAGATCCTTTATTACTTGAATTAAAGGCAAATGTTCATAAGCAAAAAGTGATGGCTTTTGAACAAGGGGAAAATAGTGTTTTGAGGTATCAAGGTAGATTGTATGATTGATTTTAAGGGTAATTGGGATGATCACCTATCTCTCATTTAGTTTTCTTACAACAATAGTTACCACGCTAGCATCCAAATGGCTCCATGTGATGCTCTCTATGGGAGAAGATGCAGATCTCCTATTGGATGGTTTGAAGTTGGTGAAGAAGGGTTGATAGGACCAGATTTAGTTCATCAAGTTATGAATAACGTGAAAGTGATTCAAGAGAGGTTGAAAACAGCACTGAGTCGTTAGGAATCCTACACTGATGTTAGGAGAAGGGAGTTAGAGTTTGAAGTAGATAATTGGGTATACTTGAAAGTTTCACCCATGAAGGGTGTCATGAGATTTGGTAAGAAGGGGAAACTTAGTCCCCGGTATATTGGCCCTTACAGAATATTCAAGAGGATTGGCAATGTAGCTTATAAGTTAGAGCTACCACAAAAGTTAGCAGCGATTCATCTGATATTTCACGTCTCCATGTTGAAGAAGTGCATAAACGATCCTTCATTGATCATACCAACTGAAGATATTTGAATCAAAGATAGCTTATCTTATGAGGAGATTCCTGTTCAAATTCTAGATCGCCAAGTTCACAAGTTGAGAACAAAAGAGGTAGCATCAGTCAAAATCCTTTGGAGGAACCAATTTGTTGAAGAAACTACTTGAGAAACTGAGGAGGATATGAAAAAGAGATATCTACATCTCTTCGAATCTGGAGAAGTTCCGAATTAATTTACTAATCCTTCAATAGTATTTATTTATAAGTTGGCATATTGTTTTGCATTTGCTTATGGGTGTTTGAACTGAATGTTGCATGTTACACCCTTAGCCTAGTAAGAGTAATCTCATTCGAGGATGAATGTTCCCAAGGGGGAGATATTGTAACATCTTGCAATTTGAAATAACTAGGACAAAGCTAAAAATTGGAAATAGTCTTTTTTGGAAAGAATAAAAATCTGGAAATTTTGTTAAGTTAGGGAAAAGTAAGTTTTGGGTCAACTTCAAACGGCCATAACTTCTATCTCAAGATGATTTAGGTGTACTTCCAGATATGGTAGGAAAGCTCTTAGAATGATCTTTCCAACGCCGCAAAGTTTACGTGATTCTAAGTTCGTATGAGTGAGCTATGCCCTTTGGAAGTTGAGCTGTTGGAATAAAGAAAGTCCAATTTGGATTTTGAAAGGGTAGTTTGGTCTTTTCCTTGCCCAATTATTTTATTTCGTTTGTGGTAATTAAGTTAGGTTCTAATCAGAATTAGATCTGTTTACGCTTCTACCAAAATACACTAGGGCTTGGAGAAAAGAGAAAATAAGAGTAGAAAGGAGAAGAGAAGCAAGATTCGTCAAGATCGTCAAGTTTAGCTTGTGGATTTTATCGGGGGTGATCCCTACAAGGTATGTGAGATCATATAGCGTTGGGTTAGTTCACCCACGTGCCCAACTTGATTCAATTTCAGCAAAGTATATTGATTTGGAACTAAATTACTTGAATTCTTGATGAAGTTCGTTTGAATCCTTGTGGGTTGTGTTGTTGGAGTTTTCTTGAGATTGATTCACGTTTTTAGTTGTGTTTTCGAGTAGAATATGATGTAATTTAAGGATATAGATGATTCTAAGTGTTAAGGGAAAGAACATATGGAGTTTAGAGGGTTTAAAGCTGAAAAACGAAGAAGAAATTTCGTCGAGCAAATCCGGGCAGTGCCTCTGCGTCGTGGACCAGCTCCCCAGATTTGGGAAAAATTGTTTTGTGTCGCGGAGCGGTCATGGACCGTTCTGCCTCAAAAGTTGTTTTCGAACAAAAAATTTAAATGCTTCTACACATCGCGGACCCACCCTCAAACAATGATTTCTTGATTTTTTCTCATGTTTAGCTGTCTAAAATCATTCCTAAACATCATGAGATTTTTTCTATCACAAATCATAATCCTTGAATCCATAATTCAATTCAAGGAAAGTTAAGAGTCAAGTTAGAAGTTAAGAAGCAATTCAAGAGAAGTTCTTTAAAGTTTTCAAAAAATCTTTTACAAATGTTTTAACTTTGTTTTAAGACTTAAAGTTCAAGTTGAAGAGTAAAGTTTTGAAGTTCATTTCTTCAAAAGTATATGGGGACTATGTATTCCCAAATGGTTTAAAATGTTTTCACATTTAAACAAGAAAGAAAACCTCGATTTCCAAAGAGCCATCGAGCTAATTTTCAGAAAAGAGTAATCGCTTTCTAAATGAAGCAAGAGAGGAAACTTTGATTTCCAAGATTGCCTTTGAGCTAAGTTTTTGAGCACTAATCTCAAATAACAGAAAGAAGTATTTTTTAAACATAAGAGCTAATATAATATTTTTTGGAGTAGTATTGAGCACCGATATGGGGGAGAGTTCAGACTCACAGCCCCTATAAACCATGTAGCCATCATGGGTAGAAAAGGGTCATAATTTTTAGATGATTCCTTTAGTGCTTTGGAGTGAATGTTATTATAATACATTCTAAGTTATATTTTGAGTAGTTCAGGTTACTTTAAAAGTATTTTTCTTCATGAGTTAAGTCTTTCGCTGAGTAAGTAAGCCAGGTCAAGGGTTTGCTTGGGGCCAGCAATGGTTCTCGAGTGCCAGTTCCGCCTAGGGTGTAGGCTCGGGGCGTGACAGTTGTTGTATTTAACAATGACTAAACCAGATATAAGTTTCACCATTCAAAATCTGAGCCAATTTATGCATAGTCCCAAGAAGTCCCATATGGAGGCAGCATTAAGAGTAGTAAGATACTTGAAGAATGCTCCAGGGCTTGGGATTCCATTATCATCAGAAAACTCAACACAACTTTCAGTTTTCTGTGATGCTGACTAAGGAACTTGCCCCATGAGATGGAGATCAATTAGTGGTTTTGTAGTGAAGCTGGGTAAATCATTGATAGCTTGGAAATCCAAGAAACAAAACATAATGCCAAGGAGCTTGGCAGAAGCTGAATATAAGATTATGGCCAATGCAGTTGCAGAGATAGTATGAACAATAGGGTTATTTGAGGAAGTGAGGCTGAAGTTGCAACTTCCTATAAAGTTATATTCTGACAGCAAGGCTGCAATTCAGATCGCAACAAATCCAATATATCACAAGAGGATCAAACATATAGAGATTGACTGCCATTTCATTCGAGAGAAAATACAAGAAGGGTTGGTGCAAACTGAACACATCAAAACTACACTACAACTTGCTGACATCCTGACAAAGAGTTTGGGAAAGACACAACATGACTTTCTTTTGAGCAAACTAGGAATGCTCAACCTATTCTCATTAAACAGATTGAGGGTGAGTATTGAGGGAGTCACATGAGTTACACGTGTAGAAAGATAGTTGTCCATTATTGAGGTGTATTAGTTGTTAGTTAGTTAGCTAAGTTGTTAGAGTTAGTAGTTGATTAGTCAGCTAATCTATATATATACACCTGTACATACATTGTTATATTGATCAGACATAATAGAAGATATTTTCTCAATTCTCTCTCTCTGAGCAAGGAGCTCAACAACAGGATTATAGGCGCGATTACACTAGATATCATCAACCCACAACAGTCTCACAAAGAATCCAAACTCAGAATCAACCCTAAGAAATTATTCGAAACCCCATGAAGACAAATCAAATAATGTTATACTAAAAAATATTCCGAATTTGTTGGAATCACAAAACACAAAACTGAGGTCATATTGATCAAATTCTTAACTTTTAATTTCTAACTTTTCAACCTATGGCCAGAATCTCATACAAATTCCAAACACCTCAAAACTTGTGTATCCACCTCCGCATGAAGATCATATATACCAAATATAAATGAGTTATGAAAAGAGATAAAATAGGAAAAAAAACATGTAAAAGTTTAAAATGATCGACTATAAAAATCTAGCCATCTGAAGGGTTGTAATGAGTGGAAGGCAAGTCCCTCTAATAGATTAATTGAGATCATATTGGTAAGAGAACTACTTTAATTGAAGAACAAGAGGCAAGAGTTACATTACAATATTATGGAACACATCTGAAATACTAAAAGACTAGACTATATAAGTAGCCATTAACTAAAGCTAACACAGAAAATAGGCCCAATAACAAAAGCCCAAACATATTGGCTAACATCCCCCCTCAAACTCACAATGCAACAGCAATAAGCATTGAGAGTTTGTCACACAAAAACCGAAATTGAGACACCGACTGCGCCTTTGTAAAAAGATCAGCAATCTGCAAGGACCACGAAACAAAACAAAAGCGATATGGTCCCGAGCTGTAAATGATGACGGGTGAAGTGACAATCAATCTCAATGTGCTTCGTCCGCTCATGAAAAACAGAATTCTTTGCAATTTGTATCGCACTTTTGTTATCACAATGTAGGGGAGTAGACAGAGAAATGTGAAACCCCATATCTGCAAAAAGCCAACGTAACCAAACAATCTCACATGTAGTCACAACCATAGCACGATACTCAGCCTCCGTGGAATATCTAGAGACAACATCCTATTTCTTGCTCTTCCATGAGATTAAAGAGTCTCCAAAAAACACACAAAAACCAGTGGTGGATTTACAATCATTGCAATCGTCATCCCAATCAGCATCACTCTATGCTCGCAACTCGAGAGATGACGTCAAGGGAAACAAGAGATTCTGAAACTAAGTGCCATGAAGATATCTCAGAATACGAAGTACAGCTCCCCAGTAAACAGAAGTAGGAGGAGTAACAAACTGTATCATACTTTTAATTCTGCAGATTAAGTAAGAGCCAAATGATCCCACAAATCTGACATTGCAGCATAGAAATCTTGAATGCTCAGAACATTATGTTGAAGAGCATGAATATCATACTCCAACTGGTACTGCTTAGCAAAATTAGACTGAGTATACAGTCTCTCCAAATGATCCCAAACTTCCTTTGTTGTGTCATACTTAGCCAATTGCATACCAATTGACTGAGTTACAGAATTGTTGATCCAAGTGATAACCTTGGAGTTATCAGTTTCCCATGAGTCTACCAATAATGCAAAATCCTCCGCCTTATCATCTTTAGGTTTGACTTTAACCCCAGTGACATAATCCCACATATTCTTCCCACGAAGAAAATTCTTCATGACATAACTCCAATATGCATAATTTTTACCATCTAATTGAGCATTAATGGACTGGAGAGAATCATAATTTCCAGTCATATTGTCAAAAAAAAAGAAGTAAATACAGCAAGACACGAACAATTCCAAAACAAAGATTAAACTACCTTAGGTCGAACCGATCTAAACAAACAGCAGCAGCAACACCAATCAAGAACTCAGCGCAAGCAGCAAATCAAAAAACCCTAGTTCGATCCGCGCAATAGGTGACCGCTACTAGATCTTCAACCAACAAATCAAGGAGCATAGATCGATTTAGCTCTTGATACCATGTTAAGAGAACTACTTTAATTGAAGAACAAGAGGCAAGAGTTACGTTACAATATTATGGAATACATCTGAAATACTAAAAGAATAGGAAGACTATATAAGCAGCCATTAACTAAAGCTAACATAGAAAATAGGCCCAATAACAGAAGCCCAAACATATTGGCTAACACATATTACTTAGTCAAAAACCCTATACATTTAGAGAGTAGTAATAAATGGATAGGTAATACCTTAATTGCATAGACTGAAGCAAGCTTGACATCTTGCTAAAGCGCCCCCTACAAAGACTTAAGAAGTGAGCTTAATATATTTCTAAAGTCAAAAGCTAGATCAATATCGAGTTAATTTGTTGTTTGTGGGGAAGATTGTCAACATAGAATTTTATCCTTAATTAGGAACATGAGTTCAAGACGTAAAAATATTAGTATCATTGAATACAATGAAATTATTACTATTAACTATGAATAAGAGGCTATTATATTATACTCCTATATAAAAGAGTCAATTTATTACTACAATAAGAAGAACATGTTCCTATCAAGTGTTATTCCTATTGTTCTTGAGTTGTAATAAGTAGATTCGTGTGTTTCCAAAATATTATACTTATTACATTCAAAGAAATATATTCTAGGTGTTAGATTTTTTTTGTAAAGGGATTTCATAAACTGGGTTGAATTTTTGATGGAGGAGTGTGTGTTGTTAGAGTCAGTTTCTTTGGTGAACAAATAAAAAGAGTTAAAATGTAATCATTCATCAAAAAATTAAATATTTGAATAGTTGTAATTTTTGTATTAGTTATGGAAGACTGATTCAAAGTATGACTTGGCCAAACTTAATTTGTTAGTAGTTTCCTATTTCCTTGGGCTGTTAGCATGCTGTATTATTTACTAGTTTTCTGATATTAGATAGTTGTTGATTAGTTAGTGGAGTAGTGGTCAACTTACTGACTTAGTGGCCTGTTTATTAGTCGAGAACTTTTACTTTCAGCCTTTGTTCTTAAGTTTTGCTGTCACTTTTCCAAACATTAGTAGTGTACGGAAGTTTTGGAATAGTTCTATTAGAAAATATAATTATCTGATGATGGCTTGACGAATTCTTCAAAAGAGATTTTGATGATGACAACATAAATCAGGTGGATTTCAAAAGTAAAAGAAGCGGGAAAGGTTCACTCAGGCAAATATAAAAAAGGAAGAGTTTGTTTTGGCGAAAGAGTAATAAACAGACCGGTCAAACGCAAATAAGGAAAAGTGCATATAAGTTCAATTAGGAAAATGATTAGTATTCAAGGAAAAATAATTTCCTTCCTTATAGAAATTGGTCAGGCTAAAATTAGTCCCATATAAAAGGACAAGGCGGAAGAACGAAAGAGACTATCTTTGCCAAATCATAAATCACGAGAATCATTCTGAGCGAGGGCCGAAACTATTCAAAAGATCCACAAAGTAGAAGAAAGAAATACTAGAGTTAGGTTTCTTTTTGCAAGTAGATTTAAGAGAGTGTTGAGAGAGAATTGTGACAAGAAGTGGTTTTGACTTTTTCGAGAGTAGAGTTTAGTTCATTGATTGTTAAGTTGTAATCTTGAATTGAGTTGAAGTTAATAAAATTGTGGTTTTTCCCTTCCTTGAGAGAGAAAGGTTTCCACGATGAAATCTTTATTTTATTGAGTTGTGTATTTTCTTAGGTAAACATGCAAGAACCTGGTTCTTGCACAATGGGTAAGGTTTCTACATCTGATTTTGGTAAAAGAAATTCATAATTATATTACCATTCATAAAAATTCTAGCCCATAACAAGCTAGGAAGGTGCTCCGAGGATCGAACTAGGTAAATATAAAACATATCAGGATAGGTTAGTTTGGTAAGCCTAATGACAATGAAAAATCTCTGGCTCACCTCTGACTAACTTATCCGATTAACAAGATATCATTTAATTTGTACAGAGACTTTTGAATGTGTTGAGTTATATCAGTATGATTTATAGTTTGTTTTACCTAGTTTTACGAACTCATTTTGAATAAGTATTTTTCTAAAAAGTAAATTATAGTTATAGTGAGAAGTAATTAGTTTGTCTAATTAATTTGATAACATTGTTTAACAACAATTAATATTTGTTCTAAGTTTTAAAAAAATGTTTTTCGAAAAAAATAATTTGGACAAAAACTACTTTTTTCAACTTTCTTCTAATCAAAAATATTTTTCGATTTCCTTTTTTTGAAGTAAACTCATGCTCAGAGATGATATATTTCTTTAGATACTTGTCTCCTGTTTGCAATGCAAAATAAAAGAAGGAATATTCAATACTATATTTAAATTTCTATACCGAAAAACTGACAAAGTATAAGTGCCTTAAGAAGTATATATAAATTTCAAAATGAATAAGCATGTATATTGTACAACTTCACTTACAACAAATTATCTAACTGACTCACATCAAGATTATATTTTCTTGGTTAATATTCTATCTCTACAAGGCAAGTAACAAAAAATGGAACCCTCAACAATTTTTTAGGTATCGTACAATAATTAAAACTATGACGACAATAATAACAAGAAACAATTTTTACTTTTTTAAAAATAACAACATAAGTACTCTGTCTGAACCATCACTAACCCTACTGGAAAGCCACTGATCAACTTGACGATGCAGTATTCAATGAACTAGGGGTGTACAAAATTAAATTGAAAATCGAATTAAACCATAAATCGAGTCAAACCGAAAAAAAAACCCGACTAGTGGTTTGGTTTGACTTGGTTTGGTA
Organism: Solanum pinnatisectum; assembly: GCA_035578085.1. Taxonomy (NCBI): domain Eukaryota; kingdom Viridiplantae; phylum Streptophyta; class Magnoliopsida; order Solanales; family Solanaceae; genus Solanum; species Solanum pinnatisectum. The sequence continues at coordinate 36,776,106 of CM069078.1, forward strand.
TTGAAAAAAAAAACTCGACTGTATTTGGGTTGGTTTGATTTTAACTAAAAAAAACCAACCCGAGACCAAACCAACCCGACATTATATATGTAGTTTTAAAATTTTATTTTATACATAAAAATATTTACTTTGATATAATTTTAAAATATTTCTCATACTATTTCATAGTTTTTATCTTTTAATATATTATTTCAAGTTTAAAGATTATAGTTCATAGATGTTGATAATTATAATAAAACTTAAATCAAAATCAAATTAATACTAATGCAAAAAGAAAATTAATTCAACACTAAGAATGACAATAATATTCAATATTTATTCTTTAGTTTTACATTGGTTTAGACAATTAAAATACATAATCTAATTTTAATTTTCCTTAAATATTTAGTAATGTAACTAATACTTATTAAACTTATTATAGCATGATTTAGTACTTTTAAATTATGATCATTTTCATTATGACTTTGCAATATTTATTTTATATGATGATTTCATTGTTATTTTTTATTGAATATTTTAGTGTCATCAGTACTCATCTCATATTTTGTGTTATTTTCTTAAGAAACACCTTAGATAATTGTATTTTGGTTGGACTAAAGAAATATTTGGAGCACAAGTTAATTATATGTTTGTATGCAAACTTTACCGAAAAAATCCAAAAAGATTAGTTTGATTTATAAATTTAAAAATTCGACACAATGGTTTGGTTTGATATTTGAAAAACCCAAACCAACCCGAGGTTGAAAAACCCAAAAAAATCCGAATTTTATTGGTTTGGTTTGGTTTATAGATTTAAAAATCCGACACAAATGGTTTGGTTTGATATTTGAAAAACCCTAACCAACCCGACCATGTACACCCCTACAATGAACAATACATATCTTACACGAATATTTCAATATAAAGCCCTAAATAATTTAAAACCCTTATTGTGTCTATTGCATAACCTAAAACAGATGATCATTAATTACAAAAAACACGATAGTTATATCTCAAAGCTGAAGCAATAAAATAATTGGATATTCCCATAGCTAGATTTGGGACTTTAACAAGAGAGCATACAAATATAAATCATGAATCTGCAAGTATACATAAACCCCATTTGTAAATCTCTTGTTAAATGCTTTGTTTAGTTGCACCAAAAATTAAGTGTGATTTATGCTACTTAAGAGGAATAAGGCGAGTTACACTTATATATATAGTTCCCTTAAATTTATTAATAAAATAAATATACATATACTAGCTATGACAATCTCTGAATAACCTATTAGTTTCAGAATAATCTTGTTATGTCCTTAAATATTTTCAAATAATACTGTAAAGTCATAGATATATTGTAACAGTAATAGGTTCAGTGAGATATAGGCAAAATTCAATTTTTCACTTGGGTTAAATCACAAAAATTTTTCATATGAAGTACTTTTCTCTTTTTAAATGTTTCTACTTGGCGTAGATCTAGATTGGTTAGATTCCTAGATTTTTAACTAAAGAAATGATACCACTTTTTTTTAATATAAAAATAAAACTTTGTTATGAAAAATCATACTTTTGATCAATAGATAGAGGCATGACTCTCACACCATGGCTAAGAACGGCACGTGAGTCACCACAATTCATCATAATAATAGTATTTTTTTCCTGTTAGAATCACCAGGTGGAGCCTTCAATTCTAGAGTGTTGTGGTGGACAGCCACAAGGGATACCTATACCAAACAAATAACATGTACCAAAATCAATCTCATCAATCCTTTCGAAATATATCTTCAACACCCTTTCCACGCCTCTTTGACCCTCTCCCAATTCAATTGTTGTCGTCTCTGACAAGGGATATTATCGTTGCTGCTATTGCACGCTACCACTTAAGATTTTCCTCGTAACCATCAACTCTTCCAGGAGTACGATGTACATTCTATCTCTACATAATGCATCTATGTTCATAACTGTTATAAATATTGATCCTTATTCGCTATTTAATTTAAATTTAATTTATGTACACTTTAATCTCGACTATTACTACTAAAATGAAAAAAAAAAAGAGGATAATAATTCTTTTGTTTTAGTTTCTTTTCACACGAGATCCATCATGTCCATCGTAAACAACAAAAAAATCAAAGGTGCGCTGTTGATTGATATAAGGGGAGCAAAGATTTGGCCAAACATATATCATATCTTTCATTGAACTTCGTTTTTCAATTAAATAAATTGCTCCAACCATCGACACTAGTTCTTCTAGTGCGCCATTTTCTGATGTTGTCGAATTAAAATCACTCATCCTGAAATTTGGTACGTGAAGACTGATGAGGAAGAACTAATCAACAAAGAGGGTTGAATAAGAATTGCAGAAGCCTTCTCGGAGAAATCGTCAATAGTGCAATATTACACAGATATATTGATATTTATTTAAGGGGTGTGGAGAAGTGCTAAATAAACTTATTGTATTTTTGTAATCTTTGTGGTGAAAGAAACTTGTGAAGTATGATTCGAAACATATGTTACATGTATCTATATATACATATATTTTTGTAATCGGCACCTCTTTTTATGCATTTTACATTTCATTTGTTCGCATCTGTTACCTGCATTTATTTGTTTTTGATAAAATAAATCCTCAATTTCCCAACTAGAGACTAGAGTGACAAAAATAATGATGAGGTAGAGAGCGGTTTCGAGAAAAAAAAATTATATTTGGTTAGAATTTGTTACTTGTTTCTTTTTTGTCTGTGAAAATAAGGTGTTGCAATTATAAATTGAGTTTCTGAATCAGGAAAATAACAGTCTTAACATAAATACATTTCATATTTCAACCAGTTTTTCCATCTAGTCAAAAAGTTTTTTTTTTTTTTGGTTAAAAGTCAAAAAGTAATTATTACACTTATAAACTGACCAAAAAAGAGTAAAAACAAAAAACTATTATTTAGCTTTTTTTTTTTCTTTTTTCTCAAGAATTAAATTTGTAGAAGAAATCATTATTTTTATTTCTTATATTTAAATAATAAAAAATTGGTGTGTTTGTTAAAAAAAAAAAATCAATATAGTGAGAGGTTATCATTAAGATTATATTGCACAAAACCAATGTTTGCGTAATGAGTTACTACTCTCAATCAATTTTCTCTAAATTAAAATGAATACAATTTTCATACAATTAATTTATTGTACGTGCTTTGTACATGTGTATTACGTCAATCAATAAAATTATATATAAAAAAAATAAAATTATTAAAAAAATTACGATTGATGTTAAATTAAATATTGTATATATTTAAATGATATAAATAAATATATGTTAAGAAATGTCTTATAAAAAAATCTCTTATAAAAATCATACCCTGTGATCAACATATAAAGGCATGGCTCTCTCACCCCGACTAAAAACGGCACGTGAGCCACCACAATTCACCATAATAATAGTTTTCCCCATTAGAATCACCAGGTGGAGCCTCCGATTCCAAAGTGTTGTAGTGGGGAGCCACAAAGGATACCTATACCAAATAAATAGCACGTAACAAAAGGCATCTCATCAATCCTTTCGAAGCATATCTTCAACACCCTTTTCCACACCTTATTGACCCTCTCATATTTCAATCATAAGCTCTTCTAGAAGTACAAGGTACATCTATCTCTACTTAATCAAGCTACTTGCATCGATAATTTTCGTAACCGTTATAAGTATTGATCCTTAGTTGCTATTTAATTTTAATTTAATTTATGTCCACTTTAATCTAGTCTACGACTAAAATGAAGAAAAAGAAAAAGAGGGAAAATAATATTGTTTTTTAGTTTCTTTTTACATGAGGTCCACCATGTCAATCATTAACAACAAAGAAATCAACGGAGCGATATTGATTAATATAGGCAGAGCAAAAATTTGGTCAAACAGATATCACATCTTCCATTAAACTTCTTTTCCAATTAAATAAACTGCTCCAACCATCAGCACAGGTTCTTCTGGTGCGCCTGCTCCTAATTTTGCCGAATTAAAATAACTTCTCCCGAAATTTGGTACATGAAGATTGATGAGGAAGAACTAATAAAAAAGGGTTGCAATAAGAATTGCAGAAGCCTTCTTGGAGAAATCGTCACTAGCGTAATTATTGCACACACACACACATATATATATATATATATTGACATTTATTGAAGGAGTGTGGAGAAGGGCCAAAAACACTTATTGCATTTTTATAATATTTGTGGATGAAAGAAACTTGTGAAAACAAGGTGTTGCAATAATTTTTTAAGTTTCTGAATCAGAAAAATGACAGTCTAATATAAATAGATTTCATTTTTCAACCAATTTTAGAGTCATAAAAGCTTACCTAAATGATTTAGCACAAGAAATCCTTCAAAAATTGCCTCCAAAGATTCCCCAAGCTCAAAAATAAAAAAATGAGGCTTAAACCCCAAAATTTGCAGGTCAAAACCCCTCTCTGATGTCTCTAAAGCGGCTTGGGGTTTGCAAAAGTGAACCTTACAAAAAGGGCGTCTCTCGCAAAAGCGAAGCCCCCTTCGCTTTCCGAAATAGGCTCTTGCTTCTACGAAGGTTGCTTAAGCGACTAGCCTTCGCAAAAGCGAGGCCTGTAGACACTAACACACAACCAACTCTCAAAACATCGAAAGGACCCTCAGAACTCATTTTGAACCCCGTGCACACAAATCACATATGCAAATCAATTAAACTTGACATTTTGGACCTAATAGATCCGTCAAAATGCAAATCTTAGGTTTCCTTGACTCGACATCCGTTAAAACTACAAGAAATTAACTTAACGCCTAAAAAGCTAAAACAAGCTCGGGACCTCTCAAAAAGCAACCAACACCTCACCTAGGCCTAAAATCATCCCCCAAATTGGAACCCTGAATGTTGATCAAAGTCAAACCAAAGGCTAATTTTTCATAATTTCACAATTTAGGACCTCAAATCCTCAAAAGGACTCAGAATCCAAACCCAACAACTCTCAACGATCAGATTCCACATTTCGGGACTAATAGAATCGATAGAATTTCATTCCGACACTCGAACTCAAAAGACGTCGAATATCACTTTCTTAACAACTTTAGTCTTTCAATCTCAAAACTTACAAAATTATCAACTTTAAACTCAAGGTTTGAAACCAACTTTCAAAACTCAATCATACAAGACTCGTGGTCGATTTCAGTAGGGCCAAAAAGGTCAATTCACAACACTTTTAAAAAATGACCGACCGAGTCATTATATAGTTATAATTATGTTTAACATTTTAGTTGTTTTAACGTTCTTTCCTTTTTCATTCTTGTAATTTACACCTTATTTGGATGGTTGTACTGTATTGTTGGTCTAAATACAATGCTTGTTTTGATTATTAGTTAAATTATATTGTATCGTATTGTTTAAATCCATCATTAGGTAACGACGAAAAGATCCATTTTATATAACGATCAATTTAATACGATGCATTATGGAATAATACGTAATACAAACAAAGTTTTATAGTTATTTTAATATTTTACTTCATTAAAAGTGTATAGTTTTGTGATTTTAATGAAAAATAACTATAACAGTTCGTTTGGATGGTTGTTATGTATTATTTCATAGAGTATCATATTAAATCGATGGTTATATAAAATGAATCTTTTCATCGTTACCTAATGTTAAAATTAAACGATACAATACAATATAATTTAAATAACAATAAAAAACAAACATTGTATGTAGACTAACAAGTACAATCATTCAAACAAGGTGTAAATTACAAGAATGAAGAAGAAAGAATGTTAAAATAACTAAAATTTTAAAATAATAGAACCATATTTTTTTAAAAAATGTTAAATTAAATAAAGCATGAAAAATAATTAGTCAGGTAGCAGCGGTAATGCGCAAAATGTCAGCCGGCTTTTTTTTAAATAATGTAAGGCAAATCCGTCATGTGCCTTCCTCATTTTCTCCATTAATAGCGTAAATGGGAAGGCATGCGGGCCCCTAGCCTTTACCCTTTTTGATTTCTTTCATAAATTATTTGTCCTTTTGAAATTTTTGATCAATTTTGAGGTCCTTTTGGCTCTAGACTCGTTTCTTTGGTGTTGTAACATCTCGTAATTTAAAATAGCTAGAAAGAAACTAAGAACTTGAAATAATCATTTTTGAAAATAATGACAAATCTGGAAATTTGTTTAAGTTAGGAAAAGTGGATTTTTAGTCAACTTCAAATTACCATAACTCCTAGCTCAGGATGAGTTAGGTGTACTTCCAGATATGGTTGGAAAGCTCTTGGAATGATCTTTCCAATGCCGCCAAGTTTGTGCGATTCCGAGTTCGTATGAGTAAGTTATGCCCTTTGGAAGTTGGACTGTTGGATTAAGGAAAGTCTAAATTCAGATTTTTGAAGGGTAATTTAGTCCTTTCATTACCTAATTATTCTAATTTGTTTTTAGGAGTTTAATTGGTGTAAAGTCAGATTTTAGTCAGTTTTAGAAAAGTGAATTTCACTCTAGGGCTTGGAGAGAGGAGAAAAGAGGAGAAAGGAGAAGAACGTTCAAGATTCGTCGAGATTAGCTTGTGGATTTTGTCGGGGGTGATCCTTACAAGGTATGTGAGATCACATAGCATTGGGTTAGTTTACCCACGCGCCAATCATGATTAAGTTTCAGCGAAGTTATTAGATTTGAAAGTAAATTCTTGAGTTCTTGATAAATTTCGTTTGAATTCTTGTGGGTTGTGTTGATTGGAGGTTCTTGAGATTGATCCACGTTTTTAGTTGTGTTTTCGAGTAGAATCTGATGTACTTTGATCATATAATCGATTCTAAGTGTTTGGGAAAAGAACCCATGGAGTTTAAAGGGTTTAGAGGTGAAAAACAAAGAAGAAATTTCGTCTGACAAAATCTGGTAGTGGTGGCGCATCGCGGAGCTAGTTCCCAGAATTGGGAAAAATTGTTACGCGTCGCGGAGCCGTCACAGAGCATTCTGCCTCAAAAGTCATTTTCAAAATTAAATTTTTAATGCCTCTCCGCATCGCGGACCCACCCTTAAATATTGAATTTTTGTTTTTTCTCATGTTTAGCTATCTAAAATTATTCCTAAATATCATGAGATCTTTCTAATCACAAATCACAATCCTTGAATCCATAATTCAATTCAAGGACCAGTTAAGAGTCAAGTCAAGAGCTGTTAAGATCAAAGTCAAGAGAAGTTCTTAGAGTTTTTCCAAAAGTCTTTTTCAAATGTTTTAACTTTGTTTTAAGACTTAAAGTTCAAGTTGAGTAAAGATTAAAGAGTAAAGTTTGAAGTTCATTTCTTCAAAAGTAAATGGGGACTATGTATTCCCAAAGGGTTTAAAATGTTTTCACATTTAAACAAGAAAGAAAACCTCGATTTTCAAAGAGCCTTCGGGCTAGTTTTCAGAAAAGAGTAATCGCTTTCTAAATGAATCAAGATGGGAAACTTTGATTTTCAAGATAGCCTTTGCGCTAAGTTCTTGAGCACTAATCTCAATTCACAGAAAGAAGGATGTTTTTAAAACATAAGAGCTATTATTATATTTTTGGGAGTAGTATTGAACACCGATATGGGGGAGAGTTCAGACAACTCACTGCCCCCATAAACCATGTAGCCATCATGGGTAGAGAAGGGTCATACTTTCTAAATGATTCCTTTAGTGTGTTTTTTTAGCATAGACTAGTGGATCCACTTAGTAGTTCAGGTCCTATACCTTTGGCAAGGTATAGGATGCTCTAGCAGCGTGAGAAAAATCGATGTATCATCACTGTAGCTCTTAAGTGATGATTGTCGGTTAGAGAAACTCCCACAGAAGTAATTGTATTCTTATATACACAGTTTAATTGTATTTTTACATACATTTCAGATTTATATGTATTTTTGTATACACAGAGTTGACATCATGTTTTAAACAACTTTTCTTTATATTGCACTTGTTTTAAACTGCTTTATATTGAAATGAGTTCAGTTATGTTGAGTTTAGTTGAGCCAGGTAAGTTCTTCAGTTCCTTTCAGATTCTTTCAAGCCTATGTTAAGTTTAGCATTCCAACTTGCATACTTGTACATTCAATGTACTGATGTCAGTTGGCCTGCATTATCTTATGATGCAGATACAGGTAACTAGGATTGGCATCCAGCGCATCGTTGATCTAGTGAGCAGTTCAGAGTCTGTTGGTGAGCCTCTTTGCATTTCGGAGGACTCCTTTTTCATTGCTTTCAGTTTAGTATTAGTTCATTAGGATGTCATGGGCCAGTCCCGACATCCATCTCAGTTGTTTAGAGGCTTCATAGACAGACAGTCAGTTAGTTAATTCATTTGTCACTACTTTATTATTGGCTTATGTTTTTGAGACTTGAGGTTGCCATTTTGGCCAAGTTGAATGTTGACTTTTAAACATTCTAAGTTGTTTTATTATTCTAGTGAGTATGGTGCTATTGATCATTATAAATATGTGTATAGTCTTCAGCTGAGTAAGTAAGTCAGGCCAAGGGTTCGCTTGGGGCTAGCAATGGTTCTCGAGTGCCAGCCATACTCGGGGTGTAGGCTCGGGGCGTGATAGGTGTAAAAAAAAAAAAGAAGCTAAAATGTAAAATAAAAAAGTTTTCATTCATTAAAAGATTAAATATTTAAATAATTGTGATTTTTGTATTAATAGAGTGGGAGTTTTGAAATTGTTCTATTAAAAGATATAATTATATGATCTCGATAAAAGAAAATCACAATCATATTACCATTTGTAAAAATTCTAGCTTATATAAATTCGAGTTCGGAGCCTAAAGGTTCAAAAAAAATTGGTCAAGAATTTCAAAAGGGCAACATTTAAATGGTAGGATAAACGCCGTGTAAATTAGGGTAAAAATATGCAAGGCGCAGCTCCCTATGCACCTTACAAGGCGCGAGCTGACATCGTCTCAGGTCTGCTGCGCCTTGTAAGGCGCATAGAGAGGTGCATCCCTGCCTATTGATAAAAAAAAATAAAAAAATCATTGCAGTATATTTTTTTCCATTAGTATTTGGCTTTCTTCACTAATGAAATATGGAAAATAGTTGAACTTTATTACAATTTGAATGCATACATAATATATTTCCAGTTTCACCAAGAAATGTTTCTTTTCCTTATCTCATACCAAAATAGGGCTATTGTTTTCATCAGCTGATTGAGTCTAAACGTGCTGGAGAATAAATTAAAAATGTTGGAGTTCATCCTGCTAAAAGCTGGTTGAAAATTGGCCAAGCGGAATAACGGATCCTTCCAGCAATATTATGTTCTCATAAATGCAACCTTCGTTTTCATAATGAACAATACTGTCATTTTATTCAAAGCTCACATGAACTAAAAGCACAGTGTTAGAATATATGATAAATATATTCTGACAGATTGTATATATCATCTTTGCTAGGTGTATATTTAGTTCCTAATATATCGCTAGTTAGTTTCCTTAATTATAGCCTAATTATACTCTTGTATTTGGTGTATATAAACTGATTATTCTAATGAAATGAGGCAAGGGATTAATCTCTTTCACACAGAATCCAACATCACGCAGGAAAAAAAATATACCGCAATGATTTTTTTTAACAATAGGCAAGGACACATCTCCCTATGCGCCTTACAAGGCGCAGCAGACCTGTGTCTTGTAAGACGCATAGGGAGTTGCACCTTGTGTATTCTTACCCTAATTTACACTGCATTTATCCTATCGTTTAATGTCACCCATTTGATTCTCGACTTATTTTTATTGCCCTTTAGGCTCCGAACTATCCTCCAAGCTAGCAAGCTCCTCAGAGGGTGGAACTGGATAAATAAGAATATATTAGGACAAGTTAATGTGGAATGCCTAATTAATGACAATGAAAAATACCTTCTGCTCATCTCCAAGCTGGAAGTTATTCTATAAAAAGATGCCATTTTATTTTGAATAGAGACTTTGGAATGAGCTGAGTTAACATGATATGATATATAGCCTGTATGATCAAGTTTCAAATATCAACTTGTTTTGAATAAATATGTTTTCTAGAATACTTATAATTAAAAGCAATTTATTTCGCTAATTAATTTGAAAAGCATTGTTAAGCTATTATTTGATCGTATACTTAAAAAGTGCTTCTAAAAGTATACTCAAATGTGCTTTTTGAAAAGAAAAAAAATACTTTTGGGGAGAAATTGCTTGCTTCTCCTCAAAAATATTTTTTATATTCCTAAAATTTAGCTCAAATATCTTAATTTTTTTAAAAAATAAATACTTTTGACTTTGGAAAATTAAGTTTGACCAACCAAACTATATATTAGACTAATTAGAGATACATGTTAATAAAAAAATTTAGTCTTGCGAAAACTAAAGCAAGATTAAGATTGAATATCACATCATCCATTGCCATAAAATGCTACTTGCTAAAAGCAACTTAACAGAAAAAACAAATTGCAGTCATTTCTGCAAATACAAATCCCAGTCTTTAAGCTTCCTCAATAAGAGAAACTTTTAAGCAAAGTTTATTAAACCATCTCCAAATAAGAAATTCACCTTGGTTAGTTATATACTAACTATCCAAGATATTCAACTCAAGAAGTTACCTTCTCCTTAAACTAAACTTCAATATAGTCTATCTTCAAATCAACAACAATAACACTTATGTTATCTTCGCTACCCCGTCCCATAGCTAGCCGAGTAAGCAACGCTGCTGCTGCTGTACTTGGGGAAGAAAATACGTCTCCTCTCCCAGATGGCTTTTCTTTTTGAAGACATTCTCTCGCCACCTGACACGCCTCTTCATTTGATATAACGTTCCACAAACCATCACTGGCAAGAATTAAACACTGATCTTCTGCTTCCCTTTTTGTGAAGGTAAACTCTGGCTCAGATATGATATATTTCTTTAGATACTTGTCTCCTGTTTGCAATGCAAAATAAAAGAAGGAATTTGTCAATACTAGTATTTAAATTTCTATACAAAAAATCGAATAAGAAAAAGTGCCTTAAAGAAATACAAATTAACAAGCACGTAAACCATACAATTTCACTTGCAACAAATTATCTAATTGAATGTCATCAAGGTTATATTATCTTGGTTGATATTCAATCTCTACAAGGCATTCAAAAATTAACAAAACAATTGAATCTGTAAATTTTAGTTAATAATCACATAGGGTTTCTTCTTGAACCATAACTAACCCTACTGGAAAGCCAATGATCAACTTAGATGCATAAAAATTACAACTCAAAAGGTATCAAACCAACCTATTCAATTTTGTTTCTACTTTTAGTTGTCATCTTATAAGCAGGCATTGAATGAACGAACATACACCACATATATCCTACACACAATCATGATTCTCTCTATTTCATAACCTAAAACGAATGATGGTTAATTACATTGCCTAAACCAAATAAGACGAGCTTAAATTTTGATTGTATGGATATAAGTATTGCTTCAATTGGTAACTGCAATAATGTCATTGCTTAGAGAAATAGGCTATTGAAAAAGGGAAAATAAGTTACCTATTGCACGAGACGTAGCCAGTATTCCTAGAACTCGTGCATAATCGTCAAAATCAACATGACCTCCACATGCCTCTATTCTAGCACGTTCCTCTGGTATGTCTGGCTGTAATGAAAACTCAAATTATTTTTAATGAGTAAAATTATTTTCTTCAAGTAGTGCACTACAATATCATATTGTAATATCTCAAAGCTGGAGCAAGAAAAAACATTGGATATTTCCTTAGCTAAATTTGAGACTTCAACAAAAAGAGAATACAAACATAAATCATAAATATAATCTTCCATCAAATCCAATTTACAAAACTCTTGTTACATGCTTTATTTAGTTGCACCAAAATCATAGTGTGCTTTATGAATATTTAATCAAGTTGTAGATGCGTTAGCCAAGCATGTAATTTAGTTATAATGAATCTCATATGTATCATAATTGGAGGGATATCCCTAGCTAGAAGTCCGTTCATATCAATTAGACAAAATGCAAATGCCTTGTATTAAAATTAGGTATGACAAATCAATTTTATCTTTAAGGTGAGGCCTTTTCTATTGGCTGCCAAAAGAAAAAAAATGTGGAAGAAGGCGGGTTACTCTTGTATAATTGAACATTTACGCAGTATAAATGTACATCTTAATTTTATTAATTATATTTAATGACAGGGGCGACTCCGTGATATTGGGGTCTAAGGCACAATCCAAAATAGAGGCCTTAAATATAATTAATAAAACAAAAGTTCATATACTAGCAACACAACTTTTGCTAACATATTAGTTTCCACATAATTTTGCTATGTGCTGAAATGTTTTAAAATAATACTCTAAAGTCATGGTACACTTTATAAGTAACAGCCTAATAGGTATAGTGAGATGTAGGCAAAATTCACCTTTTCTCTATCAGGTGGATCAAAAGGCAAAATTTCTTGATATGAAGTATTTTACTCTTTTAAGAGTTTTACTTTATCTATTTAAAGAAATGATACCACTTACAAATTGAATAAAAGAAAATGATATATTTAGATCTTCTAAGAATAAAAATATATTTTTGTATAAAAATAACTTTTTTTCATAAAATGCATACCTTGTGATCAATGGATAGAGGCATGGCTCTCCCACCACGGCAAAGAACGGCACGTGAATCTCCGCAATTTGCTACAATAATAGTTTTCTCTGTTAAAATTGTCAGCACGACAGTGGAGCCTCCTAGTCCATAGTTCTGTGGTGGGCATCCACAAGGAACACCTATGCCACACTCATAGCACGTAACAAAAGCCATCTCATCAATCCTCTCAAAGCAGCTTTTCAACACCCTTTTCCACACCTCCTTAACCCTCTCCCATTCCAATTGTTTTTGTCTCTGACGGGAGATGTTATCATTGTTGCTGCTGCTACCACTTATGATGGTCCTCGTCATCATCAACTCTTCTAGTAGTATAAGGTACATTCTATTTCTGCACAATCCAGCAACCTGCATCAATAATTTTCGTAATTCCATTATAAGTACTAATTCTTATTCGCTATTTTAATTTATTTTATATCCACTTTAATCTAGGCTAGTACTCCTAAAATGGATCGATTTAAATTTATAATTGTTGCTTATCAATGGAAGTAAATTGGTAAAGAAAAAATATGAACGGATGATAAGAAGGTGAGAGAAAAAATGAATTTTTTTCTTACATGAGGTCCACCATGTCCATCGTAAACAGCAAAGAAATCAATGGGGCGATGTTTATTGATATAGGGGGAGCAAAGATTTGGCCAAACAGATATCGCATCTTCCATTGAACTCCTTCTTCCAATTAAAGAAATTGCTCCAACCAGCGGCACTGGTTCTTTTGGTGCGCTTGTGCCTGATGTTGCCGAATTAGAATCAGACATCCTGAGATTTGGTACACCAAGATTGATGATGAAAAATTAATCAACAAATGAAGATTCACATAAAAATCGCACAAGCCTTCTTGGGGAAATCGTCAGTGAAGAATTTCAGATGCTTTTTTGGAGAAATCGTCAGGGAAGAATCAGAGAAGCATTTTCGAGAAAATCATCAATTAAAGAAGTGCAAAAGCCTTCTAGGGGAAATCGTCATTGAGATTGATTCTTATTGATGCCATTGTTACAAAAAAGACATGGCATTTATAGGAGTGTGGAAAAGTGATGAGTACATTTTTTGTATTTTTGTAATATGTATAGCAGGAAGGAACTCGTGAATGATTTCAAATGTATTATACATGTGTATATACATATATTTTTGTAATTTACATTTGTTTTGTATGTAATTTGCATTATTTATGTTCACATTTATTACATCCATTTGTTTGTTTCTGATATAATAAATCCTCATTTTCTCAATTAGAGACTAGAGTGACAAAAAAAAAAAAAGATGAGATAGAGAGCAATTTTGAGAAAAAATATGTTGGTTATGATTTATTACTCCCTCTGTCCCTAATTACTTGTCTATATTTCCTTTTTTAGTTGTTTCTAGTTACTTGACCATTTTGACAAATTAAGAAAGGACAATTTTTTTTACCTATTATACCCTCAATTAGTTACTTTGAAAAATGAAATCTTATGTTTTTAATTATTCTAATTCATAATTTATAGGGATAAAATAATAAACTCACTATGTCAATTATTGTTTTCTTAATAGGTGTGTCAATTTAAAAATTGACAAGTTATTAGGGTGAGAAGGAGTACTTGCTTCTTGTAGTGTGAAAACAAGGTGTATCAACCATTTTTTGAGTTTCTAAGTCATGAAAATGACAAGCTTAACATAAATACATTTCATTTTCAACCAACTTTTTCCATCTAGTCAAAAAGTATTTATTATACTTATACAGAAAAATAAAACATTTAAACATTCTTACAAATTTTGAATGAAAAGTACTTATTATACTTATAAAATGACAGAAAAAGTAAAAGAAACAAAAAACTACTATTACACCTTTTTTTTTCTTGTTCTCAGCAATCAAATTTGTAGATGAAATCAGTAATTTTATTTCTTACATTAACTAATAAAAAATAGTGTTTTTTTTTTTTGTCAAAAGAAACAATATAGTGAGAGATTTTCATTAAAATTATATTGCACAAAATTAATGTTTACCTGAGTTGCTATTTTCAATTGATTTTCTCTGTATTAAAATGGATCAAAATTTTATACAACTACGTAAAAAAGAATAAATCTGTCAAATTTGGACAAAGTAAAATTTTGAATGGATGTTTAACTTTTATATTGAGAAGTCAAAAATCAAGTGTTTTGCTATCGATATAAGTTGCTCATAGAGCAAAATAATTAAAACAATAAAAATTGTATTACCAAAAAATAAATTCAACACGACATAAAAATAAGACTTCATTTGTTTACCACATAAAAGAGAGAAGCTCTTTTTCTTTCTTATCTCCGCCAATTTCAAATATAATATTGAATCTTCATATAATATTTGAAAGTAAAATGATAATATATTGAAGCGCCACTAATAATACTTGAAACTTTGTCGTCTTCAATGGCCTGACGACTCATGTTCGCCTCTTGTGTTGTTGTTGGTGCACATAACTTAAATTTTTATGCGATCATTCTTTCATAATTGTTGAGAAATTAAATACTTTGTATTGGAATCCCCCAATCTAATATAATATGTCCTAGCCTTCTCTAATACAATACTATCTTCGATATTATATAAGGGACCCTTTTTTCAGGTTCTACACAAATATTTTTTTTCAAGTTCTTGTAGTGAGTCAAAACTAAACCAAGGTTAATTAGGAGGTGATCCCTTTTGTATGTATGTATTCAACTTTCTCCTGTAACTTTAAACTCCATGCCAATTGCAACATATTAGTATAACACTACATATAGTTATGGACATGTGTCTAGACATATAGTCAAGACAGGAAATAGTAGCTTCTAGTATGGTAATTAGTTTGATCATTGACCTTTGTATCTTGCTATTAAGGAGGAGTACATTCACAATAGCATCAAGGTTAAGGATGTGTACAAGGATAAGCAATGTAATTGGAGTTGTCTATGAAACCATCTACATGAGATAATCCAAAAATCTTTAATGAATACTTCCATGCACCTTATTCAAGAAGGTGCTGATAGACCCATCTCACCAAAGAAATCTGAAAAATTTAAGGTCTCTTCAACTTGGAACATCTTAAGGAAAAATGATAATTTCTCCTCTAGAAGCTAAAATATGGCATGCACAAGGACATTCCTTATAAGATGTACTTCATTATCTGGAGATCCGTTCACAATAGGCTCTCCACAGATGATAAAATTGCTAAGTTCAGCATTGACACTAACACTAATTGCAATTGTTATTTTTATACAGGAATGAACTAGTATATAAAGAAATGGTTGAACATCTCTTCTACAAAGGAGACTTTGCACAAAGGATATGGGAAGAGTTTGCAAGAAAAATTTGCATCAACTACAAGAACAACTCGTTAGGAAATTTTATCATAGAATGTTGGAACTTCAAGACTACGAAAAACACTATGGCATCATACATCCTGGAGATCATGCCTCCCATAGTACTAAGGGAACTCTGGAGATCTAGGTGCAGCGTAGATAGTAATATGAACCAGATTGTTGCTGAAATAGACTTTCTCATGATGCAGAACGCCATTAATGCAATACGGAGAAAACCCTAGAAGATTGAAGAAATTGTTATTGATATTATGAGTCTTGTGGGATTTCATGGAATTACCATCAGCCACTGCTATAGGGAGGCGAACAAAGTGGCTGACAAACTAGCATCCCTCAGCCACTCTATGAAGTCTTAACAAATTTATCTGTACTATAATAGCATTCCAAAAATTGTTAAAAGGAATCATAAACATGGACAAATAGTGCCTACCCTCCTTTAGAGTCGAAAGATGTAAACTCAGTTCATTAATCTACAAAGCCCTTTGAAGGCCTTTAGTGTTAAATACCACTAGTTTTTTTTTTTTTTTGGCTAGGATCGTGTTTTGCATTATCACTAGATTGGTATGCCAATCTTCCAAGAAGGTATGGCTAAACCCTCCTTCAAATATAATCTTTTTCAAGTGACAATACAAAGTGATATTTTATATTTTTAAGAAATTGTGTCCATAACATTCTATTTTTTTGGAGATGTTAGGCAACATATTCCTCTTGCTCATGTATTTTGCTATGTTCTTCTAATACATATATTTAATATACAAGACAGGGGTCATTCCTAACCCCCATCTTGAAAGTGACTTTTGATTATTTTTTTAAAAAGTGTTTAGAATTGAATGTCCACGACTGACTTTGACATAAATATTCTTGAATCAAATAAAAATGGCAGAAATACTGACTTTATCTACCATATTATTCATCGCTTAGAAGAATACTTGCTAAAAGCAACTTAATAGAAAAGTCAAATTGAAGTCATTTAAGCAAATACAAATCATTGCCTTATGCTTCCTCAATAAGAGAAAACTTTAAAGCGAAGTTCAATAAACCATCTTCAAATGGGAAATTCCCCTTGGCTGGTTATGCTTATTAACTATCCAAGATGTGCAATTCAAAAAGTTACCCTCTCCTCATGAAACTAAGCTTCAATATAGTTTATCTTCAAATCAACCACAATAACATTGATGTTATCTTCGCTACCCCGTCCCATAGCTAGCCGGGTAAGTAGTGTTGCTACTGCACTCGGAGAAGAAAACGCAGATGGTTTTTCTTGTTGAAGACACTCTCCAGCCAATACAACGTCCCACAAATCATCACTGGCAAGAAACTACAATAGTGGTATATGATTCTCTAAGGTTAATACATATGAACTATGTGATTCTTATAATTTTTATAAGGTATTGATTTCTACCATATGTCTAAAGTGTTTTGAGTTTTAACCGTCGTTATTGAAATACTTCCTAAATAATATTTATGTATATAAACTTTTAAAATAATTTTTATAATATGTCGATGTCTAACTGTTGGAATCATGACCTCCTTAATTCTATAAGGAACACGTACTTATTACTTGTTACTTACTATTTGAAGTTGGCAGTAAATAAATCGGTAAAATAACTTGTTCAAAACGTCGTATTATTTATAGCCCCTTCAAATAACACAGTGAATACATAGTCAAGTAACCTACCAAATTATAAACTCTAATTCCTAGCTATCCAAGATAAAAAAACAAACCCCAGGTTTAAGTCTTCTATCGTTCTCCAAGTTCTTCAAACTTGTTAAACGAAACCTACTCACAACACTTGATCGTAATCAAAAACTCTTGACTACAAATCTCACACCTTTTCTCTCAACTCACAACACCCCCCAAGCAAATATCAAAACTCTCTTAAACCTCTTGATCGTGTTTTGATTTTTCTCTCAATGTAAGTGCGCAATTTTCTCCAATGAAACTATTGCCCTATTTATAGATTTGGACTTGAATCCAAAACCTATTTCAACTAGAAATCCTACTTGTGCTCTGCTTCCTTTTTTTCTCTTGAAACTTAGAAGCTCATGCGTAGGATTCCTACTTCATGTAGAACTCCTAACAAACTATGTACTGCTTCGTTATTTCCAAAACCTTCTCCCAGTCAGATTTGGATTAGCTGGAACATGTTGATACAACCTGTTCTATGCAACTTGACACTTTGACATTTTTCAAAATATTTAGACCTTTCGCGTTTTACAAATTCCTCCTTTTTGAACGATGGCAAACTATTCAAACTTCTGTATTGAATCTGTATTGCATTGAACAAAATAACATGTGGACGTGCATGTGTATGCAGTGGATACAAGCAAGCTTTCCCCTTTTTGACATCAGACAAAAATACAAAAAGCAGTAATAACCAAATACATCATAAAAAAAAAAAACCACAAAGCATTAGTCATTAGTTACAAAAAAGAAGAAAGCAACAAAAAGTCATCATCCACAACAGTTAGTAAAGCACATTACAACTTCAAGAGGATTTCAAAACACATGACACAGCATGGGGAGGCATATCTACACAGAAGGTGGCACACAAAAAGATGAGGACGGAGAACCTTAGCGAACATAGCAACAAAACTCTTAAGATGAGCTGAGTTTGATGATCTCTCTGTCTCCAGTGTTGGTTGAGCCTTAGACAATTCTTCCTTGAGTTTAGCATTTTCTTCAACCAACCCAGCGTGCTCAAGCCCATAGTTAATATGTAATTGATCCATAGCATTTGAGTGAGAGGCCCTAAGAGCAGCAATTTCCTCATTCTTTGTAGTCAATAATGCCTTCAAGCGTTGCATAGGAGCATTAGCCCCTCTAGATGTAGCAGGTATGACAACAGGATATATTTCCCCAACACAACCTTTGTAGTTTGTTCTTGCCACTCTTTAATTGGGACGCAAAAATACTCAAACACCTCTCCTAACCAGAATTCATACCCAAGTCCATGGTCTTTATCATCATGTACACAGATCCTGTGAATGTGACTCAGGACTAATTTAGGCAGATTGATTTAAACTTTGGAAATCAACAGTTCCATTAGAGTAAGGTCCAAATAGTTTGCTTTAGTACGCTTCTGTGATCTAGAAAGAAGGATCTTATGCACTACATCAAAGAGGAGTTTGTGTAAAGGAATCATGGCTCATTTATCCACCATAGTATAACCCTCAAGCATAGGATCATATGCAAACCTACATGATATCTCAAGGGTTGATGACAGTCCTTCCAAAGGAGGCCGTGCGCTTGACGTAGTGACACCATCCCTCATCATTTGGTACACCCAGAATTACAGACAACACCTCAACAGTTAAGGTAAAAGATATCCCACCTACCTTACTAGTAATAGAAGATACAGACCCAACAACATTGATATAAAACTCCCTAGTTTCTTTCTTCCCCATTTTACGCCTTCTATTCCCTTGTAAAAACAGAGCATTCCACCTTTGTGCCTATATCAGCAGAAGTAATTCCCCCATTTCAATTCCCCCAATACCTATAACAACCCTGCCCCTAATCACCTTTCTTTTCTAAAATGCCATAACCCTCGCCTTACGATTTCAGCAGTAATAACCATATCGTCAACAGAATCAACAGTGTGACTAGATTTTTTTATTAGTGTGGACGCAGTATCTTGTTTCTTAAAACTACCCGTAGATGCACTTCTCTTTCTTTTCTTATCTTTCTTAGTTTCAACGATATCATCAAGAATATCAATAGGATTTTCATGAGGGATAAACTTACTTTTTATTCCATGGTAGACCTAGTGAGCAGTGTTGCGTCCAAACCATGTTGTACCGCCCTAGTAACCTTTGCTGGAATTGCCACCGATGGTGCAAAAGGTGGGTATTTTCCAGAGACTCGATGAAGTCGGCAATGGAGTTTCTTAGGGATCATCTTAACCAACGGAGTATCATCGTCTTCACTATGTGTAGTATATATTTGTTCCTTGGACAATTTTAGTTCCCCTCACAATGTGAGTTCAATCTCTGAGAATATTTTTCCCCCTGAATCGAGGCATCTACCATGAGTGTGTATGCAAGATGTGTCACACCGAAGGAATCGATGAGCATGATATCAGGCAAGATGAACGGACTGTCTGGGTACTCATATGGTATAATAGCAAGATTGTGGTTTTCAGATGGTGAAGTCATGGTTTGAGAGATACTTTGAGCTTAGGGTTTCTATGGAGGAAGAAAAAGCGAGATGTGTTTTGGAGAGTTAGTGTTGGGAAGTGAAAGGGCTTTTAGAAGGAGAAGAGAGAAATAGGATTGATTTGATAGTGTGGAGAGATTGATTGGAATTTTTGGTGGTTTAATCATATTTATCTGATAAAGTCCATTTAATGCAGGAACAAGTGGGAAGACACGTCACTATTTTTAGTCATCTTTTAGAAGTAAAGTGTACATACCTTTGGTTGTGAGATGATAGCCTGTGAAGTCTTAATCCCTTGAGTTATTAGTTTCTTGAGAATTGCAGCTTCTTTAGTTATAGTGTATAAGAATTATTAAAACTTAAGATATAATATAACGGAGGACCCTAGTCTATTTAGTAAGGCTAGTTAGGTGATTTTGATCATCCCTAACTCTAACCTGTTCCTTTCAAAGTGTTCCCTTGCTAATGCCTTCGTGAAGATGTCAGCAATTTGTTGTTTAGTGGCACAAAATTCATGGAGATTTGTCCCTTTTCCACATTATCTCTCAGAAAGTGATGACGAATGTCAATGTGTTTGGTTCTCTTATGTTGTACAGGATTTTTTGCAATGTTGATTGCACTTGTGTTATCGCAAAAGATTGGGACACACTTAACACTAAGACCAAAATCACTGAGTTATTGCTTAATCCATAATAATTGAGCACACATGAGGCTACTGCTACATATTCAGTTTCTGCGGTGGATAGTGCAATCGAGTTTTGTTTCTTTGATCCCCAAGAAATTAGACAAGATCCTAAGAAGTGAGCCATACATATGGTACATTTTCTATCTGGTAGATATCCAACATAATCTGCATCAGCATATCCTATTAATTCAAAGTTACACCCTTTTGGATACCATAGTCCTAAATCAGTGATTCCTTTCAAGTATCGAAGAATTCGTTTAACAGCTTAGAGATGAGATTCCTTGGGGTTGGTTTAAAATCGAGCACACAAGCCCATATTGAACACAACCAGCTTGCTGGCAGTAAGATACAAAAGTGAACCAATCATACCTCTACATAATTTTTGTTCCACTGCAGAACCTATTCCTTTGAGGTCTAACTTTGTGGTTGTGGATAATGGGGTGTCTATTTGTTTGGCCTCTTCCATTTTGAATCTTTTGAGCAGTTCCTTAACATATTTTTGCTGGTGAATTAATGTACCTGTGGATGTTTGCTTTATCTGAATCCCCAAGAAATAGTTTAACTCTCCAATCATGCTCATCTCAAACTCATTGCTTATAAGTGTTGCAAATTCGTTTGTGAGTGCCTTGTTTGTAGCTCCAAAAATGATGTCGTCAACATACACTTGTACAATTAATAGATCATTTCCTTTGTTTCTGAGAAAAAGTGTGTTGTTAATTTTATCTCTTGTATAACCATGGCTTAGGAGGAATTTCGGCAACCTATCATACCATGCCCTTGGAGCTTGTTTCAATCCGTAAAGGGCTTTTTCAAATATGTAGACATGATCAGGATAGTCAATCTTCTCAAAACTAGGAGGTTGTTTAACATACACTTCTTCTTTTAGTAATCCATTGAGGAAAGCACTTTTTACATTCATTTGATACAAGGTGAATTTCATGTGTGCTGCAAATGCTATGAGTAACCTAATTGCTTGTGCGAAAGTTTCATCATAATCTATCCTTTCTTCTTGATTGTACCCTTGAACTACCAACCTGACTTTGTTTCTGGTTATTTTACCATGTTCATCTAACTTGTTCCTGAATACCCACTTTGTACCAATTATAGTTCTGTTTGGTGGTTTGGGTACAAGGTTCCAAACTTTACTTCTTTTAAATTGGTTCAGTTCCTCTTTCATAGCTATTATCCAATTTGTGTCTTGAAGAGCCTCACTGATCTTCTTTGGTTCTACCATAGACAAGAATACATTGAAGGCACAAAGATTTTTCATACTTGATCTGGTTGTTATTCCAGAAGTGAGATCGGTGAGTATATTGTCCAAAGGATGTGATCCTTGATATTTGTAATCTTTTAGGACCGGATTGAGAGTTTATGTATCTTGACCATTAGTAGGTTCTGTTTGTTCTTCTTCAGACACCCTTCCTTCTTGGTCGTTAAGAGCATGAATGTTGATTTCGTCATTTTTCATGGAGCAAACCTATTCCTTTTTCATGTTCCTTTGCATTATCAATGGATACCCTTGGGATTTCATCATCTTCCTGCAAGTTCTTATTAGACATAGTATTGTACTCATCAAATACAACATGTATACTTTCTTCCACACATATGGTTCGTTTGTTCAGAACCCTATAGGCTTTGCTATGTGTGGAGTATCCTAGAAAAATTTCCTCATCACTTCTTGTATCAAATTTTCCTAATAGGTTTTTTCCATTATTATGAATGAAACATTTACATCCAAATATTCTTAGATCATAGATGTTTGGTTTTCTGCCTTTTAATAGTTCATAAGGAGTTTTATCTAGCAGAGGTCTTGGCATGCATCTATTTATGGTATAGCATGCAACATTAATGGCTTCAGCCTATAGTTGGTTACTGATTTTGCTAGCAATCATCATTGTTCTAGCCATTTCTTGAAGGGTTATATTTTTTCTTTCTACTACATCATTCTGTTCGGGGGTTCTAGGAGCAGAAAAATTATGATACACTTTCATAGTACTTCGCGAATTTTGAGTTTTCAAATTCGGTACCATGATCAGACCTAATTGATATCAATTGTTTTTCAAACTTGTTTTGGAATTTTCTTATAAGAGAGCAAAATGCTTCAAATGCATCATCTTTGGAAGCCAAAAAGAGAGTCCAAGTATACCTAGAGTAATCATCAACTAGAACAAATACATATCTTTTTCTCCCCTACTTTTGACTTTCATAGGACCACATAAGTCTATATATGTCAGTTCAAGAGACCTGGTTGAACTTTTGGCCTATTTGGGTTTAAAGGATGATTTTACTTGCTTTCCTAGGGTACATGTTTCATAGACTCTGGTCTCCTTGAATTTCGTTTTAGGCAGTCCTATAACTAGTTCATTAGAGAAGAGTTAATTTAGTTGTACATAACTAGCATGACCTAGACGTTTGTGCCATAGCAATGGATCCTTGTCAATCACACTTAAGCAAACTAAGTTTTCATCAGAAATCTTTGAGGTATCTACTGTGTATACATGTTTATCTCGATTTTCTGGTAGAACAACCTTCTGAGTTTTGAGATTTATAACTTTAACCTCAGTTGATGAGAAGATTACTTTATTTTCTTAATCACACAGTTGAGATATACTTAGCAAATTGTGTTTCAAACCTTCTACATGGTATACTTTGTCTATTGAGTATTCATCTGATCTGCCTATCTTTTCGATGCCTCTAATTTGACCCTTTTTTCCTCTACCAAAAGCTACAATTCCACCTCTTCCTTCTTCAAGTGAGAGAAATTGTGATGTATCCTCAGTCATGTGTCTCGAACAAGTACTGTCCGTGTACCAATGTTGCTTGCTTTCTCTCACTTTTTCCTGAAAAATTTCACAGGTTAGTTTTAGGCACCCAGATTAACTTGAGTCCTTTACTAGAATCAAAAGAATTAATAAGATCTCTATGTATCCATTTAGGTAGATTAGTTTTCCTTTGAGTATACATGTCTCTTTGAGGAGTCCTATATGTGCCTCTTGTTTTATTTTCTATAGTGATTCTGCATTTTGGACAATCTATCTTAGAGTGACCTGAGTTACCATAAATGATGCATAACAAGGATTTTCAATTCTAGGTTGTTCAAAGCCTATTCCAATTTTTTGATTTTGCTGATTATTTCCCAGATGTGATACAATCATAGATGACTTAGTTCATTTATTTGCTTGTTCAAGCTCATATTTAGCCCTTGTTAGTTCAAGTTTCAGTTTTGTTGACTTTTGTTTTTCAGTACACAATTCATTTTTTAGCCTTTTAATTTCAAGTTCACCTTTTGGCCTATCACAGATTTTGTCCTTACTTGTTTCTTTAAGCTTTAGGATTTTCATTTTATTAGACATGTTCCAAGACTCTAATTGCTGAATTTTCTAAGATAGAAGCTTATTTTTCTCTTTTAGTTCAGCATTGAGTTTTTCAAGATCTATATACTCAAATTTTAAACTAGTTAGGGAAGCAATTATCTGATTCTTGGCTTTAACTAATTCCTGAACTGTGTCTATAGATGTGAGCATTAGAAAAGACAATTTTTTCTTAGAGAATTTTAATAGTTTATCTTTGAGATAAAAAAGATTTACCTCATTTTCTTCAGAGTCTGAGTCAGGTTGAGGTTCTGATTCTTCTATGGCCATCAAAGCAATGTCATCAACATCTTCTTCATACATCTCTAAACCTGTTCCCCAGGCTGCATACATAGCTTGCTCCTTCTCTTTGTTTTTTCTTTTGTTAAAAAATTCCCTCTTTTCCTTTTCAGCTCTCTCATTTTTCCATTCTACTTTCCACATAAGGCAGTCCTTAATTTGATGATAAGTTTTTCTACACTTGAAGAATCCTCCACCTTGTGGTTTCTCTATATTATTCTCTTTGGTGGGTAGTCCCTTTTTTCCAGAGTTTATACCCCTTTTGAAAAGTTTCTTGAAGTTTCTGTTAATTAGTGCTAAGTCTTCATCATCTATATCTGATTCATCGCTTTCAATTGCTTTGAGTCCAAGATCTTTTTCTTTGCTTCCCTCACCTCTTTTATCAACGTTCATCTCATAGGTTTTGAGATTACCTATTAATTTATCTAAAGTCATATTGGTTAGATCCTTGGTTTCTCTGATTGCAGTGACCTTAATTTCCCATGATCTAGGCAAGGTTCTAAGCACTTTGTCAACCTGTTCCTCAGTGGTGTATACTTTCCCAAGGAGATTAACTCGTTTACTACAGTAGTGAATCTGGTGATCATATCTTGAAGTGATTCTTCGGATTTTATCTTGAAAGCTTCGTATTCAATGCATAGCCTAGCAATTCTGAATTTTTGAACTTGAGTTGTACCTTCATGAGCATTCTGTAGAGTATCTCATATATATTTCGCGGATGTACAATTTGAGATGCGATTAAACTCATCAGGTCCTAGTCCACATACAAGAATGCATTTAGCTTTTGCATTTTTCCCAGCATCTTGTAGTCAGCTTCTCCGTATTTGTCCTTAGCCTTTGGAACATCTTTACCTTCACTATCCTTAACAGTAGGGAATAAAGGTCCATCAGTGACTCTAACCCATATTTCATAGTCCTCAACTTGGATGAAGTCTCCATCCTTGTCTTCCACCATGAGTAGTATTGACCATTGAATAATGGTGGTCTGTTGATGTGTTGCCCTTGACCATGCCCGAGAGGAGGTGCAGAATTCATTATGATCTTTATCTTGAGTTATTAGACTCTTGATTAAGATAATCTGCTCTGATACCACTTGTTGGAATTATGACCTCCTTAATTCTATAAGGAACATGTACTTATTACTTGTTACTTACTATTTGAAGTTAGCAGTAAATAAGTCGGTAAAATAACTTGTTCAAAACCTCGTATTATTTATAGCCCCTTCAAATAACACAGTGAATACACAGTCAAGTAACCTACGGAATTATAAACACTAATTCCTAGCTACCCAAGACAAAAAACCCCAGGTTTAAGTCTTCTATCGTTCTCCAAGTTCTTCAAACTTGTTAAACGAAACCTACTCACAACACTTGATCGTAATAAAAAACTTTTGACTACAATCTCACACCTTTTCTCTCAACTCGCAGCACCCCCCAAGTAAATATCAAAACTCTCTCAAACCTCTTGATCGTATTTTGATTTTTCTCTCAATGTAAGTGCGCAATTTTCTCCAGTGAAACTATTGCCTATTTATA
The DNA here is from genome assembly GCA_035578085.1 of Solanum pinnatisectum. NCBI lineage: Eukaryota > Viridiplantae > Streptophyta > Magnoliopsida > Solanales > Solanaceae > Solanum > Solanum pinnatisectum. The sequence goes on from CM069078.1 coordinate 36,802,022, forward strand.
GATTTGGACTTGAATCTAAAACTTATTTCAACTAGAAATCCTACTTGTGCTCTGCTTCCTTTTTCTCTTGAAACTTAGAAGCTCACGTGTAGGATTCCTACTTCATGTAGAACTCCTAACAAACTATGTACTGTTTCGTTATTTCCAAAACCTTCTCCCTGCCAGATTTGGATTAGCTGGAACATGTTAATACAATCTGTTCTATGCAACTTGACACTTTGACATTCTTCAAAACATTTAGACCTTTCGCGTCTTACACTAACACATAGTTTGATCTTTATAAAAAATATTATGCAAATTATGTTGGATTACTATTACTACCACCACCACCATCACCGTCATCATCGTCGTCGTCGTCGTCGTCATCATCATCATTTTTTTATTATTGTTATTATCATGATCATCATTTTTATTATTGTTATTAAGGAAAAATGACAAATATACCCTCAAACTATCGTAAATAGTATGCAAATACCATCCATCATACTTTTGGGGTATATAACATATTGTCTAAGTTTTTATTAAAACAAAATTCATATAGGGGTATATGATCCTTCTCACAAAGTTAAGTGGTATATTTGATATTTCTCACACGTGATATTTTTTTTACTTCAGTTAATTTCAGTCTTAAATATCTTATTTGTGGATATATTTGCTTATCATTATCTGAGTTTCTTGTTTTTATTTAATTTTTTATTTTTAAAAAGATGAAAAAAAATAAAAAATAAAAAAGGGTGAGAATGAAATAAAAGAAAGAAAGGGAATAAATAAAATGAAAATTATTTTCTTTTACGGTCATATCTGTAATTTTTTTGTAGTTATGCAAAAAAAAAACGACACATCGAAAGAAGACTTTATGAAAAGATGAGTGTGAATTAAAAATATTTTGAATTTAATTTTATTAGTGAGCTTGTCTTGCAATTTAAATTTCACAACTTTATTTGTGTCAATTTAAATTTTGTACTATTCTTTATAAATTTTTTATTTAAAAGGAAGGGAAAAAGGAGAAAATTACTTGGCCTTTGGCCATTTTATACTTTTAATTTTGTATTCTAGATTTTCTTGGTGCTAATAGTTCATTAATAGATGCCCCACGAATCATTGCTGAAGTCTAATCTGACTGACCCATAATAAAACAAGTTTTGGAAGAGGGAATCATCGAAGATGAATGTAATGCGGAAAAGCTGGCAACATATGTTGTCGGTTCTATTAACACGTTTCTGTCATCAGGGGCTTTCTCTGCTCTATCCTCATCAAAGCGGAGCTCCTAACTGCTGACTTGGACGACTCCTAAATAAATTTCTTTCTAACAAAAGCGATTACGTATCTAAGGAAATTTGGACATAAATTCAAAATCTTTAATTAAAAAAGAAAGAAGTATTTATAACGCCTTAATCTTGTTGTTCTTCCTCTTTCATTTCAGTTAGCAAAAAGGATGAGGTTTTCTTCTGTTCGGTGAGTCCTCAAACTTTTGGTCTCATCTGCCCCACTTGTCAAGAGATTTTCTACACGTTATATTTTTAATGCATGCGAAAAATTTCATCATCTCATCTCACGTAGGTGTGTTCGTGGTTCAGGTTGGATCGGTTATTAATTAAAATTAAAATCAAACTAATCTAGTTGGTTTGTTAAATTTTTAAAACCAAACCAAATCAAACGAAAAAAATAACTGCCGGTTTGATTCAATTTTTCTGATTTATTCCGTTTGAAAGTAATAATTTATTTCAGGACGTACTTATCTCGATAGATATGAACACCTAGTATATGAGTGATCCATAAAAAGGTTATTGTCGATTTAATTAAGCAATACTAACTTATCGGTTAGCAGTGTAGGTAAAGACTAAAATGGATTTGGATAGTTTTGGACTTAGGATTGTTATAGTTGGACTAAAGTGTTGGGCTTAAGAAAATGGTAAAGTTAAAGATTTCAGCTAATTAAAATTTAACAAAATATTTATATTTTATTTATGAATAATATATAAATAATTATAAATTTTATATATCTAATTTATCGGTTCAGTTTAGTTATTTTTACGGTTTTTTTTTAGTAAAACCAAAATCAAACCTAACCTAACCGAACCAAGCCAAACCAACTATCAATTTTTTTAATTGATTTGATTCGAATTGCGGTTTAATTTGATTTTCTAACCATAACCATGAACGGCCCTAATCTCACACTAAATAAGAAATTCACATCCGAACGAACTTTTTTTTTATATATAGTATTTGATTTTGGTTTTGATTTTGATATTTGGGTTGTAAATTTGAATTTGGCTTTTATGTTTAAAAAATTTAATCCGAAGTTATCTGAATTGAGTATATAATCTGTAAGAATTACTATAAATTAATTTACCAGTAGTTTTGTAAGATCTCACTTAAGTATACAATATGAAAAACAACTTCCTCTGTTTAAAAAAGGAAAGACTTATTTTTTTTATTCTATTTCAAAAATTATGATTCCTTTCCTTTTTTTTTATAACACTTTAATTTTAACTTTTCACATGTCATATTTAAGGGCATTAAATTAAAAGATATTTTGATATATCAGACATAATTCTAATTCTGAACCACAAAACTAATTTTTAATTTTTTTTTAATACAAAATCAAATCAGACCATTCTTTTTTAAACGAAAAGATTATTGAATAGTTTGTCATTTGCACAGTAAAGTACTCCATATGTCCATTTTTAATTGTCATGTTGCGCTTTTCAAAAGTCAATTTGATTTCAAAGTTAAATTAGATTACATTAATTTGATATTTTAAACAAAAAATTTAAATTTTAAAAAACTATATAAAAATACAATAAATTGTAATTTGATAAAAAAAATATATTATAAAATATTAGTTAAATTTTTTATAATTTGACTTTAAAAAAATAAATTATTACAATTAAAAATGGATAGATGAGTAATAAACTTAAGGTGGAATCTTCGAAAATGTATGTAAATGCGGAAAAGCTGGCAACATATGTCTGCTCCAATCCAAACACTTCTCTATACCCACAGGGACTTTCTCTGCTCCTCAAAGAGGTGCCTCCTCTCGTCATGTTTTACTACGTGGACAAAAAATTATGCCATTTCTTCCTCTTTCAGTTAGCATGAAGAACCGGGTTTTCTTCGTTCGGTCATAGTAGGCCCATCTCCTTACACTTGTCAAGAGATTTTCTACACGTTAAAATTTACTTTCTCCATTCATTTTTACGTGGCACTTTAAAAATTTCAAGATTCAAATAAATATATCTTTAATTTTTAATTTTTTCATAGATCTATTTAACATTTTAGATTATTAATTATTATGACTTGTAGTAACTTTTACATAGTTTACAAATATATAATTTCATTATTTCAAAGAATATAAAATTTCACATGCAAATTTTTGATTAAAGTTAAACTGTTTGACTCTCGAAAATAATAAGAGAAAATTGCTCGGACAGTGTTACTTCTAATTTTAAAGTTATAAAAGTATCAAAGAAGAAAAGATAAAAGTTGAGGGTAAAAAAAATACCCGCGAAATATTCCATCATCTCACACTTAATGAGAAATTCGAAAGGTACGTACACAGTTTACATCACTGAAATGACGTGTCATTTTACATCACTGAAGTTCCCTAAAAAGCCCTCTCCGTTCTTAGTTGTTTATTTTCATTTGCAAGTGGGTCTTATATGGTATTACTGGTAATAATATGTACAGATGCAACCAAACATTTTTTACGTTTCTACTAGTACATCTTGTTGACAGATGTTCTACTATTTGGAGTTCTAATCTTTCACACGCCTCCTATAAAACAAAATGCCAGTGTTTCATCTTTACTACAGTTTTATAACGAAAGATGGAGAACAGAGGGAATGTCGATCAGAACGAGGAAGGAAGGATGCATCGCCAATACAGAATTCAACTGAGAAGGAGAGAGCAAGCCCGGGAAGCACAGATGAGGGTAGGAGTACTGCCGCCGCCAGCGGTTGGATCAAAGTCTGAAAAAGGAATGAGGCCTTCAATGGAAGATGAGGTTTCAATTCACCCAAATCTTTGCTCCCCGCCCATCAATGGCGGTCGACCCCTTCATTTTTATGCTGTTTATGATGGTCATGGTGGTTCTCAGGTATACTTGCTACTTTTTATTTGACCATGTTATGTATTTATTTTTTATTATTTTTTAAAGTTAGATTACCTATATCTCTTCTATTTTTTTAAAAAAATTGTTTAGGATTGTTTAACTTTAAAAATCATTTTACTTTTAATGAAGATTACAATTCTTTACTTTAGATTAATTATAAATTTTTAAACTTGTTTTGTTTCAATTTGTTTATTTTACATTTTTTTTTTTTAAAGAGTAGTTATTTCTTTCCCCTTTTTTTCAGTAACTCTTCCATCAATTTTAATCTTGTATAAGAGTAGTTTGAATTGGCTTAACAAAAATAGTTTTAAGCAAAATAAAAAATTAAATTTAAATGATTTTTGAGTAAAAAAACAACCCTTATTTTGAATTTTAACTTTTTCTTAAAGTCATTTTATATTTATTTTAAGTTAGTTTTAATGTTGTAAAACACTTTCAAAAGCTGAAAATGACTTAAGTTTGAGTAATTTTTAAATCAATCCAAACGGTCATGACAACAAAATTAAAAGATATATCGATAACTTTAGCAAATCTTTCTTGAGATCACAGGATTTTTAAAAAAAAATTCTTTTACTTTCTTAAATATCATGTCAAAGTTAAAATCACATAATAAACACTGAAAATGGAACAAGTTATAAGTATTTTTTAAAACAAATTTGAAAATATTAAAATTTGAGTGTTGATAATCCTTTGAAAATTTTAGGGATAGTTTAGTTGGTCGGTGAGATAACAACATAGAAATAGACAAGGACATCACTTTTTGTGGAAATAAATTGAAATCACTAGATCGTTTTTGGTTGATGCAGGTATCTGCGCTCTGCAAGGAGAGAATGCACTTGATTGTAGCAGAAGAACTGATGCGCCCCGAGAACAATACAAAAATGATGAGTAGCAGCAGCAGCAGCGGCAGCGGCAGTAGTTCTAGTTCAGATAGAGGACAACAACGAGATTGGGAGGCAGCATGGATAAGAATTCTGCAAAGAAGTTTCCAACGGATGGATAAAATGATATGCTTTAACTGTGACTGTGGTAGTTTAAGCTACCGCTGTTTGTGCCCACCAAATCAAAACTTGCGTCTGATGGGCTCCACCGCAATCATAGCAATTGTAACAGATCATGCCATTGTCATTGCAAATTGTGGTGATTCCCGCGCTGTTCTTAGCCGGAATGGAAATGCCCTCTCAGTCTCCTTCGATCACAAGGTAAAAAAACATTTCAGAGCTAATTTATTATTTTTGTTAAAGCTTATTGAAGAAAACCTTACCCTATGTGCAAAAACCTGGTTCTTGTGTACTTTACAGAAATACCTAATTTTTTGAGATGATAACACCAATTTATAGTGGAAACCTTCCTTTCTCAAGGAATGAAAAATACCACACTAAAATTTTGTATTAATTCAAGATTACAGCTCAATCAATCATGTATCTAATTCTACAAACTAAGAATTTATTATTCTCTATAATTCTTGTGATGTTTTTAAATAACGAAGAAGCTTTCCTAAAAGAAAGGTAAATAGGATTTAATTATCAACATGAGATGGTTGTGCATTGATGGAACTGTTCCACCTTTAACCAAAGGTCTTAAGTTCGAATTTTGGGTATGGAAAATTTTTTGTTGGAAGTGCTACTTCAAATATAGGTTTTGCAGTGCACGATTCAAATTTAATTAAGTTTCAATGTGGACTTTAAACATTGAGTGCAAAATGCTTTGTCCTAATTATAAAAGCTACCCTTTTATTTGGTTGCAGCCAAATAGGCGGGATGAACTCGCTAGAATAAAGGCAGCGGGAGGCAAACTTGTTTATTCTCGTGGATTACGGGTTCAAGGCGTTCTAGCCATGTCTCGGGCAATAGGTAATATTTCTCTCTTAATTTCAAAGACTTGTTCAATCTAACACAATTGGCATTGGAATTGTTGCTTCATTTCTTTTTCCCTTCTACCTTTTTTTTTATATATATATATATATAATTCATTCACCTAGGCAGGGGCGGCTCAACATAAACAGAGGCCTAAAACGAAATTTTAGTTAGAGGCCTAAAAATCTAAATAAATTTTATGTGTGTTTAAAATTTATTTTTCTTACACTTTTAAGATGTAATTATTACTTAATATTTTTTTATAAATAATTTCTTAGAAAAAAATCCTTCCAATTATATATAAGGTAAGATTTTATCAATTTAACAATGAAAAACATCTTTTTACTTAGACAATCATTATATGAATTGTCAACATAATTCTATAAGTAATAATTGACAAATTATAATAAGTTAACAAGAATAAAATATTACATATTTTAATATATTTTTAATTATAAATGATTAATTTTTTCTATAAAATAAATACTCCGCCTAAGGCAAATGCCTTATTTTTATTGCATAGAGCCGGCCTTCACCTAGGTTAAACTCACCCATAGTGATGGGGTTTGGCGTGACCCTTATTAGTCTATATAAGCTCCCAAGAATATGCACTGAAGATTGGTAAAGTCTTACTTTTTCCAGAAACTATATTTACTCCTCTATAGGTTTGAATAAACAACATTATATATGTTATGGAGTAGTTGAGCTAAGATATGCCTAAACAAGTTCCCAACCTAAAACTTCAGGGTATATAACATGTATATATCATGTAGAAGAAAAGATTACTATTTTAACTAATATATGAGAACAATCAAGTTAAAACACAATTATGGCATCTAGAAGAGCAAATTAACACCCTAGCTTCTTAAAAGGAAAAAAAAATGTAATAGTTCTAAAACAAGAGCATATAGAGATCAAATGAATTTTAGGCAACAGAGTCGATCATGATTGATATTTAGGGTTTTATCATAGAATTACACATGATGTGTATGTTGGAAAAGTGTTATAATTTCCTTTAATTAACGACACATATAATATCAAAGTAGAAACAAAATTGAGTACACAATTGTGCCCGACTTGTATGTCAGCAATATGTTGTGTGTCCAAATAAATTAGTACCACACATTATTCAAAAAAGGATACATTTGTTGTTTATGCATTAAAGAAAATGGTGGCTTCCCAATGGGGTGTTATTGATGATAGTTTAAGAAAAGCGGTTTATGTTGCTAGAAATGGATTAGATAGCACTTTTTTTTAAAAAAAAAAAAAATTACAAAAGTCTCATATAGATATTCCATCAAAAATTGCAATTACTCATATGTATATATATATATATATATATATATATAGTACTTGGATATTAAGAAGGAAGTCCATGTAGATTAATTTGTTTTGAAGTTTTACCACCTTTTATTAGTACATGTATTACTAGTAACTTAAAGCCTCTTGATGTCAATTCCACCCTCAGCATTAGGTTTATATAGATTCTCCAAGATCTCAAATGGTACTTAGATTTCTCAGTAGAGTATCTCAAAAAAAAAAAATCTAAGCAAAGCTCTTTTCAATAAGTTCAATAGTTTCCTTACAAGGGTTCATGACAGTCATAGTATAAATTGGAATAGCTTGAACAACATGTTTAATAAGAATGAGTTTACCATCATGTGATAGAAGTTTAGTATTCCAACCACCAAAGGTTTTAACATTTTTTAGTAACCAAACCATCAAAATAAGTAATTCTTTTCTTTCCAATGTATATAGAGAATCCTAAATAATTAAAAAGGGAATTGTTTCTCAGTAAATTCAGTAGCTCATCTCATTATGTTAATTCTATAAATGGATATTTTAGGACCTATGAAGAAGAAATTTTGGTTAATATTAACTTGTTGACCAGAGTTCATTTCATATATACTTATGAATTTGGTTCATAACAACTTTATTAGATCGTATATTGCCTCCACAGAAGATAATAATGTCATCTGCGTAAGCCAGATAAATTGCTTTTAGACCATTCTTGCTCATAGTGAAACATGTGAACCTCTCACTTTCGAAGAGGTTATTTAGTTTTTCTTGAAAAAACTTCATGAACTATCAAAATAAAAAAATATAAGGGATAAAAGATTTTCTTGTTTCAAATTTCAATCTCTGAGTGAAAATGAAAAAGTTATTTCTAGATTCATTGATGAAGATGGGATACAATATCTTTCATATATCAACTTGTGGATCATATTAGGCAAAACATCATTAAAATCAAATTTCTTTAACGTACACAACAATAAAGAAAGACCAGACTAATATGTCTTAGGCCTTTGACATATCTAGTTTGATCACAATATTACCTCCAATATTGCCATGATTAATTAATACCCTAAATAATTCTTTGAGATTGTAAGACATTCTCAATAATGAATCTGCCCTTCACAAAGCCCATTTGATTTTTGAAAATCATATTGGATAGTAGAGATAAATATGTTAAATTAATAAATGAATTATTTATATTACAATTCATGTGTATATGAAATACCTCAATGTGTATTTAATAGGGTAGGTCTTGTCTTTAATTACTTATAGATTGATTGTTTTACTTTATATATTTTTTCGATGCAAACCATTCTCGGAAGAGTAAGAAAAAAGAAGGTAACAAGAGTATCTTGCTTCCTAAAAATATAAAGAGGCGGAGTATAATTACACTGCAAGAAGAGGTTTTCAAATGTGTTACTTGTCCAATTACTATAGGTCTCACTTCTTCTGTGTCTGTTTGTGTTGGAGGAAATTTCAAAGTAGTTGATTTTTTTTTGGTTTACTTCTTCAAATGACTGAATGTTATAGAGATTTAACTACTAGTAAATCTTTTTGTTATTTTTTCTTATTACAAATAGGAGACAGTTATTTGAAGCCATATGTTATATCAGAGCCTGAGTTTACCTTCGTAAAAAGGAAGGTAAATGATGAGTGTTTGATTCTTGCTAGTGATGGTTTATGGGACGTTATATCAAACGAAACAGCATGTCGGATGGCTAGAGTGTGTCTTCAAGGAGACGCAATATTTTTTTCGCATAGTGAATCGGCAGCAGCGCTGCTTACTCGGATTGCTACGGGGCGGAATAGCCATGATAATATCAGTGTTATTGTAGTTGATTTTACGAGAAATCAAGAAGGATGAAAAATTCCATAATACAAGCATATATGTTTATACTAAAAACAATGTGATAGTGCATCCTATGTTGTTTATGATAGACATATAAAACTACTACTACTTTTTTTATCATGTTATGTATTTACCTTTGACTATTTGTTAAAGTTAGATTACCTATGTCTCTTTTAATTTGTTTCAAGATTTTATTTTTATTTTTTTTAAAAAAATATTTAAACATTATTTAACTTCAAATATATTTTATATTTATGAGGATTATAATTTCAGAATGCGAGCGTCAAAAATAAGTCTTAGTTCTTACATAACATTAATTATTTTTAAACTCCTTCATTTATTTTAATTTTTTTATTTTTCTTTTTTTCTAATTTCACTTTAATATTCTGTATAATTCTTGTTATATTTTTAAATAACAAAAAGTTTTCCTTCAGCAATAAAGTGTAGAGATGGCAATTGGGGCAGGCAGACCCTTGATGGGGCAGGGAAGGAAAATAACTAAACGGGACAGGATAGAACAGGACAGAAAAATCATATTTACTTAAAATACATAATAGAGTAGGACGGGTAACGGTTCAATTGTATTGCAATTTGTTCACCAGAATACAAAGTGTTCATTGTATTACAGTTTTGCTTGCTGGAATACAAAGTACCTGATTTTGAAAATATTTCAACACAACAAGGGTTACTATTTTGTGAAACTGTTTGATTTGTTTTAAATTATGAATCTTTTTAATTATTGTAATTAATTATGCAGATAATTATTATTTTTTTGGTGAAAAAACTGGTAACTTTAGCAGACTATGGTAGAAAGGCAATTGCAGTGCTACTGTTAAAAACTATATAAAAAAAAGTTCTAAAAAATCCCTTGCTTTTAAGTGAAAAATAAAGAAGGAGAAATAGTTTAGTGAGAGCTATTGTTTTAAAATGATTCAGCCTGTAGAAGAGATGCTATATGCTGTTAGAATTTCTCATGTTTGAAGTTCGAAATTTTTAACTATATGGAATTTTCAAATTAATATCAAATTAATGTATATTCACCGTAGTGATATGAATTTGGCATGACCCTTATCAGTCTATATAAGCTCCCAAAAATATACATGGAGGATTGATAAATCTTATTTTTTTTGGGAACAATATTTACTCCCTCTATATAGGTTTGAATAAATAACACTGTTGTGGAGGAGTTGAGCTAAGATATGCCTTAACAAGTTCCCAACTTAAAACTTAAGGGCATATATAACATATGATCATGTAGAAGAAAAGATTGCTATCAAAACTAATAGTAGGGCACAATGAAGTTAAAACACAATTATTGCATCTAGAACTACAAATTATCACCCTAGCTTCTTATGGAATAAATGAAATAGTTCTAAATCAAGAGGATATAGAGATCAAATGAATTTTAGGCAATATAACCTGTATGTGAAAAATACAATATAACAAAAATACAAGATTACAATTGAAAATAAAATGAAGAAATAAAATATTTTCAGGCTGAGGCGCAGATATCTCAGTCTTTTTAAGGAGGGAGATTCAAGCCCACTGCAGCAAAAGTTTTTCACTGGTCCAACAGTAGTCCTTCTTGACTTGTCATCTCCAGTATACAACAGCCTAATCACAAAGTGTAACTCAACAAACACTACAAAAAAAAGCCTAAATAGCGGGGGTTCATTTTACATACTATAGGGGTTAGTCATTGAAACAGAGGTTTCTTCCATTAACTATCTTTATTTATTTATTGTTACTAGTTGTTATAGGTTGAATAAGTCTCCTGATGTTTGGAGCATATTTAGGATAGTTAGTTGTTGGCTTCAGTTAGTTGTAGATAATGTGCAGATAGTGGCCTGCACTTTAGGTGCAGTTAGTTGTATATTTTGTATTTAATAGCTTGCTGCCAGATTTAATGAGATCATCCTTTTGACCTTCTAGTCTGAATCTTTATATGGTATCAAAGCTCTGTAAGCTCCACTGAGTTAGATCCATTTCATTCTTTTAACGCTTTCTCATCTATGGCTCCAGTTACTGATGCTACTGTTGCTAGTAGTTCTGCAATCTCTGCTACCACTCATGTGGTGCAATTTAATCCAGCTGCTCACTTAAGCTACAAGATAACCTCAATTTTTCAACGTGGAAAGCATAACTTGTAATGCTACTAAATGGGCATCAACTCATGAGACATCTTGATGGAACCACAACAGCTCCATCACGTACTATCATTCAAAACAATCTTAATGTACTAAATCCCAATTATCATATTTGGTTCTCTCAAGATCAATTGATGCATCGGTCGACTCTACCATTGCTCCAACTGTTGCCGCAGCACCATGTGCAAAACAAGCGTGGGATCTCCTTCACACAGCTTACGCCAACAAAAGTCATACTCACATCTTTAGCTTGCGAGATCAATTGCAAAATACCAAGAAGGCTTCTAAAACCATTGCAGAATACTTGCAGGAGGTTCGTTCTCTCACTGATGCTCTCAAAGTTGGTGGTTCATCTGTCAATGACGATGAACTTATTGTCAAAATTCTAAGTGGCCTTGGCCCCGAGTACCGTGAAATCTCTGCTGCAATACGCGCACGAGACTCTTCCTTGAGCTTTGAAGAGTTATTTCACAAGCTCACAGATCATGAGCTTTTCCTCAAACATCAAGATCTGGAAAAAACATCCTCTATGATCACAGCTGCTGTTGTCCAGAAGTCCAACACGCCTCCGCAATTCAACAGGAACAATCCTCGCTTCAACAATCAGCCATGGAAACCATCTCAGTCTCGACAATGGAATTCCAATAATCAACACTTGAATTCCAACAATCAACAAAACAAGAGACAATTTAAGCAATCTGTCAAATGTCAATTGTGCCAAAAGTTTGGCCACACAGCAGATGTGTGTTGCTCCAAGTCGCACAATCATTTTGAAACTAAGACTAACTTTGCATCTGGCCTGCAATCGTCTGGAAACTTTTGGGTTCTAGACTCTAGTGCAACTCACCATGTCACTACCGAACCCCACAACCTTGAAGAGTATACAGGAACAGAAGAAATCTCCATGGGTGACGGTAAAACTATTCCCATCACTCATACTGGTTCAACTCTAATTCAGGCATCTAAAACTGCTTTTAAGCTTTCTGACACACTTTGTGCTCCATTCATTAAAAAGAATCTCATTTTTGTTGCTAAGTTTTGTCAAGATAACCTCACATCTGTTGAATTTTTTCCTTTTACTTTTGTTGTGAAGGACTTGCATTCTCTGAAGCCGCTGGTACAAGACCGGAATAAAAATGGACTGTATAAATGGCCGCATCTGCAATCAAGGAAACCATTCATTAACCTTGCCTCCACAAAAGCCCCAATTCAACTCTGGCACAGTCGATTGGGTCATCCCCGCTCTACTATTTTAAATTTTATTTTGAAGAAATTTTCTTTACCTGCTGTTGCTAGCAAAGACAAATTTGAACTTTGTAATGCTTGTTCTTCTAATCAAGCTCATCGTTTACCATTCCAACGACTCACTTTGTCCAGTAATTTTCCTCTACAGATCATCTTTAGTGATTTATGGGGACCATAACCCATTTTATCACTCGACAAAAAGTTATATTATTGCATTTTTGTTGATCAGTACATCAAATATACTTGGTTGTATACTCTTAAAAATAAAAGTGAGGTTGCGTCCATCTTCCCAAAGTTTCATCCTTTAATTGAAAATTTCTTCAAAACAAAATTTCTTCCATTTATACCAATGGAGGGGGTGAGTTCATTGGTCTTCAACCTTATCTTCAGAAACATGGCATTGAACACTTAGTTTCCCCTCATTACACACCATAGCGTGTTGCCATCGCTGAACGTCAGCATCGTCATATTCTTGAAACTGCTAAAACTCTTCTTTATGAGGCATCCTTACCCCCTGAACTCTGGTCTTTTGCCTATCACTATGTTGTCTGCCTTATTAATCGACTTCCCACTCCCATCCTCAAAAGTGAGTCACCCTACCAAAAACTATTTGGTCGATCTCCTGACTATAGCACCCTAAGAGTTTTTGGTTGTCTCTGTTATCCATGGCTTAAACCTTATACCAAAAATAAACTTGAACCTCAGTCCACCCCATGTGTGTATTTAGGTATCTCTCAGACTCACCATGCTCACATCTTCTTAAATTCTGTCTGGACAAAAGTTTTCATAAGTCGTGATGTTCAATTTTTTGAAAAAGAATTTCCTTTTAAAAAAATGTTCATCCATTTACGTAAATCTACTTCCCAATTAAGTTGGGAAGTTGTTGACTCCAAAGAGTACAGTCCAACCACGATTCTAACTCCTCCTCTCTCTCTTTCATCCCTTCTTCCAATACATGTAGAGTCTAACTCTAACAATAACACCTATTCCCCTGGCGATGCTCACTCCAACAGAACCAGCCAAGTACTAGCAGCTCCAGAGATATCAGGTAATCCAAAACTCCTTATTTCTTTTTCTAATCAACTTCCTACCCCTTCTCCTCCGCATAACCCTACTACACCTAAGCCTCTACTCACATACCAGCGACGTAAAATTGCTGCTAGCAACCTGTAATCACCACTACCAATCCCCACCACCAAAGAAGACACTCCTCCACCCCTACCACCCCAACAAAGTTCACATCCCACACACCAAGCAATTGATTCTTCTCCACCAACACCTGCTGCCTCGATTCCATCACCATCTTCAAATCGAATTAAAACTAGATCCCAGTATGGTATTTTCAAGCCTAAAAGAACACTTTCTTTTCTGATCCATTTAACTCCTACGCCTGTAACTTTCAAACAGGCTGATAAACATGAAGAGTGGAGACGAGCAATGAAACTAGAATATGATGCCTTAATAAGAAATCGGACTTGGGAACTCGTCCCGCGAGACATGTCCGAAGATATTGTGGACTGCAAGTGGTTATATAGGATCAAGAAAAAAGCAGATGGTTCTATAGATCGTGTCAAAGCCCGTCTAGTTGCAAAAGGGTTCACGCAGCGACCTAGCTTAGATTTTAATGAGACATTCAGTCCTGTTGTCAAACCGACAACCATACGATTGGTGCTATCTATAGCTGTGCAACACCATTGGCCAATCCATCACCTTGATGTCAATAATGCTACATGGAACATTGACTGAAGAAGTTTTTATGTCTCAACCTTGAGGCTTTATTAATCCCCAATTTCCAACTCATGTCTGCAAACTGAAGAAGGCTATCTATAGCCTCAAACAAGCCCCCCGGGCTTGGTATAATGCTTTGCGTGACCATCTACTGAAAATACACTTTGTCAAAACAGAATCTGACACCTCTTTATTTGTATGGAAACATCTGGCTGTAGTCATTTATGTGCTTGTCTATGTTGACGACATCATAATCACTGGAACCCATCCAAAGGTGATCAAATTTGTTGTCAATTCCTTGGCAAAAAGATTTTTATTGAAGGACCTTGGCTATCTAAACTACTTCTTTAGTGTTGATGTTAAGCAAGTACCAGATGGCCTCATTCTTTCTTAATCAAAATACATTCTGGAAATCCTTTCCGAACTGGACATGGACAATTGTAAAGGTGTTTCCACTCCCATGTGTTCCAGTATACCACTTCGAGTGGTTGATGGCTCGCCACCTACTGATGCCACGCGCTACCGGCGCACCCTTGGCAAATTACAGTATTTGTCCCTCACTCAGCCTAACATATCTTATGCAGTCAATAAATTATCACAATTTATGCATACTCCAACTGATGAACATTGGAAAGTAGTTAAAAGAGTACTACGGTATCTCAAAGAAACTGCATATTTGGGACTTCACATCACTCGTAGCTCTGACTCCAATTTGTATATGTATGTTGATGCTGACTGGGCTGGCGATCCGAATGACAGAATCTCTACATCATGTTACATACTTTTCTTTGGACCAAATCCAGTCAATTGATCATCAAGAAAACGAGCAGTGGCTCGCTCGTCTACTGAGGCGGAGTACAAATCAGTCACCAATGCACTTGCAGAGCTCACGTGGGTGTGAAACTTCTTTCATGAGTTACATGTCAGCATATCAAAGACGCCAACAATCTACTGTGACAATGTTGGAGTTACTTATTTATCTCACAATCCAGTGTTCCATACTCGTATGAAGCATGTTGCTGTAGATTTTGCATATATCCGTGACCAGGTTCAAGTTTATCGAGTTCATGTTACTCATACTCATGCTTATGATCAACTTGTTGATACCTTCACCAAACCACTGCCTAAATCAACCTTTACTAGGTGTCGTTCCAAGTTAGGCATTGTTGCACCTTGCCTACCTTGAGGGGGTGTATTAACTATCTTTATTTATTTATTGTTACTAGTTGTTATAGGTTGAATAAGTCTCCTGATGTTTGGAGCATATTTAGGATAGTTAATTGTTAGCTTCAGTTAGTTGTAGATAATGTGCAGATAGTGGCCTGCTCTTTAGGTGCAGTTAGTTGTATATTTTATATTTAATAGCTTGCTGCCAGATTTAATGAGATCATCCTTTTGACCTTCTAGTCTGAATCTTTATATCTTCAACCCTAGAAATAGGTCTGCCATAATTAATCTCTGGGGGTTTTTCACTAACCCCGGTAACAAGCAGCGGGGTTATTTTGCTGCGGTTTAAAGCCCACAAATTGATTCTTAGAAAACTACCATTTAAATTCTAGGGGTCACAACCTCTGATAGTAATAACAAAATAGCAAGGATCGAAACCCCCACAATTCATGAAAATATAGATATTTTCCTATATTTTTCCCATCAATGGAACAATGCTCTAAAGCTAATTCAGTCAATAATAATTCAAACAATCATAAATTTTTACAAGTAATGATACTGTTGCTATCAGTGGAACAGTGTTATAAACCTTCACATTGCTAATGATGCCATACAAATGTATTCAACTCCATCACGAGTGCATTGATGTCATCATTACTACCCCGATCAATTGCTAAACACATCATTCACTCTAATCATTATGACATCCGTCCAACCATGCAATTACATCATCAAAACTATCTAATATGATTGCGAGACACTTTAACGTTTGCCACACAACAATTATCACCGGATGATTTTGCGTCCATAGAGGAAATTGGTTCACCAGCCGCATCTTGGCTGCAAAAAAAAAAAAAAAAACAGAACAACAAAACATCATAAGCAACGCCAGTTAAGGGTGTGTTAGAATTTTGGTTAGTCATAAGGCTTACGATATGATAACTCTGAGATATCAAATTAAACGGATATCAAAACTCACATATTACCACAAGCTTAGAAAATTGGAACATCATACTCTGCATAGACAACCACACATAAAACTAGACCAGACAATTAGCAAGCTGACAACATATGTCAAACTACTGTGCTCTGGCATTCTTTATAGTCAATGTCAAAATTCAAGGAAAACTACAGCTTTGAAAATGCTTGGAGATTTAACTAGTTAGGATTTAGGAGTTCCAAAATTTCCTATATAGCTACATTTACAAAATACCTACAGCCCATTCATTGGTAAATGTTCCTAATTTGAAACCATCAGCATGGGCAAGTCAACAATATATATCTACAACAAGCTCTGAATCTATTGTGTGAGTCTAACCCACACATCACGTGTTGCCTTTCCACAATTTCCACTAGACTAAATCCCTGGAGCTTCAGAAAGTTTGACTTGTTGATCAGACCTTAGAAAATAATTCATCTAAAAGTAGCTACAGAATTAAAAAGGAGGCATCAACATGCTTTCCCAAAGAAAAAAATGCCAACAGGACAAAAGCATGCTACATCAAACTTCTCCATTTATGTTCTATTATTAACATTATGAAGGGCAAGGTAGTAGTAACATGTTTTCCTAGTTGAGTTATGATTCATGGCACAAAATTATGATTCTCAATCCGTTGATGATTGTATAGTTTCTACTGAAGCCACTAATTTGAACAAAGTTAAATCACAGTTGTCTAATTCCAATTGAATTCTCTGTATGTTAAACTATAGTACAATTTATTTTACTCCAAAAAATGTTGCAGATTTCAGACCATAGTCCAAGCTTTTGACAAAAATACTCGGAGTAAGCTAATTCACTTCATTATTTGACAAATACCAGCATAGACAACTAAGCCATGAAAAGTACAATAAAGTTAGCCTAATTCTACCACAAAATACACGAAAATGGTAGACTAATGCAGTTCATTATTTAGCAAATTTGATAATTTCGAATTTTTCTTCCACAAAAAGAAGAATCAAATTAACCTAATTCTACCTCCATGCATCTATACAAACAGCAAATAAATAAACTTACCTAGTGAATAAAATCAGATATTTGTACAAAAATTTTCGATCTATGAAAATTGAGATGAGGAAATCCAAAAAAATGAGAGAAGTGAAAAAATTTTCACCTTAAAATGGCTATTCCGATTCCGAATCTAGTGAGCTAGCTAATGCTTGCAAAGTTGTAGAAATGGCTGAGAAATGGCGGAGGAATGGTGGAGTAATGATGGAGGAATGGCGGAGTATAGTTGAGAGAAGTGTAGGGGAGGAGCGAGTGAAGTTTCCAGAAATAAGAATTAAAATATTGTTTCCAATTTTATATTTTGTAATAAAAGAAATTGCAGTTTCCTCTATTTATTAATATTTTTCTTTTTCTAGATGGTGGGGGTTCCAAAACCTTTACTATTTACTTTTATTTTCTGGCAGCTACAAAACCCTCAGTATATGATGCAATTTGAGGGAGTTGCAGCTAACCTCCGTTATTAAACCCCCATGATTTAGGGCTTTTTTGGTAATGAAACTCTGGACAAGAGTTGAGTCCAAAACTCCAAATAGAAAAAAACACATCCCTTCAATTAATAAGAACTCTATTTTTGACTAACTTTTATGCACTCTATAATTTCTTGTGTGTACCAAACAAATGAAGACCATCACTATTTATAGTTGAGGAAGTCTTTCTACCAATTAATGTGTAGATAATGGTGTAGTAAATTGTGAAAATAAATCCTAAAGGTTACATATGTTACAAGATATAACGGAGGAATAAAGAATGAAATAAAGAAACACAAAGCCACCAACGGCATGTGAGCTGCTGCACCAAGGAATTTGTAACATATGCACTAACTTCAATTGGAGTAATGCAGAATAGTAATCAACGGCAGCAAATAACTGTCAATACATCCAACATTATGTAACATATCTGAGAAGTGCACCAACGGCCATAAACCAACGTCTATGTGGCAATGCAAAAATGCATATTCTTAATTTATTAAAATGTCACAATAACAATCTCCCATCCATTTTAATACTTTAGGTAAGAGAGTATATTAGTTGAAGGAAGATTATTATGCATAATAAAAGTATGCTCTGCATTGAACCTCCACTTAGTGAAACAGTAACTTTTACTCCAAAGTCGTAGTGGTCTGAGACTTGAACTATGACTGCTTAAGGAAAATCAAATATCACTGTTCACACACAATAATCAAGGTTTTGACATGAGCTTTAAAAGTCAGCACGTTACGACCTTGTGCTATCCCGATTTCACAAGTGCTTTTGAGAATAAGCCCAATTCTCATAGGAAGCGACCTATTTCCACACTCACAGAGGTGAAATCTATCGAGAGTACTCCTATAAGTTTAACACTCCACCCATACGGACTACATATATTCATTAAGACTTTTATCAACTCAACCTTCACAAATCACCACATAAAACAATATATGCACTTACATCATAGGGAGGGAATAAAATATAGTGCATACGAAAAGTCATTCTATGATTAGTTTTTCCCTTTGAACCTGGTTATAAGATCTCTAGTCCCCAGGTTACGTTTCCTCATATATGACTCAAGGATTTATAGGCTTCAATCCCATCCCTCTCGATGTGCTCTAGACCTTTTCTCTTGTTAAGGCCTTAGTAAGAGGATCTACAAGATTATCACACGATTTGACATAATCAACATTAATGGTACCACTTGTCAAATATGGTCTTACATTACTATGTTTCCTCCTTATAGGTCTGGATTTACCGTTGTAATAACAGTTTTGAACTCTACCAATTGCAGCAGTGTTATCACAATGAATTAAAATAAGAGGAATTGATTTTTCAAAATAGGGTATTTGAAATAAAAAATCTCTCAACCAATTCGCTTTCTCACTAGTTGAAGCTAAAGCAATTAGTTCAGCCTCAATGATAGAGTTAGCAATTATAGTTTGCTTTTTGGATCTCCAACAAATAGCACCACCACCCAAAGTAAAGATATAGTGGTAGAACATGAATCACCTGATAAGGTGTTTCAATCTGCATCAGAAAAGCCTTTTAAGTACAACAGAATATTTTTTATAGAACAAACCACTGTTATGTTTTAAAAAGAAATAAAGACCGATTTTCAAAAAATCAATTTAACTTTAAAAGAAATATCGATTTACAAAGAGTCGTCACTTAATTTTTTTAAAGAAATTAAGAAAACTTGATTTAAAAACTTTAACAGAAAAAGCCTAAAAAATTTAGAGAAAAGGTTCGAGGTTCTCATGTACACTTCAAGAAGGATTTTAAGGCATTTGAAGTGTCCGCTAACTTGCGGTTATCCTACTACTTGAAAATTGACTTTTTTTTACTAACTTAGAAAAAAAATTCTTAAAAATAATAAGGATAAAAATCATTTAAAAAAGAAATTGACTTGAACACTTGAAAGTAATTTGAAGAGCACACTTTAGCTAAAATATAACCAAGTAAAGAAAGCAATTGAATCTTATATATTTTTAAAAAATTTGAAAAAAAAAACAAAAAAAAAAAAAGAGAAAACTTTGGATTAATTAATTTAAGGCATTTAAAAAATATTTAAGAGCATTTGAAATTTGAGAGTTTAATAAAATAGAATGTAACTCAACATAATGGTCAATCTTTTGGGGAATTAGTAATCAAGAAATGAACTTGGGCTTCTCAAGCCCAAATTCCCTGCTATTTCAATCATTGTTGGGAATGATGGACTACTGCTATCATATCCATTTGGGACTGCTGTTGGGCAACAAGAAAATGCAGGGAGTCGTGAGTCCAAAAGGGAGTTTTCTCATGCAAATAAAAAGTAATAAGATTAGCATTCACACCTAAAACTATTTCACAAGAATAACACCTTTAATAAAAATACAATAAATAAGACATAGCTAAAGTACACATCCTAAATGACTTCATATTAAAATGTTTGAACTCAAATACATCTTATGCAAATCTATTATTTAATCCAGAAAGTATACATCCTAAATGACTTCATATTAAAATGTTAACAATCATATATTAGAGATTTACTATTAGTACTTATAACGTTTATATAAAATTTCACAGACTCTCATGTGTTGGACACTCTAAGCATACTTAAACAAATAAGTTATGCTGCTGATTAACAAAACAAAGAAGGGATCTTCATAGCAACAACTGATAACCCAAAGTAAATGGCAAGTATTAAGTACTCTACCAGAACTCCAAGTTAGAATGTAAAAAAAAATAAGCATATGAATCTAACGTAGTTAAGCTAATCTAAACATAAAGGAACCTACAGAACGGGAAAAAATGGAAATGGAGGATTACCTTTTCAAGTGCAGCGACTGGGACGAGGAGCAGAGAAGCTATTCCGCCTTCACCACAAAATGATATTGTTGTAAATGTTTCAATTATATTATACAAGCGTAATTAATATTCACTCATCTATAAGGACCAACTAATTTTAACCTAATTACAATTAAGGGAACATATATCGTGTAACGCGTGAATGAAAATATTACTCCATTATATTATGAAAGCTAAAAGCATCAAAGTTTCCTGCAGACGTATAATCGATTAGTTCTACTGAAAAATGGATGTGCAGATTAAATTAATTTTTATCATCTGTTTTAAGTCATTTTTTTTAAAAAAAAAAAAAAAACGATGTTAGTAAGGTATTATACATCATGAGATAAACACAAAAATAAAAAGTTTATCCTTCCCAAAAGGAGGGTTAAGAGACTACAATCTACAAACTAATTAACCCTCCAAATATAAAACTATTCTATATTTAGATAACATAAAAGTTTGTAGAATGTTTTTTTTAGAAGTTTGAAAATGCCTTTAGGACGTGTCAAGGGCTATATATGAGGATTTTAGGTTATGCAATAGAGAAAATCACGAGTTAAATTATATTTAGAGATTTAATTACGTTGGAATGTGCACGTAGGAAAAGAGAAGTTCTCCGTGTCGAGAATCTTAGATTTTGTAAGTAATAATAGCACAGAAGCAGGCGGCAACACGTTGTATGTCTGTTCATTCAATGCATATTTATAAGACGATAAAAGATAGAAACAAATTAAAATAGAGCAAATTGGTCAAATACCTTTTGATTGTTGAGTTTTGGGCCTTTTTCCCTTTCTATGTAGATAAATAAAAGTCTAAGGTTTTGGGTCTACCTTCCTTTTCTTTGTGGATAAATTTAGCCCAAATTTGATTAGCCCACTTTTGCCCATAAGCCCAATATTAAAGTGCATAAGTAAGACTTTCTTTTAGGTCTTATTTTGGAAGAATCACAAGAGATTGAGAGCAATCATATAGAGAGAAAAGTGAGAAAGTACAGATTTTCGCACAAGCCCTAGCAACCAATTTCAAATCGTGATTCCCGCTTCGTTTCTTATCTGATTGAGCTGATTTTTGGACAGCTTGTTCCTTTCAACTTAATATTTGATTGAAAACTGAGAGAGGGTGATTTGGAATCCTGTAGCTCCAGATTTTAGCTCGTGAACAGTAGTTGCGGGTTTGGTGTTTTTGCTTCTTTTATTTCTCTAGTTTTTGGTGCTATCTTGTAGTTGTGTTGCTCATTGTTTGACACTTTGTTGGTGACCATTTTGGAGAATAATTTTGTAACTCTTGTTGATTGTAGTGGATCTTTGGCCTTGTGGTTTTTACTCTTCACACCGAAGAGGTTTTCCACGTTAAATTTGGTGTCTTGTGTGTTGATTTATTTTGCTTGCTTTGGTTGATTTGTTTGCTGCCCAAACAGTGTTTTTCTTGCATTATTTTGTCTTCTCTTGGTTCAAATAGAAGGAAAAGTTTTGACTTGGATTTTCTTCCGCTATTGTCCTGTCGTGCACATTTATTTTGTGCTTGTATTTCCCAACAAAGTGATATAAGAGCATTGGATTGTTGTTGATTATCTATTTGAATGATGGAGTCAAATATGAGCAAGATGGTTTATTTGAATGGTAGTAATTATCATACTTGGAAAGGCAAGAGGAAGGATCTTCTATTTGTCAAGAAAATGCATCTACCTGTGATTGCTTTTAATAAACCCAAATCTATGAATGATGAGGATTGGGAATTTGAGAATTTACAGGTTTGTGGCTATATCAGACAATGAGTTGAAGATAATGTGAGAAATCACATTGTTAATGAGACACATGCTAGAAGATTATGGGATAAGTTTGAGACACTTTATGCTTCGAAGACTGGCAACAATAAATTGTTTTTGTTGAAACAATTGATGAACATCAGGTATAAAGAGGACACTCCTATTTCTGATCATATTAATGATTTTCAGGGTGTTCTTGATCAGCTGTCTGGAATGTAAAATTTGATGAAGAAATACAGGGACTATGGCTTCTTAATACTCTGTCAGACTCTTTTGAAACTCTTCGAGTTTCTTTAACTAATTCTGCTCCCAGTGGTGTTGTGACCATGAAATATGCTAAGAGTGGTGTCTTAAATGAAGAGATGAGAAAAAGATCTCAAGGCTCATCTTCTTCTACTTTACACTCCGATGTTTTGGTTACTGAAGACAGGGGGAGAAGCAAGTTTAGAGGTCACAATGACAGAGATAAAAGTAGAGAAAAGTCAAAGTCCAGATTCAAGAATGTTATATGTGACTATTGCCACAAGAATGGGCATATCAAGAAATATTGTTTCAGGTACAAGAGAGATATGAAATAACAAAATATAGAAAGAGATAATGAAAATCGTGTTGCTGTTGTTGCTAATGATGACCTTCTTATTTCTTGTGATGAAAATGTTGTTAATCTTGTTTGTGATAAGTGTAGTTGGTTTGTGGATTCTGGTGCTACTTCTCATGTCACACTCAGGAAGGAATTATTTTCTTCTTATACTCTAGGTAATTTTGGGATATTGAATATGGGCAATAATCATGAGGTTGCGGTTCTTAGTATTGGGACTGTTTGTTTGGAAAGTAATAATGGTTTCAAATTAGTTCTCAATAATGTTAAGCATGCTCCAGATGTTCGCTTGAATTTGATTTCTATTGAATACCTTAATGATGAGGGTTATGTTAATACCCTTGGTTCTGGCCAGTGGAAGCTTACAAGAGGTTCGATGGTGGTAGCCCGTGGTGACAAGTTGTCTAACTTGTATATTTTTCAGGGCTCCATTTTAAGAGGCTCAGTAAATATGATGAAGAATGATATTTCATCATTGTTACGACATAGAATAGTAAGTCATATGAGAGAGAAGGGGATGGACAATTTGGCTAGGAAAAAATTGCTTTCTGGAGTGAAATAAGCAAAGTTGAACAAGTGTGTTCATTGCTTAGCCGGTAAACAGAAAAGAGTTTCTTTTTAGAGTCATCCGCCTTCAAGAAAGCTTGATTTGCTGGAGTTGGTACATTTTGATTTGTGTGGTCCTTTTAAGGCAAAGTGTCATGGTGGTGCACTTTACTTTGTGACTTTTATTGATGATCATCCGCACAAACTCTGGGTATTCACGAGTCCAAGGATCAGGTACTTGATGTGTTTAAAAATTTTCAGGCCTTGGTTGAGAGACAGACAAAAAAGAAATTAAAATGCATCCGTTCTGATAATGGTGGTGAGTATATTAGTTCTTTTGATAGATCTTGCAGAGAGCGGGGTATTTGGCATTAGAAAACTCATCCAAAGACTCCTCAGCTAAATGGTTTAGTGAAGAGGATGAATATAACTCTTGTTGAGAAGGTTAGATGTATGCTTTCAGATGCTAAGCTTCTAGATTCCTTTTGGGCAAAAGCACTTAATACTGCTACCTATGTTATCAATTTATCATCTACTATTACTTTGAATGGTGATGTTTCTGACAAAGTTTGGTTTGGTAAGAATGTTTCTTATGATCATCTTAAAGTTTTTGGGTGTAAAGCCTTTGTGTATGTTTCTAAGGATAAGAGGTCAAAGTTAGATGTTAAAACTAGGCAATGTATCTTTGTTGGTTATGGTCAAGATGAATTCGGCTATCGTTTCTTTGATCCAGTTAAGAAGAAACTTGTTAGAAGCCATGATGTTGTGTTTTTTGAAGAACAAACAATTGAAGATCTTGACAAAGCTGAGAAAGTTGATTGTCAGAACAGTGAGAGCCTAGTTGATGTTGATCCAGTGCCTTTGACTATTCCACCAGGTGAAAATCTTCAAGATGATGAAAATCAAGTTTATATTGAAGATGGTGATCATACTCAGAATGACCAGTATGTCGTTGATGCTCCAGTGCAAGACGATGTAGTTGGTCAGTGACAAACTATTATTGATGCTCCAGAGAGTTCTCTCAAAGATCTACTAGAGAGAAAATACCTTCATCTCGTTATTCTCTCAATGCGTATGTACTCTTGACTGATGGGGGAGAACCAGAGAGTCTTGATGAGGCCATGAAAAGTGAAGAAAACAAAATGTGGTTTGATGCTATAAAGGATGAAATGAAGTCTCTACATGATAATCATACCTTTGATTTGGTTATTTTACCTAAAGACATAAAAGCTTTGAAAAATAGGTGGGTTTTTAGGGTGAAACATGAAGATGGTAACCTAATTCCATCGTACAAGGCTAGATTAGTTGTGAAGGGTTTTAACCAGAAAAAGGGAATTGATTTTGATGAGATATTCTCTCCAGTTGTGAAGATGTCATTCATCCGTGTTGTTCTAGGCTTGGCTGCAAGTCTGGACTTGGAGGTTGAACAAATGGATGTTAAAACTACTTTTCTCCATGGTGACTTGGATGAAGAAATTTATATGAAGCAATCGGAAGGCTTTAAAGTCAAGGAAAAAGAGAATTATGCTTGCAAGTTGAAGAAGAGCTTGTATGGTTTAAAACAAGCTCTCAGGCAATGGTACAGCAAGCTTGGTTCTTTTATGAGTCAGCAAGGCTTCAAAAAGACTTCTTCAGACCATTGTGTTTTTATGAAAAAATTCTCTAATAGTAACTTCATTATCATTTTGCTTTATGTTGATGACATGTTTGTTGTTGGTCATAATACTTGCAGGATTAAAAAGTTGAAGCAAGAGTTGAATAAATCTTTTGCTATGAAAAACTTGGGACCAGCAAGGCAGATTTTTAGCATGCAGATTGTCCGTGATAGAAATGCCAAGAAATTGTGGTTGTCACAAGAGAAGTACATTCAGAAAGTACTTCGTAGATTTAACATGGACAAAGCTAAGGTTGTCAGTACACCTTTAGCTATGCACTTCAAATTAAGTACTAGACATTGTCCTTCCACTGATGGTGAGAAGGAAGATATGAAGAAAGTTCCTTATGCTTCACCTATTGGTAGTTTGATGTATGCAATGGTGTGTACAAGACTAGATATTGCTCATGTTGTTGGTATTGTTAGCCGTTTTCTTTCTAATCCGGGAAGAGAGCATTGGAATGTTGTAAAGTGGATTATGAGATATTGTTGTGGAACTTTTAGTCTGAGTTTGTGTTTTGGTACAGGGAATCCTATTCTTTGTAGTTATACTAATTCAGACATGGCTGGTGATGTTGATAGTAAGTCTACTTCAGGCTACTTGATTACTTTTGCAGGGGGAGCTGTGTCTTGGCAATCTAGGTTGCAAAAATTTGTTGCTTTATATACTACAGAGGTTGAGCTTATTGCAGCTGTTGAAGCTTGCAAAGAGTTGATCTGGATGAAGAGATTTTTGGGGGAACTTGGTTGTGCTCAAGAGAGGTATGTGCTTTATTGCGACAGTCAAAATGCTATTCATCTTGGCTAGAATTCTATATTTCATGGTCTATCTAAACACATTGATGTGAGGTATCATTGGATTCGAGATGTGTTGGATTCTAAGTTGCTTGAACTTGAGAAAATTCATACCAATGATAATGGTTCGAACATGATGACTAAAGCTTTGCCAAGAGGGAAGTTTGAAGAATGTTGCATGATCACCGGGATGGCGGTTTCCTCCACATAGTCAGTAGGGGGAGAAACGTTGGGTTTTGGGCATTTTTCCCTTCCTATGTAGATAAATAAAAGTCTAAGGTTTTGGGTCTTCCTTCCTTTCCTTTGTGGATAAATTTAGCCCAAATTTGACTAGCCCACTTTTACCCATAAGCCCAATATTATGGTGCATATGTAAGACTTTCTTTTAGGTCTTATTTTGGAAGAATCACAAGAGATTGAGAGCAGCCATATAGAGAGAAAAGTGAGAAAGTGCAGATTTTCGCACAATCCCTAGCAGCCAATTTCAAATTGCGATTTCCGCTTCGTTTCTTATCCGATTGAGCTGATTTTTGGACAGGTTGTTCCTTTCAACTTAATCTTTGATTGGGAACTGAGAGAGGGTGATTTGGAGTCTTGTAGCTCCATATTTTAGCTCGTGAGCAGTAGCTAAGGCTTTGGTGTTTTTGCTTCTTTTATTTTTCTAGTTTTTGGTGCTATCATGTAGTTGTGTTGCTCATTGTTTGGCACTTTGTTGGTGAACATTTTGGAGAACACTTTTGTAACTCTTGTTGATT
The DNA here is from genome assembly GCA_035578085.1 of Solanum pinnatisectum. Lineage (NCBI taxonomy): Eukaryota > Viridiplantae > Streptophyta > Magnoliopsida > Solanales > Solanaceae > Solanum > Solanum pinnatisectum. Next base: position 36,828,844 of record CM069078.1, read on the forward strand.
TTAGTGGAGCTTTGGCCTTGTGTTTTTTACTCTTCACACCTAAGAGGTTTTCCACGTTAAATTTGATATCTCGTGTGTTGATTTATTTTGCTTGCTTTGGTTGATTTGTTTGCTGCACAAACAGTGTTTTTCTTGCATTATTTTATCTTCTCTTGGTTCAAATAGAAGGGAAAATTTTGACTTGGGTTTTCTTTCGCTATTGCCCTGTCGTGCACATTTATTTTGGGCTTGTCTTTCCCAACATTGATTCCTAATTTATGCATCTAAGTAGATTAGTGTTTTTTTGGTAGGGTTAGTGAATAGTGATGGTTCAGAAAGAGAACTTATGTTGCCATAAATGAAATACATACCACTATCTTTGATGCCAACTTATCAATGCTATATCTTTTAAGTGCTCGATGATCGTTATCAACATGATCAAAGGGATGACCAGACTCTTATGGAGATTGTAGAATATAATTGATGATATTCAACGCAAAATACATTAAAGAAAGTCATGATTAGTTATTGCTCTAGAGAAAGTAATGGAATCGCAGATGCTCTTGCGAAGCAAATCAAAGATGAAAGGTAGAAATTGATGAGTAAAGCATATGTTTTTTCATACGCCTGACTTATATTTATAATATAGAATAATCACAATTACAATCCTATTACAACTACAATACATAGAGATCAACTCTAACACAAACTCTAACACCATCCCTCAATCTGAACGGGAAAACTGAACGTTGGTAGATAAATCACGAAAACGTGAAGAGGCCAATACTTCGGTAAACAAATCAGCATGTTGCTCAGATGTATGGACAGGGGAAACCACTAAATCATCATGACTAATCTTTTCACAAACAAAATGATAGTCCAGAGAAATATGTTTTGAACGGGAGTGAAAAATTGGATTGTGAGCTAGATGAATGGCTCCAATATTGTCACATTTGGCAGATACCGGAGAAGTAAGTAAAACACCAAGTTCCCGAAGAATATATTGGAGCCAAGTAGCTTCAGCAGTTGCAACAGTAAGAGCTCGATACTCTGCTTCGGTACTTGAGCGTGCAACAGTAGGTTGTTTCTTAGCAAACCAAGAGATAAGATTAGAGCCATAAAAAATATAAAATCCAGTTATGGATCGTCTAGTGGCTGAACAACCGGCCCAATCAGAGTCAGAGAAAAAAGTAAGCGACAAGGAATAATTCTTATATAGTTGTAACCCCAATCAATTGTGCCAGCGAGATATTGAAAAATGCGTTTGACTGCTTGAAGATGCAATTGTCTCGGCTGGTGAAGAAACTGAGAAGTAAGGTTGACAGCAAATTGAATGTCCGGCCTAGTAAAACACAAATATTGTAAACTCCCTACCATTTGACAATAAATAGAAGGATCTTCAAGCAAAGGAGAAGAAGTAGAATTCCAATCCAATTTACTGTGAAGTGGAGTTAGCACCGGTTTACACTTCTCTAATTTGAAGCGATGAAGAAGTGAAGTGATGTTGAAGTAAAAGAAGTCCCAAAGAGTTGTGTTTCAATTTAATGCCAAGGAAGTAGTGAAGCTGTCCCAAGTCCTTCATTGAGAATTTGAAACTCATTGAAGAGATGAACTCGGATACTAAGGACTTTGAAGAGCCAAAAATTGTTATATCATCCACATATATTAAAAGAATAATGCAATCAGCCCCCGAGTGAAAAATGAACATGCATTGATCTGAAACACATTGCTTAAATCCTAGATCAAGAAGGAAACGAGCAAGACAATGGAACCAAGCCTTGGAGATTGTTTAAGACCATAAAGAACACGATGTAACTTGCACACATAATTGGGATAATATGGATATTCAAAGCCCTTAGGTTGACGCATATAAACAGTCTCGGATAACTCACCATGCAAGAACACATTCGACACATCAAATTGATGCATATACCAATTTTTTTGAAGATCCAAAGATAAGACCAAACACGCTGTGCTAGGCTTAACGACAGGAGCAAAAGTCTTAAAATAGTCCACCCTGAGCTGTTGCGAAAAACCTTGAGCCACTAAACGAGCTTTAAATCTTTCAACAGAACCATTTGCACAAAACTTGATCTGAAACACCCATTTGTTGCTAACAATATTTGCATTTGGAGGAGGCAGCACCAAGGTCCAAGTTTTGTTGTGGACAAGAGCATCAAATTTAGAACTCATTGCCTGCATCCAACGAGAGTCTTTACAAGCTTGAGAAAAGGAAGTAGGTTCGGATAAAATGGAACATGTGGAAGCTGTTAAGGAAGGGAGGACGCGAGGCTTGAGCAATCCTGTTTTAGAACGAGTGACCATATGGTAAGTTTGAGGATTAACGATGGGTGATTGTGAGGGAGATAGTTGGAGATTATTAGATGGAGAAAGGGTTTGCGTGGAAAGAGCAGGAGATGAAATATCTCATTCAAGAGGAGCAGCAGAGGAGGGATCCAAAGTGGAGACTACAGGTAGTTGGATGGGAGTAACGCTACTAGTTGAAGGAAGAGAATTGGTAGAGGTAGTCCCCTGATGTAAAAGAGTCTGGAGACTCCTATTTGGAAGAGGAAGCTGCGAAATAGATGGAGTTTGAGTACTCTTAATTGAAATGTGATCCCGAGTAGGTAAAATCGAACTATTACTCTTTTTTTAAGTTTCTCCAAAATGAGTGCTATGAACGGGAGAGGAAAAAGCCTTAGAATTATCAAAAATAGTTGGGAATGAGGTGGAATTGGGTGAAGAAGTTGGCGGAAGAGTGGGAAACATACTCTTAAATGGGAAAGAGTCCTCAACAAATTAAAATGAACATGTCGAGAGATGAGAATTCTATTTGAGCAAGGACACAAACATTTAAATTCTTTATGTTTATCTGATGGACCAAGAAACAAACATGGTTTAGATCGAGGGTGGAACTTAGAGCACTTATTAAATGCCACAAAGGGATAATAAAACACACAGATTGAATCGTAATCGGGGATATGGCCATAAAGTAGTTCAAACGGAGATTTACAATCCAACACTAAAGGGGTTACATTGATAAGAAAAATAACATATAAACAAGCATCACCCCAATATTTAAAAGACATAGACTCTTGAAAAATAAGACAACAAAGAACATTAGCAATATGTCTATGTTTTCTTTCAGCCCTACCATTTTGAGCGGGTGTGTAAGGACAAGAAAAACGATAGATGATGCCATTTTGCTGGAAAAAGGATTTAAATTTTTGGCTAACATATTCTCCACTCCCATCAGATTGAAAATAGGAAATAGAGGTGTGAAAAATATTTTTAACCAATGCATGAAACTCTTTGAATTTTTCAAAGGATTCAGATTTTTCACGCATCAAATAAATTCAAGAGAATTTAGTAGAATCATCAAGAAATAAAATATAATAACGGTAGCCAGAATTTGAGGCAACAGGAGCATGCCAAACATCCGAATGAACTAAAACAAATGGAGAATTTGCATTTCTACTAGATAAAGAGAACGACATTCTAGTTTGTTTGCCTAAATGACAAACATTACAAGAATTATTGCAAAAGGAAGAAGTACTACTAATCAAATTTCTAGCAACTAAAGAACGCAAAGATTAGTGACCAGGATGTCCCAAACGTTGATGCCAAGTAAAAGCAGGCACGACACTAGCGAAGAGACCAAGATTGGAGGATCTGGATGAAACGTGCGGATGGGATAAAGAGATCCACTATTGTTACAACGGAGCAGTGTTGTATTGTTCTTCTTGTCCTTAACAAAAAAGTCAGAATCAGTAAATTGAATGAAGCAATTATTATCGGCACATAAACGTTGAATATGCCAGAACTCTTATGTTTATCTAGGTTTATAATATACTATAGCTAGCTACTAGTTATTTCTATGTTTCTCTAGGTTTATAGCACTTCAATATGCCAGAACTTTTATAAGTCTTAGGCAAGATGTCTTAGAAGTATTAACTCGAATGCTCTCTTTTTATGTACGGAGGTTAGGTCGTCATACTTCTTGCTAATCTTATTTATATGGTTATTAAAACATAAAATAATTAAAAAGTATCTTTAAGTATAACAAGAGCTATAATTAATGTTGATGAAAATGCATCTTGTAGGGGATGCCATCATTAGAATGGTTGAGGTCTAAATCATGATGACAGGAATCACTGATACATATGTTGCACAAACGATTATTTCTTTCATTAGCTTTTAGCTTAGTCTCTTAAACATATAAAAGTTGTTGAATGCAAAATGACCAAATGTACATGACAATCTATGTTATTCATTATTTCTATCGCAAACTTCTTCGATGTTTTTTTCTAATATTTGTATAATAGCTAAAATTTGGAGATTCAAGTTGTTTGTAATTATTTGAAGAATTCCATTTAATGTTACTTGCCTTGTAGAGATGAATATTAACCAAGATTTGATAACCTTGATGACATTTCATTAGATAATTTTGTTGTTAGTGAAATTATAATATATATGTGATGTTCTTCTTTTTTTTATCTTTTTTTTTTAAACTCCATCCACCAAGGATACGAGTTCCCTAAGTGGTGGGGGGTTTGGCATAGATCCCTACCATTTATATTACTAAGCATAAATACATTCGAGGGGGACATTGACCTAGACCCCAAGGGAACAAACAATTTATTGACAAAAGAAGTGCACATTGGGAGGGGAGGAGGGCTACCTGAAGCTTGAATCATGAGCCTCCAGTAGCACCTCCTTTACAATTCTATGGGGGTTCGAAAAACCAGTTTGAATGCTTCTTAGGTTTGATAGGAAGGCATATGAAGTTTGTCTATTCGAAGTGCACCTTTGATTTCTTGAGGGAGATCATCTTCTTGGAGGAACACTTCATTGTTGGTGATATTGATAGCATACTTAGCAAGGGAATCTGCAACCATATTACCTTCCCTATAGCAATGTTGCACTGTGATACCATGGAGCTTCACTTTCTTTTGAATTATATTAATAATCTCCTGTAGCTTCCATGGAATATATATGTGATGTTCATTATTAGTAAGTAGTCTTCTAGATGAAAAATGATGTGAATTGTGATAGAGTCAATATTTCTGTCTTTATTTTATTGTTTGTGAGATTAGCCTTGTTCTTCATCATGCACACCGACAAAAATTATGTTCCAGTCAGAATTAGCCATGGACATCCAATTCTGACCCTAGAAAATAACAAGTGTTTTATTATCTTAACCTTAATAAATGCCTTTAAAAAAATTGATTTTTTTAATGGTGTAAAAACTCCATATATTAACTTAAAGATAATTTTAAAAGAATGAAAATTATTTTTAAATTATCTTGAAACTAAATAAAAAATAAAAAATAAAAAGTATTACTTATTTTAAAATAAAATAAAAATATTATAATGGAGTGGATATTTCCATTATGCTTACAGTGTTTTCTCCTCTTGAAACGTAACAGGGGACTTTATTAAAAGCCAAAGTCAGCAAATTCTAGTCAAGCCCAACCAAGGATACTGTTTTGTGGAATTGAATCAATAACCTTTTCTTTTCGTAGTGATATAATATCAAACAACGATAACCAATGAAATAACGATGAAACTATACCAAATCACTCATTATGTTGAGATTTTTTCGTTATTATCTAATGATAAATTAAACGATGTTACACAACAAAATATGAAATAATAATTAAAATAGATATTATATTTAAACTAATAGTAAAGTACAATACAAATATAATAACAAATCATTCAAACAAGTTCTATTATTTTTCGCCCACTTATGAAATCGAAAGAAACGACAATAAAATTTATTTGTTCATCCACTAAAAAAATTTCTGGCTGTTTAATTAAAGGAAATTGTCCTAATAATTCGGTGAAAATAAATCAAAGTTGTCACCATCAGTAATAAAATAGTTTCTAATAATAGCAGAAGATAGTCAAAGTCAAACCATAATGAAAAAAAAATGGTACAATCAATATTGGTTTTGAGTATTTGTTGATCGATTAATTTGAATTGGTCAAATCCATTTTAGAGAAACGAAATCAAAATTGACCTCAATTTTGATTTTGACAAATCAATTGAAATTTGTTTTGAACAGACGTAAAAATGTATCATTTGGGTCATTCTTGCTAACTAGTTACCAAAATAGGGTGTATGATTTTCACTGACATTAGTTTGATCAAAATATTCAATAAAAGAGTGACACAAATCTATTTTCTAAAAATAAACATAGTAAAGGAAAGAAAATAAAATTCATTTTCTTTCATCATTTATCCTGGTTATTATTTTAAATTATTGATTTGAAAATTTAAATTTTATTTGAATAACTTATATATTAAAAATTGTAATTTCATAATTTGTAAAAATTATTAAAAAAAAATTAATTCTTATACAAACTTCATATGATATAAATAATTTCTTTACGGTAAACATGCGTTTTTTAAATTTGAAAATGTAGAAGGAAATCTACTGCTCAACTGTCCCCTGTAGTAATTTAATTTTTAATGGGTGAAAGGGACTGAAATCAGCCTTGCCTTATTAATTTTTTAATCAAGCAACATTAATTTAGTCCCACTTTGACATTCAATTTACATTCTTCTTCTATTTGCTAAACAAACAAGAACAATATATATATGTATATATATATATATATATATACACTAATCTGTGTAATATTTCTCTTTTATTAATGTAGCAAAATATAAATTTTGTTTTAATCGCTGAAATTCTTTTTTTTTTTCATTTCCATTTTACATCACAATGTTATATTATACAGTAATAAAGAAAATAAGGAGTTCAGGATGCATAATCATGAATCAAGAATGTGGTATAGCGGCCCTATATCGGTGGTTCTGGAGCTCCACGTTGGATCTAATGAATCTGAATATGATATTATGTTAAATTAGGAATTGAATCTAACTATCAACCCAAAAATTAGCTTAGAAATAAAAGGATTCCCAATCTTATAAGGAATTCAGAGTTTCATCTCGTGGGCTCATTCTCATCAATAGAGTCGCACCATACCTCACACCACCCCGACCGTAACAACCACAAATGGCAAAATTGGGCTGCATTGACCATTCAAACTCATGCACTACTTTTTGAATTAAGACTTCTGATTGCTGAACTATCTACAATGTTTTTTCATGAAGCATTTCATTTTGTATAATTTTTCATTTCATAATGTTAATACTATAGTCGTAGAACAAATTAAAAGGCTCTAATTTTACTAGGGTGATAATATGTTCACTACGCATGTTAAGCATTTATTTACAGCTTTAACAATTGTAATCCTTATGTAGCTCTATATACACTTTTACTAATTCCCATGAAATGTCATATCGAATCATGCCTTAGCCACACCACAAAGATCACAAAAATTGAAAATCTAAATAACTTTTCTGTGTAATTTCAGTCATGAATATGATTAACTTATTCTAGCAGAGAAAGAAATATGAAATTACTATAATAACTGAATATCTAATATTTGATTTTAACTTGACATATAAATGAAATTTCGTTCGAAATGAGCCCAAAAATAAACTATATTGACTCAAACCTTATATTTCAAATTGACGCAGGGTTAAACCATCCCACTTTGCATGACATAAATCTAAGTACAAGAATCAAATTATCTATTTTTGTTGTTGTTTAAATAGAATTTAAATACGTAAAAGTTATATATAAAAATAATATTCCACAACAACTAATAATTTAAAATATTTAAAAGATAATATCGATAAAAAGTAAATACTTATCGGTATCGAATGTTATCAAATCAACATAGATTAATATAATTAAATGATTGAATAAAATGAATGTACATTAATTAATATAGTTAGGTACGTAATTGTCGTGTATATTTAAATATGTATTATGTATTTGATTTGACATAAATTGATAAAATTTTATCCACACAAAGTGGGACGGAAAGAATACTTGGTTTTCAATATGAATGAAATCATTTGTAATATATGTTGAAGAACATACTAATTCAAGTTCATACGTTCTTATAACTTTAAATTTATTTTAGAAACTTTTGTCAAAGACGTAACACTATTGGCTTATAACATCATATCATACTAATAATAAAAATTCTTTATCAGCATGTCCTAATTTTCAATGTTGAAATTCTTCTTTCTTTTCTTCCTAAATAAAAAAAGGATACACGTCGTTGTATCATTTATAAATATATTTTTTAGATTGAAAATGTTAGCAAAATTATTTAGTTGAAGAATTTGACAATTTTAAAATAAAGTCAGTACACGTGGTTCCATATGTCATTATCCATTTGAGGTATGGCTAGTAAGTTTTGCCCACGTTTCATATTTTTGTCTTTACAAGTAAGAATTCCTACTTCCAGAAGGAATCATGTGGGGACTTTTTTGTCCAAATCCAAGCTGTCATGTCAGATATGATGGAGTTCGATTAAATTTAAATTCGCATTATAAAATATTTTTTAACAAAAATAATTTCTTTACTTAAAATAATTTAAATTTGAAACCTTTCATTAAATATGAAATATTACTTACTACTTTATTATTAACCCCCGGTTGATCCACATGTTTTCTTCAAACTTGAAAAATGTAGTAAAAGCAATCTCCCATCCACTATCAATTTATTATTTCTCCTTTAATTTGTTCACATATTTGACTTGTTCATATATACTAAATATTTCCCTTTCCCTTTTGTAGCAGTGATGAATATATATATTATTGGTAGAATTTGTTTGGGATGCCAAACAATATATATATATATATATAATGCTTAGATTTAACAATAATTCTTAGCGAGAAAACTCAACAACAAGATCAAATCATAATAAAGCTTTTAGAAATAATAGAAGTAGTACAAAACAAACAATTTAAGATACTAGATAGACTAGAGAAGAATTTCGATTTCTTAAAAGCACAAGAATTAAAAATAGATAAAAAATTTCAATACCTAAATACGAAATTTAATTTGGAAAAGATACCTACAAAAATAGAAATAGAAAAACTGGTAAAAACTATAATAGAAAAGCCTAAAGAATTAAAAATTAAAAACACCCAAGTAGTAACAAAAATAATAGAACAAGTAGAAAAAATAACTACTGAAATTAGTAATTTAAAAGAAATAATTATAAGACTTGAACAGATTTCACTTTCATGAGTGAAGAAGATATAAATTATAAAAAAGCATTAGAGTATACAACAAAATTCCATCAAGAGTCAGTAGGGTATTCTAATCACATCCCCTCTAGCATTACGGACAAAGTAATAATTAAACAAAACAATACAATAATAGCCTTACTAATAGAATTAAATATAAAAATAGATAAAATACTAAAAGAAAAACAACCTGAACAACAAGTTCATAATACAGAAATAGATGAATTAATCAACCAACTTAAGAAAGTAGAAATAATCCCTCAACAAGAAAAACATAAGGTAACTAAAAAACCTCAAAAATGGACTTTCTTTCAAATAAACGAACAACCCAAGAAAACAGACTAAGTTTCTCAGGAAACAGAATAGGAAATGACATGATCTCTAGAATATTATCTAGAAAACCATCAACTATAGACGAAAATCAAGAATTAAAAGAAATCATAGACATAGACAGAGATCTACAGATTTTTCAACAAAATCAACTAAAATTATTAAATCCAAAGACATTATACAACGTAAAATATTTCTCTAAAAACAATCAATTATACATACATTATAGAGAAGAATAACTATTAGCAATAGGAGAAAACTTTGCGATCTTAAACTTAGTAAACCCAGCTTTCATAAAGACAATAAAAAACCCCAAACTAATGTTAATGCATATGGGATTAATAGTTATAGGGATAAAAGGACTAACAAGAAAGAATCTAGGATCTAAAGTTTTAATTGTATTATATGACGATCATTGGTCAGATCTAAAGAAATCTATCATAGGATTAACAGATGTAGACGTGACTAGTAATGGCGGAATATTTTATATTAGCCGAGACTTTTTAATAAATTTAAAAGAATTTGGCAAACATATTAAAATAGGAATCCAGACTAAAGGGTACGAAGAAATGAATAATGGAAGCAACCTATTAATGTGCGTAGGTTTTATAGGAAAAATGACCTTAAGTAGTAACACAAAATTTAAGCTCCAAGTAAACGATGTAGTAGAAGTGATGGGTAATAAAGGAATAAAATTAATAAAACCAATAAAAATAAACCCAGAAGAATATGCCGGATTAGAATGAAATTTAGACAAACTAAGTAAACCAAAAGTGTTTGTTCCAGAACAACATTTAATGTACACTAGTTCAAAAGGAGAGACTTCAATCAGGTTTACAGACTATAATTATACAAGTCAAAGAGAATTAAATGATAATGAAACAGAAAGTACCATAGAAACAGAACAAGAAGAATTAATGAATATAGAATTAATACAAGAAGGATACGAAGTAGACAAAGCTATAGAAGAGGTAAAAAGACTATATAAAGACAATAGTCTTAATGTTTTTAAATGTAGAGGCTGTAAGAAAGGTAAAATGGATGTAATGGAAACAATAGAGCATTTTAGAATATGTGAAGAAAGAGATGATAATTTAGCATATAGAACAAATGTATTAGAATATAACGAAGACGTTTTATCCATAAGTAGTCATACAGAACTAATGGATGAAGCAACTAATTCACATAGTGCAAGCCCTTTCTAGAGGACTACCTCAGCCCCAAGTCTTAGTTATAGTACAGGTAATTTGTCTAGAAGACCATGGGTTAGACCTGATCAAGAAATAAAAGATAATATAAAATCAGCAGGAAAAAGAATGCATATAGAAGATCTATTAGACTACAAGGAGGAAATAAAGGGAAAATATTAAATATAGTTGCACATGATCCACAAATGTGGAATACAGTAATAGATTTATGGAAAGGTATAGTGGTAGTAGATTTTATTAAAAATTATCATGAAACATATGTTGAAACTATGTATAAATACTTATAAACCTTTTTAGGAAAATCTTGTAAAGCAGTATGGGAATCATATAAACAAACATATCCACAAGAATTTCAAGGATTAATAGAATTAGGACCAAACTCATACAATTTTACAAATAAAATACATGTGTTATTAACAGGAGAAGATCCAAATAGTGGCTTAGTAGCATTACAAAGAAGTGTTGTAATAAAGTTAAAACAATTAAGTATATCAAATTGGATGCACATAAAATTTTTTTGTAAAGATTATTTTTACTATTGTACTATTAGCGGAAATACATTTAACAAAGATTATTTTTACTATTGTACTATTAGCGGAAATACATTTAACAAAGAATTAAGTAAAAAGTTATTCAATAAATTACCAGGAGCCTTAGGACGAGAAATAGAAGAAAGATGGTATAAAAGGGAAGGGGTGATTCAAAACCCCACACTCTTATGGTCTATAGGACAAAAAATACAACATATAATGAAAATACTACAAGAAAAATGTACTAACATACTAATACAAAAACAATTAAAACAGAATGAAATGAACTTTTGTAAAGCAATGATATATACGACTCAAAGCTATGATAAAGAACCAAGTAAGTTAAGAAAATACAAAAGAAGAACAGCCTATAACCAGAAACCATACAAACCTAAAAAATACTTCTTAAGAAAATCCTCAGCTAAAAAGCCATACTTAAATAAAGATAGACATGTTAGAAATACAGAAATGATAGCAATTATAAAAATAAATTAGAATGATATACTTGTGGAAGCGCAGAACACTTAGCAAATATATGCCCTAAAAGAAATAATATGAAAACTAGAAATTCTCAGTTAATAGAAGACTTTCAAAAAACCTTATTAAATGTAGATGAATTTATGTCAGATACAGAAAGTATATATTCTGTTATAAGCATAGATACAACGGAAGAAAGAAAAATTCACTCAGACACATCTGATTCAAAAGATGATAATCTAATTAATGAAATAAGATTAGAAAGAAATGAAGATTTCTTAGACAATATACTAATAAATACTATGATGAATATTTCACAAGATTGTAATCATGAGTTCAAAAGACTAAAGGGAATAGATAGTAACCAATGTAGTATATGTAAATGGTATCCTAGTAAAATAAACAGAGCTAAATATAAAAACTGTTATATGGAAGCTTGTGTAAGTTGCATAGAAAATAAATTAAAGCAAAAAATGGAGAAACAACAAGAACAAGTTCAAACAAAGGACCACACTACTAACCTAAGACTAATAACTTTAGAAACACGAATGAATGACTTAGAACAGAGACTAATTACACTAGAAAAAGGAAAAGAAAAAATTGAAGTGGATCATAAATAGTCCCAAGTGTCACGGACTTAGAGTATTTGCTAAAGCTCCGTGCGGCACTTGACAACTTACTCACTGTTCTTTCAAGATCTCGTAAGCTTAAGTAAGCCTTTACGACTAAGATCGCTAAGAGAATGCTTTACAACTTGGTTGGTTGGTTGGTTGGTGCCTTGCAAATGAATGACACCTCTATTTATACTAACTTTTAAGGGCCTAAGTGTAAATAATATTTATTTATAAGTCCCTAAGTAATTTACACTTTGGTCCCCTCTCTAGAAATCTCTACACTTTCTAGGAAATTTCAAATCTTTCCAAGGAAATATCTAAGGGCTTCTAGAGTTCTCTATAAACCCCTCCATAACTCTAGACTCTTCCGCCTCTATCCGGATGCAAAATTTAGCTTTGAAGTGGCGGGACATGACACAAGGGACAATACATATAGATCAAATCGAAAGCGAACTAATGAACATAGAAGAAAATAGTACTAGTTTTATATGCAATGAAGATAAAAAATTTGGAACAATAAAAATACTAGTAAGAATAAAAATTAAAGATATAGAAATAGAAACCTTAGCATTAGTAGATACCGGTTGCACCAGCTGCCTTCTTAATAAAAAGATACTACCACAAAATATATTATCAACCTTAAAGACATTAAAAGAACCAGTATCCGCAATACAAATGAATGGAACATATAATCTTTACGATCAGTATATTGAAAAAGCACAAATAAGCTTTATCAATACATGTAATGAATTCTACAAACCAACATACAATATGTATAAAATATTAGTAAGAGACCTAAAAATCAAAACCGACTTAGTATTAGGTTTACAATTCCTTATACAAAATAATGGAAGTTGTTTATTTTCCAGAGATGGAATAATGCTATTTAGAAATACAACATATACGCCAGTACAGACTAGCAAAATTCAAACAAAAGGACTACCTAAACAAGCTAAAACTTTAACTCCATGTTGTGACGATTGTGGCAACAGTGACAGTTGTTCTTCAAAAACCCTATATGAAGAAAAGAAAGAAAAAAATTATTTAGAGGATACATACTTAGAAGACATAGAAAAAGATTATACCTTAATAAATGTTGAAATAGAATTTTACAATTTCCAAAAAGGAAAAAACACTATAGGAACAATAAAGAATCCTAAAGACCTAGAAAATATAGTAACAATACTAGACGAAATGGAAATAATAGGAGAAAAACCCTTAATACATTGGGGTAGTAATAAAATTATGTGTAAATTATATATAATAAATCCGGAGTATACGTTAAAAATAGCTACTATAGAAGCAAATAATGAAGACACTGAAGAATTTAGTAAACAGATTAAAGAACTACTAAAACTATAAGTAATAAGAAGATCTACATCTAAACATAGATCCGCAGCATTTATGGTTAGAAACTATAAATATAAACGCTTAGATTAATAGGTTATTTTGTTCAAAAAGGTGAATAGTTTTTCAAAAAATATTTTGTAAATCCTACTCAATACTCCCTCTCTCATTTGGTTTAATCATGTTTATTTATGAAGTAATTCTCTAATTTCCCCATTTTTACTTTTTTTTTTTACCCCGTTCATCTCTTCCTCTTAACCTTTATTCTTAACAACTTCATCTTTAACCACACCCCGGATATAAACCTGGCAACAAATTCGTCCTTTGTTCATTAATCGGACTATCAAGGCCAAGAATCCTAGGAATTTACAGGTTAATTCATAGTCGTTATTAAGAAATTAAGAGGTTAACCATATACTAAGGGTAATTATTTATCACATATACAGAAAATTACATGAAGTTAAGATAAAATAATAACATAAAATAAGATAAAAACAATAACATATTGTTTAGGGGGATTTGGGAGATTAACATCATAAACTTACATGATAAACCGAGAGAGGTTTCCCTTTCAGGAACCCCCGAAGAACTTTGAAGAACTTGAAAACTTAGTACTCAACCACACTTATTATTACACAAGCTTTTTATACAACAGAGGGTTCTGGGTAGAGGATGATGAACATAGAAAGACTCGAGGGAAATAAGAGGTTTTTTTTTTTTTTATCTTACTCACACTCTTCGACTCTACTTAAGAACTCTCAAATTCCTTCCTTATATAGACCCGAAAGGAAAATAAAAGAACGATCCTAAAACATTCTACGTGGCCTCAATTATTGATTGCCGACACTCTTGATAAGATTCCTTTAATAATGCAAGTCGGGTGCTCATTGGGCCCCATCGTCACATGCATTATTAATGTCATCTTTTGGATTTTTTGACAGACGCGTGTGTCAACAGTTTTTTCCTCTTTTGGAAGGTAGTGATAAAGTGACAACACTCACAAGACATTAGTGGGCATACCCACATGGCACACTTACTATTATTGACACACTTACTAATAGTTACATTATTCTTGATGCTGTTTTTGCCACGTTTGGTCTTATCTCTTTTGTATCTTGTCTTCTTGTCTTCTTAAGAATAGTCTTATCATCTCTTTGGTCTGGATGATAGATTAAGTATCCAAGTTGAGTAAAGCTATAGAATCGAAACTCATTCCTGAGTCATCATCTTCGTATGAGTCTTGTGCATTCTGATCATCATTACTTCCATATTCTTCTCCTGAGCTTATTGGACTGTGGTTACTGTCCTCTAAGGAACTAATCTATCGTTGCTTGGACTTGAAACTTCTTTATTAATAACATGCTTGTCTTGGCTTTGATTTTGAAAAAGTTGTTCTAAAATCTGTTTAATTATAGCTTCTATTTTGTCATTTTTTTTTCTTTTTTGAAGCTGCAGTCTTTTGTGAAGTATTTTTCTGTAATGATTTAGGTAATCTCCTTCATGAGGAAGAAGACCCCTCTTCTTCACTTTTTGGCAAAGTGACAGCCTTTAACGAGTTTGATAAGTCTTTATCGATCACCGTTTGAACCGAACTAGCTGTATCTTTCTCTGATACAATAGAGTTCTTAGCATTCAGGGGGGAATGCACACCCGTCTCATCTACTAAACATTTCTGGGGCTTGTCTAAAGTACAAACTGGAATTATTCTAAATGATAGATTACACTTGGGGTATGAAATTAAATTATAATTACCGAAATAGATTCTCTCCATCATGTTGTCTGTTGTACTTTGTGGTCTAAAATTTTGTCTTTCTAATAATGTCTTGGCGTAAGAATCTGGCTGGGCGATGCCCTTGCCTTTGTCTATTGGCGGTTGGCCAGTTGTTCTCATGCTGAAAGAAATGTTAGTTAGTTTTTAATTGTAATCTACTTAGTTTATCTGCTAAGTCATTATCTTTTCCTTTAACATATTTGAAAACAATATTATTATATATAGATATTATATCCATAAAATTTAGCCTTCTTCTTTTACTGCTAGCTTTACTATTTATTTTTTCATGAAATTTAACTATTGCTTCACAGTCTGTTCTAACTAAAACCTCATTTTTTTTTTAAATATATAATTTAAAACTGTTAAGTCCATATATTACGGCTAATACTTCTACGTCTATACTACTCATGTTTCCTTTTTCTTTATACTGTCCGCTCTGGTATGCGCAAATTTTTTCTTCGTTTTTAGGGCTATATTTATTAGGTCTAGATTTTAAGATGGCACCCCATCCTAATTTACTGCCATCTGTTTGGACTATTAGATAATCTGACTCTAGGGGTATTTGTAAGTCTGGTATATTTTTAACCTTTTCTTTAATTTGTTGAACTAATTTGATGTGTTCTATGTTAAAGTGTTTCTAACCTTTGCTACCTGTCTTAGCATATAATGATCCTGCTATTTTTCCTAAGTCTTGGATAAAGTTTCTAGCATAATTTACTAATCCTAAGAATTTTTGTAATTCTTTTGTATTATCTAACTTATCTGGCATATCTAATACTTTTTTAGCTATATGCGATTGTAGTTTTACTTTTCCTTCTCCTAAAGTTACTCCTAAAAAGTTTATATGTGTCTTACACAATTCCATTTTCTTTTTGCTAATTATTATTCCATATTTTACAAATAATCTAAAAACTTTCTGTAGGTGTCCTAAATGTTCTTGCATGTCTTTGCTAAATACTAGAATATCGTCTATATATACTAATACAAAATTTTTGTAATCTCCGAACATGTCATCCATCTTTCTTTGGAAAATGGGCGGAGCTGTCTTTAAGCCAAAAGGCATAGCAAGCCATTCAAAATGTCCTTCCGGACAAGTGAAAGCTGTCCATTCTATGCTTTCTGGGTGCATCTTAACTTGCCAATATCCAGATTTACAATCAAATTTACTAATTACCTTTTTACCTTGTATTCTATTAATTAATTCGCTCTTATCAGGTAGTTTGTATGCATCTGTTCTAGTATTATCATTTAATCTTTTATAATTTATGACCATGCGAGATTTTCCGCGCACTTGTTCACTATGGTTTCTAACCATAAATGCTGCGGATCTATGTTTAGATGTAGATCTTCTTATTACTTCTAGTTTTAGTAATTCTTTAATCTGTTTACTAAATTCTTCAGTGTCTTCATTATTTGCTTCTATAGTTGTTGTTTTTATTGTATACTCCGGGTTTATTATATCTAATTTACACATAATTTTATCACTACCCCAATGTATTAAGGGTTTTTCTCTTATTATTTCCATTTCGTCTAGTATTGTTACTATATTTTCTAGCTCTTTAGGATTCTTTATTGTTCCTATAGTGTTTATTCCTTTTTGGAAATTGTAAAATTCTGTTTCAACATTTATTAAGGTGTGTGTGTATATATATATATATATAGATATATTATATTTAATTGATAATATAAACATGACTTGTTCATATATACTAAATATTTCCCTTTCCCTTTTGTAGCAGTGATGTTATATATTATTGGTAGAATTTGTTTGGGATGCCAAATAAGATATATATATATATATATATATATATATATATAAATTTAATATTCATACATCAAACACAGTATAAATCTAATCTTAAATTTAATCTTGAATACTCAATTTTATGTCATTAAATTTGAGCTTATTTTATTCATACTTTGAAATGCCAAAGAAGCCATCTTACCAAACATAACTTGGATACCAATTATTGCAGAAGATCATACTTTAACTAGCACATAATCACATATAAAACAAATAAATAAATAATACAAGAATTTAACGAATTTTGACCAAGTCTAGTCCTCACGGACAAAAACAAAAGATAATTTTCACTTCGAATGAGAAAAATAAATAGTGCAAACACTCATGTAACAAAGAAATGATTTTTCAGATCTACAGTAACAACAATTTTTCTAAATTTACAAGAAATATAGTTTTCCAAACCAACTTAGAAAATCTAATATAACTAAAATTGACAAAACTCAAAACACAAAGCAGCACTATGCAATTATTTTAAAATAGTTGCGTACAAAATATCAAATAAAAGTGGAACTGAGGAACCACGATAAAATCCTTTGTGTATTAAACTTTGTTGATTTCTATCTTTATATTAAACTACCTTTCATTAATTAGAAAGGAGAAAAAAAAAATACGCCGATGCAGATATTAATATATTTCATGACTGTATACATTTTACTTACTCCAAAATAAAATATATAGTCCTTAGCATTATTTTAGTTCTTATGGACACCAAGAAATTGTTAAATTTCACCGACAATTACGTTAATCAGTTGTCTTCTTTCTTGATTGTCAATGGTTAATGATGTTGGCTTTTGATTATCATCGCGTCCATAATTAATACTACTTCCGTTCATTTTGATGTGTTTATATTTTCTTCGCCTACTTTTAGTAGTTATATTGCGTTTTTCGAAAGTTAATTTAATTAATTTTCAACTAAAATTTAGATTACATTAATTCAATATTTTAAACAAAAAATTCAGATATTTAAAAACTATACGAAAATATTATAAATTATTATATTTTGCATATCAATATATTAAAAAATACATCCTAAAATATTAATTAAAATTCTTATCATTTGACTCTAAAAATAAAAATTATGACAATTTAACATGGATGGAGAAAGTATTAAATTTTGCACGCTCTTTATAAATAACAGGAGCAATTAATATGAGACTTTATTATAAAAATTAAATTATAAAAAAACTTATGCTAAAAATTTAATAAAATGATGAGTAATAATAATGAAAGATAAGTGTTCACTGCAAGACATTAGTATCATTATGGGAAAGGAGAAAAAAGGGCAATAGTTGTGGGAAATTGAAGCTAATGATGCTTTTCCCTGTTATGCTTTCTGGCACGACTTTAATAACAGCCAAAATGGCATCTAAATACAGTCAACCCCATTTTTTCCTTTTCTGTTTTTTCCCGCTCCATTGTGATTTTTTTTCTTCGAGATGACTTAATTGGTTTAATGGACAATTATTCACATGAATGATCCTGAATTAATCCTTCCATAATATTTTTTAAGTCGAGCATAAGGTGATTTATATTTCTTGTGTGGTCTCACCATAGAATGCTAATCTGAAACTAGAAATAATTTTTAGCAGTTGCATGTTATCCTGAAATTAGAAAAAAATAAAAAATTATTAATTTTAAATTATATCGAGGTAAATTTGATTATTTTCACTCGGATGATAATTTAGTATCCAATGTCCACTCACGAAGTTTAAATGTAAAATAATAACAAAATTAATTGGTATTTTTACACTTTCACCAGTCGAACCAAGAATTTTATTTAATAAATAATGAAACTTCAATGCACTTATTATTATAAAATTTATGATAATGATCCATGCCCACTCATGAAGTTGATAACAACGGTAATAAATATTAGTCGTTCACCCACTATAAAAATAAATTGTGGTCATTAATTAAACGAAATGGACGTATCAAGTTGTCAACATCAGTAATCAAAATTTTACTACTATAATATTAATAGCAGAAAATAGTCAAACCAGGAGAAATTAACTAAATAGTACGTTTTCATTTCATCATAAATTTTGAAAATTTAAACTTAAAATATGAAAATTCGACAGGTGTGTTTAGATAAATATTTTATTTGAAAAATATTTGAAGGTTTGTGAGTAAAAGTGAAATTTCTCCTACTATGACCAAAATCTGAAGTTTCTGAAACTTTGAATATTTTTAAAAATAAAATTTTAAAATCTGATTTAAAATTTATGTATAAATAAATATTAAAAGAGAAAATTTCAAAATATATCTAAATTTATGTGCCAAATGCTAGCTATTACGTAGTTTTTAAAAATGTTTAATTAGTTGAGAATAAGAAACAGCCAAATAATAAGAAAATGAAATTGTAGAAGTAGACGAAGTGGCAGAAACCTACTACTCAACTGTCCTCTATATTCTAAAGGACGAAAGGACCAGGGGTGGACCTACAAATCTGTGATTGATTCGGTTGAATCTAATAACTTTTGTTTAAATAAAATATTTATATTTATTAATTAAAATTTAATTATTAACACTTGAAATTATAATTATAAAATTTTAAATTTGTAACATTAAAATTCTAACTTCGCTTTTAAATTTATTTATTTTAAGAACCATAGTGATTCGCTTTTGCCTTGTTATGTGTTATTTGCCCGTGCCACTTGGTAGGTGTATGTAAGGCTGTCATTTTTTATTTTAGCAAATACCAGTTGTTATTCCACCTTCACAACCAAATTTACACTCTTCTTTTATTCGTAATTATTATTATTAAGCACTAAATACCAATACCTATAATATTTTCTGTTGAAAACAAATACTCCTTTTATGTTCAATTCTTTTTTTTTCCCCTTTTTTTTCATTTAGAAGTGAAGGTGGAAGTATATTTTTTATATTCCTCCTTTCTTTGAGAGTTTTCAACTTTATTTCTTGCTGATTTAAATTCATAATATTATCATTCTAATAACTTTTTTGATAACTGAAATTTACGATCTTAAAATTAGAAGACTGAGTGGAAGATAATGGGAGTAGTATAACTGGCTTTCCCCCAAATTTTAGCGTGATTTCCTCTTATTTTGCGTAGAGATTATAGTTTAAGAAGAAAAAGTAAAAGGGAAAAAAAAATAATAAGTGGGGCTTTGACTAAAAAAGGGACCACAAGCAGACTGTATGTATTGTGAGAAAAGCAAAATAGAAACAAAATAAAGATATGCACAAAAAGCCATATACCTCTGCAACAAAAAATTAAATCCCACTTCAAAAACCTCAATTTTGTACAACAAAAATAAAATCTTTGATCCAAAAGAAAAAAAAAAAAACTTATGTTGATTTTTCAGTGCACAAATTCTTCATTTCTGTAATTTTTTTCTTCAATTTCAATCATGCCATCTCGTGAACTGCGTTCACTGCCGCCGTCGCCGCTGTTGTCGCCGCCGCATGTTCACCGTCAGAGCCACAATCTGTTGCCACATCTTGCCGGAGGAATAGCCGCTGCTGCATCTCTCTTTATTCTCTTCACTTTCTGCTTCAGGAAAATCAGCCTGAAGCGAACCGTTCCCTCTTCCGATTCCGAGTCAAAACCTCCTCACCGGTTCTCATACTCCTCTCTCCGTCGCGCCACCTCTAAATTCTCTCCATCGCTTCGTCTGGGTCAAGGTGGGTTTGGGTCTGTTTACAGAGGAACTGTCAAAAGCCCAACTACCAATTCCAATGTCTCGGTTGCTGTTAAAGTCATGGACGCTGGGTCATTACAAGGTGAGCGTGAATTTCAAAACGAGCTCTTTTTCGCTGGGAAAATTGATTCTAAATACATTGTTTCCACTATCGGTTTCTCTTCCGATAAAAGAGGCCGTCGTATGCTACTAGTTTACGAGCTTTTGGCTAACGGAAGCTTACAAGACTGCCTTTTGCATCGCAAGTGTAGTGAATTGAAGGATTGGAAAAAGAGATTGTCAATTGCTCTTGATATAGCTAAAGGGTTGGAGTACTTGCACCATTTCTGTGACCCACCAGCGATTCACGGCGATATCAAGCCTAGTAATATTCTATTGGATGATAATTTCAATGCGAAGATCGGCGATTTTGGATTGGCAAGGTTGAAAGCGGAGGATCATATTGAAATTGAAGTGAGAAAGGAGAGTCCTGTAGGAAATTCGGCTGAGGATAATGGGTCGGTAGCTGAGGAAACTGAGAGTGTGATTACTGTTAATTGTTTAGACGAGTTTCACAGAGGAATTGAGCAGTCGCCGGAGAGTTTTGTTAGACTCGAGGCCTCGCCGGAGACGGTTACTGGGGTGGAATTGTCACCTGAGGCTCCTGTGGTGTCTACAAGAACGGTGGCAGCTATGGCATTCCAATCTGAGGGTCTAGAAAAAACGAGTCTTTCGGAGGGTAATTTTGATCGGTCCAGTATAGACAGTGGGATTGAAATTGGTAATAAGAAGAGTGGGGTGAAGAAGAAGAAGAAGAGCATTACTGGGAAAGACTGGTGGTGGAAGCAAGATACTGGTGGGACGGATTCAGGAGCGGTGAAGGATTATGTAATGGAATGGATTGGTAGTGAGATCAAGAAGGAGAGGCCGAAGACAGAGTGGGTTGGGGCTTCGTTGAGTTCAGGACCAGTAGGAAAAATAGAAAAGAAGAAACATAGGAAGCGATTAGATTGGTGGGTTTCATTAGATGATGAAAAAAATGGGAAGGAGGAGAAGAGGAGGCCTGCAAGGGAGTGGTGGAAGGAGGAGTATTGTGAGGAGCTTGCTAGGAAGAAAAAGAAAAAGAAGAAGGAACAGGGCGGGAAGGGTTCAATTAGTGATGATTGTCATAGTGAGTCTTGGTGGCCAAGGGATGATGAATTATATACTGCTAAAAAGAAGAAAAGGAGCAGGAGTAGGGGTAGTAAAAGTAGCATGGATTGGTGGCTGGATGGATTTAGTAGTGAGCTTCGGAGAGCTCGTAAGAATAGTTACGATTCTGCTAGTGGGGATATACCTAAAAGTGGTGGCATCAGTAGCACTCCAAGCATGAGAGGAACTGTATGTTATGTTGCACCAGAATATGGTAGCTGTGGGGATCTATCTGAAAAGTGTGATGTATACAGCTATGGGGTGCTTTTGTTAGTTCTTATTGCTGGGCGTAGGCCACTTCAGGTGACGGGGTCACCCATGTCCGAATTCCAGCGTGCTAATCTTCTCTCTTGGGCACGTCACCTTGCCCGAGCAGGGAAGCTTCTTGATTTGGTTGATCAAACTGTTGAATCATTAGACAAAGAACAAGCATTACTCTTCATCACTGTTGCCCTGCTCTGCTTGCAGAAGTCACCTGCACGCCGACCATCGATGAAAGAAGTAGTTGGGATGCTTTCTGGTGATTTAGAAGCTCCCCAGTTACCAGTCGAACTTTCACCTTCACCCCCCTCCCGCTTCCCAATCAAGTCCCACAAGAAGGTCCGGTGAGCTTAAATCAGGTTTCAGTTCTGTACAAAACAAAAGTTTAAGTTGTTGACTATTTCTTGTCTTTGTGGATGACTTACGATGTAAAGAAGAGATAGGCAACAAAGAATTAACAATTTTAATGGATTTTGATGTTTGCTTTACATGTTCTGCATATTGTTTTTCTTTCAAGTCGGTATCTGTGTATTCTTTTTCCTTCTGGAAACTAAATAACAATAGACAAAGCCATTTGATATTTTATCTTGAGTTTGGTAATGATTCCTAATTACGGGATATATTTGGACAAGCTGAACAAGGCCTCAGATTGAGGTGCTTTCAGTGATTTTTTGTGTCCAGGCTGCTGCTTATGGACCCATTATTTTGGACAGTTGATAGATATTACTATAACTGCTAATCGGCCCCTTCCCCACTCCCTAAAAATGAAGAATGAATTAAATAAATGTCAGGGAGGAGTGGCAGAGTGCACCCTTAATCCTTTCTTGGTAAACTGGGAGATATTAGATCTATTCTGCTCGCGATGGGGATGATGCTTGTATGGTGGAGGTATGGATCTGCATTCAGGTATGCCTTTTTCTCCAAGATTATAGCAACTTGTTTGTGCTTTTTTATGGTTTCAACTCTTTCACATGTAAATTTGTTGTATATGCAAGTTGCCCTGCGTTGGTTCTTTAAGAAATTTCTGCTGCCCTATTTGTAATTATCAAATGTTGTTTCCTAAATTAAAATTCTTTGGTTTGGGTCCTCACCATAATCCATATATGCACTTGTAGATTGAGAGTCTCATTGCCCTTAATACTCCCCTTTCTACTTAGATATGAGAATCCATTAAGTTCAGCTAATGTTAAGTGCTTGTGCTAGTCAATATATTCCGAACCTTGGTAGAAGACAATATTTTCTCATATTAGTTGAATACTCATTGTGCTAAAGGTCTCAGCAGCAATACCATTCAGCTGTTGCATGCCACCAAAAAACTATTGTCCGATGGAGGAGACGGGGAGAATAAGAAATATGTCTTATTCTGACATTGATTGCAATTAATTCTAGAGAGAACAGGAGAGAGACCAATTTTTTTTTTCTTATTAAGAGTGTATTTCAGAACATCGATACTGCTTATATCAACTTACCTGTGGAAGGGAAGGTTAGAATAGTGAGTCTCGAGGTCAACCTTTTGAGTAGGAATTCTTTTTGGAAGTAAAATTTTAGTTGTCTAAAATCAGCTACCTAGGATTTTTTCTTGTTTTGATAAAGATGGTGCAAACTTAGCTTGGCTTCTAGATCTGCTTGGAACCCACACCTTCTATTTGCAGGTCTGCTCCCCCTTCCTTGCTGTGTGCTTTCTTGTTAAAGAATATATTTAATTACTTGGTATTTATCTGCTTTAATTAGCTGCTAGTCCATTAGCACAATGTGCTCCCATATTCTTGAACTTGGAAAAGTTAGTATACTGCTGTTAAGCTGCACATTTCTAGGCATTGCTCAAGCCCATCTATCTTCGGTCCCTTTTAAAGGATTTTTGTTTAGATTCTTTTCCTCCTCCCACACTGCACTTTGGAGCTGATACTTAAGTGCATAATAATATTGTACAAGCATTACATTCTCTATTTTGATGCCTAATGGTTTCTCACACTTGTATTCATTATGCTGCACATGTGGTCTCTTGCAAGTACCAGGAGTCATTTTTCAAGAAATTCAATGTACCGTCTTTAGATGCTACATGAAATATAGAGGATGCAATTTTGTTTGTCCTTTTCCATGGTTGTGTTGTAAGTGTTAATTCTTAGTTGTTTGTTGAGGACTTCAAAATCCTAGTTCATCATTACAACCATTGTTGTCAAAGGCGAAAAATATAGAAAAATCCAACGTTCGCTAGGGTTTGGAGTGTAAAGTGCTGCTAAAGCGTACGCTTTAGTAAGGAAAGGTGCATAATGTAGAAACAATTAAGTTGCATATTTTACCGTGTGTTAATGGACCATGGGCATAACTCAACCTCAAAAGTTAGCTCATGGGGGAAGGATTGTCCAAGATCATATAAAGGGACTTCTCATCCCTAATCAACAAGAGGATTGGACATATAGTGTGAACAATATAAGATGGGGCCAACATCTAGTGAATAACATTTGGGATTGACTTGACTCTGATACCATGTAAAGAGATGGCTCGAAGGCCTAATTCAACCCCAAAAGCTAGCTCAAGAGGTGAGGATTGCCCAAGCCATATAAAGAGACCACCTATCCTTTTTACTATCGATGTGAGACTCTTCACCCCCCTCATGCCCAGGGCTGGACATGTGGAGCGTGGACAACTTCATATCTAGTCATTGATTTTCTTATACTACATTTGTAATTTTGTGTGATCCCAATATTTAATGTATTCATCCTATAGAGTGAGAGAGGTCATTTGGCTGATGAACAAATTGTACTAATAGGGATTATCTAGTGAATATACTTTTATTAGTAGATGTTTGGTTTATTAGATTAAAAGTGGGATATACTAGGTATGATATAAAACATGTGTTTGGTTGGTTTATACTAGATTAACTTTTATTTCTAATTTTAACCTTGGCCTTCTTAAAGACTTGGGTAAAAGAGTTTTGAGAGGGCTTGACCTTCTTAAAGGACTTGGGGAGAAGTGTTTTTGAGAAGGGCATATTTTCCATATTGTTGTTTTATCTCAGGATTAGTAATCCTAGGATTGTTATCCCACATTGATAGGTCTAAGGAGAGGTATAGGTTTGGGGAGGGTGGGGTGTGTCCGTTAAACCCTCGATCAAGAAAAATATTACAAAAACAGGTTTGACATTACAAGAGTAAAAGCTATGGTGAAAATACCATAGAAAGGAAAGTAATGACAACAAAAATAGTAAAGATAAGCTAATTGAAAAAGACAAGAGTAGTAACACAGTTGAAGATACGGATAACAATAGAATACTAACAATACTACTTATAGAATGATAATGATAATGATAAGTGGAAGAGGGAGCAATCAAGGTGCTCTAAGCTACTACTAACCCTCTACCCTAACCTTCGACCTCTATGCTTTTCTATCTAGGGTCATGTCCTCAGTTGAGTTAAAGTTGTGTCATGTCATGTCTAATCACCTCTATGCAATTTTTCCTCGGTCTACCTCTACCTCTCCTTAGACCTATAACTGCCAATCTCTCGCACCTCCTTATTGGGGCATCTATGCTCCTTTTTACATGCATGAACCATCTCATTCTCGCTCCTACATCTTGTCCGCCACTTAGGTCACTCCCACCTTGCCCAATTTATGTAACTAATCTTTTTTCTCCTAATTTGTCCAATATCCATCTAAACATCCTCATCTCCGCTATACTCATCCCACATTGAACATGATATAAAAATAATACCACAATTGTGGATTAATAATTCCTGAATTGATTATACCAGAATAAATTTTTAACCAAATGCGGGATATAATATTTCATTAATCCCACATTTTATCCCGAGATTATTATGCCTTATCCTTGCAAGTTGTAACCATGCGACCCCTAACAAAGTTGTTTTGCCTGATATAATTATTTTCCATTGCTGCTGTTTTTAAAAAAGAATCCATGGGCCTGATGAATTTACATCCTTTTCCAGAAAGTACTTGGTTGGCTATTTTTTGCAGGCTTCAGCACATTTGTGCCTACACTGAACAGTCATAGTGAGGTTCAGTGGCCAACCTGCTCTTCTCCTTTATTTAAGGTTTAAGTGTGCCTTTGACTACACTTATTATAACTAACTTACAATGAGTTTGTAAAATTGAATCAGGTAATTCAGGAAGTTCCTTGCATTTGCACGTCCAGATGCTATTGAGCTAGAAACCCTTTGTGGTCCAACAGCATGTAAATCAGTTATGTCCTCTCCATACTAATTACTTGGAAGTGCTTTTGACCCTCCATCTTGTATGAAGGAGAACATGCTATAGCTTGACGAAGTTTTAGTGATCAATGATCTGAAATTTTGGGCTCGAATTGAAGTATCCCGAGAATGAGCTTCCCCTGACCTTACAGAATTCTGGTTCAAATTTACTGGAGGTTGTCTTGGGTGTGTTTGGTGTGAAAGAGAATATTTTCCATGGAAAATGTTTATCTCGAAAACAAGTTGATTTCTTACTTATTTTCTAGTGTTCTAGTAAGTAAGCAAAAAAATGTCATCTCAAGAGCATTTATATGTAATTTAGCTAAACACTATAGGGGTAGGAAGGGGTGGGGTGTGGGGCCTCAGGGGTGGTGGGTGTGGGATGGTCAAGGGGTAGGGTTTGAGGGCATTGAGTCAGTGGGGAGGATACAATAAATATAAAATGTCCCTTATAGAACTTGTTTTCCCTACTTTTATTAATGAAGTCATTTTCCTCATTTTAAGCAACTTATTTTCCTGGAGAAAATGTTTTCCAACCAAACATGGAAAAAAAAAAATAATTAACATATCATATTAGCTATGGGCTGTATTGTTTCGCAGAAATAAGTTAGTGTTTCAAGGATTGCAGGTTGCTTTTGATTAGGTACACAGACTGTTTATATAACAGACAGAGGAACTTACCAAATAAAAAGAGGGTAAAAAAATGGAACTTTTTACATGGTGTAGCAAACATGTGCTATGTATTTAAAAGTCATAGCTATACTTCGAAAAAAATACATTTTATAGCTATACTTCACTCTTTTTAGCATCTTACTTCCCTCTCTCACTTGCCACTTGCCTCTCTCCTTTCTCTCACCCTCTCCCTCTCTCCCTCTGTATTTCTGTGTTTTTGCCCCTTTCTCTTTGTTGTATTTTTGTATTAGAGCAAATGAATACAAGTGAAATCAGAGCAAAGGAATATAATCCCCATATTTTTTTGTTGTTTGTATCTTTGTATACACAAACTATATTCGTTGATACAACCTAAATGCGCATATGAATACAACAAATACAGTCACCTGACACCTCAAAATAAGTTTTTTTTTTTTACCTAATATCTCTAACAATTACTATAAGTAGTAAATACCTAAACTATGGCTATAGATTGTTAGTAAGGCCCTAACTATAGTAATTTTGGAAATTCCTCAAATAGAAATCCATATGTCGCAGTCTACATTTCTTGCCACGTGTCAATAGATCAATAATATGTTGCTCATCTTGTTTATCAGGAGATATGGATACACCTGTTCTCATCTTTGACCTCCTTGTTAAGGGATTTTTGTTTTTTGTTTTTCATTTCTTTGATAAGTGACTTTTTCGCTTTGTTTCTTGTTGTTTGTCTGATTTTTAATTCGTTCATCCTTTTCTTCCAGAAGTGGTGTGTGAAAAAATTCCTATTATATATGTCTAGTGAACCACTATCATTTATGTGTTAAATCATGATTTATACCTGGAGGTGTAATCAGTTGATTTAAGCCGCGCTTCAGAGGTGTGGCTTTTGGTCGAGTAGCAGATGACCTATGGTCGCTGGAACTTGACTTGGTTGCAAAATACTCTGCCTTGAACTTGGCTAGGTTTGTACACAAACTGGGCCGAGCATGAACTGGTACCCAGCGCATGCTGAAGAACAAAAATCATATGAAATATTGTTGTGAAGATAGAAATGACTCGACAAACATTTTCCTGGATTTGTTATGAAAAAACAAACCCAGAGAGGGAGCAACGGAACAGTGGTGTAAACAATACAAAAACGAGGGAACCTTGTGGCTGATGTTACTGCTATATGGTTGTCAATTGGGTTTTGGGGGGGGGGGGGGTTTAGAAGCCGATGATAGCATTTTGAGCAGCAGCAAAGAAGCAGAACAATGTAAAATGTGTGGTGGAAGGCTCAAAAGGGAGTGGAACAGTTCAATAAAAAACAGCAAGAATGATGAGGTCGTTGATAGGAAATGATTAAAGATTTTGTTGGAGATTGGGATGGAAGGTGTGCAGGAAGAGAATGCAAACTCATGTAATTGCACTTTGCACTGCATTTGGTTCCCAAAACCCTAGATGTTGTTTTTTATATTTTAGACATAGAAGTAAAAAGGTAGTTGGGAAAAGTCAACAACATTAGTCTTCCTTCTTCAAGCTTGCTTGTCTAACAACAAACTCAATAGGTAGTTCAAGCTTATAACTTGGTCTAAAACTAGCATTTTAGCTAAGAGGAGCCAACTGCCAAGCTGAGCTTCTGCAGCAAATAGCTTGGCTAATGCACAACAATAGTTTCAATGGTTTAGCCTCACTGTTCCTTTATTCATAGCATGATTGTGCTTGGTTTTTTTTGCTTTGTAGTCATGATTGAGGCTCCGTTCAGTGTTCCTGTCGTGACCGAAGCTTCAGTCCAAGATTATTGTGAATCTAAACCGAACTTTGCTGAACTTACCGTACTCCATGGTGTTTTGGATTTGAGAAATTGAAAGTCTTTGAACTTTGTGTACATGCATTGGAGGGGAAGGCAACATACTTGCAGTAGATGGCACATTGATGATTGACTCGGCTACCAAGGTACATAACACAATTGCAACTAATATAGTTTCAAAACGTGATTACTTTCGAGCCAAGCTTATGATTTTGTATGTCAGAAGTTCGTGGGGTAAACACATGTTTACAAGAATGGCATGGTCAAAGCTTCGCATCAAAGCTCAATTAAGATATTAGGACTGGAATGGTTTAAGAAGTGTAGGATTTGAAGCATGTTTGAGTATGTCGATTTGTCTGAAGACTAAAGTTTTAAACAGCAAGCGTAGATGGGTAGAGTACTTCAGTTTTGAAATGTAACATGCTATACCTCGGGACTATTATGCCTTATGGTATCACATATGAGTAGACTGGTCATATTGTATTTTTCATGCTGTAAAGAAATATGTTTCATCAGAAAGAAGCAGTCGAAAAAATAAAAAGCTTCTTAGAAGATGGACGAGTCCATGGAATTTTCTGGCTGCAGTCTCTCATAAAGCTTGGCAATTCTGCGGTGTGGACTAAGTCTCTTATAGATGAACTGCAGGTTCCCATACTGTTTTATAAGATATATCCTTCTCGTTGGTGTTTTTGTGAATTTCTTCTTCAGTGAAGTGAATATATTTGTCATAATTACTTTATGATGATGACTATTTCTGCTTACACTTTTAGATGGGCTGCATTTCAACACATCACAAACACTAATGTGGGCATATATGTATTCATTATATTATAATACTGATTCAGCTAGTCCCCTTTCACCCACCTAATCCCTTTCAAATTGATGAACATCCTCCAAAACTGGTTTGTCCATTTGCAGTGCAAAAGAAGATGGTTGATTGTCTCAGCTTGTTACCCACATAGAAAACACGTAGAGGCTAGCTGGTAGCCCCTTTTGTTGAGATTTTCATGAGTTACACTGCTTCTTTAGCCAAAAGCCAGATGAAACAGTTAACTTTGAAGGGAATTTTTAGTTTCCATATCATCTTCCAAGGGCAATCTCTTTCCTTCACCACTTCTACATTTAACTCCCTGTATGCAGGCATCCAACGCATTGCAGCCAGTCATTCTTTTCATATGATGTATCCAAGCAAAGAACATGCATTATGTGTATGTATGTGCAGGAGTCATGAGGGGCAGTGTTGTATGACAGTGCAACAAAGAATTGCAGAGGACACAATGTGTTTGAAGGCAGAAGTTGATGAAATAGAGCATGCTTGCCGCTTCTCAGCATTTATATTGCTTACAGTGTGTGAACTATAAACAATTTACATGTAAGAAGGCAGGCCATGATCCTATTTCAAGATTACTTTTCATCTGTGCCATTCGAAGGTGATTACCTCTTCGCTTTATTTACTTGCCTGAAACTCATATTATTGATTAGAGACTTAGAAGTGTCGACATAAATTTCAAAAAATTAATCGAGATGGTGTTCTTTTAGTTTTCTGTTTGGATAAACTCAAAAGATCTTTCATTATATCAGAAAATGAGGACAAGTCTGAAAAAGGTGTAATACATAACCTCAGATCAGTATGATCAAGTTGTGTGCATGTTGCTATCTTACTTCAGTCACCCCAACTACCCGCTCCTCCATGGTTAAATAAGTTAAGTGGGTCATTCTTATAATTCTTTTGTCTAATTCATTTCCCCAGTATCTGATATATACCTGCAACTATGATAATTGAGTCAAATTAGTTACACCAACTCTTTATTTTTGGACAAGGGCGGGCAAGGAAGGGGCACCTGTTATTTGTTCTGCACCAAATTCTCATTGATTGCACTTGCTATGTATTAGAGTGCGTAGAATTATCTAAGGGAAAATTATGCTGCTATACTAGATTTAATAGTGTCTATTTTCTGCTGTCCTCTTTTGATTCAGTGCATAGTATGGAGGTGGTGGGAAGTATTTCAATTCTACATAGAACTTAAGACATCTGGTTTAGAATTACCTATCACCTTTCATGGAACTTATATATAATTTTTTTTATGCGTTGAAAGTACTGAGTTCTGATGAATCCCGTGACCATATTGATTGGACTTTGTACATGCCTTGTTGGTTCATTCTTTAGGCCTATAGAAGAAATCTTTTAACTTCTGTCTTTGGTCTAAAATACTACTGTATATTTGTGGTTACTGAGTGCTAGGGATACTTAGCCATGACTTATTCAATTCTCGAGATGGTCCACATTTCTAAGGGGATGGCTGAATGGTTGAGGCAATCTTGGAGGAGGAGAGGATGGTAGTATTACGGCTTTGACAGGTTGCCTGATGTATTAATTGAGGTGCGCATAAGATGATCCTGATACCATTTTGTCAAAAAAATCTTGAATCTCCAGCTTAAAATTCTGAAATCTTGCGAAAATAAACCTTGTGTTTAGTGAAGTAATCATCATTAGTAATAAATCCAGAGAAAAGTCATAATTGTGATAACTTGTAGGTGAGACATTGTTGGTTGTGTTTATGTGCTCTGAACCTCTGGTATGGGCACTACCGACCTAAGCGATAGCACACTTAAACTGGACCATTCTATCATCTATTTTCTTTATCTTCATTTTTTTTTAACTTTATAAACAAATTCTCCATTACAGTTACGTTTGGATATTCTCACAGTTTTTTTAGACCGTCTTGATCAGGGATGATAAAATTGGGAGAAAAACACAAATGATATCGCTTTGATTTTCTCCCTTGATCAGGAGTCCAATATGACACATGTATAAAGTAGTTTAGCCATATGACTCCTTCCTTTGATTTTATGGGCATTTATGTCCAAGTTATGGTGCTTTGAGTTGAGATTTATAGCTAAAGGTTGATTCAACACCATACTTGTCTTTGTGAACAAGTTGAATTCTACTTGCATAAGACAACTTTTCAGCTCATGTAAAAGTTGGGTGACGTAGTCCAAATTAAATCATGAGAAATCTAGTCAAAATATTTTTTTTATTTGATACTTCCTTCGTTTCAATTTATTTGTGTGGTTCCCATCCAAACAGACTTTTTAACACTTCATTCTTCTTTTCTAGAGGAAGTATATGTTGTGATATTAATTTGGCTTTTGTTTCATCATAAATGGTGTTTGGGTAGGGGTGAGGTTCACTTAATTTGTCTGGGTGCTCACCTCCTCGTTTAATTCCTTTGGATTCATCATGTGTAAGACCATCTCCAACCCAACATCAAATTTTACATCAAATTCATATTTGGTGTAAAATTTGGTGTTTTTGTGCTCCAACCCACACCAAATTTGGTGTGTGAATAGTGTTACGCCAAATTTGGTGTAACACTATTCATCACACCAATTCACTTTTTGAATATTTTAATATTAATTCATTACATAAACTTTTAAGGCCAACTTTTAATTAAACATTATATAAATTGTATGTTTTAATTAAATCTCTTGTATATTTAATTATTTTTTATGTAATATTTTTATAATATTAATTTTAGATATAAAATTTAGCTTTTTTATAAATTATTTTTCCTATATATGACTTTTTAAAAAAATTAAATTTATGTTAATTCTACTATAAATTATAATTGGATATAACTACAATTAACCTTCACAAAAATTAAAAATGCAAACATATAAATTTTTAAACAAATAATACAATGTACTTAAAAATAATTGAAAATAATAAACATTCAACAAAGTAGTAATTGACATTCACCATGAATTATATATGTTGAATGTTTTAGAAAGAATTTGTTTTATGAAATAAGAAAATATAAATGAAATAAGAAATAATAATATAATAATAAAGAGAGAAAAATATTCCTTTTTTGGGTGTGTTTGGTATGAAGGAATACATTTTCCAGAAAATGTTTTCTAATTTTCTCATGTTTGGTTGGGTTAAATGTTTTGGAAAATGTTTTTCAAATCAACTCATTCTCCTCAAATTTAAGGAAAATGACTTTCCTTCAAAACTTAAGGAAAACATTTTTCAAAACTCTCTTCCACCTTCAAATTACAATTATTATTTCTTTGAAAAAAATAATTTATTTTGTCTCTACCCTCAAACCAGCCCCCAACCACCACCCCCCCCTCCCCCAAAAAAAATAAATTTAAAGCTTGTTTTTAAAAACGTTTTAACTTCAAATTTTTTACCCCACCCCCTACCTCCAGCCTCCTATCACACCCCCCCCCCCCGAAAAGAATAATTAAAGTTTGTTTTTAAAAATTATTTTCTACTTCAAATTTTTATTTTTTCACCCGTACCCTCGACCCTCCCCCCCCAGCCCCCCACCCCACCCACCCCCCCCCCAAAAAAAAAAATTAAGTTTGCTTTTAAAAAGTATTTTCAACTTTAAAATTTTATTTTTTCACCCCGATCCTCGACACCCGCACCCCCGGCCAGCCCCCCAACCAAATCCCACCCTCCCCAAAAAAAAGAGAGTTTGTTTTTAAAAAATATTTTCAACTTCAAAATTTTATTTTTTCACCCCTACCCTCGACCCTCCCCCACCCACCCACCCATCCCACCCCCTACCAGCCCCCCCCACTCTCCAAAAAAAAATTTAAGTTTGTTTTTAAAAAATATTTTTAAATTCAAAATTTCATTTTTTCACCCCTACCCTCGAACCCCCCCCCCCCCCCAAGCCCCCAGCCCCAAAAAAAAAAATTAAGTTTGTTTTCAAAAATATTTTCAATTTCAAAAATTATTTTCTACTCTAGTAAAAATAAAAGGTATTTCTCAAAAACATTTTTCATTCATAAATTAAGCACTAAAAATTTTTTTCAGAAAATATTTTCTACTCACCAACCAAACATAAGAAAATAAGTTAAAAATCTACTTGTTTTCCAGGAAAACATTTTCCTTCATACCAAACACACCCTTGGTGTAAAATTTGGTGCAGTGGATTGGAGTTGATTACACCAAAAATAATGCTGACATCAAATTTGGTGTAAAATTTGATATTTGGGTAGGAGATGCCCTTAATAGTAGTAATTGTTATGTCATTTCAGATTATATTATAATCATAATAAGTGTCATTATCAGTTAGTCTGTGATTGAAGGATAGCTTTCAACAAATCCCGCCCAAATTTTTGTTTGTTTATATACATCAAAGTTACTTACTTCACGTGATCACAAGGTAAAAATGGTAAGATAATTAACAGTCAAAATAGAAATGGTATGATAATTAACCGTCAAAATAAAGAAGAAAATCTTAGTAACTCCGTTGATGTTTACATGAATTTTCACCTTATTGGTGAGAGTCCAATTCTTCACCTTGTGTCAGGACTTTAACAAATAAAGGTGGAGAGTTCAAGATGAAGTTATGTTGGTTATACTTTTGCAATAAATATTTGAAATGATATTCATATTTGAATATACTTAAATACAACTTCAAAAGTGAAAAAGCGACTTAAAAAATATTTTAAAAAATATATTTCTAGTTGAATTTTGATTTTTTTTTCATGACCAAATAAATTTCGAATAAATTGAAAAATTATTCTGTAAGCAAGTAATTTTTTTTTAATGGAAAAGGGGACTATTTGAGAGTTGAATCCAACAAAAGAGGAGGTGAGAAACACAAAGACACCATGACCCAAATAAAAAAATAAATAATTAATGCAATTATTAATTCAGACTGTAATGTGCACTGTCCTCTATGGACACTACTACTGGGGTCTGTGGAACTTATATAAAGTATGGTCCATCCAGAGAGTAAATTTTTACATCATTGTGACACCATTAATTTCATAAAAAACGGTAAATATATTAAGGGCTCGTTTGGCCATGCGATATGATATCATGATATAGAATCATGATATGAAATCATGAGATGAAATTGAAGTTTTGTTTGGACATGCGATATGAAATTTTTGTGTTGTATATTTTTTCATAAAAATAAAAATCTCATAAGTTGTAAAACTATTAAATAGCCCCAATTGTTTATTCAATCT
Source organism: Solanum pinnatisectum (assembly GCA_035578085.1). NCBI lineage: Eukaryota > Viridiplantae > Streptophyta > Magnoliopsida > Solanales > Solanaceae > Solanum > Solanum pinnatisectum. Next base: position 36,863,765 of record CM069078.1, read on the forward strand.
TATCAAATAAACAAAAAATTATAAAATCGTATAATAAATTATTATTATTACAAAATTATTTGTTCTCTACATAAGTAATTGTTTCATCTAACTTTAATTTAATAAAAAAAAATTAAACATAAATTATAGTGTACTAGTCTTTAATATAATCCTCTCACATAGTACGAATAATTTCCTCACGTTGAACTTGCATTTCTCGATCATGTGACCAAGAAGACGAACCACCATTGTTACTTTAAGCCATTTGTTGGTCAATATCATCCGCAATTATATTTTCATGCTCATATACCATAAATATTTCATCAGTACTTTGACATTCTCGCAAATAATTATGTAATACTACATAAGCTATGACAATTTTCACTTGTGTATCAATATCATAATGGTTCATGCCATATTTCAGTATTCTAAATCTATTTTTCCAAGCTCCAAAAGTCCGTTCAATCACATTGCGCAGAGATAAATGCCTATAATTAAATAGTTCTTTGGCATTTTGAGGTTCTCTTTCACTTCCTCGGTAATCTTGCAAATGATAGCATAGTCTTTTGTATGAAGCTAAAAATCCCTTTGTGTTTCGGAAACCAGCATCAATAACATAATATTTATCTACCAACAAACATTTTATAAAGAATTACTAAAAGCATAAATGACGTAAATGAGATAGCTTTGTGTAAATAAATAATATTTATTCTAAGGATGTAATTTAAAGTTATCATGTGTCGGAAATGGAAATTGTGACGTTGGTTCAACAAGTGCATTTTCAAGTACTTTACTATCATGTGCAGTACCTTCCCAACCAGCAGCAACAAAGGTAAATCGCATATCAAAATCACAAGCACATAAGACATTTTGTGATGTTCTTTCTTTGCGATTACGATATGCTTGTTGCACCGCTTTAAGAACCTCCCCTTCTATATATGTTCCATCAATCGCACTAACACAATCCTATCAAATAAAAAATACATCAATATTAGTTTAGTAAATATAAAATAAATTGGAAGCATTAGAATGCACTTCATAAAAATAATATTTGTAAGAGTAATAAAAATAGCGCTTCCAAGACAATGCAAAGTCATAAAATAAATATTATCTCTTTAAACAAAGTTGATACGAAATATGTAACTAAATACTATAACTTACACATAAAATATAAATGTGCACTTATTAAGACCATAAAATAAATTTATTACTCAACAATCGATTGATGTGAGTTAAAGTGACTATATGTTGGTGAGAATGATAAATTTTATGTCGGTGAGAATAATAAATTTTAAAAAGTAATTATGTGATTATAAATTTTATTTACATATGAAATAAATGGTTAGTAGATATAAATGTGGGGTTGTTTTAACAAAATATAAACTCGTGGATTAATTTTTGTATTAAAATATCTCAAATCATGATATGAAATTCCCATATAACTCCATATCATGGTTTTTGGAGAATATGGAGTCACATCTCATGATATGAAATCACCGTAAAATCGCATGTCCAAACGTTGATTTCATCTCACGATACCATATTGTGATATGGTATCGCATGGCCAAATGCCTATTAAGTGTGCAAAATATAAAAACTCTATAATGCCTCATGCATGCATAGCCTTAAATCGCATCCGGAGCCTAAAGGGCAAAAAAAATTGACAAAAATTTCAAAAGGGCATATCATTTTTTTTTAACCAAAGGAGCAAAATCGCTACTGGAGTAGCGATTTTGTTTTCACGCCATTGCTCCTGTTAAAGTTCAAAATCGCTGACCCACGAGCGATTTTTTTTAATTCGCTGTCTTGGGTCAGCGATTTTGAACTTTAACGGGGGTAACGGCGTGAAGACAAAATCGCTATTCCAGTAGCGATTTTGCCCCTTTGGTTAAAAAAAATTTGATATGCCCTTTTGAAATTTTTGTCAATTTTTTTTGCCCTTTAGGCTCCGGACTCGCCTTAAATCCGCACTCACCTTGCTCCAGAGGTTTATCCGAATACATTAGATAAAACATTACATTATATATTTAAGATTAAATTATTATTTTATATATATATTGTAGATGTTGAATTTTCTTAATTTTTCTCCGTGTTTACTTCTTTATATTTTGAGCCTCTTGCGAAAATTTTGTCTTGCATCCTAACTCATAGGCTTCTCTTTTTCTTTTTTAGTTTTTTTTTTTTAAGTAAAAGAGTCAAAAAATATTATTTAACTATGTAAATTAAACAAAAATGATCATTTGTTAATAGTTTGGTCTAAAATACTCATGATGTTTATACTTTAATCTAAAAATTCCCCTATAATACTTTTGGGAAAAAATGCTATTTTCTTATAAACATATTAATTCTTCTCTTTCTAAACACATTATTTTCTAATAAAAATATTATAATTCGTCATTAATTTTCTTACGGAAAATGGCCAAAAATACTCCTAAACTATAGGAAAAGATTTAAAAATACCCTTCATCTATCTTTTGATCTAAAAATACTCTTCCATTCAACTTTTTGGCTCACTTATACCCTTGAAACTAACAATTCTCTCTTTATTCTTTATTTTTAAAAAATATTTATTATGTGTCATTCTCCTATTGGATAATATAGAGAGCTCACCTCAATTAGATTATTTCTCATTATTTATCCAAACCAAAGCAATATACCACTTTAATACCTTTTATATATATATTTATATATATATATATATATATATATATATATATATATAAAATATTGTATTTTTTTTATTATTTATTTATTTTTGGATCCAACTCTTCTCCATTTCCTCAAATTTTACTTTGATTGAACACTCATGACATAAGAAAAAATTAACGGCTAATATATAATTAATTAAATCAAGATTCTAAACATGATATAGATAATTAATATTTTATAAACAAATTTATTATGTCATAATCATAATAATATATTATCTTATCCATACATACATTAACACATTTTTCTCTATTTTCCTGCTTAAATTTTTCCTATGGCTACGACCATCCATCTGCTTGTTTTTTTTTTTTTAATGAGTTAATCTTTTAAGTAAAATTGTTTGTGGAACTTTTTTTTTGAAAAGTATTTATCACAGCTTAGCAAAAAAAAAAAATTAAGTTAACAATTTTTTTATTTTTAAAAAGGAAGATAAATATTGTGACACTATTAATATTTTTATAATATATTAATTATTTAAAATAAATTTTAAATTTTTTAGAGCAAATACAAAAATTACTAGATTTTTTAAAATAAAATAAAATTGGGGTCTTGAAGAGGTATATATTTTTTTTATTTGAATAGATTATGGGGAAAAAAAATTAATAGAGATGATATTTTTATTTTATCTAAAAAGAAAATGACAAATAATAATAATTTTTTTTTTTAAAAAAATAAAATAAACTTTGGTTGTTAGTCATAAAGGTATAAGTTAGTCAAAAAATGAATGAAAGGGTATAAATGAGCCTAAAAGGTGAGTGGAAGAGTATTTTTTAGACCAAAAGATTGATGAAGGGTATTTTAGACCTTTTCCTATAATTAAAGGTAGTTTTAACCCTTTTCCGATTTTCTTATAAATAAGATCATAGTAAGTTATCATTAGCTTTCATTTAGATAACAATAAAATTCTTTTTTCTTAATATAATAGAAAATATTTTTATTTCTTAATATTTTCTCAATTGAACAAGGACAATCGTTTACTAATATAATTCTTGATTTTAAATAAATGCTCACATTATCACATAGTAAGATGCTCCTTTATTTTTAATACAAAAAAAAATGAAGGTATAAATTTGAATAATTCAAATTTCTACCCTTTAAATGCATTTATTTTCTTTTAAAATAACTTATTTACTCTGAATATATCTAATTCATTCAGATTTTATAATGTAATAATTTAAACAAACAAACAGTTATCCATGCATCTTCGATCCACCAATAACCATAACCATTACATCACAACACCACCGAACAACCATCATTAGTAGATTTTCAAGCGTGCTATAATTGTTTATCGAAAAAATGGCATAATTAAATTTGTATGAGGTCAATAATATGCGTCTTGCTTTAACTTGTTAGATTCAATTATTAATAATTAATTATTATTAAATTAATAAGTAAAATAGCAAGTAAAATAAGAAAGTCTGATGACGTTGTGAATTGTAGATTCAGAGATGCAAGTATAGCTCCTGTGACGATTGTAAATGGAGATTCCTTAAAGAATAACGACTAAGTAATACTTTTTTTGTCTCAATTTATATGACTTTTTTTAAAAAAGACATATTTCTATATTTGATAATGACTTTATTTTAAAATGTTCATTTCGATCTTAATGAAATAATTTATAGTCATATAAATATATATGACTTATATTAGATCATATATTTCAAATGTCTTTCCTTAAAAAAAAAATTCTATATCAAATCAAGTACATCACATAAATTAAAACAGAAAAGGAATAAAACTTGAAATTCAAGTATATGAATGTTGTTGTTGTATTGCTTATAATAGAGATTCCCTTTATAAATGAATGAAATAAATCATTATTTGGTGAAAACATTTGTTTGGTTCAATCTTTCAAAACGTGACACAGCCATTACCTTTCTCCATCTTCAACTTAGACAAAACATCAGTCATTATCAAAGGTTGAACTTTACTTCTCCTTTTGTTTTCTTGTAGAGTTAAAAACATGTTTAACTAGTGGGTTCCCTTACAATTATAAACTTTCAATTGCAATGAAAATATAATTCTTATTCAGGAAATAGGGACAACAACCAAAATGTACCATTCCCTTACTTTCAATCTATATGACATACGGTTTTTTTTTTTTTTGTTAGTCAGAGAGGCAGCGTGATATGTATATATATATATATATATATTTTTTTTTTATATTGTAATAATTTATTTTAAACATTTAATTAGATAATTTATAGTTATACAAATATTAATAACTTATTTTAAGTCACAATTTTATTTTTTTTTTGAAATTTCCTATCAAATCAAATCAGATTAGGAGCATATCATTTAATGGACGGTTTGAAGATGTGGCTGATATTTTCCTTTTCTGATAATTGGTTGAAACGTGCCTCAATGCTATTGCTTATCTTAACCTTGCAACAGTTTAATTTGTATCAATGATTAAGTTGCCCCATCAAAATGATGTGTGAAAGCCTTACATAGCAAAATCTCTTTGTAGAACAAACGTAAAATGTTGTTAAACTTACTAGTAAAAGGGGTTTACAAGTATGTTAAACTTTCATGTTACGTGGGATTAAAAGATCTTGTTGCATGTTTTTTTAGACTTCCGTTCATAATACTTTAAAACTTTTTCAAATAAGATACATATTTAATTAAATATAATTTCAAAAATTTAAATGTATGACCAAATGATTCTTGTCAACTTTGGAGACAATGCCAGAAATAGAGAGCAGAGACCATAGTGGTGGGGTTACAATTATAGATAACAAATAGCCAGACTATATTATCGATTAAAGAAAACAGTATAGGTTACAATAATATATGAAAATAAATGTTGGCGATAGGTCAGTCCTTACGTCTACCTATTTATGGAGACATTGCTGAAAGGGCCATTCAAGATCTCGCAATCCTAACAAACGTATCTTTTTTTTTTTCTATTTATTTGTCCTATTTTATTTTTTTACCATTTAAAATTTAAAAACAAATTATAATAAGACATAATTATAACAGAGTCCAATTATATGTACATATATAAATGTAGAGGAAAAAGCTGGAGAACTTGCTAATCATTTGATCAACAAGAAGAATACTAGCTAGCAAGTATATTTGAAATGTTTTCTTTACAAGCAAGTGATGACTTATTAATTCAAATTCTCTCAAATCCATGTCAACAAAGCAAGAATATTTCACAAGATCCAGTTATGGAGACAACGCGTACTCATCTTCCTCCAAATATTAATTCACAGAAAAAGAGAATATCCAAAAGAAAACTGAATACTAATAATGAAGATGGAATTGCTTCAGATGATCATTTCAAGCATAGGAAAATTATACACAGAGATATTGAACGTCAAAGAAGACAAGAAATGGCTGCGCTCTACTCTTCTCTTCGTTCTCTCCTTCCTCTACAATATGTCAAGGTAATCTTTTTGACCACTATTTTAATTTTGTCAATAAGTGTGAAAAATTTATCCATCATATACATGGCGGAGCTAATAAGAGTTCATAAGTTCATCTGAATCTTTTTTTTTTTTAATGGAAAATTGCATTGTTTATAAATGATTAAAATTATTTTTTTATGTATCCGACCCCTACAACTTCTTCATATTTTGTATAACCTCAATAAAAATTCCGATTCCACCACTAATCAACTTCCTTTTTTGTACTTCATACTTCATAATTTATTTTAAGGAAAAAGTCTCAAATATGCTATTAAACTTTGAGAAATTGACTCATCTATGTCATTAGTTATTTAAAAGCTCGGCTCATTTATACTATTTTAATTTGAGAAAAGGTTCATTTATGTCATTATTTGTTAATTGAAATGATATAGATAAATTAAACTTTTAACGAATGTCATAAATGAGTTTTTTTCCAAAGTTCAATGACATATTTGAATTTTTTTCCTTTTTTAAATGTTCTTTGTCCTTCCGCTCGACTTCTTTTTATTCAGTGCAACTGAATCCGAAATTTGTTTGTGGCTTAGCAGGGAAAGCGTTCAGTATCGGACCATATGCATGAAGCTGTGAATTATATAAAAGAAATGCAAGGAAACATCAAGGAATTGGAGAAACAGAGAGACTTGCTAACGAAGTCGTCTCCGTTACCCAATTCAATCCGACATGGAACTGAAAATGGTAGCACAGATAGCAGATTCACAGATTGTACTGTAACAGTGAGTCCCTGTCTGCAGGGTGGTGTACAGATCTCAATCAGCGTTGATTGTAAAGGGAAAATTTTTCCTCTTTCAAGAATTCTGGGTAACCTTCTGAAACAAGGGCTTAATATGGTTAGTTGTGTTTCTGCAAAAGCGGATCAAAGGTCACTCTACACAATTCACACTGAGGTACCTACTCTACATGTCTGTCTTCACACATTTATGGTAACTTGAAATAATCAATTCTAGTGTAATACTAACTAGTTCAATTGCAAGTTAATGGTAAAAAAATAAATCTAAACTAGTATTATTTTTTTACGAGTTTCATATCTTAACTACAAGAGTATCTATCTAAACTATCACTTCCACATTTGTATCAAAATTATATTCATTTCAATGCTGAATTGGCCTACACGTGTTTGTTGTTTTGTGGAAACAATATTTGGTCAACTCATCATCAATATATATATTGTAATACTAATAAAATGATAATTTAGATAGGTACAAGAAACCGTAAATTTTACCGTTCTCTCTTAAATTGAACTAATAGCATATTTCTTATTACATTTTCAATGTAAATAATTTTAATCGCTAGAATTAATTGGAGACAAACTTTTTTTAAAAGATAGTTCATTTGGGGAAAATTGCTCGATCATCCGATGTGAGGTTCTTCAACATCATATCTCTCGTTTATTTGGGACTGAAGCATTGTTATTGTTGTTATTGTTGTTATGTTTCCTTATCAATCGTCAATTAACGAATCGATCCGTTACGTTGTCTAATAAATCATTATGCATCTTCCTGCAGGCGTGTGATATGAACAACATTGATCACCTGGCACTGCAACAAAAAGTGATTGATATGATCAACCTGGACTTGTAATTCTAGGTTTACAATTAATAACATACCATGCAAGTGCATTTTTGCCAGTAAGGATGTTTGGGTTTGTAGAAAATGCATTGTTGCAGCTTAATTCCACTAATGGTCTGGCGTGGCAAATTGCGATGTATACAAAGCAATGAGGAAAATAAAGGATTTTCTGCTTTTCTACTTCACGAGGATATATATCTCAAAAAGTTACATTTCTTTTTGATTGACTAACTTTCTGAGATAATAATTACATTAGTTGAGTGACTATTGGTAAATGAACTCTATGTTTAACTTGTAAGAGATCAGTGATAATATAATCGGAAAATGGTTATGGACAAGTTCGATGTATTTTCTACTCATGGCCCAGTTGATCATTCATCGGTTTATTCATGATCTTATAAATTCTTTAGAGGTAGAATGAGCATGAACAATTTTATTTTATTTTAAAACGAACATGAACAATCAATTTGGTTTTAATTTCATCTGATAATTGGAGAATGTAATAAATATTTTTGCATAAAAATGTCATCCGAAATGTATGCTTTGCTGGAAAATAGAAGGTTTCATATTTATGTTTCTTTTTGTCAATAATAATTTAGCTTTAAAATGTTTATTTAGCTATTAATGAAATGATTTATAGTCATTATACGTTTATGATTTATTTTAGACCACAAATTTCATTTTTTTTATATTTTTTAAATTCCTTGTCAAACGAAATTACATCACATAAATTAGGATAAAAAAATACATATTTATTTTATGTATTAGGTTGCATTACCATATTTGACCAAATTTATATTTACCCATATTTTATATGGATGAATTGTGATCCAATCTATTTTAATTCAATCTATCCAAATTCAATTCAATGCACCCATTTTTCATCCCTAGACATGTGGGACAAGATCCTGTTGCATGTTTGATCAAATTTATCTCTAGATGTTTCCAGTGAAAATTACTTTTGAAAAAATAAATAGTCTTATAGTAGCTAGCTGTCATTTATCAATGGTGATTTAATTTGGCAAGAAAGTCACATTAAAGTACTTCATTAACTTCTCAATCCTTGAAGCAGTCTATATCAGTACAATTAACTGCCTATAGCAGGTTTTACTCTATTTTTCAACTCATAGCATGCTCGATATAAATAATCATTATTTTTCATCTATTTTAATTTGTTTATTACATTAAAAAAAGATATTTATTTTACATTTTGTTTAAAAAATGAAAAAATAATTTATCACTTAATTTCTAATTTATTCTTATTATTTATTACTATAGTCATTTCATGATACATTTTCCACAATATTGAATGAATTATACTCAAAGAGTTATACAGAATCTCTTACTGTAAGTCAATTTTGCTTAATCGTGTAAAAACTTAAGTATAGTGTTAGTTTGACTGCCTAAAGTTTTGGCTCAAAAAGGTATTCCAAGGCTTTGAATTTCAGCTTTAAAATAAAGTTTTACTACTATTATAATGTTTAGAAAATAAAATAATCTTATTGTATTCTTTATCGTCGTCTTCACTACATTTTAATACACTATTATATTGTTTTCATTTTCTTGGATTTGATCACGTGATATTCAAAAACAATTATCTGACTAATTCAAATTTATGCCGCACAAAGCCTATTTTAGAAGAAAGCATTTCTTTTAGGAAATTTTTTATTTTCAAGATCCAAACTCTAATTAAGAAAAAAGGATATCATCCGTTCGTGATCCCTCGGTGGTTACTTACTTTTTAATTGACCTTGTATATATAGGACTGTGTATTTTTGGGCGACCTTTTATTTCCTTCTCGAAAGTGATTAGCCGGACTTGATTTACTATCCAATCAGGCAGCAATTATAATTTTATAGCAAAAAATATTCATTTTGCATCGGAAGAGAAAAGAAGAAGAAGATGCAGAACGGATTCGGCTCCCCTCCATTAACCCTTTCCTCCATTTCGTCAAGTGCACGTCTAGATGAGAAACATGTGTCTTATTTAAAATTTAAAGGTCAAGATTATATTATATTAACAAATATTATAACCATAGTTAAGTCAACTAATTTTAGAAAACTACTCTCTAAATTTAATAAAAATTATAATATATTCCAAACAAAATTTGATATTTATTAATATCATTAATTTCATCTTATATTTTTACATGCGAATATAGAAATATAAGATGAATTTAATGATATTAATAAATATCAAATTTTATATGGAATATATGATAAAGCACGGTAACGCTGGGTATATCATTGCCCACCCATAGGTAAATCCAATTCTTAATTACTAGAATCTGCCCAACAAATTAAAAGAAAAAAAAAAAATAGAAAAGAGAAGATAAAGAAGAAACTGCAAATGTGTCCGAGTAATTAAAATTCTTCTTCGTAATTTATATCCTGAGAGGAAAATAAATACGGAAATAGCAAAAACTGATTTTCAAAAGTTATTAATTAATATGATTAGAAGATTTTTATATTTTTACATTTAAATATAAAAATATAATATGAAATTAATGATATTAATAAATATCAAATTTTGTATGGAATATATTGTAATTCTTATCAAATTTGGAAAATAGTTTTCTAAAATTAGTTGACTTAACTATGGTTGTGACATTTGTTAATATAATAAAATCTTGACCTGTAAACTTTAAATAAGACACATGTCTCTCATCTAGACATACACTTGACGAAATGGAGCGAAGGGGTAATGAAGGGGAGCCGAATCCAGAAAAACAACATGGAATTGAAATGCAAGTTAATGTGTGTTTTGTGAGAAGGAAAATGTTTCCAAAATTAAAGAATACATGATTTTTTAAATTTATTTTTTGGTGTACTCTGAGTGGGGTCAAGGTCGGATCCAAGGTCAGAGTGGGAGTTAGGTAGTTGGGTCTCGAGTCGAGATCGAAGGTTAGGAGATGGGTGTTAGGTCTCGGACCTGGAGTCAGAAGTTAGGTCCTAGGTCAGGATCAGATTTGAGAAGACGAGTTTCGAGGTCGAGATTCGGATCTCAGGTGGGGTCAGACGGAGAGTAAGGTATGTCAAGGTTAGGAGTCATTTCCTAAGTCAGGGTCAAAAGTCAGGTCCCAAGTCTAAGTTAGGTCCTAAGTCTTGGATCTGGGTTAGGAGAGTTAGGTCTCAAGTAGGGATGGGCATGGTATGGTAGATATGAATCTCATACCGAAGTCAAAACTTTTAACACCATAGTTTGGATTTATGATAATTGATATCCATTTTTAAAAAGTTTGGTATTCAGTATGATATTTGGTATTTATATATATATTTTTAAAAAAAGTAGGATAAACTACATAAATTCCACTATTTTAGCTCCTAATTACTAGGAATCACGATAGTTTTCAATATTACTTTTTATACCATTTTCGGCTATCGGATGCATGTATCATAAGTCGTTAGAAGTCATGACTTTTTCCATAAGTTGCGACTTTTCCAAATGGTTGTGACTTCTCGAAAAGGTCATGACTTTTCAGATAAGACACAAAAAACATTTGTTCATATTACTCTTTGTTGACTATAAAATAGAGGGGCTTCCTAGCTCTCATTTTTCAACCACAATTTTTTTAATCTTCTACTCTTCTTTCTCCTTGCATTTTAAAATTTTTTGTGTGATTGATTATCTTTGAGTGAGTTCGAAGTTTAGCGGAATATGAGGTACTAGTATTCTAATGAAGTAAGTCGTTCTATATTCCATAACCTCGAGTACTTGAGGAAAATAATTTTAATGATATAATAATTATTTTTTTGCTTAATATATACATTTGTATGTAATGTTCCAATATATGAAGTTAACATGATATAGCCTAAATTCATTTTTTTGCTAACAATTTCTCTTCTGATGTAGATATATGCTTCTGAATATCTTTTCCAAAATTTAGAGAATCGTCACGATTTGTTTTTGATGCTCAAGACTAAATAATGACTTTATTTATCAATGCTACTTATGTGATCTAGATTCTCATGAAGTTTGCTTCAAAATAGTTATTACTATATAAACATTGCCCTTTTGTTTTACTTATTTACTATTTCTTAATATTTTAGTATTTTAGACGAAGAAAAGTTCATATGACTACTAATAACGTCAGTTGAAGTTTGTATTAGTTTAATTTTTCTTATTTATTTAATAGTTAATTTTATTAGATAAATATTTTCATTAATGCAAATATATATTTATATTTGGGTAGATATTTGTATTTAAATTAAAGTATTATATGTCACAAATGTATTATCAAGTCAACAAGATCTTCTAACTTCAAAATATATTATTTTAAAATGTTCCGAGTTTTTTTATCTAAACATCTGGTTAGATGACAAGAAAAATACAAAGCAAATATTGTCTATAGGATAATATTAGTGAGATAAGACTAATTACATAATTGAACCTCATCAAATTGAAATAAATATATACATTATTGCATTTAACTAATAAAATTTTTCATTGACCATCTTCATAGGTTTGCGAAAATAAGAGATATATATGACGATCCACGTTGAACATTCACAAAAGAATCTACAATATTATTTTTTGCTAAGCGTATTATTCAAATCTTCGCTTAAATAAGCAGTACTATTTACCATAACATATATTTTTGAAATTGGTAATCACGTGCAACGCACGTATCAAAAAACTAGTTACTATAAAAAGACAAATTTTTAATTTTAAGAAAATGAAAAATAATTTTAAACCCCTATAATTTAATTTAAGTTTATTTTATTGTATTTTTTTTTAAAAAAAACCATTTTCCACTCAAATTATTAAAAAAAAAGTCCTTTTTAAATCAAATGCTAGAAATCTTGAACGGAGAGAAAAAATGTGCAAATCTTATTCAGAAAATAAAGGAAAAATATTTTTTGGGATTTATCACTTGTGCGCTCGACTAAAGCGAGGGACACTTTTTTTTTTTTTTTTTAATCATATAAGCATTTTGTGTTTAATAGATATATATTTTAAATAGTTTAAGTGTTCAATAACTACTAATTTTAGTTGAAATGACTAAGGTAAATTATGCGAATTACTTTTAAAAATCGTTATCAATTAAACGAAGAATCATTTGATGATATACATTAATAACAATATGACAATTCCCGTGCGCAATTATATCTCAATCAAAATAAAGTAAAAGGTTCAATTTCATTATTATATTGCCCAAAAAAATTACTCTTCATAACTAAGCATAGACTGTATAATATATTTATATTCGTGCTTCACGTTCAACTCATGTCGATTTAAAACTTTATAATAAAATGAGCCGTTAAAGTAACAGTATTATAATTATTATGATTAATAAATATGAAAAATACATGATAGTCAATTCTAGGGTTGGAGCGGAGTTCTATCAAGACAATAAAAAAAATTACACTGGAAATCTGAAAATATATTTCTGTTTTATTAAACGAATTTAAAATATTATATATTTTTCTAAAGATTATTTTTATCATATTTACGCATATACCTGTCCGACAAAAAAAAACATAATTGCATAGTTGGTGAGAATTGGACAAAGAATAGCTTCCACTATCTTTTTCACTTTCTTAACTTTTTTGAAAAAAAAAAAAAAACTTTTCGAATTTTCATTCAATTTTGATTCTTATCATTTGGACGGCAGTCTAACAATTCGACATATTTTATTGATATATTTATATATAATTATACATATTGTCAAGTAAAATGTGTCAAGTCAATTAGGTGGAGTAAAAGTTTTTTTGCGAGTTTAAAAAGGGATGACAAGGAAATTAACGCAACTTCAAAGAATTACACTCTCTCTATCGAATTTTATATGAGTTAGTTTAACTTAATATAGAGTTTAACAAAAAATAACTTTTAAAACTTTGTGGTTTAAAATAATTGATAAATATTTGTGTGATTATAAATCATTTTATTAAGGGTAAAATAGGCATTTTAAAGTTACATTGTTATTACTTAATATATAAATGTATCATTCTTTTTGAAACTGACTAAAAAAAGTAAGTCATATAAACTGGGACAAAAGAAATATTAGTAACATGTGGAGTTCAATGCATTGTTTGAGGAATCTTTACATCGAAATTCATTTTAAAAAGAATAAAGAAAAAGATAAACGTATCTAAATACATATTCAATTTTATATTGAAGGATTGATTACATCTAAATTTGTTTTGTTTCTACCGAAAAAGTTAGAAATATCCCTATACTATGTAAAATTGAACAAAAATGACCTTATTTAATAGTAACTCATCATAAATTTTATTTCAATAACCATAAAAAAAATTCTAATAAAATAAAAAATTTATATTTCTTAATCTTTTTCGAATTAAAGTAGGATAAACATGTGTTAATAATAATATTATGATTAGGAAACCCGTTAAGCAACAATAGGGATATTTTTGGACCAACCTATTGATGAAAAGGGCATTCTTAAACCAAATAGTTAACTGAGGACATTTCCGCTCAATTTTTCATTATTTAAAGGGCATTTTCAACCCTTTTTCATTTTTTCTATAAAAAATAGAATGGTTGCTAATGCAGAGTAGGCTGGTGCTTATTCCCAAATATCTTCATTGCTTCTTTTTCTTTTTTTCGGGAAAAAAAGTTCACAATCCGTGGACTTCTACCTCCATGCGATATTGCTCCACCAAACTTTCACTCATTGCTAAGAAAATTTCACTGTTGCTTCCTGTAGAAGTTTGGCCCGTGTCAAGTATCTTCTAAAAATGAAGTCCTTTTCAAAGAGTGCATAACGACATGGATAATCCCACACTAATCTATTAATTTGGAATCAAATTTGAGATTTTTCTTGAGAGGTGGATTTGACCCGTTCTATGACTCATTACTTGACTCAATTTGACCCAATTAAAATTGAATTTGATTAAATCTTGACTTATTATGATCTGTCCAGATTTAACCCAACCAAGCTCCATTGCCACCTCGAGATTTAACCCAAACAAGCTCCATTGCCACCTTTAGAATTTTAAATACAAAGTCAGGCCAGAAATATAACAAAACAACTCAAAATTTTGAAATCATCTTCTTTTTTATTTTATGGACATGGTAGTTATTGTTGTTCCTAAATCCTTGCCCACTCAACTTTTTTTAATCTTGACATTGGAAACTGATGAATTGCAGAGAAAACAGTAATGGTGAATGAATCTAGACAAGAGATGTAGTAAGATACATGGGAGAAAGAAGAATGAACCTTCTCATTATCAATAAAAGTATCTAATCAATTCAATGCTAATACATCTCTATTTATAGAGCAGTAACTCAGCCTAACTAACTCTAACAATCTACTCCTTCCGTCCACTATTGTTTGTCAGGTATACTAAAAATAGCTGTCCAAAATTAATTGTCAATTTAAACAATCAAGAAACAATTAGTCACTTTTTTCCAATTCTGCTCTTAATAATTACATAACTACTAGTTTCAAAAAGTAGTCATTTTAAAGTTACAAGACTACTTTAATATAAAAAAAGTTGCTCTTACCATTTTCAAAAAGTACAAATCATTTTAACAATGATTGATAGTAGGGTTATATTAGTCAAATTGCACCTTATATTAAATTTTTCTCAAGGGTTGTGCATGATCTTACCTTGACAAACAATAATGGACGGAGGGAATAGTAACTAACTTTAGCTAGTCTGTTACATAGAGCCTGATTAAGCTTAAACTAAAACAGCTGGCCTTTTTTAGTCATATACATAATTTCACACCCCTCCTCAAGCTGATGGTTGGAAGAGGTTCTTCAAACCAAGCTTGGACATTAAGTAGCTACTCATGTGGTAGCTTCCCTAAGCTCTTGGTAAGTAAGTTAGCCAACTGCTCCTTGGTGGATACATGATGTGTTTGAATTAAATTTTGCATTATCTTCTTCCTTACAAAGTGACCGTCTATGTCAATATATTTCACTACAAAAAAAGTGTGAATTACATGAGAATTTTCCTCGAGATTATGTATGAAAATTCGCAGGAAAATAAGTTTCCTTCGGATTTTTCAGTAAAAATGAATCTGAAGGTAAAACTTTCGTAGGTAATTATTTCTTACGAATTAAAATCCCCAACTAATTTACCTAGGGATTTAAATTCCCCAGGTAAATTACTTGCGGATTTTCTTGCAAATAATTAAAAAAATGAATTTTCTTACCAATTTATTCACAAGTAATTACTCATTGAACCCCCTAGACACATATGTACCCTACCTATCCATATTTTTCACACAACTTCTCCCAGCCATTGCACAATTTCATAAGTGCCCAATGCCCCATGATATTCAATTTAATTATTCAATATTTTTATCTCCTATTTATATATTTTATTACTCACTGAACCTCCTAGACACATATGTACCTACCTATCCATATTTTTCACACAACTACCCCCAGCCATTGCACAATTTCATAAGTGCCCAATGCCCCATGATATTCAATTTAATTGCCCTCCTAATGTTAAGTCCCCATGAGATTCCATTCTCCTTGAAATTCCATTCTACCAATATTCTAAGTCATAGCATTATAAATGCTAAATTTTTGGTGTCTTTTTCCGATGTGGTACAAAAGATACAATGACACTATACTATTTTTTGGTGTCTTTCTCCAATTTGATTAATTTTTAAGGTAAATTTTACTTTATTTAATTGAGTATTTAAAATACCGTTTAGATATTCATAAATTTTACAAAAGTACTCTTAATTCATCTCATATCAATATGGTAATAAAATATATCTTAAATATTGGCTAAAGTTCATGTAATTTGACTCTTAAAAGTGAAACATGACAATTATTTTTATATTTAGAATAAACCACTAACACCCAACATTCATGAAACTTTTCTGCTTACACTTCCTATGAGATAATGTCCTAACTAAGCAGATTAAACTTAGACAAAATTTAAATTATACATACAAAGTTTTTATAAATAAATAATTGAAAATATAAATAAATTTATAAGTTTAAAGTGCAAGAAAGTTATACTCAATAATTGATAGTATATCTTATTGGGTATTTGTGGTATTTTTAATTTTAATAATTATATTTTAACATACTTAATTATATATTTGCAAATAAAAATCATTTAATAACGTACTATATATATATATATATATATATATATATATATATATATATATATATATATACACATAGAAATTATGTCATTTGTAATGCTTGTAAAAAAATATCAATTGGATATACAAGTAAAACTTATTTATTTTTCATTTAATATAATTTTATCAATGAAGGGTTATTAAACTTCACATTGCTAATGTATATCATCGAATTTTTAGATACTTTAATATAATGCTCGACTTATTTACTAATACACAATTTACTATAAATAATATTAAATCAAAATTAATTACATTTATGATAGTTGTTTTTCAATTGGATAAATAACTAGCCATACAATTTTAATTCTTTCATCTTTTAAATTGAAAAAAAAAAAAACTGCATCATTGGTTTCTTGTGACAAGTTAAAAATATTGATGATGACATTTGTAGTAATGTTCCAACACCGTATTAGATTGATATTATTGTATAATAATTATTTAATCTAAAAGTAGAGTAAATGTTTAACAATAAAATTCATTCTAATGTCTTTTTTATTTTTTATTTGTTAAATATATTTAAAAGAAAATATTCCTCGAAGTTTTCAAATAAAACAAGTTCTTAGATTAAAAGAAAAAACTTCTAGCTAAATTATATTTAAAAAATTTCAAGTATGCATTCCTCAAAAAATCTCCAATCAAACTCACAATAATAAAATCCCCAAGTAATTTTACAAGTTAAAAAAATCTCAAGTAAATCCTCAAGAAATAAATTCCCAACAAAATTCGTAGAACATAAATCCCCAGGTAATACCACATATAAAATTATTTCTAAATAATTTTTTAAGTTATTATTTCTAGCTGGATTGGGAAATAAGTTTATTTAGGAATTTTCTTTCAAACAAATTTAAAAATAGTTTTTTTTTTTTCATTACTTGCGAATTCACCTATGAAAATGGTACTTGCAAATTATTTGCCCCAAATAATTCCCCAGGTAATAATTTTATGAATAGGGCGCCAAATTTACCTACCAATTTTTCTGGGGAAATATTTTTCGCAGGTTAAAAAGTCCAAAATTTAGGAATTTCATATTTTCGCATGAAAATTCGTAGGAAATTTCTGCGAAAATAATCCCCAAGTATAATCTTCAGGTAATTTACAGTTTTCTAGTAGTGTTTGGTTCTTTCATGAAAGATAGGGTTAGCTACAATTTGAATAACAACCTTACTATCACAAAACAGTTGCATTGGTCGTGTGACACTCATTCACAACTCTTTATACAGTCATTCTAACCAAGTAAT
Organism: Solanum pinnatisectum; assembly: GCA_035578085.1. Taxonomy (NCBI): domain Eukaryota; kingdom Viridiplantae; phylum Streptophyta; class Magnoliopsida; order Solanales; family Solanaceae; genus Solanum; species Solanum pinnatisectum. The sequence continues at coordinate 36,881,777 of CM069078.1, forward strand.
TATCTCAGCCACAGTTAATGCCATGGACCTAAACTCAGCTTCTGCAGAGCTCCTAGCCACTGTGTCCTGCTTTTTTGACTTCCAAGACACCAAGGCTTTGCCAAACATCACCATATACCAGTAACAGACCTCCTCGATTCAATGCAACCTCCCCAATCAGAATGACAATATGCCATTAACTTGCCTGTATTTTCAGAGGGCATTAACAGTGTAATGATCGGGTTCCGTCGTTATAGAAAAGCCAATGGGGAAAATTTTTGGGTTGAAAAACTTTTTCGTAGTATTTGGATTTTCCCAGCCTAGTTCAGATTTGGAGGAAATCAAAGTCTTTAAGGTGGAGGGAAATCTAGTAGCAATTGGGTGATTTATTTATAATTCTGGTTACATGAGTGGTTAGATAACTCGTTAAGAAATTTGTACGACTTTACGAAATTGAATTCGGGCGAGTAGAACTCCCGAAATCGATCTTAGCGTGAAAGGTATTTTCTGAGAGTCATGGGTTAGAGGTGTGTTGTGAAATGGGGATTTTGGAATTCTTTAAAATATCTCATTGGTTCATGCAAGCCGCCTTGACGGGGGTTTTGGCCGCTCTGGCGGGATGAGTGCCGCTGTGGCGGGTTCGACGCGACTTAAGGTCGTAAATAAACCCTAAACGACCTCATTTTGTACTTTTTGATTTTTAGAGATAAAGAACGAACCTCATGCGACTCCTTCCACCATTCTTGAGGCTAAAGGTAAGATTTTATCTTTCCGAATCCATTTTTCGATCCATAGAACGTAGTATAATGGGTAATTATTGATGGGGAAACCCTAATTTGGATACTTGAGATCATGGGTATGATCTAGGATTGTTAGAATTGTTAGTAATCCGGGTAATTAGTGATTATTTATTAATTTTCGTATTATATTGATTGTTTGTAGACCAAGAACAAGCGGAACGAATCTGAAAAGGGAAGGATCATGTTTCTTAGGATTTCAATCTTGTTTCGAGGTAGGTGATAGTTGTAATTCTATGATTGTGTGATGTATGTTTATCTTGTATTCATTATGATACATGTATGTATGCGGATGTTGTATTATTGATCACACTTGTTGTAAATGAGGATGTATAATTGATGAATGTCATGAATCATGACTTGATTGTATGATTATGAGAATGTACTTGTGATTGTGATTGTGGCTTGTTGAATGGATCGGTTGCCACGTTCCGGCATAACTAACTTGGATCGGTTGCCACGTTTCGGCATAAATATTGGATCGGGTACCACGTTCCGGTATGCTAACTATTTGGGTTTGGGTTCCATGAGAGGACCAATGACTTGTCATAATTATGTATATTGAGAAATGTAAAGTTGTTCGTTGTTCGTAAATGTTGATAATATTGTATATGTTCGATATATGCATGTGATTATATTGTTGTTTGACTTATGTATGTTGCACTTAATTGGATAGCCGCGTGATCCTACTAGAACACTGTGGTTGTGTATTAATACTGCACTTTCTCTTTTTTTTGTTAAGTACATGACATCTTCAAGCGGCTACTGACAGACCTCGCTTAGGGGGATCAGTGATCGTTCGAATTCAAGGGTGAGCCAATTCTTTCGGACTGCCCTAGGTTCTCTTCGTCTATGTCCACCATTTCCGAACTTAGACTATGTTCTAGTTAGTTGATCAGTTCATTATATTGGGGTTGCATCCCTTCTTGTTTAGACTTATTGAACTTCAGATATTTTGGTACATTGACTTTCAGGTTTTAGGTTATTTCTTCCGCATTGCTTTAGTTCATTGTTAGCCTTTTGTTGGAGTTTATGGGAACTTCCTATTTCTTCTTAACATTTAACTTTCTTCCGTAACTTAAATGCCTTAGTATTTTGATTAAGGCTGGTTAGCTAATTAGTATTAATGGTTCTCCCACCGGAGGGTTAGTGTGGGTGCCAATCATGACGGTTGGGGTCATGACAAAGTTGGTATCAAAGCCTAGGTTCGTTGATCTCGATGTACCAAAACGAGTCTAGTAGAGTCTTGCGGAACGGTACAAGGACGCCTTTACTTTTCTTCGAGAGGCAATATGACTTTAGGAAATCTCTCTATTTTCTTTTGTCTCCTTTCGTGCTAGACTTAATTCCAATTGGTATCTGACGATTCAAATTGGTATCTAACCTCCTTCACTCTTCTGTCAATAGATAGTTAATACTAGATACAACGGCGTTAGACCTGTAGCTCCCGTCAATGCTCCAGCTGAGAAATCTGCAGTGAGAGGTCGCGTTCAAGACAAGGGTAGAGGAAGAGCTAGAGGTAGAGGCCGTGGAAGAGTAGCGCATGCTAGGAATGGAGCTCATGTGAATGAGAACCCTCTTGCGCCTCATGAAAAGATAGAGGAGAATGTTGATGTTGAGAATGTTGAGGATGTAGGACAAGAGGAAGAGGTGCAGGCTAAGACTATCGATGTTCCTCCCATAGACATAGTGTTAGCTCGACAGATCATGTCATTCTTGAAAGGATTGGTTGGTCTGGAGTCCTTCCTTCTGTTCAAGCAACTCAAGCTCTAATCTCCCTGTTGCTAGCACTGCGCCCAAGACGGGTGGGACGGGAGGTAACGATGCTTTCTTTCTTCCTTTGTTGGGTTCTGTTATGACTGGTAATGAGCATGAAATGTTGACTAAGTTTTTGAAGCTAAAGCCTTGTTTCTTGGTTCTAAGAATGAGGATACTTATGAGTTAATCTTAGATTGCTATGAGAGGCTTCATAAGTTGAGAATTGTCCATCAGCATGGGGTTGAGTTTGTGTCCTTTCAACTACAAGGTGAGGCTAAGCAGTGATGGAGAGCTTATATGGAATGCAGGTCTTCTACTTTACCTCCACTTACTTGGACCCAATTTCATGCTATATTTTTGGAGAATATGTGCCTAGGACTTTAAGGGATCTCAAGAAGGATGAGTTCATGGCTTTGGAGCAAGGTCGTATGACAGTGGCTGCTTATGAGGCCAAGTTCTATGTGTTGTCTAGATATGCTACTCAATTGGTGACTACTGAGAAGGAGAGGGTCCGATTATTTATTAGGGGACTAAATTCTGAGTTGAAAGTATTATCTGTTCATATGACCTCTGCTGGGAGGAGCTTAAATGAGATAACAAACTATGTTAAGAAAGTGGAGGGGGTGAGGCGAGACGGTCAAGCTAAGGCATGAGCAAAAAGGGTCAAGAACTCGGGTAACTTTCAAGGTTCTTATTCCAAGGGGTCCGGAAGGCCAACGCTTGCAGCCAAGCCAATTCAGCCCTCTATGCCCTCCTCTGCATGTAGTTACTAGGAAACTTCATCTCATAATTTTCAGAATAGCCAGGGAGTCGTGCCTTTTGTTGGCAGCAGACCATCTTTTGATCGTATGTGTTACAATTGTGGTGAACCTGGGCATATGAGGAGAGATTATCCCCACCCACATGTGTTAGATTCCATGCAACAACATTCTAGAGCAGTGGTATCCGTAGGGAATGGTAATAATGGTCGAGGGCGTCCATAAGGTGGGCAAGGAGGTAATCAGCAAGGCCGTGGAGGTAGAGGAAATGGTAATACAGGCATGGGTAATGTGCAACCAGGCAGAGAAGTGGCTCGTCAAGATGATAGGGCTAAGTGTTATGCCTTTTCGGGCAAGAATGAGATAGAGGTGTCTGATACGGTGATCACGAGTACTATTCTTATTTGTGATCGGATGGCTAATATGTTATTTGGTTCGGGTTCTACTTATTCATATGTATCCATGAGATTTGTCTCAAAGTTTGATATGATTTGTGATATACTTGATGCCCCTATCTATGTTTCTACCCCAGTTGGAGAGTCAGTCATAGTCACCCATGTCTATCGTGCTTGTCCTAATTTGTTTATGGGTTTTCAAACCTGGGCTGATTTGGTGATTTTGGATATTACTGATTTTGATATAATCTTATGTATGACTTGGTTGTCCCCCATATTATGCTATTCTTAATTGTAATACTAAGTCTGTAACTCTAGAAATTTCGGGAAGGGAAAAATTAGAGTGGGAAGGGGTGTACAAGCCTAAGCGAACTAAGATCATATCCTCCATTCGAGCTAGAAAATTAGTAGAGCAGGGCTGTTTGGCTTATTTGGCTCATATTAGGGATGTTGAGATTGAGGCTCCATCCATTGGGTTTATTCCTGTGGTGTCAGAATTTAGAGAAGTGTTTCTTAATGACTTATCTGGTATGCCTCCGTATAGAGATATAGATTTTTGCATTGATTTAGAGCCTGTTACTCGTCTCATTTTGATCCCCCCATATCGCATAACTCTGGCGGAACTAAGAGAGCTTAAGGCTCAAATCCAAGAGCTTCTTGACAAGGGATTTATTTGTCCTAGTGCTTCCCCATGGGGTGCTCCAATTTTGTTTGTTAAGAAAAAGGATGGTAGTATGAGAATGTGTATAGATTACCGGCAATTAAATAGGGTCATCATTCGAAACAAGTATCTGGTACCTCGAATATATGATATTTTTAACTAATTACAAGGTGCATCAGTTTTCTCCAAGATTGATCTAAGGTCTGGCTACCATCAATTGAAAATTAGGCCCGAGGATGTGCCCAAGACGGCGTTTAGAACTCGCTATGGGCACTATGAGTTTTTGGTTATGTCTTTTGGTTTGACCAATGCGCCTGCAGCTTTTACGAGTTTAATGAAGTTCAAGCCATTTCTTAATTCTGTCGTGATAGTCTTTATTGATGATATTTTGGTCTATTCGAAAAGTGAAGAGGGGCATGCCGACCATCTTCGTATTATTTTGGGTATTCTTGGGAAGCAAAAGTTATATGCGAAATTTTCTAAGTGTGAATTTTGGTTGACTTTTGTGACATTTTTGGGACATTTAGTTTCAAAAGAAGGGGATGTAGATCACCCATAGGATGGTTCGAGGCTGGGGATGTGAAACCTTTGGAAGTTGATTTAGTGAAGGATGCTCAAGATAAGGTGATAAGTATTCAAACTAAACTTTTAGCAGCCCAGAGTAACAGAAGTATGCGGATCATAAGGTAAGAGACATGACGTTTCAAACCGGCGAAAATGTTCTTCTTAAGGTATCACCCATGAAATGGGTGATAAGATTTGGCAAGAAGGGCAAATTAAGTCACATTGGTCCCTTTGAGGTTCTTGAATGTGTATGATCGGTAGCGTATATATTGGCTTTACCTCCTAATTTATCGGGTGTTCATCCGGTATTTCATGTGTCCATGTTCAAGAAATATCATGGTGATGGGGATTATATCATTAAATAAGACTCAATTGTGTTAGACAAAGACCTCCAATATGAGGAGGAACCAGTTGCAATTCTTGATCGTGATGTGCGTAAGTTGAGGACCAAGGAGATTAAGTCCGTGAAAGTTCAATGGAAACATCATCCAGCTAAGGAAGATACTTGGGAAACCAAGAGGGAAATGTGAGACAAGTATCCCTAATTATTCATCGATTCAAGTACTACTTCATTCTTTCCTTAGCCTATTTTTACTAAGTTATCACTCGGGGACGAGTGATGGGTAAATTGGTATCTATTGTAAAGATCGGGTTCCATCGTTGTAGAAAAGCCAATGGGGAAAATTTTTGGGTCGGAAAACATTTTCGTAGTATTTGAATTTTTCCAGCTGAGTCCAGATTTGGATGAAATCGAAGTTTTTTGGTGTAGGGAAATCTGGTAACAATCTGGTGATTTATTTATAATTCTGGTTACATGAGTGGATAGATAACTCGTTAAGAAATCTGTACGATGTTACGGAATTGAGTTCGGGTGAGTAGAACTCCTGAAATCGATCTTAGCGTGAAGGGTATTTTTTGAGCGTCGTGGGTTAAAGGTGTGTTGTGAAATGGGGATTTTAGAATTCTTTAAAATAGCTCACTAGTTCGTGCAAGCCGCCTTGGCGGGGTTTTTGGCCGCTCTGGCTGGGCCACTGAAACGGGATAAGGGCCACTATGGCGGGTTTGACGTGACTTAAGGTCGTAAATAAACCCTTAAACGACCTCATTCTGCACTTTTCAATATTTAGAGCTAAATAATGAACCCCAGGCGACTCCTAACATTTTTTCACCATTCTTGAGGCTAAAAGTAATTTTGAACTCCCCGAATCCGTTTTTTGATCCGTAGAACGTAATAGAATGGGTAATTATCGATGGGGGAGGGTTTTGATCTAGAAACTATGGTGGAAAAAGCCCTAATTTGGATAATTGGCGATCATGTGTATGATCTAGGGTTGTTAGAATTGTTAGTAATCCGGGTAATTATGGACTGTTTATTGATTTCCGTATTATATTGATTGTTTGTAGACCAAGAACAAGAGGAACGAATCCAGAAAGGGAAGGATCAAGTTTCTTAGGGTTTCGATCTTATTTTGAGGTAGGTGATGGTTGTAATTCTATAGTTGTGTGATGTATGTTTGTCTTGCATTCTTTCTGATACATGTATGTATGCGGATGTTGTATTATTGAGCACACTTGTTGTAAATGAGGATGTATAATTGATGAATGCCATGAATCATGACTTGATTGTATGATTATGAAAATGTACTTGTGATTGTGATTGTAGCTTGTTGAATGGATCGGTTTTCACGTTCCGGCATAACTAACTTGGATTGGTTGCCACGTTCTAGTATAATTATTGTATCGATTGTCACGTTCTAGCATAAACATTGGACCGGGTACCACGTTCCAATATGCTAACTATTTGGGTTTGGGTTCCATGAGAGGACCAATGACTTGTCATAATTGTGTATCTTGAGAAATGTAAAGTTGTTCGTTGTTCGTAAATGTTGATAATATTGTTTATGTTTGATATATGTATGTGATTATATTGTTGTTTGACTTATGTATGTTGCACTTAGTGGGATAGCCGCATGATCCTACCCGACTGTATGGGTGTGCGATCGCACTTGCTCTTATTTTTGTTGAGTCAGGGGCATCTTGGCATTCTTGTGAGACCTTTAGGAGATCAGTGATCGTTCGAATTCAAGGGTGAGCCAATTCTTTCGGGCTGCCATGGGTTCTCTTCGTCTATATCCACCATTTTCGGACTTAGACTATGTTCTAGTTAGTTGATTAGTTCATTAGATTGGGGTTTCATCCCTTCTTGTTTAGACTTGTTGAACTTTAGATATTTTGGTACATTGACTTTCAGGTTCTAGGTTATTCCTTCCGCATTGTTTAGTTCGCTGTTAGACTTTTGTTGGAGTTTATGGGAACTTCCTATTTCTTCTTAGCATTTAACTTGATTCCATAACTTAAATGCCTTAGTATTTTGATTAAAGTTGGTTAGATAATTAGTATTAATGGTTCTCCCACCGGAGGGTTAGTGTAGTGTCAATCACGATGGTCAGGGTCATGATAAACAGTCTAAGTCCTGACTCAGCTTTGATATACCTTACCACCCTCAAAGTTGCCTCTATATGTGACTTTTTTGTTTTGTGCGTAAATTGACTCAACACCTGTACTGCATATGCTATATCCACTCTAATCATTGTTAGGTAGAGTAGTCTTCCAATAAGCCTTTGATATGGTCCTGCATCATACATAATTTTTTTTCAGTGACTCCACTTGTTAGATTCTTCACATGATCATCAAAATCAATGAAAGCTAATTTGATATTTGATTCCATAAGTGTGTTGCCTGATTTAGCTCCACTTAGTCCCATCTCAACAACTAGTTCTAGAGCATACTTTCTTTGGCTCATGTGAATTCCTTGTTGTGACCTTGCAAATTCAATTCCAAGAAGAACTTTAGCTGTCCCAAATCTTTCATCTTGAATTTCAACTTCAAATCATTTCTAGTCTGTAATATAAACTCCGAACTGCTGCCAGTGACAAGCAAATCATCCACATATACTAAAACTACATCTATATGAGAGCTTGTCCTCTTGGTAAAACAAAGAATTGTCAAAATGGCTTTGAGAAAAACCAACTTGTACCAAAGCTTCAGTAAGTTTTTTGTTCCATTGTCTAGGTGCCTGCTTTAGGCCATACAAAGATTTATTAAGCCTGCAAACCTTCCCTCTCTGACTCCCAAACCATTGAGGAACATGCCTATACACTTTTTCAAAGAGATCACCCTGTAGAAAGACATTGTACACATCCATATGAAAGATGGGCCAGTGCTTAGCAGTAACAATTGCAACAACACTCTTTACAGTTACAATTTTAGCTACAGGTGATAAAGTGTCAGTGTAATCCAATCCCTCCTTCTGACTGAACCCTTTGGCCACTAGTCGAGCCTTATACCTCTCAACTTCACCACTCACGTTGTGTTTGATTTTATAGACCCATTTACACTATATTTACCAGAGGGAAGGTCCACTCGAGTCCAAGTATGATTATCCTCTAGGGCAGCAATTTCTGATTTCATAGCATCAACCCAGACAGAGCTCTTAACTGCCTCATAGTAGCTAGAAGGCTTTGAAGTAGCTGAGTAAGCAGTAAGTGCAACATTATAGGACTCAGACAAGCAATCATAGTTGACATAGTTGGAGATGAGAAACAAACATAAGTTAGGACCCTGAGAGGAAACAACATAATCCTATATCCATATGGGGGGTTTGGTGATCCTATGAGACTTTCTGAGAGACATAGCAGGAATGGGTTGAGAAGGAACATCACTAGGCTCAAGAGACTCAACATGATCATATACAATGTGATTAGCATCATCTAAAGGAGGTAAATAGAATTTCATACAATCAGATGAGTGATAGTTTTCTGGAGCCTAAGTCATACTAAATACATGAGAACACTGTTGCAGTGAATGTTGAAAAGGGAACACATCATCTTTGAATACCACCTGCTTACTATAAATGATTCTGCATGAGTGAGGGAATAACTAAGAAAACTGCAGGTGCTGCTCTGGGAAAGAATTTATCTGACTTTCTAAGGCAAGTAATATAGCCCAAATAGTCAAAGACTCTCAAGTGACCGAGATCAGGAAGATGCCGGTGAAGAATTTCAAAGGAAACCTTACCTTTGAGTTAGGAAGAGGACAACCTATTGATAAGATAAACAGCAGTAGTGACACATTCTCCCCAAAACTTGAGAGGAACATTAGCTTGAAATATTATAGCTCTTGTAGTATCCAAGATATATCTATGCTTTCTCTCAACCACCCCATTTTTTGGGGGTGTATAGACATAAGAACTTTGGTGTACAATACCTAAATCTCTCAATAATTTTAAAACCTGAGAGTTGAAGAACTCACATCCATTATCTGTTCTTAGAAATTTAACTACTGCAAAATACACATTCTTGATCATCAGCAGAAAATGAGTGAGAGCCACTATAACCTCAGACTTAGAGTTAAGGATAAATAACCAGGTGAATCTAGAGTGATCATCAACTAATGTGAGAAAATATTTCTTCCCATCATGAGTTGGCACCCTATAAGGACCCCATATATCACCGTGAATAAGATTAAAGCATGCATTAGACATTGTAGAACTAAGACGAAAAGGAAGTCTTGATTGCTTAGCCAAAGGACATACCGTACAATGATCAAAATCAGATTCAATCATATAGATGCTATCTAGACATTTTAGCTTCTTTAATGTGTCTATAGGAGCATGACCTAACCTCTTATGCCATAGGGCTAGGCCTAAATTATTCTTCTGTTTTCAAATTAGAAAAGAACAACAACTAGACTTGTAGAGATCTTTTTTTTCAGCATCAGACATCAAAAAGTTGCAAGCAGAGTTCATCACATACAGGCCTTGAACATGCTTACCAATCCCTCTGACCCTTCCACTGAAGAGATCCTGAAAAACACAGAAGTCAGGGTAGAAGGTGACTGAGCATTGTAACTCCCTTGTAAGTTTGGATACTGATAGCAAATTATGTTGGAACTCAGGCATGCACATGACATTATGTATCTTCTGATCGTTCAAAACTGCAGTAGATCCTAAATTGCTAACTTTTACAACACCACCAGTAGGTAGAAAAACATTACGAGAACTAGGATTAAAGAAAGGTCTAGTATCAGTTAAAACTGTGGGATCATTAACCATCTGATGGGTCACTCCTGTATCCACTATCTAGTTAACAACATCAATAGGAGATGTAGTGTAACTAGACATACCTGTTAATAGAGCTGTACCATTGTTATCAATTCCTTGGACAATCAGATGAAATATTTGATGATATTGTTTCGAAATGAAGTGAGGTCCATTTGCATTTGAACAATGCTGATGATAATGAGTCATACCCTGTGCTGAACTGTCACCAAGATGACCTGCAACATTTGGTTATCCCTTGTTGGTAGAGATACTTGTTGAACTACCTAGATCAGAAGTAGGATTTCTTTGCCATTGAGAGCCATATTCACTAGCAGCATAGTGTGCAACACCTCCTCACCCTGATGTGGAAGCTGAATTTGGACTAAACTTCTTCTTGGAATTATGTTTGAAATTCGCTGGTTAACCATGTAGTGTAACAGATGCTACTGGTATGGCCAATATTAAGATAATAGTCACAGTATAGATGTTGATTACTCTTTTTAGACTTAAAGCTGGAATTAGAATTAGTAGACACACCTGAGATGGAGCCACCACCTCTACCTCCATTATAACTACCTCAATTGTAACTATGTCCAGCTCCGGAACTAAAAGTACCTTTATTATAGGCAGACCTGTAGGGTGTAGAACTCGAACCACCATCACTCACTTCAGTAGAATGAGAAGCATTCCCTAATGATCTTTGACTCTCCTCTAAAATCAACATGGAATAATATTGATTGATAGAGGGCGTGGGAGTCATCATAAGGATTTGACTACGACTCTGAGCGTAGGAGTCATTTAGACCAGTCAAAAATTGAAGCAACCTTTGATAGTCAAAGTGATGCACATAAGCCCTAGATTCCGGACAATTGCATCTTGGACATGACATTATTGCATCAAACTCATCTCATCACTCTCGTAATCTAGAATAATACTAGATATAGTGGTAGTATCCTGAGACATTGTATGAATTTCCTTGTGAAGAAAATTAATTCTCGATCCATCAACTTTATCAAAACGTTCTTTCATATCTGTCCATACCTTTGAAGCATTAGAGTCATAGATGACACTGCTCAAGAGATCTTTTCTGATAGAATTGATGATCCACGAGAGGACTATGGTGTTACGTTTCTCCCATAGATCATGGAGTGCAGGAGGAAAAAATTCTCTAGGATGCTTACCATCAACGAATCCTGGCCAGTTTACTTTTTCTGAGCAAACCCAGACGCATTGACCTACTCCAGATCGCATAATTTTCTAGACTAGTGAACTAAATCGAGACCACGGAACTATCGGGAGAATCACTCGATTGAAGAAATAGGGGTGATTATGATCAATCTCAAATACACGATCTACTGCGGGTGCATTGACAGGCTGATCTTCAACCGCCATTGAAGATATCTCTGAGAAAAGCTAAGTACACTAACAGAGTGTACGTAGACGAATTAACTATCAACACTGAATCTCTGCTAAATCGAATACCAAAGCTCTGATACCATGATGAATTGCAGAGAAAACAGTAATGGTGAATGAATCTAGACAGGAGATGCAGTAAGATACATGGGAGAAAGAAGAATGAACCTTCTCATTATCAATAAAATCATCTAATCAATTCAGTGCTAATACATCTCTATTTATATAGCAGTAGCTAAGCTTAACTAACTCTAACAATCTAGTAACTAACTTTAGCTAGTCTGTTACATAGATCCTGATTAAGCTTAAACTAAAACAGCTAACATCTTTTAGTCATATCTATAATTTCACAGAACGGCCTTATTAGAATATATCCATATTATATATATTAATATTTTACCTATATTTTTAAATAATTATATATATTACTATTAATTAAGAGTTTTCTATCATATATTGAGGAAGATACATTTAAATACATTTGTTTTTGCTATCAAATACACAGAAATAGGGTGAGAGGCAAGCAAGATGGGGAGGGATACGAGTGAAATAGTCATGTATCCTAGATACATGCAAATCACACTCGATACATGTATTTGTAAGTATATAGACAAATCTGAACGAACCAAAATTTGGTAAAATTCTTGAAATTGTAAAATAAAGTGTATCTAAGTAATTAACTCCTAAACTAGTAAGATTTCGGTAAGTTTCCCTTTAAATAAAAGCAAAATTCAGAGTTATTACAACATGGAATTAATGTGGTAGATGCAATCTCTAAAAATAAAATAGGGTGGTTCATTCCAAAAGATATCAGTCTCCATTGCAAGTTCATGTGTGCCCCCATGTACTCCAAAATAAAATCGTTGTTGGCATATCTTGAGCATCGTATTCTAACTTTTAAGCTAAAGGAGGGTTTGTTTGGACGTGATTTTAAATTATAGGTTGATTTGAAGCTCAAAATTTTATTTGGACAAGTAATTTAAATTTTTAAAATTGTTTTTTTTTTCTTCTTATGAACATAAAACATAATTTGTGAAAGGTGAAAACTATCAAAACTTTCCCAACAATTATACAAATCTTACCATGTGATCAATCATAGTTCATAAATAAGGTATTAGAATATTCTAAGTTTCTAATTAATAAATCTCATATTATAAATGAATATTTGTGGTTATATGTTATTACACACTTTCAAATACACATAGTTTTACAATGACTCATTGATCCAATAAATCAATAATAGTAGTAATTAACTATTTTTTGATAAATCCTCCTACACGGTACAAATAATCTCTTTACGTCGAGCATGCACCGTATTTGTAAAATATAAATTTATGGTTCAAATTTTATATTTAAAAGAATTTGGAATTCCAAATCCTAATTTTTGGAAAATTTAAGATTTGAAATTATGATCTGAAATTGAAATTTTATACAAATTCTATAAACAAACACCAATTTGAAATCGGCACCCAAATATTATGCCCAGAAACTAAGTAATTGTCCTTGTTTTGCTATTTCAATTCTCCTATACTACGTACTATATTAAGTTAGAGAGGTGCCATAATAATAAATAAAGGAAGCATAATGGCCCCATTATGGACAATAATTAAAATGAGACAAGTTCAAAATTTGAAGTTTATGAATTAATACTATAATATTAATAGTGGGATTTACAATCAAATTTTTTATATTTTAAAGTAAAATTATCCTATGAAATTTGAGTAAAAAAACATCCGGACTTTAAAGAACAAAACTTTTAACCTACTAGACCATCTTGCCAAAGGATGCTCATTGTATATAGTGACTTCAAATTGGTATTTATATATATGTGTGTGCAATTTATAGCATTTAACCTATAGAAAATATAAAAATCTTCCAATGAAAGTGAATTCATTTGAATCCTCTTGATTTTATGTGGGTCCTTCCCTAATAAAAGCTAATGGATTCACGTGAACAAGCAAGCTTGAATTTAGATATACCCCAAAATGACAAGCATTATGCACTGTTGTTGGAAGCTAGTATGATTGAGTATAAATTCCATCATGTTTTTTTTTTGTACCACTCTTATAAATTAAATTCACTCTATTATCAAGAAAATGTCGAGACATCAGTAGATGATTGCTTATTTCATTTTTGTACATAAACATCAGAAAGTTTTTCTATTTTATTTAAAACTTTCCCCCCTCATGTATTCCACTATCTATTTCTTTTTACTCAAGTGAAAAGGGTGCTTAACTATTCCAATGCCAACTTTTACCAATGCTGTGCATATATACCCAAAAGAGGTGTGCCCTTCTAATTAATTAATCTACGATAAGCATTTATGGCCACAGAGGTGGTTTTCGTATTACATTATTGGGTGCGTGAATAAAATGTTATATTATTAGTTGAAAAGATTAAGAAAGTTAAATATAAGTAGGAATATTCTTAATGGCAAAACTATTTTGTAAAGTACTGGGCAGGCTTAGTTCAAGATAGATAATATTTCATCATGTTGAGAATATAACATATCTAGTCTTAATATAGCCCATCATTTGATCGTATCAGAGCCAATGATTTGATGATAAAAATATCGAAATGACAAAGTGATGACATGGGATCATGACGTTTCTTTGTCTATTATCAAGGATAGCATGAAAATACACACAAAAAAAAAGGTCTCAATACAATGTCTTTGTAGCTACTAGGTGATATTATCATCCCTCAGTGCAGAAGACCTAATAATTTTACAATCCTCTGATGTTAATAGCTATATATACATAAAAGAAAATAAAAAAAATAAAAAAATAGCTATATACATAAAAACTCAGCTTATAAAAAAAGTTAATTTTATCGAATTTTGTCCTTAATGTTAGGCATTTAGCACTTGTCAAGTTATTGTAGACCCTTAATAGATTAAAAGATTGAGAAGATGCATAGAAGATAAGAATACTCCTAATGGAGTCAGATTTCTTGAGGAAAATCTTATTGATTTGGTCCTAAATTAATAATATCACAGTCTATATAACGCAATAAAATTTCCTGTAAAATCATACGATTTTTAACATATTAAGCGACATTAAATTTTAAAAATTGTCAAATGATCAGAAAAGATTCGTTCTTTTTCAAACAAACTAATAAGGAAAATAAAGTAAGCAACTTGATATAAAACAAAAGAAATACAAATTTTGAAAATAAGTACCTTCAATGAAATAATGTTGAATTAAGGATAATTCAATTAAAAAGAGTAAATTCCTTATATAGTTAATCATGTTTGAAAATTTATCCTATAATATTACTTTTGTTTTTTTAGAATCATAATATCACTCTACTATTTATATTTTCCTCAAAATATATTTTTCTCTTCTAATGAAATGCCATGTCACAACATTTTTTTTCTTTTAACAATACAATAAAAGTTTATTTAATGAATATATAAGTAACTTCTTTTAGGTATTCAGTTGAAGCATTTACCCCATTCTTAAATTTTATAAAAAGTGATGAAATTTTTTAATATTTATTGGGAAAACCGTATAAATCTCACTACTTTAGGTCCTAATTACTAAGATTCTTGATACTTTCAAATATTACTTCCTCTACTATATTTCGTGCTTAGGATACATGAGTCTGAATTCGTGAGATACATGTATATGTCGAATTTTTAAACCGTGATACATATTTTATTTGCTTAAATTAATTGGTTGTAATTGATTTCCTTATTTAGAGGAGTGAGGATTTTCAAAATATATAGACAATTAATTTTGAAAATTTAAATTAATTAAATCCCTTAATGTAAGACGGAAATCAAGGAGTGTATCTTCGTTTAATTAATTTTATTTATTATTTTTGAAATAATAATTTCATTAATATTAATAGAAAGACAAAAACATGTATAACTTGGTCATGTAATTTGATAAATTTCATTTTATTACTGTTAAAATAATAAATTCATTAATGTGATGTATCTATTATAATATATAATGTATCCAATAAACTAAACACTTAGATACATGGGTATCATACAAGTACATTCATATCATAAAAGTATCTAGTATTAAATTCATGTATTTGTTATTTGTATCTACTATTAATTCCATGTCTCTATTTATATGATCTAATATTATTTCATGTATCTTTTATATATATAATTTGATGTATCAAGTATCAATTTCATACGTTATATTAAAAAATATGTATCTCGGATAAATACGAAAATAGTTAGATACATGATAAAAGACAAATACATGACAGAACAAATTGTGTCAAATACATGCATAAATCTCCGATATATTTATTAGATACATACATACTTAAGAAGATACATTGATAACGTCTACATCCAATGGGATAAGTGACGCAAAATTTTCTAGTTGAGTATGTAATCGGTAGCATTGTCAATGTCGAATTTGATAAATCTATTGTGCTTGAAATCCCTGCTTACAACAATGCCCATTGTCTCTGCGCGCGAGAGACGTCTCCCCTTTCGAGAGAAAATGGTGGGTACATGGGGGATTGGTTTGAGAGTGATAAAATCAAAGGCTAAGAGTTTGAAGTGTGTGTTGACAAGCTGTAGAACATCAATTTTAATGGAGTGTTTTTCCTTAATGACTACAGATCAAGGGAAGAAAAAGAGGAAGAGTTACAGTTTTACCCTAACTCATATTCCCTGAGAGAAAGATATTTGTTTTTAATTAAAATATTAATTTTGAAGTTTAACTGTAAAGATAATTAATTAAACCTAATTTTAAGAGAGGTGGGTATTTGATTGTATCTTTAATAATATATTTTATATGGTATAAAATATTAAAAGTGGTAATATATGTAATTGTTTTAAAGTAGAGGTAAAATTCGTATATATGGTAGTGATGTATGTCTAATAAATTAGTTTATCCTATTTGTTATCTATTTGTCAATATTTTAAAATAAAACCCAATTAAGAACTATGTCTAGATTGGGGTGAACAAAATCGAACAGAAAACTGTACCAAATCACAAACTGAGTTAGACCAAGAAAAAAAATCGACTAGCTATTTTGTTTGACTTGATTTGGTATTGGGGAATAAACTCCGACTATACTTGGGTTGGTTTGGTTTTAACTTTAAAAAGTCAATCCGGACCAAACCAACCCAACATCCTATATATATATATATATATATATATATATATATATATATATATATTAAAATTTATATTATACATAAAAGTAAATACTTTAATATAATTCAAAATATTTCTTATACTTTTCATAGTTTTTGTCTTTTAACGTATTATTTCAAGTTATAGAATTTTGAATAATCCAATAAAGGTTATAGTCAATATATATTAGTAACTCTAATAAAGCTCAAATCAATACTAATGCTAACATAAAAAAATGACTCAATACTAAGAACGACATTAATGTTCAATATTTGGTCTTTTTTTTTTTCCGTACAAAAGAATAATAATATATGTATAACTTAATATGCATTAGTACAAGAGAGTGACATATCATGTCTATTGCTAACATGCGGAGAAGAGGGTAGGGGTTGATTACAGTGGCGGAACCAGGATCTTCGTGGAGGGGGTTCAACATATAAAGAAGTAAATACAAGAATGGAGCAAAACGGATCTGGGAAGAAAAAAATTATCCTTAATCCATTAAATTTAACTTGCCTTGTCATGCCGCGTTTAACGTTTCTTCCTACTTTTACCCAGCTTCATTAATTCTTTTTATAAAAAAAAAGTGATTTTTTTCTTTTATTTTTTATTGTTATACTTTATTTTGAATTTTTAAAATAAATTAAATTAGTGTTCATTCAATCATATGTTACTTTAAAAATTGTTTAATACTCTTTTAAAAATGTGTGTGATTGAGTTACTAATATTATAATGCATATTAAAAGGATAAATAAATGGCATCGCCAATTTTTTGTTCATTTATTCAATTTATAAGGTTTTTCATTGGTAAAAAAAAAAAGACGAATAAATCAAATAAGTGTAGTTTGCATCTCTCTAGAATAGAACTGAAAATATGAGAAAGAAATATCATGAATAATCATGCCTTTCAAATTTAAAATAATTGACAGTTTTTTAAAAAGTTCCTTTGAATTAGTGTATAAAAAGAGAGTTACGTAGAAATAAAATGAGCAGTAGAGATAAAATGAATAAAATACAAAAAATGAAAATAATATGCCTAATAAATTTGAACAAATGAATATTGAAAAGGATAAATAACATTAAAAAAAATGAAAAAAATAATAATAAAGCTCCAGCCCAAAAATGTTGAGCCCATCTCAGCCTTGCTATTTGATTTTCCAAATGAAGAAAACAAAAAAAATTAAGGAAAGTGTTGTTGCGCAGAATCGAACCCAAGACATCCAGGCAAATTGTTGACCTCCCTCTACCACTGAGCTAGCCTCTTTAGAAGTGTTGAGGGGGTTCATTTTAATATATATACACATGAAAATAGAATTTGACCCCATATATACAGTGTAATTTTCCGACGAAGGGGTTCGATTGAACCCCCTAACCTCCATGTAGATCCGTCCCTGGTTGATTACATAGCTTATTAGTAGTATTGGGCCATATACGCTTCATAAAAAGAGTTTCCATCTTGTCTGCTTCCAAATACTTTACTGCAAACAAAGGGGAACTGTCCATATCAAAACAAAGTTGGTCTTCTTTAATTTGGTATTTAGTTTTACATTGGTTTAGACAATTAAAATACATAACCTAATTATAGTTTTTTTTTTTTTTTTATAATTTTTAGTCATGATATTAATACTTATGAGACTTCTTTTATAATGATTTAATACTTTAATATTATGATCATTTTCATTATGACTTAAGTATTTGCAATATTTAATTTATGCGATTTCATTATTACTTTTTGTTGAATATTTTAGTGTCATCACTCATATCATATTTTGTGTTACTTTCTTAAGAAACATCTAAGATAATTATATTTTGATATGACTAATGAAATATTTGAAGTACATATTAATTATATGTTTGTATAAATATTTTACCGTAAAAATTCGAAAACCCGAGAAACCGAAAAACACTCGGGGTTGAAAAATAAAAATTTATTAGTTTGATTTGATTTATAGATTAAAAAAATTGACACAAATGATTTGATTTGGTATTTAAAAAACCCGGACCAATCTGATCCATGTACACCCATAGTCCTAGATATCAAACTTATACTATTGTGTCTTAGAGCTCCAATTAACAAACTTACAAAAGAGGGGATATATGGCCTACATACTAGACTTTTAACAAGTCTTGATGTAAAAAAAAAAAAGATTTTGATCTTAGAAAACTAAAACTGGTCCTAAAAATTTGAATTTATACAACTGACATCTCTATTATTGATTTTTTTGTCACCTCAAACTGAAAGCATATAACATGACTCAGAATATGGATGTATGTAAAACTCAAAAAAAAAAATGATGAAGTGTACAAAATCATTTTTCAAGTGACCCTTCTAATCACTTTCTGTGAGATATGGAGAAATTAAACATCACAAAAATAATGGGACAACACCAAGTTAAACAGATTCAAGATAGTGCAGAAGATCATCAGAGACACTACTCATGTTTTGAAGATGCAGAAGTGAAAGTTATGCATTGTTGTTATAGTGAAGCTAATCAAGTAACAAAAATTAACTTCATAGCTAAAATAACATCTACAAGTGGAAGTAGTATTTCTTCTACTTTTTCATCATTGAATGGATTATTTCAAACTTGACAAAATAAGCTCCCTAATATAAAAGAAAAGATATGGCAAATGCAATCTTTTTAATTTGAGAATTTTATGTTCCCAGAAACAAATAAATGAGAAATAGGTAGCTTCATAGCAAGGGGTAAATTTAAAAAGAGAGATGTAATTGCATGGAATATAAGATATACACAGAAGAATCATTTGTCAATACCCTCTCGAGAACCATTGCTGGCCCCAAGCGAACCCTTGACCTGGCTTACTTAACTCGGTGGAGACTCTATGCATATTTATAATGATCAAAAGAACTATACTCACTGGAATAATAAAACACTGAGAATGCTTAAAAGTCAAACATTCAATTTGGCCAAAATGGCAACTCAACTCTTAACATATTAAATGATAAAGTCAATGAAAAGACTAAAGAACTAACATCTGACTGTCAATGAAGCCTCTAAAATAGCTGAGATGGATTTCGGGATAAACCCCACGACATGATAATGAACTAACAAAGTAACTGAAAAAAATAAAAGGAGTCCTCCAGAATACAAGGAGGCTCACCAACTGACTCTGGAGTGTTCACTGGATCAACGATGCGCTGGATACCGATCCTAGTTACCTGTGTCTGCATCATAATAAGATGCAGGCCAACTGGCATTAGACATTGAATGTACGAGTATGCGAGTTGGAATGCTAAACACAACATAGGCTTGAAAGAAATCTGAAGAACTTACCTGGCTCAACTCAACTCAACATAACTGAACTCATTTCAATATAAAGCAGTTTAAAAAAAGTATAATATAAAGAAAAGTTATTTAAAACATGATGTCAACTTTGTGTGTATGCAAAGATATATATAACTCTGAAATGTATGTAAAAATTCAATAAACCGTGTATATAAGAATATAATTACTTCTGTGGGAGTTTCTCTAACAGACAACCATCACTGAAGAACTATTGTGATGATACAACATTTTGCCTCACGCTGCCAGGGCCGTCCTATACCTTGCTGAGGGTATCGAACCTGAACTACTAAGTGAATCTACTAGTCTATGCTAAAAAGCACAAAAGGAATCATCTAAAAAGTATGACCCTTTTATACCCATGATGGCTACATGGTTTATAGGGGCAGTGAGTTGTCTGAACTCTCCCCCATATCGGTGCTCAATACTACTCCCAAAAATATTATATTAGTTCTTATGTTTAAAAACATACTTCTTTCTGTGATTTGAGATTAGTGCTAAAAAACTTAGCTCAAAGGCTATCTTGGAAATCAAAGTTTCCTCTCTTGCTTCATTTAGAAAGCGATTACTCTTTTGTGAAAACTATCCCGAAGGCTTTTTGGAAATCAAGGTTTTCTTTCTTGTTTAAATGTGAAAATATTTTAAACCCTTTGGGAATACATAGTCCTCATATATTTTTGAAGAAATTAACTTCAAACTTTACTCAACTTGAGCTTTAAGTCTTAAAACATAGTTAAAACATTTGGAAAACTCTAAGAACTTCTCTTGACTTGACTCTTACTTTTCTTAACTTTGATCTTAACTTTCCTTGAATTGGATTATGGATTCAAGGTTCATGATCTCATGTTTATGGATGATTTCATGATGTTTAGATGTACGTTAGAGTGTTGGAATCAACTAGAAAACATAGGTACTTTGCTAAGGAACAAGTAGTAAAAGGTGGGGAACGAATGGGGAGAACTGGCGTCCGTGGCGCTCTGAGAGGCACGGGGCACCAGCCCTCAAAGTTCATAGAACATGTTGGGGCATGCTATCTATCGCATCGCCCCAAGGGGTAAACTTTAAAGACCCTTTTGGGGGGTGCTGGCTGGCGCGACACCCCACCCCCTTCCCGAGGTGTTTGACGACTTTTCTTGCTCATTTTTCACCTCTAAACCCTCTAAACTTCAATGGTTGTTTCCCCAAATATCTAGAATCATTTATACCCTCAATATATGATAGATTCAAATCGAAATTACACCCAAAAACACGAATCAAATCGCAAGAACCATCAACAACACATCCCACAAGAAATTCAAACGAAACTTCAACAATGTTCATCAAGAACTCAATTTCTAAACTTTGAAAGACTTAAATTCGCTGAATTGAATCATGGTTGGCGTGTGGGTGAACTAACCCAATGCTATATGATCTCACATACCTTGTAGGGATCACCCCGATGAAATCCACAAGCTAACCTCGACGAAATAGACGAATCTTGAACGTTCTTCTCCTTTCTCCTCTTTTCTTCTCTTCTCCAAGCCCTAGCGTAAAATTCACTTTTCTAAACTGACTAAGATCTGACTTTACCCCAATTAAACTCCTAAAAACAAATTAGAATAATTAGGTAAGGAAAAAACTAAATTACCCTTCCAAAATCTGGATTGGACTTTCCTTATTCTAACAGCCCAACATCCAAAGGGCATAACTCACTCATACAAACTCGAAATCGCGCAAAATCAGCGACGTTTGAAATATAATTCCAAGAGATTTCCTATCATATCTAGAAGTGCCTCTAATTCATCTTGAGATAGAAGTTATGGCCATTTCAAGTTGGCCAAAATTCAACTTATTATAACTTAACAAAATTTCCAGATTTTCATTCTTTTCAAAAATGACTATTTCCAATTATTAGCTTCTTCCTAGTTATTTCAAATTGCGAGATGTTACAATATATCACCCTTGGGAACATTTGTCCTCGAATGAGATTACTCTTATTAGGCTAAGGGTGTAACATGCAACATTCAGTTCAAGCACTCACAAGCAAATGCTAAACAACATGCCAACTTAAAAATAAATACCAAGAAAGGATTAGTACCTTAATTTGGAACTTCTCCTGATTCGAAGAGATGTGGATATCTCTTCTTCATATCCTCCTCAAGTTCCCAAGTAGCTTCCCCAGCAAATTGGTTCCTCCAAAGGACTTTGACTAATGCTACCTCTTTTGTTCTCAACTTGCGAACTTGGCGATCTAGAATCTGAATAGGAATCTCCTCATAAGATAAGCTATCCTTGATCTCAATATTTTCAGTTGGTATGATCAATGAAGGATCGCCCATGCACTTCTTCAACATAGAGATGTGAAACACCGGGTGAACCGCGGCTAACTCTTGTGGTAGGTCCAACTCATAAGCTACATTACCTACCTTTCTTAATATTTTGTAAGGGCCAATATACCGGGGACTAAGCTTCCCCTTCTTAACAAATATCATAACACCTAAGATATACCCAATCATCTACTTCAAACTCTAACTCACTTCTCCTAACATCAGTGTACGATTTCTGACGACTCTGCACCATTTTCAACCTCTCTTGAATCACTTTCACCTTCTCCATAGCTTGATGAACCAAATTTGGTCCTATCAACCCTGTTTCACCAACATCAAACCATCCAATAGGAGATCTGCATCTTCTCCCATAAAGAGCTTCATAAGGAGCCATTTGGATGCTCGAGTGGTAACTATTGTTGTAAGCAAATTCAATGAGAGGTAGGTGATCATCCCAATTCCCTTTGAAATGAATTACATAAGCCCTCAATATATCCTCTAAGGTCTGAATAGTATGCTCTGCTTGCCCATCCGTCTGAGGATGAAAGTTAAGTTCACCTTTGAACCCAAGCTTTTTTGGAATGACTTCCAAAACTGTGCAGTAAATTGTGCACCTCTGTCTGAAATAATGGAGATTGAAACCCCATGAAGTCTTACCACCTCTTGAATATACAACTTAGCATAATTTTCTGCCGAATGAGTAGTCTTTACCGGCAAAAAGTAGGCTGATTTTGTCATTCTATCGACAATCACCCAAATAGAATCATACTGCATGCGAGACCTTGGTAAACCTGTGATGAAGTCCATATTAATTATCTCCCACTTCCATTTCGAAAATTCTATATTCTGAGCCAAACCACTAGGCCTTTGGTGTTATACTTTAACTTGTTGGCAATTTGGGCACTTAGCAACAAATTCTGCAACGCCCTTCTTCATACTATTCCACCAATACACCTCTATCAAATCACGATACATCTTTGTGGAACCTGAATGAATGAAATATATGGAGCTATGAGCCTCCTCCATGATCCTCTCTTGGAGTCCATCCACCATTAGCACACACAATCTACCTTGATATCTCAATACGCCATCTCCCCCTTGTTCAAAAGCTAATACTTTTTGCTTATGAACATTTGCCTCCAATTCTAGCAAAATGGGATCTTGGTCTTGCTTTTCTTTCACTTCTGACACTAATGAAGATTCAGCTCCATTCATCACCACTATTCCTCCTTCAGTGGAATCCATTAGTCGGACTCCTAAGCGTGCAAGTCTATGCACATCTTTCACTAACTCTTTCTTCTTCCTCAATATGGGCAGTACTACCCATAGACAACCTGTTTAAAGCATCAGCAACAACATTAGCCTTACTTGGGTGATAAATAATACTCATGTCATAATCCTTGAGTAATTCTAACCACCTCATTTGTCTGAGATTAAGCTCTTTCTGAGTGAACACATATTTAAGACTCTTGTGATCAGTGAATACATCAACATAAACACCATACAAATAATGATGCCATATCTTCAAAGCAAATACTACGGCAGCCAACTATAAGTCATGGGTTGGGTATTTCTTCTTATGAACTTTCAACTGTCTGGAGGCATATGCTATGACTTTGCCATTCTGCATTAACACGCAACCCAAACCAACTCTAGATGCATCAGAATAGACAACAAAGCCTTGCGTACCTTCTGGTAAGGTTAAAACTGGGGCAGTAGTCAACCTCTTTTTCAATTCCTGAAAGCTTTTCTCACAAGCTTCAGACCATTGAAACTTCACTATTTTCTGAGTCAACTTGGTCAAAAGAGACGAAATAGATGAGAACCCCTCTATGAACCTTCTATAATATCCAACCAAGCCCAAGAAACTCCTAATATCAGTTGGAGATGTAGGTCTAGGCCAACTCTGCACTGTATTTATCTAGGTATTAACTCTTATTCCATCACCGGAGACTATGTAGCCCAAGAACGCCACAGACTCAGGCCAAAACTCACATTTAGAGAACTTAACATATAACTCCTTTTCTTTCAAAGTCTGATGAACTATTCTAATATGGTTAGCATGATCTTCTTCACTCTTGGAATAGATTAGTATGTCATCAATGAAGACGATAACAAACATATCTAAATAAGGTTTGAAAACTTTATTCATAAGGTCCATGAACGCTGCAGGTGCATTAGTTAAATCGAACGACATGACGAGAAACTCATAATGACCATAACGGTCTTGAATGTTGTCTTGGGAATATCACATTCCCTTACTTTCAACTTATGGTAGCCAGATCTGATGTCTATTTTTGAAAAACAAGAAGTACCCTGAAGCTGATCGAAAAGATTATCAATTCTCAAAAGAGGATACTTGTTCTTGATGGTAACCTTGTTCAATTGGTGGTAATCTATACACATCCTAAGGGAGCCATCTTTCTTTCTCACAAATAAGACTAGAGCACCCCAAGTTAAAACACTTGGTCGAATAAACCCTTTGTGTAAAAGGTCTTTCAACTGCTCTTTTAACTTTTTCAACTCTGTTGGTGCCATCCTCTATGACGGAATAGAGATAGGACGGGTATGTAAAAGAACATCTATACCGAAGTTTATCTCTCTCTCTGGATGGGCTCCGGGTAGATCATCTGGAAAGACTTCTGGAAACTCTTTAACTATAGAAACTAACTGAATGAGAGGTATCTCAATACTAGAGTCATTAACTCGGACTAAGTGATAGACACACCCCTTAGAAACTAACTTCTTTGCCTTAAATTACGAAATAAAATGACATTTAGGCACTGCTGAACTACTTTTCCACTCTAAGATTGGCTCATTTGGAAACTGGAACTTGACAACTCGAGTTCTACAATCAACTTAGGCATAACAGACATGAAGTCAGTCCATACCAAGAATGACATCAAAATCTACCATGTCTAACTCAACTAGATCAGCCATGGTACTCTTGTGATTGATGGAGATGGGACAATCACAATAGACTACCTCTGCAAGAATGGACTCACCAACAGGTGTAGAAACACTGAATGGTTCACTAAGTTGCTCAGAAATAACATCAAAATTCATAGCAACATAAAGAGTTATAAAAGGTAAACTCGTTATTGGGTCTAGCAAAGCATAAACAGTAAAGTCAAAGACTTGGATCATATCAGTGACAACATCTGGCGAATCCTCTTGCTCTTGGCGACTATTGATAGCATACAAGCGGTTTGTTCCTCCGCCAGTATCGAAAGTAGCCCCTCTAGGTGTAGCTCTGTCTGGTGGAGAAACTGAAGAAGACTGGGCTTTATTGCCACCATTACCATTACCTTGCTTGTTCTTTGGAAATTCTCGCATGAAATGACCATTCTGACCACACTTGAAACAACCAGTGGAGCCCTTAGGACAAGTACCTGAGTGGTTCCTACCACACTTGGCGCATACAAGAGGCTTACTACCCCCTTGTGCTATGCTACCCTGAGAATAAGCAGGTTTAGCTCTGAAATTCTGACTATTATACTCACCTTTGTTCTTAGGTACAAGTACACTAGCAGATGATGGAGCGGTCCCTTCTGTTTCTGTTGGAAGGATGACCGGTTGGCATTACTCTTCTACTGTCAGGACTCGTTCCCTGTATTAGCTCTCTTGTTCTTAAACTCTTATCTATCCCTTAGCTTCTCTTCATCAGCCTGCTGCACATATACCATTAACCTTGAGATATCCATGTCACCTATAAGCATTGCATCCCTACCTTCCTTACTTGACAGACGAGCCAACCCAGCAACAAACAAGCTCATTCTACTCTTCATGTCCGCAACCATTTTTGGAGCATAACGGGACAATTGGGTGAACTTCAACTTATACTCACGAACACTTATAGAATCTTGCTTAAGTGTGAGAAAATCTTGTACCTTAGCCTCTTTCAGTTCTAGGGGAAAGAAACGCCCCAAGAAAGCCTCCTCAAAACAGGCCCAACTCGCAGGTGGTGCATCCTCAGCTCTATCCTCTTTCCACTGATCAAACCAAGTCCTGGAAATATTCTTCAGTTAATATGCAGCTAGTTCAACCCGCTCAGTATCAGCAACATACATGACCTCAAATACCTTCTTTAGTTCCTCAATAAAATTCTCCAAATCCTCAGTAGTGCTCAAACCCAGGAAACTTGGAGGATTCATCCTCAAGAACTCTTAGATCCTAGAAGTATAAGCCATTTCCTATCTAGATCATCTTTGTTTCCCAACTTTGCTCAACATCTGGATAGCCTCACGGAACTCAGCATTGGTAACTTCTCCTTGAGGTTGCACTTCAGGTGCATTTGGTAACTCTTGTTCCTCAACATTACGTCTAGCAGGACGTCCTCTGACAGCTCTTCGTGGAGACATGATTATGAAAACACGCACAAGCATGAATTAGAAGGAAACTTTTTAGAGATCAAACTATAACGCACGAAATGAGAGTGAAAGAAGTGAAATTTTTTTCCTAAGTGTTGCGGCCTCCTAATTAAAGATGTGGTTGCTTTACACTAATAACTAGGACTCTACAAACACGACGTCAAAGACTCCCTAGGACTCTTGAACTCTGTGCTCTGATACTAAGTTTGTCACGCTTCGAGTCTACACCCTGGGCGGGACTGGCACTCGAGAACCATTGTTGGCCCCAAGTGAACCCTTGGCCTGGCTTACATAACTCAGCGAAAGACGCTATGCATATTTATAATGATCAAAAGCAATATACTCACTGGAATAATAAAACACTGAGAATGCTTAAAAGTCAAACATTCAACTTTGCCAAAATGGCAACTCAAGTCTTAACATATGAAATGATAAAGTCAATGAAAAGACTAAAGCACTGCTATTTGACTGTCTATGAAGCCTCTAAAACAAATTAGATGGATGTCGGAACAAACTCCACGACATTCCAATGAACTAACAAAGTAACTGAAAAACAATAAAAGGAGTCCTCCGGAATGCAAGGAGGCTCACCAACTGACTCTGGAGTTCTCACTGGATCAATGATACGTTGTATGCCGATCCTAGTTACCTGTGTTTGCATCATAATAAGATGCAGGCCAACTGGCATCAGTACATTAAATGTACGAGTATGCAAGTTGGAAGGTTAAACACAACATAGGCTTAAAAGGAATTTGAAAAACTTACCTGGCTTAACTGAACTCATTTCAATATAAAGTAGTTTAAAACAAGTGCAATATAAAGAAAAGATATTTAAAACATAATGTCAACTCTGTGTGTATGCAAAGATACATATAACTCTGAAATGTATGTAAAAATACAATAACTGTGTATATAAGAATACAATTACTTCTGTGGAAGTTTCTCTAACAGACAACCAACACTTAAGAGCTATTGTGATGATACAGCGTTTTGCCTCACGCTGCTAGGGTCGTCCTATACCTTGCCAAGGGTGTAGAACCTGAACTACTAAGTGGATCTACTAGTCTATGCTAAAAATCACTAAAGGAATCATCTAGAAAGTATGACCCTTTTCTACCTATGATGGCTACATGGTTTATGAGGGCAGTGAGTTGTCTGAACTCTCCCTCATATCGGTGCTCAATACTACTCCCAAAAATATAATATTAGCTCTTATATTTAAAAACATACTTCTTTCTATGATTTGAGATTAGTGCTAAAAAACTTAGCTCAAACGCTATCTTGGAAATCAAAGTTTCCTCTCTTACTTCATTTAGAAAGCGATTACTCTTTTGTGAAAACTATCATGAATGCTCTTTGGAAATCGAGGTTTCCTTTCTTGTTTAAATGTGAAAACATTTTAAATACTTTGGGAATACATAGTCCCCATATACTTTTAAATAAATGAACTTCAAACTTTACTCAACTTGAACTTTAAGTCTTAAAACAAAGTTAAAACATTTGGAAAAGACTTTTGGAAAACTCTAATAACTTCTCTTGACTTGACTCTTACTTCTCTTGACTTTGATCTTAACTTTCCTTGAATTGGATTATGGATTCAAGATTCATGATCTCATGTTTATGAATGATTTCATGATGTTTAGATGTACCTTAGAGTGTTGGAATCAACTAGAAAACATACGTACTTTTCTAAGGAACAAATACTAAAAGGTGGGGAACGAATGGGGAGAACTAGCGTCCTGGCGCTCTAAGAGGCGCGGGGCGCCAACCCTCAAACTTCAGAGAACACGTTGGGGCGCGCTGGCTGGCGCGTCGCCCCAAGGGTTAAACTTTAGAGACCCTTTTGGGGAACGCTGGCTGGCGTGACGCCCCACCCCCTTCCCCAGGTGTTTGACGACTTTTCTGGCTAGTTTTTCACCTCTAACCCCTCTAAACTTCAATGGTTCTTTACCCAAACACTTAGAATCATTTATACCCTCAATATATGATAGATTCAAACCGAAATTACACCCGAAAACATGAATCAAATCGCAAAAACCATCAACAACACAATCCACAAGAAATTCAAACGAAACTTCAACAATGTTCATCAAGAACTCAATTTCTAAACTTTCAAAGACTTAAATTCGCTGAATTGAATCATGGCTGGTGCGTGGGTGAACTAACCCAATGATGTTTGCAAAGTCAAGACATAACTTCCGATGCAAGTGTTTACGATCGTACAATAGTTTAGTAACCTAACCAAGGGTTGGGATCGTTCCCAAGAGAATGGTTTTGAGAATTAATAGAAAAAATAAAATTTAGTTCTAACTACTCGTGGCTAAAGACATTAATGATTAAAAATATTGTAAATTAATGGGGGACACAAGAGTGTCAATTAACAATGAGGTTTTGTCACTAGTGAGTAAAAACAACAAATTAAACAAGGATTTTTAAGTAATGAGAGGGGATTCTTAGGATGTGATAGGAATACGGGATAGACTAAATCATTGGGTATATGCTTTTGATAGTAAATTCATTGAGTTTTTGTGACTAGGCTAGACTTTAAAGGGTATAAGCTCTCTCTTGAGAAACTTACCCCATTTCAAGCGGGTTCCTCTCAGACACCCACTTGCTGCACGAAAAACAACCTCTGTTAACCCACTCACTCTCTCGAGCTGAGTGTGTGGACATGAGACTAGGATTCACTCTGTCGAGCTGAACCTCATGTCGACCCATTAGCACTGGCCATCAATTTAGTGGTCTTAGTTTTACGACCTCTCTCTCGAGCAAGTCGAAAACACATTTATGAGATTATATTTGCAAATACAACCTCACTAAGTTCATCCACAACCACTAAATGAAATCACATTTAAACTATGAATAGACTATCAACAAGCAAGATCCAACAACTAATCTAACCCATATTCACAAAATCACACCCCAAGAATTGGGGATTTAGCCGTGCATGTAAAAAAGATAAAGAAGTATACCAATCTCAGTTTCCATCAATGGGTATGCAAGATTAAGTCTTAAAACAGTCAAAAAGTGAAGAATCCAAGAGACCCAAATCTAATTTCTGGAAGATGAAACCCTTGAAAGCTCCAAGTTCTTCAAAACCCTCTCCAAAACTTAGAGAGAATATCTCCAAAACTCTGTCTAAAACTTAATAATCTAAAAACTAGGTAAAACAAGGTAAAAATCACTCTCAGAATAAAAAACTTGAACTAGTATTTATAGTTTTCAGAAAATGTGCTCCAAAGGATCTTTCGACGGTGTTAGTGGGAATCGCCGATACATTCGGCGATCCGCCTTTTGGTCTACTTTGTTGCCTTTCATCAGTTGCCTTCAGCATCTTTGTGTCCTGGATAATCGAGTGATGTAGCACTGCTTTGCGGGGTCGATCGGCGATTCACCGACTGTTCCATTTCACCACTGATTTTCTCCTTTCCTTTAGGGCTCAGCTCACTGGATCAAAAGGGGAATATGCAATCTATTGGCGATTCGCCGAATGGGTTCGGCAATTCGCAGATCTTCGTTTCTTCATTCTTTCGGCTTTTTTTTGCTCCTTTTTGTTAAATAGTGTCCATGCTTTGCCTCAAACTTCAAATACCTAAAACCTAAAGGTTTTCATCAGATATCGAGATAAAACATGCATTTGAGGACACTAATTTCATCAAAATATAGCCCAAAATGAGTCCAAATCATGGACTCACCACCCAACACTATGTGATCTCACATACCTTGTAGAATCACCCCCGACGAAATCCACAAGCTAACCTCGACGAAATCGATGAATCTTGAACGTTCTTCTCCTTTCCCCTCTTTTCTCCTCTTCCCTAAGTCCTAGCGTAAAATTCACTTTTCTAAACTGACTAAAATATGAATTTACCCCAATTAAACTTCTAAAAATGAATTAGAATAATTAGGTAAGGAAAAGACTAAATTACCCTTCCAAAATCCGGATTGGACTTTCCTTATTCCAACAGCCCAACTTCCAAAGGGCATAACTCACTCATACGAACTCGGAATCGCGCAAACCTAGCGGCGTTGGAAAGATCATTCCAAGAGTTTTCCTATCATCTCTGTAAGTGCCTCTAACTCATCCTCAGCTAGAAGTTATGGCCGTTTGAAGTTGGCCAAAACTCAACTTATTATAACTTAACAAAATTTTCAGAATTTCATTCTTTCCAAAAATGACAATTTCCAATTATTAGCTTCTTCCTAGTTATTTCAAATTGCGAGATGTTACATCAAACATCCAATGCAAAAAAAATCTTACGTTTGTCGTTGTGGTAATTTAGCTATGTGGAGGACGTCACATACTGATACGAACCCAGGTCGACAATTCTTTAACAATGCAATTGGTGCATGCTCTTTTTTTAAGTGGCTTGAAAATGATTCATCAATGAGTAGCCCAACAAAATTGAGTCTGGAACTCGAGACATCAAATTTTCAAGGAGTTACCAAATTTCAAATATTAGAAAGGCTTCGAAACTCCAAAGAAAATAGGGATTTGCTATTGAGTTTATTCAAAGAGGCCGAAGATCAGAGAGATCACTTTAAAGGATTGCTAAAAGACACCGAAAAAGATAGTGATCAACTAAAATAAAAGTTGATATTGGCTAAAGAAGAAGAGAAAGGCCTAAAAATTATATTGTATGGTTTGTTGTTAGTGATTGCTTTTTGGAAATGTGTAACAGGGATGCAGTAGTACAATCTTATATCTTTTACTCATGTAGTAGTACAATCTATTAATAAAATGAAGACTTTTTGGAATTGGTAAGACAATGCATTATATATACTATTTAATGTCCATAACTGGCAACAATATCCATCAAAACAAAAATAACATTTATATGAACCAACTGTCTTAATCATCAACTACCAAAAACCAACCATTTAAAAAGCCAATTGTCTTAATCATCTACCCACTTCAAAAACCAATTGTCTTAATATTCAACCACCAAAGATTAATTATCTTAAAGACTAATTGTCTTATCATCAACACAGAAAACCTGTAACACCCCTAAAATACTAAACGAGAGTCGCATGTCTATTTACCGTTGCTTAAATCACTTCAATATGTTTTATTCTCATTTTGGGAACTTGAAATTTTGTTATAATTTCTACTTTGCTTCACATAAATTATATCATAATTTATGGGATTATATTGGGGTATTTGTGTAATAGTACAATTAGAATTATGTACCAGCTGTCCAAGTGATAAATATCACTTGTTTGACTATATATTTTCACTCCTCTTTGAGATAATTTCAGTTCCTTGAAGACTTAGAACCTTAGAACCCTAGATTACCAATTGTTCTTCAAAATAACAAGAGAAAAACTTGGTCTTTATGCTGGAATTAGAGACACACACTATTTTTTGGTAAGTAGTCGAAATCATTCTAGTAGCAGAGTAGTGTGTATTACGTTTAGAATATCTCATTCTCTAGAACTCTGTTTTGGGTGAATAAATATGATTTGGAAAGATGATTCAAATACCTACAACTCTTATGTTTATGTGAAAGTCTAATTTAGCTGTTATAGATTTGAAATATGGAACGCAACACAGGATAAGTTCTATCCAGATTTCGAATTTAGAAATCCTGTATGAACAACTGTTAGCGTATCGATGATATCATTTTGTACAAAATGTATTTTTCAGTTATTCTTATTGTGTTGCAATCTTAAGAGATGTATCTACATCTTTCATGAAGGTTATAAAGTCTAATTTAGCTGTTATGGATTTGAAATATGGGACGCAACACAAGACAAGTTCTGTCCAGATTTCAGATTCAGAAATCCTGTATGAACAACTGTTAGTGTATCGATGATATATTTTTGTAAAAAATATATTTTTTGGGTGATTCTTATTGTGTTGCAATCTTAAGAGATGTATCTACATCTTTCATGAAGGTTATAAAGTCTAGTTTTGCCGTTTTCCTGTTCAAAATCTAAGTTACAACATGGGGTACTAGACTGGCCAGAATCACTGTTTTGGGAACATAGTTGTATCTGTGCAGGCTGAGCTTACTTGTGATGATAATCCTGATTTATTTCAACATTATTGAGATATTAGGAATTAAAGAAGTTATTTAATTATATTTTTAATGTTTTATATACTTGTGAACAAGTTGAGGACCATGATACGTTGGTTGGTCTACGGTTTGAACGCAGGGAGTTGTGTTGGACTGTTGCTACGCTAAAGTATTGAGGTTTGTGTATAAACTTGTACTTGAACTCTTTTAACTGCTGGTATAGTTGAAAGTTGATCTTGATACCCTGGTTACCTCTTGTCGCTTTGCGTTGTCGTGTTGGTATGATGCTTGTGTAACTCGCCCACTTGTACGGATTGTTTGATCATTTGACACTCTTGTTGGGACCTTGTCCTTCTTGTGGCTGTGACTTTGTCACTATTAGCAGGCCCCTTGATTCGGATCATTTGCCATCTTGACACTGGATTTTTAGTCCGTCTTCAGAATGGAAGTTGTCCATTAAGTACGAACTAGGAAGCCATTTTTAATATGGTTCTTGGTTCACTTGATTATTGGGCTTTGACCCTTCTTGATACAGGGCTTCGGTCCTTCTAGATACAGGGCATCGGCCCTTCTTGATACTTGCTTGTGCCGGGTGTGACGACATAAGGTATATATTGGGCGATACTTGTTATTGAATCTCTTGGAAAAAAATGTTATTAGCGTTCTTGACATTTGGATCTTTGAATATCGAACTTGATACTCTTTATTTATTGTTACTTGATTTATTTGTTATGTTTCAATTATGCTGCTCATGACTTGAGACAAGTAGCGTGATGAATTGTTGAGGGCTCCGAACCTATAGTTTTTACACCACTAAGCTATATGCTTAGCGATAATTGTTTCAATCGTAGGTAATGATCAAGAGGAGGCATGAAGCTGGCCATTGGAGATGGAGATTTTGAGAACTTTAAGGAAGATCACATTTGCATATAGGCATCTATATTTTGTATAAACTTTGGTACTTATACACGATCTATGTGGTGTATAATTGCATGTAATTTTGAGGGCTAATCGGATCATGTCCATGGGTTGTAATATAAGTATGGCTACATGTTTTGTTTATTTGGGTGTGTGTAAGCTCAAGTTTTGTAATATAACATTTCCTATTTGTTTTGAATGATCGTATGAAGCATGAAGTCATTTAGTTGGGTACTCAGAAGTTGATAATATATTTTTTTATTTCATTATTTACTTGCGTGAAGACAATATATGCATAAAAATATCTCGTGAGTTATGGCATATAGTATTTGGAAAGGGTCGTTACAAAACCAACCATTTCAAAAACCAATGATCTTAAACCAACTTCAAAAACCAATTGTCTTAATAAATCAATATCACAAATACCTTACTCATCACCATTTAGCTCACCATTGAGCTCCATAACAATACCATCACGTCCACTGAATTTTCATCATTGCCTTCATCTACTTCTCTTCCAGCTTCTCCTGTTCTTTTTCTTCTTCTTGCAATTCGATCTGCTCCTCTTCTTTTTCTTGTTCTTTGTTCTCTTCGATCCTTTCCTCTTCTTTTTGTTCTTCTTCCTTCTCTTCGATCTGCTCATCTTCTTTTTCTTCTTCTTTATTCTCTTCGATCTGCTCCTCTTCTTTTTCTTCTCGTCCATTTCTTCTTCGTTCTCTTCCAGTTTCTCCTCTTCTCTTTCTTCATCTTTTTCTGCCATCTTCTCCTCCTCTTGTTCATTAACTTCTTCTGCAAAGTACTCATCAACAGCAACAAGATCTTCATCGACTATTGCTAATAGAAGTACTTTATCAACATCAACTGCAACACTACAACAAGATCTTCATCGACTATTGCTAATGGAAGTATTTCATCAACATCAACTGCAACACCATCTTTATCAATTGTTGGTGCTGTATAGTCTTCATTAACTGTTGCAAGATCAGTGGCTTAGCATTCTTACAAATAAATTATTTCATACAAATAGTATATAAATTATTCTAGCTTAATATTTCTCGTTCTTTTGAGCTCTCCTCAATTTCTCATCTCGTATAAAAGCAACAACTTCCATCATTGATAGTTCAAGGGATGCAACACGCTCACACAAATTATCATCTTTATTTTTTTGTCCACTCGAAACAGAATTCTCACAAGGTTGGTTGGAATTATTCTCACCCAATATTTCATCCTTCTCGTTTTCCACTGTAGAAGTGAAGACAGTGACACCTTTCAAATTGGCCTTTAAGGCATCAATAATTGTGTCTTTCACTTCGTCCGTATATGGCTTTAATGTTGTCATATAATTTTGTTTTGTCTCACGGACAGTAGGTATGAGGTATGGATGCACAACCTACAAAAAAAAAAATAGTACAGGGCCTTCACTAATTTACAAATATTGCGAGATAATAATAAGAAATAAGTTTATACCTTTGTACTTCTCCCTTTGTACTTAAATGGATCACCTTCGATAATGTTATCGCTCTTTGTCATGTGCCATCTAAGTAAACGGGGAATTGATAGAGGAGAATCCAAAGACTTCTTTGCATAATTACCAAGATGAGGAAAAGCCTCATATATCCAAACCTGAAATTAATAAAATAAAAAATAAATAAACAGAGACCATGAAATACTATATAAATATATAAGAATTTAATATTAATCAAACCCATAATTGATAAAAATTACCAGAAATGTCTAGGGGAAGCCATACAAAGCATACGATGCATTCCCTCTTTCCTTGTACACTTCACTTTGTTTCTTCAAATTAATTTTGTTCTTCAAATACTTCACTGTTAAATCAAAACACTCTTTGCTCCATGGATAACTCTTGAAAAAATCTAAATCATCGACCATTTTAATGTGGTTTGAATCCACAATCTTAGATCGATCGTGGGCAAGCAACATCGAGTGGACAAACCAAACTAAAGAGCACTTCAACTTCTACTTCTTATTCAATCTGGTACCCTTAATCAAACTCATCAACTTTGTACCACTGATATTCTTATTCTTGGTTACTTTATAGTAAAATTTCTCACCTTTCTGAAGAACTTTTTCATTTTTGCATCACGGGGGTATGCTGAGCAATTCAGCCCCGTAATCAATGTAAACTCTTTTAAGACAAAACAAGCAGGATTATCATACACACAAAATCACATCTCATGTAATTTTTTTTTATCATTTTTGACACGACGAACAACTTGTAATGGACCATCTGTCCATTGAACTTGTAATATTCTAGAATATGCCTTAAATGTCCAAAACAAGTGCATTTAAAGTCATTATAAATTTTTTCTTGAACTAAAACATTTCTAAAATCACGATAAAGAGTCATTCTTGCACTCACAGAAATTTTCGCTGGAAAAGATCCTAACTCATTCATACATGTAGTTACATTATAGGACGTACCAGAGATTTCTCTTGCACAAGTTGGCAAGGACAGGGGATCATCATCCTCATCTCCAGTATCTCGGCTATCTCTACTAGTCTCCTCATCTCCACTGTCAATGTTTTCTTCACTAAACTCAACATCACCAGTAGCCTGGGCACTACTATCCTTATAGTTGTCGATTTCAGCCATCGTATCAGAATCCGAGTTAGACTTAGGTTCCTCAACTATAATTTTTTTTTTTTTTAAGATCTTGAAACTTCTTCAGCTTTTCTTTTCTTGTTTTTAGAAGGCTTAGGAGTAGATCGTTTAACAATCCCACCTCTAGTTTAAGCCATAACAAGAGTAAACCTCCAATAAAACATGCAAAATAACTAGCAGATCCAACAGAAATCAACAATGCGATTGATAGAAACGCCACTAAAGTCGATCAAAGTTTAGGCAATCTAACAAAAGAGGGCAATAAAAAATAATGCACTTCATGTAACAACAGATGTAATGAGAAAAAACAAGACCAGCAAAAGCAAACAAATACAACGGAGAAAAACAGCAATCCACAACAAAAGCCAAAATTTCAAAATCAATAGGCGAGATAAACATAAATTTTTTTAAAAAAAATAAGCAACCAAATAGGGTCAAATATTTATATCCAAACAAAAAGGTCATTAGAGACCACAAATATTCATGGAATACGGCGAAAAAAATTCATCCTAAACAAGACAATGAAGAAAAACAATCCAAAAAAAGGGTTCATTAAATCATTACACTACTATAACAAAATGCCAAATACGGCTAAAAATTAACAAAAAATACCATTATAGAATATTCAACTTACCAAAGACGTAACCTTTGAACTTGGGGAAATGGTTGAATAAGCTTTACCAAAGATGAAGATTTGAGAGAAGTCGGTGAATAAGCTTTACCAAAGTTTAGGACGATGAAATGTTTGAATAAGTTAACGGAAGAGAAGTCGGTGAAATGGTTCATTATACTGGTTTCATCTTTCAAGAATAGAAGATGTTCTTGAAAGATGAAAAGTCTTGCACTTGGAGAAGAAGAAACGTCGGAACAGAAACAAACAAAGATTCAAAAAATATTTGCCTCGATTTTCATCAAATAATAATATTTTTAAAAATGTATTGGGATTATAATATATTTTTGTAAAGATATATATTTTCCCCAAGTTTTTAAAACAATAAACAAGCCCATGACCCCACATTCACAAATATACCCCAAGTTTTAAAAAGACCAAAGAGACCCATGACCCCACACTTTTTCCATTTTTAAAGGCCCAACCCTAGAAAATAAACCAAAAATAAATTAAGTGGGTATAGAGTAAATTAAGTTATAAAGGTGTCCCCAATGCCAATTCTTCTCCGGTCTCAAATACATGTGTGATGTGGTTTTCTGTTTTTGTAAGTACTGGCAAATAAAAATGAATAAAGAGAGTACTTATTAATTAAGAAGAATTTATACTATTTTATTCTTATTTATGCTTTTAAGGTATAATCTCTCCTCATTGAATGTATATTCTATTTAGGGAAAATTACGCGGTTAAGCAAACTTATAGTATTTCCTCCGTCTCATTTTATATGTCATCGCTTTGTATAAATAGCTGGACCACAATATTTGTCATTTTATAAAATTTATACATAAATTACCATATTTTTCCTATTATACCCTTGATAGAATAGTTAATTAATCTTGTCATTTATTAATAAAGTTGACTTAAGAAACATTAAATAAGGGTAGAAGAGTAAAATTACATCATTTCTTAATGCAAGTGCAAAGTAAAAAGGTGACATATAAAATGGGACGGAGGGAGTACTTAATTACTCATCATAGCTATAGTATGGTATAATTACCACTCACGACTAACATTATACATTAATTTCGTGGGCTGACTTCCAATTTGTATATTAGCCACGTTTGTATATGTATAATTTGTCATATTTGTATAATTCACAGCTAACAATTCTTTGTTTGATTTGTATACAATTGTTTATATTTGTATATGATGATGGTTTCCTTTGGTTTTTCAGTTTTGTCATCATATACATTCAATCTTTTTGTGTATAACTTTTTAAAGTTTGTATAAACGTGTAGTTTTTGGATTTTGAATAATATAATTTATATAATGTAATTTGTATAATATATTTTGTATAATTGTTTAAAGTTCATATGTTTATGTTTGTATCAATTCGTTATTTCGAGTTTTATTATATTTGTATAATTCCAAACTTTATATACTCAATTATACAAAAATACGTGAATTATACAAACGTACCTGTGAATTATACAAACGAGATGCGAATTATACAAATTATTGTCCTCTCTCGCTCGCCTCCCTCTCCTAATCTCGCTCACCTCTCTCCTCCCTCTCCCAATCTCGCTCATCTCTCTCCTCCCTTTCTCAATCTCTCTCACCAGAATATACAAATACATATGTATAATATACAATTATCTAATCGATATACATATACAATTCACCTCTCTCGCTCGCCTCTCTCCTCCCTCTCCCAATCTTGCTCGTCACTCTCCTCCCTATAACATGTAGCTATGAATCGTAATTAGCAAACTATAGCTATGGAGCGCAATTAGGCTATTTTTGAGTGGCTATATGCGAAAGTTCCTCTTCTATTTATGTGCATCATCCCATAATTAAAGTGTTTGTAGTTTTAAAAAATAGCAATTACTATTAAGGATTAAAATAGAAAAAAGATAATTAATTTCCTTTAATTTTATTTTAAATTTCATAAATAATTTGAGGAAACTCTTTTTAAAAGCCACAAAATGGAGCCAAGTGAAGAATATACGAATTTCGTCAAAGTCATCCTTTGATACCTATAGGCAATATTAATACAATATATGATTCCTTAAGGATTTTATTCATATCATGTCAAAAATTTCTTCTTATTTAAAATCTGCAGATGAAGGTATATATTTGATGAGATTTCTTATATTCGATTCAAAATTTAAAATTGATGCCGAAACTACACAGGTCATGACCTGAATCTCATTCCCCTATTTGCTACCAATTTTCTTTATTAGAGAGACTATTTTTTCCCTAGCTTTTCTTTGCAATCGGATATATTTACATTGAACGCGACTCGTTTAAATTGTATGAGAGTTAAGATTCAGGTAGAAGAAGACATTTGATTTTTCTAAGTTTGTCCATAAGGAGATTATAGAAGAAGCAACTAGACATTCAATAAGGATAATACGACTTAATAGTCTTAATGCAAAACTACAAGACATTCAAATAAAGTCTGCAAGAAGTTAAATTTTGAATTGACCATTCATAAGGTGAAAGATAATATCAAGGAAGGATATAGTGGATTCAGAATTGACTATTTATAAGGTGAAAGATTATTAAGAAATGACATAGTAGAATAATCAATGATAAAGATATACAGAGAAAAAAAATATAACATAAACAATATTGTCGTGTCAAAAAGGCATTTTTTTTTCTTTTGAAGGGTCTAGTGTTAGTGGTCATGATGGACTTACATGTGACTTCCATCAATCTTGTTGAAACATAGTGAAATAAGATATATATATGGAGTGGTGTATACTCATTTTGATTAAGACAGCCTTTTCAAATCTATTACTCACATTATTGTAGTGTTATTGCTTAATAAGTCCATCATACATACTTACTGAGACTTAATAAAGACCGATTAGGTTGAGTAACTTTATTAATTAGGTTATCTCAAAGGTGGTTCATGAAAAACTTCATAATATTTTGTTAAACTTTATTTCAACAAATCAATTAGATTTTGACAAGGAGAAATGTTATTAACTCAAGAAATAATGACAAATATCGAAAAGAGAGGCAATCCATCAAATGTAATATTGAAGCATAAAAGTAATTCGGCAGGTTGCATGATGACTTTGCATAATAATTAATAAATATCAAAGGCTATAGAATTATTTGAACAACTGAGTCAAGTTTTGTGAAAAAGATATTTATTTTTAATATAATATAAATAAATAATTAAATATAGAAGATATACTAAATTTGAGTGTTTATATGTCACGCCCCGAGCCTACACCCTGGACGGGATTGTCACTCGAGAACCATTGTTGGCCCCAAGCAAACCCTTGGCCTGGCTTACTACTCAGCGGAAGACTTAAATAACAAGAAAATAGTCTCAAAAGATCAACTCATGAAATAAACTTAGAATGTCTTTAAAGAAACATTCAACTAGCCAAGATGGCAACTCAAGTCTCAAAACATAAGCCAATAACAAGGTAAAGACAAATGAACTAACTAACTGTCTATGAAGCCTCTAAAACTAAGAGGGATGTCGGGACAAGACCCCCGATCATCCTAACAACTGAAAACTACTAAAGCAATGTAAATAGGGATCCTCCGGAAAGCAAGAAGGCTCACCACAAGACTCTGAGCGCTTAACCGGATCAATGAAGCGTTGGATGTTGACCCTGGTTACCAGTATCTGCATCATAAAAGAATGCAGGCCAACTGGCATCAGTACATTGAATGTACAGGCATGCGAGGGGAATACTAAAACAAGACATAAGCTTGAAAGGAACTGAAAGAGCAAACCTGGCCTCAACTGAACTGAACTCATTTCAATATAAAGTAGTATAAATAAGTGCATTATAAAGAAAAGTTTTTAAAACATGGGTATCAACTCTGTGTATTTAGAAATATAATAATAAATTTGTATGTATGCAAAGATACAATATAAACTCTGGGTGTATATAAAAATACAAGTAACTCTGTGGATATAATAATACCAAATACTTTTGTGAGAGTTTCTCTAACCGACAACCATCACTTAAGAGCTATTGTGATGATACAACATTTTGTCTCACGCTGTCATGGCCGTCCTATACCTTGCCGAGGGTATAGAACCTGACTACTAAATGGATTCACTAGTCTATGCTAAAAAGCACTAAGGAATCATCTAAAAAGTATGACTCTTTCCTACCCATGATGGCTACATGGTTTATGGGGGCTGGGAGTTGTCTGAACTCTACCCTATATCGGTGTTCAATACTACTCCCAAAATATAATACTAGCTCTTATGTTTAAAAACATAACTTCTTTATGTGGTTTGAGATAATTGCTCAAAACTTAGCTCAAAAGCTATCTTGGAAAACAAAGTTTCCTCTCTTGCTTAATTGTAAAAGTATTTACTCTTTATTGAAAAATTAGCTCAAAGGCTTTTTTGAAAATCAAAGTTTCCTTTATTGTTTAAATGTGAAAACATTTTACTCTTTGGGAATACATAGTCCCCATATACTCTTTTGAAGGAATGAACTTCAATCTTTACTCTTTGCTCAACTCAAAACTCTAGTCCTAAAATAAAGTTAAAACATTTGTAAAAGACTTTTGGAAAACTCTATGAATTTTTCTTGACTTGACTCTTAACTTTCCTGGAATAGAATTAAGGATTCAAGGTTCATGATCTCATGTGTATGGATGATTTCATGATGTTTAGACGTACCTTAGAGTGTAGAAATCAACTAGAAAACATAGGTACGTTGCTAGGGAACTCAAACAGAAAGAAGTGGGAGAGGGTGAAGAACCTGGCGTTACTGGGCGCATTGGCGCAGCGCAGCGCCCTAAGCCCAAACATCAAAACCCCAAGAGGGGCGCCCTGGCTGGTGCGGCACCCAGACCCCTGTCCAGAAAATCCCCAATTTTTCTTGCTCGTTTTTCAACTCTAAACCCTCTATATTCAATTGGTTCTTTCCCCCAAACACTTAGATTCGACTACATAACCAAAATATGTAAGAATCTACTCAAAATGACATCTAATTTCATGAATTTAAATCAAGAACTTCTCAACAACTTCAACAATCAAGAACCCAATAGAAACTTCAAACAAATCCATTAAGAACTCAATTTCTATACTTTCAAGAACATAATTTCGCTGAATTAAATCATGATTGGCGCGTGGCTGAACGAACCCAATGCTATGTGATCTCACATACCTCGTAGGGATCAACCCTTGGCGAAATCCTCAAGCAATTCTTCAAGAACGCGACGATTCTAGTTTCTTCTCCTCTTCTTTCTCTTCTCTCAAAATCCTAACTTATTTTTATAAAGCGTAAACTGATTCCAATCAGTTTAGACCCCAACTTAATTATCGAAATTGAATTTAATTAATTGAGTAGTGAAAAGACCATAATACCCTTCTAAAATCCGATTTTGACTTTCCTTATCTAGACAGCCCAACTTCAAATGGGCATATCTCCCTCATACGAACTCGAATTTGATCAAAACTCAGTGGCGTTGGACAGATAATTCAAAGGTCTGTCCTACAATATCTTGTATCACACCTGAATCATCCTAATCTAGGGGTTATGGTCGTTTGAAGTTGACCCAAAATTCATATTTAGCTTAACTTTGTCAAACTTTCCAAATTTGATTATTTCCAAAAACGGTTTCATCCAAATTCTAGTTCTTTCTAGTAGCAGGGTGTTACAATATCTCCCCCTTGGGAACATTCGTCCTCGAATGAGATTACTCATAGTAGGCTAAGGCGTAACATCTAACACCTAGCTCTACACCCAACAAGCAAAATGTAAATACAACATGCCAACTTACAATAAAAGCCAAGAAAAGGATTAGTACCTTAATTTGAAACTTCTCCAGATTAGAAGAGATGTGGGTATCTCTTCTTCATATCCTCTTCAGCTTCCCAAGTAGCTTCCTCAACAAACTAATTTCTCCACAGAATTTTAACTGATGCTACTTTTTTAGTTCTTTAGTTGCGAACTTGGCGATATAGGATCTGAACATGAATCTCCTTATATGATAAGCTATCCTTGATACTAATATCTTCAGTAGGTATGATAAGTGAAGGATCGTTCATACACTTTTTCAACATGGAGATGTGAAATACTGAATGAACCACTGTTAACTCTTGTGGTAGCTCTAACTCATAAGCTACATTGCCAATCTTCTTGGATATTCTGTAAGGACCAATATACCGGGGACTAAGTTTCCTCTTCTTGCTAAATTTCATAACACCCTTCATGGGTGAAACTTTCAAGTAAACCCAATCATCTACTATAAACTCTCAGTCTCTTCTCCTAACATCGATATAGGATTTCTGACGACTCTGCACCATTTTCAACCTCTCTAGAATAACTTTCACCTTCTCCATAGCTTT
Source organism: Solanum pinnatisectum (assembly GCA_035578085.1). NCBI lineage: Eukaryota > Viridiplantae > Streptophyta > Magnoliopsida > Solanales > Solanaceae > Solanum > Solanum pinnatisectum. The sequence goes on from CM069078.1 coordinate 36,924,812, forward strand.
ATAAACTAAGTCTGGTCCTATCAACCCAACTTCACCGGCTTCAAACCATCCAATAGGAGATCTACATCTTCTCCCATAAAGAGTTTCACAAGGAGCCATCTGGATGCTGGAATGGTAACCATTGTTGTAGGCAAACTCGATGAGAGGTAGGTGATCATCCTAGTTACCCTAGAAATCAATCACACAGGCCCTCAACATATCTTCTAGAGTCTGAATAGTGTGCTCTGCTTGACCATCTGTCTGAGGATGAAAAGCAGAACTCAAGTTCACGTTTGAACCCAAGCCTTTCTGAAATAACTTCCAAAACTGTGCAGTAAATTGTGCTCCTCTATCTGAAATAATTGAAATTGGCACACCATGAAGTCTAAATACCTCTTGAAGATACAACTTGGCATAGTCCTCTGTCAAATAGGTAGTCTTTACCGGCAAAAAGTGGGCTGATTTGGTCATTAAATCCACAATCACCCAAATAAAATCATGTTGCTTGTGAGACCTTGGTAAACCTGTGATGAAATCCATATTGATCATCTCCCACTTCAAATCTGAAAGTTCTATATTCTGAGTTATACCACCGGACCTTTGGCTACTAAAAAAAATAGCCAAAAGTCATAAAAAGTATACACTATTTATACAGTATAGCTTACTTATACATTAGGTTTACACCAATTATACATTATGATAGACTAAGAAAACTAAATATAGCTTAAGTTTACATGAAGTAAGCATGTTAAATGGGTTGGGCCAGGTAAGACCAGCTCATTAAAAATTACACCAGTCCATGATATCTAGCTAGACCGGGTCACCTATAATTGGGTTGGTCTGGGCTCAATAGTGCAAAACCCCTTGTCCAGTTCAGCCCACAACCCGTAAGCCCAATTTTCCTCAACCAGCCCAGGTTTTGGCCCGGTGGGCTTAATAGGACTGGTCGTTTATTTTTTTAATTTTTTTTGGGAAAATTGTATGAAATAGCAAACTATTAATTCAAATTAAATGTTGTACCTATAGTTTATTTTATTTGTAATTCGTAAAAAATATCCCATTTTTTTGTCATCTGATTCGATAAACAATTAGTCATTTTCTACTTTTCGGTATAAAATGTGTTTGTGTTTGTATAAAGCGAGAGAAAAATGTATATACAAATATAAATAAATATATTTTCTTCCTATACACTTATAATTATACAAATACAAATCTTATTATACAAAATTACAATGTATAATGAATTTATACAAAATAGAACAATTTGTATAAAATTAGATGTATCTAGCGAATTATACAAATCAAAAGTTCCATAGCAAACATAAAATTTGCTATGAGCGCAATTATTCAAACTATAACTATAACATACAATATGATTTTTATATTTGCTATATGTGAAAGTCGCTCTTTTTTTTATCATCGTTTATCAACTTGAAAGTTTGAGTTAATCATCAATATAGTGTATTGTTAACTATTTAATTTTGAGATAATTATAGCTATTTATAATAATAGAATACTTACATTATATACATACTTACAATGTATACCAAATCCACCCACAATATACTATCTATTATGATAGAATACTTACATTATATTAAGGGAACTTTCGCATATAGCCACTCAAAAATAGTTTAATTACACTCTATAACTATAGTTTGCTAATTACAACTCGTAGCTACATGTTATAAGGAGGAGAGTGGCTAGCGAGATTGGGAGAGGGAGGAGAGAGATGAATTGTATATGTATATCGGTTAGATAACTTACAATGTATATTCTTATAATGTATACAAAATATACACACAAATGACCCAATATACTTACAATGTATATCAAATATACCTCAATATACGTTAGGAAGTTGGACTCCTACCCATCATAAGAAATAGTGTATGTGTAGGATTAATGAAAAGAGGAAGTTGAGGAAGACTACTGTTGGGGCATTATGTCCAGGTTAGCAGCTTAGATGAGTATTTGTAAATTGTCACTTGGTAAATAAAATAAATTTACTTCCCAACAAAAAGATATACCTCAATATACTATCTGATATAATAGATGTGAATTTTACACAAATATCTAGGAGCTAATTACATTTTATCCCTACTCTTTTTCAATTAAAAAAATTCTTAAATTTTGGTGGAATCCAGATACATCTCAAAACGACCCGGTACATCGCATCCTAATTTCGGATACATCGCTCAACGTCTCGATACATCGCGTCTCGGTTTCGAATACATCACTGAATGTCCTGATACATCGCGTAAAGTGATATTTCTAACCAATATATCGCGTTAAGTGATGTATCTGATCGATACATTGTGTAAAATGATGTATCCAATCGACCAAAACATTGCGCAAAGTGATGTATCCGACCAATACATTGCGTAAAATAAGATATCCAAGAGTATGAGACAGTACATATTTTTGTAATTTTTTCAAATGGTAGAGATTTTTAGAGAATATATATATATATATATATATGTATAATGCATACAAAATATACACACAATTTATCATATTGATTGATTCTTCCTATATTTGAAACAATTATATATTGTTTCACTAATTAATAATTTCATACCACATTTTAGGTTTGCTATATAGATATATGTATTTTTTGCTACCAAATACACTCTAAAATGTAGATACATAACAAGAGATGCGAGCGAGAGAGGAAAAGAGGCGAGGGAGAGAATCTATGTAACTCAAATACATACGACTCACACTAGATACATGCATCTAGGATATATATCAAAGACATGCGAATAGAAATTTCAAAAACTTATGGAAAGGCACATAATTAGATCCCATATTAGTGAGATTTATGTTATTTATCCATTAAATAAAAGCAAAATTCAAAGTTGTTACACGGAATTGATATACTAGATGCAAAATCTGTAAGTAGTCTTTGTGAAACAAGATAGGTGGTTCTATTAAAAAAGTATTTGCTTTCTTCGTAAGTTCATGTGTGGAGTATCGAGAGTGGTCCGTTGCTGCGATAAAGAACCTGTAATCATTGAAAAATTTGAGTAAAATTTATTGTTAGACTGTGTAAATAAAGTTTGATTAGTAAATATAAAAGTTTATTGTTAGATTGTGTAAATAAAAGTTTGATTATTATTGGTGTGTTTGGTATAAAGGAAAATATTTATGAAAAATATTTTTTAATTTTCTCATGTTTAATTGAATTAATGTTTTGAAAAAAAAAAAATCAAATCAACTTATTTTCCTTAAATTTTAAAAGTTTGTTTTTGAAAATATTTTCAATTTTTTTTACCTCATCCTACCCCCTCCCCCCCCCCCCCAAAAAAAAAAATTAAATGTTTTTTTATAAAAAATATTTTAAAATTCAAATTTTTCATTTTTTACTCCACCCCCTGCCCCTCCCACCCACCAATTTTATTTTTGACCCCCTATCAGCCCCCCCCCCCCCTCCCCACACACACACACGAAAAACAAAAAAGATTTTCTAAAATTTATTTGTTTTTAAAAAAAAAAATTTATCAAATTCCAGTTTGAAAGTTAAGTCCTGAGTCGGGTGTGATTGGATCCAGATCGAAAATTGGGGTCAGGTCCTGACTCAGTTCTCAGGGTCGGGTTTTGGGATTGATCGTCGGGTTGTGTCCTAGTTCGGATGTCGGGGTCATGTCCTAGACCGATTATCGAGATTGACATCCGACTCAGAAATTATTTTTCTAAAATGTATTTTCCACTCTCTAGTCAAAAATAAAAAATAATTTCTAAAAATGTTTTTCATTCACCAATCAAACACTAAAAAATATTTTTCAGAAATATTTTCATCTCACCAACCAAACATGAGAAAATAAGTCAAAAGTCCATTAGTTTTCTAAGAAAACATTTTCTAAAAAAACTTTTTCGGAGGAAAATATTTTTCCTTCGTACCAAACACACCCTATAGCATGGATTGAAGAATTAACACAGCGCGGTGCAGCTAGAATATTGCTTTCCGTATGTTTCGTTCTCATAATTTATACTACAAAGAATGGCAACGGCATTCTTCAAAATATTCTTATTACCTATCTAAGATAGAGCTTTCATTTGAGAGTATTAAAATTTAAAGATATGTTAGGCATATCTTGAGCATCCCTTTCTAACTTTTAAGTTTAACTTAAGATTACCGTTTCAACATAATTTAAAATAAGGTTGATTTAACATTGAAGTTTTTATGATTCGTAGTGGCAGACGAGCCAACTTTCGCATACTTTAAGTAATTACATACAATATTTGCCATCTCCCATTAGAACCACGTAGAATATCCTCATAATTTGTGAAAACTATCATTACTTTCCTAACTCAAATTATACGAGTCTTATCAAGTGAGCAATATATAGTTTATAAACAATGTATAAGTATATCCTATGATATCGAATTAATAAATCACATATATCTATGTTCATTTTATAATTAAATATTTGTGATTACATGTTATTAAAAACATTCAAATATATATAATTTTATAACAATTTGTTAGGATTTTGCCTTGATTTTCCTATCTTATTTGAAGTTTATTTTTTCCGAAAAGGAAAAACAACGTATTATCATAAATGCTTTAACTTTTCAAAAAAGTAAAACATTATTTTCTTCCATATTTGGTTTATTCATTCCTTTAGAGTAAAAGTTTGGAGATATATAAATTGAAAATCCCTATTCTCATAGCGGAATACAACATCCACAATGTAGACGTTTACGAGTTTAGTTTATGGAGAGATTTTTATCTCTACGGTTTTAATATTTTTCTTTTTTATAAGTTTTCATATAATTAATATTATGTTTTTAGTATAAGCTTTTTTCATTTAATTTATCACCGTCTTAATTTGCAATTGTAAGCTTCCGCATGACGCCCTAATCACTTTCGAACCCAACACAATTCACCGATTCAATAAGTCAATAATAGTAGTTATAACTAGCCATTTTTTGGTAAAATCTTCCGGTATAAACAATTTCTTCACGTCTAACATGAATATCTTTTATAAAACCTAGAATTATGATTATTTTTTTTCAAAAAAATATATACACTTGTGGATCAAGTTTTATACGTAAAAACATTGGAATTCCAAATCCTTACTTTTTAAAAAATTTAAGATTTGAAATCATGATTTCAAAGTTAAAAGTTGAAACTTTATGCAAATTTCATAAACGCAAATAGTGATGTAAAATCAAAACTTGAAATCACACTTCCAAATCAAACATTAGTAGATGTCCTTGTTTTGCTATTTGAATTCTCCTATACCTATATTAAGTTAGAGAGGTGCAATAATAATAAATAAAGGAAGCATAATGGCCCCATTTTGCTACTCTCCAGGGTGTGGTATCCGTCCTTCACTTTATTTCATCATGTAAAAAGCCAAGGCAAAACTCCCACCATTATAAAAAGTGAAATTTATATACAATCCTACTAGCTTCCAACAATACTCCATAATTGTTGTCATAATAATAGTCTCATCTACTAAGGCCAATAATTAAAATGAGGCAAGTTTCATAGTACGTGCATAACTTTTAATTGACTGTAGCCCATGCTATCGACACTATCCCACCCAAAAGATTCATGGTTATAACTCACAACTCAATGTGAAAAAATCTATGAGACGGATTGATAATTTAAATTTTATGAATTTCTATAACACACTTTATATAAGTACATACCCGTAAGTCGACTGCTATATTTGCCCATGTATGCCAATCATTATCGGGTGTGGAATCATAATTTCAATTTTATGAATTCTAAAAATTTAGAATGTCGACGGTAGGTGGTAATTAATTTAATTCTGAATTTACTAATTATACATATTTGATGAATTTCTCAACATAAATATATTGTTTGAGCAAATGTTATGAGTTTGGCCGAACCCCTATGGACTTCTAACTATTTGGAAAGCTAGTGTAAAGCTCATCAATATTTTTTGTACCACAGAAAAATCCTTTTGGCCAGAAAAATTGGCCAGAATGGTAAAATAACATATTTCACACTATGTTATTTTATCTTTTTGAACATTTTTATCCTTTTAATTAAAAAATGTAAAAAATATTAATTTATTTTAAAATAAAAAGAATATTATGGACTTCTTAAATTTCTGGGCAAAATCTGGCTAAATTTTCTGGTCATGTAGCATTACCATTATACCACTCTTATAAATTAAATTTTCTCCATTATCAAGAAAAACACTAGTATTCAGTAGACACGTTAATGTGACATATAGATGATTGCTATTTCTTTCTTAGTCATTTTTTTTCATGAAAGGAAATATTATGTATAATTTTGGCAGTATATACTTGGACCTTTTCCTAAGATAAGAAAGATCCTATGAAGTACCATTCAAAATATAAAACCTTGAGACACAGAAAGAGAGGGTGATCCTATTGCATTAACTTCAAGAAAATAACTTCTCAGGTAGCCTGTTTACAATTTTATTTAAAAGTTTCCCCCTCCTCTATTCCACTATCTATTTCTTTTTACTCAAGTGAAAGGGATGTTTAACTATTCCAATGTCAACTTTTACCAATGTTGTGCATATATACCAAAAAGTGGTGTACCCTTCTAATTAATTAATTTCTAATTAATTAATCTATGATAAGCATTTATGGCCATGGAGGTGGTTTTAGCATTACATTATTGGGAGTCTTAGAATAAAATTTCATATTATTAGTTGAAAAGATTTGGAAGATAAATATCGTGTTCTTAGTGGCGAAGCTTTTTGAAAAATAATGTGTGGGTTAAGTCACAATATCCTACCATGTTAAGAATATAATTAGTCTAAAGTAGGATTTTGCAGTAAATATTTAGCGAAAATAGTATGATTGTTGTTATATCATATTAAGGGGCATAATAAATATAAGTACTTGTAACCAACCCTCTATATAAATGTCGTTAAAGTACTTTAGCAGTAACTCAATTACTGCAAAATGTTTTTGCGGCAATGCTACAAGAAAAATTGTTTCCACAAAATATCTCTGTTATGATAGTTTTGTTGTCAAAGACAGCATGAAAATGCATGCACATAAGAAAAATCTAGTTCCAATGTGGGCTTCAGTAACCATAAATGGTTGACCGTGTGGATGGCACATGACGAATTCTCAAAAAAATTAACCTATGGATTATGGTAATGATCACATGGAATTTAGTTCAAGGGGAAAACTCGTGATTAGTGGTATGAGCCACGTGATACTTAGAAGGGGGATTATTGGGTGTACAAACAAATATGCACATTAATAATTGAAACGATTTAGAAGATCCGTAGGCAATAATACTCTTAATAGTGTGAATTTTTTTTAAAAAAAAAATTATTAGCTTAATTTAAAGCAAATAAGAGTATCATGTTAAAAAAATATCTTTAGGCTAGATTACCCAAGCACGCATACAAAATTTCAAATAAAAATTATCACGAATGTCCAAGTATCCACCATTAATTTGAAATTTAATGGATAAATAGCCTAAATCTTTGGAGTTTGAAAATTTTCTGAAGTTCCAAAAGTGTTCAATTTTTTCATAGAGTTTTAACTTATTAAGGTTCGAACTCCAAGATTTTTTTAATTTGTACTAATATAAGTAATATTTTTAGGTACAATATTGAGAAATATGCTAAATCATGGATAGTTTCACTTACTGTACCTCCTGACATAAGTTTCTCAAAAAACATTAAAGGACTAATATTTCATTCACCATAATCTTTAAATTCCAAGACTATTATTGTACCTCCTGATATAAATTCTCAAAGAATATTAAAGTTTTATTTCACTCACTATAATCTTTGAATTGATAGACTATTGTTGTATCTCCTGATACAAGTTTATTAAAAGAATATTAAAGTATTATTTCACTCACTATAATCTTTGAATTCCAAGACTATTATTGTACCTCATGATATAAGTTCTCAAAAAATATTAAGGGATTAATATTTTATTCACCATAATCTTTAAATTCCAAGTATACTATTGTACCTCCTTATATAAGTTCTCAAAGAATATTAAAGTATTATTTCACTCACTATAAACTTTGAATTCCAAATTTATTGTTGTACCTGCTGATACAAGTTTTTAAAGAATATTAAAGGATTATTTCACTCACTATAATCTTTGAATTCCAAGAGTATTATTGTACCTCTTGATAGAAGTTTCTCAAAGAATATTAAAGGATGGGTACCCTTCACTTCAAACACCGAGGTTGTGAATTACGTTCGGGTTATCAATAGAGCAAAAAGAGTGAGAGGTAAGAAGATAAAAAAAAAACTCACACAATTTAATTTAAGCAAGGATTATATCCTAGAGTTCTAAAAAGTCTTGCTGTTAAAAAAAAAAAAAAAAAAAAAGACCTTAGAAAAAGTAAAAATCCAGGACTGTGTCATAAAGTTCCAACTTATACAATTGCAATCCAACTATAACCGATTGTTTTTGTTGCATGTCTCCTCAAATTGATAGGCATTTAACATGCCTTCAAATGGAGCTTCAGAATGCAAAAAATAATTCGTACTTTCAGCTGGGAGATATGAAGGAACTGGACATCACACAAATTAACACCAAGTTTAACAGATTCAAGATGGTGCAGCAGATCATTAGAGACACTAGTCTTATTTTGCACGAACGCTAATCAAGTAACGAACTTCATAGCTAAAATGACATCTACGAACGGAAATAGTATATTCTTCTACTATTTCATCTTTCTAAAGAGGTGAACGGACTATTTAGCCATTGCATAATGCAACCCCTTAATCAAAAGAGAAGATACGACAGTTCAATTTTTAAAATTAATTCATTATGTATTCTCGTAGTATTTTGGTTAGGTCGTACATATCTAGCGTTGTTTGTTGGTTGGAGGTTTGGTCATTGTATTTCCATTAAAAGAATGGGCAATAATGATGAGGATCATTTAAATCCAAAATTTTGAAGAATTGTGGATTTACAAAAGAATGTAATGTAATGTATGTTATGTCCCCACCATTGACTAAAAAATAATAGGAATATTAATTTTTTTTTTGGAGAAAATAATTCTCATGAAAATCTTGAATATAAAATGGCTGCATTGACTTTGGACAAAACAATTGAATAGACAAAATAGGAAAAAAAAAACATGTGCTACTGATCGAACCAAAATCCTAATTTCACCTTCTAATTCGAACTTTCAGGGAAAAAACTGAGAAAAGAAAAAAAACAACACAAAATGTAAGAATTTTATATTCCCAAAAACAAATAAAAAGAGAGATCTAATTGCATGGAATATAAAATAAATAGGCATCAATCACTCACATACACAGAACTGAGAAGAATCAGTTGTCAATACCCTCCGCCGGCGGCTGCAGACATCGAAGACTGTAACTGTAACAAATGGCGATAGCAGTCTGCTGCCGTCGGTCTTTGCTCCGGGTTATGGTCCAAACACCTATTCTGCAATTCCCTCAGCAATTTCGGCACCCCTACTAATCCACAGCTCTTCACTAATTGCCCTATTCCCCATACATCCACTTTCACTCCATGATAATTCCTTCCCATCTCCGGCGGATGCCTCCCGGTACCCGTCGCCGCTGCTGCTCCTCCGTGAGGATACAGCTGCGGTGCTGTCACCGCTTCGTCGAATCCCGTAATGAACCATTCGTTCTCCCTCCTCATGACCTTATCCCATCCCAAATCCCTGTGCATAAATGAAAGATCATGTAGTGCGACTAACGCTTTTGTGACCTGTTTCAATGCTTCTATTAATTGTTCGCAATTGACTGGCTTGAATTTGCAACCTCTAGGCTTGAATACCAATGCGAGATCTTTCTCCGATGCCCTAACCACAAATTCCGAGTGTGGGATTCTATGATCGAGAAAATCATATATCTCCTTGATCCCCAACCATTTTCTCTTACTAGAAAAATATCTCACCACTGTATTTGGAGTCATCTCCATAAAATTTCCATTCCCAAAATCTGTTCGCTCAAAATCGGTGTATGGAAGATGTTTTAAATTACTCCCGTTACTGCTCATGTAATGGAAGCATTTATCAGCTAATAATGGTAATAATCCGGCAATTCTCCAGCACGGGACTAAAGCTTTTAATCTTTCCACTGGTGTTGATAGATCCACTGTGTAAAGATCCGTTCGGATGATTCGGTCCTGTGATCGACTTAACGCACAGAAAGTAACAATAAATCCTACGGCATAGTAACCCAACACGTAAGGAAGGTCCATGTAACTCCAAAGGAATTTCTCTACAATAGAAGAGGACGGATCTAATTGTCCTTCTCTTAGCTGATCAGTTTCCTCTCCTCTCCACAAGCAAAAATTCCTTAAGAAAGCAGTGACATTAGGCCATTGATCTTGTACGGTCTCCGCGAGAGACGATGAAGATTTCCGTACGAATACCATTTCGATGGAACAAAACTTGGATATGATCCTATTAATGCAATCATCCCAAAGGCCTATGTAAGAGTCCCTATCCACCGCGGTTGCAGCGGTGAGACTAGGGTTTGAGCGCATGATACAAGTCAAAACATCGTAAGTGATGCCTCTACAGTCTAATAGCTCAGTTGAGGTTGTGAAAAATAGCTCTCTCCCTTGAGGCAAATCTTTGAACACATCTCGCCGGAGAGGGAAACGGAGCTCCTCCGGTGGTGGCTGTTGCAAATGCCATGAAAGCTCAAACAAGCTTGGAAGTGTAGGAGGAGGAGATCTGAGACAACCAACGTAGTACTCAGTTGGATCTTGAAATTCCCAAGGAGTAGTTGCTGCGAATGTGTGAGCCAATATTAAATTATTTTAACTAATATGAAAAATTCAGATGAAAGTAACAAGATACTATTAATGGGAACCATGGTATAGACTAATATTAAATTCATTTAGCTTAGAAGGGGAAGAATAGAAAATTTAATGATTGGCTTTACACAAATAGAAAATTCTAAATTTATGGAAGAGACTTACATCTGATGGGAAGCTGCAATCTTTCACTGAGACCTAAATTGAATAGAAAATTAAAACTGTTACATCCTACAAGCTAAATATGGACTTAAGCAATTAGATTAAAAAAATAAAATACCAGAAGGAGCAAGAGCTGAAGAAGATTTTCTTCTGCCAAAGACTTTGAGTTGTATTCCAGATTGGAATCTATCTACAGAAAAACCTTTCATGGGTCCATCTTCAAAGGCCTCCATAGTGCAAGCCACCATAGAATCATCCAAAAATGCAATTTCATCTGCATTTAAAAAACTCGAACCTTGTAGTTTTACTCTACCTCTGTGATGCTCACCTTCTTCAGCCCATAAACTCACTGACTCCTCCCATATCATCCTAATCTTCCCGATGCGCCGAAGCTCTTTTGAAGTAGTAGAAGAAGATGGACCGCCGCCGATTATATCTAATGAAGAAGATGGTACCGTTTCAAACCCTAAGAACACACCTCTTGTTCCATGAATGAATGTTTCAGTTCCACTTGACATTACCAATTGTTTTGCCCTCACTACATCCACACAATATATACGTGTCATTCACAAATCATAATAATGTTCATTGATTTTAAAATTAATTGTTGTATGTACGATGTGAGTAGTTAAATTAAATGAGTAATTATTTTTTAGTGTACCAGAGTGAGGAAGTTCATCTTCCCTGCAGGGTGGAGGAGGAGGCAAAGACTTGGTAACAATGAGAGGTGTACGAATATCGTCAGCAATAATATTGGACTGAGTTCCGATTCTAGTTTGAGGTGTTCTCATTCTTGAGCCCATAAATTGAGATAATTCTTCAAATACTTCTTCATCAAATGAAGCTGGCAATCTATGAATCTTCCTTTCGTAAGGGGAAAGTCTAAAATAACTTTTTCCAATTTGTTCCCTTTCAGCACCTCTCTCCCATTCATAAACTTTTCTGAATTCACCCAACATGTTGTCCCATTTAGTCCCAGCAGTTTTAGCATCTCTGTTAATTCCATGCCTGTTGAGAAACTCAGCCACTTCTCTATCTTTATCAGCTCTCGTCTTGCCTCTTCCACTTCCACCTGTGCCGCCGCCTGAGGCTGCTCCTGGAGAACCTTCTAGATGAACAAGATCTGATGATGAACCACTACCGCTACCACCACCACCTTGGTACTGAATTTTCCAAGCCCTAGCTAGCCACAACATCTCGTTAGGTTTCCAAACCGGACTCACGTATTTCCCTTTCCTAAATTGTTGGTGAACTTGTTCTCCTCCTTCGCTCTTGCTCGGCTCTGAAAAAGGCCGAGGAGAGTGGGAAGGAGAAGAAGCCGTGTCTGAAGAAGACGCGGTTGGTACTTGAGTTTGAGGAATATTGGTAGCGGTGGTAGTGTGGGCGGTAGGTGATATTGGGCTTGATTCCGCACTCAGTATGGTACCGGCCTTCTGCTGCGAATGATGTTGATGTTGTTGTTGTTGATGATGAGAAGACGAAGACGAAGAAATGAATTTCCATTGACTTGCAGTATATCTTGGCCGCTTTGTATTAACAACTTCAAACGGATGCTGTTGCTGTTGTTCGAAAGAAACGGAAGCAGCACCAGCACAAGCACCAGCAGGAGGAGGTATATTATAAAGTGCAGAAGAAGTAATATAAGGAGCACCAGAAACCACCGACGGCTGCGGCTGCTGTAGCGGTATAGTATTATCTGGTGAATCTTGTTCATGAGGGTCAACTGGAGAGTTAGATAAATGTTGTTTCTTGGTGGTATCTCCTTTGTTTTCATCCATCTCTTCAATAAGGGCCCCAGATGGATGGGGGAAAAAATACTAATTAAACACACACACCGCCCTAACTCTCCTTAGTCACAAAGTAAAACAAGAACCATACAGAGTATTGAGAAAATGAAACCACCATTACTTTGCTAGCTGTAAAACTAGATCTGTTCTATTTAGACTTTCTTTCATTTTAAATATACTTCGTTTCAATTTATTTGTCTTAATAGATAAGTATATTTTGTAAATGTCTAAATTCACAACAAACATTAATTAATTTAACTTTCATTAAAAAATTTAAAAAAGGATATTGAAGAGACCTATGTTGAATCCTAGGGTATCTTGAGAGGGAAAGAAAAGTGAGACTTGTATAGGAAAAGAGGCAGAGAAGAAAAGTCGAGATTGTGGAACCTGCAGTTGAATGAGACTTGACCATGAGCCCAATTTTAACAGTAAATGCCTTTCTCTTGTTAATCTTTTAAGTATTATTTTACTTAGTACTAAAATCTGATCAAAGTGGGGGCGTGTTTCGGGGGTATGAAAGAGAAAACTAGTGCTTGATTTGAGAGTAAAAGTAATGATTGTACTGAAAAAACAGAAAAATGCGGCTACGAATGAGTTAACATTCATTCTTTTAACGAAGAAGCAATTAATGGTCTTTGTTTTCCTCTGTTTGAACTTCTGTTTTTATCAGAACAAGACTTGCTTTGGATCTACTCCCATACTTAATTTTATGTGTTTTCTTTCTCTTTATTTACTATACTTAGACTCCTCGACTAATCAATGCCTCCGCCAACTGATTAATCCATTGGCGCATGCATCTTCATTATTTCATTTTTTTCAACCTATTCCATAATTCACCACTACCTTTACGGTTTCAATTACTCTATTCACATTTTTAATTACATGTAATCACTTATTGAAAAAAAATAATTATGTTGTTTGGCATCTCCGGAGTAAATGGGTGTTTAGATTGACTTTTTAAGTAGTATTTTCTCAATCCAATAATACTTGTTCATTATTAATTTTGCACGATACTTAAGAAACTATATATAAAAGGGTTATTTTACTATATAACCCTTTGAATATAAAAAATTTAATGTCTTAAAAAATGTAATGGGAATAAATTAGGAACTAAGGGTTCGTTTGGTGTGAGTGATAAGCATAAATAGTCCTAGGATAAAAAAATAGCCGTGCGATAAAATTTAGATGTCTTGTTTGATTAACATGGTTGGGATAACTTATCCCACCATTTACAGCATAGTGATGGGATAAGTTATTACATATACATGATGGGATAAGTTATCACATGATAACTAACCCCAAAATAGTTAATCCTGGGATAACTAGTTTTCAACCAAACCACCCCTAAATGTAAAATTATCCATTAATTTCATAAAGTGGATATCCCCAATAGTATAGTTGACAACTATTGTTGGACGGGGGATACATTATAAGTTAAAAGTTAAAAGTCATAAATTGATCGTATTAAATTTTGGTCTTTTGGCTTAAGTAAGGGTCTGTTTGGAAAATCACCTGATAATTGAAATTGGTGTAATTACTAGGGTAGTAATTACCAGCCTAGTAATTACAAAGTCTAGTAATTATGCTAACTTATTTGGTTGCCTCAGTGTAATTAAACTGTAATTACACATATCATGTTTGGATGTCATAGTGTAATTTACACATATTCAGTTTAGATGCACAATTGCAATCATAAAATTATATTAAATTTTAAAATAAAAATTAATTATTTAAAATTTATACTAGACAAATAAAAAAGTTTATAAATGATATTAAATTAAATATTTAAGATATATATTATTTTTTGAAAATATATTAATTAATAAACATATGTTCTTAACTAATATTATGAAAAAATATTTGATTTATATTTTTTCAGTTTAATATATTTCAATTGAATTGATGATAAAAACTAAAAGTATGAAGTTTCTACGAACATCGTGAAATGCATGTTTGATAAAAATATTAATATACAAATAAAATGCCATAAATTATTAAAATGTTTGACAAAAAGATAATCTATCAAGTTAATTAAAAAAATGACTTACAATGTGAATTCAATATTACTAAAACAAATGAAACTGAAAATACAACATAAGTTATAAATTAAAAAAAAAAATTAACATAATACTCTTATGGCAAATTTCAACATAGCACACATAAATATGATTTATTTTTATTTTTTTAAAAAAAAAAAACGTAAGTCTATAACCTTACTTAACAATAAATTCTACTTTAATTCAAAAATTAGAATACTAATAAAATTATGCTAATGAGAAAATAAGCATGGCATAAAGAAATAGATAATAAGAAAAAATTGCATAGAATCACGTGAAGTAAGGTTGAGAATGAGAAGAAAATGAAATATAATAACATAAAATAAAAAATAAATTTTTAGAATAATAAAAATAAAAAAAGAACTTAAAATAATAGAAATGAAAAAAGTTAAAACGAAAAAATAAAAATAAAAATAAAAATAAGAAATTAAAAAGTAATCAGCTAGTAATTACATCATGTAATTACCAGCAATTTACAATCTCTCCCTGTGAATTGGAGAGTGTAATTACCCCCTACCCCCGCCGCCAATTACACCAATTACCTGTTGACCGGGTAATTACTTGTCCAACCAAACAGGGCAGACATTGTAATTACACCAATTACACCAAATTCAATTATCAGGGTGACTTTTCAAACATGCCCTAAGTGTTTAAAAAAACTTTTTGTTTTTTTCAAACACTTTAAAAAATAAATAAAAATGTTTATAGGTCAAATACTACTTAAAATAAGTCGATTCTAACACCCAAAGATTACTCCGTTTGTTTTAATTTATTTGACATATATTGACTTGCGCGAAATTCAAGAAAATAGAGGAAATTTTTGAATCTCATGGTGTTATGTTAATGTACCAAAATATCCTTTACAATCTTAGGGGTCGTTCCAACGAAAACATCAAATAGTCCTGGGATTAAATTTTAGTGTCACTTAATTTGTTGTTTAGTTGACAAGTTCAAGATAACATATATCGAAATTAATAGTTAGTATCGGGATAAGTTATCCCTCTCCTTGAGTGGTATAGTAATTTTAATACACAATATACAACAATTCAATAATTAGGAATAGAATTTCAAAAAGAATTAGGAACTCAAGAACTCAGAACTCAACATCAACTCATCTCAAGAATATTCAAAGTTAAGGATAGAACCATAGATTACTCTTTTACTGAATTTAGATAGATGCAGGGCGTGAGGATGAACTCAGTCCATCACTATGATAGCCTCACATACATGGGAAGAACAAAGTTCTTAGCGAAATTGATGGAAACTTGAAGAACACTTGAAATCCTAACTTTTTCTCCTCTTGAAACCTTTATCTAATGATTTGAACTGTTAAAGAATATAAAAAAAGATATTTAACACTACTAAGACCCTTAACTAGGTGTAAAAGGGTCGGAATTTAGGCTTAGATGGAATGGAAAAAGTCTGAAATACCCTTAATTAATAGAAAACACACAACTCCATGCTCATCTAATGGAGGTCCTAACGGAAAAAACTCGTCAAGAGGTTGACTGCCCATCACCTGTCATCATCAAGTCACCTGAAAGACCTAAAATTTTTGCATGTGTAACGGACTTCGACGGTCTATCACAGTCCGACGGCCGTCCGTATCGTCGACATTTTTTTACACTTGGCTCTATTTTCAGCGACTTTTTTCCTTTCCATGTTTCGGGTCCTTACAACAACAAACCAAACACTTAATAAGAAATAATCTTAACATAATTAATCATTTCATAACTTGTATTCAAACCAAATGACTCCTCATGGAATTAAAAAATGTCATGTGGAATGTTAGAATAAAAGATAGGAAAATTACGCGGTTAAGCAAACTTGTACTACTTAATTACTCATCATAGATATAGTTTGCTATAATTACCACTCGCAACTAACATTATACATTAATTACGTGAGCTAACTTCGAGTTTGTATAATTAGCCATGTTTGGATATGTATAATTCGCCACATTTGTATAATACGCAGCTAACAATTCTTTGTTTGATTTGTATTTGTATACGATTATTTGTATTTGTATATGATGATGATTTCCTTTGGTTTTTCAGTGTTGTTATCATATATATTCAATTTTTTTGTGTATAACTTTTTAAAGTTTGTATAAACGTGTAGTTTTTGGATTTTGTATAATATAATTTATATAATGTAATTTGTATAGTATATTTTGTATAATTGTTTAAAGTTCATACATTTATGTTTGTATCAATTCGTTATTTCGAGTTTTATTATATTTGTCTAATTCCCAGACTTTATATTATTACTCAATTATACAAAAACACATGAATTATACAAACGTACCTGGGAATTATACAAACAAGATGCAAATTATACAAATTATTGTCCTCTCTCGCTCGCCTCTCTCCACCCTCTCCCAATCTCGCTCGCCTCTCACTTCCCTCTCCCACTCTCGCTTGCCTCTCTCCTCCCTCTCCCAATCTTGGTCGCCTATGTCCTCCCTTTCCCAATCTCTCTCGCCAGAATATACAAATACATATGTATAATATACAATTATCTAACCGATATACATATACAATTCACCTCTCTCCCACTCTCTGTCATCTCTCGCTCGCCTCTATCCTCCCTCTCCCAGTTTCATTTGCCACTCTCCTCCCTATAACATGTAGCTATGAATCGTAATTAGCAAACTATAGTTATCGAGTGTAATTATGCTATTTTTGAGTGGCTATATGCGAAAGTTTTGCTTAAAAGAAAATATACGGTTCTTTTTGAAACAGACTAAAAAAATGTTGATCTAACAAATTGAAACAAATAAAGTATTACCCTAGTCCCCACTTATAAACTATTATCAAATTTAGCCCCCACTCTATTTTTATTACAAATAAAACATTACTTGATTTCTTGAGTAGTGAACAAGTTGAGCTAAAACTTAATTGGAAGCCTTTGAAAGTTCGCTTAAGCTTTAGTATGAAAATTTGAATTTTCAAAACTAAAATTCGATTCAATTAATTGTTGAAATAAATGATTTATCCTAAGAGTTTGAATCTCAAATTTGAGACAATCTCAAACGTTTACCCCTAGTAACTCCTGATAGAACTCCTTGCATGTTGTAACTTTTATTTTTGTTCGTGGGGGTGGGGGGAGTGTATTCCTATAATTCTGATTCTTATTTGACTTCTGCATGTCAACTTTTATTTAATTTAAAGAAAATATGTTAAATGTAGAGATGCATTTTCTTTTGAAAAAAAAGTTTCAACATTTTATCCAAAAGAAAATAAGTTTAGTAATATAATATAGGAAAATGTTGTTATATATATACATATATATAGTTGGAAAAAAATACTATAATATTGATATTGAATTGGAATTAAAATAATAATTAAATTATCATAAATACTGTGTTGTGATAAATCACTGTCTTAAAAACGATTTCGATCTGACTTCAATGCAAAATGTTAAGGTCGGTCACTCTCTAAATTTCCACAAACTCTTTCAAGCACGCACTCATGGTTGAAAGTAGTGCCCAGAAGTTCACAAAGACTAGGAAGTAAAAGAAGGATAAAGTATATGAGACAGAAAGCCAACAAAAGGAATAAAAATTTCTTTATGTGAATATGTTATCTTATTAGAAGACAACAAATATATAAGTGTAGGAATTGCATGTTTTGGTGAGGAAATAAATGAGATATCCGTTGAGAATGAATTTGTACATAATTCTCATCAGCACAATTAATTCGTTAGAATGAATATGAAATTTTACTTTGCATATTCATCTGCACAATCAATTTATGTGAAAACGCTAACAATCGTTCGTATATGTAAAGGAAAGATAATAGAAATAATTTCTAGGCAAAAGAAAGGAACATGTACTTCAGCATTAATATATTTTGATAAGAATTGACACGTAGTGAAATGAGCCAACAACAAATATCATATTCTTGATTTTATGCAAATTCCACAATACTAACAAATTAAAGTGTTTTTATGGTCATGCACACATATCTTGGGTCTTATGAGTGCTCTAGAAAGACAATTCTCAAGTCTTTCATAAAAGACGATCATACCTTTACACTCAACATAGGTGATTCCCTCAAGCCTATCTCAAATAGACCACCTTACGGCTATAGAATCATTAAGAGCAAAGCAAACTCAATCTTATAAAACATTACCTCACGTCATAGGGATTAAAAACAATGGTGTATATTGAGGCCTAATGGGTCCACCACACTACCTCAATTAATGGGTTTTAGCCCTCATTCCCCTTGACGTTTTAAGGATCATTTTCCATGTCAAACCCTTGGTTAAAGGATGCACTAAATTTCTATCGGACCTTATATATTTTAAGAAAATAACATCATGTTTCAACAACTGTTTAACTACACCATATTTCTTTTCCAAACTATTCCATATTTCCTTAGTAGATTTATAAGTAACAAATAAATCAAATAAAGAATCAGTCATAAAGGATCAAAGTGTATATATATATATATATATAATTATAATTTTTAACCTTTTTTTTTGTTGTCGTATAGAACTCACAGTCAAGTCTGTAATTTTCTTATTGAAAATTGACAAAAATACAAAGAAAAAACAATAAATTTGTACCAATCACGAAACAATAAATTCACCAAGGCCAAGTAGCTTTCGATGAACTCATATATTTATGTACGTTGTATAGATTTGTCCCCCAAAAGTATCTGTGCGGAGTAGCATGTTACGTTATTGTATATGTCTAACTAAGTGTGCCATATCTGTTATAAATTTTACCAAAAAAATGGATCAGCAGGTTGGTTATTTTTCCAATTGTGTTTGTTTCCTTATTTAGTTAAACTAAGTTATTATATTTACAATAGATAATTATAATTTTTAAATATTATCAAACATACCAATAATTAAGGTTTTATAACAAATTCCTAAAAAGGAAAAGGAAAAGTAAACACGACTCCCACCATCATCCCCCCACCTCCCAATCTATTTTCTATCCTTCCATTAGCAGATCCAGGATTGTCACTAGGACGACCTCAAGGAATTTTCCTTGGCACTTTATTCACTAGGTTAAATATTTAACTTGCTATGAAGAAGTGTCAATATTTATATATGTATTTATTAAATCAAAATTGAACCTCTATATATAATATATAATATAGTTTTCGACTTGGTCAATATAATTGTCAGATCGTATTGAAGAATTTAGTAATTTTTGAAGTTGTATCTAGAATTTTTAGGGGTTGCATCAGTATCTAGAATTGAGAGTTTTGTTAATCCCTCCTAATAAATATTGTATCTAAATATGTTTTTGGGTTGTATCAGTGTATCTAGTAAAATTGAGAAAGTGTATATAATAATTGAGTGCTTAGTTGATTACTCCAATTGAATGTTATATTTGATATAGAGCGATATGCCCCAAAATCACTGTATCTAGCAAAATGCGAAAATATTGATACAAGTAGATTGAACGAATAATACCGTGTATCTAATTAAATTAAGTTAACAATAACACAAAATTATTGTATTAGTAATACAATGCGAACTTCAAGAGATTATATATGAGATATAACACGAAGTTCAGATTTGTTATCACGCATCGTAATTATCAAAAGTGTTACTATGATAAATCAACACCAAAGTAGCGCTATTTGTGAAAATTCCTCTAATAAAATCAACCCCCAAACCTCCCCTTCCTCAATCCCTTTAATTCAACTGGCTTAATTTAATTTATTGGTAAACTAGACCAACTTATAAATTGACAATTGGCTCAAAACTTTCTAAAATTCAGAAAATAACAATGAACCTAAATAACTTATTAAAATGGGATAGAGTACTTTCAAATAATTTATATTTTGTTCCAACAGCTAAACAAATAAATGAAAACCTTAACTATTTGCTATATCAACGGGTTTCACCACTGATAAATTTTGAACTAGTAAATGAAGTCATTATTCACGTTGTATTATATAAAAAGTAAGCAGAAGTTTTGGATTCGAAGATTAAGAATATGATACTACCACTAAATAAAAGCAGATTTATATAAACTTATGTCTCAATTTACGTGAAATTCATTTTTTAGTCAGTTTTAATAAAATGATAGTACTATTTTTTTTATATTTAGTATTTTCTTTGTTTTAATTTATGTGACATCTTTCAAATTTTGGAGATTCAAATAAGTCTATCTTTGACCGTAAATTTTTCATACATTTTTTAAATATGTTGAATTGTCAATTATTGTAACTTATAATACTTTTTACATAGTTTACAAATTTATAAATTTCAATTCAAAAAATTGAAGATACCATGCGCAAATTCCTAATAAACTTAAATTGTTTGACGCTCAAAAATGAAAAATATCACATAGATTACAAAGAGAGTAACAATTTGATTTTAAACTGTTCATTTCACCCTTATAAGATGATCTATGACACAAACATTTTTTAGACCATAAATTTTTTTTTTTTTTTATTAAATAACATCACATAAATTGAAACGAAAAAAGTGATTGACTTGAAAACGCACGTGAGAGAAAAAAATGGAACAAAAAAAAAAACACTTGATAGACAACAGGCAAATGGAGCAGTGGATAAAAAAACAAGCCCCAAGTATAAGTATACAATGCTTGCCGGCTCGATACCTAGCAACCTGCATTATCTTTTCTAATTAGATTAGTAGTTGTCTCAGAGACGGATTTAGAATTTATATTTAATGAATTATATCTTTATAATTTTACTATTAAAGTGCTTTTCTGTAGATGTGTATAATTTATTTTTAAAAATATAAATATTTCATGTCCAAACTCACAAATAAAATTTAAAAATTCAATTCTCGATATTCGATAATAGCAAATCATTGAGACAGAGGAAATATTTTTTCGAAACTATCTTAAAAGAAAAACAGATAAATATGACTATATTATATCTACACTATATAATTCGAGTCTTATACAAGAATTTGAGCTACGTTAATTAGCTAGTTTTACAAACATCAAAATCAAATAGTCTATATATAATTTGAGTGATATATAGTTGAATTGGCTCTTTTGCTCCATAGGTTTTTTTTAATAGATTACACTTATAAATGTTGCCTAAATTCTTAATTATGCATTTGAGAAAAAGTGTGATTATTACAAGACCTAAAAATAAAAAGGCTCTGTCTAAGCTTACCTTTTGCCGTCTCTTGTTCACGTGAAGAGCTAATTTACGGCAATAATTCACACTGAGCCTAGCCAATAGTTAATTATCCATAATGCATTTAGCTTAGGGTTGACAATAATCCCATATACTTTATCTATTATGCAGATCATAGGCTCCAAATCCTATTTTCCCTGACCCCTAATTTTAAAAAGTACGAGAAGATTTAATTGATATTCCTATAAGAGTGTGAGATAACCATCATTATCGTTGTTATGTATCAAGCCGTAAATAAAATCGAGTAAATACCTGAAAGAGATTATGCACAAAAATTTAGAAACATGTGAAGTGATTTAAACTTGTTTCAAGTAATCAAAGAAATCAAAAGAAAACACCTCTATGACACACACACACACACACACACACACACACACACACACTACTATGAGTTACATATGACAAATATACAATGTAGCATATACTGATATATATATATAAGGATATACTCGGTATACAGATAAATTCCTTTTCAGTTTGAAACTCAACTCAAATCCATCTCAAATCACCTCCAAAATTGTTATTCATGTCCTTTAAGACATCCCCAACAAAAATTACAAATTTTGTTTAGAAAAAGTTAGCAAAAGGGCAGTGAGTGAAAGAGAGAAAAGAATCTACATAGGGAGGAATTGTTTTTTAAAAGAAAGTCTAATTGGAATAAAAGAAAAAGAAAAAAAAAAGAGTTGGTAATAAACTTTTTTTAAAAAAATCATGAGAGGGAGGCGAAAAAATCAATAAGAAAAACTACAACAAAAATTGTCTTAGGATAAAAGAAAAAGGAAAAAAATTATAAAATTTTGTTTACTGGCAAAAGGGTCGTGAGTGAGAGAAAAAGGACAATCTACATAGGGAGGAAAAAAAATTAAAAGAAAGTTCAATTGGAGTAAATTAAAAAAGTAGAGAAGAGTTGGTTTTAATATAAAAAAATAATATGACGAGAGGGTATCAATCGAACGACTTTGATCACTCACATACAGTAAAACCTCTATAAATGCATATACTTGGGATCGAAAAAAAATATTCATTTATCGAGATTATTAATTTATCGATAAATGCATAAAATATTTATTTATCGATAAATAAATTTATTATTTTAGAGAGTATTTTGCAGTATGTACCATAAGAAAGAAAACAATGTTCCCAAACCACAAGTTGGTGAATTAGATGAAGGTATCCAAGAAGTTGGTGAATTAGATGAAGGTATCCAAGAATTAAATGATGTTATCTCTAATTTTACAGAAATGTGATGGATGTTGAACATCTTTTGAACTACCCTAACGAGAATGATACAGTTATGGAATCACCTACAGAGGAAAAGATTATTCAATCTGTAATGAATAATGATGATGAAAATGATCCTGAACAAGATGATAGTAGCATTGTCCCATATATATCGTCAAAGGAGACATTTCAAGCAATGACTACATTGTCAAACTATTTGGTACAACACGAACAAAATATTTCTGAAATTGTGTTCGCTCTTCAAAAAGTTAAGGATGAGATTAATTTTGGTTTTGATGGGAAGAAAAAAACAATCAACTATAGAATCATATTTTAAAAAGAAATAGTTATTGGTCTAGAATTATTGATTGATTAAATATATATAAATTCTTGATGTATTCTAGTAATTTATTACTTAATATTTTTTTTGGGCCTTTAATATTTTATTTTTAATTATTATCTAATGCATTTAGTGAGAATATTACTTTAATATAACTTACCCAAGTCGGGACCGGAAAAAAATATTCATTTAGCGAGATTATTACTTTATCAAAATTTTACTGTACAACTTATAAGTTACAACCATGGCACCAAGTAAATAGTTTATTACATGGATACTCGCCTTTAATTTTATACTATTTTTTTAACTTCTATATAAATATATATATAATTTAATATGAGGTTAGTAAATGCTCGAATGGTCAGAAGGCTTAATGTGAATGATCTTAATGATAATAATAGCTTAAAAAAAATTCATAATCATTATCTCATTAATAAAGGTATTTCAAATCATTACTCAAAAGTTTTAAAACCATGACCAAAGCCATTGAATAATGTTTCAAATCAATAGCTCATTCATTAGAGAAAAAAACATGTTGATAGTCATTACTTCAAATTCAACCCAACAAATATCACTAATGGAAAAAAATATATTCCTACGAACAATGTTTTCAAAATATTTCTACTAACCAAACATAGAAAATTTTTAAAAAATATTTCTTTCGTATCAAACACGACCTTAATTTCATACATTTTAATTTTGCTAGAAGGTCATGGTTTTGCATACACGCTACATAAATATCTGCGACCTTTATAACTGTTAGAGTTTAGGTTGGTACACACATATATTTAGCATAGTCTCCAACAAAAACAAACTTGCACATGGAAGCTTATCTTACAAATAAGGAAAACAATTTGATTGATTCAAGAAAGCAGAATTTATAATATTTTATTGTACATGTAGTAGTTTATAGAAAGTGGATACTAGCGTTAACTTCTTGTAATCTAAACCTTACTCACATAAGTAATAACCAAATTAAAAAATTACGTTAACTCATAGTAATGAGCTAGTGTACTTTGAGTAAAATTGTAACGTGCGTGTATCTTTCTTTTAGGAAAACGATTATATAATAGGAAAAGGAGTAATTAAAACAAGTACAAAGGAGAAAAAGAAGAAAAAGTTAAATGATTGAGCTATTGGATAGCTTTCTATACTACATGAAAGGGAAAACAAGAACTAAAAGAAAGTAAAGTGAAGTACACAAAAATAATTATAATAATAATAATTGTTATTACTTTACTATTAATAAATAAATTAAATGATTTTAATGTTTGGTAAATGTTTATGGTCTTATTATTTAGAACTTTGGATTTTTAGGTACAACTTACAAAGCCATACATACAGAACATACAAAATTAGTAGTTTTGGAGTCAATTGTTGTTGTGATAATTTTTTCAAATGTTGTCTAATATTTTAAATTGTTAACTATTGTGATTACTTATAATACTTTTATAATTTTTAAATAGGTAAAAAAAATTAAAATGATGAAGATTTTATATTCGAATTCATATCGAACATAATCAATTTGACCCTCGTACTCCAAATCACGACAATCTTTTTAGGATGAAGGGAGTACTAAGAGGTCGTTTGGTAGATGGTTTAGAGATGAATTATGCATGTATTAAATTATGCATAAATAATATATATCAAGTTTGCTAGCTGATTAGGAGCTAACTTATTCTTGTATATATATAAAATTAATATGGTATATGACTTACAATTTAGAAATTCGCATGACTAATACATGTATAAGTTATATATGGAAGAATTCAAGCATAATTTGAGAAGGATAAAGATAAAATAAGTAATAAATCAATAATGAAATCTTGCATAATCAATCCTTCCATAACATAATACATAAATTTCCTCATAACGAAGAATATTAGCAAGTCATGCATTATTCTAATCAGTTATCAAACGACTCCTAATTATATAAAGATATTTTAAGCTTTTTTAATATAAGTTAAATCTATAATGGAAAGGAGGGCAAATATATCACTCAATTTTGAGATTTAGAGCAAAATATAATTCTCGTTAAAAAGTGGTGTGTATACATACTCATGTAGTCTAACAAATGGTACATTTTTACCCTTTTTCGTTAACATATCTATATTTATTTAATTAAAACGAAAATATACTATAGTTTTTTAATTTAAAAAATGCCACTTGGTTTTCAAACGTTATCTCACTGCTTTTTTACACCTCTAGTCCCGATGCAAATAAAAAAAATCAATTTTTCTTCTTACTCACTCTTTAAATGGATTTAAATCGAGTTTGAATAGATAAAGAATTGTGCTTTTTTCAATTGGATCGTGTTTGGGGTGTGTTAAAAAAGGGATAAGGTAACATTGTTAAATCAAGTGACATTTTTGGAATCTAAAACTACTTTAAAGGATTTTTTAAAAAAATTTAGTTTGTTAACGAAAAAAATAAATATACATTTATTAAACGATGAAAACATATATGCATTATTATTGATTATACGATAAAGATATACACATATCATTTTAGCGAATGATAATATATCTATTTTAAATTGCAAAATCAAAGTATATATTTGCCCCCTTTAATACCAATCTCTATATAAAATAATACATAACGTCTCTAAAACATGCAGTGCAACTAGAAATTACTAGAATTAGCTAATTTTATTTTACTATATGTGGCTCAACATCTGATTCTTGATAATTTTGATATCATTTATATGGATAGTTGACGTAGTCAATCAAGAAATTAAAGCAGAATATATAATGGAATTGTCATCTTTTTTTTCTTATATCAAAGTCTCTCGTGACTGATCTATTCAGCCTGCGATGGATGGAGTGACTTTGCCTTTGCCTTTTGCATGCAAATTGAAACACCTATCTAATCATCCTATCTCCCTATGCATCTATTCATCATCACTACTATTAATAAAAGCCTGCAAATTTTAAACTAACTTGGACCATCATATAATAACCATCAAACTATGGAGTAGCATTTTTGTTTTCCTCATCTTTTACTTTTTTTTTCCTAAAAATAAAATTAGAGTATTGTTATAATTGATTTTAGTTATATAATCAATATATTAGGATTATTTTAGTATAGTTTTCTTTGTCATCTGATTAATCGCTTCTATAACTTGTAATTACAAGTTTTCATATGTAGCTTTTCAATCTTAACAAATGACATTTGAGCTAATGATTCTATGGTTTAGGTTCAACGAGGTCAAAAAACTTGATCCAACGTGGTTTCAAATTAATTGCAATGCAATTAATTTGATGATAATAAAGATTATATGTAGCTACTTATGAAAAAAAAAAAGTATTGAGAGCACCTTTGAACTTGGCGCAAATTATTAGTTTTATCTTTAAATTATTGACAGCCTTAAAAAACACTAATTTACTTGAGTAACTAAACTTAGATACACTCTCGACCTGCCACATGTCACAAGTGGCCTCAAACTCTTGTAGCAGTATGGTACTAAAAACCAAAAAAACTGTTGAAAACACTCCAAAACTTGACGAGAATTTAAGATTGTATTTCACTCCCTCATATTACAAGATCAGGATTGTATTTAAATTTAATTAATTAAATAAAGAGATAATTTTGAAGATGTCAATAGTTTAAGAATAAAACTAATAACTCGCGCGGAGTTTTATTAGAGTTCAATAGTTGTCTAAAACAAAATCCAATGATGCCTTTGAACATTCTTGTTGCTATGGAAGCTACCTACCTAGGGTATTCTATCTATATGATCAGTGTTAATAAAAGGCTGCAATTTTTATACTGAGATGAACCATCATATAATAACCATCAAATTAAAGCATCTGTCACCAACTTATTATTTCTTGCATCCAAAATAGTTGGTAGTGGGTAGGTGGGGGTGGAGGAGGTTCTTAAGTTTCACGAAATTGGCACAAACCGTTAGGAAAATGAAGAATGACAAGTAATATTGGAATATTTATATGTAGCTTCTACTTTTTAATTTATGTATGTAAGAGTCTACTACTCTTTTGGTGTTAGACCTACTCATATATACTTGTAGGCCGGCGACTCCCCTTTTCACATGACTACGTAGGTTGCAATCTCTGCACCCTTTGTCCCTTTCTTATTTTTCTTTCTGTCTTTTTTACACTAGCATTTGATTATTGATTTTCAAATATTTTTAATAAATATTATTTGAATGAAAATTTAGGTGAAAATTTACTATGTGTTTTGTCATATTATTTGGAAAATATATTTTATTTTTTTAATAAATATGATTTATATTCATAAGTTTTAAAAACTATCAAACCTTATCATAGGTTTGTATGACATAGCAAGATAGAAACAACGACATAACAAGATCCATGACTTCCGCAACAAGTGAATTGGTTCTTCGTTGTGATATATAACAAGTAGTGTCCATGACATTGGATCAACGCGATAGTTCAGAGTGAGTGCAATAAGCATCATTCGATACATCGTGAAGTAGACGAAGCACATGACTTTATTACTTTGAGCCGATTATTCGTCATTTTCATCATAACCATATCATCACGTTCATATTCATTAAATATTCCATCACTACTTTGATGTTCACGTAAAAAAATCCTGCTATACAACGCAAACAACTACTATAGATTGTGTTTTTGTAAAAGATAAAAGATAAAAGTTTGGTGTAGAATTTAAATTTTAAAAAACTTCTAAATAATGAGATTTGGCCCAAATACTAGTTTTTTCTAGTATTTGGAAATTTGGATTATTTGTTAAAATATTTACCAAATAATAACAAATTGTATGGATAAACACTATTTGCCAAACTTTTTTTCCAAATTTACTTGGAAAATCTATGGCCAAACGGTACTACTTCCCTTCAAATATGAAATGTAATAGTGTCTCTCAAACAAGCTACAATATATAAAATAATATGCATTTATTATATGCCCTTCTTTGCTCTCATTTAGAGGGCCTCATTATGTTAGCATAAAGTCTTATGTTGGTGGTTATAATTGTTGGCTATAATGTTACATTTAGCAGCATAAAAGTGCTAAATGTAATACGAGCCAACAAGATTATTGCTGGACCGGTAAAAGTATTAATGCATTGAAACACCCAAATTACACCCACGAAAAGAATTATAAAGCAATCGATCCCATACCTTTTTAGAAAATTAAAAGAAGTAATTAATTTTTTTTTTCATTTTTATTAGACAATGAAAAGATTATACTATTCAAGTCAGTTATATAACAATAAAGAAATACTTGGAATTGTGTAACAATAAAAATATATAAACTAATTTTATAAAAAGTAATATATCACTTTTAAATTGCAAAATTTAAAAATATATCAAGTACTTTTCTTTATATATATATATATATATATATATATATATATATATATATATAGAGAGAGAGAGAGAGAGAGAGAGAGAGAGAGAGAGAGAGAGATCCAAAGCACGGATGTTTTGTTGGACCGAAGCATGAAAGAGCACTACAATATCATATAATCCTTGCCGTCCCTTGTAAAATAATATAAGGAGCAATATACCCTCTTCTAACTTGGTGTTTAATTCAGAGAGTAAGAATTAATTATTTCTTCCGTTTATTTTTATTAATTTATATACTAAAACTAGATAGTCATTTTTATTTGTATAATTTAAAAGAATTAAAAAAATAAATTATTATCTAGTTCATAATTTATCTTTGTTATTTACTATAATCATTTTTTGAAAACATTGAATTTGTTATATTCAAAAAATGATATACTCCCTTCGTTTTAATATTTTGCTTGATCTCTATATTATAAATAGATATTTCATCTTATTTGTTTATTTTAATCAATCATTTTTTTTTTCATATATACTGTTAATGTTAAATAACTATATAATAAATATAAAGTTCAAAAATATCATATTGATTCTTTACGGACATGCCAAATGAATATGCAGTAATAATTAATAATATGATGATAACATCCCTCGTGGCGTTTATTATTATTCCACTTGTTTTGTTAGAGATCAATTGTCCTTTGTAACAATGGTAAGGCATCAAAAACCGGCCGTGGGATTTGAATATATCATAAATAAAATAGTTTATGCATAAGAGAGGAAGAATTAACAACTAAAAAGTAAAAACCATCAAAAGGTCAACCATAATAATAATTAAAAAAAAATGCGACTGTCAAACGTAAGATTGTAGATGAATTATAACAATCATCAAAGCGGAAGTATCTAGATCTCAATGAATTAGCTATTGGTATAAATGCTTTCTAGAGTAATCCCTTTATTTATTATCTTGCTTTTTATAGTTCCCGTTACTTTTCATTAGTATGAATCTAGGAATAATGAAAAGTCATTTTTTAATCACCAAATATTTCTATTTTTTTATTATATCAACCAAATCGATTCGAAAGGTAGAAATCAACAAAAGAAAAAGTAAGTGGACATGACCTATTGAATCATAACTCTTTCTATCCGATAAGAAGGGTAGTAGCACAAAATGTACTTCTAAGTAATTGCCCCATAAATCCTATATCTATCCATATAAGAAGAATTCATGTAACGAATAAGATTCTTATGTGTACAAATGATACTTCGAGCTTGGAACGGGCATGAAGAGATTAACGATACTTCTTTAATCAGTTGAAAAGGAATTATTAACTTATGAAATAGTAACTAATTATTTCGTATCTAAAAAAGCTAGAAAAAAAGATTTTAAATAAATGTATATATGATGAGAAAATAAAATATTAGGCTTCTCTCTTAAGTTTCGCTTTAGACCTTCAATCATATTGTTAATAAAATTATTTATTTATTTTGTGAATTTATTTCTTTATAGAATATTATTAACTTACATACTTAATTATTAGTATTTCTCACTTTTCTTTCCTCTACTAATATTTATTTTTTCTATTGAGAATTCTTACATAGATTAAAAGCGAAAATAATATAAAAAAGACAAACGCCAATAATGTAAGGAAAATATCGACATTTAAAAAAGTCGACTTAGAATAATGGAGAGAAAATTTTAACTACTCAAAATTGGGGGAAGAAATTTAAAGAGAAAATACATCATTACTCTATTCAAACTATAATATTTTTTTAAAAACGCCACTCAAACTTTGCAAAGGTCCTAATATCCCCCTAAACTAATTTAAAGATGATAAAAGTATCACATTTTTCAGTCAATCTCACCCGTAAGAAAGAAAGTGCATACACGCACCAACTATTACCGACCACGTGCCAGTTATTTTTTAATTTTTATTTTCATTTATTTCTTATTTAATTTTTTAAAACAAAAATTCCCTCTTCTTCTCCCATTGTTCAAGTATGTTGGACGACTGTAACCTTTTTCTCCTCTTTGTCGCCGCCGGCACCACTGCTACAACACCATTTCAACAATTTAATTTTCTATCGTCCAAATCAAAATTAAAAACTAAAAAAAAAAAAAAAAAAACTATCAACTCCAAAGCAAAAATTGTAGAAGCAATTTTTTTTTTCTATTTTCTCCATGATTAATCTTCTTTTTATGTACTTTGCCTTTTGATTTTTGCACAAAATCAAGATGTGTCGCAGAGAATAAAACTCTCTCCCTAACTCAAGCTCTCTCTCTGACTCAAAGACAACCAACGATTCTGCCTCCTTCGTAGCCGTCAATTTCTCCGGCGGTTTTCTTACCGGGCTTTTCCGAACTTTGTTTGTCACCTCACTCCGCTTTCATCTCTGTCTTTCCAATAATCTCACTAATTCCGATCTCCCTCAAATGAACAGAAGTCCCCTTCGTAACCTCAATCTACTGGGTAAAGAAGATAAAACGACAAGAATAATTGAAAAAATATGATAAAATAAATAGAGTAAAAAGAAAATAATATTTCTAAATAATAATATTTTTTTTTTTTTTGCTCATACTAGCGAGTGAAATACATTCTATGTGTCACGTAGGACCAAAAGGAGGTAATAAATCCACTAAGAATAATGGAGTACTATGACCTTTTCATAATTTGAATGTCTTTTTAAAAAAAGTGTTATAGTTGAATGGAGTAATAATGTATTTCCTCAAGTTTAAATTTCTAAGTAAAGTTGGAGGCGGGATGCGATTTACACCTTATATAATAAAAATAAGCACAAAACACATCACACGTTAAAATATACACAATAATCGGTAACATAATTGCTAGATTGTGTAATTGAAAATTTATTTCCTCATCTTCGATTCTGAAATTGGTAATCTTGGCTCCTTTTTTCTCACAATATAACCTTCATTGTTTGTCTCATCATCATCAACATAGTCATTGTTCTCATTTTCATCAACATAATTAGTACTAGCACTAATATTCTTCACTATTTTTATATCTTTTTTCCTCTTTTCCACCACAATACTCTTAAGCCAATCCACCACTTCTAACATACTTGGTCTATTTTCAGGATTTCCATCAGTACACTTCATGGCAATCAAGATTGTGTTCTTCAATTGTTCACGATTGAACTTTCCTTTGAGCTTAGGGTCAGCAATATGATTAAAATCACCTTTTTGTATATATGGAAGAGCCCATTGCACAATGTCACGTTTGACACCATTAGGAAGTTTTTCTAAGGGTTTTCGAGCGCTTATGATTTCAAGAAGTAATATTCCAAAACTATAGACATCACAACTCTCAGAGACTTTTCCCCACATAGCGTATTCGGGAGCTAAGTAGCCTAGGGTTCCTTTAACCCTTGTTGTTAAATGTGTAACACCATCAGGTATCAACTTAGCAAATCCAAAATCTGCCACTTTTGCTTGGAAATTTGAATCTAAAAGGACATTACTTGCCTTTATATCTCTATGTATGATATGAGGATTTGCCTCATGGTGCAAGTAACTACAAAAATAAAATTAAAATTAGATAGTTGAGACTTGAGGAAATTTTGAATTAATATGTTCTACACTGTATTTTGTGCAAATAGGCTTATGTAGGAAATATTCATTGAAGAATTATAAGCGGCACTAAAAAAAAAAGTACGATTCTCAGTGAAGACATGTATAGGACGACTTATAGAATCAGAATTTTTACTAACAAAAATAAAACATATAAAAGTAAATATGCAAAAAATGTCAAGAGAGGATTCAACAAATAGCAGTATACATAAATTATTATTTTTATCTATCTACACAATATAATTTTCTAGCGAAGGGTATCAATTGACACCCTTTTGGCCAGCTTGCCATGAAAAACAAGAAGGGTGAAAAGTTTTGTAACAAGAAGGTAAAAAATAAAAAGAGTTTTCGATAGAAAAAGAGGCCGCCAATAGAAGTATTCAGATAATTAATTCAAATTCAGCGTATATAATAACTAGAGAGTCAAATAGATTTTTATGGATATACAAACCGAATATACTTGTTATCATCTAGACTCTAGTACTATTATATACTCATCCAAGTTTCAATTTGTTTTTGTCTACTACTTTTTCAAACTATATTCATGAAATTAATATTTAAGATCATAAAATTACAAGACAATTTGGTATGTTCTACGTATTTTTGTTTCAAGTCAAAATCAGATAAATAAATTAAGACGGAAGGGGTTAAGATTTGAATGCAAGTGCTTACCATAATCCATCGGCAGCTCCAATAGCAATTTTCATTCTTCGTGGCCAATCAAGAAGACAATCAGCAGAAAGTGTGCCATGGAGATGAGTGATTAAGCTATGATTAGGCATATAATCATAAACAATAAGCCTTTCATCTTCACCAGCATAAAATCCTCTTAGACCTAATAAATTTTTATGTCTCACCCTTCCAAGTATCTCCACTTCTATTGCAAATTCCATTTCTGCTTTTGCACTCATTGCCTTTAGCCTTTTAACTGCTATCTAAATAATTAAAAAAAAAAAAAAAAAAAAAAGATTCTCAATCCAAGAAAAAAAAAAACTTGTAATTAGTTATGAACTTCATTACTCATGGCTAGTATATTTTTATGATAATATGTTGCTAAAGAGAATTAGTGACAGATTTTGTTGTTTAGCTAAAAAAGTAAGAAAAGATAGAGTTGATTGCCTCGATGCCTTTACTTGTTCGACCCCAATAAACACTTCCAAACCCTCCTTCACCAATCTTGCTATCATTATGGAAATTGTTTGTAGCGTTAACAAGCTCCTTTAATGTGTAAATATCCCATGGATAATCTCTGTTCTTGATCTGACCACTGAATAATTTCATCATAAACAAAAAAAAAGATATTTAAAATTAATTAAGCATATACATAAGCATATATATTAATTAGGATTATTCGATGTATACCTGATTTCTAGTTTTTGTTCACCACCAAAACAATTAAAACATCTCTTAAACATTATTGTTTTTGGGAGAGAAAGGAGCACAAATTAAAGGAATTATAATAGAGGAGGAACCAGCAAGAAAATGGTAAATAAATGTTGAATATATCAATGCAAATTAATGGAATGAATCGTACGTACAGAAGAGACAAAATGGCATCTTGGAAGTCAAGGACTTGATTTTAATTTAATTATTTGAGCATGATGTTACATATATATTATTTTATTTTATTAGATTAAAAAAAACACTCAAATTTATGGGTTTTATTGTGTATTAGATCTTCTGGAAGTATATAGGGTGTGTTTGGTAACAAGTTTCTTAAAATGTGGAATGATTTTTCGAGAGAAAACAAGTTTTATAAATAACTTTTGAAGTTTATTGTTTCCTTCTTACTGATCATTCAACGTCCCAACCCCCATATCTCTTGACCATTTCACTTCCTCCATCCAGGGGCGGCTCAAATCCGCTGATGGCCTAAAGCCAAAATCAAATTAGAGGCATTAAAAAATATATATAAATATTTTTATTTTAAATCTATTTGTCTAGATTTTTGAGATGCAAAGTTGTTAATAATTTTTGTGTAGTCAATCTCTTCTAATAATTCTTTTTCAATCGATAATATAGCCAAACCACTTAATCTTTCTTGTGACATTGTCGATCTTAAATAAGATTTTATTCTTTTTAATTTTGAAAAACTTCTTTTGGCTGAGGCGACTGTTACGGAAATTGTTAACATTATTCTATAAGCAATGTAAGCATTTGGAAAAGAATCAAGTCTTTTTATTTGATTGAGTATCTCAATTAGAGCATTGTCTTCTACTTTTATGATTTTCCTTAACACTTTTAATTCAGAAAATATCAATAGAACAAGTAAATTTTTAAGCTTTGAATAAGAGAGAGATGTAAGATTAGAAAAGAGAAAGTGAGAAGAAATAGAAGGGAGGAGGATAGAATATATAAAATAAAATTAGAAAAAAAATAAGGTAAAAAGAAAGAAGATAACTTGTACATTAAAAACAAAGTACACAACATTTTATTGGAAAGTTAAAAAGTCATAGTACTGTCATTTCATTTAGCCGTTTGGTCTTAGTTCTAATAATTTTTTTTTTAAAAAAAATTTAATCCTTCCTAATTAACTAAAAAATAGAGCCTTTGCATTTATTGTCTTAGTTCTAATATATATTTTTTAATTTAATCCTTCCTAGTTAACTAAAAATGGGGCCCCCTAAAATTGGGGGCCTGAGGCAAAAGACTTTTTTTTTAGCCTTGCCAGCCGCCCCTGCCTCCATCCCTGAACTCTCACTTCCCAACCCATCTGAATTCTCAACATAAGAATATTTTGCTAGTTTATATATAAATGCCTAGTGGATATTATTTTTTATTTTTTACTTAGTTATCAAACATTAGACAATAAGTAAGAAACACACTAATTTAAAAAAAATAAAATTTTCTAATAAAACATTTTCATTCCTGCCAAATACACGTTAGTTTTATGCCATTTGATGAAATCAATTGATCGAAATATTTATTGCGATATCTGAATTTTGCTTCACATATTAAAACAATAAAACTACATGCCTTTCAAAAGATTGTCATGCCGCCCAAATTTGCTTCAAAAGTAATTACCAACAATATTTAGCGAATTTTATAAATAGATCCGGAAAAAACAAACTTTTTACGCTTCAAAAGTTAGCATAAAAAACAAATCTCAACTGGAAAATGAAGTTCTTTAATGACTTGCTTTAGTGTTCCTCACTTTATTGTATTATTTAACATAAAAATGAATGTAAATTGTCATTTCTCTTGAACATGATCTCTTTGTCCACTTTATATTGTAACTACTATCACGCGACAAGTCAAACTTATTTATGTTTTGATTGTAATGTAAAAAGTGATAATTATTTTGACTCTTATAATAATTAAAATTCATTCATGGGAAAATTACGTGATTAAGCAAACTTATACTACTTAATTATTCATCATAGCTATAGTTTGCTATAATTATTACTCGCGACTAACATTATACATTAATTACGTGGGTTGACTTTGAGTTTGTATAATTTGCCATGTTTGTATATGTATAATTTGCCAGAATATACAAATACATATGTATAATACACAATTATCTAACCGATATACATATACAATTCACCTCTCTCCCACTCTCTCGCCGCCTTTGTCCTCCCTCTCCCAATCTCGCTCGCCTCTCTCCTCCCTCTCCCAATCTCGCTTGCCATATATACAAATGCATATGTATAATATACATTTATCTAACTGATATACATATACAATTCACCTCTCTCCCCCTCTCTTCTCTCTCTCGCTAGCCTCTCTCCTCCCTCTCCCAATCTCGCTCGTATCTCTCCTCCCTGTCCCAATCTCGCTTGCCATATATACAAATACATATGTATAATATACAATTATCTAACTGATATACATATACAATTCACCTCTCTCCCACTCTTTGCCCTCTCTCTTGCCTCTCTCCTCTCTCTCCTAGTCTCGCTTGCCTCTCTCCTCCCTATAACTTGTAGCTACAAATTGTAATTATCAAACTATACCTATGGAAAGTAATTAGGCTATTTTTGAGTGGCTATATGTGAAAGTTCCTCAAATATAAACCCATCCTCTTCATGGTACTGGGCCTTCAGTTGGAGTCTCAATGGGCCTCCAATGAAGTATGGGTACTGGCGTAAAGTATTGAAAAGGCCTGCCTGTTAACAAATGCCTAGGTACAGCCCAAATGGAATGTGGGTTGTACAACTAATAAAGGAGGCCTACGATTAGGTCAATAGTTACTAGTCAACTAAAAATAATTGTTCAAATTATGCAAAATGTCCGTCCATAAAATTTATTTCATTGTTTTAGCCTAATTTATAAAATTTACTTAAACTGGTCATTCGACCTAATTTATAAAATTTACTTAAATTTTGGTACTGCTTAGAGGTGATTTGAGTTGATCGAGATTGAAAAATACTTCATGTATAGTTAGTTTGTGTGTGTGTGTGTATATATATATATATATATATATTATATCCACTCTTTTGAGTGTATCATATATAATGTACCGTCAATTTATAGGTTATGTATAAATAGATGTATTGTATAGTCAGTGTATATTTTCGATGATTTTTGGCAAGCTATTTTGTATAAACAATGTATACTTTCTATGATTGTTTAAATTAACCCAATAAATTGAGAAAATGACATGGTCTGGCTAATAAAAGACATATTAATAAGTAGTTGGAATTATAAGTAGAAATAGTGTTGCAATGGAAGCACTTTATTTTTCACTTCTGTCAATTTTGATCAAATGTAAATAATGGAGTTAGAATTTGAAATTTATAGGTTTTGAATTTACTACCACATACGTAACGTTTACTGAATTTGTAATAAAATATTTAGACATATTAATATGTATATACATACTTGATCTAAGTAAATATTCCTAAGTTCATCCGAACCTGTATGTAATACACGGCCTCTGTCCTTTCCTGTTGCTTTCCTATGGAAGTATTAACACATTTATATTTCACAAAATTAATGTTTAATTCATCTAACCTTTTTTTTCCCCCTAAAAATTCATCCTCGGCATAAAAAGCAAATGGACATATCCCTGTCTTTTTTTTTTTTTTTAAGTTTCCAATCGGTGTTTGTAATCTGCATTTGAGTTTTAATGAAATTCGAACCACCCATTGTAGGGCTTATTTAAGGGTAACACTTGAATAAAATTTTCTCTATATTTAAGGTTCGAATCCAAAATCTCTAATTAAAAATGAAATAATCTTGCCATTGCACTACAACCTATATCGTATCCCTATTCCTTTCTGATCCTTCATTTGAGTGGTTGATAATTTGAATTTTTTTTTTCTTTAAAAGAAACAAGTGAGGACCACAATCGACTTGTCAATTGATCAGAGAGACTCACATAACAAATGCTTGTTATGCGAGATATAAAATAAAATTTCTCGCATTTATCAGGCCATACGTGAATGATTGTTACGTGTCAAGTGTAAGTTCGTTTTACACTGTCATATTTTGATCTATATATTAAAATATTTGGATAGGTTAAATACAAACAAAAGCAAAGATATGATTGATTATTGTTGAAAAGTTCATTTTTTTCATGTAATTGTTATGAACTTATCACGTTATCGAACGTGAAAAGAAAAAAAGATCAGATTCGATTTTCTTGAAAAACGTAACAGAAGGAACAAGGTTAAGTAGAGGAGAGTCATGTTTGTAATTTTTCATTAAGGACCAACTATAACAATAATAATATGGATGGTATACTTTTACTATTGAGATTTAAAGAAAGTCATATATATATACATTTGTTTTTATTTTATTAAACTAGAGAAATTATTGTCAATATACCGTTAGCTCAATATATAGAATGAAAAATATCCAAAGATACACCTACTCAAAGTCATAATGAACCAATGTATGTTTTCTTAATTGAGAACTTTAGTTTATTGTGAAGATCGTGAAATTTTGTATGAATTTAAAACGTTAAATTGTTGAATATTATTCACAATCTACGTATAGAAGTTGAAATTCCTAACATTTCAATATCTTGGACGTTTGCATTATCAAAATCTCTATTACATCATCAAAAGAATGTCACTAAATCAAAAATAACTTTAACGACAATAACTCAATTGTCACTAAATATGTATTTTAGCGGCAATTAGCACTCTTTGTATATGTCGTTAAAATCTTTAGCGACATTAGATCTAATAACACTTAACTAATGCCGATAAAAACTTTAGCACTCTTTATTAATGTGTCAATTTATTGCCACTAAAGTTATTTTTATTGTAGTGTGTGGTGCAGTAGATAAAAAATAATTTCTATAACTGCTAGCAAGATATCATAAACCAAGAGTGCTATTGGTATGCTTTCTCCGATCTATCTAAGTTGTTCATTTTTTATTTTTACATCTCCTTAAGAAAATCATAAATATCCTTTAGGAAATTTTTTAGAAACTTTATGAATTTATTTATATTTTTAAAAATAAAATAAAATTGTAAGTGTAAAATGAAAAAAAATATATATATAATTTTTTCTAATGACTTTATAATAGAAAAGTATTTTAGAACAACTATTTTGATAATTGGACAAGTAATATGGAACAAATGAGATAGAAAGTAGTTCTTACTTTAACTTCTCCTTCCATTTAATTTTAAAAATAAGTGTCACTTAAATAGAAAAAATACGTCAATTAAGTAATCAATGAATAAGTAATTTACTAAATTATGTTTTGAGAATGGAACATTATTAAGAAGATGAACTATAATCGTATAGTTGGAATAATATACGGTCTCTTTTCACTTTTACTTGTCACATTTCGACTTAACACACATTAAAAAAAATAATGATTTATATGACTGTTTTATCACTATCTCTAATAAATAATGTTAATTATTAGATTTTGAATAATAATTTAAAGAATAAATAATTAATGACAAAAATGAAAAAAAAATTAGTAATATTTTTTTGATATATTAAATATAAAAATAAAATAAAATTTATTTTTAAAATAATAAACAAATAAAAATGAACACGCTATAGAAAACTGTGTTGGGAAAAAGACAAAAGATAAATAAATGGTTATCCATGTCATGTGTGAATTGCGATGACTCCTAGATCTTCTAGGTGTTGGACCTCAGAGTTTTTTTGTTTTTTTCTTATGTGTGTGTCCAAACATCCAGGCTAATCATCATTACGTAAAACGGAATAAATATCCTAAGCTCAATAAACAAGTTTAACTTCTTGTTAATCATTCTTAATATTTAATTAATTCCACTTATCGTTAAGTTTCCATAAGAACGTGGTGCAACCAGCTTAATATGATTCGTCCTGCTTTTTGTCTTTATATACTCCAGTGGATACTATGGGCCAACTTGACCTAATCTAACAATTACTACTAATTTAATTATCATTACCATCCAACCTTGAATGATTATAATTCAAAACACCCTCCATTTTCAATTCTTCTTTTCTTTTATCAGCCATCATAACAAATTTTTATTTTGTTTTGATTTATCTGGTATTCACATTGGAGTTAGACTAAATTGGGATTCACATTATAAAGTAAAACGTTTTTTAACAAAGGCGATTCCGCATTTAAAGGGACTTAAACTAGAGACCTCTGATTGAGAATAAAGTACTTGTCACTCCACCACAATTCTTATCGGTCATCATAATAATTACTTTATTTTTGTTGTTATTGAACGATTTGAATATTAACTAATATTAAATAAAAGAAGCTTATATGGCAACATAGAAGGAAATGTGGCTAGTCTGTAGGACCTTAGATCTCAGCCACTACAAGATAAAGTTTTCCAAAGATTAAAAAGCTACCTAATCAGTGCTTGGTTTAAATATTCTTGTCCTTTTGCTTATGACGTGTTTAAGCCATCGATTAATTAGTTAATTATGTCACTCATTGGAACTATAACTTGTTTGTAGTTTCTAGCTTGATTTAAAAACTCTCTATTCATTTCAATTTGATTAATCTTCGAAGTTATACTGAATTAGATTAGTTTATTATGTTTAATTAAAATTTAGATGTTCAAAATTCATGTAGTTTGATTCTCGAGAAGTAAAATGTGACAAGTAAAAATTAAACAAAAAACTATTTATAATATGTTATAGTATTTTCAACATAAACACTAATTTAGGAGTCTTATATGATTTTCTCCTTATGAAACCGGATCGTGTATAGCAATAATGATTCAAATTATTGGTTGACAGAATCCTCACACGACGGATGAATTCCCTAATATTAGAGCCTAAAATTTTATTTGAACCTTAATCATCACGGTAATCAGAAAAATCATCTTTATTTCTATACCCATAAAGGTGTATTTGTACATTATATAATTTATAGGTAGAGTTTAAGAATATTTCTCATTTGGTTTGCTCTTGTAATATTATGAATTTCTCTGGGAGAATTTTTGTAGACAAGTCTATTTCAACCAAATTTTGAGAGGAGGTTCGATTTTATGTCCCTTTCTTAAATATATTCACATCTTGAATATTAATTTACAAAGTAGAGATCTTAGCCAAACCCTTACCACTACAATGCAACTTTAAATTATTATTTTTAAGAAAGGTAGAGTTTAGGAGAAGAACAAACTGGTGTGCTAATCGGCTAATTTACACTCCTTATGGGTGGACTCGACGACTCAATAGCTCTTTCCATTTCTCAACAATACTAATTTCTTTTTTTTTGATTTTTTATTTAGTGTCTGGAGTCTACATTGGAGTCAAGAGCGTATCTAAAGGAGGTGTCGTGGGTTCACGTGAAACATGCTCCCCTCTCTAAATCATATATAGTAGTATTATATTTTTTTAAAAATATTTAAATATAGATGTGTGAACCCATGTTTAATGTATCACACAATAATACGATGATGATTGGGTGCACCTTTCTAAGTGATAATATTTTTGGCGTTTCAACTAATTTTTTTTTTCTGTTAATCTTTCAAAATTTCAAGTGTGTTACATTGAAAATTCATAAAAAATTTAGCACTGTAAATTTTTTTTTGTAATCGTGACCACATCTTGTTGAAATTTTAGATACACCTTTGATTAAAGTTCTAATTAAATTTAGATCGCACACTGCAGATTTCATTCAGGAATATTGCTTCTAACAGGATTTTTTTCATACGAAAGCTCGAATCCAAAACTTCGAAGCTGTCCCGCCATAAGCCAGGTTGATAACAATACTATTACAATACCGACAACCTATATATAGCTACTCGATAGTGGTAATTATTTCTATAATAACAATGGCACAATTAACAAAACAAACAAGAATGAATTGTCGTTTTTAAATAAGAACAAGATTTTTGTACAGTGGTTCAGATTCTTCATGTGCAATGGACAAAGTTTCCTAAAGTCTAGGCCCCATTATTATAAATGTTGTGCTGAAAAACATAGAAAAATAATTTACAATTGTTTTTTTTTCCTTCTACATCCTCTTTGCTTTGCTGTGGTGCATCAGATTCTTATGTACTCGTAAGATAATGTATGTTTAGATACGATGCTTGTGTCTACAAATAATGATGCATTAGTGAATAGGCAAATCCGTACAAGAAATGACAACTATTTCCAAGACCTCATAATCAGTGTTACCCTCTTCCCAAATTGTTTCTTTATTCCTCTCCTACGATTTATCTTCTTCGATCCGTCTACTTTTAGTTGTCATATTTTTTTTAAGAGTCAAATGATAAGAATTTTGATTAATATTTTACGATTTGTTTTTTTTTGTTATATTGATATGCAAAAAATTATAGTTTATGGTACTTTTATTCGTATAGTTTTTGAATATCTATTTTTTTTGTTTAAAAATAACGAATTAGTGTAATCTAAATTAACTTTAAGAATTAGTTAAATTGACTTTTAAAAAGTGAAACATGACAACTAAAAATGGACGGCGAGAGTACATTTTTCTGTTTAGACTCTGATTTTTTCTCATTTCTGAAAGAAAAATTGGATGTGTTTTATCTAATTAGAAATAAAGTAGTTTGAGGAAGTGCATGAAAATTATATATTAATTGGTCTAATATATAAAGTTGGTCTCGAGTTCAAATTATAAAAGTAGTAAATCTGTTTTCGAGAATGCATGAATGTTAGATCACTATTAAAAAGAATTACTGGAATTAGTTATGAACTTACACTACTAGAAACAAAAGTTTTTCCTACAACAAATCTGCAAAAAATTTATACTATAAAATATGATTTTCTCACTCAATCAGCTAAATGCATGGTGAGAAATATATTCTCATTGAATTAATAGTGGAAAGCTTCCTAATTTTTCATATGAAAATATTATTATATTTCTTTTCTCCCCAAAACAATCAAAATATTTATGGGAATTGCCACTAAACATTTCCTATGAGAAAATAGTACATTTTTAGTAGTGTTCTTTGTAGCTAATATATCACCAAATTGCTCGTAGCTAGCATAAGTTTTTGATAATTTGTAGCAAATCATCATAAAATAGGATAAGTAAAGGAAATTTGTTGTTTAGCGACAAAATTTATCTTTCGCTAATACATATTTTTTAAGTAGTATATTCTGAATGCCTACATTAATTATACAAAACATTGGTTTCTTAAAGGCAAAGTATTCTGTGGATGCGGTGAGCCGTGAAAGACATGAATGTAAATATTAAAA
The DNA here is from genome assembly GCA_035578085.1 of Solanum pinnatisectum. Lineage (NCBI taxonomy): Eukaryota > Viridiplantae > Streptophyta > Magnoliopsida > Solanales > Solanaceae > Solanum > Solanum pinnatisectum. Next base: position 36,967,715 of record CM069078.1, read on the forward strand.
GGCAAGTAGAGAGCTAAGAGGATATTGAACTTAATGTCACGAAAAAAGAGAAGGCAAATAGAGACAAATGAGAATTAAGGAAAAGACAACAGGAATCCATGAAAAAATCCTAAGTAATGTCGTGTTATGTTAGTGAGGAGGAAACAAAAAACAAAGAAATGTGCAATTTTGGGATAATACAAGTATACAGCCTACATACAATAATAACAACAAACATAAGCCAACACAAACACAAAGGTTGCCACGTGAAGCGGCCCTTTTGGAACCCTAGTCTAAGAAAGGCACTATATATCCTTGTCCTTACTTATGATGGCTGCTATAGGTTCTCATCCCTCATTCTTTGTGTTCGAAATCTTATGGAAAATATCTTCATCAAAAACACTTGTACCGAATTCACCAAAGTTTGTACTTCACCAATAACTCTTATAGGAAATTCTCATAGCTTGAGGCATGTCGAAAGACACTGTCCTTAAGGATATTTCACCCGGTATAGGTGTATCCCCCAGGATTCAACAAACTCTTCTACTATAAAATTAGGAGCTAGAAACTAACAAAGATTTAAAGAAAGAAAACCCAGCATAAGAATATATTAAAGGAAAAATTGTTATCTTGTCTCCATTCTTACTCACCATCTGTAAGAATAAGATTTATATAGGAAATTAATAACCTTTCTAATATGTTAATGGTTGAAATAGTCAAAAACCATAAAAGGCATTGAACACAATTAACGTATTGAAGGCAATTCATTTCAGCAAAGAGACGTTTGGCAACAGCCAAATTAAGATAGAAAATAATGGCTAATTAAGGATAATAGTAATGGAAATAGAATATTATTTATGGAGAGAAAATATTTAGGACATAAAATAATACTCTTTCAAGTATAATAGGAAATAAAATAATTTCTTTTGAGATACTAGAATCATTTTTCCAACACTTTGATCGTTTTCCTTATAGTTAATTGTAAAATAATTGCATGGGGTAAAACTGTTCGGAATAGGTGGATGAATGATGTGACAACATGTGGCAAGAATAAGCAATTATAGCAATCTAATAGGAATTATTGAGTAACATCTCCGGGACACGGTCATTCAATACGGCCAAGTGTAGGAAGGTTTTGAAGTCAACACCACCGTAACCAATACCTAGCCGGTAAGGCCCATCTAGGTCCAAAAGTTTGGTTCCAAATTTGAAATCCTAGCCAAGCAAGATAAGAATAAGATAGGCGTGACAGTCTGTATTTATGAAAGGTGTAGAAATCCTAGTTGGCCGATATGCAATAGTACGTTGATCATGACCAAGTAAAAGATAATCAGAGGGGCGAATTATATGGAAGTTGTATTAGGGCTTCCACAATTCTTATGAAGCACATTGTATGCTAATAAGTTTATAATTTATCTATTTATCTAGTCTTAAAGCTTACTGTTACGATCCAAAAAATGGATGTGATGGCACTTGCCTATTTCCACTAAGACAAATCAGCCTCAATCCAACGAAACGAAAGAAATGCGGAAAGTAAAGCAAGAATAACAAAAAGGCAGAAAACTTAGTCATTCTAATATAACTTTCAAAATATGTTGTCACGTGCACAAGTCACTAATACATAAGGTACGGAAATGAAAAATAAGTACAAGTCTCAATGTCTTTGTTTCTCAAGTAGAACAAAGCATGACATAAAGGAAAAAGAGGGCCCGCAGGATGACAAACAACTACCTCTCAAAGTCCTTCAATAAGCCTCAGGTATAGAAGAAGAAGAGCAATCACACAGAACTAGAAGCGAAACCTACACAAATGTAAAAGCAAGGAGTGAGTATCAAATAACACGGTAGCCAACAAGCAACCTGATAAACAAAGCAAAACTATCTAGAAAACGAGCACTACTTTCATCCCAACCAAACCTCCTCAAACTACAACTTATATAGAAATCAACCCAATGTCAGAGTTCATATTACATAGTTCATAAGTTCTCATGATCATAGTCCAGTAGTCCCTAAACAACAACCATCAAGTAGTAAGTATGATAATCACCAAGTGTCAGATTGATTAATCACAAGTAGTAAGATCATCAAAGCACAATAATCAAGCACACTGAACACAAATCTACATATATATAATGCACAATATCAATTGAAAGTCATGGGAATCACCCATGGTTCATGAACTAGCTGGTAATGCCTTTGGCATCAATATCACTCATTGATAATGACCTCGACATCAATATCACTCGTTGGAAATGACCTCGACATCAATATCACTCGTTGGAAATGACCTCGACATCAATAACACTCACCATCATTCACCTTGGCATCAATATTACTTGATGAAAATGACCTTGAAATCAGTAGCACTTGTCGATAATGACCTCGACATCAATATCACTCGCTGAAAATGACCTCGACATCAATAACCATCACAATTTTCATCACAGTGCTTATAAATAAATGCATGTAAGCAATTTCACACCACAAGGAAGAGACAATAACTTAAGCAAATCAAGTTTACAATAATGCCATCAAAGAATTTCATCAATTATCACATTATGGTTCACAACAAGGCAAATTCACAAAGTAATATGATCAATACGTTCCTTTTCATTAATCCCCTTTTTATTTATTAATATCAATCAAATGGAATAATTAAATCCATTACCTCATTCCCATTACTCCCCAACACACACAAATGAAAGGAAATGCACAATTCAACTAATTTTACAAGGTTTAGGAGATCATTTGTGTACACTCCGAAAACTAGTAGGTGAAACTAGAGCCTTACGTGAGAGTTTTAGAGTTTGATGTGTGGGTTTATAATTTTAAAATGGCTTCCCGAACTTAGGATGATAGGTTTAGGGGTTAAATGTCAAGGTACGACCCCTCAAGGACCAACCAAGGGTCCTTGAGGGGACCCTAAAGCCTAACCCCAAATCTGCCCAAGTTGGTGACCTACGGATGGGACCTACTGGGCATAGGTCCATCCATATCTAGTGGGACATGGTCGTGGGTCAAGATCCAAATTAGGAAGCTGCAGGCCATGACCTACGGACCTGCAGGACGGCCAATAGGTCCATTCACGGACCGTAGGTCCCATACATAGGTCATGCCTACAATTCTGTGCTAGTCTCAGCCAAGGTAAGGGACTTTTAGGTAATTTCCCTTTTAGTTAGTTTGTTAAGGGGTCGTTTTATATTGTTATAATAGACTTATATAGGACTTTTAAGTCATTAACTAACCTCTACACTTCATAAAATCCCAACTTCCCAAATCAAAACAAAACTTTCCCCCAAATATTTCTCTCTCTAAACCTCCATAGAAGAAGAAGAAGAAGAAGGTGAAGTCTAGGGTTGAAGGGGCTGTCTTTTCTACTCAATTTCATGGAGATTCTTCAATGAGGTATGGTAGCTTTTCATATATGGGTAGCCTTCACCCATAGAGTCCTTTCAAAACTCAATTTCACAACTTGAAATCCTCCAAAAAGCTAGAGTTTTATTCCAAGTCATGAATTCACTTCAAAAAACAATTCTAATGGTTTAATGGCTTTATATTATGATCAAATTGATGATTATTTACCATTTTAAAGATGAATTCCATCAGAATCCATGAAATCCCTCATTCTTCCAAATTGGATCTTAAAGTGTGGGTATTGATTTATGTAAGTAGAATCTTATAGAATTATGGAGTGTTATGATTGCTTTAGTATTGATTTATGTTATTATAATGAAATTACATGTTTTCCATGGCTAACCCTAGGTTAATTGATGAAATTGAACTAATGTGGGTTGGTTCCTTAAAGAAGGAAATTGAAGACTTAGATGTGATCTTCTAAGATTGATGAACTACTTTATGAATTACTTGAGATTAGAGTAACTAAAGATGAATTACTTAAAAGTAAAGCTTGTAGACATGAATTGATTGGATTAGGGCATATATGGATCATAGTTTAGTAATATTGAGATTGAGTTTGCATGATGTTATATGACTATAATTGGTTAAGAAGCAATCATGTGGTTAGATTATCTTGAGAATTAGGTATACATGATGATCATGTGAGGTATTGTTTGAGAGTAAGGCTTGTAGTATGAAGATGATTTCTAGGGCTTTAAGGGTAAAAACTAATATAAATGGGCTAATGATGTTAAGGCTTTAAGAGGGAAGCTATTATGTATGTTGAATTGTATGTGGTTTCATTGTGGAAAGACTCCACCAACATGACCTATATTATGAGTATTGGAGATCATGCTTTTAATGACTTGATTACTTGAACTATGATTATATCCATGTCTAATATGATGAATTCTAGATGTGTTGATTGAATATGGTCTTTGGTCCTTAAAGGGACAATATATGATATTATACATGCTTTGTGAAAGTGTGTTCATGATTTAAGACCATCTTATGAGAAAGTAAAATGATTATGACTTTGATGTAATTGTGGTGTTGTTGAAAGTCCATTCACTCACAGATACTTATGCATGACTATGAATGAAGAGACCATGATTATAATGATGTTATTGTGTTGATTGAAAGTTCATTCTCATAAACACATAATGAGCATAATGTGAAAATGTTTCTCACATATTAAAGATTCTAGGTTGAAAGTCAGTTCTCACCTAATTGAATCTAACATGAAGACACAGACTGTGAAAGTTTATTCTCACACATGATCTAATGAGCTATCCTAATGAAATAAGTTAGGATTCAATAAATACTTCATGGGAATTATGCCTAGCACCGAGTGGATATTGAAAATGAGATAGAGGCTCTCCCGTCAATAAATGACGGGTTTCTAAAGCCCTCTTGTCAATAAAGGCCGAGTTTCTAAATGTAATCTCATGAGATGGAAGCTCCCCCGTTAAGTAAGGTTGGGTTTCTATAAGAAATCTCATTATCCCATAAACTACATGCCCCCGTAGGTTATTTAGCTATTGGATCCATTTCCAAGCTAATACATTTTAGTTCTACCTTAGGCAAGTAGGACACCCCTTTTCGGTGTGGGGCATACACTGGATTCCATGCAAGCTCACATGGTCTATGTCGGTGTAATGACCTGAACCGTCATTAATTAGAAAAATTAAAACTTTGGGAAATCATCGCCACCTTTGTCACCGAGAGATGCCGCTAGGGTGGCGGTGCCACGGCGGGATAAGCTGACGCCAGAGTGGGATAGGTGAGATAGAATGTAAATAACGTGAAATCCTAATATCTCATTCTTCCTAAAACACCTAATTTACACGCAAACCACCTTAAAACCCCCTAAAAAGCTGCCCTAAGCTTGGGAAAGAAGGAGAGAAAGATTTCTAGAGTAAGGAGATCGATGGATTGTGGATTTTCGATCAAGATCACCGTCACAAATTCTGAAAACAAGAATTGAGTCGAAAACTCCATGCAGCTACTTAGCACCTAGGTAGGCTAGGTTTTATTAATTGAGTAGTTATAAATCTGTGCTCACTGCGTAGTATAATGAAAATCAATAGTAGGATTTATGCATAGGCCTTCGTGCACCGAACAAAAATGATTAACTGAAGGAGCACGAGCAAGATAAATTGGAACTAAGAAGGCTCCAATTGGTATCTAGCCTTAGAGGTTGTACAAAGACATGGATGACCAGTAATGGTCATCTATGGATACAAATTAACTAATAATTTGAACTTGTATGTAAAGGTGTGCTTTTGTTGTCTGAACTAACTGAAGATGTGAAAAGTATTTTCACTTATGTGTTGTGGTATGATTATGTGCACAATGTTGCGTGTCTAAACTTGATATATGTAATATGTTGGCTGAATTGTTGAAATTATCCAAGTTGTAACTACTTGAGTATTATGAAACTCGTTGAGAGAATAAGTCATAACTAAGTTTGGTGCGAGGGTCTAGTTAATCTACAAGTGATTCGTAAAACGGAAATCTGGACGTGCGTTGCGACCAACTAATAATCGTGTGAATGTCTGGGCGTATCTTAGGGATGAGTATGTTGTAGTGTGTAAGTAATGTGAAGGGATTGGAGAGTGTATCGTTGGGTTGACTCGGGGTAGGCAACGATTATCCCAGCTAAGGGGAATTATCATGTATGCCTAGTTCTAGATGGGGAATCTAAGAGAGGTGTAGAAAAGAGAAGAACCCCAGAAAAATTGTTGGCATGGGGTTCTATTTCCGTTAAGGCCGCTGGGGTGGGATTTTCTCACCAAGGCGAGATCGCCAGTGCAGGGTTTCTCCAGCCAGAGTGGGATAGGGAGAGACAAAATCTTAGCCTTGTCTTCCTTGTTTTTCCCTAGTCACAACTATGGACTCCGAATCGTACTTGAACTAATCCCTACAATTCAATCAGTGTTCAACAATCGATTATAGAGTATAGAAACCTAGTAATTAATTTCTGGCCACAAAAAATAGCAGACAAGCATCCGCGTGCTTACAAAAAGGATAAGGAAAACGAAAGAGGATTTAGTATTGTGCATTACAAGCCCAAGAAGAGCGAAAACCAAATCAAGGACTCTGGGACTGGGAGGTGTCAACATCTGAGTCTAGATCCTCCGTGGGCATTAGGTCGTTCACGACATCATCCATGAAAATGAAGTGCTGGAAGTCTCATTTCTGGATCCGAGGAATCTCCGGTCCAGAAGCGACACACGTGAAAATGATCCTCACGATCTTCTATATCCGAACCAACAGACGATCCCTCTCCAGATTCTTCCTCCTCTCCTGGCATAGCTTGCGATGAAGCATCTCGACCTTTAGGGCAGTGCTGGGTGAAATCGGAGTGGTGTTAGCAAATGAGCGCCCCAACCTCCTTTGGACAATCGCCAGGTCCTCCTCGACCCGTGCTCCTGAGAATAGGGGCTGGAACCGGGTGGAATGAGTATCGTCACCTCCCTCGTCGTTCGACTTTACTGCCGCCTGACTGCTGTTGGCCCTACCTGTTCTCATCCTCTTGCTCCGAGAAGTAGAGCCTTGTCTAACCAAAAGAGGGTGAAGGGGGGATCCATAGGAACCACCTCATTAGCATCTAAAAGGGATATCTCCGTCTGCTTGCACAACGTAGTAACGAGTCCGGGTAGGAAGAAGGCCTTTTTGTTTCCTTGGTAGAACATCTTCCACTCTGAAATAATCTGTGGCCCCACATTCAGCTCAATACCCTGCACCGCGCACGCCACCACCAAAGACCGTGGAAATGTCACATATGTACGATTGCCTGACAGGCGAATCCTCCTAGTAACCAAGTGATGACACCTCTTAGCATCCGGTGACTAGTCCGTGCTAGTGATACCTTCAGCAATAGGCCAATAGACTTTGTCCCGGTGCCTAGGCTCCACCAGTGTACACTACAAGAAAACTACCCAATAACGAAGGGAAAATTGGTTGCTATAAGTACGAATCTGGTCCCAAAAAGGGAAATAACGACCGGTTACACTTGTCCTTATAGCCCTAGTCGCTAAGGACCTTTAGAGATGAGATTATCGGGCTGGTTGCTGATTCATTTTCGTGACTAGTATAGCAGTGGTCCTTAAAATACTTTTAGGGACCATATATCTGGTACCTATTCGCACTTATTGAAATTGTGGTCGTTAAATCATTTTGCGACTGGTTTCTAATTGGTCCATAATTATTTTGGGACAACTTCTAAGCTGGTCTGCAAATCAGTTTATGACCAGCTTGAAGCTGATCTATAAATCAATTTGCGACCAGTTTGAAACAGGTCCGTAAATGAGTCTGCGACCAGTTTGTAGCTCATCCAATTTACGAAAACTTTTAAACTGGTCCCTAAGTCATTTCAGGACCATTTTGAAGGTGGTTCATAAATCATTTCACAACCATTAAAAATTTCCTACCTTAAGGAATAAGGACTAACAATCTAGTCCTTAGATAACATTTACTTTGCATCTAGAAAATATGATCATCAATATAAAGTTGTCACTTTCATATATAATATATAATGTAATTACAAAATAAGGTGAATATAAGTCATCTCACTATACAATAATGAGGTAAGCTAGTAACAATAATGTGATCATGAATCCTTAGCAAAAAAATCATATATTATCCTTAAACTTATATATAATTCAAAGTTGACTTCACCTTCCCAATAAAAAATGGTCAATCTACATGTTGTTTAACATCGAATTTATGCAAATTTTTAGCATCCAAAATCTGTAAAAGAATTTAAACTTTCATTTAGAAAACCTATATATAAAAATAAATAGAAAGGTGTGATTAAATCAAATAACAATTTCTAAATAAGGAATACAATAGAGTAACCTTCATTCTCCTCTTCCCACATAACTCAGACCACTTGTAGGAATACATATACATGCATAACTAAGCATAAATACTCAAGACATTTGGTAGGACATTTTGTTTGCTTAATGTAGAACATAGGACATTCTGTTTGTTTATAAGTAGGACTAAAAATGTAACACTTTATCAAAGGATAGGGACTATTCGACGAGCGTGGGTATGAACATGGATAGGGGACTGGAGACATCTAATTCATTCACATATTTACACAAGTTGTTACACAGGTTACTCATAGGAAAATAATGCAGGAGATTGGGGTACATAGCAAAAGATGCGGAGGAGGAGTAGCGCAACACAAAATTCAATTTTAATGAGCATCATAGCATGTAATGTAAGAGGCACTAATCAACTGTATAAGCATAAGGAGATGAAGGCATTTTGTAGAGAAAATAATTTTATTCTATTAGCTATACTAGAAAATAAAGTCAAAGAAAAGAGAGCACCAAAAATCATAAAGAAGCTTGGGGATAAATGGAGATGGGTTGCGAACTACAATATTGATCGGAGGGAAAGGATTTGGGTATTACGAGACTACTATATCATCGAATTTAGAGTTGATGTTGTGCACCAACAGTTCATCTTTGGATATTGAACTAGAATAAAATCGAATACTAAATTTTACTTTGGAGCAGTGTATAGGTTACACAAAATTGAACTACATGAGGGCCTTATAAGGTGACTTAGAACCAGTGATCAACAATCTTTGACACTAAGTGATGATTCTAAAATACTGAATCGTAGCTCAAAGTGGCGACTTCTAAAATCTGCGACGCAAGTGATGATTCAAATATGATGCAGCACCAAATGATAGATTGTTAATGCTGAATGAGTTAAACAGTGGCCAAACATTGAGGGAGTAATCCTGGAACCCCACTTTTCAAATCACTGTCCACTTAGTAAAAATGAAGGAACATGATGGAAAAGGTCTGAAGCCTTTTTGATCTTATAACTACATGGCAGAGCATAAAATTTTTATCACGGGAGTAGAGAAGAGATGGAATAGAAGAATCTTACATGTTCTAAATGAGTTTCTTGTCCTCACTTGAAAATTCTTAAATAGTCAAAAGTCCCTTTTTCTCTGCAAGATTTCATTAGGAGTTAGTGTGCTGAAAAAATATAGAGTTACATTGTACATGTTCTAAACAATAGGGGAAGTCTAAAGGCATACACGAAAACATGAACCACTATATGTACTGTATACACTTACATTTTCACTCTATAGATACAACTAGGACAATGTACTCACACCTTACTCGAAGCCACTCTAAACGACCCAACAGAAACCTTAAGATATAAGATCGAAATCATAGTATGCAGTATGTCAACCACCTTAATTTTACAGGAAACTGTTACAACACGCATAATCATTCAACTACTTTTATAATATTTATCAAACACACAAATATATTTTACGATAGAACAACCAACAATTAATAGCTTCGCTACGCAGAACCAACACAATAAAATGATGTTTCAGGTAAGTTTTTACTTACATGGTATTATCAAGTATCCGAATAGTCATTCTCTTGAATTGGAGGCTGAAAATTAGGGTGTTGCGCCAAAAAAAATTCTTTCAATTGCTTTAGTTCTTTCATCTCATTTTGAAAGTTCGATATGCAATCCTTCAAAGAATGATTTTCTTTTTGAGTTGAACGTAGCTCAGCCAACAATTCAACTCTTGAGGAAGTCCCACCTTTCAAATCTCTTGCTTTTACTCCACATCCAAAGCCAAATACATAACTACGACTTTGAGGTCCAAAGCATTTCTCAACAATTTCTATGCTAGAAAGTGATGGTTCAGACTCCACCAATTCTTGAATTTGAGCCTACAAAGTGTATAAAGGAGATTTTTTTTTTCAGATCCCATAATAACTAAATGAATAATAATTTAGGATAACAAATTTAATAAAATGAACATTAGTTTCTATTAAACATGTCAAATCATCCTAATGATAAAAAAATATATATGTAAAATGAACTAATAACATCTTTTTTGAATATGTGTTGCTATATATAATAAAACTCAAGGTCTTAACAAATGCATAATCCTAAACCTACTAGTGCACTTCAAATAAAGACGACATGTCTAGATTCATCAAGAAAAACAACAACGAGACAATTTTGATTTGTTGATTTATTAAATTCTTCCATATTAGATCTATTTATGACAATATGCTAAAATATTATTCATAAATTTATGTTTCAAGGCTACAATGAGCTATGAAAAACATTTCAACTCAATCAGAATAGTTAAGAACACTACACACTACGAGTTAAACTTAATGGATCTCAAGTTTAATTTTTCATCCACGTGAACTAATGACCCTTTTCATGTTTCACAAAGCTAAACTCATCAGCCACTTCTCCAACAGTTTTTTTTTTATCAAACTACATGAGGATACAAGCAATTTCAGTAAACATTTATAATCTAATTGAAATCAAGAACCACAAAACAACAATGACAAATAACCATGAATTTCCAAGTAGCTTAAGATTTCAAAAATGCACCACAAGTAGTAACTTTAGAAACCATTATGCAGCCATAGTTTTAGTAGAAAAGAACAATTCAAACAACATTTGAAACACCAAAAAGAAGGTAACTACTATGAAGTATATCATATGACATACATACTTTTAAAGTTCTTGGGATAACTTAACTTTAATCCAATAAAAAATACACTAAATTGATCAAAAGTAAGTAGGAATAGAAGTCACTCAAACTAAATTTTACGAACTTCAATCAATAGAGTGTTGAGAGAAATCAATTTCACTCATAGTAATTAATAATACTACTACTTCTCAACAACTCTCTTAAAGTGCATTTTGCTCAAGGATTCTGGACTCAACTATTCAACTCATGAAAACTGTATAGATCACAAAATAACTTGATATTCACAATATTGGCTGAAAGCAAAGATTGTCAGCTAGTTTCGAGTCAATGTTGTTCAAGAAATTGTAAAAAATTGAAAAAAAGAAAGTAGAATTAAACTAGAATGCTACTGAATATTTCAGATGCTTTAACAAAGCTCATTAACAATTTTGTTTCTTTCTCGTCTAATCCTCAAGCTACTCATAGACAAATAAAAAAAATTCAGATGCTTTAATCAAGCTCATTAACAATTTTGTTTCTTTCTCGTCTAATCTTTTTACTGTCAGATTATACTTTAAAATTGAATACAATGGTAATACAATAAAAAGAATCATTCAAAATCAAAGCATATAAACTGGGTATTGAAATTAAAGACACTAATGGTAAAAATATTCAACTAATTCATCATCTAATAGAAAAAAATTTGCAATGTCAGCTTTATAGAAAATTCTTGGCAGCCCTAGCAACTATGCAACCCTAACAGAGAAAATCCTTAAATAAACTCTCAATTATCACCTCTTTGACCCTCAACCCCCAACCTTACCTACAAAACTATCATTTTCAGTGCTAACAAAACAATGAGTATCCATAAGAGCCCAATTTCATAATATTCAATCATCAGAAAGAAAATGGTAAATTATACCGACAAAGAAGAAGTGGGAGATGCATCTGGAGGAATAAACTTACTTTAGATGTAGATACTAGATGAAACATTTTTCTCCAAAAAAAATGCCTTCAAGCTTCAAATATTAGGAGATTTTTCTGCTAATAATGCCTTCAACTTTCATGATTTAGGAAATTTAAAGACTACTGATAGAACAAGAGTGAAAACACAAAGGATACTTCAGCGATTTTTCATTTTGCTGGAGAGAGACAACGATTTTGGGGTTTTAGGTTATTACTATAGAGAGAGAATTTTTTAGAGCCTTTTAGTCTTTCACTTTTGGTTCCCGCTCTTGCCTTGTAGTTTCCCGCTGAAAATTTTCATTCAGGGATCAATTATTTTAATTTTAGAAAATAATTTAGTCAAAAAGAGACTAGTAAATAGCATCATCCTTATAAATACATTTTAGGGACTATATTTATAACTTGTCACTACACTTTGGTCTTTAATAAGCCTTTTTGTTGTAGTGGTATCCCTCAACCAACCCAGATCCATCTCTCTCATCTTGGCCTCGTACTCCGCATTCGAAGCCTCGAGCAACTATAGTACCTCATTAATGGTAGTAGCATTTAGGGAGATGTTGACTTGCAAATGATAGGATGGGCATTGTCCCAGCGGTCGGTAGGCAAGATAACATAGAATTCTCTCACCCAGTCGGCGCGTGTGGCAAGGAGAGCCTCAATCAGTAGAGCCCATCTGAACTCCATCAGGCAAGCGTAAAATGCAGACGCCTTCTCCTCCAGCTTGAGTAAGACGAAACCTCCCTCGCAGCAGAAATTATTGTTCCAGTAATCATGATGCCTTCCCGACTGGCAGCACCAGAAAACTGGACGAAAGGTAGATTGTCCTCGTTAGCACCAACCATTTAGAGAAACCTGCAAAGGTTGAAAAGTTTACATTAGAACTCCATAGGACTGGACATTAGTTGGGCAAGAGGGAATAAAATTTCTAAGCCTTAAAAATGGGGACTCAGGCTACTGTTTCCCCAGTCCCACCACAGCAGCCAAAATCCCGCTAAGGTGGGATGATGTTGGTCGCTGTAGCGGGATGAAGGTCGCCAGAGCGACTTTCATCGTGGACAAACACCAGGCGCGATCATGGCTCCTTTTCATCCCAAAATCCTCATTTGCGATAGAATTTCAACAGATCAGAATATATTAACTACCCTAGAACCGAAGTATGCAATTATTTCAGTAAAATAACCCCTAAATAGTGCCCAAATCTGAGTTTTCTATCAAGAGACCCTTTAACTTCCCCCACCCGTTTTGGTACTAATTCGACCATATTTTTGCAAAAATCCTTACGTCCAGGACGTTGTGGAGACGTTGGGACGTAAGGGAAGTACCCATGCTACGTTTTTCTAACAAATCAAGCAACCTAGTTGATTTTTGAATAACTACCCGATAAACCATTTTTAATCAATTAAATAGCAGCATGTAATCGTTATTAATCAAGTATAGAAGTAAAGAGCATAATGAATAGGAAATTTACCTTAGAAATGACGTTCGAAACAAGTGAATCAAGAGGAAATTGGGAGAGTTTGAGTAAGGAAAGGGAGAAATGAGAAAACCATTCCCCATTTCCCCCTTTACTGTTTTCGATCTCCCGCTACAGCTGGAGATTTCTTGTCACAGCAGCCCCGCCTCAGCGGATGGGCTGCTGCCCTAGCGGGGTCAAGCTGTGAAAGTTTGATGCGCTCTTACCTCATGTATTGCTACAAAACTTATCTGGTTCCTTGAGTATAACGCCTTTCATATGTCAATTTTGAAAAGTCATCATCCGTTGTGGTTCTGTAACGATCTAGTTCATTAGTTCAGAAGTACTCCAAGATAGGGCGTGTGACGATCCATTCACTAGTCGTTCGGGGATGAACAAGGGTTAAATTTATATCTATTGTAACGACCCGAACCGTTGTTAATTAGAAAAAGTAAAACTTTGGGAAATTACTAGGCCATTGTCCCGCCAGAGCTGGATAGATGTTGCTAGGGCGGTAGCGCCACAGTGGGATAGGTGAGACGGAATGTAAATAACGTGAAATCCTATTTTCTCCTTCTTTTTAAAACACCTAATTTAGACGTAAATCACCCTATAAATCCCCAAAAAACCGCCCTAAGCTTGGGAAATAAGGAGAGAGAGATTTCTAGCGTAAAGAGATCGATGGATTGCGAATTTTCGATCAAGATCACTGTCACAAATTCTGGAAACTAGAATTGAGTCGAAAACTATGTGCAGTTATTTGGCGCCCAGGTAGGCTAGGTTTTATTAATTGAGTAGTTATAAATATGTGCTCACTGCGTAGTATAATGAAAATCAATGGTAGGATTTATGTGTAGGCCTTCATGTACCGAACAAAGATGATTAAATCATAGTATGAAGCCTTAGATGATGAACTAGGGCTAAGTATGGTCGAGTTATTGTTAAAGTGATAAATGTCAACGAATACTTGTAGGTGATGATTGTGATCCCATATTGTGTGATGTATGCTTGTTCTTGCTCCATTATAATTCGTGTATTTATGTGAATGTTGCATTGTTGATCACACTTGTTGTAAATAAGAATAGATGAATGATGAATGTCATGAATAATGACTTGATTGTATGATTATAAGAGTGTACTTGTGATTGTGATTGTGGCTTGTTGAATGGATCGGGTGTTGCATTCCGACACATTAACTTGAATCGGTTGCCACGTTTCGGCATAAATATGGATCGGTTGCCACTTTCTTGCATAAATATAAGATCGGTTGCCATGTTCTGGCATAAATATTAGATCAGGTACCACATTTTGATATGCTAACTATTTGGATTTCGGTTCCATGGAAGGACCAATTACTTGTCATAATTATATATCTTGAGGATTGTGAAATGATACATTGATTCTAAATTGATATGTGCTATGATGACCTATATATGATTACTTCGTTGTGTTGAGTGAACCGGGTAGGTGTCCTGTTTGTTGAATGATTTTGGAAAAGTTGAGTCCAAAGTGGAATGTGATGCGGTAAGTCGGGACCAAAGGTCCAAGAGTTGCTATTGATTAGGTAGAAGGATGGTCATATTATTAAAAGTTGAGAAGTGGGGGTAGTGTACGTGATGTGAATACTTAGGTGGATTTCACCTTAAGGAAAGGGTATGTCGTGGGTGGTTAGTCGGAATGCTTATAGTTGTGTTCTTGGACTCTTATATGCGTTAAGGTGGTTTGGCTAAGATCAAGAACCTAGTAACTAGGTTGACGGAGAAGGTGGTTAGTAGTAAGGGTGCTAGTGTAATTCAGAGGTATTTTAGAAAGGGTAAAGGTGGAGAAACGAGTGGTTTATTGCATATTCTTGCTAGTTGATTTCTTATGATATGTGGTGGGCGTCAGGTTGATCGATGATGCCTACCATCACGTGTAGTTTTGTACTGATACTATTCTTGCTATGCCTTTGGCATAGTCAGGGTGCATGTCGGTGATGTTTAATTTAGCGAAGACGAAGAAATCTCTAGCAACTTCTATTTTTCCTTCCACATGATGAGAGTTGTGTCTTTTCATTATTATGTCATGGTTGTACTCTTAGTAGCTCTTGTACCTGTTTAGACTAGATCCGTGGGGGTGTTAATTACTTTACAAGTCTTAACCGAAATTGTTCTAAAAGTTCTTATTTATGAAACGTTGTTATTTCATTTATCTCCATTTTCTTTAATTTTCTGCATGTTTGAACTATTGGGATATGAAGGTTCTCCTACTTAGGTGTTAGGGTAGGTGCCTGCATGGCCCGATAGGTTGGTTGTGACAGTCGGTTAAGGCTAATTCCCACATGGTCAAGTCTAAGATGAACTATGGTTACTTAAGAAGCTCTATAAAGTGTGGGTGGGGTATGAGACTTTATCCATGCATTGAACAAGTAGGCTTTGAGAGTAGTCATGGTATGTTTCTCAATGTATAATGACTTATGAGATGATGAGTGCTTAACTTGGATTGTTGCTCTGAGTTGCTTTCCTTGACATGACTTATTAAACATGAATGTTTCCTTGTCTATGAGTATTAACTATGGATGAGATAACAACATGATAAGCATGAGCATGGTGGCATAAAAGTGGTACTTAGGGTAGATGGGATTATGGGATCTTATCTATACTTGCACAAGTATAACTTAGGGTTACTTATGAAGTGGTTCTCTTATGACATGAAAATCTAAGTATTTAACTATGTGTATGAACCATGCCTTATGATAAGTGATGTTTGCATTATATCTATGTTGGAGGCTATGTTTATGATTATGTTGTTATCATTTATGCTATGATGATCAATACATGAGTTTCATTATGAGTTATGCTTTCCAACTATATTTCAAAGATGATGTTCAAAATTGATATATAGAATGGTCTCAACTAAAATGTCTCTTTTGGCATGTTTTAAAGGTTTTTATGCATGGCTATCATACTTAGTACATTTTTGTGCTAACCCATATTTCTTCTCCATTTTTCACAAAGTGTAGGGTTTGGCGATATGAACTTCCATCCTCGTGGCTAGAATCATAGTAGATCAAGAAGAAAAGTAATGGTGAGTCCTTATAGTATTCGAGGGCTTGACCATCATGTCCTTTACATTTCATATTATGTTTAGAGCTTTGTATGGGCTGCGTCCCAAAGTTTGTCTTAATGGTTATAGATCATTTGAGACAAAGTGAAGACTTCCGCTTGTTTTTATAAAAGACTTTGATTGTAAAAGAAAAAGTTTTAAATTTCCACACCATTCTCTATTATCTTATGTTGTGATATGCTATGAGACTTGTATGAGGCTTTTCGGAGTCTTGTACACCGTGTCACATCTGGGGGACTCCGGGTCGTGACAATTTACCTCAATTTCAATTAAAGTAAATTTAAGACTTGAGTCTTCCTTTCGGAACAATGTCCAAACATAATCTAATTCAATCAACTAATTACAATAAGATTTCAAAAATAATAACACCCAAATCAAACACTTTGGAAAAATAGGTCAAAACAACTCAAAAATTCAATTTTGAAAATGAGGTTTGTTACCCAAGGCATTTGAAACTCATTGGTGAAATTCATTTGAAAAATGATTAAAATCAGTCTATAATTGCCATTTTAATAAATTTTTGGAATCTTGAATAAAACCCCAATTAATCATTTCAATAACTTGATTTGAACAATTAATTTCATAGATAATAATGGGTAAATGAAGACTTAAGAATATGAGTTGTTACCCTAATATTTATTCTCAATAATCTTGTTCAAATGGTCACACCAAAGCTCCCAAAACTCAAAAATGGTGAAACAAGGTTGAAACCCCGACTTTTGAAAGATATTTTGTCTAGGGGTCCTCCTCTAATACGGAAGGACAGCTCACAAATGAGCTACGTGAACGCGCCCCGTTTCCCGCAAACAAGGTCACTCCTCCGCGATCGCGGAGGCTTGGCTTCAGCAACATAGATAAGAAAAATCATTCAAACACAAAATCATTAAAAGGACCTCCGAGATTCGTTAAGAATCCCGTACACACAAATCATATATTCAAATTGACTATACACGGCGTTCAGAACTTAATGAAACCATCAAAACACAAATTTGAGGTTTCCTTGACCCGAAACTTACGAAATTCATAAGAAATAAACAAAACGTCTAAAAAGGCCAAATCAAGATCGGGACCTTTAAAAATTTAACTTAAACCTCACGTAGGCCTAAAATCATCACCCAAATTCAACGAAACTCTCAAAATTCGGATATGAGAATTCGAACCCCGAATGTTGATCAAAATCAATCTAAAGGCTAAACTTTCACAAATTTCAGACTTAGCTCCTCAAATCCTCAAAAAGAATCAGAATCAGAAAGCGACGACTCCAATAGACCAATTTCCATATTCTGGGACTGATGGAATCGATGAAATTTCATTTCAACACTCACAACTTCAAAAGGCACCAAAACCATTTTTCACAACTTTAGCCTTTCAAACTCAAATCTTATACAATTCATAACTGTTTTTACTCAAAATTTGAAAACAACTTTCAGAATTCAATTAGAAATAACTCGGGGTCAATATCAGGATGGGCAAAACAATACTTTTAAGAAAATTTTCAAAACTAACCAAACAGGTCATTTAGGGGTGTGCATTGATTCTTATCGTGACCAACGACACTAACCTACGGTACGAGTGCCTACGATCGTCGATAACATAGTAACCCAACCAAGGGTTGGGGTCGTGTCCTAAGGGAGTGGTTTTGAGAATTAATAGAAAAATAAAATTTAATTCTAATTAGTCATAGCTAAAGACATTAACGAGTAAAAACATAGTAAATTAAAGGGGGTGACACAAAAGTGTCAAATATCAAATGGGGGTTTGTCACAAGTAAGCTAAAATCAACAAAATCAACAAGAAATCTAAGCAATGAGAGGGGGATTCTTGGGGTGTGACCGCAATATAAATTGATATAAATCGTTGAGTACATGTTTTCGATAGGAAATTTGCAAGCTAATAGTGACTAGGCTAAGCTTTAGATGGAAATAAGTTCCCTCTCGGGCAACTTACCCTGTTTCAAATGGGTTCCTCTCGGACACCCATTTGCCGTATGAAGGCCAGTCTACGCCTTACCCTACTCACTCTCTCTAGTTGAATGTTAGGATATGGGACTAGGGCTCACCCTCTCGGGTTGAACCTCATGTCGACCCACTCCTTAGGCCATCAGTCTAGCGGTCTTGGTTTCGCGACCTCTCTCTCGAGCAAGCCGAAAACACATGGGTGGTTTTGTATTTGCAACTACAATACCATTAAATTAAACTACAACCACTAGGTGAAATCACCATTAAAATACATCTAACCTATCAGCAAACAAGACACAACAATAATATCAACACATATTTGCTAAATCTCACCCCAAGAATAGGGGTTTTTAGCCACACATCAAGAGATAGAAATTTATACCTAAATAAGCTTGCATTCAAATAGGTATGAAGATTTAAGTCTTGTTACAGGCTAAGAATGAAGAATCCAAGAGACCCAACTCCAAATCTAGATGATGAAACCCTCTTCTTCTTCAAGTCTCCAAAACCCTCTCAAGTTTAGGGCAAAAATATCAAAAAGTACTATTCTAATATGAAAAATTATAATAATGGTTCGACTCTCCTAAAATTAATAAAGACTTTAGTATTTATAGACTTCAGAAAATAGTGCTGGCGAATTGCTCGGCGAGGTTAGTCAAAATCGCCGATTAACTCGGTGATTCGCTGTTTGGAGTAGTTCATCACCTTCTTGCACTAGCCTTTACATCGTCGTGTTCTGTGTCATTGGGTGACATAGTACTGCTTTGTGGAACTATTCAGCGAAACATTGACTGCTCTTTTCATCGCCTTTTTTATCCTGGTCCTTCAAGGCTTCACGTACTGGAACAAAGGGCATAGTGCGTCCCTTCGGTGAATCGCCAAGCATGCTTGGCGATGATCAGGCTTCAATTTCTTCGTTATTTTCAGCCCTTTTGTTCCTTTTTGCGCCTAAGTGTCCATGCTTCCACTAAATTTTCAAATACCTGAAACTTTAAGTGTTTTCATCAGATGTTTAGAATAAATAAGCATTTGAGGACACTATTTCTATTAAAATAAAGTCCTAAATGAGTCCAATTTGTGGACTCATCAGCACTCCCAACTTAAACTTTTGCTTGTCCTCAAGTAAAAATAAAGTTCAACAGTTTAAATAGGATGTCTCAAATAGTGCTACACAAGACTAAATCATGAACATACACAACAAAACTCAAATTACTCATGCAAAGATCAACTGTGTACTCAAAGATTCAAGTTGTGACACACCATTACCAAAGATTCTCATGCTCGCAATACTTGCTACTTATGCAAGTTCAAGCTCAACAAAAAGTATCTAAATGCCCTCACATAAAGAATGATTCCTTATTCACTCAAAGATGTTAATCAATTAAAGAGCAGGAATCAGATGCAACGCTCACACTCAAAAAGAGGAACATAATGCATGTTTTCATCCATATGTTTGCCCTTATTTTCCAATTGATCTTCGGTTCGGCTCACTCAAGATCAAAAAGGTCTTTATAAGGCATGTAATGGGGTTGAGTGCAAAGGTATGGTCATTTAGGCTCAGTGACTTTTCATCCTCGTGAGATGTGGTGTTCTCAAGGCATTCCCTTCTTTTTCTTTATCAATTCTTTTTCTAGTGCTTCTAAGTCATCTTTTATTCTCCTCCATGGATTGCTTGGAAACCCGATTTCTTTTGTATTTTATTCCACAATTTTTTTGTTTAAAGGGTTTCCATTGTTCAGCAACACAATGGGTTAAGGGGGACTTTTCTTGCACTTCTTGACTTCTCCTTTTCCTTTTCGCCACACCCTCAACTTAGGCTTTTGGCCTAAATTGGCTATTTGCTAAACCACCAATCAAGAGGATTATAGGTAGTGGGTCAAGTAAGGTCTAGGGTGCATTAAGGTTCTTCCAAATAAAGGTAAGGATCAAAGGGTGTTCAAGAAAGTTTCACACACTCACGAGTAGGCCACAAAAAAGGTATATGTCAAATTTGGCTCACACTCTTCAAAAGTTGCCTAAGATTATTTCAAGAGCATACCTTACTAAATCAATCAGACTAACAGGGCAAATTCTTAGTTTATTCATGCAAGGTTCAAAGTAAGTTCATCATACAAGGCATCGACATTTGAGTCAAACAAGACCACACACTTTCGCTAGTGTGCAACGGTCATGACAAGAGAATCAATTTAATAAATGGCTAATCACAACAAGATGCAAATAGTTCACATATTGTCTATGCAACTCCATTTAGCCTCACCGTGGCCGTACATTCTTGTTCGTTTGATTGTAAGCACTATTTAAGTCATCGGAATTGATCGAAACTGAGACTCAAATTTTTTGCAAAAGAATAGCCACATTCAACACATGAGAGGTGGCAGAAATGTGTGAAAAATTCAAAACTTTTTGAATGGGTCAAAATCATTTCGCAAATAAAAATAAAGGAAGCCAAAAGCTCAAGTATCCACAGAAAGCAATATTTAACATAATTTAAAACAGAACACCCCAAATATATACACAAAACACACTATCAACACAAAAGGTGTGGGCCTCACCCCACCACAAAAAAGGTATTTATCCTCAAATGCAAATAAAAGTATTAAAAGCAAAAAAAAAAAATTTAATAAAACAGAGAGGGGGTGAAGAAAGGTCCTGTTTATGCAGTCTCTCTCTTTGTCGGGGTCTCAGTGACTGATGGAGCAGTCTGTATATGGGCATCAGTGCCCGGAGTAGCCTCAGACTGAATAGCAATGCCAAATCCGCTAAGAGCAGCTGTGGACGTCTCAGTCGATAATGTCTGGATCACCGGCTGCACAATCGTCTCTATAAGATCTGGCAAGTCTCTAAATATGCTCTCATCTCTGCTCTTCTATGTCTTCTCAGTGTACATTGATATCAACTCCTCATCGATCTCTGCATCCGACTCTACATGTGCTGCGCCATCCCCCTGCACATCTCCGGTGATCTCAGGAGCATCCTCATCATCTGCCCTCTTTATTAGTGAAGTGAAGTCAGTAGACTTAAGATAGTCTACGTCCTTCCTCGAACTTGCAATCTCGGCTTTTAAAGCCGCCACCTCAGAGGCTTCCCCCTGTCTGCGCAAGTAATGACTCTCACTGTCAAGGCATCAACAGAGGTCTGAAGTGGGGTAAGTGCTGTTAGTATGGCCCTGTCGATCATCCTTGGAACAGACATTTCCAGTCGGGTAGCTTTCACATCAGCTGAATAGGCCAACTGCCCATCTTAAGGATCATGGCCTGAGTGATCCTGGCAGGCTAGGAGGATGACGAAACACATGCAGTCTGTGAGGAAGAGCGAGAAGGAGCGAGCGTACCTGAGTGCTCCGAGGCCGGAGTGGGCAAAGGTGTCTCTGCTGATAATGAGTCAACATTGACCTCTGGAGAAGTATCTGCTGGGGCTGCTCTTCTCCTGTCAACCTTCTCTCGTATGAATTGTGCCTCTATAAGTCGGATATCGATGGAAGAAGACGGGGTGACCTTTATATCGCTAGTAGGATCTCGGGGTACTCCAGCATGCCTGCATAACTCAGTGATCAGAACAGGAAATGGCAGAGACGTAAGCGTCTGTTTGGCTCTTACAACCATCTCCTATGAAACTAGCAGTCCCAGATCAATCTACCTCCTGGCCATAATAGAACCAAGGCAAGCGACGTTAGGATGACACATAATGGACTCGTTCTGTGATGGCATGATAGTGCTGCTGATGAAGCCAAACTAGTACCGAGAGGCGATGTTCATATCCCTCTTCTCAATAGGAGCTCCCGTGTCCATTCAACTTGGGGTGATGTCAGAAATCATCGGAGCTAACCAACCTTTCAAATCATCCAGGGACAGAACAATAGACAAACCCTAGTAGGGCAGTACCAGGTGCAACGGTCGACCTAATACAACATTAACATGCTCGTTGTGACACTCTACCACCTTGCCTCTAACCATAACCGACTTCACTGGTTGAAACTCACTAGCCTTTTTCTTATTTTCGGGACCAACTCCACATAGGCTAAGTAGAATTCCCGAACCCAGGAAGGAATAGGTCCCGTGGCCTAGCAAACTGCTCAAACTCATGATACTTGAGTGTGTCAAGCACCTCAACATGCTTACCTTCAAAATCCTCTACAGATAGTAACTTTACTTCAAGAATGGTTCGTAAACCATCACCTTTCAATCTATTCAGCAATCTGGGTGGAGGTGGAGCTACTGGGAGTGCAGGGGCCACTGAAGGTGGTGCCGGGGCTGGCACTGATTCACTAATCGGAGGAGTTGCAACTGATGTAACTTTGGTAAGTGTTGATTAAGTTCTATCTCTAAGCCTATTTTGTCGGTGAATCAAGGGTTCATCTTTCGGCTCGAAAAAATTTGGTTCGATAGCTAACCCTTTCCTAGCGATATGCTTCTTTTGTTTGCCTCTATCTCCCGGTGGGAGATCTTGCTTTCTTTTCTGTGAAGGACGTGATCCAATTTTATTGATCGTAATTCCCTTTGCCTTTTTCTGAGATGGCTCGTTTAAGTTTGTGCGTATCAAATCTGCAAAAGATCAATAGAATAGGTGAAACTCAACACAAACACAAAGAATCTTATTACAGAAAGATTCGCCGATCCAGTCGGCGAATCACCGAACTTCTTTGGCGAACTAGATCACGCTCCCTAAAAGGTTCAGCTTGCAAATTTTTGGCAATTCGGAGATAGGTGAACCTGGTCGACGAATCACCAAATACTTTCGACGAGCAAATGATTATCCGCCGAAAGTAATAGTGTAACACAGACTTAGGAGTGCAAACAAAGGGTGACAAGAATACTTTCAGCGAGTCGCCGAGTGCTTCGGTGCCCGATGATTCCTCGCCGAAAGTTACAGTATCAAATATCAATCAAAACACTAGCTTATCGGCGAGATGGGGACCTTAGGCGATCCACCGAGTCGTTTGGCGAGCTCGACCTAGCTCGCAAATTGACTCAACGTGCCTATTTTCAACCCATCTTCTCGAATCTAAGTCTGCAACCCCCGAAAATAAAATCAAAGCATGTACTCAAGGAGTTCAAACAAGACCCATGCTACCCATCACCCCAGGCATACTCAGACTTCTTCCGGTATTGCCAAATTTGGCTATTTAATGATATTTGCTCTTAAGAGTGATGTTACCCACTCCATCCTTGAGCAAATTCTCGACATCAAAGCACAAATGTGGGCTACTCAGACTTCATCCAATCAATCTAACAACAAGCAAGCACACCCCAATGCACTTTTCTTTCTAAAAAAAATCAAAATATGGGCATTTGACGATCAAAATATTTCAGGCAAAGGTTTCAAATTAAAATCAATATCAAAGCAATCTATTCCTATTAGAGAGGCCCAGCACAAATCAATACCATACAATTATTGCAATTGAGTAAAAGAAAAATTTCAAAAGTGAACTTGGGGTTTTAGGACTAACCTTTAATGTCGATTAGACTATGATTGGAATGCTAGGCGGCAAAGTGATCCAAATTCCAAACACCAATCACCACTATAATACTATTCGAAAGCTAGAAGATTGAAGATAATACCTTGGTGAGAACTTGAGAGGTTTAGAAAGCGAGGAAAAGTGAAGAATTTCAAATTATGAGACCTTTAGCCATTATAACCGTTTAATTCGTATTCATTTGGCGACGTTAGTCACACTTACCGACCTATTCGGCGATTCGCCGAGTGGTCACTTATCCCACCTTTTTCATAGATTTTTCAAATTCTTGGGGATCAAGTAGGCGGTCTGGGTCAATATCGCCGAACAGGTCGGCGACCCGCCGAACTGTTTCTCAAGATCGCCGAGTTTTACAGGCTCTGGATTACACTTTTGTTGAGCTAAATAACGGATTAATTCGGGTACGCAGACCTAGTTGGCGTTTCGCAGAATGAAACTTCTGCTCGTCAACCTGTATTTTTCAACACTTTCCTCATTTTAACCTACAAAACCAACACACCATTATTCTAACATAATAATTAAAAGCAGTAAAACCTTAGGTTGCCTCCCAAGAAGTGCCTTATTTTACGTCGTGGCACGACGCAAGTCCTGTCTCATTCTCCATTATTGGGGTTAGCCCTAGTGTTACTAGGTGACCCCAATATGTCATTTGGGTGGAGTTGAGGCACTGCAAAATTCAGGAGCGACCTGATTAGCTGGATTGATCTAGAGTGAGATCCAATCATTTGATTCAACACTTCAATATTCTCCTTCATTTCTTCCAACACCCGATCTTGATCGGTGATCTTTTGGAGAATGATTTGAAGTGTGTCATTGACACGATTTTTTCCCCCATCTCTAGACTTCCTCTACTTATGAGGGGGTATATACCTCCCCTTGTTGTTGCATTGGACTTTCACCTGTGAGATTTTGGTGGCCAAGTAGTTTAGCTGAGATGCCAGTGCGGTCAGCGTGAGGTCCTTTTGGACTCCTTGGCTCATTTCAACCAATTTTCCACTACTCTACTCAGCCATGCTCATCTAAATGGACAATTCAACGAAAAACAAAACTAAAAGTAAAGTTAGTGGCACTACAACTAAGAAGAACAAAAATCCTACTAATCTAAAATTTCTCAAATAACACCACTCCCCGACAGCGGCGCCATTTTGATGCTTGTCGTGACCAACGACACTAATCTACGGTACGAGTGTCTACGATCGTCGATAATATAATAGCCCAACCATGGGTTGGGGTCGTGTCCCAAGGGAGTGATTTTGAGAATTAATAGAAAAATAAAGTTTAGTTCTAATTAGTCATAGTTAAAGACATTAACGAGTAAAAACATAGTAAATTAAAGGGGGTGACACAAAAGTGTCAAATATCAAATGGGGGTTTGTCACAAGTAAGCTAAAATCAGCAAAATCAACAAGAAATCTAAGCAATGAGAGGGGGATTCTTGGGGTGTGACCACAATATAAATTGATATAAATCGTTGAGCACATGCTTTCGATAGAAATTTGCAAGCTAATAGTGACTAGGCTAAGCTTTAGATGGAAATAAGTTCCCTCTTGGGCAACTTACCCCGTTTTAAATGGGTTCCTCTCGGACACCCATTTGCCGCATGAAGGCCAGTCTACGCCTTACCCCACTCACTCTCTCGAGTTGAGTGTTAGGATATGGGACTAGGGCTCACCCTCCTGGCCGAACCTCATCGACTCCACCTTAGCCATGATCTAGCGGTCTTGGTTTCGTGACCTCTCTCTCGAGCAAGCCGAAAACACATGGGTGGTTTTGTATTTGCAACTACAATACCATTAAATTAAATCACAACCACTAGGTGAAATCACCATTAAAATACATCTAACCTATCAGTAAACAAGACACAATAATAATATCAACACATATTTGCTAAATCACACCCCAAGAATAGGGGTTTTTTAGCTACACATCAGGAGATAGAAATTTATACCTAAATGAGCTTGCATTCAAATGGGTATGAAGATTTAAGTCTTGTTACAGGCCAAGAATAAAGAATCCAAGAGACCCAACTCCAAATCTAGAAGATGAAATCCTCTTCTTCTTCAAGTCTCCAAAACCCTCTCAAGCTTAGGGCAAAAATATCAAAAAGTACTATTCTAATATGAAAAATTATAATAATGGTTCGACTCTCCTAAAATTAATAAAGAGTTTAGTATTTATAGACTTCAGAAAATAGTGCTGGCGGATCGCTCGGCGAGGTTAGTCAAAATCGCCGATTAACTCGGTGATTCGCTGTTTGGAGTAGTTCATCACCTTCTTGAACTAGCCTTCAGCATCGTCGTGTTCTGTGTCATTGGGCGACATAGTACTGCTTCGTGGAACTATTCGGTGAAACGCCGGCTGTTCCTTTCATCGCCTTTTTGATCGTGCTTCTTCAGGGCTTCGCGTACTGGAACAAAGGGCGGAGTGCGTCCCTTCGGCGAATCGCCAAGCGTGCTTGTCGATGCTTAGGCTTCAGCTTCTTTGTTCTTTTCAGCCTTTTTGTTCCTTTTTGCGCCTAAGTGTCCATGCTTCCACTAAAACTTCAAACACCTGAAACTTTAAGTGTTTTCATCAGTTATTTAGAATAAATAAGCATTTGAGGACACTATTTTTATTAAAATAAAGCCCTAAATGAGTCCAATTTGTGGACTCATCATTCATCGGTCGGTTTTATGTATTATTGATTCGGTTTATCGGCTTTTGGTTTTAAATATGCTAAACCAATAACCAAACCAATAGGATATTTTTTATCAGTTTTCGGCTTATCGATTTTGGTCCTTAAGGGTTCAGTTTTTTATTTTTGATTTAACCAATAAGAAAATGCTTATAAAACAAATATATATCTTCTCTAATAAATTTGATGCGACAAAACAATAATGTAACTTTACAAATGCTCATAAAATAGAAACATTAATAACAAACATGAAAAGAACTAAACATGTGTAACACAAAGAGAAATTAAGAGGAATAGGGTTCTTACTTTAGGTTTTGACGGTTTGTATAATGTGAAGTTGTGAACTCAAAGTCATAATGAAGTATGAATTGATGGCTAAATAACAAAGACGTAACTATTAAGATACTGTGATTAATATTTAATATTTATGTATAGGTAAAAGATTTAAAATACTATAGTCTTAATGGGTTATCGTTTTACCCAATAACCCAATATTAAAAATCAATACCGAATCGATAATTTGATAATTTTTTTTATAAAAAACCATTAAAAAGCGTTAACCCAATAGCCTTAAACCAACACTTTTTTTTGTTCAATTTATCGATTTGTTCGGTTTTTGCACACCCCTAGGGTCATTACACTTAATCTATTATTCATTTTTTGAAAAAAAAAAAAAGAGTCAATAACGTTTTGGCCCCGAAATATTATTATGATTTACACGTGATCCGGTTGGAACTAAGTAAAAAGGTGTAAAAAAGAGAATTGGAAGTGATCGAACAAAATGTTGCCAAAAATCGTTG
Organism: Solanum pinnatisectum; assembly: GCA_035578085.1. Lineage (NCBI taxonomy): Eukaryota > Viridiplantae > Streptophyta > Magnoliopsida > Solanales > Solanaceae > Solanum > Solanum pinnatisectum. Next base: position 36,995,010 of record CM069078.1, read on the forward strand.
TTGATGTGGATGAGGTGATGCAATCGCAAATCCATATGTGGCGCCACAACACTCAGTTAGTTAATAGACACAACTCGAGGTAGAATAGGTACAAAAAAAGTTTTATATGTGACATATTGATGCGACCACAACTTCGGATGCAGTGACATATCTCACCTGATCTACACGATGTAGCTAAGCAGATGTGATTGCATCAGCACATGGGATGTTACTGCGCATGTGAGAGCCTTAGTTTTATTCAAATTTTAATGTGTATTTTCAAAAACTATAAATACCTAATTGTAGGATTTATTTAGGAATTCAGTTTTTATCCGGTTTTTGAGACTAGGAACAATACTTTTCGCAAGAAATGTAAGTCCCCTCCATTTTTGGCATTGTGATCAGATTGTTGTTTATTGAAAGCAATATGTTGGTTCTTGATTCTACTACTGATCATTGTAGGCATGTTTTTTCAATTTTTTATTTCAAACTTTTATAATATCTATGGGTAACTAATCCTATAGCTAGGGTTGTGGAGTCCTAAAAGGGGAGTAACAATGATATTGTTTACTTGTTAGAAATTCTAGTAAGTATTTCTTGGTGTATGATTAGTTTTTTTCATTTTGTTCGAATTCTAATGAAAGACTTACATTAGAACTCACATTCTAAACTTCCTTGAAAGAAGAAGTCAAAATTAGGGGAAAAAATTTAAGCACATAAATTTGGGACTTCTGTTCCATCTAAAGACTTGAGACCTAACAGAGGTAGTCAGACATAGGTTGATAGTTGTTCAAGAAACACCAAAGTGCCGCAAGGACTTTGGATGACATTTTTTAGATGGACTGGAAGAACTCTAGATATACTTTAGAAGTCAAGCATTTTACACCTAAGACTACTCAACTAGAGTTTTGTAAGGCCAACTAAATCAGAGTTACAAATTGAAATGGGAATCAACAACCTTAATTTCACATTCTCATTGTTAAACACACTATTCAATCTTTAGTTATTAAACATACATAAACAAACACTTTAACATTTTACTTTGCGCATCATTTTTATAAATAAAAAATTATTTATCCTAGTTACGCTTAGGAGTAATATTCTGTGCATGTGAGATTCAACCCTAACCTCGTTTGAATTTTGTATTTGACAACTACAGCTTTATACTTTTTCAGAGGTATAACTTAGACATATCATATGGTCACAGTTTCATTAAGCTTCAGAGTCATTTGTTTTTCAGACGTATCACAAGGACTATTTGAGCATGTCAGATGAAATCATGATATAAAATCATATGAGATGAAGTAGAAGTTTTGTTTGAACATGCATATTGAATTTTTAAATTGTATATTTTGCTCATAAATATAAATATTGCATAAGTTGTGAAATATCAAATTACCCAAATTCTTTATATAATTTTACAAAATAAGCAAAGGTTTATGATAAAAGTATAATACACTATCACAAAGCTATTCTAAAAAAAATGCAACATTTATTGATCGTACTTTAGTTCAATAAAAAGTAAAATTAAACATGAATTGTAGTGTATTAACCTTTAATATAATCATCCCAAATAGTACAGAGAATTTCCTCACATTGAGCATGCACTTCTTGATCAGAGATGACCAAGAAGACAATCCAATATTTTTACTTTCAGCCGTTTGTTGGTCAATATAATTAGTAGATATATCATCATGTTCATATATATTCCGTGAATATTTAATCATTACTTTTGGTATTCTTGCAATATTCTTTTTTTAAAATTGTACACGTTATGACAATTGTCACGTGTGTGTCAATATCATCAACAACGTAATATTATCAACCAATAAAATAACATTTTTGTAAAGAATCACTAAAGAGACATAACACAAAAATGAGATAGTAGTGTGAACAACTAATATTAATGTTGGAGAGAGTAATGGTTGGTTATATTGATATAAATATTTTAAGATTGGTAAAAATAATAATATCAACTATAAATTTTATTTACATATGAAATAAATGTTTGATAAATATAAAATGATGGATTTTGTTTTACAAAATATAAACTTATGAGTCTATAGTGAACACTATGATGAAGGCTTGTTCGCTAATATAGCGACTTTCGCTATAGCTAAGGTCGAGATTTTATTTTCGTGTTTTAAGTCATTTTTCTCTTCAGCCTTGGTCATAACTTATAATATTCAACTAGAAGACCCTAAGGTTGACTTTTTCAAAACTTTGGACTTTTCTCTCCTTAGGTAAGTCATTCCAATTTATCTTTCTCTTCTCTTATCCATTTTTTTCATAAAATTGAAGGGTAAGCTCTTAGTAGATGAGTTAAACTCTAGGCTAATTATTATTGGGACAGATTGCTAAGGGAGGATAATTATGCATGATTCCACTAAATTTAATTTTTGGGCATGAAATAATTAATTTAGGCTTTAATTTTGATATAGGGGAATCTAGAATTTTATAAAAATGGGTTCTTGAGCATATGAACGGCTCAAGAGAGGTTAATAGGGCTAAACTATGTGAATAAGATTGGGTTGATCATGGATTCCTTTGATTTGATATAATAAACTGTTAATTATTACTTAGACCTTCCAAAAAGTTAGAATTAAATGGGTTTGAATATTCAAGACCTTCATTTGAGTAAATAGGATATTAAAATAACCTTATACTTTGTTGGTATTAGGCTTTGGGCATTTTGAGACATTGAGGAAAGGGAAAGCTCGACAATTTAGCTTGTTCGCTTTTCTGTTCAAAAAATGATAGAGTAAACTTATCATTTTATTAATTACTCTTTAAGAGTGGGTCAAATCAAATATGGACAAGTAAAAACTATATGGAAAAAATACTAAAATTATATAAGGATCGTTTGCCTGAGCACAAAGTTTTTTTTTTTATTTTAAAAAAAGTTTCTGAAAATGTGGTGGTCTAAAACATTGAAAGTTCTTATAAATCATTTCATCAAGAATAAAAAAAAAAAATTTAAATATAAAAAGATGATATGTTTTTTTATTGGAGAAACTAAAGATGAAAATATATTATATTAATTGAGATAATAGTATTTCCACAAGTCATAAGGTTAAGCAGCGATAAAGAAACATAAAAAAGGTCATATTTGTCACTTAACTATGCTAAATGGTTCAAATTTTCCTCCATTAGTAATTGGGATCAGATCTACCTTCTCCGTTACTGAACTTGTCCAAATTTGCCCTTTGTAGAACATGTTTAACATAGATTAGCCATATGGCTCAAAATTAAGCCTCGTAGTTCAAAATATGCAAGGGCAAATCAAACCTTGTAATTCAACTTGAAATTGAATTTCAGATTTTTCAAAAATTTGAAAAACAACAAAGATGTTTCACTTTTTTCACTCCAAATTACTCACACAAAGTCAATTATAATTTTTATTCATGGCCAAACACAACTTAATCCAACTTTCAAAATTACCAATTGACTTAGTGACTAGTAAAAGTATATCGATTTTGAATTATAAATGTGGACAAAAACACAAAAGCGACGGGAGTGATAATATGAGGCTGGAGTTACGTAGGGACTAGCACTCCCTCCACAAATAATTTAGTATAGTTTACAAATAAAATATACTATAGATTAGTTTTTTTTTCCTTTGGGTGATCAATTTGGATGATATAATATGGTAGGAAGAATGTTGCAGCATACAAGGACAAAGAGCAAGACAGTGTTCCTTAGCATTCCATAAAGTCACAAACATCCAAATCTCCAGATATAAAATAAATGCCAAGAATAAAAACAAATACACTTGCACAAGAATCCATATCCTAATTTTGAAAGCTATGTCTAAATATTATTAATACATATTTTGGATTTTATCTTACCTCTCCACTCATTTTCTCTTTCTTACTTCTGGACCTATTAGTATTTTGAAATGATTCCCTACGTGGACCCCTTGATCTCTTTCTATTTCAAACTTTTCGATGCATGTAATAGTATCAATTTTTTGCTATCAAGTAAGTCCACACAAAATTAATTCGTGACATTTTGTAAAAACTATAATATTTAACTACCTTGCGAGGGTTTGAAAATCATCAATTTAAAATGAGTTAATTAAAGCACGAAAAATCAGGGTACCATGAAAAAACGCCACATCCTAAAATATGTAATGTATGCAGTTTATTCTAATCTTAAATATCAGTCGTTGATTTCATGGTTTGAAGTGAAGATAATTTTATCGTTGCTCTGTGCAGGAGAGCCCAACTCTAAAAGGTTAAACAAAAGGCAAGGTGCCTTAGACCTCCAAATTTAAAGGGTTTCATTTTATTTTATTTTAATAATAATATAGGTGTTTTTTCAGAAAAATATATTGAATAAGTACTATTTCACACATTTGGAATACAATCTAGAAAAAGACTAAAATGGATTGACTATATCAACAATTTTAAAAGAATAATTAAAAAAGTTAATTATAAAAAGTTATTAACAATTTTGCGTATCAAAAATCTAGAAGAATAAATTTCAAGAAAAATATATATATTTTTAAAATTTGAATTAAGACTTTCATTTGATTTTCGCTTTTAGATCATAATGTGTTTGAGACGCCTCTAGCTCGGAGACTAAACACAAAAAAGGAAGACCTCAAAGAAGAAGAGAAACAAAAGAAATGAATACATTGGATACCAGTAAAGCTAGCTATTCATAATCCTCTCTACATTTTTTTCAATAAGTTAAATAAACAAAACTAAGTTATACAACACTTTTATTCCTTTCCTTGTCCTTCCCTATCTCCTCTATATTTACTTTCTTTTTTAACTCGACTTTTCATGGAAAAGAAGAAGAAGAAGAAGAGCATGTCTCCTCTTTTTCTTTCTTTCCAAATTTTCATTCTTCTTGTGAAATTTTCGAAAGAAGCATCTCCTTTATGCCTCTTCCCCCTAATTTCCATACATTGTCATATTTTCGTAGAAGCTAATTAAGAGAACGTGTACACGTACATATATAAATAAAATTTCAAGGTCTTCAGTCTTGTAGCTCTTAAACTTGTGTAGTAGTATTGTGTTGATCATGAAGCCAATTTGAGAATGTTTGAAGCGTGTTCATATCAGCTCTATAATGTTTTTGAGTAAATTCAAGGAGAGTAGGCCATGTGAAATCAGGATATATTCGAGGGTTGTTGGAGTCCACCAATTCATTTGGTGGGCTCACGACCTTATCTTTGTTTGGACAAAGAAAGAAAGCAAGTGATTTCCTAGGAGTCTTGTTGTTTACTACTGCTCTGTGTAGGCAACTTTTGTATCTTCCATTTGATAGTGCCTGCAAAAGGTCAAAAATAAAATATGTTTAAACCCCACTAGATCAAATTTATGTGACCACTTTTTCACCGATATTTCAACTTGTTCAATGGAGTATATATATATGTGGACACCATGAATGTTGTACGTCCTAATTAAACACATATGATATATATCATTTCATCGTTACAATGTGAAAATATCTTACCATAAATGTGTCGCCTATGTTAACTACAAATGCATTGAAATTTGGACTGATGGAACGCCATTCATCGTCCACAAAAACTTGAAGTCCGCCAACACAATCTTGATGGAGAATTGTTAATGATGTTGGGTCACAATGAGGCCCCGTTCCTAAGGTGAGCTCTGGTTTCTGACATGGTGGATAGTAGTTGAGTCTCATTATCGAATCATTTTCTTCAAAAAATTCTTTGAAGTGGCTCTTCTCTACGCCTAGGCTCATCCCTAAGAGTTCCATGATCCCAAGAGAAAGTGTGTTCATGGAATTGCAATATTCTTGATAAACATTCCTGTATAATTTAAGTGGAAAAAAAGGTTAATTCATTTACATATATAATCAAGAATATATATATATATATAGTGCCTCTATATCAATTAGTTTATCTGATTTTGAGCAACACAAAATTTAAAATAATAAAGAAATTTTTTAATCTTTCAGTCAGCTGAAACAAATAAATATATTGAAACGAATAGAGTAGTACGGTCCGTACCCAAGATGGTTAAAACTTTCACCCAATGTCCTTTGAAAATACTCTTCAACTATGTGAGATGATTCTTCTTCAGCAGAGTAACGAAAAGAGAGTGTCTCTTTCCAAGGTAGCTTTGACGAAAACCTTCCAGTAAAGCTACTAGCATAACCACAATGCTCACCAATTTTCCTCTGAGCTTTTTGTTTTTCCAAAAGCGGCAGGTCAAAGAACGTATCCATATAACGATGAGCATTAGAAATAAGATTAGCATCAACTCCATGGTTCACCACAAGAAAAAAACCATGACTCCGACAAGCTTCTCCAACAAGCTTAGATGCTTGTTGGGCCGCGTTGGAGTCACCAGAAAGAAAACCCCTTAAGTCAATAAGGGGTACGAGAAGTTCTTGTACTACGGCACAAGGCTTCTCGTGGTCGGGCCATATGAATTGTGTGGGAATATTAGACTCACGTTTCATATGAGATGCATCAAAAATAAATTGTTTTTTTTCATCTAGCATGGGAGATTTTGCATTTGTGATCATACAATCAATAGCCATTATTGCATGCACAGAGTAGGAGTAGTAGTTAATTTGTGAAGAGCCAAAAGTGAAGGAAATATAAAGAAACTAAAGAGAGAGAGTTGAGATAAAGGAAAAGCCAAGGCCGTTCATTGGGAAAATATGTGAACAAAAATTGGAATCTTATAGGTCTCTCACTTAACAGAGAAAATGAATAGTTTGCTAAAAAGGGCTTAGCAATGCTTAAAATTGGGATAGAGGTCCTTATGTTGTTTGTCTTTTTTACTATTGACATCATAGCAGAGTTTCTCATATATTTTAAATTAAAATTTTAAAAATTATGATTGATAGTAATAGATTTTGAATTGGATTTTAAAATTTTATTTTCAAAATACTAATTATTTTCAAGTCTCAGAAAGTGGTCACAGAAATTTCACTTGGAAAATCTTCATAGCTCAATTGATTGAATATTTGAACTCCCATTTTACTAGTGAAAGTTTAATTCTCCACTTTGTAATCTTCTTCATTTTCACTCACTTAAGTCTTATTTTTGTTTTTTAAAAACTAAAATACATTTCTAAACACAATTTTAAGTTATGAATATATAACTTCAAAAATTTCATTCAAAATTTAAATTTTAACTTTAAAATTTATGATCAAATGAAATAAATTTGCGGAGAAGGTAATAATGGTTAAAATAGAGATAAAAGGTCCATATGTTGTTTGTCTTTTCAACTGTTGGACAGGAAAGCGTTTCCCAATAGTGTTTGGAGTTTCCTTTGGTCGGGTGATTGAGCCATCACCATTCACCACCCAACGTTTTTATTGAAGCATACTCTTTTCATTCATAACATAATCCTGATACCGTCATCACTGGCGTCACCTAACTATTTGACTTGACACGATTATTTTTTTATTTTAAAAATTATTTTTATTTATTACTTTTTACATATCTTTTTTTTTTTTATATATTTTATATTTAAAATTTCGTATTTATCTCTCAAATAATTTTTCAACACCTAATTAGTATTCTTTATTTATTTTTTAAATATTTTTTTCAAGACCTAATACTAATTAGAATAGTGTGCTAAGTTAAAAAGTGATAAGAAAAATTGAACCGAGATTGAGAATTTAGTTGGTTGGGCGGGGGGGGGGGATTGGGGGGGGGATTGGGGGGGGGGAGTTAGAGTTACTTTTTAAGTATATTATAAGTTATAAGTTGATTATACTAAATTTTTAATTTTTAACTTATATTATATATTTTAGGCCTAAAAATAAGTGTTTAAAAATATTTTTTTGTCTTTTTCCAAACAACTTTCAAAAATAAAAAAGAGTTTAAAAGTCAAAAATTATTTTAGATAAACCAATCAAAATACCCTCTTATTAAAAATGACTATTAACATATTATAATAAATTAAATTACATTAATAATATGAAGAAAATAAATTTAACTTGTACGTCCCTTTTTTTTTATTTAAGGAGATTCTATCCAATTATTAATCGTGATGCGGAAAAGAGCAAAGAAAGAAAAGTTGAAGACGGTTTTACGATAAGAAAGAACCCCTCTCATCTTGTGGCTAGCAGAGGCGAATCTCAGATTTGAAGACTTTGTGTGCACTAATATTACCTTAGCTCAAATATGAGCTCTAAGATAAATTTAAAATAAAAACAGTGAAAAAAATTCTAGCTGGATTCAAACCCAAGTTTCACGAGTAGATCTTTTAGCTTGTACCAGCAGCATAATGACACTTCTATGCTTTTCATGGGTGCACTATTACTAATTTCTGTCAGTTAATGGGTGCACGTGCACTCCACCCAAAGGGTACGGTGGGTCCGCTTCTGGACGGGCTAATAACATCAATACCAATCATGTATCTAAGTTTGTGTAAGTTATCATTTCCCACTTTCATTCCAGAATTGACATTCGCTGAAGCAAACCCTGCAGGTCTTTGGTGCTCATACTTTACTTGCTGACAATTTTAGCACTTAGCCACAAACTCAGCTATGTCTTTCTTCATGCCAGGCCACCAATAAAATCGTTTCAAATCTCAGTACATCTTGGTCACACCCAGATGATACTGGATGGTAACATCATAATCCTTAAGTAACTCCATCCACATTCGTTATCTCAAATTAAGGTCCTTCCGTGTGAATACATGTTGTAGACTACGATGATCAGTAAACACCTCACACTTAACCCCATAAAGGTAATGCCACCAGATCTTGAGAGCAAACACTACCGCTGCCAACTCCAAGTCATGCGTCGAGTAGTTTCTCTCATAGCACCTTCAGCAGCAGCAATGCATAAGCTATGACGTTTCTTTCCTGTATCAACACAGCACCCAAGCCCGAATGTGAAGCATCACAATAAACAATGAAATCTTTACCTTCCACCGGCAGCGTCATAATAGGTGTTGTGGTTAGAAAAGTCTTGAGCTTTTGGAAGCTCTCTTCACATTTGTCAATCCACTCGAAAGGCACCTTCTTTTTAGTCAGACTTTTCAAATGCGTGGCGATAGAAGAAATTTTTTTCATAAACCGTCGATAGTAGCTGGCGAGCCCCACGAAACTCCCAACTTCAGTCACAGAGCTAGGTCGGACCTAGTTTTTGACTGCTTTAATCTTTTGGGGATCTACCATTCCCCCTTTATTTGAAACCACATGCCCCAAAGAAGGCAATGAAGTCAACCAGAACTCACACTTGAAATTTTTTGCATACAACTTCTGTTTCCCAAGGACACCCAAAACAGTACGAAGGTGGTCGGCATGCTCTTCCTTACTCTTCGAATACACCAAAATATCATCAATAAAGACAATTACAAAAAAATTCAGGAATGGCTTGAATACCATCCATCAAACTCGTGAAGGCTGCAGGCGCATTGATCAACTCAAAAGACATCACTAAAAACTCATAGTGGCCATAACGGGTCCTGAATGCTGTTTTGGGTACATCCTCCGGCCTAATCTTCAACTAATGGTAACCAGACCTTAGGTCAATCTTAAAGAAAACTGATGCACCCTGTAACTAGTCAAAAAGATCATCTATCCGAGGCAACAAACACTTATTCCAGATGGTGAACCTATTCAACTGTCGGTAGTCTATGCACATCCTTATACTATCATCCTTCTTCTTAACAAACAAGATAGGAGCACCCCATGGATAAGCACTAGGACGGATGAAACCTTTATCAAGAAAATCCTGTATTTAAGCTTTAAGCTCTCTTAATTCTGCTAGAGTCATGCGATAAGGAGGAATGAAGATGGATCGAGTTCCCGGTTCTAAGTCAATACATAAATCTATATCCCTATCAGGAGGCATACCAGACAAATCGATAGGAAACACTTCCTTGAATTCAGACACTACAGGAATAGACACAATAGAGAGGGATTGGGCATCAACATCCTGAATATGTGCCAAATAGGCCAAACACCCCTACCCCACCAGTTTTCTAGCCCGAACGAAAGATATGACCTTAGCTGGCTTAGGCATGTACACCTCTTCCACTCTAACTTTTCCCTACCCGAGATCTCTAGAGTCACAGACTTAACATTACAATTAAGCACAACATAATAGGAGGACAACCAACTCATGCATAAGATTATATAAAAGTCAGTCATATCCAAAATAACTAAATCAGCCCAAGTCTGAAAGCACATAAACAGGACAGAACATACACGATAGACATAGGTGACTATGACAGACTCTCCAATTGGGGTAGAAACATGGATGAGAGCATCAAGCACATCACAAACCGCATAAAATTCCAAGGCAAACTGAACTGACACATATGAATAAGTAGAACTCGGATCAAACAAAACAATAGTCATCCGATCACAGACAAGAATAATACCTGTGATCATTGCGTCAAACACCTCAGTCTCGGTCTTGCCCTGAAAGGTATAGCACTGAGCCCTGTCATCTTAATGGGCAACCTCCTTGCCTGGCGGCACTGCTCTCCTACCTGCATTACCATTTCCCCGGCCTCCACGACCTCACTGATTTCCTCCTCGCCCACCTTATAGACGTCCTCTGCAATTACTACCACTACCTGCTGGTACCACTGCTCTAATATGTTGTTGCACGGGGTCAGACATATGTGGATGGGAACAATCTCTCCTCATATGTTCAGGTTCTCCACAATTGTAACACACTTAATAACTTAACCAAGTAAGCATCGTTGCTATTGTAGTAGTCGTATGATGACCCTCTTTGATATACACTCAATTTAGAAAATCATAGAAGAGATTCTAACTTGCATCGCTGCTATTGTAGTAGTCGTAACATAATTTTATCATTTACTAGCAACCCATACATGTTATGATAACAATACTAAATGCATTTTCCAAAGTAATGGTGTTCATTACCTAGTCGTCCCTTACAAAACTTCTTGAATGTTGTCACCTTGGCAAAGTCTTCTGACTTCATCCCCTTCTACCTCCGTCACAAAATCAACCACTTCTTGAAAAGATTTTGTTGAAGCAACCACCTATAAGCTTGAATCTGCAAATCTGACCTTAATTCCTTCACAAAGCGACGAATTTGCTCCTTTAGACTGAAGCAAAGTGGAGTACCATATTTGGATAAAACACAAAATTTGGCCTTATAGGCTGTAACAAATATATTATGTTACTCTATATTCAGGAACTCATCTTTCCTCCTATCACTCAAAGTTCAGGGTATATACTTCTCTATAAAGAAAGTTATAAAATGTGTCCCAAGTCATGAGCAGTAGTGCATTTACTAGTCGGCACTCAACATGAGACAACCACCACATTTTAGTATCTCCCTTGAACTAGTATAGCATAAATTCAACACCAAGTCGCTACACCGTATCCATCTTATGAAGAAAATCATGACAATCAACAAGGAAATCATAAGCATCTTCAGATTCAGTACCCACGAATAATGGGGATTTCAACTTTAAGAACTTCACAAAAAGATCATGTTGGTCACTAGGCTTTACATGCCCACATTGAATCAAGGAAACATGTCTATTTGGATGGACGCATCCTCGCTTGCTAGTGTTGATGTTGCCACTTTTGTTGCTCTAGTCCTGACCATAGAGTAAAGGAGGAAAAATACCAATTTGTTTTACATAGATACCAATTGGATTCAAGTAATAACATGAAAGAAAGAAAGAAATGAGATTTCCTAAAGTCCTATTGCCTCTCGAAAAAAAGTACAGACGTCTCTGTACCGTTCTACAAGACTCTACTAGACTCATTTTGGTACAATGAGATCAACGAACCTGGATCTGATCATACCAACTTTGTCACGACCTAAACCGCCGTGATTGACACTCACACTAATCCTCTGGTGGGAGAACCATTACTACACCCCGACTAAACATTTATAAGGAACTAAAATATTTAAAGATATGGAAGCAGTTTTAAATAACGAACTAAAGATGGAGTTCCCATAAACTCCGAAGTTTAAAAAAAACAACTAACATAATCGTCGCGGAAGTTCAACCCCTAGAATTGAAAGTCATTGTACTAAAACTCTACTAATCAACAAGTCTAAGAAAATGGGGTGCAACTCCCAGAAACTAAACATAGGAATAAGTCTAACTATATAGTCTGAGTCCGAAAAGAATAGACTAAACAAATAGAGGATCCATGGCAGCCTAAAAGAACTGGCTCACCCTCAAATCCTATCTCGATCAGTGATCTCCTAACTGAGGCCTGTCAGTAGCCGTCTGAAGATGTCCTGTACTCAACAGAGAAAGAGCAAGTGTAGTATCAGTACACGAAACCACGGTGTACTGGTAGAATCAGGCAGCTACTCCGATAAGCACAATATACGCAAATAATTACAACACAGTAAACACACATATACATAATGCACAATTCAGTTATCATTTTAGGAGCAACATAGAATTTTCCAATTTCAATGACGATTAAATATGAACGTAATCATCATGATCCTCTCATGGGACCCACACCCAAATGATTAGTTTGTCGAAACGTGACACCCGATCCATTATACATGTATCAGAACGTGACACCCGATCCAATATATGTGTTGGAAGTGACACCCGATCTAATATATGTGTCTGAACGTGACACTCGATCCAATCAGCATAACTACAATCACAATCACACACATAATGAACATTACTCATAATCATAAAAGCAAGTAGTAAGTTCATGACATGTAATTGTTCACACATAATCATTTCATTAGATTGATTCACATTTTCCTATTCACATACATGCATGCATACAATGAAGCAATTAACCGAATATATCACACAACAGGAAATAGAAGCATCACCTACCTCGAAACCAAGCCTAATACTCCTTAGACACTTGAGCCTTCCCTTTCCGAAGTCATTCAGCTTGTTCTCGGTCTATAAACAGGTAATTAATGCAAGGATCAATAAACAAGGCCTAATTTACCCAGATTATATCAAAATATCAACCCAAGGTCAAACACACGATCCTAATGTTCAACTAAGGCATTTCCCTACCATTAGCTTCTTTAGGCCAAAACTCTTCCCCAACGATAATTACTCAAGATTCTAAGTTTTAAGAAACGAAATATGGATTAGGGGAGTAATTTCCTTACCTTTAGCACTAAAATTCGTGGAAATCTGTCAAGAAACTGCCCTGGGTTGTCCCTTAGCTCTTAAGAACGAAGTATTGCAGAAAATAACGAAATTGAGGTTTTTCCCCGACTTAAGTCGCGACTGGCCCGCCACGGCGGACCCCATCCCGCCCCATCTTGGCGGGATTAATCCTGCCCCAGCAGCTTGCACGGAGACAGAAGCTCAGAATTTGAGTTCCAAGCTCCCATTTCACAGTACACCTTCAAACCTGGACGTTCTAAAACTACCCTTTCACGCCAAGATCATTTTTTAGAGTTCTACTCGCCCGAATTCAATTCCGTAAAGCCGTACAGGATCCTTAACGTCTTGGCTATCCACTCATGTGATCAAATTTATAATTAAACCTCTTATCCATTACCAGATTGCCCTAGACCTCACCTGACTCAGATTTCATCCAAGTCTGGCCTAGGCTAGAATTTTCCAAGTTACTACTCAGAAGTTTTCTGGCCCAAATTTCCTCCCCATTGGCTTTTCCATAACGACGGAAACAAGTCATTACACTAGAACTAGACAACATAGCCCATATACAAATTCATGTAACATGTAAAGTCTTCCATTCGAATCGATGATCTAACAAAAATAACATTTTTAACTTAAAAGATAAAAATAAAATTTATATATATTTGATTCTTTTTAGACTTTATTTATATACTTATATTGAATTTATTATTTTTGTTTGTGTGATCGCCAAGCCTATACCAATAATATTTTGCTAGACTTGTAATGACAAAGTTTCCGTTTAAAAGATTCACATAAAGATGAAGAGGAATGTTTTATGATACCAGTGAAACTCTATCGCTTCTCTTATTCTAATTTATGTGACATATTTTTCATTTTAGTCTTTCTAAAAACAATGTCATTTTCCTATTATCAGAAATAACTTAACTTTAAAATCCTTTTTATGTTAATTAATTTATAGTCACACAAATATTTAAGATTTATTTTAGATCATAAATTTTTAAAAACTTAATTTTTTCTTAAACTTTATACTAAGTCAAAACTTAAATGATACCACATAAATTAAATAGAGATAAAAATAAGCTTAGGTTCAAATCTCGTTTAGTGTCTTTCTCTTCTCTTTATTGCAGCCCCCAATATGTTAAGAAAGCTAGTACTTTTCGTTTTTAGTTTGTCTAAAAAAATGACATATTTCTATATTAAGTAACAATTTAATTTTAAAATATTTATTTTATCTTTAATGCAATATTTAATAGTCACACAAACATCTATCTCTTATTTAAGACCATAAATATCAAAAGTTTTTTTTTTCTTTCATAAATTTCGTGTTAAATCAAACTAACTCATATAAAATAAAACGAGATAAATATAAAAACGAAAGCAAGGACAGGGGAGGCCGTATCATGGCGACCTGTAAATAGACAGTTTCTAATTTAAATTAAAGAAAGAAACGCTCTCTACATTAGTTTCAGTAGTAATCTCTTTAATTTGAAACAAGTTAACAAATAACAGCATTTTAATACATCATGATGATCCATTGAATGAGACATATATTAAAATCAAACTAACCGGTTGACCAAGCTTTCGGGAGGTCAAAATTACTTATTTTTAAAAAAAGGTGAGGTGTTTAGCCAAGTATTGAAAAAAAATATGTTTCTGAAGAGTAACATAGAAATTATTTTTCAAAATAAATTGATTTTAAGAGTTTGACCAAACATATTACTAGCAGTAGTATTGAATGACACACAATATAATTGGACCTAAAGAAAATGACAATTAGCAAAACAAGATATTGGAACTCTAAAGTTTATATATATATATATATATATATATATAGACGGAGATATATTATCAGAAAAGTATCATACTTCAATTTGAATTTTGAATTGAATAGAAAATTGAAATTATGCTTTCAGAGAGCACAACCTGTGTTGCCCCGAATAGAACATAAAACGACAATAAAACAATAAAAGAGAAAAACGACAGATATTATAGATATCTCCACACGTGTTTAAGCCATACAAACCTTCTTTTCTTATACACTTCACAATCGTATTCTACTCAAAAATCCGTAAACAAAATATCTCTCTTCTTTGCGAATCATTTTTTGAACAATGAAATCCATAACATAAAGGGGGGTTAAATGCTAAAAAAACGATTCTAATTCTATATATTCTTTCTGATTTTTATGTCTTTATCTCAGCGAAAAGATCAAATGTCCAATCCATTTATTTTTCTGGTATTCAAGCAGGTTGGAATATGTATTATCATAATAATGGTAGAAATGGAATCATTTTTCTTTTTATATTCTATACAAAATCCTATAACTTCATTAATAAGTCTAAGTATTCAGTAAAACCTCGATAAAGTAATATTAGATAAAGTAATAATCTCGCTAAATGAATATTTTTCTTTGGTCCCGACTTGGGCCAATTATATTAAAGTAATATTCTCGCTAAATGCATTAGATAATAATTAAAAATAAAGTATTAAAGGCCCAAAAAAAATATAAAGTAATAATTACTAGAATACATCAAGAATTTATATATATTTAATCAGTTAATAATACTAGACCAATAGCTATTTCTTTTTAAAATATGATTCTATAGTTGATTGTTTTTTCTTCCCACCAAAACCAAAATTAATCTCATCCTTAACTTTTTGAAGAGCGAACACAATTTTCGGAATATTTTGTTCGTGTTGTACCAAATAGTTTGACAATGTAGTCATTGCTTGAAATGGCTCCTTTGACGATACATGTGGGACAATGCTACTATCATCTTGTTCAGGATCATTCTCATCATCATTATTCATTACAGATTGAATAATCTCTTCCTCTGTAGGTGATTCCATAACTGTATCATTCTCGTTAAGGTAGTTCAAAAGATGTTCAACATCTATCACATTTTTGTAGGCTAAATTAGAGATGACATCATTTAATTCTTGGATACCTTCATCTAATTCACCAACTTCTTGGATACCTTCATCTAATTCACCAACTTGTGGTTCGGGAACATTGTTTTCTTCCGACCGGATCTTGCAATGCCGAAAACAATTTGCAATTGTTATTTCTTTCACATCAAAATTCCAAGCCAAGTTAGCAAAATTAATAGCACTCAAACTATTATTTTTTTTCAGTATTTGGTGCTTCAACCTCAAGGCCTTGTAGGATGCTGAAATAAAGACGACGACGATAATGAGCTTTGAATGGTCGAATAATCCCAGCATCACATGGTTGAATCTTAGACGTTTTGTTAGGAGGTAAGAAAAACAACTCAACATTTCTCAGGCCTTCAACTATCTTTGGATGAGCTGGGCAATTGTCTACTATTAACAAAACATTCCTGCCATTCATTCTCTTATCAAACCAGCCTACATATTCTTGGAAAAGCAAGCCAGTCATCCAAGCTTTCTTGTTGGATCAATACATGCAATTAAGATTGTTCATGTTCACATTTTTAAAGCATCTAGGATTTGCAAACTTACCAATAATCCACAATGGTACTTTGTCAGATCCATCACCATTGCAACAGAGAGCAAGAGTAATTCTCTCTTTGTCTTTTTTGCGACCTTCAAGCTACTTGGTAGCAAGTGAATGATCAGCTTCCAATCGGTAAAATAGTCCAGTTTCATCCATATTATAAATATCCTTCAATTCAAACTGATCTAGTTTTGATCGATAGACAATTCGTTTTCAATATTCTCCATGATAACTGAACCACTTTCACCAAAACGTCTGTAAGACTTGATTCCGTATCTTGACTTGAAACGTTCTAACCAACCGTAAGAAAGTCGAAATTCAATTAGTTTCACCATACATTTTCAGGAAAAGATATTTTGCTTTTCCTTGGATAATTTCCCCTGACATGTTCACTTTCTCTTGCATTTGAAGAAACCACTCGTACAAAACTTTCTCTAAATCAGGGTATTTTGCCGGTTTATGCCTTTTGGCATCGCTATTTTTCATCTCATTTGATAAATACTCTGCCGACCTTTTGAGAGTGTGCGATATTGTTGATTGACTAATAGTCAAATCAAACTTTTGTTTCACCCATGCTTGCAAATCTTTTTGGCTAATAGTTGGATTCTCTTTCTTATGCTCACATATTGTGTTTCTTATTTTATTGGTTAAAGATGATTTTTGTACGTCTTTCAAATGATGAGAAGACATTATACTTGGATTATGATTTTTAAACATCTAGCTTTTTCCTTTTATAGTTAACATAAAATCTCTTCATATTCTATATACATGAATACAATTAGAAACATGAAACTTCACTAAATTCGTTTAGCTTTCCTAGATTTAAATAATAAATATGCAAAGACTACACTTTTTAGTTTCCTAGATTTAAAATTTTGAAATTCTTAATTCAAATATTTTTTTTCTTTCTTATGGCACATACTGCAAAATACTCTCTAAAATAATAAATATTTATTTATCGATAAATAAATACTTTATGCATTTATCGATAAACTAATAATCTCGATAAATGAATATTTTTTCCGGTCCCAAGAATATGCATTTATAGAGGTTTTACTATATATATATATATATATATATATATATATGAAATTTGAGTTTTACCAATGACTGTCAGCATCTCCCGAGTGTAAAATCCAGTTTCAGCATGAAAGGTGAAAGGAAGTAATGGCGCTTGAGGGTGACATCTAGAGAATTATAAGCTATATATTATGCTCTTAATTATATTTATATGTATATAAACAGCTATTAATGTGCTTATGGTTGTCATTTTTTTGGAGGAGAATTACAGGGGATGTAACATGTCTATATTTATTTTTTAATAAAAGTTTGTCATTGTATGTGCTTAATTAAGCTAATTTAATTTACTTTAAAATGTACAACTTGTATATATCCGTTAAGAGTATCTAGCTAGAGGAATTAATGTTGTAAATCCAGGATTCCTTCTTTATAGAATGCTATTTTCCAAAAATAAAACTCACACAAACCAAATTATTTTCCAATGCAAACATTATATAATATAATTTAATCTTGTGATCGACAGGCTTGCACCATATATGAACAATCTATCAAGTTGTCCCTTGGGGAACATCCAATAAAATTGGAACAAAAAAGCTATCAAGCTAATCAAATAGGTAGATCTCACACTGATGACTTCGTCTCGGATTAGTGAGGGTTCGATTCCCATCTTATACTATCCCTTCTCCCATTTTTTCTTTTTCTATCTGCAATTTTATTTTAATTTAGAAATAAAATCCTTCGCTGGTAATGTAAAGACAAAGAATTCCTTGTGAGTCCCCTTTTTTTCATTTTTTTTTTTGTCTAATGTAAAATATAGAAGTTCATCATAAAAAGATTAAAATTATTTTGAGCAATTTATACACAAACTTTTTTCTTATGGATCGGAAATTGCTTTTAAGGTAGTGGCTCGCTAGTCGCTACAACACAACGTATTAATTAGTAAATTTTTCAATTTGTTTGTTATTGACAATATTGTAATACTTTTCCAATCATACAAGTGGCCTATATCAAGAGTAACACCCATAAAGTAAAAGAAGTCACCAAGTCATTAATCTTATATGGCTCTAAGTGGCTTATCGCGATGTCTATTATGATGAACATTAAATTGGCTTACTCCCAAAGTTCTATGATCACGAATTATGTATAATGAATCTCAAAGACTAATCTAATATAGGTTACGACAAATAGTATTCATCATGATATTATTGATGTAACGGTCTAATCTAATAGTGATATTATGACCTACAACTGCACGACTTTAAAATACGTCAGTCAGTCAGTAGTGTGTAAGGTTTATTTACTTTACTTATATACTCAATATCGTTTTCTTATATTCAAATTACAAAAATAAAATAAAACTATATATATAATCATTTCCTCTTTGAATAGACTGGGCATTTCCAAACACACCACACCCCACACACATTGCCTTTTGATTGAGTGCGGGGGTATGGCATTGATGTTGGGATTTGTATGATATTGACATTTTGAAAGTACTACATAAATTACTAGTTAGCAACTATAAATTAGAAGTACATGATGCATAATACATCATAGTGGAACTTATCTATGAAAGCACAAACATAATTTCGACAAATTAAAGTCAGCTTGGCATTATATTAGTGATTTTTTTTGCTTTATCAAGACAACTAAATGAAACAATGAGAAAACATAACCTACTTTAACATAGTCATGTCTAACTATATATATGTTGACTTCAATACTTAAACAGCACAATATAATTTTATAGGTAATGATAGTAATGTTTGAGCAAATTAATCCTATCTAACAATTAATTTTTGTCAGTCATGTCGGTATAACAAAAAATAACTTTTCACAATAATAAATACGTATATTAATAAAGAGTGTTAAAATATTTATCAACATGAGTTAATTGTCATTGGATCCAATGTTGCTATGGACTTTAGAGACATTTACAAAGAGTGTGAATTGCCTCTAAAAATATATTTAGTGACAACTAAACTATTGTCATTAATTAATTACTGCTAATGAATATTTTTTGAGTAGTGTCTGTTGTCCTGGCCAATCTCAGGCTCAGGTTAAAGGGATCCGTTCAAAATTAGCCAAAAACTTTAATCAATTAGCCAACAGAGAGGTTTTATAAAAATTAATAAGTTATTATTCGTCCAGAGACGGATATATTGTTTATAGCACATGCTTGATATGTAAATTCACTAACTTTATTCCAAAATATGTAATTGTCTTTAAAGATCTATTTAATATATAAAAATTATAATAAAGATAGTATTATTCTAGATGTGAACATTAGATGATTAAAACTTACTGTTTTTCAACATTTGAATATGCATAATTTATTTATTTGTAAACATAATAAATATATCGTTTTAAAAAATAAAATATTAGAAAAAAATATTTATTTAATAAAATAAAATCATTATTTGATATAAATGAAACATTTGTATTAGCTATTGATAGTGAAGATGGCTTGTGGTGATGGCGATGATGGTAATGGTTGGTGTTAGTGGTTAGTAATGGTGATGGTGATAGTTGTGATAGTGGAGGTGGTGGGTGTTGTAGTGACTGTTGCGATGTTGGTGGTAGTTATATATGATGGTGAAGTTTGTTGATGTTAGCAGTTTATGATCAGTTTGATGATTGTGGTCGAAGAATGTATGGTGGTTGACGATGTGTTGGTGATAGTTAGTGACAATACTGGTTATGATGGTAGGTATTGGCAGTAAGGATTGATCGCAATAGTGATAGTGAAGGTGGCGTCGACGGTGACACGATAGTGATGACAGAAGAATGTATGATGGTTAACAATGTGTTGATGATAATTGATGATGGTGCTAATCATGATGGTGAAGTTGGTTGGTAGCAAAAATTTACTACAATGGTGGCAGTAATTGATTGTGGTGGTGAAATAACCAAAAACTAATAAAGTAAATAAAAATACTTCTAAAAAGCTTTGTTTTAAGAGATAACTAGTATATTTCTCTGTGTTTTGCGTGGTTACAAGAAAAAATTAAATATATTTTTCAATAATTAATATTAATAAATACCCTCATTATAAGCTGTGTAATAAAGAGAGAAATATAAATTAAGTTATGATATTGAGATGGTATATTCAGAAAAACTGTTAATGAGATGCTCTCAAGCTGCAATTTCAACTTATATTGCTCATAAAAAGGAGAAAAACATAAAAGTTAATAAAAACGGTTACAATTAATCGACCACTTAATTATCATAACTTCATAATAAATACAATAATATTGTAGCAATAATATTGGTTTAACAAATAATATTAAGTTTACTTGTTCATAAATTAGTGGCTTTCTTCATTTATAAATGTCTTTATAATAAAAATAAATAAATATTTTTAAGACAATTGAGGGAGTCTGGGAGAGGAAAATACTTGAGTTATATTTCAACATAGTTAAACATGAAATTTAAAAATTAGAGAGATATTCTTGATTTTTGTCTCCAAGATTTGATGCCCATACTAACTACTAAGGCTCATCTAATATGTATTTGTATCGTGTAAAATTCATTAATAGTAGAGATCTCATATCTAAGCTCTTATTCTTATACATGTATTTTTTAAGAGAGTATTGCAAGAAGAAAGAATTAAATTGTAATAGTGAAATATTATTGTGGAGATTATACTTTTGTAATAAAAAATTAAAATACATAAAGTAAAATGAGATGTATATTTTATTAAAATATAAGTCATGATATCATATAGTGACTTGACATAATATTTATCTACTTCCATCTTATAGATATTATTAAATTAAACAGTGACAAAGAATTAAATTTTCGAAAAAAATACATACATATAGCTTCGAAAATGTAGAAAAGATATCAAGAGATGGATAAGTTTTTTTTCTTCAAAGTAGATAGATATATGTTGGGGTATCTGCAAACTTAGTAAAACCAAGAGCCTGAAATAGTAGGATATATTGTTTAAAATAACTAAAATAGAAGGTGTCATAAACACATACTATATAATAAAATAATATTATAAAATATGTTCCTTGCTTCTTTTTATTTTAATTAATTAATTAATATTCCTTTATCCACAACAGCATTCATCACTATACTTTAATGTCATTGTTTTGTTGGTACATATACTTGTGGTTGGCCCAATTGTCAAAATTCTACTAAGCTTTCTCCTCTTTGTTCTTTCTTTTACAGGCAAAATTAAAGCTACTTCTGTTCTAAGTGCCCGCCAGACAGATCAATTAAGAATCTCAACCATATGTGAGGGGCCAATATTACAACTTAAAAGGTACTCTCCTATTTAATTGTCCACTTTTTCTTTTATAATTATTCGTAATTACTTGTTCATTTTGACAAATCAAGAAAGGACAAAAAAAAATTTCTTATTATACCCTCAATTAATTACTTTGAAAAAAGTAGAACTTTTTGAAAATATTAAATTTTTAACTCATCCACTTTATAATTAATAGGGGTAAAATAGTAAAGTTACTATATCAATAATTATTTTTTTAATAGGTGTGTCACTTCAAAAGTAGACAAGTAATTAGGGACAGAAGGAATATCACACAACTCATGTAAATGTTCTTTCTACGTTCAAGATTGGACATCTGAATTGTACGCAATAATAATAATTTGATACGGGACTTTGATATTATCCAAACCAAAAATCCGTAGACAACCACATGCAGTACATTCTCAATTAATGGAAGAAACTTAACAGAGTTTAGACCAAAGTGGACTCCAAATTACACACAAATGACTAGTGATCCTTAAACTAACTAGTATACGTACCCGTGCGTTGCACATATATTTTAAAATATAACCTTTTTTTTACTTAAAAAAATTAATACGAATTATTATTGAGTTTAAAAAGTGCATGTATAATTACATATAATGTTTTGATTTTATATATACAGTTAATGCTGACAAAAATTTACCTTAATCTATATGCGATGAGGATATGTTCTTCAAAGATACCAAACATTATTCTAAAGGATTCTTCTTCTTTTAGTATAATGAAGATTAATAGCATATGTGGCATGTGTTGAAATGATATTTGTTTTAATTAATAAAAAATAAATTCATAGATCAATCTATAACCTAGTATTCAAAATATGATTCTACTTTTAGCTAAAATATAAATATAATTTGCAAAGCATGTTCCAACCTCTTTAGCATACTTCTCTCCCGTTCAATCTTGCAAAATAAGACAATTTTCATTTAATCAAACATAATTTCATAAAATAAGGATGAAAAAAAAGAATTTCAGATATCGATATAAAAAAAAACACTATAATCAAATCAATATTATACCACATAAAAATAAACTATTTGTAGTGCAATGAAAAAATTGAAAGATGAAAAAAATCAGGTTTGGACATAATTATTTATCAAGTTTCCTAAAAAAAATTGAGATAATTTTTTTTAAGAAAACAATTAAACTGAAAATTTGAAAATTATTTTGATGATGAAATGTGATAACTCGAAAATATTTATGTTGTTGACATGGCTTTTCAACAAAATATAAATTTGAAATATTTAAATTTATTTTTATAAATTCAAAATTTATTTATTTTTGTGTGATGCTTCAGGTTATATGTGGAACTTTTATTTTTTCCTATTACGAAAGTAGAATATTAAAATATATAATTGAGTTTTCAGAGATTAGGATAGTAGGTGGTTGAGGAATTTTAGGTTAGTTTTTTTTCTTCTAATATTTATCTATTTTTTATTATAAAAAATTTTACATACGTATTTTTAACTATTCCTTTATTATTTATTACTGTTTTTTTTTTTGTTAATTGTTTTATTTTTATTTATTATGTGTTCTGAAATTTTTTAATTTAATTTATTGTCATTGGTATCGTTAGCATCAACATCCAGAATTCAAGCACTACAAAAAATAAAAATAATGCATATTTTTTTAATAAAAAAAAATCTGTTATGATAATAAGGAAAAAGCAACTAATAAATTAAAAATATTACACTAATAATATGAGATCTTTAGATATTGTGACTTTCGTTGTGATTGAAGATTTTATGAGTAAGAATTTAATTATTTTTAAGGAAAAAAAAAAGATAAAAGTGGAAGTAGTGATAGATTTTTAAAAATTTGAGTCTTTTTCTATAAGTCTTTTTTTGAAAGATTTTTATATAAATAATTTATCAAAACAAAGATTAAAGAAAATAATTAAACTGAAAATTAGGGTAGTTAAGTAAGTGGGTGAGGAATTTTAGGGATGATTTAAGTTAGTTGTTTTATTTATCAAACTTTATGTGTTTTTTAATAAAAAATTTACCTACGTATTTTTAACCATCCCTTCATTAATATTTTGTTCTTCTTTTTGTTTCATTAACTGTTTTACTTTTTATTTATTTTTTGTCATGACATTAAATAAAATAAAATAATATAATATTATATTATATATACATACATTACAATAATACAATATGATTATAACCCTGTATAAATAGTGTAATTTTCTGACGAAGGAGATTTAATTGAACCCTCATCCCTATCTAACTTCAACACTCCTTAATGATATTATATATTGGTGATGTTTGCTTTAACGATTTTTTTAAAAAAAAAAAACATATATGGAAGGGAATTTAAAAAAGAGACACCTCAATTTTAAATAATTTGTGACTATTAATTCATGATAAGATATAATTTAAAGCAGTCTTTTCATTCAAAGAGAACGTATTTTGACTAGCGAACTTGTGTAACCAATAATTGCTTATTATTCTTTCTTGCATTTTTCTTATTTTTTTCGGTTACATTTAAAAAAAAAAAAAAAAAAAACCTTCACTTGTCATTTTCAGTTTTTTTTTTTTTTTTTTTTTTTTAAATAGCTAGATCAAATTTATGTTTTTTTTAAATTATACTTTTTGGAACATTATATTTAAAATATTAATCAATTAAATTAAACAAAATTATAAATGAGCTTATACAATCCATATTATATGTGTATGTGTATTTCTTTAAAAATGAGGAGACTACTGTTAGATAAATCAAATGTTAAATGATCATAATAATAATCAAAAGGATCAAACTAAAGAATAATCAAATGTCAATATAGGGTCATAGTATACCATCACAATCTGCATATAAATTTAAAAAACGTAAATATTAAAACTAATAAAGTATTTGAAAACGAAGAATATAAAATTACAACGATATGTATTCATTATCATCCTCGTTACTATTTCTATTGATTTTATTCTTGCAAAAATGAAACACTTATTGAAATCTAAAAAAAAAAAAAAATGAAAATAACACAAGTAAAGAACGCCAACCAAATTTAATAGTGATTGACATACATGGTCCACTGCTATGAAATCTATAGAATTCCTCCATTTATTCATCATCTGTTTCTTGTTTTTCTTTGTTGCATTGGAGAGTATATATGGTGATCCTTCTCCTTTAATCATAAGACATAAGAAACTAATTTCAAATCAAACAATTAAGAAAAATTGAATATATACACACAATACACTACTATGTTTGCCCTCATTTTCTTTTATGATCTCACATGAGTGTAATAAAATTTTTGTTTGAATATAATTTTTGTTTTACAAATGTTTGAATTCGTATTTTGAAGAGTTTGGTTAAAAAAGATGTGAATGATGTTTTAAGAATAGTAACTTTTTTTAAAGATGTGGGTTAGGAAGTTGAGATTCTTTTTAGGGATAAGGTTAGTTATTATTTAAAATTTGAATTTTAAATTAATTATTCAAGTATTTTGTTGTGGCTAATTTTGAGGTTTCTTTTTTTAAATGACGGATATCCTTTTTCTTTTTAAAATTGAAAGACTTTTCTTTCTATTATGTGAATACAATTTGATAAATTTTTAAAAAGAAAGGGAAGAAAAACCACCTCATTTTTCCTACGAATCCATAGTTTTTAACAATAAGTTTTAAATTTATTTTTAATAAATTTTTAAAAATAAAGGGAAAAAGAAAACTACCCCATTTCCTTAAGAATCCACCGTCTTCAACTTTCTTTTTTTTACAATAAGTTTTTAATTTTTTTTTTTAATGGTAATCTTTGTTTTTTACAATCAGTTTTAAAATTTTTTATAAATATAAGATAAGATTGCCCTTTTATTTTATTTGAATTTTATAAATTGGATACTTTTTGAAATATTAAACCAGCCTAGATTAAATGATTTTTTTAAAAAAAAATATTTTTTTTACAAATTTATAACTGAACTTTAAAAAAAAACACATACACTTTTTTTGGGTGCTGACATTTGTCGGTATTCATCTAATTTGTTGACATTTATCATTTATAGAACTGACCTTTTTTAAAAAAAAAAAGTGTATAAATTATTTTTTAAAATAGTAAATATGTCCTAGATTAAAATAAAAAAATCTATCTATTACTAATTTATAAATTGAATTTTAAAAAAATATTAAAATTTGTTTATAAAAATGCTGACATTTGTCATTATTTGACATGTGAATTTTTATTTAAAATTTATACTATTTAATTAGTTATATAATATTTAATTATTTATAATTTAAAATTCTAAAAATTTGTGGTGTTGACATGTGACGTTTTTTCTTCTCCTATTATATATAGATAGATTAATACTACTAGTAGATTTTGCATACTTAGTCAAAATCTACTTAATAAGACTTCAACACTTACTAATTATGCTACATCAAAAATGACAATTAATTAGCGATAATAACTTCATTGCCACCATATATATAGAACGGTTGAAATTTCAGATTGTATGCTTAACATTATAACAATAATAGTTTTTTTAATGGTAATATATATTGGTGTATAAGTATTTTATTATTAAAAATAAAATATTAAGTGCATAAGTTAGTGGGTATAAATTGTGGTAGAAGATGACTATTAGTTCTTGTAATTTATATGATCATTAATTCTTGAAACTCTCATGGTCATTAGTTTCTTGTAACTTATGTAACATCTATCACATTTATCTTCTACTCATTGATTGTATGGAAGACTTATTCACCTATAAATAGTGGTGTTTCTTCCTTTGTGAAGTGAAGTAAGAAAAATATTAAGTGTGAAAAATATTGTAATGAATAGTAGTGAAAGAGAAAGTTGAGACAAAGAAAATATTCTAAGTTTTCAACTATATATATATATAATCGCTAAAAATAGATTTTTGTTATAATGTTAAGCATACAATCTGAGAATTCAACCGTACTAATTAAGCATACAATCATTCAAATAATTAAACCAATCAATCATACAAATCTAATTAACAAGCAAAAAGCAAAGATGATGGCTATGCCCCTCTACTTAAAGTAAAAGAAGTTAACACGTGCATGTTTCCTCAATTTAACACATCATATATCATCAGTACATTTTTGTATTTTGGAGGAAGTAGACAAATCACTAAACAATTTATAGTGATAAATAATTAGATGCTTTTTTTTTCTTCTTTTAAGTTGATCAGAAATGCATTTAGTATAATGCAAAAAGGATCAAATCAAATAATTCACAAGAATTTAAAGAGTATCATTAGTAGATCAGCATAAATCTTTAAATCTTTTGGTCGTTTGTCGTCCATTAAAGCACCTCAACTTTAATCAAACATAAATTAACCACTGACAAAGCCATCCATCGACTGTTAATTTTGGAATAAAATCAAGATTATATGGGCAAGAAAATCACAATTATTTTTTTTATGCTTATGGTGTCTAGGTCAGCTTTCGCACACCTCGACTACTTCTACGGGATACATGTCACCTCCAACCAACAATAAGTACCAGGTAACTCTATTCACCAAGGCTAGGACAAATGGAAAGAATAACCTAGTGTTTTTTATCTCCACTGAATTTTGAACGTGAGACTTCAGGGTTCTCAACCATTTCATTGACCACTAGGTCACACCCTTGGATGCCACACATCAAAGTTGACTAGACCAATTAGTTGAATATAATTGCCAAAAAGCATGTGACAACTTAATTAACCCATAAAATTGCATCCACATGGCAGTTGATCCATTAATATCGAAGTGTGTTATGATAAAGAGTTGGTGATAGTTCCAGTAGAAAATACAAACACATGATAGTGCAGATAGAAAACTCACAAAAAATGATATTTCAAGTATGTTTTTTATCATTACCTTTTTTAAAAAAATAAAATAAAAATTGTTCCTTAGTTGATATGGGCAAATTAAAATATAGGGAAAAATGACAAATATACCCCCGAACTATCGTAAATGGTATGCAAATACCCTCCGTCATACTTTTGGGAAATTGGTGCCCCTGCCGTCCAAAAACTAGAGCATATATACCCTTTATACTAACGGACATACACGTGTCATAATCTTATACATCGATCCGATATTTATCGATGGATAAGATTGTGCCACGTGTCCCTATTTAGTCTTCCGTTAGAGTGAAGGGCATATATGCTCTAGTTTTTGGACGGCAGGGGCGCCAATGTCTCAAAAGTATGACGGAGGG
This sequence comes from Solanum pinnatisectum, assembly GCA_035578085.1. Lineage (NCBI taxonomy): Eukaryota > Viridiplantae > Streptophyta > Magnoliopsida > Solanales > Solanaceae > Solanum > Solanum pinnatisectum. Next base: position 37,022,988 of record CM069078.1, read on the forward strand.
TATCTGCATACCATTTACGATAGTTCGGGAGTGTATTCATCCTTTTTCCCTAAAATATACCTAGTTCCATTATCATGCATGATTCTGAGAGCAACATACAAAACTTAGGTAAAGGAAGGGGAGGTACAGTGTTCCATCAAAGGAGGCAAGTAACATGATGGTGGAATGGTCACAATGTCATCAAGACAAAATGGTAGGGCAAATTAATTAGTTTTCTACAAGAACAAAATCCCATGAAATTGACAGACTCTGCAAGGTTGATCTTTAATGTTACAACTATACCTCTTATATATATATATATATATATATATATATATATATATATATATATATATATATATATATATATATATAACTTCAAACTCATCAACTAATTATATTATGTATTTGCAGACAAATACAATTTCCTCTCTTTACACTAAAATATTGCTTGCTTTTTTATCTACCCTTGTATATATTCCACATTATAATTCATTGGTGGGTCTGCTGAGGGATGTTGATTTTATTAAAATGGGGAGCAAAGACAATCTTATCTTATTTTATAGTCTTGGATTTTTTTTTGGGATTACTAGGGTTGAGTTGGCTACATGGGCAATGGTTCCAAAAGTTTGTCCTCTTTAATTTGCTGGCGAATCATTCGAACACATATAAGGGATTCAAAAAATATTATTTAGATATTTGACTAAATGAACTAATAAAAATCCGGATAGAGGAAATGACTTATCTCAAGATCAGACGGTTCATCTTTTTGTCCTCTTGTTAGGGCCAGTGCGAACATAACAAATACAAGGGGAACATCCCACATTACTAGCTAGAATGTCATCTAAAGATTAAATTTGTAACGTAAAATAAATTTTGAACCCCTTGGCTATGACAAACACTAGAATATTTTCTTTTATATCAAAGGAGATTCAACCCACTACTAAAAACCTGTTAAAAAGAGACCCAAAAAAGCGACGGACTGCGTCACTTTTTTGGCCAAAAGCGACGGAAAAGCGGCGCAATCAATCTTGTCGCTTTTTGGCTCGACGCTTTTCCAAATGCGACGGACTGCATCGCTTTTATTTTTTTAAAAAAAATATTTTTTTTTAAGAATGCAACGCCGTCCGTCGCTTTTTTTATTTTTAATTTTAAAAAAGAGATGAAGTCCGTCGCTTTAATTAATTTTTAATTTTTTTAGAATCTTGAAAAGCGACGGACAATGAGACGCCGTCCATCGCTTTTTTGGAAATAAAAATTTGAAAAATCCAGAAAAGCGACGAACTAAAGGACCCTGTCCATCACTTTTCTGGGTTTTTTAAAATATAAAATTAAAAAAAAGCGACGGACTAAAGGACTCTGTCTGTCGCTTTTCTGGGTTTTTAAAAAAATAAAATCCAGAAAAGCGACGGACAAAACCACCCTGTCCGTCGCTTTTTCTGCAATTTTTTTGACAGCAGAAACTGCTGCCCACCTGCAAAAGCAATTCAATTCAGTTCAGCCCCAATCAAACACAAAACATTATAAAGAAGCTACACAAAATATAAAACAACAAACTTAAATTAACATTCAAAAATTGTGATTTATAGACTTATAAAGTCGTTCAAAATTTGTTTCAAAATTACAAATAGTTCATAAAGACTATATTTTATCAAGATTTCTAAAGTTCAACCTAATAATTAGTTCATAAATTCTATAAATCAAGATTTCTAAAGTTCATAATGTAAAGTTTAAAATCCTACAATAATTCAAGATTTCTAAAGTTCACAACTTAAAGTTCTAAAATCCCACAATAATTCAAGATTTCTAAAGTTCACAACCTAAAGTTCTAAAATCCTAAAATAATTCAAGATTTCTAAAGTTCACAACCTAAAGTTCTAAAATCCCACAATAATTCAAGTTCTCTAAAGTTCACAACTTAAAGTTCTAAAATGTTACAAAAAATAAAGTTTTCTAAAATTCACAACTTAAAGTTCTAAAATTCTACAATAATTCAAGATTTCTAACGTTTCACAATCTAAAGTTCTAAAATCCTACAAAAATTCAAGTTCTCTAAAGTCTACAACTTAAAGTTCTAAAATCCTACAATAATTCAAGATTTCTAACGTTCACAATCTTATAAAGTTCTAAAATCCTACACAAATTCAAGTTCTCTAAAGTTCACAACTTTAAGTTCTAAAATCCTACAATAATTCAAGATTTCTAAAATTCACAACCTAAAGTTCTAAAATCCTACAATAATTCAAGATTGTTAACGTTTACAATCTTATAAAGTCCTAAATACAATAATTCAAGATTTCTAAAGTTCACAACCTAAAGTTTAAAATCCTACAATAATTCAAGATTTCTAAAGTTCTAAAATCCCACAATAATTCAAGATTTGTAAAGTTCACAACCTAAATTTCTAAAATTCTACAATAATTCAAGATTTCTAAAGTTCACAACCTAAAATTTAAAATCCTACAATAATTCAAGACTTCTAAAGATCACAACTTAAAGTTCTAAAATCCCACAATAATTCAAGATTTCTAAAGTTCACAACCTAAAGTTCTAAAATCCTACAATAATTCAAGATTTCTAAAGTTCAAAACCTAATTAAAGTTCTAAAATCCTACAAAAATTCAAGTTCATATCTAATTTCTAGAATTTCGAAGTTCAAAAATTTCTAAGTTCAAGAATATAATTCAAGTAACCCAATTTTCAACAACAATATAATACATATAAGCACAAATACAATGACAAATTGAACAATTCAACTAATCTCTAACTTCTAGCTAGCTTCTAATTATTTGTTAGTTCTAACTTCTAATACTTAATTTACAATCATATTTAAAAATCCCCAATTTTTCTAACTTCAACTTTCAAAACTTACTAAATTCAAGAACTTCTAAGTTGGAAAATTCAACTAATCTAATTTCAACTTTCATATACTATCCAATATTTTTCTAACTTCAAAGTAATCTAACTTTCATATACAATTGAATGTTTTTCTAACTTCAACCGTCAAACATACTAAATTCAAGAATTTCAAAGTTGGAAAATGCAACTAATCTAACTTCTAACTTCTAATTATTTGTTAGTTCTATCTTCTAATACTCAATTCACAATCATATTAAAAAAAAAAAACCCCCAATTTAGAAGAAAACCCTAAAATCAAAAATCCCTAATTCTCTACCTAACTAACAATAATCAATAAACAAATTAACAATTGAATAACACAATTCATCAAACTAAAACAATATACTAATTCATAACAAATCAAATATTACTAGAATTGAAAAAAACTAAAATTAAGCCCTAACCTTAACAAGCTAAGGAAAAGAGGCAGTGGGGACGACGGGTGGTGGCGCCGACGGGGCAAGGCAGCGACGGGACTAATGCTCAAGGAGAGAAGGGCGACGGCGGCGTGGGGCAGCAGCGGCGGCGGCGTAACAGTTTGGTTTTAGAGAGAAGGGAGAGAAGAGAGAAGAGAGAAGAGAGAGAATAGAGAGAAAGAGAGATGGGAAAACCCGCTTTTTGGTTCAATATAATTTAAAAAAAGCGACGGACAATGTCTCTTTGTCCATCGCTTTTTTAAAAATATTTGACCAAAATTTTGACTAAAAAGTGACTGACTAAGAGACATTGTCCGTCGCTTTTTAAAAAATGTTTGACTAGATATTTTGACCAAAAAGCGACGGACTAAGAGATGCCGTCCGTCGCTTTAAAAAAAACTAATTAATAAAATAAAATAAATTAAAAACAACGGACAACGTGGTTATTTTTTAATTTATAAATAATTATTTTTATTAAAAAGCGACGGACAGCATCTTTATATATATTAAATAAATAATTATTAATTATATATATATATTTAGCGCAAAAATCCGCAAAAAAAAGTGACGGACTAAGAGATGCCGTCCATCGCTTTTTGTAAAATAATTTTAAAAATAATTATTTTTATTAAAAAGCGACGGACAATGTGGCAAATGGCATCGCCTTTTGGAGCAACGTAGTCCGTCGTTTTTTGGCAGTTTTTTAGTAGTGACCGTTGTTATACATTATATAAAATAAAAAAGAATATTTTTACCTTATTTGCACAAAATATACTTTTCGTCGAAGATGATTCAAATGAATCCCCTTGCTTCCATCCTAGATCAGACCCAATTTGTTCGCAATCCTTAATTCAACTTCTCAACAACCTAATTTGTTGGTATATTAAACCCTTTGAGGAGTACTAAAAATATTAAGAGGAACTTTCAATGACTATAGTTTAGGCTTAATTAGAGATTCATAGCTATAGTTTGTTTGACGATTGGTAGGTATATGTTAGAAGGCGGAGAAGTGAGCAAGACTGGAAGAGGGAGGAAAGAGGCAAGCGATAGAAGGGCCAAAGAGAAGCGAGAGGCGACAAATATACAGTTGTATTTGTATTTGTATATCTGATGGCTAATTGTGTGTCTATATATATATATATATATATGCATTAACTCACAATTGTATAATTGTATACGATCATACAAATAGCCTATGATCAATAATTGTATATCATTGATACAAATCATTTGTATCAAGTGTATTAATGAATACAATTTGTATCAACGAATATAATTATATCAATGTTATATCAAGTTTAAGTGTATTAACAAAATATAATTTATATCAATGAATACAATTGTGTATTTGTATTTGTTGTCGTGTGTGTTTGCATTTATTTGCTACCATTTGTTACCTTGAAAAAGTTACCATTTGTATCATTGAAATATATCATTTGTATTTTGAATCGATTTGTATCATTGAAAATATCTCATTTGTATTTTGCACCACTAAAAAGTATATGTACAATTGACAGTTATCATTTGTATTTGTATCAATGATGGTTAATATTGGTATGTGTTTCATGATCGTTGCCATTGTATTTGGAAATACTTTATCATGGTAGAGGCCCAACCAACAAAAGGTGTGTGAGGCTCCATTAACTTTTTGACATGTGGATAAATGGGTCATTTATCTACTTTAAAGCAAAAATGCTACCACTAACAAGAGAGAAAATATATTTACACAATAAATTGAGTTGAACAAGCATAAAAAAATGCAAGAGAAATAATACGTGCATTTGCTGCTTTTCTTTTTTAGTTGTTAATACTATATTAATTTTGAGATTGCATTGGATATGTTGTTATTATTGTAGTTTATGTTAGTTTGAAGAAATTTTATAAACCTAGAACAAAAATAACAAAAAGTAAAATAAATTTTATAATTAATCTCAATCCGATCAGAAATAATACATTTCACTAAATATAAAATAATAAAATGAAAAATGATTGTGGATCCACATTTTATACTTGTTGAAAAATTAAATTTTGAATTTTCTTTCCTAATATTTTTATAAAATTAAAGGATGGTAAATCAAAAATAAATATTTTGACGTTCAAACTGAATCTGTAATTTTTTATTTTTTAAAAATATTTTTGCTGATGTTAGAAAAAAAAGTTACACCAATGTTGGAAAGAAATAAAGATTAATTTTTCAGATCTTGATTTTCTCTCTAAATCTAGTCATCTTTACTTAAATAAATCATTCTTAGATTATCTATACATATATAAATATTTTTCTTTTAAAAAAGGTCTAACCCATCGATTGGTTCTTAAAAGTTAGTATGAAAGTTTCACTTAAACACCTTACAATGATATTATATTAGGCCTTATGTAGGGAATCGTTGTGTCATTTTGACACTTTTTGCTTACATGGCTTAGTGAGTGTAATACACTCATTGACTGCGCGTGAAAACATATTTAGTTGACTTTTTCAATTTTTTTTCTTCTTCTTTCCCATTTTCAGCCACCATTTTTGAAACTTAAACATCCAAAGATGGAGAACAAAAATAGTTACCGAAAACTGATGAAAAATGATGAAAATTGTTTTAGAAATTTAGAAATAGACCCATTTCAAAATTTACTTAGTAAATTAATTCATGAGATTCTTTCCCTAAATAATTTAATATTTACATAGGAGTTAAATTTAATTTTTTTGTGAATCTAGTGATTAAGGTAAAAACAGAAAGAAAATGACATTTTAGTGGGCATGTTTCCTAGATATTTTTGCAAGTACTTCGAGAAGAAACATTTCTGCAAATGGATAGGTACACGAGGGGGTGTGTGTGTGATATTTCTGCAAATGGACTGGGGTGTTTGGAGAAGAAGACTGTGAGGTGGGTGGGGTCCTAAGGGAATTTATTGGCTTAATTTTTAAAAAAAATTATTTGGGCAAAAATCCATATGTCATTGATTGATTGATTGCTTTTTATTTTTACTCAAAATTTATTGTTTAAGAATTGTTTTTGACATAAATGACAAATGTCATCGCTTAATTAGTTACTTTACACGTCATTCGCAAGTGTAACACACATCTCATATATTTTTGTTGATTGGAAAAAAAGTGTCAAAATGACACAGCGGTATCCTACATGAGGTGTCTAAGATGATCGTCTAGTTAAGGTATCTAACTGAAACTTTGTGTCAATTTTAAGGCGCCACCGATGGGTTAGACCTTTAAAAAAAAAAGAAGTTGTAGGTGCACACGCACCCTCATAGCACCATATGAGTCTACCTCTGCCTCTGTTAGTTACTATCACACTTATTATCTCCATCATTAATTATAATTATACTAATTTTTAAAGATGTGCTTTGCACGTATATCCTATATTTATTATATGCAAGGACGGCTTTACATGTAAAATGTGGGGCATGTGAATTCTCTATGTAAAATTAATTATTTTATGTATACATTTTATCAAATTAATATAATTATACATATTTTTTTATAATTATGTATATATAGTATATTGTTTTTTATGAAATTTTAGACATCTTATATATGTTTTCATCAAAAAAATTTTATAATTTAATGATGGTTAAGTAAATAAAAAAAACTTTTTTTTTGGGTTTCCCATCCGATGTCCGGAGCCCACATTGGAGCTCCGACTAAATTCAGATCGCGCACTACAAGGCCCATTCAGGGGTAGCGCTCCCAACAGGATTTTCTCCATACCCAGGGCTCGAACTCGAGACCTTTGGTTAAGGGTGAAGCACTCCTACCAGTGCACCACAATTCATGTTCTTAATAGTCCCTAAAGTTGACCTAATCATCCCAGATATACTTGAAGAAGACATCCAATCAACAATCCCTACTATCAACCATCCCAATTAGCATTGTCGTTCTTACCACGAATACCATCGTCAATCACCATACATGATCTTAGTCATTACCATCAACTGTCAACTATTAATATCAACCAACTCTATCATAACAATTATAATCAATTGTTATCATCACACCAGTTAAAGGTGTACATGGATTGAATTGGTTTAAAATTTTCAAATACCAAATCAAATTATTTGTGTCTAACCTTTTAATCTATAAAACAAATTGATAAGAGGGAGTTGCTCGGATGGTGAGTACCCCTCACTTCCAACCCGAAGGCTGTGAGTTCGAATCACCAAAAAAACAAAAAGGTGGAAGGTCAAAATACTTGTGAGATGCAATTAGGGGCAAATATAGGTGGGGTAGCGCGCAATTAGGGGCAAGTATGCTTAATTGTGAGATGGCATCAAATAGTATACAGTCGTTTCCATTCAAAAACACACTTAAATCTTTATGACAATCAACTAGCTTTTATTGGTTATATAAAGATGACATTATTTTATGCTTGTAAACAACCTTTGATTATTTTTGAGATGACATCAAATACTTCACAACTTGATTGCAAGCTTACCAACCAATAGCTACAATACCACATTCCACTAGTCATATTGATTTGATTAGCTTACTGTTCGCAAGAAATTTTGTGTACGAAAATTAATAACTGCAATCACGAAACAAATATAAAGAAAAATGATTTTCTTAATCAAACTTGTGAGTACAACTCTGTGTATCCCCTGATTCTTGTCTCTAATTTCTTTTCCTTGATTCGAGGGCTGAAGCAGCGCATTTCTCGAGCGTAGGATGATGTGGACCTCCTTTACTTGATCGTCAAGAAGAGTTAGTAGTGCTTCGGATTGATCACGAGGGACAACTTCTCTTGATCACTTCACCCTTGCTAGAGAACTTTGAGAAAGACGATGTAGTCGATGTCCTCTCCATTAATAAAATATAATCCATAAGTAAAGCATATATATTTTCCTCAATTGGTTAAAAACTCCAATCATCTAAAAGCTTGCTCCTTACTAGAAAAGCATAAGACATTAGGGGTCCAGAAGAGGAGATATTAGGGATGGCAGTGGGGCGGTTGCGGGGCAAACCCGCTAAGATCGCAATCCGCCCCGCTCCGCCCCACATAACATATTTTGTTGTTTTCAAACCGCCATGCCCCACCCAGCTCCATTCCACATATTTTGTAAAAAAACATTACAAATAATAGGCTCAGTAAGTTTTCAACTTAAGAAATTAAAATTTTGTTAGCTGTTAATCACTAAAATTAACATGTTATAACATTATTTTAACATTACAATGTTTTATAACTCTTTTAGATATGTTAGCAACATATTTTTTGGTAGATTTGAATTGGTTACATTTGATGTAATAACAAAATATTAAATGCAAGTGGTGAGATAATTTTTTCTTCATTCTAGTTTCTTAGCCATTCAAAATAATTTACGTAAAGAAATTATTTTAATAAATAATGCTCTATCACTCTTATAACATGTAAGAAGTTAAAATTAAGTTTGAACCCAAATGAAATCACATATACCTGCAACCTGTCCCGCCCCACATTAATTTAAAAAAACCCACTTCAACCCGCCCCGCACAACCTTAAACCCGCCCTGCCCCGCATAGCCATAAACCCACCCCGCTCCGCATCCGCCCCGCCCCATTGCCATCCCTAGGAGATATCTGAGGAGACACAATATCTCATGAACTAGCTAGTTCATGTGTTTTATTGTATGCTGTGCCATGATATCACTTAGACATGTTGGATTAGAGATAGGTTTGTCTTTAGAGATTTAGAGCTCATAAAAGACAAAAATAATGTTGAAACATTTGTAAGAGGGGGTGGTTATAGCTCTTTCTTGTCCAAGTTGTACATTGATGTTTGATGCTTGATGATGGTAGGGACCTTAACATTGGAAGAGAATATGATAGTGGAACTACAATATACACAAGAAAGAACAGTTGAATTGACCCTCTTCCATTACAAGTGCTACTGGATTTATCCCCTAGAAAATTCAAAGAGAGTTGCAACCAGCATGACCTAGCCAATAGCCATGTTCTTTTAGGAGGAAGTTGGAGGTATTAGGCTGAGATGGGACATCGTGGAGCTGATGGACAATGTCGTCAAGAACCAATTTCACTACTAGAGGTGAATCCAGGATTTGAAAATGATCACGGTACCACCAGGGGTGGATGCATGCACATTAGTCGAAGTGGTGTCACATACATAGTCAAGGATCGATAAACTTTATTAAACAAATTCATTCAGTGCCTCCAATTAAATTTTGTGTTTAAGGGTGTCTAACTAAATATATGATCGTTTTTCAACGTATATATACATATTTTTTTTCAAAGTTAACGGCCCTTTTCATCCATGTAGGTCCGCCTCTGCCTCTAACCAATTGGTTATAATACTGGTACATCATTAGTATATACAAGTTAAATCTAAAAAACTAAAAATTAAATAAGGAGAAGGCTAAATCCTAGACTTGAAGCAAATGACTACATCCAATTACGCAAAGTTTTGGATTCACCAGTCAAGCATATTAAGAATCCGGAGTCAAAAAGACCACTTTTTCTAGCAAAAATGTATAAGGGGCACTCGTTTTTGGACATAACCAAAAACAGGCAAATTGCTCGTAGCCCAACAACATACCCAAAAGGAAACTGGAAAATATGTTCTATTCGTAACTCCTATAGTTATGCACTCAAACGGGACTGAATATGCTTCAGATAATTTCACTCTTCTTAAGCTATCTGAAGCATATTTAACTCGATTTTAAGATACCAATCATGTATGTTTGAATAGAAAGGGTTGTATTGACATTGTATAAACTAAAAGGGGACGTTTGGTAGATGGTTTGTAGGTGAGTTATGCATGTATTAAATTCTTCATAAGTAATAGAAATCTAAGTAATATCACATTTGGTAGCTAATACATGCATCATGCATAACTCTTACCAGCTACCAAATGACCCCAAGTGCTTAGCACCTATAACTTTTTAAGGTGGAGGGCAAATCCGATAACCCACTTTGGCTGAACCATGTATGTCATTGATTCAACCACATTAAGCTCAACATTCTCTAAGGTAAAGTCATATAATCAAATTCATCACACTTGCAAGTTGATCCAAATGAGCACACTAGCCAAACATACATTATAAGCTGTAAACATTCCAGGATTAAATTCCTCATGTTACAACATGACAACCTAAAGCACCCTTTTTTTCCTTTTTGGATAACTTTCCAACCTTCCCTTACAAGTTTACAGTGATCTATTGGAGGTAAATCCAGTCACAAGATTCCCCAACAATCCAGAATATGAACAATGACATCTGCCTTTTTTCCATATTGCATCCTTTTCTGGAACTAGCTCTGGAATCTCGTACGCCATATGGAGCCAATATTTCGATCAAGAAAACCTCTCTTCGACTCCACGTTTGCTTACTAATTTTAATCCTCTCTTGGATCAGCTTTTTCACGTTTGGTCGGTCCTTTTCCAGAAAGCTGGTACCTTGAAGAAGCAATTCATCAAGCTGTTTGGGAGGACAAGTTTGACAACCAATTCATCCCCAGACAAGCTTCAATTTTTTACCATTTTGAGTTATCTCATCAGTGAATATAATTAATACATCATAGGAAACTCCATCGAGCACCTCATTTCATCATGACCGATCCTTGTTCTATTTACAACAACATATACAGTATAGTCCCACTCCACAAGTGAGGTCTGGGGAGGGTAGAGTGTACACAGACTTTACCTCTACCTTGTCAGGTAGAGAGGTTTCCGAAAGACCCTCGGCTCAAAGAAAGCATCTACGTTAGCGAGGATAGGGCAAGCTACAATAGTAAGATAGATTCAACCTTAACATTAATGCGGTATTACATGGCTACCTTAAGCTAAGGTTCCACGCCTCTATGGATTTCAGGAAATGCTGGCATAACAGTATGTTATTCATGATGTTTATAAGCTGAGACATTCTATCAAATTAACTACCACAATAGCACAATTGATTAAATAAGTCCCCCCTATATAATTTTTCTTTTAAGAGAAAAGGAAGCCATTGTTTATGGGAAGTGCTTATAGATCTAGGATGATTAACCTTTCGAAGCATGGTCTTCAAAAAATGCACAATAACGCCAACGAACAGATTTTAGTATATATACACTATGAAGATGAAGATCAGAAGAACAGATTCCCAAAAATCTCACAGGAACCATCTGAAATAGACTAATCAATATAGAAGGAACTCGACTGATCCCACAAAGATGCCATCACCAACAGCCAGTACGAGGCATGGGAACGGTCATATATTCTGGAATAAAATGTCTAGAGCAGGTATCTCGCTTATTACAAATTTAACAAAACTTCTAGGAAGAAATAAAAATTCTAGGTGCTGCAGCTTTCTACTGATTAAATACTCCAATCATACGTTCTAAAATCATCAGATGATTATACATAATTTACATGATTTTAATTTTGGTCCTCAGAAGACTATAGCCACATCCAAGCCAAATGAGGATGAACCATGCATCACGTAAAATTCAGGAAGAAAGGAAGTGCCCAACCTACTGCAACTGTCACAAGAAGGCTTCCGCTATGCAATTGTAGTTGCAGATATCTATGCCCTTATGTGATGACAGTAGGCTTTTCTCTTCCGGTGAAGGCCTTTAGCTTTGATACAGAAAGAGCGAGATCTGCAAAAGATATCTAGATAAATTTTCAAGGAAAATGGGAATATTTCATAGTTGACCTTGTAGATGAACAATCTAACCTATCAATGGTTTCAATGCAATTTGAGCATCCATGTCGTGTTTGGAAACATCCGGCTCAAACTGTTCGATATATATTCTGACTGTTGCACCAGCAGAACCAGTACCCTGTAAAATTGAGATCTCTAGTTGAATCCACTTAATAAATTACAGCGTGCAGTTTATGGATGAAATAGAAGAGAATGGTCACAAAACCCCGCACAACATAATAAGATACTAGTCCCTCCATGTCAATTTGAACATCTCATTTGTCCCCTTTAACATGCTTTTCAAGATGAAAACTTGATGGAATACTAGTTAAATCATACAGATTTTTTCAGAGTAGTTTGAAATATAAGGATTATGGCGTTATTATTTAGTTTCAGTTATTTAGACTTCAGATTATACTACTCCTGTTCTCAGAGATTTAACATAAGAACTCGTTGCATACCGATAGTCGAAAGATGATCCGTGACCCATCACTAAAAACAAAGCGAACCCCCTGTTTGGATGCAACACTTCCATCGACCTGAGAAACACGCAACAATTAATTAAAAAATTCAGAAAGATGGTTAGATATTCTCATTCCTGAGAAATCTCAGAACTTACAGGATCAGTATAGGCGAAGTCATCAGCAAAATCTAGGCTATAACTTCCTGCAGGAGAACCTTCAGTACTTAAAGAACTTAAATGCTGTGAATCTTGACAACTTTAACTTGAAAATGAGAACTTACCATACTTATCACCAGCCTTGCTTTTAGAAATCAAATCCCGAAGATACTCGATCATGTTGTTTGCTCCTTCTGATTCACACTCCTGGTCAGAAATTATGACAAAGTATTGCAGTTAATCATCTGGCCGATCAGTAATCCACAAATCATTCCAGAAGACAGAAACTGAAATAACTGCAATAAGGTGTTTAATAGACACAAAAAGTGGTCACATAACAAAATGTGCTTGCCTCATAGTCATATCTCGAAAAGAAGTTCCTTCCATAAGTGGCCCAATGCTCCTTCACAACATCAGCAACAGAAACCAATTTCTCCCCTGATTTTGTGTCCCTGTTCCGATATGCAAGTATTGAAAGCCAAGCTAAAACAGCCCTGTCAGTTACAAGTTCAAAAATTAGGACCACAAAGTGTTGATAGCTGTTATACTACGCTAAAGTTTACAATGTAGCATAGAAGAGATTGAGAAGAGCAACAATTCATTTCGGTGATACAGATTAAGAGAAGAATCTCTAAGGGCGAATAAACTCTCATATCGCGAGGACACACAGCAATATCCACTGGCATCATTTAAATGAAATGGAAGAGTAAACCAACAACAGTTTCACAGGATGAGGGTTCAAAAAACGGGTACAATGAACAATACCATCACTATATTACTAACAACGTAGGAGATAGATGTTCTCATTCGTATTTGTCTTTACGCCACAGCATCAAAATGAAACAAGGAAATGAACATATCTGAAGTAATGTTTAACCCGATTTGGCAGTCACAAACTACTTAAAGAATCACTGGTGAACATGTAAACATACCATATACCATCTTTTTCACGGATGTGGTCAGAACCAGTCCCAAAACTTTCTTCGCCACAGATTGACAATTTTCCAGCATCCATTAGATTACCAAAGAATTTCCAACCAGTTGGCACCTGAGGGGCATAATTTGAGAAGTATAGTTGAAGAGTGCAACATCATCAAAAATTAAAGAAACAGTAAACAAGTTCTAACCTCAAAAAAGGGGAGGTTTAGCTTTTGGGCAACGCGATCTAGAGAACCGCTAGTGGGCATTGATCGAGCCAAACCCTACAAGATAAATGTGTCAAATTTGTGATGTGTAAAGACCAAAGCCAGAGGTGCATAAAAGGCTTAAGTGCTTCATACCTTAGGCCCGGACTGGAAATATGGAATAGCATCTTGGGCATTGGCAGCAATAATTGCAACAGAATCAGATGGAGTAACAAAAAAGCTTCTTCCAAGAATCATGTTTCTATCACCATCTCCTGCGTAAGTGTACAAGTGAAAATCAGACTTTGGTTCCAACTTCAATATGGCAGAACAAGCGTTGTGTTCTGTCGTTTTAGCATCAAGAAAAGAGCTATTGGGGATGAGAAGATTGCAGTGTATATGTTAGCCTAAATGCAGGGATTCTCAAAGGAATCCGAGGTTTAAGCAGCCGGACAGGAGCTTAGCGGAGAAGCTCGAGTTATTCAGCTATGGTGGATGAAAAGATAGAAGATGAAGAATAGGATTCCATCGGGAAGTGTACTTGTATATTCAATTGATGATTCAATCTGTAAATGATACAATTCCTTATATAGAAATGAGAAAGAAGCTTATCTTGCTAACTGCTTCTAACTAATCCAACAGCATAGCTAACTACTCATAAGGCAAAACTAACTACTGATTCATTTATTGTGTAACAGTACTCCCTGCTGCAAAGAGATCCTTGACCTCAAGGATCTAAATGAGGAAACAATTAATGCATTAAAGAATTCCCAAGTAGCATGATCTGCTGACTTCTGCTTCGACTTCCATCAGCAATTGATTCGCAATGTTGTTCAGACTTCAGATGATCCTTAGCTGTAATTCTCTTAGACATTTTCCCACAACATTCATGTGTCTGTCCAGAGCTATTGATGACTGCAAAAGGTCATTCATTCTTCCCAGATGGTGCAGTCACTTCAACTATCGGACTCGTATTCCTCAATAAAGGGCCAGGAGAGTGGAAAAACATACACAACTGATTGCCTCCATTCTCCATATTCCGCCCAAAAGATGTCGAACTCGTCTTTCCAAGTGAAGACGCAGAAAACTGCAACAGTGGAAACTGAGTGCATCCCTTCCCCTTGAGATCACCCTTGTTCCCAAGAGTGAAATATGAACTAGAGATTTGATAATTGATGACCTCTAAATGTGTAACACTGTGACAGTTCACAAGGTTCATCATATGGCATACATTCTCATCCTCAACATTATTGCTTTCTTGCTCCCGATCACATCCCAAGTTGACAATGATAGAAAACCATCAATCCGTACTTCTACTTTTTCCTATGCAATTAGTATTGGTCTTTCCTCTGCTATTAGAAAGAGCGATTTCTCAATCTCTTCATGTTGGCAGTTCTTCTTATTACTCTCCAAGTTTAACCATAAATTGCAGGAAGTCATGATCTTGGAAAGAATTGTATCAGAATGAGCTTGCCATGAGAGTACTTCTTTCCAATCACTATCCAAGGATTTTGTATCCATATCACTCTTATTATTCAAGAAAGGCCAACCAAGATGCATATTTTCAAAAGCCTCGATATCACTCCCATTATCTATAAATAATGCATCACAAAACAAGTCTTCAAAAGCTTCAGTTTTATTGTTTCTTTCAATGGTGCCATTAAACAGAAAATCTATATCTAAATCACTTTTAGGCATTTCATTGAGAATCTTGGAAGTATATGAGGCTTTCTTGATAGAAGTTTCTTGTGGGTAGAAATGAGAAAAATTAGAGAATTCAAAACTAACCAGCTTCTTTGGGGATCTGCCCCAAATCTTTTCACTAATGCTACCACATATTCATTCCAAGTTGGTGGTTGAATGTACTGCCTGTATTTCATAAAGGACAAGTGCCACCGAACAGCTTCACCTTCTAACTGTAGAGCAGCAATGCTAATCTTCTCCTCCATGGGAATGTTCTCCCTATGGAAGAATTGATCGATTCTAAGCAACCAAGATCTGACATCTTCTCTGGAAAACTTCAAAAACTCCATTGTCGACCCTCGAGGGTAATGTGAATTCTGATTACTGAAGCTACAGTGTGATTGTTGCTCTGACTGCCATCCACCCACAGGTATTTTGTCTCCTCCTGTGGGTATTTTATCTCTCTGATTCGCTCCATTGCTTGCCATTAGTTCCTTGATTTCAAGCACCACTTGATCCAATTTTTGAAGATTTGAAACTTCCTTTGCTAGAGTACCAATTTCCAATGACATTTTCTGCATCATTTCACGCAATTCCCTTACTTCACTAGAAGAACTCTCATTTGCTCTTGCTGATTTTGTCATTGCTGCCAAGGATTCGTATGGCTCTGATACCAATGTTAGCCAAAATGCAGGGATTCCCAAAGGAATCCGAGGTTTTAGCAGCTGGACAGGAGCTTAGCGGAGAAGCTCGAGTTATTCAGCTATGGTGGATGAAAAGATAGAAGATGAAGAATAGGATTCCATCGGGAGGTGTACTTGTATATTCAATTGATGATTCTGTAAATGATACAATGCCTTATATAGAAATGAAAAAGAATCTTATCTTGCTAACTGCTTCTAACTAATCCAACAGCATAACTAATTACTCATTAGGCAAAACAAACTACTGATTCATTTATTGTGTAACAGTATAACCACCAACTTGGCGTAGACATGATAAGACTTTCTTATTATTTAAGATGCGAAAAATAGAAAGAAGTTAATGTAGAACTCTTAACTTACAGCTAGGAAATAGATAATTAGGGCACAACAATTTAAGTAAGCTGACATGAAGCTCAAGACAATTCATCATTATGTTCTTTCCCATCCCTCAATATCCTCCATCTTGTTTCTTGTCAACATGAACAGTAATTAATCAAATTATGCCAGATTTGGATCCATGCCTGCTTTACCTTCATGCTGACTGGGTTTGAACTACAAACTATTTCCCCTTTCTCATTACAAATGTTCTTCAACAATAACAAATGGACACTTCAATGCTACTTATCGTACTTAATTCCTTAAGGAACTACTCCAAATGGAACACCCTACACACAAATCCTAGACTCATTAGAATTCCTATTTATGTTTTCCATTGTATGAATACAACTTTCTGCTTGGCATTTTTGTCCGCATAAAGAATCACAAGCCCCACAACGGAGGCTCAACATTCAAACAAATAAAGATACGATTTCAAGTTGAATTGATCTCTTTTGTTTAATTTATGCAAGAGAACAGAATAAAGTTTCTTCATTTCTGTTACAAATTTAACATTGTTCTGTTTTTCTTTGTTGTAAAGGACATTGCTTTTAATTCTTTTTTGGAGTTATAATATTTACAAACAAAACATCATGATTTAGCTTATGACAAGCAAATATGTTTTGAACTTAATTATATAAGTTATACAAGGCCCATTTGTATAACTTATTAGCCAGAAGTACAAGTTAAGATATAGTTGAAATATTAAAGAAAATGTCTCAAGGAGATAAATTAGAAAAGCTGGAATAGTTGGTCTTCTAAAAACTCTTCTAAATCATTTCTAAACAATAATACGAGGAAATCTCCAGAGGCATTATCATGTTTATTCTCATGTGTAATAAAATTAGAAATTACAACTCCTAATTTGTTTTGATCAAAACATTTTCATTTTCATTCTCCATATAGAATCATGCGCAGACTAGTGAAAGAAAGAAGCAATCATTGTAACCAAGCTTTCAGCAATGGTATAAGCATGCAATTGAAAGAATATGACCATATGTTGTTGAGACTAACTGTCTAATTGCCCTCCTTTGTCCCTGGTCTCTTTTCATTTCAGAGATTTTGAGGTGGAGTGGGGTGGGAAGAACAGTGGAGTATCTAACTCAATGTTTTTTGATGGCTTCTAACTTTGATCCTCTTTTCTAATTATTTTCCTTTCATCTAAGATTCAATCATTTTTGAACTTCAGCCAAGCATATTATATATGTTTTCTGATTAATTGAAAGACAACTCAGGTGAAGTGTTGCGGCAGAAGGTTTTTGAGCATACCATCGCTTGCAGCACCAAAGTCAGGTCCATTCTCTCCATACAGGATATTCACCAAATCCTCAGCATACCTTGACCAAAGTAACTAAAGTATCTTAGTTCTTTTCAAGAAGTTAAAGCACAACTACTTCAATAGATGCTCGTTACTTACGTAAGGTTAGGGTCTGGATGACCATGTCCAAAATCTTCCAGTGGCACTCCATTTGCAATAGACTCCTACACGACATACATAGACGATAAAGCTATAATCAAGAACACACAAGATAGTTCAATAGCTAAAGAAAAAACTCCAAGGCATACATACCAGGCTAGCTCCTAGTTTGTCAACAAAAATGGGCTTTGCATAAGCCCCTGTAACTGCATGCATGGCATCAAATACAAACCTGTCGGCGGCATCAGACGTTAACAAGGCATAAGCATGAGCAAAGATATCCAGCGGATGGGGGAGGATAGGAAGAAGGATACATTTATATATATATATATATATATATATATATATGTATGTATGTATATAGGGTCCTTCAGCGTAATCCCATTTTACTAAGCATTGTGATTAAGCAAGATATCTAGAAGTTATTGTGTTTGCACAAAATGCACTACCTACAGAATCACCTTTGAACTAGTACAGTCAGTTAAACAGTGATCTCTTTGTAGTCAGTCAACATGGATTTCCTTCCTTTATTTTTTTGGTGTGTGTTTTTGTGTGTGTGTGTGGGGTGGGGGGGCAGGATTATATAGAGATAATAATAATTCGACTTCATTTGCTTTAACAAACTGCTTACACAACTAAAATTAATTACCTCCAGCCCAAGAAACTAGTTGGAGACACAAGTCGAGACCCCAGATTTGCTAGTGTCTTATCGGTACAGTTCTACTCATGGATGGGAACTATTTTTTTGAACAAATTGTCAAGATTAGGAAGTTGAGAGGATAACTTAGACCTCAAATAAATTGGAAAGAAAACGAGTTTCACCAAATGTACCAGATTACCAGAAGAAGGATGGAAGAGTAGGGTATACACTTCTATCTTTTATCTTATGTTTCCTTGGTTAAATGGCCTTTCAAAGACTTTAGGGGTGTCTGGTTTAAGGACAGGTTGTGCAGGGTAGCAGTAAGAGGATTAATAATGCAGGGTTGGTAATCCGGAGATTATTTCTTGTTGAATGTTTGGTTCGTTGTATTAAAAATTAGATATACACAATATAATTCTAACCACGTGGTTTTATTTTAAACTAAATGAAATAGATTTTATCATTATATACCCTTGACCTTTTGTAACAAAATTTTGCTTACAAGATTCCATTCCAATTCCAACACAAGAACAGCAAGAAACCTGCCATTCCTCACAAATCTTGCAGAATCCCAAAACTTCTCTTTCTGATATATAAATTAATCTCAATTTGTTGGGTCTTAGTCACCAAAAGAAAAAGGAAAAAGAAAAGAAAAAGGTGCTCAAGTTGGAAGCAGTGTTGTGAAAGGTGATCGCCTCATCACCAATGGCGAGAGGCGAGGCGAGGCAACCCTTCATCGCATTTTAACATTGTGGTGAGGCAATTGTCAAAAGGCGACGCCATGGCGAGAAAGGCGTTGCCTTTTGTATTTTCTTTAAAAAAGGCGATCAATTTAGGGTTTTAAATGTTAAAAGGTAATTTTAGGATTTTCGACTAGACTCCTCAGGCGACTAGCTAGACTTTTTCGGCAACTCCAAAGTCCAACCAATATGTATTTCTTCTTTTCTTCTTCTTTAGATTTCTTCTTCCTTTGTTTCTTTTTCCTTCTTCTTCAGAGTCACTTCTACCTCTGTTTTTTTTCTCATTGTTTTTACTTTTGACTTTTGTTCTGTTTTTTCCCCATTCAAGTTCTAAGTATGTAGTATCTATTTTCAGCTTTTGGATTGAACTATTTTCTTATATGTTATTGCTATTGAGATTTTGATTTTATATATACGCAATTAAATATTTTAATTTTTTGGTATTAATTGGGCCGCACTTCAAAAAGGCGAGCGCATCGCCGCTCGCTTTGCCTTGTGGCAAGACAAACCCTTGTCGCCTTTCGTTGTCCGAAATATTGGTTGGAAGTGAATCAGTTTAAGTTGCCTCCTTTACATGGGAAACTTTTCACAAGTCAAAACTTTATATTTTGGTTAGGACTATTATTGAAGCTTCTTTTTGTCTTGGCGATGGACGTACTAATGCGAAACATTCAAGGGGAGGTACCCTAGTGCATGTTATTTGCTAATGACATAGTATTGATTGACGAGACGCGAGGTAAAGGGAGGCTGGAGGTTTGGAAACAAATCTTGGAGTCGGAAGATTTCAAGTTGAGCAGGACCAAAACTGAATACATAGAGTGCATCTTCATGGTTGTGCCTCATGAAACGGACGTGGAAGTGAGGCTTGATACAGAAGTCATTCCCACGAGAGGAAGTTTCGGGTCAATAATCCAAGGTAATAGGGAGATCAATGATGATGTCACACATTGTATTAGAGCACGGTGGATGAAATGGAAGCTTGCATTCGGTGTCTTGTGTGATAAGAATGTGCCATTGAAACTTGAAGGTAAGTTCTACAAAGTGGTGATTAGACCGACTATGTCATATAGGCGAAATCTTTAGGAGTTTCTTGTTATTCCATCTGTTACTATTTATCGTTTCTAACACTTTGATTATCATATTATTTTGTGGTAGTGACTGTTCTGTTTTTAGTATGCGGTGTCATGCTTTCTTTAGTATTTCGTCTTGACTTCTTAACTCCTGTTGTTTCTTTTTTGAACTGTTTTGTGATGCTTTTACTTGAGCCGAGAGTCTATCGAAAACAACGTCTCTACCTTGTAGGGGTAAGGTTTGTGTACACAATACCCTTCCCAAACTCTACTTGTGGGATTACACTGAGTATGTTGTAATATGAGCGGAGTATTGGCAAGTCAAAAACTTCTACGACTACAAGAAGAATGTAGCAGAAATGAGCATGTTGAGATGGACCTGTAGGCACAACTGGAGAGATAAGATTAGTGATGAAGATATTTGGGACAAGATAGGAGCGGGCCCCGTGGTGAACAAGATGCTGAAATAAGACTAAAATGGTAGCGCAAATGCTCCAATAAGGAGGTGTGAGAGGTTGGTCATGATAGGCCTGAGGAGAGGTAGAGGTAGAGATAGATCAAAGAAGTATTGGGGAAAGGAGATTAGGCATGACATGATGCAGCATCAGCTCACCGAGAACATGACCCTTGATAAGAGGGCGTTTAGTTCGATAGTTAGGGTAGAAGGATATTAGGTAGTTGTACATATTTCCTTTCCATACCACGAGTATTAGTAATTTCTTATTCATAGAATTTTATTACTTCCTACAATTTCTTTTGCTTCGGTTATCTCATTATCTTGTTGTTTCTGCTTGTAACTCTTTTCTTTTTCTTTTACATTTGTTCTTGAGTTGAGAGTCTATCGAAAACAACTTTGCTACCTTCTCAATGTAGGGGTAAGGTCTTCGTACACACCACCCTCCCATACACCACTTGTGGGACCACATTGGGTTTGTTATTATTGTAAACGCTTTTTTTTTGGAGTGTAGAAGGGCTTGAGAAGTTGAACTAGTATATGTTATCAAGGATATTTTGGTCTTTTAGTAATTGATCCCAATATAGGCAATACAAGGTAATTGAACAAGAGATTAATCAACACATAATTTATACCATGATTATCATTCTAGTACTTCATACCAACGGTCTCTATTCCTCCCAAAGTGCCTAGGTTTTATTGGATTGAATTGTGCGTGGTGTTAGATGCAAGCAAACTTGCAAAAAAAGGCTTTAGAGTTGTACGAGATGCCAACATCAAAGGGCGTGCCTAAATGGTCAATGAAGTGGGTTGGAAACCATGAGGTCTCGGGTTTAAGACCCGGGGAGGCTAGGTGATTTCTTTCAATTTATCCAAGTCATGGATAGAGTTATCCAATACATGCATTGGGCTGGAAGATAGAAGGTATTCCTTGAATTAGTTGAGGTGCGCGCAAAATGGCCATGACACCACGATTATAAAATACACTTTCTATTACATGTTATATATGTTGAATGAAGATATATATTGGTGCATTGTTCACTAGCGAGGTAGCCCTGTATTTTGCTTTGATCCTGGATAGGCTGAATTGGGTGATCTAGGGAAATTAAGTTAGACAAGAAGAATAGTAGAGGAGTATGTGAAATACATTTCTTGCATTTTTAGGGTAGTTTGGACAAAAAAAAACCAAAGATACTTTTTTTTACAAGGTAAAAGTTTATTGACTAAGTACCAAGAAGATACCAAAACCAAAAGTTACAAAAGACTGTTGGGAATATCCATGCAGTCAATTACAACATCTCCCTAGCAGCTCCAAAAACTCCATATGTTGATCTATATTATCAAGGAAACTACTTTTACACCAACAAAACAAATTATGTAAACACTTGTTTTTAACTCTAGAAATATGGTCTTTTTGTCCATCAAAACAATCTTTATTTCTTTCTAGCCAGATAGTCCAGAATATGCACAAAGGTATAGTTCTCCAGATTTTGCTTCAAAGCTTTGTGTGTTCTCTGGTACTGCCAACTCTCCAATAATTCCTTCACACGCTGAGGCATGATCCAAGATATCCCGCAAACACTGAAGAAAAATTCCCAACATTGTCTAGCTATTTTGCAATGCACAAGAAGGTGATTCACAGCCTCCAACTCATCTTCACATAAGTAACATCTATTACTTAGTGCAAAACCCTTTTTTTGAAGTTTATCCTGAGTAAGGCAAGCTCCCCATGCTGCAATCCAACCAAAACAAGCTACCTTTATAGGAGCTTTAGTTCTCCAAATCTCTTTCCATGGCCAACTAGTATTCCAAAATCTTGTTTGCTTCATTAGATGGCTATAGCACGTTTTTACTTAAAAGGTTCCATCATTACTAGCTATCCATACTAGTGAATCCTCCTTACTCTGATCAATGTGGGTATAATCCAATTGAAGGAGCAATTGACAAAAGTCGTCAATTTCCCAATCATTCAAATTCCTTCTAAAATTCATCTGCAATCCTGTGTTGAAGTAAAAATCAGCCACAACTTCATCTTTGTTATTGCAACGGCTGGAAAAAAGAGGAAATCTCTATTTCAAGCACTCATCACCCGTCCAGAAGTCGATCCAAAATCTAATTTTTGCTCTTTTTCCCACCTCCAATTTGGTGAATTGTTGAAACTCGGCCCATAATTTACAAACCTTTCCATATTCCCCCTCTAGTGTATGAAATATTTGAAGGGGGGTTCCAGCCTTGTCTGCTACCATAGATTGCTTCAATTATTTTGATCCAGACCACCCTTTCGTTCCTGCTAAATCTCCAAAGCCACTTAAACAACATGCTTTTATTGTGCAATCTCAAGTTTCTAATTCCCAATCCACCCCCTTCCTTAGCACTAGTGACCACTTGCCATCTAACTAAGTGAAACTTTTTGTTGCTACTATTTCCTTCCCATAAGAATTTATTCCTCATTGAGCCAGAGATACTTAAGTTATGCTCATACATGATATTAGATAGAAATGCTTGTGTATTTTTGAATTTGGCTGTATTTTACTAAATGTATATGATATAGTAACCCCTCTAGAACTCTTCATCTTCAGAAACTTGAGTTCCAATATTATTCATCACCTACTTTGAATTTATTAAAGGAACCAAGCTTGTCAAGGGGAGGCTAATTAAGCCTTTGCTTTAGGCCCCCAAATAAAAATTTGAGGCCTCAATTTTTTTTAATCAATTGTGAATTTTATGATTTTTTATTTTCACTTAAATAATATAAAATTTAGATAAAAATAAAAAATAGAAAAATTTCTTTATATTAGATAATATTTTAGAATTTTGAATTAAACGACTCACATCCTTGTATTGATAAATAAAATTTTATACAACATCATCCAACATATCCCCTCAAGGCTCTGAGCCAGCTCTAAGCCACCTACTCTTTTAATAATCCACTATAAAAGTCTACCATTGTCCTTCTACTTCCTTCTCTCCATTAATGATGTGTTATCTGATTTACTTGTATGGAATTTATGGAACTTTTCATTATATTTGCATAGGCAATATTTTTTTACCATATCACTAGTCTTGAGCATCATACTCATTATCTATTACACTTGCATGGATAACCTATTTTCAGGAATCATTTGATTTTTTATTGTATTTCCTTAACCACTTAGATAGCAATTATTTATAAAGTAATCCACTCATTTTATTCTAAAATCACCGAGATTCGTTTTATAAATCGATTTACTTTACTTAATCAATAAAAATTCTTTCTATCCTTGTTCAATTTGAGAGAAAAAAATTTCTAATATTGTCTAGAATCTAATCTCTTCTCCATTTTATTAGAGGATAAAAATAGACACCTTACATAGATTGGTAGACTATCCAATATACTATTGATGAGTGTAATTCGTCAACCAATCCTTTGAAAGACAAACATTGTCGTTTATAATTTGATAGCTTCTCAAATTGATCATACAGTCCTTACTAAGAATTATGTTCTTATGTTCATCCCTAAAAGACATTCCTAAATATGTAGTAGGTAATGCAAAAAATCAGACTTTGAAGACGAAGTCAAATGAAAATGATAATACTACAATTTGTTTTAGACAACACGAGATTTTGTTGTTCTAAGAGTTCTATTCTAATAAAAAAAATTGTCTTACAAACATTAGACTCAATATCTGTGTGACCAAAAATAATTACGTTATAGTTCCAAAATTACCTTAGGAATATAATTATGCTAGAACCGGATAATAGAAATCATTATGAAACTAGGGATGAATAAAATCCAAAAATAATACAGGGAAAATATAATTTAGCAAATTAAAAAAAAAAATTGAACAACACTAAGTAAAACAACACACCTGAAATCTGGTCGTGAAACAAGACTTCTAATGAGTGAAAAATCAAATACATTCTGCACGTTATCAATAAAGTTATACATATGTATCATGGAGTTCATTTTTTAAAAAAAAAACAGAAATTTAAACTTTTTAGGTTACTCACTTCCATTAGTTCCAAATAATCAGCCACAGGGTCAACCACCTCCACACTAAAATTTCCATATTTTGTAACTCCAAGTTGAGAAAGATCAACATCAGGAATGTCAGCAATTTTTATTTCAGAAATCTGCATAGCCCTTATGAAACAAGGAATTCAGATGTTGAATCATTTACCAATGAACTATAATAATTTCATACAGCTACCTATATTGTGTATGTCTATGCATATATAGCACTAAAGAACCTTGCGTTGAATCATAGCAACATTAAGTCTTCTAATGCAGACTAAGAATAGCATATTATTTAGCACAAGGTGATGGAATCGTACAGAAAGGGTATTTCCATAGATCTTGTCTGTGATAGACTCGGGAGCTGGTTGGCCGCTGCTATAATTGAACTGGAAAAAAAATGATAATTAGAAATATTAAATTCTTGGACTATTCAATTTAGAGAGGTCGCATATCAGAATTCAGAAACAGTCAATCTAAGAAATTCAATGTGGAACTGGTTTTTTGTAAAATAATAAAACAAAGTTTAACTGTGTATTTCAGCAGTCAATGGGACAGCTAAGAACAAGCGGTTCCAGATTTCCGGTACATGTTTTCTAACTAGATATTTTACCTTGATACCCCAATCATACTCGGGACCACCAGGGTTATGGCTTGCACTCATTATAAAGCCACCATTTGCCTGCGGATTTAACTTTAAGTGTCATTCAAAAATAGCAAAGAAAAAGCAAATAAAAAATGAAAGCAGAATTGTCACCTCTCTTTTCCGTATCACAGCAGACACAGCTGGAGTGGACAGTATACCGTCCCTGCCAAACACAGATTCTTCATTTATATATATCAATAACTTTATTCTCATTTTTCGATAAGAGCACAAAAATATGCTTAGAACTATGCCAGAATAAGGGAAACCCCAAAAAAGAAATGAAACAATTCTACCTATATGCTAACACTTGAATAAAAAGTGGAAGGATATGGACTCTCTGAACAGATAGCATTATAGAATATTATCATAAGGATTGATTGCAAGAAGATATGGCTCAGGGAGACTGTGATTTATTACCACATGTGAGTACAATGAGCTAAGCATTTCAAAACTAACATTCAGAAACACATGGAAACATAAAGCAATAAGTTGAGAAAAGAATTATTTCAAGCAACAATATCGCTAAGATGTGAAATTTGAAGAATTCATTCGTGCTAAAAGTGTAACTTGGGACACTCACTTGCCAACCAATATTTTACCAACACCGTTACCCGCAGCAATTTTAATGATTATCTGCATTGTAGCTTAAGATGCATTAGAGATCAGAAAACCTCAGATAGTCTTCAGGAATCAGGCTACACATGAAACACAAAATTATATACAAACTTGACCACTACCTGTGCAGCTTCTCGATTGAAATATCGACCATCACCTCCTAAGACCAAGAGTCCATTCTTATAATCCTCTAACGGCAAAGAATTAAACAATGCCTGTATTGAAACATCACAAAATAATTGCACAACATTGAGCACACTTGGAATTCAATATCACCCAAGCTCAAAGAATGAGAGGAACCATACCTGTATCCAATTGGCAAGGTAATTGTCCTGCATAAACACTTTAACCTATAGACAAAAGAAGCAGAAGTCATCCAAATGAACAGTAAGCAATAAAAAATTTAATAAACCAACAACAATAACAAACCAGTGTAATCGCACAAGTGAGGTCTGAGGAAGGTAAAATATACACAGCCTTACCCCTACCTTAAGTGGTAGAGAGGTTTTTCCTATTTATTTTGGCACACCTTCACGCAGGCGGATTTCACTCTGTTTGGAGGGTTGTTATGTATTATTTCATTATGTATTATATTGTGTTGTATTGTATCGTACAATATTATTTTAATAAATACAACATTTGGATAGATTGTATCATTCTCTGTCATTGCGAGATGTCTGATAAGCCTACGAGAAAAGTAAGGCACAGGATGTAGCTACTACGAAAAAATAGGGTAAAGGATAAAACATTAAAATGTGATAAATGAGAAGAAAATATTAAAAGTAACAAGGCAATCACACCAAATCGGTCCTTACACAAAATGGGACTTTTTGTAGGTAACAATGAAAATGAATTTAAATGATACTAAACAACAAATTTATATAACAATCAAAATAAACGTCGTATTTGAACTAACAATACAATACAACGGGTAACAATCATCCAAACAAAGTGTAAAATTTTAATAAAACCAAAAGAAAAGGCACCTTTTTGCGTAGACCACTGGTACCGGTCTTTTGACCTTCAATAGGCTTGGTAGGAACTGATTTAATCTGGCATTCAAGTAAATCAAATTTTCCATTAAATCACATAAAAATATACACGTTATATAGTGATATTTGGAAGCAATTAGATACCTTGAGATCCTGAGATTGGGCAACAGATGTAGAAGGAGGTGATGGAGAAACAGAGGATGCACTGACAACGAAAGGAACAGGTGAAATTGTTCGAAAAGAGTATTTGAATGAAGACAATTTGGGGAAATTGAGAAATGAGAAGGATCTATGGTGATGATGAGATGAACTGATCCCAGAACACAACGATGGAATTGAAACTCGTGTGGATGTCAATGCACTCTCCATAGCCATACTGAAAACAGCAGAAGAAGAAATTCGAAGAAGAAGGAACAACTATTG
The DNA here is from genome assembly GCA_035578085.1 of Solanum pinnatisectum. Classification (NCBI taxonomy): domain Eukaryota; kingdom Viridiplantae; phylum Streptophyta; class Magnoliopsida; order Solanales; family Solanaceae; genus Solanum; species Solanum pinnatisectum. The sequence continues at coordinate 37,050,393 of CM069078.1, forward strand.
TATAGTGAGCTCAGTTCAAAAATCAAAAATAGAGTATTCAGTATCGGTTGGAGTGAAAGAGAGAAAATGTGGGATATTTTTGAAAATCTAATGAGATTCAGCGGAATTGCATAGTCGCCACATGCTTTATAGATTGCTTATCGGCACAATTACTCATGCTTTATGCCACCCGCTTCACGTGAACTTCCTCTTTTTGCTCAAAATAATTAAAATTTGCAAATAATTGTTCAATAATGAAATAAAATAATATTTCAAGTAAATAATTCCTTTTCCTTCATAGAAGTTTTCTTTTTTCTCATCAGGTTTTTTCGGAAAATATGAAAGCCTAATTAATTCAGATTTGTAAGAAAAGATAATTATTTTTTTATGTTTAGCATTGTATATTAATTACTTATTTTTCAAAATCTAACACTAAACATTAATTAATATGAATTTTAATGATTAAAAAAACTTATATCAACTATTATTTTTCTCAAGAAATGTGCAAAAGTCATAATAAACAGAGGGAGTATGTCAAAAAATCAAATGAGGAAAATTTTCAAAAATATATGATTTTTAAAAATATTTATGTCACGTTATTCAATATAAAATATATACAATATTATACCTAGAAAAAAGTATTTTATATAATGTATCAAACTTGTGTAAAATTATTTGAGTGGATTTTTTTTTTCTATGCATAAATTTTTTACTTTTTATCAAGTTAAATACATGTTCAGATACAATCTCAATTTTTGAATACTTATATTTAGAAATAAAAAATCAAATGTTGGTTGTATCAAATATGTAACTGTTTTTATGCTTAAACGCTTAATAAATACTGTCCAAATTAAATAAGTTCGTTGTTCGTATTTTATAAATCAATTGAGCAGACATTGCAAATTTCTTTTTCCTATATAAATGGACAATAACTGTGCCTATATAATTTATATTTTTTTTTATGTAATATTGCATGAGAAGACTTATTCGGTTCGCATCCGAAGAAATAGCAATTACAAATTTATTGGGGTTTCAAAAAACTATGTCTAATTAACGATCCATATTTCTCGATGGAAAATTCCAAAATGTTGACACTGTCCACTAATGATGTACAAATCAGTGAACGGTCCATATATTGACAACCCAAGCATTCCAAATTGCCAATGTTCCAATAATGATAAATATAATTATTTATTCAAACTTTACAAATTACAATAATTGAATCATTTTATCAATCAAATAGTAGCACTTGTGATCAAACTGTTTATGCAGTAGTTAATGCAGTAGTTAATAAGTATGTCTTTCTATCACCATTAGTAATAAAATAATGGAAAAGGCTCAAAAATATTCTTCAACTATTCGAAATAGCTCATATTTACCCTTAAACTATATTCCTGCTCAAAACTACCCTTTCCGTCATACTATTCGGTCAAAAGTATCCTTCTTATTAACGAAAGTTGTTAAATGCCATGTGGATGCAACATTGCATGCCACGTAAGCTCCATTAGAGTTCCACTGCCACGTAAGCAGCCACCAGCAGCAAGCAGCAGCCAGCAACCATGCTTTGCAATGCTGCAGACCTGCACAGCTGCTATGCTGCCAATAAGCAGACCCTGCAAGAACCAAATTCCTTGCGAAGCTCCCAACAATTACAGAAGCAAAACCAGACCCTGCATCAGTAAACTGTTTATCTAAAACCTGATAAAAAAAAACCCAGAATTCGCAGCCCCAGATTTAGCCTGGTGATGTGATTGTTTTTGCCCCGTTGATTATTAAGGTTAGCCGTCTTAATATTTAATTGTCTTGATGTTGAGTTATATTGCTAAACGTACTTTGTAATTTAGAATTGCTTTGATATTTAGAGTGTATTGGTGATCTAGGTAGGAGTAGACATGTTTGATGCACGCATTTAAGAGTATGACATGTTTTAAGTGTTTAGTCGGTTGTTCTAAGATGAATAAAGGTTAAAGTGTGGGATGATAATGTTAGGCATATTTACACGTATTTTCGCAAACTTTGTTATGCTTTGTTCTGATTGAGAACAAATTCGCTAAATACTCCGGAATTTTAGTTGCTCGTTTCTATTTCTTGGAACTAATTCAATGTGCTACTCGATTTGTAGGTGAAAAGATCGACTCAAAATGTCATGCATTTGTGTAATCAATAAAACCTTGACAATATTAATTAGAAATAATAAATTCATATCAACATTTGATTTCACTCAATTAATATCTCCACATAAAAGTGAAACTATATCTTGCATGCACACTAAGAAAATTATTATCTCCATTAATTGCCCTAATCATTTTCATGAGATTTAAATTGATCATTCTTTATGTTGAATAATTTCTCAATCATGAGAGGTAATCAATGAAATTTCTTTAAAATTGGATGTTTTACCCTTTTGATGTGATGAGTCTTGACTGCACTGACTTTTCCTCATGAATATTCATTGGCATAATAGATTAAAGTGCAACATGACTCACCATTAAATCTAAAAATATTCAAATAATATAATCACTTGTGCGAACGTAAGCCCGATAATATAAGCAATCGTATAAGAAATATTAAATTTATCCTCAAAATTAGCGCAATCAAAACAATACTCTATCATTATTCACATTTTCCATTCTTTTTTGGTATGAATCAATTTGAAATTAGAGACACATATCATCAATTCATCACCAATCACACAAATCAAAACTTTTTGCATCACAGGATTATGATAAAGTTAAGCAGTTTCTTTAGAATATTATAATATTCCTTAAGATCATTTAGAAGAAAATGAATAAAGATATGACTAGCCATACTTTCAATCTTACCAAATAACTCTTCTATTTTACCTGCAGTTAAATAACTCTCTCATTTAAGAAATTTCGTGGAGCAGAGAATATTCAATCAATAGTACTAATATATGTTATGAATTTTTTTGCAAGCTAAATACAGTGAACGCAATTTTGTGTGAATGACATTTGTGGTACTGATTGAAATATGATTAGAAATTCATGTTGATAATATAACGTGTTGTTCAATTAGAGGAATACAAGATAAAAAGCTTAAAAAATAAAAAGACATAATATAAGAGTTTTTTTTCTTTCTTCCAAGTATTTTTCAAGTTTTCAACATCAAATATGAGTTCTTATGTCTCTATTTATAGTAATCACAGAGTTAAACATATAAATATTTATATTGATTCAACTTATAGTGAATTTGAGAGCACTAGTTTATTTATATATATTTAGAAACAAATAAAAGTTGCATGTCTCTGGACTTGAGATATGCATAATGCATGACTCCGTACAAAAAGATGCTTACTAATTAAAATAAAACATGTCAAACATCATTAGCAAATTTTAAAGAATTAAGCAAAACCATTTGCACACAGCTGTAGAATTTAGCATTAAGAACTAATTATTTTTTATTCTTAGCCGGAAAAAGAAAACATAAATCTGTCTGCACATATATATATGTTTGATTGTACGTATCATTTATAGTTGCAACTTGCAAGCATATTCCATTGATCATTTGAAGGGTTTTTCCCTATGGAGAAATATATATTTTAAAAATACACCTTTTAATATTAATATATGAAGATATCAATAATTGTCAAGTGTTAATTAATTAAAACAGGGAATCTAAAGTTATATTAGTAGTTATTTTATAATGGAAAGTGACTAATTCACTTCCCAAGTTATATAGTATATTTTCACAAAATAGAGTCAGGTATTGAGGGTGGCAAAATCAAACTCATTCGTCTAATTTGTTCAATCCTAAGTTTGGGTTGGTTATTGACCTACCTATTTATTAGCTCAACTCATTTTAATCCATTAAAAATTGGGTTGATATGTAATCCGAATTGACTCATGACAAATCTTGTCAAAATATTTTTAATTAATTTGATATGTTATGTGTATATATATATATATATATAGTCATAATAAAGAAAAATAATAATTTTATTAGGTACTAAAATAGTTTAAAAGAACAAATAAAACAATTAAGCTTAGCAAAAATTGTAAACTTCAGTGAATTCTAACTAATCAATGGAGAGAAATAACTATTTGAGAGAGACTGATTGAAGGAGAAGAAGAGAGAAAATTTTGTATTGAACTCATGAACAATGAATGAATGAGAAGAACTACACTATTACAATCTATATAGCTCTATTTATATTCTAAATTGAAGCAGTTAATTTAACTAACTCTAACAACTAGACTGACAGGTGTACATTTTTCTGTTAGTGCACTGCAGTGCATTTAACTAACTGTTTAACATCCTCCCTTAAGCTAGGAGTATGAAAGATATTCTTCAATCCTAGCTTGGAAACAAGATAAGAATGTTGATTGTTTGTGAGTCCTTTGGTAAGTAGATCTGCTGGCTGCTCTGTTGTGTTGAGATACACTGGTTGAACCAATCCAAGTTATATCTTTTCTCGAATAAAGTGACAATCAATGTTGATATGCTTGGTGCGTTCATGAAAGACTGGATTGGCATCAATCTGAATAGCTGATTTGCTGTCATAATGTATAGGAACTGGTAACTGAAAGGAGATCCCTAACTCCTTGAATAAGCCAACTAGCCACACAATTTCAGCTACTGTAGAGGCTAGACTCATGTATTCAGCCTCTGCCGAGCTGCGCAAGATGGTGTTTTGTTTCTTGGACTTCCATGAAATTAAAGAGTTTTCATAAGTCACTAGGTATCCAGTAATGGATTTGCTAGTGTTGGCACAGAAGGCCCAAACAGCATCATAATAAGCTAACATTTGATTGGTACTGGAAGAAGACATGAGAATTCCCAAACCTAGAGATTGTTTGACATATTTAATCATCCTGATTGCAGCCTCCATGTGAGATATCTTTGGTTCATGCATATATTGACTGAGATTTTGTACAGCAAATGCTATATCAGGCCTAGTTATGGTTAAGTATAAAAGTCTTCCTACCAACTTCTGATATATACCAGGGTCCTTTAACAGCTTGTCAGTCTTGGATTCTTGAGGAAAATGCAGATCAAACTCAGCACTGGTGAGCTTTTGATTTAGCTCAATAGGTGATCTAATAGGCTTTGATCCTAACAACCCCATATCTGAAATCAACTCAAGACAATATTTTCTTTGGTGCATGATAATTCCAGCCTTATTCCTGGCAAATTCAATGCCTAAGAAGTACCTTAAATCACCTAAATCCTTGATCTTAAAGGCATCTTTAAGTATTTTCTTTGTCTCCAAAATCAATTGGTGATAATTCCCTGTAATAAGCAGATCATCAACATATACCAATACAACAACCAAACTAGATCCTTGGTGCTTAGTGAATAATGAATAATCAAAGTGACTCTGATTAAATTCAAAAGCATTCAAAGTTGTAGTTAGTTTTATGTTCCACTGTCTACTAGCTTGCTTGAGTCCATATAAAGATTTAGTCAGCTTGCAGACCTTCCCCTTCCCACTTTGATGAGTAAATCCCAGGGGCATTTTCATGTACACTTCTTCATCCAAATCACCTTGAAGAAAAGCATTAAAAACATCCATTTAATGAAGTTTCCATCCTTGTGCAGCAGCTAAAGATATCACCACTTTAACTGTCACCATCTTGACTACAGGGGAGAAAGTTTCTTGATAATCCAAGCCTTCTCTCTGATTGTATCCCTTGGCAACTAGTCGAGCTTTGAATCTATCCACTTCGCCATTGGCATTATACTTTATCTTGTACACCCACTTACATCCTATAGCTTTCTTATCCATAGGCAGCTGTACAATTTTCCAAGTGTGATTCTCTTCTAAGGCCTAAATTTCACTTTGCATGGCTTCAATCCATCTGCTATCTTTCACTGCTTCATAATATGTTTTAGGCTCTTGCTCTTGTGAGATCTTTGTCAGAAAACTCTTATAAGGGACTGAAATGCTAACATAATCCACAACATCACTTATGGAGTATAAACAATTTTTAGTTGCTTTGCCAGGTAAGACATAATCTGCTTGCCAAATGGGAGGCCTGACAGTCCTATGTGACTTTCTTAAACCAATATAATCATGTGCATCTGGGGCATGGTCCTCCTCCACATGTTCTTCCTCCAGTGTGCATGAAGGTGGGGTGACCTCAACAGGACCTGGTTCACTATCAGAAATCCTAGCAACAGAACCACCTTCACCATGATCGGAAGAAATCAATATCTCACTTTCAACATGATTAGGCATAGTGACAATAGGTATTTGGATTTCATTTCCACCAAGATCAAGAAAATGCATCCCCTCTTCAGAATCATCATTATGTGTTCGAAATGGGAATAAGTTTTCATGGAAGATAACATCTCTGCTCACAAATATAGTCTTAGACTCCATGTCATATAACCTGTATCCCTTTTGAGTGACTGCATATCCAAGCAACACTGCCTTCCTTGTCCTGGGTGCAAATTTATCTCCCTTCAAGAGATTTGTAGCAAAACAAAGACATCCCACTACTCTAAGATGATGCAAAGAAGGTTGTTTATCATAAAACAATTCATATGGGGTCTTGTTGCCCAATGTAGTAAGAGGAATTCTATTGATGATGTATACTGCAATCTCCACACACTCCCCCCCAAAACTTGCTAGGAAGATTACTTTGTATTTTGATTGCTCTAGCAGTCTCCAAAATATGCATGTGCTTCCTCTCCACAACACCATTTTGTTGTGGTGTATAAGGACAAGAGCTTTGATGTAATACCCCATTTAATGTAAACAATTCACTATAACTTGTATTAAATAATTCACCTCCATTGTCAGATCTAAACACTTTAACAAGTCTGCCAAACTGTGTTTTTATCATTGATAGGAATTGTTTAATGACTACAATCACATCAGACTTTAAAGCAAGTAAGAAAACCCATGTCCACCTAGAATGATCATCAACTAAAGTGAGAAAATACCTTTTCCCATTGTGGGTAGACATCTTGTAAGGGCCCCAAACATCCATGTGTACCAAATAAAAAACAACATCTGCTTTACTATTGCTAATAGGAAAAGGAATTCTAGTTTGTCTAGCCTGTGGACGAATACTACACTGTTTCAAAGTAAAACTACTACAATCAGTGAAAGCCTTTATTCTTCGAAGTCCTCGCATAGGAATGTGTCCTAACCTCATATGCCAAAGAGCATGATCAATGGTTTTCCCAACAGCAGATATTGTCCTGATTGCATTCACATTTCTTTGTTGCATCTCTTGCATTCTCAGTACATAAAGACCATTCTTTATATCACCAATCCCCTTCACCTTCCCAGATAAGAGGTCCTGAAATATACAGCATGTGGGGAAAAAAGAAACACAACAGTTCAACTCTTTTGTCAATTTTAAATCTGACAATAAATTAAACTTGAATGCTGGAACACACAACACATCCCTAATTACTTCACCTTCATTCAACTGAACATTTCCAATATGAGAAATGGAAGCTGAATCACCTGTTGGTAGTTGCACTTTTCCTGCATTTCTCACAATGATCTCATCATGTAAGTGTTGTTTACTGCTTATCATATGATCTGTACACCCTGAGTCGACTATCCAATTCATGAGTTTCATAGGATTACCTGCCATGTGAGCATTCCTATGTGGATGACTTGTGGTGTTCATGTTTAGTACATTTAGCATCTGCTTCAATTGTTCTAGTGTCGCCTTATTCATCAACTGCATAAGCTGATCCTGTGTAATCATTTGATCATCACGCGCCTTCCCTCCTATGACAACATTAACACTCTTTTGTAAATCTTCATGGCAGCATCCTGAATCATTTTGCACATGTCCTCCAAAAATAGCATTGGCCTGGCCTTCTTCTTTGATTTGAAATCTGCAGGGTACCCAATCAATTGATAACAATTGCTCTTAACATGCCCTGTAGCATGACAATGTTCACATTTCATCAATTTGTAACATCCATCCCTTGTATGACCCTTCATGTGACAGAAATCACAATAGAAATTGTTGTATCCTTTCTTTTGAAACTGTTTGGTTCTCATTTGTCTTGAAGCAGACAGAGCTGTTGGTTCCATTCCATCATGAACAACTCCAGTAATTCCTTTTTGACTTTCATCTTGAATCACTATCGCATATGCTTGATTAACGTTAGGCAAACCACTCATCATTAAGATCTGTCCCCTTGCCTGCGAATAACTTTCATTCAAACCCATCAAAAATTGTAAAAGACGCTGATATTGCATTTGCTCAACAAACTCCTTAGACTTGTGACAGTCACACCCTGGTGGTGGCAAAATTGAGTCATATTCATCCCATAGACTCTTTAACTTTGTGTAATAAGAAGAAAGACTCTTTAACTTTGTGTAATAAGAAGAAACTATGGAGACTCCTTGTGTTAATGTGAATATTCCCTTGTGAAGTTGATACAGTCTCGATCCATTCACTTTGTCGAAACGTTCCTTCAAATCAAGCCAAACCTTGTGTGCACTTGATGCGTATAAGATTCCACTAAGCAGATCTTTGCTCACATTGCATGTAAGCCATGAAATTACGATCGCATTACATCGATCCCAAATCTTCTTCAAGTAGCCTTCATAATCACTCTTGGAAACTGATCCATCTACGAAACCTAACTTGTTTCTTCCTAGCAATGCTATTTCCATTTCTCGACTCCACAAAGTGTAGTTTTCCATGCCGAGCAATTGAATTCCAACGGATAATGCTCCTGGAACATCAGAAGAGCTTAAGTAGAGCGGGTGATTGTGATCTAGAATCACCGAACCTCCCCTCAGTACAACTCCTCCAGTTCCACCACGAATTTCATCCACTGATTAATCCTCGATCGCCATTGCAGAATCTCTCGATCTATTCTAAAAAAATCCCGAGATAAATCCCTAGATCTGCTTCAAACTGCTCTGATACCATGTAAACTTCAGTGAATTCTAACTAATCAATGGAGAGAAATAACTATTTGAGAGAGACTGATTGAAGGAGAAGAATAGAGAAAATTCTGTATTGAACTCATGAACAATGAATGAATGAGAAGAACTACACTATTACAATCTACATAGCTCTATTTGTATTCTAAACTGAAGCAGTTAATTTAACTAACTCTAACAACTAGACTGACAGGTATACATTTTTCTGTTAGTGCACTGCAGTGCATTTAACTAACTGTTTAACAAAAATTGGTTGGGTTGGGTTGGGTTGAGTCTTGACAGTTGACCAATTATATAACCCGTTAACTAAACCATTCTGGCCCAAGCAAATTTTGGATTGGTTTGGATCTTGACCTGATTATCTTAATCCATTATGATCCATCCAATTGTCACCCATGAACTATACACAATAACACAGACCTTATTAAGAGTTATTTCTGATGAACTCCTTCAGTTTTATACTGGCAAAAGAAATTTTATGAGCAAATTTTCTTAGTAATGTTAAGGTAATTAAATCTTCAAAAATTATATTTTCAAAAAAATATTTTGGGAGAAAACATTTCTGGGTCATTTTTGGCTGCATTAGGACAAATAATGAAATAATTAATATCCGGGTGAAATATCCGAAAAACTAATACGTATGACTTTAAAATTGTAGCATAACATTTTAAATTGCTAAGTTGATTTATTACGTTTAATTAATAGTACAATTATACATGTTTGGGTCCTAACGTAGAAGTCTACGTAACTAATGCATAGTTTAATTTAATTTGGCGCATTCAACCCTGCACTGTTAATGCTAACATAAATTTATGTATTGTCTTTTTTTTTTAATAATAAAAAATAAATAGAATATGAAACAAAAGCAACTGTGCCGCTCGTCTCCACCGCCCCGTTTATTTTCTTGTAGTACTATCTTTTCTTTGCTTATAGTTATCTACTATATTTAATTTGACCATTTTTATTTTATTTTTGTTATTTCTTATTGATAATAATTTTTAAGCCTATTAATAGTTTGGAGATAAATTAATAATCCGCACTAAGTTTTTAGAGATATTTTAAATATTTTTATCTATATTTTTCAGTGATAATAAAAAGAATGAAAGTTATTGTTCGTTATCAATCACGAAAACTGTATCTGAAAGGTGAATATTGTCCTTTGAGTATACATTTTTATAAGTAAAAAAGAAAATTAAATTGGATCGAAGATCGGAGAATTTTGGATCATGTTTGCTATATGAGTTTTTACCTAATTGATAAGGATTTAATTTTTCATCTTTTAATCATCTCTCTATTTTTCCTACCTCGTTTTTTTTTTTAAAAAAGCAAATAGATTAAAGTAACTTAAATTAGTTACAACATTGGTAAATTGTTTGTAGATCATAAATTTGTGATGATTCATTGCTAAAAAATTAATAATAAATTTTGTTAGTTAATGAAATTTATCTGCGTTAACTATCCATTAGGCAAAGAATGCAAAAAAATATGATGTAGCGAATGAGACTACTTTTTTTTTTAATTATATGTCTCAAATTAGAATGTTATGTAGTGGATGAGACTATTCTTTCTTTAATACATGTCTCAAATTTGAGCTCGGATCTGAAAAAATCCTACCTCCTCAACGGAATTTGCAAATTTGAATTAGTCTGACTTTAATGAGTAAGGAATACCTGATTTGATAGATTAAAAAAAATCAACACCCCTCATGTCCTATTCCTATCCAATCTCTCTTTATAGAAGTAATGTCGATTTTGAGAAGCAGAAATTTGAGAATATTAACCCTCATTTTGCATAAGAAAATTCAGGTACATTTCACGCCGTGTCGGTGTCAGCAAGGTACACCAAAAGTAGTAAACAGGGTGGCAAAAAAGAGGAGGATTTAGCAATTTGTTGATTTTTCTTTCGTCCTCGTCAACTTCAAAACCCCCTCTCCCAGTCGGCTCTCTTTCAAGATTCCCCTATATTTCCCCTTTCTTTCGCTATTAACGCCTCTCTCTCTCTCTCTCTCTGAGTTCTTGTTGACATTTCCAAAGACCCCATTTTTAACACTGCTCACAATATGGCTGACGAATCCATTTCAGGTTCTGCATCTTCTATCTCTTCAACATATATTTACAAATGATGAATGCATGATTTGACTTTTCTTTATTGTTTCAAAATTTTGGGTTTTTTGTAGCTTCTTTGTTACTATCTTGAATCTTGTTTAGATATTCGATCTTTGTTGTTCAATCATGATGGTAGCTTTCTTGGGTACATCATACTTCATGTAGTTGACAATGAAAATTGGCCAAATGAGTCATCTTGAGTAGTAGATTTCTTTTGCGGTTCTCTTTGAGTGATCTGTTTTAAGTTTTATTGTGTATCTTGGAGTGACTTCAGATATTCACAAGATTGGACACTTTCTGCTAAAAAGAAAGAAAAATGCCTTTTTCTGGTTGATCTAATTCTGAACTACTTGTTATAGTTTATGAAAACAAGGATTTATTAGCTACAGTTTGGTTAATGCACGCCCAAAGTGAAAGCTGCTACCTGCCTTCCTTTTCTTGAATGAAATTAGTGATTATATTTGTTAGCTGGTAGGGCTGTATTTTATTTAAAAATAAAACTTTTGATGCTTTCAATTTAGAAGCTGTCCTGATTTGATTTGTTTCAAGAGAACTTGATCATTTGGCTGTGTGCTCTGTTGACAGCAGAATTTGGATGTTTGCAGGCAATTTAAAAGACCTTTCTTTGAATAGAAATGGTGCAGTGTCAAAGAAGTCTCATTTAGTTGTTTGCTTTGGAGAGATGCTCATTGACTTCATACCAACTGTTTCTGGAGTTTCACTTGCGGAAGCTCCTGCCTTTGAAAAAGCTCCCGGTGGTGCACCTGCTAATGTTGCTGTGTGCATCTCAAAGTTAGGGGGTTCATCTGCTTTTATTGGAAAGGTATAATTTTTTTTCATACTGTTCTACTCATTAAATGCAGTAATGGGATCTTGTTTGGACGAAGATGCTCCTTTTCTTTCTTTTGTTGGGGAGGGTGATAATGTTAGCTCTAGCTTTTATAATGTTCTATAAGCACACCAGTAATATTGGAATACAAATTTCTCATAACAGAGGGGTACCTACTTTGAATTGTTGAAGTTGTCCGTGTGGTTTTTTCCTTAGTGTATACAGTGCAAGAATTCTTTGATTTCCTGGTGATTAAATAAGTACAAGAACCATGCAGTGCAATTGTACTTTGTAATGTATAGCATGAGAGCATTGTTTCCTCTTCATGTAGTTGTGTCTTATGGATACTTAATTATAGTTCAAATCAGTAATTGTCTTTCAATTGTTGAATTTCAGTGATCGCTCGTAAAAATTTAGGTTTTGTTCACTCTGAAATAGAAAACTGAAAACAGATTCCTTGTCAGTATTTTATGCAAATCGCTATGCTAAGTTCTTTTTTTCTTTTGTGTTATGTAAAGAACAAAATATTCATAAAAGAAAAAATTCAAATCGCTATTTTCTATTTTTGAAAATGTTAAGAATTCTTACCTTTCTTTCTTAGAAAATGATTGAATCCTACTGCTGCCTTCTGTGAGTGGATAAATGTGTAAATGATCTTTCATACTATTGGTTAGGCTAGTGTACAGTTCGCTCAGTCATATAGATATGGGAAACTGATTTTGCAGTATATTGGCATCATCATGCTTTACGTACATATTGCTATCCAACTAGCTCTCACGGGAAGAAGTTGGGATAGTGCTTGCATTACTATCTATATGTGTTGAGTTTCTGTATATGTTATTCATCAATCAATACAAGGCCCTGCACTGAATCCGCTTAGTCATGCTATATACTACTTTTTTTGCTTGTTCATCTTGTGGACTGAACCTTTTTTTCCTTGCTTCTGTACTGATTGCATTATTCTTATTTGAAACCTTTGTGCTAAGCCTTAATTGGCGATGACTTTAAATGTGGCCTATAGATAGCTTTAAGATCTGTGCATCTTTAATTAGGTTGGTGACGATGAGTTCGGCCGTATGTTGGCTGACATTTTGAAGCAAAACAATGTTGACAATTCCGGCATGCGGTTTGACCATGATGCAAGGACTGCACTGGCCTTCATTACACTCACAGCTGAAGGTGAGCGGGAGTTCGTGTTTTTCCGTAATCCTAGTGCTGATATGCTTCTTCGGGAATCAGAACTCGATGAAGATCTTATTAAAAAGGTGTAGCTTCCTCCTTATTACTTCAATGCATAGAAGTGTTTTCCATTTAGCTTCAATGCAAAACTTTACTGAAGGCATATTAATCATGTCCAGGCCACCATCTTCCATTATGGTTCGATTAGTTTGATCGACGAACCTTGTAGGTCAACACACCTTGCTGCAATGGACATTGCCAAAAGATCAGGTAGCATACTGTCGTATGATCCGAACCTGAGATTGCCTTTATGGCCTTCAGAAGATGCTGCTCGAAGTGGAATAATGAGTGTATGGAACCTAGCAGATATTATTAAGGTATTACTTTTTCACAACTCATAAGTGCTTCACCTGCTAAGTTCTCCTTGACAATAAAATCTGTATTTCTACATGCAGATAAGTGAGGATGAAATTTCATTCTTGACTGGAGCCGATGATCCAAATGATGACGAGGTGGTGTTGAAGAGGCTTTTCCATCCTAATCTGAAGCTTTTACTTGTAACTGAAGGTTCAGCTGGTTGCAGATATTACACCAAGGTATTCTTATCCTATTTTATCCACATATTTTCTTTAATTTCGTATGAAAATGAACTTATAATGCTTAAAGCTGAAAATTTTACTACATATGGCTAACATCTTTATTTACTCTGAAGATGAAAATGTCTCAGCCTCCCAGGCATTAAATTTTGACCAAATAGAATTTTATGTTATGTATACAGTACATTTTTGTACTTGTATGTTACTACTTTTGAAGTTAAATGCATGAACTACTGAGATTTTGTCGACTTGGTAGCTTTAATTTGCCAATGGATTCTGACTCAATTGATGCAGGAATTCAAGGGAAGAGTAAATTCGATTAAGGTAAAAGCTGTTGATACAACTGGTGCTGGTGATGCATTTACCGGTGGAGTTCTCAAGTGTCTAGCTTCTGATGCTAGTCTTTATCAGGTGCATGAATTTTGATATGAGCAAAAAAGGCAATAGTAGTTTTCACATTATTCATGCAGAGTCAAATTTTTTTTCTCGTCATACTTTCTTCCCATGTTAACCCTGGTCTACCATTTGGCAGTGTTAAGATAGGTAAAATATAAATAATTCTGTTCTTTCTGAGACCCGTTGTGAAATCTTCAACCAATTGCATATTCTTTTTTTCTTTTATTCCCCTAATTCTAAAGTCTATTTACAAGTTCCTGAATAGGGAGAACCCCAGAATTTTGATAGTTTCAAGTAGCTGCTTGCTTGCTTCATATACCGACTGTTGCAATTTGAACTGTGCCCTCTGGCTGAGGGGGCAAAATCACTGCTTTCACGGCTGTATAGTAATTTGATTGATGGGTGATTTGTCTGCTCATAGTTTTTGATGGTACACCCAGCAAGTAAAGATTGTTTTTGCTTTTACAGGTTTTAATTGGTCTTTCTGAAGATTGTCTTGCTTTCACCCGTGTAAATGGGAACATTGTGAAAGATTCTTACATTTCCTTATACCGGTCACTTTTTCTCGTTATTTATTTCCATTTTTAGATCTCATCATGTCAGCATTTCCATGAGTATGTCCTAGGACGTGGAATACCGGGAGATAGATTGATTGCTTCACTTGCATTTTAGTCCATTTCATTGATTGAACATCTAGTTCCTAACTCTAGAAATCCTTTTTTATATTCTTGGCAGGATGAGAAGCGGTTAAGGGAGGCTATCTTTTTTGCTAATGTTAGTGCTGCCCTGACAGTGACAGGAAGAGGTGGAATCCCTTCCCTTCCTACACAAGATGCAGTTGAGCGAACTCTCGCCGAGGTCACTGCATGAGAAGGCAGAACAAGATTTTGTTCTCGTCACGCTGTATCTGCATTATTCTAGATTTATTTTCACAATGGTCGATTTACTTTTTTTCGTCTCTGGTATCTGCTGGTTAGTTACTCTCTTTGGAAAGAAGTTGCAGCCAAAGAGACATTTAGGAGATGCAAGAAAAAATAGCATAGCGCGTCTTCTGTCAGTCATGCAGGGAAATGCTGGAAAGCCTTTTTTTGCTAGTCAAAATACAAACTGTTATGTCTTCGGTACATATCTGATCCTTGTTTCGGATCCATCAGAAGCCAAGATAGAGAAGGTTAATATTGGTCATTGAGATTTACTGCGTGTAGAGAGAGAAACAAAAGTGTACATGCATTTAACGACTATCCAGCTTTTGTTTGTTTAATATGTTTCCTTTTCGAGAGCCTTTTTTTTCCCCCTTTAAAGTGTCTGTATTATATAAGCTGACTTCATGAGGGGGCAGCTTCATTGAGTTGTGAGAACTAATGGTGGCATCTGTCTTATTTATAATCAGCAGAACGAAAATATTATGTGGTTTGATATACAACTCAGAATAATACTACTATCAAATTGTTGATCTTTTCCATGATTTGTGACGTTTTTTCTTTTTGTAACTTTATCAGATTAGTACACTGTATTTGTGCAAAATAATTGTTACCCACCGAATATCACCAAAGACAAGTTTAAAAACCCTCGTATGTGGAGCTTGTGTTGGGCGGGTTAACTCTCTTTATGAGCTATAGTGATGTTTACCTATGGGCATCCAAAAATGCGGTGCGGTTCCGTTGTGATTAAAAAAATAAAAATAGTCAGCCAAAAAGTCATAAAATTTGAGAAATCCCGTTTTATGACCAATTTACAAACTACAAACATTTGCCCAGTGCCAACGCCGTGCAGACGCCGTTTGCTGCTAATTGCCATATGAAGCAGCAATCCCCACTAACTAGTCCCCAAATTCAGCGAAACGCTTACTCCAATACACTTTTTTCGGAATTAGGATTCCTTCTACGTGAATACCTCTCGACAACTTCAATTGCCCATATCCCCTCTTTTGAGCAATCAGAGCGTTGTTTCAATGGCTACCGACGCCAGTTCAGATCGGAATGCGACAGCCAAACCTGTGCTGCTACCGGAGATTGGGTCCGATGGTATTGCTAGAGAATCACCGGTCATTGCTTACACCGAGAAGGTCCGCCTCTAATTTATACACTTTAATAATCTGTGCTTGCTTTCAATATACTATAAGTTACTGTATACACTTGTTAATTGTTGTAATGTTGTTTCCAGATAATTGAGGCAGAGCAGCTTCAATTAAGAAAGTGAGTTGACTACTTCTACTTTTATGGATCGCATGTTCAATTTCAATACTATTGCATTGCTTGTTCCTTGTGCCATTTCACTAGTAAATGCCTTTCAATGTTACTCAGTTATCTTCGTCAGAATGAGTTAGTGCTGTTTCAATGTCAAAAGTTTACCAAGGATTGTTAGTTTACAAATCTGAAGTAACCAATATCAGACGGTTGAATTGGAGGAACACAAATGATTATGAAAGAAATTCAGTGGAACATTCTGTAATCCAATGCATAGCTGGATAGTAAAAGATTCTGAACTTGAATTTTACTCTAATGGATTTGACAGTTTTCCTACATTGATTGGGAAAGCGAATAAGTGGATAAATTCACGACTAAAACATCTGTTAAATGTAGATTCTGAAGGTGATTATGGTGGTAAACATGAAAAGGAAAACACATAGACAAATTGACAAATTATATTGGACCAGACAAGTATGTAAAGCTCATCTATGGCTAGTAAACTTATGCACAAACATGATCCAAAAACCTTCTTTCTCAAAGAGAATTTTAATGAAGGAGCATTAAGAAAAGAATTACTAAAATTCAATTGCATATAATTTCAACAAAATGGAATCCTTGAAAGAGCTTTTCCTTTATTCTCCCAAATAAGAACATCATGGGATGTAGAGATCTTGAAAATTATTGTTTCCATGCAGAGGAGATCTCTTGCATCCCAGGAAATCCTTGTTTTACATATTCTTAATGTTTTGCATGTTTTTAGTCCATGCTCTCAGGAAATCCTTGTTTTACAGATTCTGAATGTTTTGCATGTTTTTAGTCCATGATCTCAGGAAATCTCTTGCATCCCAGGAAATCCTTGTTTTACAGATTCTGAATGTTTTGCATGTTTTTAGTCCATGATCTTAGTTCCATTATCCAGTGTATACATTGTCAGCGGTAATTGATTTAGAGCTGAATGTAATAGGGACCTGAGATACTGTGGAAGTCATCGTCATGTATATTTGCTTGTAATCATGTTATCACCAGCATTAAAGTTCTTTTCACATCAGATACGCATCCTAGGTTTTCTATGCATAATGATTTTTCTCCTGTCAGATATATAGATGAAAATTACTCCAAGATTCGTGATGTTGAGAAGGAACTGGCAAACCTGTCAATGGAGATGAAACTTACAGCTGGGCCTAAGAAAGCAGGTCTGTGCCTTGTCTATGCTAATTATTTATGCATAAGTATCTTATAATTGCACAGCTGATTTATGAGCTTTCCTGTAACCTTCAGCACTTGAACACATGAGAAAGAAAATAGAAATGTCAACAGAGAAAATCCGTATTGCTAAGCAGAAGGAAGAACAAGCACGAAAGGTTTGCTCACCTTTCTATTCGTTTTGGTTTTACAATCATTTATCTATTTAAAAATAATACTGATTGAATCCTTACCTCTCTGTTTTCTGTTTTTCATATTTAACACTCAAAAGCACTTTTAAGATATATTAACAAAACACCAACCTGTTTCTCTAATAATAAAAAAAGTGTTTCTTAAAAGCTTTAGCCAAACACAAATTACTACTCTTCCGAAACTCCATTTGAGAAGAAGTCATTTAAAGATTAGCTGATATTTGACACTTTTCCAAACGTGTGAAGTTGGATTTGTATCAAAAGTGCTTTTTGATTTTGAAAAGCATTACTTATGTGGATATTTCATGTTCTTTCCCATGAGAAGTCTGGGAAGAAGCAAAAAAATGGTGCCTTGGCATGTTTAAATTACTTGCATTTTAGTCCTTTCCTTTTCAAGCTTGCATTTTAATCAAAAGTGACTTTTGGTTTCTAAAAGCTTTATTAGTGCTGGATTCTTCTATTCCTTTTCCTAAAAGGTCAGGGAAGCAGCAAGATAGTGCTTTCACTTGCTAATTATCTCCACTTTCTCTCTTTTCCTCAATCAACCTGCTAAACCTGACACTTCTAATTGTTGTGCTTCCTTACACATTCTGACTAATCTTAATCAACTTCTAAAATAGGCTAAAGTACTATACTAACTAAAGTTTCTTAATATATTTCCAGTTAGAGGCGCAGAAGGCCTTTGACTAAGAACTGAGTTGATTTCTTCAAAAAAAAAAAATTCAGTCCTTTAATATAAAAATTTCACCAATCAGGCAGGGTGTTGGGCTTTAAAACATAGTACATAATTTGAAATATCTGCTTGGTGGCTTGAGTGCTAAAGGAGAAGGTCTGTTGAAGTTTATTAGTCACTTGTATATATTGCCTCAGATGTAAACAATGCAACAGTGGAAGATATTTAGTTGTTCAACAAGCTGTTTTTGAACGGTGAATGCATGAAATGAGAAGGTGAAAGAAACACCGATTCTCTAATAATGGCTTTTAAATCTTTTGTTAAATTTTCAAGGCACCTGAGATTTGAAATATAAACTAATTGTGGAAGCAAACAGCTTTTGTTGACTACGATTTTCTAATGCATCTCTTTACATATTCTTAATTATGAAAAATTGTTACTTCGTGACTTATATGTGGTTTGTAAATGTGTACATTTTTTGACAAATGGAATTAATGTTCCAATTGAGACCCTGAAACTGAATGGTTTGACTCTCATACGAATGGTTTGACCTTCATTAAGATCTTTGCTTTTGAAGAGGTCAGCATAATCTTACCAATAGCAGATATGCATTTTCTGGAGTCATCATACCTGTTCTCTCTCTAAAGGCCAGATGAATCTTTTTTTTTTTTGGTGTAATCTCTAAGCTGTAGATGACGTAGTTGAACTTTTGCTAATCCATCACTCCTTCCGTTTTTGATAGGAGCTTGCTTCTGTAATCCTTCACATCTTCTGGATGCATTTTTTGCTAGTGAAATTCTTA